>OY728127.1:1605818271-1607146394 GCA_963277665.1 Viscum album | reverse complement strand
TCTCAGGCATAGGGGGAGTAGTACATCTCTGAGTTGTACGACATTGTTCTTTCTTAGGGTGCTTCGTGTCAAATGACGGATTGGGTTAGAGTGATCTTGATAAAATAGTCCCTCCATAGCAATATTCTACCGACATGAGGGAGATAATACCCCTACTGGATAAAAATAAACTGTCCTCATTGGGGGAGGAGGATAGTAGAGGGACCCCCCTGGAGGAAGGTGAGGTCAGTAATTCAGATCTGTAAGCTTTTACTGAGGCTCTTGGCGTTAACCCTAAACCAGATTCTTGTGATCCTAATTAATCCCCCTTAGGCCTTTTCAACTAATATTTGACCTATCCAGGAGGGCCTCATTCACAAATCCCACTCCCGTGCAATAGTGGATACAACATTGGGATCTACACCCAATATGATGGTGATTACCGAGCCTAGTGGAGAGGCAACATCCAGGGTGGTTCCCCCAGAGTCATCGGATTTCATTACTATATACAGAGGGCCACACCTCAAGGTTACAGCGGAAAAAACTAAGGGGTGAGTCCAATTATTTGATCTCATTAAGTATTCTTCACAGAATCTATAATTCTCATCCACTGATCAGGTCATATAATGTCTATGGATTTTTTTCATTGTTTTTTAAATTGTATGGGCCACCATAGAGAGGATGTCTGGGGCCCTGGTGCTACTTTTCCTAGGGGAACACTGGTTTTCATGGATGTAGAAACCCATAATGACCATGCTGCAGTCCTCCCGATCATAGGCAAGACCATCAACAGGATGAAACTTGAAGTAATTGAGGTGGAATACGATGATGGGTATCAATCAGATGACATGGGTCCTGACCTACCTGACCAAACACCAGATGAAGATATTACTGATGGTTTTCTAGATGTATTATTTTCATATGAACTCGTAGAGCCTGAGTGGGAACAAATTGCTTCCGATGAAGAGGATAGCAGGGTCATCTATCATTAGTCAGGAAAGTTGATCAAGCGCTTCATCATGGAAAACCCTCAATCACAATGGATTTTCCAGACAGCGAGGATTCATTATCATGTACACATACTATGTGCTGGATGAGTGGATTCTCATCATTCTCATATGATAATACAAGACTTCATGGTGGAGAAAATATAGAAACATGACCGCGACCTCAATGTGGGCTGGCATCAAAAGAAGTCCAAGAAAATCTAGGGGCTAAAGGAGGCCAAAAGTGATATCCAATAGTTGAGGGAGTGGGTGGATGAATGTTCCTCTTTTCTTGATGTGTAATTGGGGATCATATCATGGGTGAAGGCACAATTGGAAAAGGCTGAAGAAAATATGAGGCAAGCCTTTGAAGAGATGGGCATTATCCAAGCTGATGTGGATCAGGTGCTAATTGTGGTAGATGAAATATACCCCATCACCATCGAGGATGAGTGGGATATTAACCAGTGATAGTGGATCCTGGATGCAACGAGAGAGAGTGGAAGAGCTGGGAAACTCCATTTAAGAGGTCAAAACATCTATGGGAGAGTCCAATACATGGGCTCTGCAATTTGTGTAAACTCATAAACGTACATTCATTTCTGTTTTTTATGATGATTTCATGCATATGTTTCATTATTTGTTTCAGTTTCTTTCATTTCATTATATTTTTGAAATATCCAATGATCGATCCCTAAGCTCATATGTGTCTTTCCCGATGTGAGAAACTAGGGATTCCCACATTGTTATTTTGTTCAAATATGAGAGTGTTGACCAAGATCTGGGCATTTGGGGTCTGAACAACCAATCCAGATTTCTAGGAAGAAAGAGGGACGCCATACTGGAGAATTATGTTCTTAGAACAGTTGAATTTGTATTCTCCCAACACGCCCATGTGCAAAAACGAGGTAACTTCAGGGGCATTAGAATCATCCCTAACATAGGGGAGTGGAAACTATGAATCAGGATACCAAAAATTAGGAACACTTTAGGGATGGCCTGGAAATTAAGTGATAACTACATACCATGTTCAAAACATAGTATCCCTATTGTGTTAGACTAATATTGGGATAAAAATTGAGGGTTTATCGATGACCATGTTCGAAACACGAGGCCTAACTCAAAATGTAATCTATTATTCTTTGAAAATGTTAGCTCGGGATAGTTTGCGAGCCATTGGAGAGAATCCGTACTATTAGGGGGTTCCATCAGGCATGAAATAGGACAAGGGTCCAAATAATGGGCACAAAAAGCATGGAGGGTGGAATGATGGGTTGTTCGAATGTAGTCCTCTAGTCATGAAATTATTCCACCATGATAAAAAACATTCAGTGAGCACATTATTATGTTCAGGGATCATATTCATTTATTGTAATGACCTCTCTAGAGAAGACCTGGAGTGGATCGTGGCTTTATGAGATACCATTGAGGATGATAAACACATCATTTAACGTCGTACGGTGATGAAATAGGAAATGAACAGTCCCAAAATAGTGGATGAGGCTTGGATGACCATATATAAAGTTTAAAAGTACATGGTAGGATCTGGACAATAGAAATCTATAAGTCATTACATATCCTACTAGGTAAGGAATCAATCCTTATATAGTTCTTTACCATGACATCGTAAGAGAGTAGCGTTGGTAGGGGGAATCCTCTCTGGTGAGGAAGCCGACACATCCCATAATTATCAAGGGGAATCCTAAAATTCTTCAGGGTAGAACCATATTTTAAATTCATGTGTCAATAACATGGCTACCTAGAAAGGAAATGTGTGGTGTGGGGTATATCCAAACATGAATGAGGTCAAAAAAGGTTTTCACCACACCATGTGCTATCTATGGGATTATTCTGTCCATAGAATAGATGTGTCATATCCTTGGGTTGGACCAGAGGGAAGGTTCCTAGGAATTTTTATGTATCCCATTAGGATGGGAATAAATTAATACGTATTTTAGAGGACCCATGTAGTTTAACATCATACGGTAGGAAAAAGAGAGAAAGGGGAGATACAAAGGGGAGTACGCGATGTGGTAGCTGTCAACCCAATGTGAATGAGGACATAAGAACTACGAACCACACCATGTATCCCTATGGTAAATCTTAGGTCGGGAGACCATGGTTGGAGATATATGCGCTAGGCCCGAGGAAAAGTGTTTAGGAGTTCCTACAAACTCCATTAGGATTTGAATAAATCTGTACATAGTTTTGAGATTACAGTTTAAAGTCATTTGGGATGAAAGGAATGTGTGGTACGACTGTGCTAGTACACATCACACCAAAACTACTAAGCCCACGTGAGTCATTCTTGATTTGGGAAACAAGGATTAGTTATGGGATTTTCCTAGTACAGGGAGGCAGAAATTAGGAACAATGGAATACTGGGTGAGTGATGTCCCACTATTACAGACCCACCTAATTGATGCATATAGATGCACAGAGAGGTAAAACTGAGTGTCTTGGAATACCACTAAAACATAAAGGAGTGGAAAGATGTGAATCATAGTGCCTGAGATCTAGATTGTAATGATGGTTGTGTGATGATGGAGTACAACTGTTGACCATGTTCGAAACATAGTATTTGTTTCTGGTTATCCTGGAATGGGGACGAACAAATGAGGGTCAACCACAAAACATTTTTGAAACATGTGTCCTCTCAGAAAATGGCAACCCTAGATTTCCGAGGCGTTGGTCCAAAATAGTATGTAAGACTATATGGCATGATACCAGGTCAAAAAGGGGGTTCATTCAGACATGGAAGAGTATGGAGATCCATGTAAAGGGCTCATGAATCAGGAACATGAAATGAGGGAATGTGTAACAGCCCACGATTTTATAAAAAATATTCTTTTTAATTTTATTAATGTCTTGTGTTGTACGCTACACCAAAAGGAGCTTGCACAACACGCATCCTTGAATTGCCTTGCATTACACGCAATCGTGACCTTCCTCGATAGCGTGTGTAATACGCAATACCAAGTTTCACTAAACAACGATGTGCTATTAAAATATTATTAAAACTAGCCGTTATGAATAGTAATAACCACTTTTTAAAAATTCTGTAAATCTTATTTTTCAAAATGAACTTCATTCTTGGATTCAGAGTATCGAATTTAGCCTAAGGTGAAATTTTGGTACTTTTCGGATAACTTTCATATTCTGATGAATAGTGAAAATTACTAAATTATAATTAAAAACAACTTTTTTAATCGAAATAATTAATAGTGATAAATCATTAATTTGAGTGGTTTTAAAGTATATTTAGAATATATTTTTACAATTTAAAACAATGTTGGTCATTGGTTGTAATTTCACATTTAAACCAGACATAATCAAGTGTCAATCTTTTGATAGATATTGTTTCTTAAAAACACGCTATTTGTTTTAACAGCGGGATTTAATTATAAAATTAATTAATGCAACTTCTATGTTATGAATTTGGTAAAATAGACTTCATTTTTGAATTCGGAATATGAAATATAGCTTAGGATGAAATTTTGGCATTGTTCTGAAAAACATCATTTTTGATGAATAGTGAAACTACTAAGTGGTAGTTAAAAAACTGAATTTTTCATAAAACTTAATTTTACCGCTTCTGTGAATGGAATTTCAAAAATCCGAGAGACACGGTTAATATCAAGGACTAAAATGTGGTTCAATGAGATGAAAATAATTTTTTGGTGAATAGTAACTTTTTACTTTTTTTACCGCGGTTAATAGTAAATAGGGTAACTAAGGGTAAATATGATATTACTATTACCCTAACACATGTCATAATTCTATTGGACAAGTGTAATTCGACCAAAAACAAACTTAGGAATAAAATATGACCATTTAGGCCCACTTGGATTAGATTAGGACATTTATTATTAATTTATTTAAAGAAGGGTTAAAATTGTTAAAATCAAAGTTTAATAAGTAAATCATTTTTAATATGGGGTTATACATAAGATAAATTCGATTGTAAATATTCATTAGAAAGCTAAAAAGATTTCATACATGATGGTATTTTATTTGTAATTTTTAGACATCAAATAATTTAATTTATTTATGACACAACGATGATGCAGTAATTATCTTATTAATGAAATATTGACATAATTGATGTTATAAACACCAAAATAAATGTAATTTGAGATTTTTTATAAATTCCAATAATTTTATAGGTTACTATGATATATTAATGTTGATTTAATCAACTTGGTTTGAACATTTAATTATGTTATGACTTTCACAAAAATCATATATCAAATAGTGTCAAAATTGACACAAAATAGTTTTTAAATCAAATATTATATTATTAATTGTTATTGTATTCATAAAAATCTACGGTTCGGCCAAATGACTTAGATAAGGATATATATATTAATAATAAACAATTTTGGGTTCGTTTGGCATGTTATAGTAAGTTTATTAACCATATAGTGAAATAAAACAAAAAGACATGGTAAAAGTTAAATTATTTAACTTAGAGTTAAATTTAATTGATAAGGTTAAAATAATATCCTAAACTTTTCTAAATTCTATTGGTTGATAGGATTTAGACCCATCCCCACTTTATCTTTGAAATAAGACCCTTTGGAACCATTATAAACCGATTTTGACTTTAATATAAAATAATATTTTGAGATATTCCTAAGTTGCCCCTCTCCTCCCCTATAAAAGGACACCTCCTCCCCCTCCTCCTCACACCAATTTGAGCACTCAAGATCGGCCAACCCCTACCAAAATCTCTTCTCCACTTCCCTAGAAACATACTAGAGGTTATGGTCTTCCTCAAAGACCAATTCTAGTGCCCTAAGAGGAGGTCTCAAAGAGGCACTTCAAAGAAGAGGTAATTACCGTTACCAATTCTTTCATCTTTATTTCTTCTTCCACTTCTTCTTCTTAGGTTGTTTCATTATGAAGTAATAACATCAGTATCACTCATATACTGATATTTTATTATAAGTATGAAACAACCCTATTTCACCATCTATCCATCCTACGGAAAAAGAAATCACCGCGCGTGCGTACGTACGGAATACCGTCTCCACGCCGTGGTGTAATCTATTTTCCACCACCACCTTACATGGATGGGTATAATGGTGTAAAGAATAACTATACATAGTTATTACAACATCATATTGATTCTGATATATTTTATAATTCACTCCAATTCAATTCAATATTTATAGAAATGATATCATCGCTCGTGCGTACGTACGGACTACCGTCTCCACGACGCGATGAGATTCATTCTCCATATTAACCATTTAAGAATGATTATAAAGTATATATAAGAAATAATAATGAAATATATGACATTATAAAGCTACTGGATTTATGTATATATATACATATGTATGTCATCTACTTACTTCCATTTCAAGAAAATAAGGAAAGGAAAACAGCTTTCATGCGTACGTACGGACTACCGTCTCCATGAACGGCGTTTTTCATTTTATTTATCTACCTATTATATATATATATATACTGAATATATATGATATATAAATCATATTTTATATTCTGGAAGTAAGTAAATCATGATATAAGTAATAATGATGTCAAGAACAACAAGTCAAAACACCTACGATAAATGAAATGATTTTACCCAAAACGCTTTTTTAACATGGAATTTACAGAAGAACGGGTAATATAATGTCATAAGTGAACCATATATGATATCATAACAATGAATATGATTCTGTAATAAGTCAATAACATGATTTAAATCATTATACAGGAGGTTCGGACACTTACAAAGCAAGTCGGACCTAAGGTAAGGGAAATATCACAATCTCATTTTTATCTGAGATTGTTTATTCGTAAGTATTTACTGGGGTGTATTTTATCATCCACATCCATGTTCCCTAAATATGTAATATTGTTTCCATCCACTTGCAATAGTTAAAATCCAATTTTACCCTTAGGTGAATTTTTAGTAAAGAATATGAAAGGAATCTTTTGTCGTTTTTCCGTACGAGGTACTTTTTGACTTTTCCGACAAAAGTACGAAGAATGTTTTTTTTAACTTATACGGCATGAATGGATTTTTAAAACATTAAATCCAAGAAGCATCCTTTACAAGTTTTCATGTTTATTTTTAATCAACTTCTTTTATTTTAAAGTCTTATGACATGTTATGAAAGGAAAAATGTTTTTGAAGAAGAAAGGATATTTTCCTCAAGAATGGAGTTCAAGTGTTTTATCAAAATGATTTTCCATCTAAGATAATAAAGGGTTCTGTTTTTATCCCTATTATTAAATTGATTTGTTCATGTTGTGATGAAATTATTTTTATGAATTCCTTTATCTTATATGAATTGATTTATGATGTCATGATGTTTCAAGAATCCCATTTTTGTTACATGTGTTATGCGATGATGTATGTTTTATGATTATGTGGCACACATAAGAAAGGATTCATTATAAGATGGGTGGGACATATATCTCCCTCCAATGCATTGGGTAAAGATTTTATATCTCATGAGATAGACATGGCTGGAACGGAAGGTTATTTCGGTTCAGTGATACAGGACTGAAACGAGGAGTGAACTCGGTTCAGAAAGGGACTTCGTCCACTAAGATAGTCTTGGCAATGAGTCATGACTAACAAGAAATGATTTTCCATGATTATGTGTGCATGCCACAAAGTTTCAAGTTTTATGTTATGATTATGGGGATCTCATTTTCACTTCTATGATTTATCCCATGTTATGATATTATGAGCTCTTTTGCAGGTTAAGATTTCCAAAAGCGATGTTCTTATGTATATGATGTGATTGATATTTCTTTTGTTTACCCTTACTGAGCATTTGAGCTCACCCTTTTATGTTTTCTTTTCCCCAGGATATAAAGAAAGGTTTTAGGTAAAAAAAAAAGAAGATCTTTATGGGAGATGTTGAAGATCTTTCCCCACGATTAGAAGATTTTATTCCGAGTTTCCAAAGACACTAAACTATTACGATCCTTGTGTGTGTGTTTTTGTTATGTACTAAGTATTCTGCAAAAGTAATGTAATGTCCACGTACGTCAAGATACGGGTCTCTACAGTTGGTATCAGAGGCAAAGGAGGTAGGAATGTATCCGATCCTTGGGAACTCTCACATGTGAGCGTTGGACGAAGCATGGCTCTCCGCCCAAGGGCTTCATGAGGAAATGGCTGCCACTGGGGATGGTGGTGTGTCCCGCCCAGGGGGTGTAGCCGCCCATGGAGTGCCCTGATAGGTATCAACTATAGTCCACTGGAAGTAATTCCAGACCGCTACAGTTGGTATCAGAGGAAAGGTTTAGTCAACCTTTGGAAACTAGGATGCAAGAACTTTAGTGAAATCCCTAGAGATATTTATAAGGTATGTCTAGGGATGTCCCTAAGGATAAGTATACGTATAGGATACAGTCCTAGAACTACGGTAACGATCATAGAATTTAACCTAAGATGTTAGATATCAAGGATACTCCACCTTTATTATGTTGTTTTCCCTAGCATGATTTTTGCCTCTCACACTATTCTTTTTTTTGGGGTTTTAGAAAATGGCTGGAAATAAGATGATTCACGATAATGGAGGATATGATGGACAATGGAATGATATTCTTCATGAGAAACCAAATGAAATGGGATTTGGAAGTCCAAAGATCATTATTATGCCGAATCAGCAATCTCATAATATGATCAATAAAGTAAAATTTGGTAAGTTTCCTGACTCGACTAATAAGAGAAAGATGGAGTTCCATGATGATCATAGAGGAAAGAAAGTTCAGTTTCCCCTATGTAAATCATGTGGGAAGAGGCATCAAGGAGAATGTTTCAAGGGAACTGGAAGATGCTTTGGGTGTGGAAAAGAAGGACACAAAGCAAGTAAGTGCAAAGGAAAAGGTTCGGTTAACACCATGGATGAGGATAATGGTATTGCTACGACATCAAAAATGGTTAAGTGTTTTAAATGTGGAATGTATGGGCATTATGCAAACAAATGCCCTAAGGGAAAGACTCATGAAGAGAATCAGTATGGTCATATGGGTAGTATTTATGTGGATGATGATGAAGAGACTACAAATGATATGTGAGATGAAAGAATTTTTGAAGCTCGGTCAATGGTTTAAGAATGTAGTGGAATTATTACATGTTTCTCATGTGTAATGTTGTATAAGTAATCTCATGGCACTATGGAATAAAGAGACATGTAAGGATTGTTACATTGTTGTCTGATTAATGTTACCAGTATCCATGAAAGGTTATTCAGATATTTTTGGAAAGTAGATGATATGCGCATAATGAAGGGATAAGGCGATAATGAGATGTTTGATTGTATACATGAGCTCATGATTGATATAAGGACTAAGTGATATCATGGTTTGAGTATATAGAATTTTGAGGATTTTGGTATGTGGAAAGTGTTAACTTTTAACTGCATTCAAGTTTTCACTAAGGTTCAATGGGTATTCAAGAGAGTACAAGATTAAGGCCTTTGAATGTTTGGAATGTGTCCAACAAGATATATCTTATGATATATGGGGATCAACGATGTTATTAAATCTCTGGTAATCGTTTTCACTATGTTATGAGAATGGACTGCAGTATTATGGATAGGACTAAAGATTGGAATGGATTATGTTCGACATAAGTTAGTATTGTTTAAGGATAGAAGTTTTTTCGATATTATGGGATGTTATAGTATTATAGTTTTAGAAAAAGGACAACCTGCAGGACGGGCGACAGCCCATCGCTTCGGACAAGGCTGTGGGAATCGAACCCACAACCGAAGTTCGACTGGCCTTTATCGCCTACCACTGGCCTACAGGAAGTCCCTGTTTAGTAGAAACTAGTTTTATTATATTAAGCAGTATGATATATGAAGTATAAGTCCATTTTAGGAACTATATATGATTAATCTCACTATAGATCGACTTATGTATATAATTTTTGCTAACCTTTTGTTTGAGACAGATGGAATGACCCATCATTCTATCACATGATCTGCTAACACTTCACAAATAACAAATTCAACTTCATTTATTTAAGAGATGAAGTGGAAATTGTTCTAGGCACGAACAATAGTGAGATTGTACCAAAATAAAGAAAGTATTTATTCCAATTCAAATTTTCAACTATTAGGGAAATGATCTTGAAAACCAAAAATGTTGTCCTAGTGATCTTATACCTGATGAATCGGATGGTACCTTAGATCGTCACAAATTTATGGATTTGTGATTATTGGCTTTTCCATAGCCATGTTCTCTACCACTCTCCATCAGAACATGATGGTTAGATTTCTCTTCCATATCCATATTTTCACCTATGTGGAAACCCAATGATTAGTTTATTTGGGTAACCGTTACGTTTCATACTTTTGTTTTTAAAGATTGGTTCTGGTATTCCTTTTTACGATGTGGGTTTCTATTAAAGAAACTTTCAAATATTTAACCATTTATAACCCCGACGAATTTCGAGGGCGAAATTCATTTTAAGGGGGGTAGAATGTAACAGCCCAAGATTTTATAAAAAATATTCTTTTTAATTTTATTAATGTCTTGTGTTGTACGCTACACCAAAAGGAGCTTTCACAACACGCATCCTTGACTTGCCTTGCATTACACGCAATCGCGACCTTCCTCGATAGCGTGTGTAATACGCAATACCAAGTTTCACTAAACAACGATGTGCTATTAAAATATTATTAAAACTAGCCGTTATGAATAGTAATAACCACTTTTTAAAAATTCTGTAAATCTTATTTTTCAAAATGAACTTCATTCTTGGATTCGGAGTATCGAATTTAGCCTAAGGTGAAATTTTGGTACTTTTCGGATAACTTTCATATTCTGATGAATAGTGAAAATTACTAAATTATAATTAAAAACAACTTTTTTAATCGAAATAATTAATAGTGATAAATCATTAATTTGAGTGGTTTTAAAGTATATTTAGAATATATTTTTACAATTTAAAACAATGTTGGTCATTGGTTGTAATTTCACATTTAAACCAGACATAATCAAGTGTCAATCTTTTGATAGATATTGTTTCTTAAAAACACGCTATTTGTTTTAACAGCGGGATTTAATTATAAAATTAATTAATGCAACTTCTATGTTATGAATTTGGTAAAATAGACTTCATTTTTGAATTCGGATTATGAAATATAGCTTAGGATGAAATTTTGGCATTGTTCTGAAAAACATCAATTTTTGATGAATAGTGAAACTACTAAGTGGTAGTTAAAAAACTGAATTTTTCATAAAACTTAATTTTACCGCTTCTGTGAATGGAATTTCAAAAATCCGAGAGACACGGTTAATATCAAGGACTAAAATGTGGTTCAATGAGATGAAAATAATTTTTTGGTGAATAGTAACTTTTTACTTTTTTTACCGCGGTTAATAGTAAATAGGGTAACTAAGGGTAAATATGATATTACTATTACCCTAACACATGTCCTAATTCTATTGGACAAGTGTAATTCGACCAAAAACAAACTTAGGAATAAAATATGACCATTTAGGCCCACTTGGATTAGATTAGGACATTTATTATTAATTTATTTAAAGAAGGGTTAAAATAGTTAAAATCAAAGTTTAATAAGTAAATCATTTTTAATATGGGGTTATACATAAGATAAATTCGATTGTAAATATTCATTAGAAAGATAAAAAGATTTCATACATGATGGTATTTTATTTTTAATTTTTAGACATCAAATAATTTAATTTATTTATGACACAACGATGATGCAGTAATTATCTTATTAATGAAATATTGACATAATTGATGTTATAAACACCAAAATAAATGTAATTTGAGATTTTTTATGAATTCAAATAATTTTCTAGGTTACTATGATATATTAATGTTGATTTAATCAACTTGGTTCGAACATTTAATTCTGTTATGACTTTCACAAAAATCATATATCAAATAGTGTCAAAATTGACACAAAATAGTTTTTAAATCAAATATTATATTATTAATTGTTATTGTATTCCTAAAAATCTACGGTTCGGCCAAATGACTTAGATAAGGATATATATATTAATAATAAACAATTTGGGGTTCGTTTGGCATGTTATAGTAAGTTTATTAACCATATAGTGAAATAAAACAAAAAGACATAGTAAAAGTTAAATTATTTAACTTAGAGTTAAATTTAATTGATAAGGTTAAAATAATATCCTAAACTTGTCTAAATTCTATTGGTTGATAGGATTTCGACCCATCCCCACTTTATCTTTGAAATAAGACCCTTTGGAACCATTATAAACCGATTTTGACTTTAATATAAAATAATATTTTGAGATATTCCTAAGTTGCCCCTCTCCTCCCCTATAAAAGGACACCTCCTCCCCCTCCTCCTCACACCAATTTGAGCACTCAAGATCGGCCAACCCCTGCCAAAATCTCTTCTCCACTTCCCTAGAAACATACTAGAGGTTATGGTCTTCCTCAAAGACCAATTCTAGTGCCCTAAGAGGAGGTCTCAAAGAGGCACTTCAAAGAAGAGGTAATTACCGTTACCAATTCTTTCATCTTTATTTCTTCTTCCACTTCTTCTTCTTAGGTTGTTTAATTATGAAGTAATAACATCAGTATCACTCATATACTGATATGTTATTATAAGTATGAAACAACCCTATTTCACCATCTATCCATCCTACGGAAAAAGAAATCACCGCGCGTGCGTACGTACGGAATACCGTCTCCACGCCGTGGTGTAATCTATTTTCCACCACCACCTTACATGGATGGGTATAATGGTGTAAAGAATAACTATACATATTTATTACAACATCATATTGATTCTGATATATTTTATAATTCACTCCAATTCAATTCAATATTTATAGAAATGATATCATCGCTCGTGCGTACGTACGGACTACCGTCTCCACGACGCGATGAGATTCATTCTCCATATTAACCATTTAAGAATGATTATAAAGTATATATAAGAAATAATAATGAAATATATGACATTATAAAGCTACTGGATTTATGTATATATATACATATGTATGTCATCTACTTACTTCCATTTCAAGACAATAAGGAAAGGAAAACAGCGTTCATGCGTACGTACGGACTACCGTCTCCATGAACGGCGTTTTTCATTTTATTTATCTACCTATTATATATATATATATACTGAATATATATGATATATAAATCATATTTTATATTCTGGAAGTAAGTAAATCATTATATAAGTAATAATGATGTCAAGAACAACAAGTCAAAACACCTACGATAAATGAAATGATTTTACCCAAAACGCTTCTTTAACATGGAATTTACAAAAGAACGGGTAATATAATGTCATAAGTGAACCATATATGATATCATAACAATGAATATGATTCTGTAATAAGTCAATAACATGATTTAAATCATTATACAGGAGGTTCAGACACTTACAAAGCAAGTCGGACCTAAGGTAAGGGAAATATCACAATCTCATTTTTATCCGAGATTGTTTATTCGTAAGTATTTACTGGGGTGTATTTTATCATCCACATCCATGTTCCCTAAATATGTAATATTGTTTCCATCCACTTGCAATAGTTAAAATCCAATTTTACCCTTAGGTGAATTTTTAGTAAAGAATATGAAAGGAATCTTTTGTCGTTTTTCCATATGAGGTACTTTTTGACTTTTCCGACAAAAGTACGAAGAATGTTTTTTTTAACTTATACGGCATGAATGGATTTTTAAAACATTAAATCCAAGAAGCTTCCTTTACAAGGTTTCATGTTTATTTTTAATCAACTTCTTTTATTTTAAAGTCGTATGACATGTTATGAAAGGAAAAATGTTTTTGAAGAAGAAAGGATATTTTCCTCAAGAATGGAGTTCAAGTGTTTTATCAAAATGATTTTCCATCTAAGATAATAAAGGGTTCTGTTTTTATCCCTATTATTAAATTGATTTGTTCATGTTGTGATGAAATTATTTTTATGAATTCCTTTATCTTATATGAATTGATTTATGATGTCATGATGTTTCAAGAATCCCATTTTTGTTACATGTGTTATGTGATGATGTATGTTTTATGATTATGTGGCACACATAAGAAAGGATTCATTATAAGATGGGTGGGACCTATATCTCCCTCCAATGCATTGGGTAAAGATTTTATATCTCATGAGATAGACATGGCTGGAACGGAAGGTTATTTCGGTTCAGTGATACAGGACTGAAACGAGGAGTGAACTCGGTTCAGAAAGGGACTTCGTCCACTAAGATAGTCTTGGCAATGAGTCATGACTAACAAGAAATGATTTTCCATGATTATGTGTGCATGCCACAAAGTTTCAAGTTTTATGTTATGATTATGGGGATCTCATTTTCACTTCTATGATTTATCCCATGTTATGATATTATGAGCTCTTTTGCAGGTTAAGATTTCCAAAAGCTATGTTCTTATGTATATGATGTGATTGATATTTCTTTTGTTTACCCTTACTGAGCATTTGAGCTCACCCTTTTATGTTTTCTTTTCCCCAGGATATAAAGAAAGGTTTTAGGTAAAAAAAAAAAGAAGATCTTTATGGGAGATGTTGAAGATCTTTCCCCACGATTAGAAGATTTTATTCCGAGTTTCCAAAGACACTAAACTATTACGATCCTTGTGTGTGTGTTTTTGTTATGTACTAAGTATTCTGCAAAAGTAATGTAATGTCCACGTACGTCAAGATACGGGTCTCTACAGAATGTCCATGTGAAATCCTATTTTTTGGGTTCATTACCATGATGCATTCGATTACGTCAATGAGACATGTCATATAGAGAGGGTTGAAACCCTTCCCAAGGACAAGGGTCCTTGGGATGAAAATTTCTAGATTAAGAGGGGAAATGTTTCAAAATAAAATTTGAATGAGTACATATGGATTCCACACCAAATTAATTTATTTTGACCGAGTAAGGGACAAGGGGGGAAGAAAAAGTGGTAGTATTTGAGGTTCCTGAAGATGGACTCTAAGAAGAAATGTCTGGGCGTTCCTACGTATCATATTATAATTGGAATCAAGAAATATGTAGTTCTTGAAATTTCATTCAGTTTAATTTCATGTGACAAGGAAATTTGGATTTTAGTTTTAAGGTTATAGAGCTCGAACAATAATGGATAGGAGAAAGGAAGACACATGGTGCGATTATAGAAAAACCCAAAATAAATGATGACAGTAGGATTCCACATCACACCATGTTCTCCCAGGGTAGATCTTAGGTTGAGGAACCAAAAATTAATGTTGTTAGGGGACAAAATATAAGTGGATGGGCATTACTACATATCTTATTATGATGGAAATATAGCCATACTTATTTCTGGAATATGGCATGGTAGTGAACTGATACCAAACATGATGTCCCCTTGAGTGAGAACACCATAATGTAGTTTCATTTTTCATCATGCATCCAGGATGATATTTTCATAGATTATGGTCATATGATAAGTCCAAACCATGAATTTTGATGCCTTGTAGAAAAGAATCGGTAGTTTAAAGTCATTTGGGACAAGGAATCATTGTATAAGGTCATATGGCATAGACGCATGCAGAAGAACGTGTTTATAAATGGACTGCACAATGTGTGACAATGAATACCTGATGTGAATGAGGATGAATTCCACATCACACCATGCACAAATCTAAAGAAGAAACCTCAGGTCGAGGGGCTGGAATAGATCAAAGGATATGGGACTCGACCAGAAGACAAAATGCGTAGGTGTTTCTACGTATCCTTTGAGGATGGGAATCATTCCATGCAAAGTTTTGGGAGAGCAGTTTAATGTCATGTGGGATGGTATATAAGAGATACAGGCTCCTAAAAGGGGAATATGTGGTGAATCTATTGAAAATATGATGTGGATTATGACATAAGGCCATATACACCACTCCAGGAATTCCTATAAGAATCAGGGCCAAAGTACGAATAGAATAGATAATTAGTGGAACCAGAGAAGGACCTGAAGACGAGATGTCTGGGGGTTCCAATGTATCCCATATATATGGTTATCAATTCGTACATAGTTTTTAAGGTGATGTGCATATTGATTTGATACGACAAGGATTTGGGGAGATCATAGTTTAACGTTGTAGAGCTCGGAACCTAGAAGTAAGAATCATCAAAGAGTGCATTATAATTTAAGTAATCCCTAATATCATTTGAGACATGCTGAATTTCTGAAACAAGGGTGGACAAGGTCTTCACAATATGTGGAATACATTGAAATATAAAACAACACAGAGCCTCATATGATACCACACCGTGGATTCGCCCTCTTAACACGCAGATGTGCACTGAGGGACAACAACAAGAGTGTCAAAATTACATCTGGACATGATGTAGTGGAAAAGGATGTGAATCATGCAACAATTATTTTGGTATTAATGGTTGTGTGTGACAATGAAGGATAATTGTTAACCATGTTTGAAACATAACATCCATATCATGTGACCTGAAATGGGAACAAAAAATGAGCATCGACCATTGACCATATTCCCAACGTAGAACTAATATCAAATTTTTAATTGAAATTCATGGGGATATTAGCCTAGGATGGTAGGAGAGCACCCGTTCCTTGAATCCATGCATCCTTGGGATCCTTTCGAATGTGAAACATAATTAAATCCTAAATAAAAGGGAATATGAAGCATTAAAATGAGGAAAACATATCAATGTAGAACCAAATACTCCAAGACACCGAATAGAGTGCTCCTGGTCACTTTGGAAAACATCCAAAGAGGGTTGATGGTCCCAATTAGAGAGCATAATACTCGAGGAGATGATTTAAGGAAAGGATGATGGAGGGATCTCAAGAGGGATGTTCATGGGATTGCAATTTCATGCACGACATGAATGAGGATATTATCCCTTAAAACCCTACAGACCCCCTTCCAGAGGACACCGGCCAAGGGGAAAGGGAGATGATGATGTTTCTAGGAAATAGAGTTAGAAACAAAGACCAAATGTCATGTCTTTCATACATATCCCATGAGGATGGGAATAATTCCATACATAGTTCTGGAAGATGAAGTGAAATTTATCATCATGTGGAATGGAAAAAATATAGGATGTGGTACCTTGATGAGGACTGTGTATGACTTAGTGAATATCTTGACATGAATGAGGGCATAATGGTACATACGCCACACCATTCACAATTCACAGAGAGAACTCGGAACTAGTGGTCGGGGAAAATGATAGATGAATGAGGACTTGACCCTAAGACAAAATTCACGAGTCATCATATATATCCTATGAGGAAGGGTATCATGACATATGTATTTTTTTAGGTTTTAGGAAGTTTAACATCATGTAAAAGAGGACATGTTAGATATTAGTTTAGTCTCATAGAGATCGGACCAGAGCTAAATAGTTTAATGTCATCTGCGTGGAAAATATGGGTTGAAAGGGTAAATCACCATGATTTTATGTGGGGAGACCACAGAACAACAACAATGATTGAGTGTTACTTTTGAAAATGTTCAAAACACAGTATCTATATTGTGTGCCTCGAAATGGGAAAAAAATGAGCGTCCACTACTCACTGTATTCACAACATGGGAATTGGATCAAAATTTCATAGTAAATCCTTCAGAACGTCCCAAAACAATAGGAGACCCTAAGTCCTAGCATACATGCTGTTTGGGGGTCCATTCGGATGTCAATGATGATTGAAACCCAACTAATGGGATGCATAAAGCATGAATAGTACCCATGTAGTTTAACATCTTGAGGAAAGAATGATAACACGGGAGGGGCGTCTCACATGGATGTGTGTGGCATAGAAACAATATCCCGATGTGAATGAGGAAATGAAGTCCATACGACATCATACAACCATAATTGAGATCAAGGACCAAGGGACCAGAAAGGAAGAGGGACCTGATGATGGGCCATAGATGAGAAAGTCCTAGCTAGCATGTAGTTTATTGTCATGTGGGATGAGTGCTGAGTAGTTTTACGTACTTCAGTTCAGATGAATCATGCATCTTAATGTCATGTGGTGAGTATTATGGTAATATTATTTTATGCTCTTAGAGGTAAAACCATAATTTCCTGAACCTTTATGCGGGTATTTCCTTACCAAAGTTCCTAAGCCCTCTTAAGCAATGCTCGGTGAGGACGGTGGTGATATTAGTTTATTCTCATCAAGCATGGACCATAATTTCATCACCCTTTATGTGGGTATTTCCTTACCCAATGTCCTAAGACCATGTGAGTAATACTAAGTGTGAGGAATAGATCACATTTGTGGAGACCTGTGGGCATGGAGAATGTCCAAGATGGGGCACCTATATATATTTCATGGGTAGGGGATATAGTTTAATGTCATGTACTGAGGACGAAGGTTCGTGCCAGTTTAACATTATATAGCTCAGGCAGCGAGGATTCGCTCCTCACCCATATTAGTTATATAACAGATACCCACACACCCTTGTGGAAGGGGAGATCATTAATTCCAGGGTGAGGCAGTGTTATAAAGTGATCCATTGAGGGACCCACATTAGTGTGGCTACAGGAAAAATCAATAGTCGTTAGTGTGCCTATGCGCAGAATCATGAGGCCAAGAAATGAAATATGAAGCACCACCCAAGGGACCTTGATATCAATTTGTACAAACATGATGGGCCTTACAAGGGAAGGGTTTTTTATGAAAATGTGTTCACATGGAGGGACATTGCAAAGATCTAGTTCTTCAAAGGGTACAAGACCTTCGTGTAGGGGTATGATTCACAATGTTTAGTGGCATATCCTAGGCATGGGGTATACAATCATAAAAAGTGTGCTTTGCATAGTGAAATCGATTTCATGGAGTAGGACCTCATAGAGCATGGGTTCCTTGTAAAACACGGCATTGCGAAGCAATGTACTTCGCGAAGCACAGTGGCCTTGCCTTGGCATGGGGTTCACAAGTGCAAGAATGGTACTTCATGAAGAATGAGTGCTTAGAGAAAACCCTAGTATCATTAGGGATCTATATCCTTTGATATGACCAATGGGATCTATAAATGGAATCCATGCTTAAAGAGGGGTTGATTTTGAGCTAAGGGATTGTATTTTTCAACGCTCTAGTACCTAAAAGACCTAATTTAACTCAATGTTTTGAATAGTAGAAGGAGCTTCACGATTTGAGAGCTGAGAAGGTGAATGGTTGGGGAATATGTCCTCTAGGTCTTAGGGAATCCCAAAATATATAGGAAAGAGGCATTACAATGCTCTAATAGTTTTTTGCAAATCCATGTGACTCATTACAATCAGAAGAGGATTATGTCAAGTTTTTTGTAACCATAGAGTCATTCATCATCTAATTCTTAGCGCAGAGGCATCATTAATTCCATTCACGGTGCTCGTAAAGGATTATTTAAATTTCCAAGGGATCATAGGGGAAATTTAGTTCCCTTCGCAACGTGATTATTCATGTCAATTGGGTTGTAATCACAAAGTTGTCCATATCTTTTACTCTACGGTGATCGCAGAGGGGGGCCTTGGATTCGTGCCGATCGCGGTATAGAAGGGCTAAGAAATGGAGCTTCACGAAGAAACCCCTTTGGAATTGGTTTCCACATTGTGTCACTCTCCTCTGCCCACCTACTTTGGCACCAACAATATCATTTATATTACCCCATATTTGAAATATTTTACTTTTTAAAAACTAGAGTGTGACAAAATTAACTTTTCATTGAATAAGATAATATAAATGTGTTAAAGTCATACAAGTGGATTAATAAGGTTACATTTAAGACTAAGGTTTAATTTAGTTTGAAACCAACTAATCCAATTAAATAGTTAAATGTGTTAGGGTATTTTATAATATTATTTTTACCCTTAATTACATGATTTACCCTTAATCGCGGGGACCAAAATAATTTTTATTGTCACTATTCATATTATTCACATAATATGTTGATAAATTTAGATCATAAGTATGAATTTAAATACAACAGTGTATATGAATTTTTTAAAATTCAAAACACATAAATTAATAAAATTAATTTAAAATTACTTCTTTTTTACGGATTGAGAAAATGAGTTTTTAACGTAAAAATGTTCAAATGATAACAATATTTATATATCCAATTTCAATGTGAAATTAATTACTATGACCTAAATATGATTAAATGTTTAAAATATATATAATTAATCATTAAATCAAATTAAAAATATAATTAATCATTGTATATGTTTTTGACAAAAAAGTTGTTTTCATTTAAAATGTAGTATTTTATTTCATTATTCATCAAAACATGAAACATATCAAAAAAAATTTCAAATATTAAACTGAATTAAATTATGATACATCTATTTGAAATAATAAGCTTAATTTTACACATATAATTTATTAAATTGTCAAAAAAATAAATTTGAAATATGTGCGCCAACAAAAGAGGACAAATATGCTTTTTTTGAAAAATACCTCTATAAAAATAAAAATTGAATTCATTATTATATATTATATAAAAACACATAATATGAGTGTAAAATATTAAATTTAATATATTTCATATATATTTTATATATATAATAACCATATAAAACAAACCATTTCATATTTAAATAGTATTTCAAAAAAAATCCTCTTTACTTTAGAAAGGGATTTACATTCATTTAAAATTAAATTCTCACCATTGAATTTATTATATAAAAAATTTTAGACTATATTTTCATAATTTAGTTAATACAATTCATTCCCCAAATTTTTTTTACAATTCTATTACAGTAACATTAAAATATAATTTAGTTTCTCACATAAACTCGATGGGGTGTAACATGTAGGCTATCAAACATAGCGTTTTATTTAAGACAATTGGCTGTTATAGTTATAATAATTAAAAAATATTTAAATGAAATATGATATAACTTATAATGGTCTAAAATAACCTTTTTAGTGCATGGGTTTTCTATAAGAATATGGAATTTAATCAATAAAATGGAAAGTTTATTTATAAATTTTTGATTCATTACATTCTCCCCCAACAGAAAATTCACCATATAAATATTATTTTTATATACTAAAATTTATGAAGGAAATTCTATATTATCACATATTTTGATTCACAATTTGTCTCCTCAAACAAGAGGTTTCACCCCAAAACCTTCACCGGTTGAGTTGTCTGGTTTCATAGAACATTGTCCTTATGATCTAGGACATTCAATAATTATGGCTCAAAGGAAAGATCATTATTCAAAGAAACCCCCAATAGATATTCTATATATGGGGGTCTGGTATTTAATTATTTAAGAGGTATAAATAGAACACATCTTGTAGTTGTGGTTCGTTATGTGGTAGTGCAAGTGGATATGTCACGAATTTGATGGGTTCACGGAACTCAAAGGGGCCGATGATTCTTTGACTAAACATTCTATTCTACACAAACCACATGAATATATTCACTGGTTATATACAAAGGATAATTGTATCTCCAACCTCAAAATTGAGGTCTTTATGGTGATTTTCTATATAGTTTTTATTTCAACTTTTCATTTATTTGATATAACACTAAATGCTTTGAACCTTCTCTATCATCTCTTAGATAAGATAATGTACCGACAAAATTCGCACTAAAAAATTATCCTAGAATATTTGAGTCTAACAATTTTTCCCATATATATCTTCATAATATTCCATTTGAATTTTATACTAGAAGTTATTTTTATATTTTAACTTCTCTATAGGGATCTATTGATCATAATATCCTTTGAAATCCATGGAACATGATCTCAAAATATCTTCTAGGGTTTGAATGGTTCTCTTAGACTGATTATTAATCTAATAGTGATAAGAAATACTAAAATGTATCCATATATCCAATGATTATAGAAAAAATATCCAGAACATCTAGGTAAACCTCAGTTCTCAATTAGATAAAATACCAAGTGAAACTACATATAGTTTTCCAAATAACATATGTCTATCATGGTGTGTTTCTGGAGATATAAGTCATCCTCGATAGAAATGAAATGTTATCAATTTATAAGGTAATAAACTACAAACCGAAGGGTGTTATTTACATTAGATGTATGGGGGATTCCTATGAAGAAGTCCATTGTTAAATTTTATGTTTTACCATAAGTTATCGAAACTGGTCACATCATACCCTTAAAGATATATTATCCAGACTTGTCTTTATGGTATAAAATTGAACGAGATACAAATTTTTTAATATATATATTTATCTTATTCAAAAATATGGTTTAATTGAGATCTAGTTACATCATAGTTCTTCTATTATTAATATTGACTAATGATCTATGTTCGTCATCAATAATTTCCATCTTTAGTTATGGTTTTTATGGGACACATATCCAGGTTCAAACCTTATAACTCAATCTAAATAAAAGTTGTACTGCTGAATATTCTCTACATTTTACTATAACATCACAATTTATGTTTGGGAATCCTTGATACTCTCAAGACTGTATAAATGATTAGTTATTTTATAATGGTAGGATGAAAGTATTTTTATAATTACATTTTCCATCAACTACATGTCCAAGATGATTGGATCCCTTATAATCCTCATATAGGGGATTGTTGTAGGATGGTTTTTACTCAATGAATATACCACCTTGTTAGATTTCCCAATTTGGGAATGGATTGAAAAAACATAATCCTCAATCAACTATAACTATCTTGGATGGTATATATTGATATCTGTTTGTAATAATATATAATTGAGTATTTTTTATCCACATATATGTCAAATTTCATCCTATAGAGATATTTCCCCAAATGATAACTGTAAATATCACTATAACTAATTCTATATCATGTGTAGGGTAACTCTACTTATGAATATTTATTTTCTGGGAGGAAAAGGAAATCAATTTTTTACATTTCATTAGTACCAAACCCAATCCCTTTTAGACACATCATGGTATATCACTCGTCATTCCCCAGTAGTGGGATATGTGATCATAGGTATAGTGATTAGCCTATTATTTAACACCTCAAATATCCATATATATTTATAAGTACATGAAAATTCCCCCCTTCATAGTAATCAAATTTTGTGAGATTTATAATCATTATAATTGTCTCAAAAATCAGTGATAATAATCAAACTATCCAAAGAAACTATAGTTTTTTTTCACATTTGTTGGTTTAGGGCATCCTTTAATTGCATAAAAATTTGAAAGCTCAATATATATCCTTTTGAAAGTGGTAAAATTCCCCATGAATGTTACATCCTCCAAAAAAACTCAGATTTTAATCACTTTGAATATATATTTTCTATTCATGAGGTATTGAGTACTATTTTCAAATACACCCCATGTTCCTTATTCTAAAGGAGTAGATAATAATATTGTATATAAATAATAAAAAATATCTTTCAAGGATATCCCAGAAGAAAATATTTACCATGAATATAGATAGAAAATTAGTTAGCCTAAATGGTATCCCTATGAACTCATACTACCTAAAATTTATATTAAAATTAGTCTTGGTGATGTCCTCATTGTTCACTATTACATGATAATATCCCAACTCAAGATCCACTATAGATAAGTATTGGGCTCCATGTATCTAATTATATAATCTATAAATCTATTGGAGATGATATTTTTCATTTAATATGACCTTATTGATATATTGATAATCAATTTAAAGGCACATTGAACCATCATTTTTATTAATGAAATGACCGGTTCACCCATTGGTGAATCATGTGGGAATATAAACCCTTTATCCAGATTCTATTTTAATTGTTTCATCTTCTATTCAAGTTAAAAAAATTTATTCTACACATATCTTGGATATTCAAATGATCCGGGTATATGTTTAATTGAATACTAAAACACACATCTTGGAAGAAGATCATTCAATTTAGTTGGAAACACATTATTGAATTCCCTTAAAATGATTATTCCATCATGGGTTATATATTACATGGTATTTATAATTTGATATGGATACACTTTTGTATAAAGTAATAATATACATAATTGATAAAATTATACCAAACTTTATTCCTTCTCATTATTTATATTTTATATAATTGGTTGGTGATTTAAAATATAGATGGTGTTTTCCCTATATTTGAATTTTCTTTTTCTCTATACAAGTATTGTCGATCTAAACATATAATTTCATCGAATTATGATTAAGGGAGAATAAAATGTTTTAATGGTAATATAAACATATAAATAAGGACACATGAGAGGTTATATACATGGGATGTGATAATTTCTCAATTTGTTGTCTTCCATGATTTCTCCACATCCATGTTTTGAGATAGTATTTGAATACATTTTCTAAACTAGCGTGATATGAAAGAATTTGTTGAAACAATGTCAAATAATAAATTGTATATTATTGAATGAATATATTTTTTATATTTCACATCATAGTTATTGATATGCACCTCATTAGTTATTATTTCATAATCTCTCCCATACTATCATGGACTAGGATGTTTTTCACATCAGTTATCTTTGACAACCCTTGGCTTTGTGCATTGATTTGTATAGTGTCATTGTTACATGTCCTTGAAACATTGTACATCTAGTTGGGGGTTTTCTATATCATTCCTTACTTCTATCACATTGGTTCATTTTTTCCATAGAAACATTCCATCTATGTGTACTTTCTTCCCACACCTAATTCATTTCCATTACCGCTTTAATAAATTTATAGGATGATTATTCCTACACTTATATCAAATGGAATGTTGATATTTTTCCCAATAATATATCTCGATCAAAATTACATAATTAAAATTAATTTTCTACTTCTTATCTATAGAATAATGTGACCACTAAAATTTATTGTTATAAATTTCATCTTTTAGGTCCCATAAACCAATTACCTAGTAGTTATCAGTGTCTCAAATAGTCAAATCTATTCATACACTCAATATTCAAACACTATATTTTTATATGACATTACATTCATGGGAGATGAAAAAATATAATAGTTTCTCATGAATGTCTTATAAATTTCACCTCATAAGAAATGTTGTGTTCATCGTCATTTTTTGGTAGATAATAAAATCCATATCCTATTTATGTCAGAGACTGTGTGGAAAATAATTATAAAAAACATATACCATAATTCATTCAGCTCTAAATCTTTAATCTTCTCCTTGGGATTTGTATTTGTTTATCAACTTCAAACATTGATCATCTTCTCCCTCTATGTGACATACATCCAACATAAATTTCTCTTTCAAAAAGAATTTATTGATAAATATTATATTTTCAATTGTTTTGGTATTTTTTTGTGATTATGGGATCAAGAGGTACTTTAAAAGTTTCACTCCTTCAATTTCTACTCACTCTTTTTCACGGGGATATCTGTTTCCCCAAAATTAAGTTTTTATTCAGAAAATTGTTAATTTTAGACATATTTTAAAAAATATATTGAATTCGGATACCCTAGGGTTGGTCATAGCTTTTGGGATTCCTTTATATAACACATCAAATTTTTTTAGACTTGGTTTCACCAATTACCAACCAATTACTAAAATAAAGGGAAAATTAGGGATGGTAATTTTAACATTGTTAAACATATAATTGGGAAGCTGAATATTAAAGGGAAAAAAGGAATATATTAATTAACCTATGAATTTATAGGTTTTCATCTAATTTATCCATTATATTTTATCAATCATATAATTTTATGAGAATTTCTACTCCCATCATAATGGTTTGCAAAGATATTTAGAATTTACTAAATAATGTCCCCTACAAGTTCCCAACAAGGTATGCACCAAGGAATATTTGTAGTGCACCATTTTATGATCATAACAAATGAAAAATATTCAATTTTATAGGATATTGACACAAGATATAATTTTTCCAGATCCACATCCACTTATAGTATCCAAACATAATTTTTTTTTGGAAACAACTTACTTAATAATTTACCATAATTTACAACAGTGTTTCTATGTTAGAATTATCAATAAGTATTGACTAATGTATTTTACCCTATTCCAAAAATATAACTATAAGTTCTTTTAATTACACCTATGCCAGCCCATATCATGAATAAATCTTATTTTAGGTTTTATTACATATTAATACAAAAAAAATAAAAAATGTAATAACCCATTCTATGTTAGAATAAATACATTTCATGAATTATATATTTTAATTTTAAATAATTAATTAAAAATTATAAAATATAAAATTTATAAAATTAACATCATTTTCTGATCTAGCATTTTTTAGTTATCTATGCATGAATTTTGTAGAATCTTATAAATATATTAATTTTCTAATGAATAGTGAAAACTATCAATATTTATAAAAAACATCTTAATTATATGAACTAGAAAATTTATGATTTGAAATTTATCTAAAATTAACTTAAATAAAATTTACATATATATAATCTAATTAGTAATTTTTTATTTATCATTATTTTTTTATAAGTCTATTTTTGGGAATAAAAAAAACAATTTTCTAGAAAATTATTATTTTTTCATATAGTTAGATTGATTTTAAATTAAATTATAATTATTATATATTTATAATTCTAAAAATTTGATTTCATATTTGGAATTATAAAATATGTCCCTTTTAGTATATTCTAATAGGAACTATAACCATAGTAATATTGTTTCCACATAAAAATGATAAATTAATTTATTATTGTTAAAAATAAAATCATAAGGATTATAAAACGACACAAACACTTGCATAAATTATATTTAATGAATAAATTTTTTTCCATTATGATCAACTATTCAATTATATGTGTTTTCTAGCTATTTGGAGGAGATTATGACCATTATAATATTTTTCATTCAAGAAATGCCAAACATGTCGCATTCTTATTTTTAATAAATATAATATTTTTAATATAAGGTTACTATGATGATATGTTAAAATAAAAAAGTTATTATCAAATATAAAAGATTTATTTTCATTAAATTAATTTATTTTTTATTTTTTTAGAATAAATATTTACCTTAAATTTTGGAAAAATTATAATACAATAATTATTTGGCTGAGGAAAAAATGAAATAAATTATAGTAAAAATTTTAAGAGTAGTATAATTTAAAAAATTACAATTTTACACAAATTATATGAATGAAATATAGATTTTATATATGGGTTAAAATATATTTTTTGAATAATTATTATTATCCTGATATGATTAATGTCAATGAAATGAATAATTCTAAAAATTGAAATTATCGATATTTTTTGATAAATAATAATTTTTTAAAAAACTAAAAATATAAAAAATATTATTTCCGGTAAAATGATTAAAATAGGGTTTATAATTTTAAAAAGGGTAAATTCATGAGACTTTCACAATTTATATTAACTATATTGACCAAGAAATTTTTAAAACTGCTTGTTTTCATGGTTTCTTTTAAAAGGGTTAACATGGGGATAAAAAATATAAGATTAAAAACATAGCCCAATCATATTTAATATTTACTATATGATATTATTTTTAAAAATAATCAACTTATACTTTAATAAATATTTTTCTTTATCAATTTGTAACTAAATAAATATTTGTTTTATCTTAATATTTGGAGAAATTCCCACCATTACAGTCCCATCTCTTATATAAGGGAACCCACATTTCTCAATAATTATCCCCTAGAAACCCAATGGGTTAGGAATATACATAAAACCCATTCTTTGAATCCCTCTCCTAATTCTAGAGAACTTTCCTTAATATTCTAAGACAATAACATTTTCCAAAGAGGTATAGATTTTATCCACTTTTTTAGGCTTTGTTTCTTCATCCACATCATAAAAATATATTAAACAATTATAATGTAATATCATTTTTTAAAAGGTAATGCCTTTGTCATAGGTCAAGACACAATTTTTTAAAAATCAATAAAGGAACAACATGAGTCTGAAGGAGGTTATTTATTTTATTTAATCAAATCATTGGAGTGGGTTTTGGGAACCTATGGGAGGGCTCCTGACGAAGTGCTAACAACAACTTCCTCCAATGAATAATGGAGTTTTGATGACGCATGTTGATGAATTAATCCGGAGGTCGATGGTTGATGAAAGACAATGCACGCGGACCATATTCTTCTTCTTCAATGGAATCCAACGTGTTCTAGGTAGGGGGTTTAAAATTTTTATGTGTTTAAATGATTTCTTATTTACTTTTTTTATTAATATGAAGAGCATAAATCAACCAACTAATTGTTTGATCGGTGATTCACTAATTTATGTGGTATTTTGTCATGGGGATTCATTTGGGGGTTTTATTGAATCTTATGACTCTTATTATTTCAACCATATGTTATAACACTAATGCAGAGGGTGTGGGCCGAACCCATAAAGGTCCGGAACCTCCGCTGATCTTGTTATTGATGCGTTCTTCGTGTGAGAATGTTTAACTTGATGGAAATGTAAAGTAGAAGTCCACAGAGAAATGGTGGAATCCACAGAGGGTCATAGGTGTAGAAGGTAAGAGAATCAGACCACTGGATCTTGACCACTAGCGTGTGGGAGTGCCACCTGGACGGCACAACCGGCTCGGTGGTGGCGACCAGCTCCCTCTAGACGTGAGAGGAAGTCGGCGCCATGATGGACAGTGATGCCCAGCCTTTGGAGGCCACTTTTATTGTGGGTGGTTCACCACAAAGGAAATGTCTAAGAACCAAGTCGCGGTGGTGGGTGGACCCACACCCATGGATCCCACCCTTGAATAGTCCACATGGACCAGTCAGCTGGAGCGGCGCCAGCCTAGCACCATTTTTTGAAGGCTGAATGGACAGAAGTCCGTTCGGTGGGGAGTTGGGACCGTGACCAACTAGCGGACAAGCCCAGCCAATGGATCAGACCTGGTTCAGCAGGTCTAGGCTAGGCCTAGTGGGCCTGGTCGGTCGAGGTTGGGGAAAATCTGAGTCAGACTAGACCCGATCCCAATTTAATCGAGATACACTTAAAATTCCATATCTTATAAACGGGATGTCCTTTGGACTAACCTTCTACAACACTAGAACCCTTTGGATGAGGAAATAATTTTGAGATACTCCCCTTGGGTTTTGGAGAATATATTAGTACGTCTGGGTTCTTTTGGACTCGAAACCTACTGGCGCTTGGCACAAAAATGCATATAACATACAGACCAGGCGTCTGATTGAAGTGTTGTCTGTCACATTGGAACCATTATGACCAGATAGTCATTCAGTTTACTTTTAAGTGGGACTTTGTGGTGGATTAAATATAGCAGATGGCTTGTTGAGATGATCCTCCAAAAATTAAGTGAGCATAGTGCAGATATCCAGTGGATAGGTGGGACTTGAAGAAAGAATAGCGATCCTCTGTGGGTTAGCACCTAGCTATCCTATGAGTGGGTTATCACCAAAATATCCAATGTGGGTCGGCACTTAGTGATCCTATGAGTGGGTCGGCATCCAATGATCCTCTGAGTGGGTTAGCACCTAGTGATCATCTTTGGGTCATCACCTAGAGATCCTCTGTGGGTCAGCACCTAGCTATCCTATCTCAGATGGTACCTAAAAATCTTCTGTGGGTTAGAACCTATCAATACTCTATGGTTCATCCCCAAGAAACCTCGTGCGATCTAGAATAATAAGTCTCTTGGTATAATAAGTGTATCTGATTGAAGACTAATCATCATTATTCATGTTATTTAAGTTTTATACCAGGTGTGATCTGAGTATTTTAATTTGTGCTTTGTGATTGAGATCATGCTCTGTGTTTTTTCCCTTATGTTATTATGGGAGACCTTTAGGGGTCCCAGGGTCTCTACTAGGTATTTCTATAACCAACCTTGCATGGTAATCTCCCACACTGTGTTTAAACTTTTACATTATGTCGTTATAATAGGTGGTTTGTTCTTGTTCTGTACCTGATCTGTGTGTTTAGAGGATTAAAGGAAACACCATCCCATTTTTAGAGATTTTCCATTCCATTGATAGTTTCCAATTTCTGGCCTATGGATGGCGGCCTTGGGGTAGTCATGGGATGGGCCCTTGGGGAAGGGTTGTGACATGATCATCTACCATCATCCATTTCCATTCACTAAAAAATGATAACATCATTCAGGCGTACATGTGGATTACCACCTCCATGACGTGATGTGAGTTTTTTCATCACCATAGGACATGGATGATATATATATAAGAATATTTAAATAATTAATCATATGTTTATTATATTATTATCATTGTATAAATATAAAAGTATACATACCATCTTTCCATAAGGATCTTTGAAAAATGAAGACGTCATTCATGAGTACAAATGACCTACCATCTACATCATTGAAAGATAATTAAGTTTTCATAAAGATATTTAATTAACAGATTTAATGGTATAATTTCTTTATAAACATGAAAATTGTGAAATTATTATTATTATTTAATAGAATATGTAATGAGGAACATTTTGACCATATATGACTAACTAATCCAATTTTGGAATTATGAAATGAATATCATCAAAACATGTGACATCAATTTATTTAATTAAATTATTAAATATAACATGGTATGTGATAAAATAAATGGATTAATAAACATAAAAATAGTTCTTATGAAATTAAAAAATCAACATTAATTCATTATTATGTATAATTAAGAACATACGTGAAGATCCAAACAAAAGATAAGTGATATTTTATTAAAAATATTCATTAGTAGTATCTATAAAACTCCCATTTCTCCCATATCCATATTTTATAAAAAATAAAAAAGTACATTGATATTCTTATATGATTTTTTGAATTCATTTTACCCATGTTTTTATTTTTATAAATTCTATTGAAAACAATATTTTTTTCATTTTCCAAATGGTGAACATTGTGAAATTTTTGATACAAAGTACATAATAAATTTTTTTCAGACATATATAGAATGAGTTTATTTTTCCCTCTTTCATTAATAAAATTTTCATTAAATATTACTTTATAGTATTACATTGATATTCTAAAACAATTTTTTCCCTATTTTATATGAAGTGTTTTCTTTTTTAAGTTAGTGATTTTCTTCCTGGAATGTTTTTAGGATGAAAGCATTCATTTTTTATGATTATGTTATGGTGATTTGGAATTGATTATGAAGTTGGGAGGTTCTTCTATAAATAAATTTTTTGCGGGACCATGATTTTTCACCAATGAATTCAGTATGTTTATTTGGGAATTTGATTATGATGTTCATTCCAGGTGTATATATGATGGTTACTCTAAGTATACTCATGATGTTTATTTTATGTGTAACTATTAGGGTCACACAAATTATATCCAAAATGTATTCTCTATGAGTAATTATTATTAGAAAATTATTCCCCAACATACCTATAAGATTTATTTATATTTTTTATGGAATTTAATGAAATTTTCAATATTCCAAAGGTATGTTATTAAAAGTTTATTAAAAGGAATGTATATACTTTTTTATAATGATAAAATGTATAATTTTGTGAGAAAGTTATTATGAGTTTTCATGATTTCAATGAAACCATTTTGGGTTTTATTTTTTCCATGATCATTTATTCTGAATTGTTTTAAAAAAAATATATATAAAAGGAAATGATTCCTTGTGTATGATAATGTTTATTTTAATCACAAAGATAATTTTGAAAAAGGGAAATAATTTATACATAGTCATAGACTAAAAATTTATTTATTTATTTTTTATGTCACTTACATTGAATTTTTTTTCTCACCCCATTTTTTGAAATGTTATTCAATGTCTTAAATATGGGTAAAATAAATGAAGAAGTCAATTTTAAAGTTGTAAATATTTTTCAAGGAAAAAATTATGGATTTATATTTACAAATTTACTATCATAGAAAATAATTATATTGAATTATAAGTGTGCACTTTGTATATGCATGGGTTTGATATATAAGAGTTATGACCTAAATCTATAAAACTATCATCATAATCAACTTATATATATAAAATATTATGAATTATGGTATAAATATGCTAGAATATGTGATATTTTAGGTTTAATACTTGTAGTAGGCTTCAAAGAAATATATACATAACATTAAAGTTTATGATAATTTAAATTGAGTAACCTGAAAATATTTTAATTTATTTTTGAATAGAAATGATAATTAATTTAATGATGTTGGGAAAAAATACATCAAGGTAACATTGCATCATTATTGGGTTTCTTGTGTTTGTTGACAATCCAGGTTTCCATGGTGAATTGTCGAGTTCCAAAGATGTTGTTAGAAATCCATGTTGACAAAGAACCATGACAAAGAATAGATGATCTGGAGGCGGTACAAAAGAACAGATACATGGTGGAGCTGTTTTCCAGTGTCTTCTAGATTTTTAGGGTCCAAAATTTGGAGTTTTATGAGCATCACGAAATATGGATTTCTATTATGATCTCATTAAAATATTGAAAATACATGATATCTTCAAATATAGGATTCATGCATCGGATTTCGTGAAGACAAAAAGATTTTTGACGATTTTATTCACAATTATTAATAGAATCATCAATGAATAATATGAAGGAAAATGCGAGAGATATTTGCAGTAGAGGCACGAAGTAAATGACAGAATGCTCTGCGATTACGACGAGCTCTGCAATCTTAAAATTGTTGTGGTACTTCCCCATATAGAGAGATTTTCGACTGAAATATTGAAGCATCGGGATTTGAGATGATGTGTCACTGACTTCACACGAAAAAATAAATGGTCGGTGGAATAACCTATTAATATTCCTTGACCCCCTAGAGAGAAGTAGAGAGTTTTCCATGAAAAATTTGATGCTCTTGTCTTACAAAGGTGGTTCATGAAGGCATTTTGATTCGCAAAACGAAAGAACTTCACGAGGGCTAATCTAGCTCTGTGAAAGTTGTGTGATCCATTTTGGCTGATTGATCTTCGCGAAGGAAGTCACTCTATGATTACTTGAGCTCCGTGATAGCTTCAGCACATCAAATGTGTGAGCTTCATGAAAAGGTAGTAGCATCACTAAAGCTAGTATGAGCTTCGAGAAATTGGGATCATCACGATGTAGGGTTCTTTGCGAATTATCTTCCTAGAGGTTGTTTCCTAGTGGTCAGTGGAAAAGGGGTATTCATAAAGGGATGAAATTTGAACATCAATAGAGCATCTAAGAATAGTGAAGGATGCATTCATTAGTGGTAATGAAGAGACATATGGGTCTATAAACTATGTGTGGATCTTTTGAAGAAGTAGTGAGCTTACATCAGTTAAGAGAGTAGTGAGTTCTCATATTGTGAGTGGTTGAAATCTAGGAGGGAAAGTGAGTCCATTTCAAGCATGTAAACAACAGTGCACTTATAGTGGAATTGGTACATTGGAACACTATCAGTATATGCTCCTATGATGTAGTCCAGTGAGGGTGAACCAAGTAAAAATTTCTGTGTTCTGTCCATGCTTTAATATTAATTCATACTCTACAATGGGAAGGAGAGAGAAGAGGGTTTTTTATAATAACAAATCTATATCATAATGGACTGTTGGTTTAATTTTTCATACCCGGATTTACCCCCCCCCCCCTCGTAGGGTATCTATCATAGTGGACCTAACAATTTGTATCAGAGGGGAAGGTTGATATCAGTGTTTCTCTCTCTAATAGAGGTCACAAAACACAAAGGGATTCTAATCATAGATGGGAATAGTTTTATGGTATGGAAGAATCAAATTCAACACTACTTTAGATCCTTGGGAATGGATATGTTCACAGCAGCAATGCATGGAAAAATATTTGATATTAATAATGGTGCATTATCAAAAGCTGAGCGTAGAAAATTGGATGTTGATGCCAAGATAATTAATGATATAGGGGGATCCCTATCCAATTCTATTTATTTGAAGGTTATGTCATGAAAAAAATCACATGCCATGTAGAAAAATCTATTGAGTATATATGAAAGAGATTACAAGTTCATAGAGGAAAAGAAACAAGTGTTGTGGAACAAGTATTAAGTTCTGAGAATGAACCCGAATGAGACTGTTGATGCATTATTTGATAGGGTAAATGATGTAGTGAAAGAAATGCGAGGTCTTGGAGAAGTTATTGAAGACCTAAAGATTGTAAAGCACATCTTGAGGAAGATTAAACCTCGGTTTAATCTAAATGTTATAGTTTAAGAAGATAAAGACCTGAAAGAGCTAACATTGGATAAATTTCACACAACCCTTGTTGCATATTAAATTGGGAAATGGTGATAACGATAATGTAGAAAAGGGGAAATCCAAAGAGGGGACATTCAAGGCCACGAAGAACCTCAACATTGAATAATCTCAGGAAGAAGAAGAGACAAATGAGGTGATGTCATTCCTCTCCTCAAACCTTCAATGAGGAAAAGGAATGACTAAAGAGAATCTTTCATTTTCTTGTTTTCGAAGTGGAAAGGTTGGACACCTTTCAATAAGGGTCCAAAAAATGTTCCAATAAGATGATTATGCCTGTGAAATATAAATTCCAATGAAGAAGTTTCTAGCCTATGGGAAAGGCAAGAAACAGTCAAGAGAAATTTCTTTAAGAAGATGTCCCTTTATTCAAAAGAATGTGATAGTTCAGACAAGTCTAAGTTTAAGGGGGTTGAAGAGATAAAGAACTGCAAAGATCATAGAGAAAATTGTAATGGTGGAAATTGTTGGTTGTTCTTAGAAGAATAATGAAACCAATTTTGATGAAGAAGAAAAAGAATTTGAGGGAAGAGTTGATATGAAAGCTGAGATAGAGGCTGGTCTTGAGGAGATAGAAGTTTGGAGAACCAAAGTAATGAAATCCAACAAAGTTGTTTGTGATGCCAAACTCTATATGCTACAGCATTAAGAAGAGAAGTTTGAGTTGATGGAAGAAATTGAGAAACTCAAGTCATCAACACCAGAGGGCTCTGAATATGATAGTGAGTACATAATAAAGATTTAAAGATAGAAAAGGAATTATATATCTTGAATAACACATGGAAATATAAAAATCAAACATATTGATGAACATGAAAGACAAGTTTTTGGATTGAAAAAACAAGTTAAGGATCAAGAAAAACTCTTGACTCCTATCTGGACATCTGTAATGAAGATCACTCATAAAACCGAGAATCTGAATGTGGATAATAGTGGTTCAGTAGAAAGTAAACATCAATTGTGTTCAGATGCTAAGGTTGATGGGGCGCTTGATCAAAAACAAAAATTTGTGGAAATTGTTTTCATAACGCAATCACCCAATCCATGATTGAAGGTTGATTTGGGCATAAAGGACGTTAAGAATATTCAGAGATCCCAAGGTGAAACTAGTAGTGCTGAAGTGACACGAAGGAATGCCCCTTATAGCAGGTGTTATTGTTGTGGAATGATGGGACATTCACAGTATGTGTGTTCTCTAGCCAAGATATATCGAAGGGAACAAGAACAAAGTTGTCATCCAAACAAAGAATGTTTATCTAGACCATATTTTGACAGACAGTATTTTGGTGTAGAGGATTTGGGCATATGGCTAGGTACTATACTTTGACCATACAGAGGAATGTTCCCAAGAAGAATCAAAATGTTTGCAAGTAGTATATCAATAAACTAACATGTCAGTTAAGAATGAAAAATATATTTGTAGCTTTGCATGAGGAATTTGGGCCATCATACTCTGTGAAAGATCAGAAGTATTAATATGTGTTGAGTGTGAAGGGAAAATATGGTCCAAGAAGAAAAATGAGGAGAAGGCAGTGGTGGAAGAAATTTCCCTTAAAGTATCAGATCACTGTATTGTGTGGATCCCTGACATTGGTTGCACATATCACATGACAGTTAATAAGGATCCTGTTATATGCATAAAATATGACAAATAATGAGTTGTCAAGATTGGAAACGATGAAGGCTAGAAGATTATTGGCTCAGTAAAGGCTGTGTTTGTGGGAAAAGATATGAGACATGCTGATGTCTTAGTAGTAGAAGTCCTCAGTCACAATTTTCTTAGTGTGAGTCAACAATTTTCCTTAGGACATTCTATAATATTTACTAAGAATAAGTGTATTAGTCAAAGGAAGTGACTGGGTAGTGGTTCTAAAGGGAAAAAGAACAAATGGAGATATCTACCTGGCATGTGGAGAAGAAAATATGAGCTTTCTATCTAGAGAAGAAGAAAATAAGTTGTGGAAAAAACGAATTTGTCTTTTATGTCAACCATCCCTAGAAGACCCGGTAAAGTGTGATGTAGGAACATACCTCCTTAAGCTATCACGTGATCATAGTCACACATGCTATGCATGCCAATATGGGAAGATCATCAGAAATACATATAAGGTAAAAGAAAAAAAGTCAACAAGAGTGCTTGAATTCGTGTATGAAGATATTTTTGGGCCTATCACACTATGAGGAATTGATGGAAAGAGGTTCTAGGTTATTTATATTGATGAATATAGAAAAATTCAAGGGTATTTTTTATTTCCAATATTTATGATGTGTTAAGTTTCTTAAAAAAGTTCCAGAGAGAGTTCTAAAGGATGATTGGAAAGAAAATTCAGTTGTTTCGTACTAATAATGGTACATAATTCATGAACAATCAGCTAGAAGACTATCTTGAGAAACATTGGAAAGGAATAAAGGTTTCTCATTGAGAACTACCAAATAGAATGGAGTGGTTGAAAGAAGAAATTGGATCATCGACAACATGGCCAGAACGATGGACAAAGAAAAAGTCCTACCATATAAAATTTTGATGGAGGCAGTATAGACATCGGTCTATATTTATAACAGGGATCAGTTACGTCTGAATGAAGGAATGAATCTATATGAGATGTGGTATGGAAGGTATCCAATATTGAAATAAATTAAAATATTTGGAAGTAAGTGCTTTATCCTTAACATGGAGAAACAAAGGAAATTTGGGTCATGTGGAGATGAGGGGATATTCCATGGAAACTTTGGAAAAAGTAAAGCATAAAAATGCTTTAAAAAAGGGTTGGGAAAAGTATTTTAGTGCAATGATGTCATTGTATTAGAGAATGAAGAGATTATTCAACAACATAGTGATCAATTTCAAGATGAAAGGGATGAGGAGGTAAGTTACATAGTGGGACTAGAAGTGGATGATACTGATTCAGAAGAAGATAATGATGATGAGCATGAAGAAGAAAAATATGTTTCTCCACCAAAGACAATGAGTCGAGTAGAAATTGATAGGAATAATATCATTGGTGATCAGTTAGCTCTAGTTCAGACAAGAAGAATGAAATATATACAGTAGGAATATTTTTTATCTCTGGTAGAGCCCAAATGTTTTGCTGATGTTTAAAACTGGGTTCAGGATATGAATGAAGAGCTGGATCAAAATGAGAAGAATCAGACATGGGAGATTGTTTCGAGGCTAGCAGAAAATAATTTAATCGGGACCAAATGGGTCTATCACAACAGTATGAATGAATGTGGCATAGTGAATCAAAACAAATCATGACTAGTGTGTAAAGGATACTCCCATATAGAGGAAATAGTTATCGATGATACATTTGAACCTATTTCAAGGCTAGACACAATTAGATTATTCCAAGTCATTGCAGTGAAACGAAGGTTCAATGTGTTCTAGATGGATGTAAAATCAGAATTTTTTACTAGGGTTCTGGAAGAAAAAGTTTATGTCGAGCAGCAAGTGGTTTTCTCATTCTTGAGGATAAGAACAAGGTTTATCGACTGAAGAAGGCATTGTATGGGATGAAAGATGCACCAAGGGCGTAGAACTCCAGGCATGATCGGTACTTAATGAATCTTGGTTTCTAGTGTGGAAGAGTTTATAACAATATCTATTTCAAAAACATTAGTAATATAAAGATGATGGTGCTGGTTTATGTCGATGACATCATATTTGGAATATCATTTAAACCATAGAGCCGAAAGTTTTTTGAATTCATGAAATGTGAGTTTGAAATGTCAATGATTGGGGAAATGATGTTTTTTCCTTGGATTATAAGTGAAACAAGGACGGAATGGAACATTAATTTCTCAATCCAAATATACCAAAGATGATCTAAGAAGATTTGGAATGGAAAATTCCAAGGAGATGAAGACTTCAGTAGCTACTCAGATGAAATTATCAAAAGATGATAATTGCAAGGTAGTTAATATCAAAGAATACAGATATATTATTAGGATTTTACTGTACCTGATAGTGATGGGAATTGATATTGTTTTCACCACATGTTAAGCAATGAGATATCAATTTAATCCCAAGGAAAGAGAAATTCTTGATTTGAAAAGAATACTTCAGTATATAAAAGGAACTATGGATTTTGGTTTGATGTATACTGAAAAATATCAACAAGATTTGTTGGGATATACAGATGCATATTGGGCTGGTTCAGTGGATGAGAGGAAATAAATGTTAGGAGGGGAATTCAATCGTTGTGGATTGTGTATTTATTGGCTAAGAAAGAATGAATATTTCATTTCCATGAGCACCGCAGATGCTGAGTATATTAATTCCACTCAAGAATGCACACAATTATTGTGGATGAAATAGTATCATGATGATATGGGAGTAGAATTCATGTCTCTGATCGGAATCTAGTGTGATAACTCAAGTGCTACAAATCTCAACAAAAAACTCATCCATCACCCATGGATAAAGAACATTGACATGAAGTATCATTTTATCAAAAATAAGGTTGCATAGGGAATTGTGAAGTTGTATTATGTGCCTCTAGAGCTACAGATTGCAGAAATCAAAACAAATACCCTAACCAAGGAATCTTTTGAGAGGAATTGACTAGTTATGGGAGTTTGGTCAACTCCTCGCACATGAAAACTTGTGGTTGTGGGACCACCCCCTCCCCTCTCCCAGAGGTATGGTATGTTTTTCTCTACTATGTTAACTTGTTTTCATTCCATTATTTCAGGCCACAAGGTAGAGATCTTTCGGTTCCTTGACAAAGTGGGAGAAATAGTGACTCCCATGCGTGGAAAATATGGCTAAGGAAGGGAGAATATGTCTAAGGTCAAGACCTGGGGAGAAGATGGCAGGTGGAGCAGTGAGATAGGGGGAGAGTAATGAGATAAGGGGAGTTTTTTTAATATAAGGATGCTAGAAGGGATTGATCAATTCATAGATACAATGATAGTTAAGGATCATGATAAAAGCAGAAGAGTGGAATCTGAATAGTGTTTGTGGATTTATAGTGATCAAGAATTGGTATCAATTTTGAAATTGGTATGAGAATGGTATCGAAAATTGGTGTCTAACTTGACGTGATTCATTGATGAACATTTCATAATACTCTTGTTTATCATGCTGATAATTTCTCATGTGGGATTAGAGTATGTGGTGAGTGAATAATTGGTCACTATCAGAATCGCAAGAGGACAAGGATAGATGATTATGGATGCAGCATTAGAGAGGTATCAAAGTGCAGATAATCATTATGAGAAGAGTTTTCAACAACCCAAAGGATATATTATTGGTAAAAAATTCCTCTAGGTATCATTGAATCATTTTTGGTATTCATGTGTTTGTTGACAATGCAATATTCCATGGTGAATTGTTGAGTTCCAAATATGTTGTTAACAATCCATGTTGACAATGAACCATGACAAAGGAATGAATGATCTGGAGGCAGTACAAAAGAAAAGATACACGGTGGTGCCATTTTCCAGTGTCTACCAAATTTTTGGGGTCCAATGTTTAGTGCTTGGGGAGCATTGTGAAATTTGGATTTCCTTGATGATCTCATCAAAATATGTGAAAGACACGAGTTTCGTGCAGATAGGCTTCATTGATTGGATTTCTCAAAGACAAGAAGATTTTTGACGGTGATCATCATGATTATGACAATCTTCACGAATAGTATAGATGAAGGGAAATGTGAGGGAGATTCATGGTGGTGGAATGAAGTAAATGAAAGAACACTATGTGATTACAATGAGCTCTACAATCTGAAAATTTATATGGCGCTTTGCGATATAGAGTGATTTTCTGTTGAATTTTTTTTGCTTCACGATATAAGATGATGTGGCACTCACTTTGCGCGGCAGGATAGAGGGTTCGTGGAATCACCTATAAATAGACCATTACCCCCTCGACATATGTAGGGAGTTTTCCAAGATTTTTTTTTCTCTCACCCCGTTAAGGGGGTTCGTGAAGGCAGTGTGCTTCGTGAAAAGAAGAAGCTTCACGGTGGCTAATATAGCAAAACGAATGTTTTGTGCTCTGTGTTGGCTTAGTTAGCTTCACGAAAGAAGTTGCTATGTGACTACATGAGCTTTGCGAAAGCCTAATCTCTATGAAAGTGTCAGCTTCACGAAAAGTAAGAAGCTTCACTAAGGATTGTTTGAGCTTCACAAAATTTGGAGCTTCGTGAAGTATGGTGCTTTGAGAAGGTTCTTCCAAGAGGTTGGTGCCCAGTGGTCAGGAGAAATAGGTTATTCATCAGTGGATGAAATTTTAACATCAATATAGCATCTAAATATACTGAAGGATGCATTCATTTGTGGTAATGAACAAACCTATGTTTCTATAAACTGTGTGTGGATCTTTTGAAGAAGCAGTGAGATCCCTTTGGTTGAGAGGGCAGTGAGTTCTCAAATTGTGAGGGGTTGTAAACCAAGTGGGAGAGTGAGTCCACATTGATCATGTTATCAGCAGTGCCCTTATAGTGGAATCGATACATCGGTACACTGCTGGTGTATGCTCCTTGTACATAGCCCAGTGAGGGTAAACCAAGTAAAAATTGATGTGTTCTATGCATGATTTATGGTTTATTCATACTCTACTACAAGATGGAGGGAGAAGAGGGTTTTCTCTTACATCAAAACAGGATAAAAATGGAAAGTTGTGTTAATCTGTCATTCTATGATTCACCCCACCCACTCAGGGTACCTAGCCTTGTGGACCTAACAAAATATTAACATGTTTCATCATTTATACTATGTTTTTACATAATTGTTTTCCATATGTGAAATGTAGATGTTGAATTAGGAAGGTATTAAGGGTGAGATATCATTACAAATCCTCAGCTTAGAATTGATGGAATTGCATATAAGGATTCTGTGGTACTAATGGATTAGTTGACACAGGCTGTATATGGCGATCGAATCCACACAAGAGATTATCTAGATCAATCACATAGGGACATAAAATAGTGGAACATTTTACAATGAAACAGCCCCATGATTTTTTATATTATGACCATGTGGTAGTTGAGGGGTGTATTAATTCCCTTGAAATGATATTTTATATAATGGGTCATTCAGATCATCACAATTATAGTCCTGATATTTAACATTTTGAAGAAAATGTTGAATAGTGGTGGTTAATGGTCAAAACAAATTTCGATAGAAAAGAGATTGATGCTTTGGAATTGGATGAATTTATTAATATTTTTCACGGTAAATATTTTTATATGTTTTTTTGACTCGGTATGGAAAAAAATTCATGCAATTAAAACAAAATGAAGAAGATTCAATAACTGTGTATAGAGAAAACAATTCTTGTATTCCAACTTATACTCCAAATTTTATTTTGGTCCTTGATAGTAAAATAAATAAATTTTACTCATTATTGAAGAAAATATATCAAAGGGAAATTTATTATCATGAATTCAAATGTTATGATAATATTTTTGGATATGATGAGAGGGTAGAAATAGAGTTTTTTTCTTGATTTTGTATATTATGAATAAACGAATATGAAATGGTTTGGATGGTAGGATATGTCGAAGCATTCATAAAAGAGATATGAACAAAAGAAAATAAGGTTTCTAGTTTGTTATGTGTGCTAAAAATATCTGTAATGATGGCTTATAAAATCATGTAAGTGCTTTAAATGTGGTAATTATAGACATATTCCCAATGAATTTAACGATTTTTTTGGTAGCGGTAATGTTATTTTTGTTAATAATTCAGTAATGTATTTAAATGTGGTGAGAAGCGGAATTTTCTGAAAACTTCCCAGATAAGGACCTGAATTATTAGAAATAACATGAATATAAGCAGAAAAAAGTGGTGAAATCCTTTGAAACTACTTCAGTGTATTATGGTCCATACACAAATGTTTTATCAGGCATGTTTCATTTTTATTTAGATAATGGAAATGTATTTTCTGATTTGGGGGTACACATTCAATTATTTATGAGAAATATTACAGTAAATTTGAAATTATAGCTCAATAAATTTAACCAGATAATATGCTCAAAACATCTTGGGAAATAATAATGACATAATGATATAATAAAATTACTACTATCATTTTTTAGTTGAAAAAATTCCCAATTATCCTTAATTTATATCCATAAAAAGAGTTTCATGTTATTATGGGTTTGAATTAGATTTTTTTTTAGCATGATAAGATAGATTATAGACCAAATGTTTTTTTTCATAAGGATTTTCATTTTTTAAATCATAATGAAACATACCAATTATAACATAATAAGAAAATGATAAAAAAAATTAATATGAAGATGAAATTTATATTTAATTTTTTTTTGAGAATAACCGAACAATAGTAATTAATAATATGCATATAGTAAAATAATAGCACAAGTTTTTAATAATTAGTATCCATGTTTTATTCAAGATCAAGAATTTAAATTAATTAATGGATTACTTCCTAAATATAATCCAATTTTGAATCCTCCATATCAAATGCCTCATGTTAAACTCGAATTATTTAAAAAGTACATCCATCATTTACTAGATAAATGTTTCATTCATCGATTAACCTCATCATGAGTTTCACTTATTTTACTTCTGAAAAATAATGACATATCCTTGTGGATTATTATTTAATATAGACCACTCAATATATTCATTTTTAAGAATATGTATCATTTTCCTCATATCGGTGACTTTGTTGGCCAGCTCCATGGGGCTAAGTATTTTTACAACATTTATTTGATATCATGGTACCATTAGCTAAAGGTGATTGAGGATGATATTCTATGAATAGTTTTATTGACGTTTTAGACTATATATGGGACGTATGACTTTGTATTTATGCCCTATGGGTTGTTTAATTCCCCAAATGTATATATGGTTCATATGAATAGAGTCTTCTATCAATATTGGGAAATGTTTTTGGTTTTTATATTGATTATAATTTGGTATATTTTAAAGTATTTGAGGAACATGAAAAACATCTGATTATTAATCTAAAACCCCTCAATGATAATAATTTATACATAAAATATAGAAAATTTATTTTTTGGTTACAAAATAATTTCATTCATTGGAAACCTTTTAAATAATGTTGGAAAAAAAATTTATCCTTCCAAATAGAAAGTGTATTATTAATGGGAAAGGACTAAAAATAATACTAAGATTCATGTTTTTATGGATTTATAAGTCTATTACAGGAGGATTTATGTGAATTATGTGTTGTTATCTATCATACTAGACTAAAAAGAAAAGGTGCTAAATTTATATCGGAAAAAATAACTTGATGATTGTTTTTAAGAATTGAGAAGAAGAATGGTGAACACTATAGTTTTTAAATTTCCCCCATGTAATGGGGATTTCATTAATATTATGATTCTTAATTCAAGGGATATATTTTTTTCTCTAATATGAAATAATTTTTTAATTGCTTATGCTTCATGGAAACTAGTACCGCGTGAGTTAAATTACTATACAAATGATCTGGAATTATCTGATGTGTATTTTAGTATAAAAATTTATAGACAAGTGTGAAATATATATTGACATGAATATTTTGAATTGTATATTCACATAGAAAATGTTGGGAAAGATAAATAGGATATGTTTGGAATTTATAAAGGATTTTCATTTCATAATTCCTTACCATAATAGATACTAAAAAATTTGTTAATGATTTGAGTCAAAAATATAACACTATATTAACTATGATATGTTTGGATCATGACCCAGTAGTTATTTATTTAAGAATTTTTGTCCTAGAATTATCAAATACGAGGACATATTCTATAATATTTTGGGTGTAAGTATAATCATATCTGTTTGAATGAATAAATCATTTTCAAAAAGAATAACATGAGTTACAAATAATGGTATAATTGTTTGAGAATGATATATTTTTTTATTATAATATTTGTAATTATTTTTGTGATTTGGAAAGGGATTATGTCTACCGTGTAATTCCAAGTTGAAAGGAGAGTTGTTGTGTGATGCTTACATTTCCCTATTTTTAGTTTATCCTGGAAAAACAATGAGGTACATCAACATTGATTAGTTTTACTAGTTGGATTGAATGAAATTAAATATATCTAATTTTACCATTAAAATTTTGAATTTCCAATAGGTTACATCAGAACTATAATTACTGAAGTGGGTGTTTTATATGTTACTTATGCCTAAGTGAAATGGGAAAATATACCCATGAGTTTCATACTGGGATTGAAAAATACATCTCAAGGTAATATTAGGAATTAGGTTATGGTAAACCGATTAACTAAATATGTGTATTTCTATACCATAAAAGAAAATATTTCCTCATATTACCTTTTGGACTATATCTTAAGGTTACATGTAGTTCTATTCTCTATTCTATCTTACCATGATACAAGTTTCAATTCAAAAAATTGGAATGGAATTTAGATGTCATTATGTATGGAATTAAATTTAAGTATAGCTTTCTATCCTAAATAAGATATACAATATGAGAAAATAATTGAGACCATAGAATAATTTCTTTGTTCTTTTTATATGTATTACTAGGCTATTTAGGATCATCAAATTTCAATAGTTTATTTTTCTTATAACAATACTTTTTTCTATAGTATACTAATGGATATTTTTTAGGCATTATATGAAAATCTGTGTTGAAATCCAACATTTTTGAATTAGGTAGGTGAAAGGATGGTGATGGGAATGGAATTAGTATTGGAAATGGATGAGAAGGGGAAGATTATTCGAAAATAAATGATGACATATCAGTGTTTGAAAAAAAAATATGTGGCTAATTTTAGGAATGATAATACTCTCAATATAAGACATGTTTTTTTATTAAATTATCTCTAAAGAAATATTTAATAAATTTTTATAAAAGTGGGGGAAAAGCCCCATGTTTATTTGAACATTCGAAATCTTGCAGAAATTTGTTCATTTTGTTATGAGTATCCTTCCCTTGGTGTTTATCCCAAGTACCAAATTGGTTTAACGTTTCGATGTAAATAATGTATGTGTGAGATTCATCTAATTTTTTATTCATGTAGTAGTTGATTTGAAAGATATTATTTTTTGTGGAGAACAACCTGTTCAAATTTTTAATGACCTATGTGTTGGAGCCAAGGTAAAATTCTATGTGAATTCTAATTTTGGTGTTTAGTGGATGGTATGTTCATTGAACTATTATTTGGAAGGTAACATTGAGAGTTGAGATACTTTTAATTTGTTTATGCATTGGTAATGACTATTGGGATTCACTAGGTGTCTTGTTATGTTTCATTAGGGTTGGGCCCTGAAAATCATGTTTGGTTGGTCTTAATATGGTGCATAGTTTTTCTGAAACCATGTGGCCCCTAGTAAGAAACTATGCAACCAAAATCAGAGGAGCAACATGTGTCATAGGGGTTGTGGTTGGTTTTCCCAAATCGTGAACTGATCCTAAATGGTTAGTTACAATTAAGAAGTACCTATGAATTATTCTTTCCATGATTGGAACATGGTTAGTCAAATCGTTCTGCACAACCTTGTGAGGTAGGATTCTTAGGCATAGGGTGTTGCACAGTTGGAGAAAATCTTTTCCAAACAATAAGACTCTTTTTTAGGCATTAAATAAAATTTTTACCCTTAATGAGTTTGGAAACATCTTTTATATATTATTTTATTTCTCCTCCTCTATCAAGTGTTACTCCACTCCTCTATGGATTTATACTAACTATTTTCGGGATGGTTATATCTTCTCTATCTGTTATCTGATTCAATCACCATTGGTCCCAATGGATTCCTCCCGGCAAGATATCAATTACATTTGAATCATACTTTTTTAAATGTTCTCTTGAGTAATTTATCATGGTGAAAGATCAATTTCCCTATTTTCATGATGAATGTTTGTTTATTAAATTTATATGAAACCATAAATAATCACACAATAATATTGGATTAGTGTAACATCTTAAGTATGAGGTAGGTGGTCTAATACTTTTTCTTAATGTTTGTATAGTTTTTTAAATAGCATCCTTGCACTTTTTATCATAGATTTTAAAAAATTTATTTAAAATTTATTTATTTAATATAATTTTCATTACACACCTTATATTACTCTTTTTGTTCCTTTTTAGTATTTTTAGGTTGCAAACTCAATCACATACACCCCTTGGGTGTGTCGACTTTTTTATTAATTAATTATTTAAGTTCCCTGATTGAATCCTAAGCATTCATCATGGATTTAAGTAGTGTTTCCCATTGTAATTGATATCCCAATGATAATAGAACCTCCTAAGTTTCATGTTGAACCCTTATAGATTAAATTCCTATGTTGGTTATTATTTTCTAAAATGCATTGTTTAGTTAATTGAGACATGATTATTGAGTAAAATTCTTAATTGGGAAAAAATAATTAATGATGAAAAATGTAATGTTTTATAATGAATCCCTTAAGATGAGGTCATTTTTAGTCGAAATTACATTTTGATGATCATTGATTTTGAACATTCATAGCCCATGACTATATCATTTATCTATGACTTCATGATGGTACTTGATATGTGTAATTTTAGTACATGGCCACCTTGAAGTTTTAAGTGGATTATTCCTCCTTAATATAAGTGTTAAATGATCTAATGCACCTTAAATGTTCTGGTCCACTTACAAATTGGATGGATTTATTTATAAATGTTACTTTCTAAAGTAGGTATATGTAGAATTGATAAATATACCATCTAAATCACCCCATTTAACATTAATACATGAATTTCCATGTTTTGTTTAATTAAATGGAATTTAATTAATGGAATGACATGTTCATGGTATATTACATTCCATGAATGGATTAAATAGATTCAATTAAAATGAAATTGAAATGGGTGGCACAACCACAATTATTCTTATAATTAAATGAGAAAAAACTATTTGAATTGTTTTAAAATAAGATTCCCATAGATATAATTGGGCTTAATAAATGAAAATCATGTGATCAATGGCCTCATGTATTTTTCTTATAAATATGAATATGCATTGATATGTGATATGGAAAGATGGTGTGGGCTCTATTTTTCATTGTGGTATCAAACTCCATTTCATCAAGTGTTGAGGATGACATCTCACGCCAATGATACTAGTGGGTGGTTGGGCACCATGTACCTCATTGAGTTTTTACATGACGGTGCACTCACAACTGTTAGAGTGTTGACATGAATTCAAAGTCACCATCTTGAATGACGATCATGAATTCTCCCACCCATTATGCGATGTTGGGAATGTACCATTTGGCATCAAATTATATGCTCATTCTGACATGTTATAGATGATTGAGTTACTCATCGTTATAGCCAGCGACTAGTATTTTATATATATGGACACATACATATACAAATACACTATTCAAATAGGTTGATGAAATATATAGCTATACTATGAAAATATTATTAATATATATATATATATATATATATATGGTTACTAATTATGTCATATTATAGTTCTGATTTAAATCTGGTAGAGTTTTCAAGAGTCCTATAGGAACCTGAGAAGGCTATTATTTTTTATGTATTTTTTTATTCATATTATCTATGGACTTGTTTACATTATTATTACAGATTGGTTTTAGTTGTAGACATTATGGGTTATAATCTACTTGGATTTATATCTCAAACCCTGATTGGGCCACCATTTCACTGGGGTGCTAGAGTAGACCTTATGTTTTCATGACTATGAAATATTCTTATATTGTGTTACTTATACATAAATGTCAGGAGAAAAGGACTGAGATAGACCTCAGGATGCTCATGGATATTTCCCTTGAGGTCTTTACTTTATTTTCATTATTCGTGTACTATATATTTTTTCCTTTTATATGTCTATTATTTTAGATTGTGAGTCATAATCTGTACATGTATTCATTATAGTATATTGGCATTGTCCATCATTTTTATATCATTTTTCATTCATTCAATATTAATTTTGAACTACTAAAATTGTTTTTGTTTTTATATATGATATATAAACATTATATTCTTAAATGTGGGTATAATTTCCCAATTATAAGCCCCTCCTTAGACCCTTGCTGCTACTGGACAACATATGGTGTACAATGAGACATTCTTGAGGCCATGTGACTGACCGATTCAACCACTGTTTTAGTGGTGAGACGGGCGAGGATGTTACTATGTGAAATTAAATTTTGTATTTCCTTTTTATTAATATTTTCTATATTGTATATGATACTAGGAATTTGTTGGTTCTTGTTAAATAGCCAGTACATATAGTGATCAACCCATTTATTAGAAAAAGTTCAAGTGGCCAGGGCTGGGATTATTATTAGTGTTGTTTGCAGTTTTAGTTGATTCTGATTTCCACATGTGTGAATGTTGTAAATTAAACTTATTATTGACTTAATTAATTTATGGTATTCTACACTTTTCCTACTTTAGGAATGGTGAAGCATTTTATGCATCATTATGGGCACATAGATATTTACATGTCATGCATATTCCATGCCATGTAGTTGTAATTATAGGCGCCTGTGGATTTTGATAATGCACCTTGAGAAATATGAAAGGAATTTTTTCATTATCATTAATAATTTTAGAACATGATCATGTGTTTATATTCTATTATTCCTATATATGTTTCATTTCTTGCTTATTTATCATGTTTTTGTTCTTGTTAGCATGCATTTTGTGGTTATTTCTTATGATAACATGTTTCATTTTTATTTTGATATATGTTAATGGTTTCATGGGTTAAATTTACTAATTGTGAGTAAACTAGAACCATTTTTCAACTGAAAGGATTATTGTTACCTTATAATTGGGAAAATGTAACCAATTTTCTCAAACCATATTTTTGATTTGATTATAATTACAGATTGTCATTAAAATGTAATGGCTGCTGATGGTAAAATTTTAATGTCAGTTGGTTTTGGTTAAAAGGAAAAAATACTATGGTCTGTAATTTTTTTGGGAATTTATAGGCTAGGTAATGGAAACCCATATTGTTTAACCATTATATATGACCATGTTGTACTTTAAAATGGTTATAAATGTAAATGGTGTTTATATTTGAGTTTAAATGAATTGGTTTCCTTTGGAAAGGCTTGTGACACTATCATATGTGCTTTCTAATCAAGTTAATAAATTCTTCAAATATAAAATTGAATAAAGTAGTTCAATTAGGGAATGTGTCATATGAGTTAACAAAATACCATTGTCTTGAAACTCTAATTATTATGAATCTTCTATTGGGTTGCATTTGGATGAATCTTGGTTGGATTAATAGTACCCTCATTAGTTTCTTTATCTGTTATGACATAAAAAAGGATGGTTGGTATGCAATTATTGTATTCCATGAGTTCATTATTAAATATTTTAAAATTTTAAATTTTTATTTTGAATCAATTTGATTAATTAAAATGGATCCCTAGGTTTTATACTTTGTTTAAACAATTATGTAAGGGTAGTTTAAATATCTCATTGAGTTTCCTATGAACAAAAACATGTGCATTTTTCATAGTCCTCATTTTCCATTTTTTAATGTATCCAATGATAGGATTTTGACCTAATAAAGTTGTGTTTTCATGACCTAGATATAGGGTTTGGGATTATGCTTTTGTAAGGAGATATCCCAAGGTATTTATCACCCTTAGAGATTTAGTTCCCTGCTAAAACCCATGATCTTTTGTCATATAGTACTATTTTGGTATTGTTGTCTTTACTTGGAGCTTTAATGTCCAAAAAACCCTTATTTGGATGGGAAATCATGTTTTTCTTGGCCTTTTTTGTGGATGTGTGTGTCGAGTACTCGTCGGATTCACCATGTTAGACATTCCTAGGGAATGGTCAGCCACCTAGTATGTCTCATGTCTCAATTTCTTTTCCCTTGGTGACTTGGGAAGTCATCAGTTTGATTTATAGTTATATGAATTAGAATAACATTTATCCATTTTTTACACATACAATCAAATAATTGAAATAATATATTGGATATCCTATGGATATCGTCAAATTTGACCTATTTTCTCATATAATCTTAAAGTAGTATATGTTTATATATGCGGTTCATGTCGAGTGGTTAAGTGATTTAAAGAACTCATTAAGTTCAATGAATTCATTGAGCCTTAAGATATTGTGTATGTTATGGGAAAATATCTTATTTATAGTGACCTTTTCATTACTGGAATCAAATTTGTATGAATTCTTGAAATGACTTCTAGTGGATAGGGTGTTTTGACATAATAGTTAGGTTCTTTTTGGTTTTCATACCGAATTTTTTGATGTTATGTGTATTACTCAATGGAATGAAAAACTTATGTTTAATATGGTATTGACCAAGAACACTTATTAGTAGTTGTTCTATCTCTCCTTTTTATGGAAATGACACACCCATGTAAGGGAAATTTTCTAAGTTCAAGTGAATTTAATTCCTTCCATGTAGAAGGGGGAAAATAGTTGAATGCCTTCTATAAATGGTTATACATTCTTGATTTACTAAGAGGAACACATATTTGGAATCATGTAACTGATTTCACGGAAGAATGATGTTTTTGTCGTTGTATATGAATGAAACCCCAAATAAAATGATTGGTTTTGGATGGAATTATGTTGTTATGTCGAGTGATCGTGGAATAAATCATGTGGTAATGGCTTGTGGTCTGTTAATGATGATTAGTCAATTAGGTAAAGCTGATATTATTTCAATTGTTTGAACGATTTTCGTTGAACTACTTTCATTTTGGTAGTTGGTTATGTTTGTTTATAAACAATTCAAATCCTCTTAGTGTACACTTCTGGAAGATAGGAGCATGTCCCCTATCATGGTGTCATCCTTGATGAACTATGAGAGTGTCAGTCTTACACTATGCTGATATATTAAATGTTTTTGGGCCTGCTAAGTAATCTATATTATAGGATTATGCTCAATGAGTAGTTTTCTTTGGGGAATGGTTAGTCATGAGTGATAACTGGTTTCATGTGTATAAATGCCTTGGATCAGCCCTTTGGAACCAACCATTCGTATTTGTTTTTACATACAAGAAAATGTTTCGTTTCGAATATTCAATGGTCTAATGTGGAAGTCTTGGCCTTATACTAAAATATATTTTGTAAACATGGATTTAGGAGTACATTGGGTTAGTTCCTTGGAAAACTACTAACTAAATATGAGGCTACCTCATACATTTTTTCTGGATCAGTAGTGCTTTTTTAAGGGTAATGACTACATGGGTTGCATCTTGGTTACACATTTTTTCACGATAATAAAAAAGAATATAAATGGCCAGGTGATTATTTGATCACAAACTATCACACTATGTTAGGTATAGACTTTAGTTAGCATGATTTTTTTTGAATGTGGTATGCCTTGGAAGAAGGTGTTTTATTTCGGTTGTATTACACATGCCATCTATGCCAAGCATTTTCATGGTAATTCAGTTCGGGTGCCTCAAATTATTTTTCTATTGTTCATTGAATGCGGTCAATGAAGAAAATTTTAAATCATGTTTTTGGGTTTCGGTGAGTGTGGTATGTGCCAGGGAAGGATTTTCATGGAAATATTTTTTGACCAAGATAAATGAAGTTGGTGGGGGAACCGACCATGTGACAGATTCAAAATCACGTCTTGTGCGTTGCTAGAATGCATAAGGGGTGTAATTTATAAAAAAAAAATTAGATGGCTGGAAATGTCATGGTTTTGAATTGGCCATTAAAAATAATAAACTGATTATGGGGAGCACCATAAGTTATATGTTTAAAATTATGATGATGTGATGATGTATCTAGATAATCATACTCGGGTAAGTACCGTATCAATGTATTAGTCAGAAAAGGAGTGTTAGATCATGTCTAGGTGGATTAAGTGTCTTACGCTAATGTTAATTCTTGGACGTACGTTGGGTATTTAAGAACACAACATGACCGTTTTAACAAGACATGATGAACCTTTTAAGTTGGGTGATGTTTTCATTATTCTCTAAGGCTTCTTAGGCGTGAAAAGTTCTAATGTGGGGAGGTTTTAACGACCTGTGTCTTTGAACCAAGAAAAAAATCCAATATAATTTGAATTTTTACATATAGTGGTTGGGATATTCATTGATCCAAAATTATTATTTATTCTTGAGGTTTGGAACACTTATATTTATTGTTTTAAGACTAGTATAAAGGCCCGAGGGGTTCCCCAGGAGTCTTGTCACATTTCGGGAGCACTAGACCCTGAAAATCATGATTTGGTGGTCTAAACAGGGCACACAATATGTCATTAATTATGTGTTCCCCATAGTAATAAGTGTGGAGATAATTAGGGGAGAAATAAGAGTCTTATGGGATGTACACAATTTTCCCTAACCATTCACCTATCCAACATGGTTTTGTCCACTTTGACAGTATGTATGCACTATTCATCACACAGATGGTCATGATTAGACAAACCTTACAGGAAAAATGTGCAAGGTGGGATTATTAAGTAGAGACAATTTCATGGTTGGCACATGGTTTTTTCAAACTATGTGGCTAAACCATGTGGCCAATTTTTTTGGGTGAAATGAATCTTTTAGCCATAATGATTTTTAAAACATCTTTTACCCATCCAATTCATTATCCTCCTTTATCATGTGTGACTCATCTCTTCCATGGGTTTTTCCTCCATATTCTAGGAATTTATAGATTTCCTCCATCAAAAGATTTAATCAACTATCATTAGTCCCTATGGATTCATCTCAATAATCTCTCGATTTTTTTTGAATATTTATTTATTTGATCATATCTGGACATAGTTATCATGTTACATGATAATTTACCCTATTTTAGGGAAAATGTATGTTTCATTGATTAATTATAAAATGGAAAAAATCAGTTGTTGGTATTTGATGAGTGTAATGTCTTATGAATGAGGTAGGTGGTCTATAGCTTCTTCATCAATCTTACACTATTTTAGAAATGGTGTCATTGGACCACACACCATTTTGTTCTGCATATTTATTTAAAAGTGTTTTAATTTATATAATTTTCATTATGGACATTATTTTAATCCTTTTGTGCCTTTTATATTTGTTTGAGCTTGGAAAACTTGATCAAGGACACCCCTTGGGTGTGTCTTCTTGTTTTCCCCAAGATTAACTGATTGTTTAAAAGTCATTATTTCCTTATAATCATTCATCTTGGATTTTAAAAGGAGTATCCCTTTGTAATAGAAAGAATATTGATAATAGACCCTCCTAAAATTACATTTGAACCCTTATAAATTAAATTTCAATTTGGGTTGTTTTTTCAAAATTGCATAGATTACTGAATTGAGATGTGATTTATGCATGGGACACACAATTGGGATAAATTATTTGGTGATGAACAATGTCTAGTTTTTATAATCAAACCTCTCAGATGAAGAGCTATATCATTAAAATTACAAAGTGATTATTTTTTATTTAGTACATTCTTTTCCATCTGGATTTAGTGTTTCTCTATTCACTTGTGATGGTTCTTAATATGTGGAATTCATGTACATAGCCTAATTCATGACTTAAATTGATTACCCATCCTTAATATAAGTGTTAAATGAATGCATTATTTTTCTAAATTATTTTTCATTTATAAATAATACGGATCGATTTAAACATTGTATTTCCCAAGTAGGTAAATGACCAATTGAAAAAAATACCTTCTAAAGTGTCTGAATGAACCTTATTAAATTAATTTCCACGATTTGTTTAATTAAATGGGATTTATTAAATATAGTGACCTGTTCATAATGGATTTCTTTCTTTTAATGGATAAATTTTTTTAAATTGAAATTTAATTGAAATGTGTGGAATGAATATGCTTCTTTTAATAATTATATAATCATGGCTATTGTGAATTGTTGGAAAATTTGATTCCCTTAAACTAATTGTACTTAATAAATGAATATCATGAGAGGTATTGCATCTTGTCTCTTTGTTATAAATATTATTACATTATGATATGTGTTCTATAATGATCATTAGGGTCATTTTCAGCATTGAAGTATCACTCTAACATACATCAGGTATTGTGCATGATGTTTCAGACCAGTGAAACTAGTAGGCGAACGACATGGCGCACCACATCCCTTGTCGAGCATTGGAAAGACGGTGTAATCACTAATGTTTCTGTGTTGACATGAAGACATACTCAATATATCACAACATGAGTATGAAGTGTCCAACTAAATATGAGATGTAGAGAATGCACCATTTTTCTTGAGCTTATAGGCATGTTCAGATTGGTTATAGATTACTGAGTTACGCCCCAGTCCATCCAGCACCTTGTATTCCAGGTATATGGACACTTACATCCTAAAATACTTGGTTCATATAGGTAGATTCAATATATACCCATAAAATGTACTTATTAATATTATTTGCATACTTTTATTGATAACACTACCTTCTGGCCATGAGACAATGTAGGAATATCCTCTAAGTTTCATTCAGGAACTAGAAAAGGGTAGAATTTATTTCTCAACATTCTTTTGTAATTCAAATTTCTTACTCACTACTTTACATTATAATCAATGATTGGATTAACATATAGAAAACCTTGGTGGTAATATATTGGGATTTATATCTCACACCATGCTCCATCCACCAATCCATGGGGGTACCCGTGTTGAAAATTTTCTTGGAGGACTATGGACAATTTCATTTTTTTCCCTTGTACAAGGGAACTTGGATCACTCAATCGAGCTGGAACTATGGATGGTCATAAAGGTAATCCGTTGGGGGCCTTTTTTAACTTCATTATTCATGTTCTATATATTTTTACCAAAAGTATGTCAATTTTTTTGGAATTACATATCATCTTCTGGGAATGCATGCATTTTATGTATATTACCATTTTCCATCATTTATATTTAGTTTGTATTACTCTTTTACCACTCTATATTTAGTTTATTACATCTTCCACTATTTTCTATAATTAATTTCCGATATACCATTTTGCTACATGTATATGAGGGTATAGTCTCCCCACAATCACCTATTCAGACCCTGGTTACTAGATGGAATCCTCTGGTATATAGATAGGTATTCTTGAGGCCTTATGATCCCTTAGTTTTTCCACTGTTTCAGTGATGAGTTAGGTCGAGACATTTCATGATTCTTAACCGTAGAGAGAAAATATTATTGAATAAGGTAATTCACCATGTTATGTTTTTTTTTCAAAAAACTATATTTTTGAGGAAGAAACATTGGAGTTAGAAAATTAAATTTTTTAATAGCATCCCCCATTTTTTAATATGAGAATGAAATTATGAGAATACAATTTCCAATATGGGGGGGGGATGTTACCACCATACTAATGATGTTATAAATATTTATATTTGAAATTTTTTATTTTTATTCATTATTTCCCTATTGTATACTCTCATTTTAGAAAAATGAACTTTTATTATATTTAGAATGTTAAATTAATCATTGGAATATTTTTAATGAATTTTTTTAAAAGATAAATTTTCCTATAAATAGTGAAAAATGTAGATTTTTATAAAACGATAATTTTAATTATTTAAAAATGTCCCTTTATAATATAAATTTTTTAAAAATGTAATTTATATACTCTTTATGTTGATAAAATAAAATTAATTAAATTTAAATCATCCTTATACATTATTTTTTTTACAATTACATTACTTGGCTTAAAAAATATTTTTTTCAAAAAAAATGTTTTATGTTGTGTTTTGTGGGAATAATATTGATTTAAAATGTAATTTTTTTAAAATATAAATAATTTATTCAATATTTTGAATCACTAAATAAGACACATTTATTTTTTGTTAATATGAATATCAGCATTGATAATTTTGTTACCACGTTAAAGGGTAACTGGTGTAATAAAAGTTAACAATAAAAGAAAGGTATTATAAAATGACCCAAAGACTCGAAGAAATATTATTAGATGAATATATTTCCGAAATTATCATCCAAATTAAGTTAAATCTCTTTTTATTTACATTTTATTTATATTATGTTCTTTATAATATTTTATTTTATGAAAAGTAAAACTTATCAAACTCTTGTTTTTAATAACAACAAAATTTTAAATAAGTGGTAATTATGAAGATATGTATGAAAAAGAATATTAATATAAAATTTAAAAAATTTATCTCTATATTTTTATTTTTATTTTTATATGAATACATTATGTTGTTAAATGATTTCAGAACACAGATGTAGTAATTATTCAATTAATAAAAAAATAAAATAAATTATATTAAAATATAAAAAGTAATTTAATTTTGTAAAATTAATGTAATAAATGAAATTTATAGAAAAATTTGAAATTTTATTTATGTTTTAATTTTTTTTATTTATATGCGTTATATACTATTATTAATGTCATTATAATTAGTAGTTCTAAAAATTTTCATTATTGATATTTTATACTAAAAAATATTTTATAAAATTATAAATAATTCCTAATAAAATAATCATCAATTTTATTAATATATATTTTCTAATTTCACCAATGGTCAATTTATGGTCCTTTTTCTTTTTTTGTTAATATATTGACCCACAATGAGTAAAAATTCTTTATTTCATAGTAACATTTAAAAGGGCTAATGAGGGGTTAAAAACAAAACATAGTGATAAAAAATAATTAAAACATAACTAATTTTTATTATGTGAGAGTATTTAAAACAAAAAACATCTAAATATCTAAATAAATCTGTTTTGAGTTATTTTGAAATAAATTTAAATTTATATTAATTATATATTTTGTAGAAACCTCAAGAGTTCCCATCCACTCTCTTATAAAATTACACATCTTATTCATGGTCCTTTACCCTTCACAACTCTTTTTTTTTGAAAAGCCAATACAAAAAACATCCAATAGTTCTTCCCATCATTTTAAATGATGTATTTTAGAAATAACAAAAACCCTAGATGTTTTAAGGTGTTAAGAAAATGAGATTTTATAATGAACAGGTATACTTTTCATCCACATGTTTTTTTGTTTCACTTTCCACATCCTTCAAAAAATATTTATCTATGATAAAATAATAACATCAGCATCTCCCATATAATGAGTTTTTTTATTTTCATGTAACAACCTATATCCATATCCTCTTCTATAAAATGGGAAACAAAATAATAATTCATCTGTACATAAGAATACCACGTCACTAACCAATATAATTTATTTTCCATAACTATCTATAAATACATGTTATAATGATAAATTAATTTTTATATATAAAATTTATGAAATATTTATCATTTTAAAAAGATTTTATATCATTTACCTTCATAATAATTCATTCACAGTAAAATTATAATGTCGTTTTGTGCGTACATGTGTACTACCACCTCCTTGAATCGATGTGAATCAATTTTCATCACCACATCACATGTATGATATATATAATAATATTTATATAATTAATTTATATTTAATAAACCATGATAATTATGGATATGATAAAAACATACTTACCTTCTTTCTATGATGAAAATTGAAAACTATAAAGGCTACTAATGTACATGTATGAAAAAACTTCTCCATGATTTTAATGTAGTTCATTTTTATAACCATATTTAATGGATTTATTTCAATGTATAATCGATGTATAAAAATTATAATAACATCATGAATATTATACTCCAGACTATATAATTTTGTCCTTTTTTCCAATTGTCTACATTATTAAACCATTTTTCACATATGAAACAAGAATCATCTTAACATTTTACAGGAATTTAATTAAATAAATAATAATATATATCATGGTAAGTGACAAAATAAAAAATAATAATAAACAAGATACTTTTTCTTGATTATGTAAATAATTATTGTATGTTTATTATTAATGATGAAAAAGAAAAAATGTGATAATTCATACTCAATTTAAGGGATAATATTTTAAAAAATCATTAATGTTTTTATTGAAAATCTATTTTTATTCCATATTGATATTTTCAAAAAATATTTTAATAAATATTTTAACTATTCATATATGATTTCCAATGTAATTTTTACAGATGTTTCAATTTTTAAAAAATTATATAAAAGGAATATATTTTTCATTTTCCAAAATATATTCTTTGTGAATTTTTTGATAGAAAATATGAAAGATATGTTTTTTAAAATATTATGGAATGAGTGGATTTTCGTACATTAATTACTAGTATTTTATTTTAAGGTTTCATTACCAGCATATATTTTTTTAAAAATAATTACTATGTGTGTAATTCTCTTTTTAATAAGATATTTTGCTTTAATGAATGTTATTGCAATGTATCATTAAATATTTATTATTATATTATGGTTTTATGGAAAATATTATGATGAAAGGTGGATCTGTTTTAAAAAAAGTGTATTGGTTATGTGATTTCCCTATAAATCCTTGGGTAGTTTTATTTTGGAAGTTAACCGTGATTGTAATTCCATGTATAACTACGATGGTTTCTCCAATTATAACCATGAGGATTATCCCATGTTTAAGCATGAGGTTTAGTCCCATTGAAGATTTGGTGGTTACACCTTGGGTATGTATGATTATAATGTGGTATTCCAAGTTGCACATATGATTTAATTATTCATACTATAGGTATTTAAATTAATTTATTATATTCCAAATTTATTTTATTAATATTGTATTAAAATTCAATTATATGATAATTTATAATGTTGAAATTTATAATTTTGTGAAAAATTTATTATGAATTTTCAGGATTTCAATATAGTGTTTAAGAGTTTTATTTTTTCCCTTTTTAATTAAATATGATATGTTTTATAAAAATGTATTTAGGTAGAGAAGTTGATTTATTAGGTAACAAAATTCTTATCTTGAGATTGATGTTTTTTTGGAATTGGGAAAAAATTTCTATATAATCATGGACTAAGAGATTCATTCATTTTTTTATGTCCATTACAGAGTGTTTTTTTCAAATCCTCAGTCAAACATGAACATCAATATCGAGTTTTATACTAGAGATCCCGTTGTATTTATTGTTTAGTATAATTTAAAAAATATTTTTATGGATTCTATAAATCACTATCATATGAAGATGGTTTAGGTAAGAATACTAGTACAAGATATTATTGATGAAAATACTCTACATTCATTTCCTACAGAGGTGGTTACCAGAGTTGATGATTGTATGGGTTATTTTTAAATTTAGCCAAAAATCCATCTTCTTCATCTGACATCTGAGGTGTGTTCTATTTTTAAATATTATTTATATTTTATTTATGTTTATTTATAATTTTTAAATATATTTAACTTATATTAGATTATCTTTAATAAAAATATGTTTTTAAAAATGATACAAAGGGTTCCAGAACAAACAACTTCATATGCCTATGATATTTTTTATGTTTTAAAAAGGTTATACTTGGTTTTATCTTCCTTGTATAATATATATGAGTTTCACATGATGTCATATTTAGGTGGAAGACAATATCCTTTGAGAAAATTCAAAAAATATATCATGTATCATATTATTTTTTATGACATCAATGTTTGAATATTGCAGAATTTTTCTATGTAATAAAATTTATGATTCTATTTTTCTTTGTCTAAATAAAGATGAATTTGAGTTTTTTATACAATACTTATTTAATTAGGTATCTATAAAAAAATAACGATTCAAAATGAGTCTATAGGTGTTTTTGGTCTTAAAAATCTAGAACACATTTCAACAAACATTTGATATCTAGAAATTGATGCTAGAGGTACATATATATATTTATATAACATATTTTAATATATGGAGATTGGGTGATATTTTAAACCATTCAATGATGTGTAAAAAGAAAAATATAATGAAAAATGAATATTCAATATAATTTCATTAATTATAAAATGATTTATATTGTAGTCCCCATTGGATGTTAGGTATATTCCCTCTATAGGAATTCACATTGTATTGGTTTTAATATATAATAGGTGGTGTTCATAAATTTTTATGAAAACTATTTTATCAGTTACGAATTATTATTTTTTATTAATTATTTTTTTTAATTATTTATTTTTATACATGTTTTTAGTTGATCTATACAGAAATAAATGTAATTTATATGTTTTAACGAAGGTAATTTTATAATATAGGATCTAAATTAAACACACTATGTGAAATTAATGTTAAAAATATTTTTTTATTATATGATCTTTTTTCATATATATATATACCATTTTTTCTTTTCATATTTATGTTTTATAATTGTAGCATGATCATCAAAAATGAAAAGTTGAATGTGTTTTTTATGTTTTAAGATTCATGTTTGAGATAATCATAACTATGGAAATTGGTGATTTTGAAAAGGACTGTTATTTTTATTATTTTATGATTTATATCAACATATACCATTTTATAATATTATAAAATTAATTGTTATTATATTTTATCAATGGTGTAAAAATTTATATAAATATAGACCCTACCCATATTCATGGTTTTTTCGAAAACTATTTATCATGTCTTAAAAAAATTCTAAATTATCATTTATATACATTTTAATCAATGTTTAAAATATTCTATTTTGAAAATCATGTTCAACTTTAAGGTATTAAATTATGTTTGTTTTTATTGAGGTTTTCTATGTTATATGAAGTGTTATGAATTTATAAAAAATTGACACACTACACAATACATCAGTTTATGTAAGAAATCATGAATTCCAAAATAATTTAGTAATCAAACCATTAAATCACGTGAGAGAGGGAAAATAAATGAATAAAGGAAAAACTTGAATCATTTAACTCATGTAACCATTGGAAAAAATTAATGCAACATTGATACATAACTTTGTAAAAAAATATTGACATAACAACAAAGTTAAAAAAATTTATCATAGACATATATATCTATAAAAAAATTATACTATATGTTAAACATATAATAATTTAGAAATCGTTGAATATAAACAAACTAAAAAGCAATCCAATCATAAAATACTTCAGAATAATTATATATTTGAAATAAAAATATTTTCCTAATGTTAATTTTCATAAAACCATAAAAATATATATATTTCTAAAGAATGGAATCATAAATTAAAACCATAACATACATTATATAAGAACTATATAAAAATAATTTATAAATATATATTTTAAACTAATCTATTAAAAATTCAAAAACTAAATTTTTATATTTATCATTCAATTTGGTAAACAACTAGTTGGAATATCACATGAATAACATTTAAATTACCACAATTATTTTAGACCTACTAGTTTATTCATTAGGATGTTTTATCAGCATAATAATATTTATGGAATGTGTCAACACAAATAAACACCCACTATGATCAATTAAACATGATATCATAATCAAATAATCCAAGATATGACACACCATATAAAATCAATCACTAAAATCCTTGAAAACCTCATTATGTAATATTGATTCATTTTTTTAAAATGTGTACTTATGAATCATTTATTTTAATAAATAAATTTAGACTTATTATTTTACATTTTCATAAATTATTTTTCCTTTTTCTTCAATAAATTAATCCTTCAATTTATGTGTTATATCAAAACTTTATATATATTAATCTTAAAACATCTATTTTTAAATTATATTTTCAATGATGTAGAGTCATATAAAAATGAATATATACCATATTTTATGTTTTTTTCAAACTTTCTGTTATGTATAATTCAATTTTAAATTATCTAGTATGTTACATTTAATTAAAATTTAAAAAATTAAAATTTTGACAATTGAATTCTACTTGAAGATGGTATATTTTGTTTATTTTATTGTTTTATTTTCTTAAGTTGTTATATTCTATTTGTTTTTATAGTTTTAATCTATGTTTTTGTGAATGTAATATAGTTAGTTCTTAAAAAAAATTCAACCTTCCACATAATGTTTTTTAAAAACTGATTTTGAATATAAATTATTGTAATTTCCGCAATGGTTTTTACAAAAAATAACTATTATTGAAAGTTTCTTTAGAAGTTTATTTTTTAAAAAATAATGATGTCATTAGTCCTTTACAAAACCAAAATAAAATGACCATTGATGTTTTTTACCAAAAAATGATATTGAAGAGACTTTCCATGATTTTTTTTAGAATAACTGACCATGAAATTTATAAATTACTTGTCCAATGCTTGTTTTTTTAAAATTGGGGTCGAAAAATATATTAAAAATGTTTTAATTTGATGTATTGACATTATTTTATAAAAATAAACTATCATTAATATTATTTTTAAAATCACCTTGGTCAAAATTGGATAATAATAGATGTTATTTTAAAAAAAACTGGTGTCGTAATTTGATTACCTTATAACTGCAAAATTATTATCAAACACTCATTTCACTTACTCTCTCCCTTTCTCACAAGAAATAAAAATTAATTTGGACAAGTGGTATCAATTCATACATATATATGTTTAACAAACCATCCAAATCTATGTCTTTTGAGCCATGCTCTATGTAGAAATCAAGAGGGCTTAATTTAGAGAACTTTACTGTACCTTAAAAACAATGGTACGATATGAAATGATAACAAACCGAACATTCATCACGTGCTAACCAAACAATATTATAGGCAGAGGATAACAAATTTTATAAAAATATTTTATTAAAAATTCACCATGAAAGTTCTGTACTCATATCAATAATAGTTCAAAATAATTTGTGTATAAATTTGTAGGATCCCAATCCATGGAACTATATTATCCTTTTAATTTTAAAATATAATTGATTAATTAAATTTCAATCCCATTGAGTATGTATTTTTTAAATTTAATTATATCTTATGAATGATTATGAACTCATAACACACTAGTAAAAAATCATCATTATATTTCTAGAATAATCAAATTTGTATGAAATAATGATTTTGGAATCTTAATATTCATTATAGAATTTTATCCCTGTAATGGAGAAATTCCTTGGGATATTTAATATTTTTCATCTCTTAAAAAGATATATCATTCTTGATTTAATATTGATAATACACTCAAATAGTTTTTCTTTATGTGAATTCCCAGTGTTCACAACTTCCACATCATCAAAAAGGGAGATATTATTAAATTCTTCTTTTATAGAAAAAAACATGTAATATAAAACTATAATAGCCTATTTTTCATTTCTATATCATGTATTTATAGAAACCTCTACCAAAAACATTATAAAATATGACATATTAAGATGTTTTTTTGAAGAATATCAATTTAGATATGAATCTTGGATGGTTATATTCTTGTCAAGAGTTTATATTATTGAGAGTACTCGCTCACTCTCTAGTTCACCCTAAGAAAATGCTTCAATTTGAATTAAATGAATTTTAATTATTGATATAACCCATAAAATATATAATATAAATAGGAATATATCATTTATCATTTAATAATAAAGGAAATTTTGAGACATTCTCCACTAATTTTCTCAATTTCCTCCAATCATCTTTATTTAACTTTTTATCATTTATAGTGAATTATATTGAGAAATCACGATACTTATATATTATTAAATTTATTTTTGTGTATATTTTCACTTATAAAGAAACTTTTAGGAACCTAAGTCACCTAGAGAAAAATTTAACTTCATTAGAAACATTTATTATGTTGGAATTGAATCATAACTATAACTGAGAATAGTTTTTTCTACATTTCACCTCACACATATGACATCATTTAATCAACATTTGTCTTATATTGAAACAATGTCATCAAATCAGTCTCCTTCATTTGGGTCTACTTCTTTTTAATTGGAACTGTATTTCTATTTTTCCTCTACCAATACTATTCCTTTAAAATATTCTGGGGGATGACTAAAATATCACATTGTATATTGGAAACATGTTTGGGTTTTCCACATGTCATTCTATGGGTGTCTACCATCATTTATGGACTTTTGAATTTTTTCACACCATTTAAGATTGTTTTAATAAATTTTAATTATAATTTCCTCAAACTTATTGTCCATAGAAGTCTCATATTCTATTATTTACTTCTTCTTGGGTTAATTATTGTTAGAAACATTGCTATTATGTTTCCCCATTGTATCTTCTTCATTCTTCTCCAAAATTTGTGTAATTATTTTACCATCAAATTTTCATACATAATTAGATGAAAATGTTTAATTTTTAACACCAATATTATTAATATTAGGACATATATCTCCAATAATATTAAATCTATTTGATATATATATTCCTCACCATGTATTGGCATTTATTCATCTCTAACTTTCTACCCCTTAATATGGGATTCCTTTTTTGCTTCAGGTATGAAGGAATTATACTAGTAATTAAGTTCATAATGTATAAACCTGTTGTAACACTAACGTTGACCCACAATCCCTTGAATTATTGTATCTTTAGATTGATGTATAGATATTCCCACAAATGGGAAGGCTAGTTTTTGTCATTATTTAGAGAAGTTGGTCCCTTCATTGGAAAAAAAAAACTATGCTTCTACTTTTATCTACTGAAGTGATGGTGTATGGATTATCATCCCTTTTCTTCATCCATAATTATGTACATTTTCTATTATTCTACACTTCCAATGAAAACAGATTTAGATAAATTATTATTATTGGTTATGGATTGTTCCCCTTTCTTTACAGTAACTTTGAAATCATCATCAAATGCATTCATGATGTTATTGACTCATTAAATAGGTATTTTATATAATATTCCATCTTATATTTTTCTATGAAAGTAGATCCCTACTTTTTTGAAAATATATAATCAATATTTATAATATCAATATTCTATTATTCTATATCAAATTCAATATATTTAATATTGAGAAAATAGTTTTCGTATTCAATGAATGTGTCAAAATATTAAAAATCCTTCCTCTCAAATTCACCATTTTTTTCAAACACTTTAACCTTTTCTTAAAATAGTGATTCATGTTTATTTATCCTATTTTATTCCATTTCCAATTAACAATACTTGACAAGAGTGTACTTTTTCTTTCATCGTCTAATGTGTGAGTATTCTTCTCAAATTATTTATTATCATCATCCTTCTCATGAAATGTATTGGTATAGTTCTATTAAATTATGGTTCACATATCATTACGATCTAGTTTCTGTTCTTAAAAGGTTATAAACTTTATAGAGAGATTTATATAGGCCGATTATCTTTCCATTAATGTATTATCCATTTTGTATACCTCAACATCAGGATGAGTTACTTTATCCTAAAACATTCCACATTCTGAAAGATAATTGAAACTAATACATTGGGAATATAATGTATCATATCCCTAAATTATTTAATAGAAAAATATTTTAACATAGGTTTACAACGAGTTTATCTCATTATGGAATGTTTAAACCTGAATCTTCACATATAGTATCATTAATTGAATCCCTTGATCCCATTGTTTTAGTAATGTTTTTTATAAACATGGTGGTATATTAAATCATATGGTATACTTTGTCCAATATGAATCCATCTTCTTTACATGGATCACCTAAAATGTCTTCCAATTTGGAAAATAAGGACAACTTCCTCTTACTCTTTTTCCATAATTCCTTTTGATAAACATATCATTGGATGAAATTTAATTCTATTATAAAACAAAAAAAATTAATAATAATAAAATTCACTTAATTATTATTCTGTAAATAAATTGAAATATTCCAAATAGAACAACTTCCATTATAGTCAATCCAGGTAAGGTGTACCTGATTTTCTAATACACATTTTTATCACCACTTTCTTATTTTTTTCAACACTGAGACAGGGTGGGGTTATTCAATTTTGGGATATTTTAATTGAAATTTAATATTCTTATCTCTTCATATTAAACATTTTAGGATATTGATTCACTAATTTTCCTTCATTTTCCATCATTTTTTTCAGACATACAAAGTGGATATATGTTTTTTATTGTTTAAATTTTTATGATAATTTTTATACCTTTTTTAATTGAATTCTCAATAACATAGACCAAAATAATAATAAACCTTTATAGAGGGTTACCTAGAAAATGATATTGAACATGAAGTGTTGTAACCCCATAATCAGGTGAGGGGATGAAAAAAATCCTGACTCCATAGAATGGTGATAACTTGTAACAACTAAAACATCTTACAAGATATTTATTCTATAGGTATTTAAAGTATTATATTTCTTTAGTATTGTTGAAATAACTATAATTTTCTCCAACTATTGAGTATTCAATAAAATGTTGTAATGTTCTTTTTTCTTCTCTTCTAAGATATTATTTTACTTATATAAATACATTCAAACAACCTCTATTATTATTACCATGTACAAATACAAGTTCACAAAACATTATTTTATTCTTATTCTACACAATAATTGATTACATGACCCTTTATTCAATATACAAACTACACTTTATCGAGCCTTTTTACTCCAGTAACAATTATTTAAAAAATATCTAATTCTCTATCTTTTTATTCTTAATTATTTTTAAAATGACGTAGATGACATTCTCCTATCATATTATATTTCTTCTCCCACATTTGTATTCTATGAAGAAACACTAAATGAAATGTGCTTTTCCTTTTCATTGAGTCATATCATGTGTTTGAGAATAAAAATCATAGAGTCAGGTCTCTCATTTCTTCATTGATAGTAGAAAATATTATCTTATGATTTTTATTATCTATTTTTCTATATTATCTATTGTCTATAACGTATTATATATATAGATGAAAATAAAAATATCTTAAATGTTTTTCACATATTAAAATGTTCATCTATTCCATGTTATCATCTAAAATTTTGTTAATATAACGTCATAAAACAGTAAAGCGATCATTTTTTATTATAATTCAATTACTGTTAAAAATGATTTAAATATTAATTAATTAATGATCATATTTTATAAATTATATCCCAAAATATTATTTATCACGGTTTCTTGAATCATCTTCCAACTATCATGATATTCATCATTGAATGTTGGGATTCACTTTATCGTCATAATTATTCCATTACACCTTATCCAAATTCTTGACGGGGAAAAGTATTATTTATTCTATTTGGTCACATTGTTTAAAATAAAAACAAATTCATCTATATATTAATAATTAAACATCAATTATTACGAGGATAAATACCCATTAAATTTTCTCCTCATGGATTGATGTTGCATTACATGAAATGAAATATCTTTAACTTATCAAATCTATACCACTTCCATGGAGAAATAAAAAATTAGGATAATCCCTGGATGACAGTACATTAATGGTTTCATCATGGATTATACTTCTACTAACACATGTTAATTTGTATTTATTCATGTATAGAAAATTATATACCATCCAAGGCATAGATATAATTTCAATACCATTAATATTCACTACTCAAGAACAATAGATAAAATAGAATGAAGCTCATAAATAAAAAAATGGAAGAACATGTGAAAGACATCAAGAATAGAATAATTCATAGGGATGAATATTCTCAATAATTGTGGATGAAGGGTTAGTAAATTATAATATCATACTCATAGAATACTTCCTTCACAACATCACCTTCATCTATAGAATTCTTTGGGTAGCTACTCATTCCATGTGATGGTCATGAAATCTCATCCTATTTTCCCAAATTTTCACCACATGGAATCAAATATCTAATGATCATTGTTCCATATTCATGGATTAACGTCACTAAAACACAATTTTCATGGTCATATCTTCATCCTTACACTCACACATCATGGTAGCAAACCACTAACAGATCATGGCCAATGTTTCCTCCCCATTTTTACCCCACATAGTAGCATTCCACACATGGTCAAGTGAATATGTGAATAAAACTCTCAATGGTGTAATGGTATAAAATGATTCCATGGAGTTACCTAATGATGATTTATTTAATTGGCTGGATTTTTTTAATTGTATACATTTGTTAACTAGTGAATAGTGTATTATCCTTTGGAGGTCCCACATCACTTCACTTTACAGTATTTCTTCTTCCTAAAAACAAATCATGTTCACATATACCCTAAATGTTAGTAACTAGGTACACATTATAACAATCACAGACACCTTCTCATGGTGAACACTGACCCATGTGCAACCTAAATCTCTTATATTCCACCCATGCATACTCATTATTACCCATGTAGGTGGTATTCCCCATCAACCATGGTCTCATAATTGTGGGATCTCTCAAAAATTAAGTGATTCTTCTCCCACATTGGATGTTCTTCAATCCACTTGGATTCCTTCAGGAAGAAAAGTTTTTTATATAACTTTTATAAAAATAAATATTACATATTTCACTAAATGTTTTGGAATAATCAAATATAATTCCACATAAAATTGGCACAAAAAATATTGATATTTTCTAATAGTCTACTCTTAAAATATTAATCATCATAAATGTCCTAAAATCCTCTTAAACTGCGATGATTGAAATAATAATGAAACATCATAAATAATATTTATATGATATTTAATAATCATGATATATCATAATGGGTTATCAAAAAATTCAATAGTCATGTTCATTACATCATATTAATGTCTCCCTCACATAAAATACATGTCACATAATGTGGTCTAAAAAACTCATAATATATTGAATTACTATATATTTTTTGATCTTATAAAACTCTTGACCGCAATATATTGGGAACACAACATGATAGTTTATTTCAACAATGTTCTATTTCATGATGGAAAATAATATATTATTTCACATCTCATAACTATATAAATATTGTATTTAAATGATCATAAAGGTGAATACATATAGTTTTATATATAAATTTAAATTAATTGATGTTCATGATAGATTCCTATTTGATTATAGTAATAGAATAGAAAAGGTAAAATTTTATTGAATGATATGAATATTTTTTGAAGGGGAATATCATTGAACATAGAAAAAATCAAAAGGTATGTCTATGTAAATATAATGGGGATAGATTAAATCTACGAAGTAATTTCACACATATTGGATTTTATAGGAAAGGGAACACATTAAGAAGGACCATATGGGATGAAGTAAGGCATTATGTAGTGAGTTTATGAATACTACAGTGTGGAGATATGAAAATACTCTAGTTAATAGTATACATATCTCCATGGAATCATCAATAATTGAGTCCATTTTATACTTTAATTTATCCTTATTAAATGATTTTTTTCGAGATTTTGTTCCATGTAATGTTTTTTTAGGCATGCCGTATCGACAATGAACCACTGGATATTCATAAAAATGGTGATTCAAAAATTAAGAAATGAAATTAATTTTATTTCAAATAATTTTAGATATATTCATGGACTTTAAATAAGTTCAATATCCATTGGAATATTTTAAAATAATAGATATTTTATAATATTCTCCATAAGATCATTCAAAACCAAAAAGGATTTTACGGTTGTAGAATGAGGAGTAATAAATATAACATTATAATGATATATGAATTGATAAATATGGAATAATTCTCAAATTTCGAAGTAAATATAAAATAATGGAATTTTATATTGGGACTTATCAGTGAAATGGGAATGGAGATTCTTGGGATGAAGGCAACAATACCAAATATAAAATAAATTGATATTAGACACATCAATCATTATATTCTCATAAATCAATAGAAATTTTCTTTTACAAATGTATGAATAGAAATAAAGCTGAAAAAAAGTAAGCTTATTCATTTTTATTTGTGGGGAACAATACTAATACATTTATGTGGGGTATAAATTTATTATGTGACATTATTTAAGGACGGGACATAAATACTATGGATTTATTTTATAAAAAATAATGATTCGATTTATTATAATTATAAAAAATAGTGGAGATATATAGAAATTAAAATATGTATAAATTTCAATTATTCGAGATCTAAATATGGTGGAATCTATATCAGTATTGATTTTAAAGAATTTTATACATCAAAATGAAATAAAAGAGAGAATCCATTTATTATGACACCATAAAATAATTTTGTGTTATAGTGATCAAACATGAAATTGATCTAGTGTTCTCAGATCATAAGGTTTCATGTTAAAGGAATATCTTGGGATGATATTATTTTCCCACAAGATGAGAATGGAGGGGTGTTAGAGGAAAATTAGATCCACCATAGGTTTATGTGAACAATTTTATTCCAATAAACAGATCAACGGGGGAATGTAGGCTACCATAATTATTTGAGTAATAATTTAGTTATTTTTTATTGACTAAAAAATAGTGAACATGTTCTTTATAATGAATAAATATAGGGTAATGATTAATGAAAAACTTATCTAGCCTCAATGGATGAAATTAAATCATTAAAAATAAATAAATCATGATATTTGAAATATTTGTAAGTATGAAAGAATGGTTTAACCTATAACTTGGTGTATTAGTTTAAATAATAGAATGTTTGTGGTAAAAGACAAAAAATGACCCTGGATATAAAGGTATTTAAATAGTTGTTAGGTATTTATTATAATGTTATTTTTTATTACTATTAAATTGTTTAATTTTAATGTTTTATTGGCCATTGTAACTGTATATGTATTATAGTTCAAACTAATGGATGAAAATAATTCCATTCACCATGTAAACATATAAAAGGATATATAAATGATGAAACTAGAGGGGTTAATTTTATTTTGTAGATAGAAAATAGTCTTTATTTGTAACAATAGATTTTATGGTCAAATAAATGACCTGAGATAGTGGATATAGAAATTTGATAAACTCATGGGAAAGAAATTTTACCCGAGATATTAAATAGATCAATTTTCTATTTAAAATATTTTGGTAAATGTAAAATTATATTTATATTGTATATTAATTATATTCTCAAAAATTATTCTAGTGAATATATGATATGTGAGATAAAGATATAGATATCAATGAAATTTGAAAATAAGGATCTTGGAGTAGTGATCAATACTCTTGGGATAAGGGTCATAAAATTTCATAATATTACATAAATGAAACAATAACATAGAGTTAAAAAATATATTATATTGTCAGTTTTTAAAAACTTTTTGGGAGGAAATTTTTCCCTCATTCTTATGAATCACATTATGTTTTATAAATAGTTGTCCCTAATGTAGGGTAATAAACATAGAAACATGATGAAATTCATTAAGCATCAGCCATAGGGAGTTTTATTTATGTCATGGAGTGATATTAACCATACAGATAGTATACATTATGATTTAATAGTAAATATATTTAATTACCAATAAAGAAACCCTAGGAGATAATTAAGTTGGTGGTAAAATATCTGAAGGGCTAAAAGGTAATTTATTTGTTCTTTAAAGTAGGTATGTCTTCAAAATTATTTGTTTATATGAGATATGGTTGTGTTTTTTAAATAATAAGAAATATATTATGATATTTTTTAACTAATGAAGGTTCAAATATGATTTGGTTGTAAAATTTTTAAAAAATAGTGACATTTTCTTTCACAAAAGAAAAATAAGTTTTTGTTGCAGAATAAATGACAGAGATTATATTGTGGAGTAATGTTTTGAAATAATATGATAGTGATAAAGGTTAGAATGTAATATTTCATTAACTATAGGCCAATACATCTTTGAAAAAATTTATATTTTTATTTCCTGACTAATCATATTTATCAAAAAATATCATTTTAAAATTGTATAATTATAGTATGGGTCATAGGAATGGGGGAAATACATGGAATAATAAATCAATCAGACTTCATGAACCGGGTGATAGTCATTGAAATTATAGGGAAATATTATATCTCAATTAGGCATGGAATATGAAATAGGGTAAATATATAAAACAACACAAGAGGAAAATATTATATGAGAATAATATCTCTAAAATAATTCACTAGGAGAGACACATTAAATATATAATAAACCTGATTAGTTGTTATTTGATCATTAAAACGTCATATATTGTGGTTATTTCAAACAGATGCACTGAATACATAATTTGGTGTATATTCACTTAGAATGCGCATGTTGGTGACATTAATTAAAGTGGATATCAAAATTCATTATATGTGTAAATTGTTAATTTATTTCAGTCATATTATATTTTATTTGTGAATTTTTATATCTACTTACTTTCAGTTTGTGGGATTGAATATTTTACCTCAATAAATTTTAAATTATATATAAATCTCCCAAAAAAGTATTTAATTTTTCCTCCACTCATTGGACATAAGGTCATATACTAGAATAACCTAAATTATTCTCCCAAATCATTTTTTTATTTCTACTATTTTTATTCTAAAATTTTCATAAAAAAATTACATGTTATTTATTGTTATATATTTGGATTGACCCAATCATACTTTATTTTTTTTTATGTTAACCTTTATCCATGTAATAAAATTATGGATATATTTGGTATTCATGAACAATGGAATTTATCATTTTGTTATCTAGTTTTGTGATTTATATATTTGTACTTGCTATATTATATTGTAGATCATTTGGAATGTGTTGTGTTAATATTATAAACTACTTTAACAAAGACATAGTCTAATGATAGAAATTCTTTAGATAAATTTTAGATTTTAATATTATATTGAATTATTATATTCTTTCCCATTTCCAAATTAATTTGACGAAATATTTCCCTAATTGAATATACACATTTCTCTTTCACATGGGTTGGAATGAAAATTCAATGAATTGTTTCCCATACCTATTAATACTTAAAACTATTAATAATCATGTTTTCTTTTGGACAAAATCTCATAATTTATGGATTTAATTTTTATAATTTATAATCATCAATAAGAATCTTATTTAATGATTTATTCCATCCGTTAATTATTTTCTAAACAGTTTTATATTTAATGTTTCAATGTAAATGTTTAGACATGTTATATGTATACACATTTCTATTAAATATGTGAGTTCAGACACTATTTTAGGTGGTAAATTGAGTCTTTATACTCCCATCATGCATGTGAAATTCAATTGACATGTAGAATCACTTATTCACTTTCAGAATTATAAACGTTATTAGGTATCATTTTTTATAAATTATAGATTAAATGAGATGATAGTGTTGATTTTAGTGTTTTTGGAATTTATGAGATTATAGTGTATAGTATTCTAGATTCATGGAGATGGGTGTGTATAACATCACCAGTGTTATAGAGCATTAATTCTTATTACATCTCTATGGGAGAATTTTGAAAATTATTTTTGTTCAATATCAATTTTCTTATATATTATTATTTAATTATAAGAATATTGTTTGGTTTAAAAATATTACAAAGAAAGATCCTCTCGTTTCCTTTATGAACAAGATTTATTCAATTATTGTTAATGTTTTATTCCAATATTCGTCACTATTGTTCAACATTCGACGAATATGGATATTAATTATGATGTTTGATGAAACATTTTTTTATATTGATTCAAGAGGATGATTTTCCTATATGACCATGATTTAACAATATGATTGTCAATATTATAAAAATATAGATTAATTTTATTATTTATTATTATTTTATTAAATTAAATTAATATGAATGAATATATTTTAGTATGATAATGATAATTTTTCACTCTAAACTCATATGAAAAAACAATACTAATTTCAGTTTGTTATCATCACTGTACATATATATTCATTTTCATTAAATATTTCATGTGAATTTTCATATATACTCCCACTATTTATGTATTTAACATTCATCATTGTTAATAAATAAATAATTAATAAAAAAATTCAGTATAATCCTTGATATTGGCCTTAGTTTATTCAACTATAGTGAATTAGATAGAAAAATAATCATTTATTTTAATAGGTCTTCTTGAGAAAATATCTCCTACCAATTTGGTTCCATTTCAATGTAAGCATGATAAATTTATTTAATAATTTCCAAATCTACGTAAATTAAAAATAAAATAGAAAGAAACAAAGTTTGAGGAATAACATCACTCTTTCAAAGTATTAGTGTCATATTTCTTATAGAAATATATTTGGTTTTATAGGTCAATCAATGAGCAGTGTGTTTTTGAGTATATTTTCACTAATATGGTAGAAACAATGAATATTTAAATCATTTAACCAAATGAAATAATACCACATCAGCATCCCAACTTCAGAAAAAATGTATTTAAAAACATAGAAGTGTTAACTGAAATATTATAAGGAGTTTCAAAGTTTTAAATTAAACATATTCTAAAAATTCTAAATTGGAACTATAAAATAGTGAGCATAGTATTGAAATTTTAGATTAAAATCTATTATAACATTGTTTGGGTGAATAAGAATATGTAAACACCATAAAATATGTGTCAATTGTTTATGATGAATTGAAAGAGATATTGAATGTGTGCACGGGTTCACAAGAGGATGGTGGTACAATGGAATATATAATTGGAAAATAAAATATTAAAGATAAATTATCAGAAAATACACATCCTAGAGTATAATTCCCACCACAATGTTAGATTAATATATAAAATAAAATGGATAGGTATTTCCCCTATTATTTTTTCATTATTTTATATGCTATACATATATGTCTTTAAAAAGAAGGGGAACATTATTTTTTTGAATACATGACTTCCAATCCTAGTGTAAGGGGTTATGAACTAGAATTGTTATAGTATGGTGGTTTTAGTGAAGAAACAAAATCCCTTATTTAACTTGGTATGATCTACTAAAACTATCTATCCATGGGTAACCAAAAACCAAACACCCATTAGGGGCGTTTTTTCAGGTAATTTTTTATATTTTATTTTATTTGTAGTTGTATTTTCTTTCATAGGATAATGTATATTTATTTTAATATTTTTATCGGATATTGAATATAATTAATTTTCCATTTAAAACATATACATTTTTTATGCACTAAAAAAATAAAAAATATAGGTTTTCATTTTTTAATAGATTAGAGAGTTTTAAAATAATTATTAATATTTCATTATAGATAAATCAAGTGGGATGTAGTTTTCAATAATTTTTAATTATAGATATGTTATATGATTGTAATACTACCAAAGGAACATAAATTGACTAATGGAGAGGGCTATGAAGCGTATCATAGTGTGGGGTAATACGTCCTATATCACTACATCTTGGGGGGAATATCTTTTATAGTGAAAATATTCCAACGCCTTAAATCATCACATAAATGGCCCCACTAGTGGGTGGTAAAAATTTAATGATTGATAATATTATGTATTATTTATATACTATATTGAGTTTATTGATAGGAAGGAGATATTTATTTGATAATGTTTCTACCAAAAACTATTTGTTTTGGAAGATATCTTGAAACGTTTTTGGATTCTTGATTACACAGATTATAATTTTTGTTTGATGTATATAAAATAATGGGATCTTGGTTTTAATGTTTATTTTATTAAAACATATATAGTTATATCATAGGAAGGAATCACAGAACTCAGATGGAATCTGCAGAATGTACATATTATAATGGATATTGCACCATAATTGACATTCCAAAATATATAAATAATGAATCATGGAATACATGGTATGGGTATTATGATAGAGTTTTTAATGAAGTGGGCCTAAACTATACTATTATTTTTTTGGGTTTTTTTTCTATAAGTGATGATGATTTTAATTTAAAAATAGTGCCTCAAATGTTAACACTATTTTTTCTAATTGTATGATTAAAATAAAATCCAATATATGTATCACAATATTCTAGTATGGTTGTTTATCTCTCAAAATTGAAATGATATTCATAATATTCTCATGAACTGGATGAATGATATTGATTCATTGAATTCTACTAGTTTATAAATTGATGAATATGTTCCATTCTTTGTTGAATATGTATCTCTTTTCAATGGTTTTGTAAAAATTAAAAAAGGGATAAATTTTAAATTCAATATAAGTGGAATATTTCTAGATCTTCAATAGAAGGTTGCCATAGGTATGTTAATGGAGAATATTAATATTTTTATCAACCCAGAATTGGAGTGTGAGTGATAATTGTTTTACAATCTTAGGTGTAACGACATGTAACTAGTTAGATGGGGTATAAAACCATATTTTTAGATCGTCTATTTAGGATCATATATATTATTTTGTTTCTAATGATAATATTTCTTATCATATTCATAGAGGTGATGATTTCGGCTGGGGGAATATTTTTTATTTTGAGGCTCCCCATACCCACAATCCAAAAAATGATACAAATAAAACATTATATAAATGCTATATTTAAAAAAATACTATATAACCAAGTAGAAAAGATCATTATTTTAAACAATACATAGGTCAAGAATTATGTATAAAAAATAAGAAAATTAATTTAAGGATTAGTTTATATATGGATCATCAATATATGAAACTCGTTTTTTGATAATTTTAGTCATTTCATAGTAATTAAGACCAACTACACCCTCTTATAAACTTATCATAATTTGTTCTCGTATTCATTACCTAGATAATGGAAACCCAAAAAATGTGTGACCTCAAAACATTAGTAAGGGATAAATTTTAAACATGCCATTAAGGGTATGATCCTATGGAAATGTGAAAACATGACTATTGTATTAATATCTAATTACAAATAAAATAGAAAAATAATTATTGTCTATAAGTCGTGATAAAAGATTTTTTAATATAAATTTTAAAATCATATACCATGGAATATGAGTTCATAATTAAATGATAATAATAATTATCCATGGATAATAATTATACTTTTATGGAATGAGAATATAACCTACCCACATTATTTTATGATAATATACAAAAAAGGATCACCCTATATTTTTAGAGGAAATCATGGAATTTTCATGCTAAACTATCGTATTGGATATAAAACATTATCCAATTAGTTATAGGGTGATATATGACCCCACCCATCATCATTAATACATATACGTTCCATTAGATTTCATTCATTCAACATATCATGAAAACCCATGTTAAAAATGAGTTTTACATTATTAAAAAATTGTACCACAAAACATCATATCAAAAGTAAGTTAGTTTTTAGAATAATTTTAATTACCCAAAAATATTTATTAATAAATGAATTTTCAATTTTGATAAAAAACATAAATACTTTTGAATTAGATATTTAAAGAGGAAAATTGATCTAAAATTATTAAAAAGGGATTTAGTAATATTTTTTACATTTTCATAAATGAAAATGTTATGGGTCAATTCTTTTAAAGAGGTGGTGTAATTTTTTTTTGGAAAAAACTACTTTCAAAATATTCCCTAAAAATAGATCCTTTAAGGAAAATAATTGTTTTACAAAGGAAATTTGGATTTAAATATAAATCAAAAGATCCTTGAATAAAAAATATTTTAAAATTTAAATATAAATTTATTAAAACCCCATATTATAAAAGTGGATAAAATAATTCTTTTTAATATAGAAAGTGGAATTTTATTATCACATGAGTTAACACAACATTGGTTTTTTAAATATAAATTAGAAAATTGAAATTAGATAAATATATGGATAGGGAGTAGAAATAATCATTAAAGATGATGGGATTTATTCTGAACAATAGTATTATTTTTAAAAAATACATTCATAAATGTAAAATAATTTAATTAAAAAAATCCATAAGATTATAGGAGTTGGTTCCCTAACGTAAATTATTAATGTGAAAGAAACTAATCTTGGAAGAATTATAACTAACAAGATGAATTTTAACTCAACAAACAGAGTTGAGTGAGAAAAAATACTTACTCTGTTGGTATCATTTTAATCGAAATACCATGAAATATAAAAATTTATATTTTTTCTTAAATAAATTATATTTTATTATATTTTTTATAATAATACATCCATGTACCATTAATACAAAAAATAAGTGAAAAATGGTTAATATGAATCATATCTAAATGAAAAAAAATCCAAAAACACTTATGGACGTGATAACATAAAAATAAAAACCAAATGAGGGGGATACCATGACTTAGTCATGAAAATGTCATAAAATTTGATATATTAGATATAAATTATTTAAGTAAGGTATTTAATATATCATGAAAAATAATGTATCGTGCTAAATATCAAATATGTATTGTATAATTAAAAAAATTGATAAGTAGCCCTTATCTTTCTTCTGGATCCATTCTTCATGTATACTTAAAATCTCAAAAAAATAAAATTATATTCAATAAATACATTCATAATAATCATTTACATATATAATTAATTTTTTAAGCTCCATTTATTATTATATGATATTTATTTATTCAATATTAATCTATAACGGTGGATACATTAGGTTTTTTGGTCTGTTTCTCTGAAACAGTCTTAGTATATTGAATATGGACAAATGTTTTTAGAATAGATTAATAATATCTATAATTTTATATTCATATTTTTTATATTATTAAAATTTTGAAAATATATATCCCTTCCTTAGTTTTCCAATAATGACTCCAATTTATGAACTGAGCCTCGATGTGTTCATTTATGGGGGTTATGTTTAATATGTCCATTCATTATTATTATCACTAACATAGTGACCAATATAATATTCTAATAATATTAATAATTTCCTAAATATCATTTCTATATATCAAAATCAATTATAATGTCATCCATGTTAGGTTATAATGGAAAAAATACAATGTTCCATGTAATAAGTAGTTTGTACATACACATGGACGACACTATTATTTTCCATAGAATGTGAGGGTGTATAAAAAATAAATTTTGTAATGCAATAATTCTAATAATTATATTACTATTATTTTATTCCATTAAATAACTTTTTTTATCGATGAAATGTCATTACGAGAAATACAACATGTTGTTCATTGTGGTGGTGATTCACATAACGGAAGGATTGCATCTATTTTATCAAATGGTTTTGTAGAATGGTATAAATGGATATTCAATTAGTATAATTACATTTAATAATATTATTAATACTTATTTTATTATACATTATTGTATTAAATTATATTTTATGGGTATAAGAAGAAATTTAATAGGTTCACTTGCTTGGGAACATTACCTACCACATTGGATGATATCCCTTGGGTAACATGTAAATTATTCTTAGAATGGTCTATTAGAAATAAATATTATTACATTATGTCGGTACATGTATTTTTAAAGACTATGGTGGGAATTTGGTTGACCTATGTCTAAGTAATTGTTGGAGAAATGTAGTGGAAGTGATATTAGAATATTTTTTTTTTAAATACCTATAAATTTTTGAATGATGTCAAGGAATTATTTCACTATAAATAGATTATAGAGATTAAAAGGATTTTTTTCATATGATAATTTTTTAATAAATCATTAACTAGGAATTTTAACTCATGTTTTAGTTTTTTTGGGTAATTTAACATTATATATTTTCACTTTACCAATTTAGTTTTTACCTTGGTAAATATTTTTTAACCAAGTAATTTATGTTTCACTAAAATTTTAAGATAAAAAATCATAAAATATTTTATTTCTGTAAAAATAAATTTAACTATAATGAAATATAATATAATTTATTTATTTTATAAAATTACCATTGAATTTAAATATTTTAACAAATAGGAAAAATATTTTTCAGTAATATTTTTTTTACAATTAAGTATTCTTAATCTTATATAACACAAATTAAAAATTAAATGAAGTAAAATATTTTTAAAAAAATTATAAAATTTTAAATAAAACTATTATATAATGTACATCAATATAATTTATTAGATATATATCTCACATCATTAATAAAATAATTCATTTAGAATAAAACTTTTACTTTTATCGTGGTCAAAAACATCAATTGTAGTAACAATACTAATATTCCAAAAATTACAATATACATGCTAAATAATATGAGTGTTTTCAAACTAAATATAAAATTATTTTTTTATATTTAGTGTCTACAAGTCATGAAAAATATTTTTTAAAATATGGGAATAAAAAATATTATAATAAAATATTTCTTAAGTTTCCAAAACATTAAACATGGGTTTTAAAATTAAACACTGTTTTTTAAATTAATTTTTTACAATATAAATATAATTTAATTGAATAAATGATTCAAAAACTTTTAAACCATTCTATTATTCAGAACATTCTATAAAATTAATAGTATGAGAAAAATATTTATTTTTTCACAGTTCTGCAACATATCATTTATTTTTTAAAAATATGAAAAATGTAAATTTGTTCTTATTTTCGTAAATGGAATAAATAAAATTATGCTAATCTTTTAAATTTAAAATTATAGAATTATATAATTTCTTTATTAATTGAAAATGAGAGATATAAATAAATCCTACATTTATTGAAAAATGAACTCTTAAATCATTAAGTGTTATTAGAATAATTTCATACTAATTTGTAACATAAATATTCAAAATGTGTTATTTAATTTATTTAAATATAATATCTTATCAAAACAATATTTTAAAACTAGTTGATTTAATATATTATTATAAAATTCATAATTTTTTTAGAAAATTAATTATTTGAGAAAGAACAATCAATTTTAATATGATCATAATAAGTATTTAACCTATATATGTAACAAATATTAGTGGATTAATATAATTTTGTTGATTAGATGTTTATTATTCTATTAATTCCTTAATAATATATAGAAAATATGTCATGTCACGTTTTTGTGGTGTTGTGTGTGAAGCACGCTATTGAACATAGTGTTAATTTAATGAAAAATAGAATCTAAAATATTTTGTTGTTATATACCCCACCAAAGTAAATTTTATCATTATAATTTTAATTACCACACACTAATGATATTATCTATTTATATCTAATAGATACACATGAACCAAGATATAATTTTGTGAGATATATCTTCTTTGCGACTATTACATCAAAATATTTTCATACATAGATATCACACATTTTTAGATGAATAAAATTATAATCCCCACTATAACAATAAAGGATTAGAGTCTGGAGATTAGATATAAAATCTATATATTTTATGAATGTTCTCCAAAATCTCTTATAAAGTCCATCCCTTTCAGTAATCGTACATGAATCCTTTCATCATAACCTTAGGAAATGAAACATTAGAAAGGGGCGCACTCAGATGATAAGGAAGTGTAAACAGGGGAGATAACAATAAATAATGAACATAAAGATATAAAAACCCGAACATAACTTTTTAAAATCATTCCATGTATGATATATATCTTAATAATAACTCATGTAATAAATCATAGAACTAAATAAGACACAAATCATAAAGTAACATGATTAATTGGAAAATAACATAGGTATAAAATAAGTCATTGCGGAAAACACATAATATAAAAATGTTGAGAATATTTATAAATATAAACAGTCCCACCCATTAGGTTATGGACATGAAATGATTCCATTTATTAATCATATGCACATGTAACTATGTCCATTAATAATATTATTTACATGAAATCCAAGTCTCGACCTAAACATAGGGACATGATATCCAGGTCCACATAAAAACTTATAGACAATAATTCCAGGTCTACGAGTAACAATATGGACATGAAATTCAGGTCTACGTATAATATTTTGGACATGAAATCCATGTCCATCAATATTCATATGAGAATGAATTCCAAGTCCACACATAAAATTGTAAACATGAAATCAGGATCACACATAACATGCTAACCTTATGAGTTCTCAAGATTTACCCAATTCATTGGAATGAGATATAGGTACCACTTATCACATAAATAATAATAATCATATGTGTTCTATAGGACCATATATTTTTCATAATAACATAAATCATTTAAAGAAATGGGTTTTATAAACATTTCATCATGGAATATCTCGTGTAAAGTAATGATATTCATAAACATCATGCCCGGATTAGGATAAGCCAATCATAAAATAATAATTATATTATCCCGAAATAATATCCCTAGTATTGAATAAGTGGTATAATTTAATCTTAGATGGAAAAAAAGTTTTATAAATCTCGTGAATTAATTATTGAGGAATGTTTTTATTATGATTAGAAAACAACCTTTTTTTATATTCAATGAAATTAGAAATGAATAAAATTTTGATAAATAGAACCATTTAATTTTGTAATTTAAGCTTCATGTAATTAAGTAATTAGGAATAAAGGATAATATTTTCATGTTGAATATGTAAGAAAATTCCACCCATGTATTTTTGTTGGAGAATTCCCAAAGATTCAATTCTAGAAAATGACAAAAAAATTCATTTCAAACAATTTTTAAAAAAAACATGGATACTAATTAATGTAAATATTTATTGTCGAATAGTAAACAAAACTAATTAAAAATTCTTTAGAAACCATGGGTATGTAATATAAATCTTCCCTCAAAGAAACAAAAGCATAAACAACCTAGAATAATCATGAGATTATAGAATAAACCCTTAACACATTGTAGTTCGTCCAATAGTATGAAATGTTAAAGAAATATAATTATATGGATATTTAAATACCATAATATTTAGTATATAGCCCATAAATGAAAATATTTGGTAGTAAATACTTCACACAAGATAAAAAACTAGTGTATAAAGAATGTGTGCCAAAAAATAATGTTTTTAGAAGATTTATTTACTACTTTGGTAACATTGAAATTATAATACCATGAAATATATTTCATTATATATATATTTAATAAATTTAGTATAATAACCATCAAATACATTAATGTGATGTAAATACACCCCTGGAAAAAATTGGTGGTGAATATGGATTATGTCTCAAAATGTAAAATATGAGACGAATATCCCTTACCACAAATCATAACATATTTCATACAAATTAAAACATCATATATAATAAATATAAATTTATTATCAGTATACCATAGACCATATACATCTATATAATATAATATTTTATTTACTTATAACTTTATATTACTCTTTTATTAATAATTACTTTTAAAATTTATATTTTGAGGAGAAACACTTTGTAATTCCTACATGTATTGGATTTTTCATGGTACACATATATAGAAAATGATTTATTCATATAAATAATGATAAAAATGGTAGAAAAATAATACATATTCATTATATATTTATTTATGGTTTTTTATAAAAGATATATGTAAAACATTACATTGTTTATAGAGACAGTATGGAATATATACACATGAACACTTATTTTCATTTTCTTTTCAGATTAAAAGAAAACAATTATATGTTGTATTATATTTACTGACTAATTTTTATTTCATTTATATAACATATTTTTATAAAAAACCCCATCCTTAATACATTCCATTTAATATGTGAATTAATCATATCTCTTTGTGAGGTGGTAGTTCATCGTACACAAGAACGAAATTATCATATTCCAACAAAATGAAATGGTTGATAGTATGTGTGATATATAAATTACTGAATCATAATAATTTCATTATATATATCACATATAATATATAAATCCACCATTATTTTCATCCCTGAAATGTGGTATGAGAAGAATAAATGACATCAGTTCATGATGTCGTTCTCCACCCACACACATGAACGACGATTGTGTATCCCATTTGATGTAATTGTTTGATGTTTTAGATCGTATCATTATCATAACAATATATTACTATATTTATTATAGTTATTTTATTATATAAACATTATATAAAAATTATTTATGGGGTTTAAGGAATGAATAAAACCCAAACATTCGATGATGAATGCAACCTCTTCTTCAACTATCTCTTTTTTGGGTTACAACAAATAACTTCCTTGGATTGATTTTTCTATAAGGAATCCCTCTCGGATGAATTTAGGGATATTTTTTGGATATTTGGATTGTTTTTTGCCAAAAAAATATTTCATGAAGTGTGAATAAAAGATAATAAGAGGTTCCCTTTTATAATTGAGGAGTGGGGATCTTTTTGAATTTATCTAAATATTAATTTATAATAAAATAATTCACAATACAAGTGCCTCAAAAATGAAATTACATAAAATATAAAATATGATAATTTTGGAATATCATAATCCAATACAATTTATAAATGTTTTGTTTTTAATTTAAACAATAGTAATTTAATAATCACTTAGTTAACCTATTTTAATTTAACTAGGGTATCCCCTTCATCAAAATTTATAGTTTTTATTTTTTACTTATAAGGTGTCAATAGGACCATAAATGGAATGTATGACCACATATGATTTCATCTATACATATTGAATATTTTTATTATTTATAAATAATTTAGTATGATATTAGTTTCATAAAATATCATTTGTATCAATTTTGACAAAATTCATTACTTTGAAAATATAAAAATCAATACAATAATACATATTCAAAAAATATTTAAATAACCCCTCAATATTTCATAATATTCATTATAATTCATGGATAAATATAAATACTTAAATTATATTTCATTTATTATCAATAGAATCATTTATTTGAAAGATTCATTGACTGAATAATTACCTCATCATCATTCTCTATTTGATTAAGGTAGTTTTTCTATAATAAAAAATAAAAAATAAAACACAAATATAAAGATAAATATTTTATATTTTATAATATTATTTATTTTTGAACATATAATTTATTTGGAAAAATATTTTAAATTTAATAATTATTAAAATAGTGGGAAAATTTTGACTTTTATTAAACAAGAATATTGTAAGCAGATTAATGTCATCCAACTGCCTCCAATAGCCCATAGTATCATACCAAGGATTACTTCAGTTGAAAAAAACATAACAATAAATTACTGCTTGTTTTATTGAAATTTAAAAATATTTATAATTTTATCTTTACTCTTAATTAGACAATATTCCCGTAAATGTGGTAATAAAATTACTACATTTACTATTCATGTTTTCGAAAAATAAAAGGGACCTATTTAATAAATTATGATATTATAATCCCAAATATTTAATCCATTTTTGAAAATTCAAATAATTTAATTTTATAAACATAATTTTAATTAATCATGTATATGGGGCGAGAATGCATGTTTTTAAAGTGAAAAGGTTCAAATGATTGAAATGTTTTTATATCCTATTTCAATGTAAAATTGATTCCTATGACATAAATTGTGTTTATATATGTATATATAATTTAACTATTTATACTTTCAATACAATTGAAAATAAAATTTTACTATATAAATTAGTGAGAAGGAAAGGCAATTGGAAACTATAATTCAATATTTTTCAATATTAAAAAAAATAAACTTCATTGAAATTTTTTAAAAATTCACTGTAAGATAATTTTTATATTACTATATAAAAATTATAGAATATTCTGTAAAATAAAAGTTATTAAAATTCATATTTTTTTAAAATACTCTATATATTAAAATAAGGAAAAAATTCCATTTAGAAAAAGTAGTAATGTTTTTAATGCTTAAAATTAGATTTCATTTTATCTTAGGTACATAAAATTTTTTGAATGAATTTTAAAAAATTATTTTGAGTATAAAAAATAGAAATTCCATTATGAAATTTATCTCTTAGTGATTAATTAAATTTATTATGATAAAATATCATTGTGGTAAAAAATGTTTTCTGTAAATATACATATTTTATGATCAATTGGTTTTTTATTTTTATTTCTAATTAATTGGAAACCAATGAACTAATTTTATAAAATGGTTTAATCTATATTTTCATAATTTATTTAAGCTCAAACATTCTCAAAAATTCCACCATCTATGCGATAACTATCACTATAATAATATTTAATCATTTTCTAAGAATTATTTATGAAATCAATGTGATTAAATTTATTTATTTTAAAAAATACAAAAATAATAATTGGGTGATACATTCTAACCCACTTAAAAATAATTTTTCCCTCACAATATGTTACATGTTAAAAACATATGAGCAGATCTCTACCTATTCACATTATCGGTCTCCCACATATTATTCTAAATCAAGAGGTTTTTTGACAAAACATTCACCAAGTGAGTGATCTAGTTTCAGAGTACATTCTCTATTCAATCTACAATCTCTACCGATAATTTCTCATAAGTAAAATTTTTATCCAATGGTATGACCTATGTGTTTAGAATATATAAATGACCATATATTTACTTCCTCATGATAGATACATGGAACATATGATGAACATGATGGAGATTCAGTGGAAGTGTCAATCAATAATCTACCATCCCAATATGATCAAGAATTATAAGAAATTGATTCCAAACAATTTGAAATTGATATTTGAAAATAAAAGGTCTATATTTGAAAACTCTTTTTTGCGAAACCCATTTACTAAAACGGGTCAATAAAACATCCTCATAAAATAGGGAATGTAATAGGATAAGATCGCTAAAAAACTAAGATTCTGATTAACAGAACATTATCAAAAATAGTAGACAAGGATCTAAGTAGAAAAAATGAGTGTGTTTGTGGAAAAATTAGTGACATTCGATTTTTTAGGATCTAATTTTCACTCTACACACAGTTAGTTTACAGAATCAAACAAACTATGTGGTAACTGTATATTAGCTACTACATTATGGAAATCCTCATACATCCTCCTCACATGGTATCCATAACCATGCCACCTCCATGCAGAAGCTACTGCCTCAAAACTTATTCTACATGTGATTTCTACGAGGATATTTGTAAGGTCAATACAAACCTTGTGCTTCACATGCGCATCACTTTCTACCCAAAAAAATATCGAAATTCCACCCAACTATCCCATATTTAACCATTAAAATTTATAAAAAATGAACAATTTATGTGTTTTATACCATAAACCGGGGGTACTAAATTCTTCCCACTATTTTTCTTTCTATCATCTGAAAGTAGAAAACCATTACTTCACTGAAAGTGTTCTATCCAATCCTCTTTAATTTCTTTCTCCAATTCACAAGTATCTTCAAGAATATTACCATTATTTCTTTAAAACCAAACTAGACAAATACTTTTTCCATGAAATAATTTCTCTCACCTATCCACAATTGGCACTGGGATATGTACCAATGAAGGATCTGGTTATAGGTTAGTGTGATCCCATCTAATCACATGGTTATGATCAGGATGATACTTTTTTAACTTTTATACATGGAACACATCATACATAGAAATAAACCATGGTATCAATGCCAAACAATATTCAAACTCACCAACAAGTTATAGTATTTTTAAATTACTAATATATCGATGAGATAACATGAATTTCTTCCCTAAATGATGAATTTCAAGCCATAGATAGATCCTCAAGAATACATGACCACTCACTATGAATTTCAATGGTCTTCGTCGATGATCGATGTTTGATTTCTTATGACTTTGAACCATCTCCACCCTTTTTCTGATTAATTGAATCTTCTTCCTCAATTCATGTATATGGCTCAGCCCGACTAGTGATGTCTCACCTATTTTCCCCCTTATTGTGGAGAATGTCTTGGATACTAATACAATGATTCAAAAGGATCCATATGTATCAAGGCTTGATAACTGTTATTATATGATATATTCAATAAGGGTACATTCTCCTCCCATCATCCAAAAAAAATACATTACACAAGACTGTATCATTTCTTACAAAGTTTGTATTGACCATATAGATTTTCCATCTGTCATAGGATGATACGATGAACTCACAGTCAACTGAGTTCCAAGGTCATTCAATAAGGATTTTTCGAAATGAGATACCAACCTAGGATCTCTATTTGAGAATATCAAAACTTGTATTCCATGTCTCTTTAACCCTTCTTGTATATTGGGTTTGGCTAGATCCCCTACGGTGGGAGTTTATCGAATTGGGATAAAATGGGCCAACATGGTGATTTGATCCACTATCACCAATATAGAATCATGATTCCTAACCATTATTGTTGACCTGTAACAAACTCCATCACTATCTTCTCCCATTTAAACACTAGGATAGGTAATTACTGAAAAATAACTGATATACATTGATGGACTATCATAACTTGTTGAGATGTTAAGAATTTTGAGAAGAACACTTCCACTATCCAGTTCATTCCAATCCACCAAAACCTCACTTTAACGCATCATACATATTCATTATTCATGTATAATAACACATATATAATGGTGGAAATCATTAATAATTTACTTCTAACAATACATTGGTAGGACTATCAAATACCTAAACCACAAAACTTAACTCACATCAAGTATCTAGACCTCAATGGTATCCCCAACATTGTTTTTTGAACTAATAACCAAGTGTCATGACCCATCCCCCGGGGCCCATGCCATGACTAACCCAAACCCACCTTCCATGGGCCAAGGGCTGGCGAATTTCACCAAAGATTTAAATCCCTAAAACTGGGAATTAATTGCCATTATAAAGTGTAAAGACACTCAACAGAGAACAACCTTCAAGTCAAATAATAAACACAACTGTATCCAAAGAAGTGCTGAAAATTAAAAGGGGTTGGAAATTCAATCCCAACAGGATTGTACAAGTATAACTGAAGAAAAGTAAAGCAACTATTGGGTCATTCTTCGGGGATTCCTACCTGAAGGGTAGGTATATATATCCTCCTCAGCACTCCACATACGCCAGTCTCCTCTGTGTGCTGACTCGTCATAAGGTCCACCTCTAGGTACCATTCATTCCTGCTACTCTGATCCTCAGCCAGCGTTGTCTGTCGTTGGAAACTCACACAACGAGGTACGTCCATATCCCGTGTAGGGGTGAGTAAAATGATATTCAGTAGGGACCCTGAGACCCTCAAGGTCTCACAAAATCCAACAAGGATAAATCACAAAGTATGAAATAAACGGATAACCCCACTTAGTTATATGCCCTTACATATACCTATGTTATCACGTAATTCATCTCAATCACGAGGTAAACACAATAAGTTACATACTCAACTCAATCTGGGATTTTTATTATCAAAAACACAACTGCTGGAGAACTCCCACACAATTAGGTAATGTGGGCTTGTCGCATCACACAGAGGCACTTCCCACTAACCATGGACTACTAAGGTACTCCTCCTGTCGAGTATTGTGGGTCTGTCATGCCCGCATAGAGGCGCCCCCACTGTGGGTACGCCGCGCTCACACAAAGGAGCTCCCCCTCATATCCTACTAAGGTACTCCTCCTGTCACATATCGTGGGTCTTTCATGCTCACATAGAGGCTCTCCCTACCATGGTTATGCTGCAAAACCATGGTGCTCCCCACTGGGAAAGTCGAAACACTCAGAGTCGAATCGGTATGCAGTCGTCAGTTCTCAGCTGGCTACTAGGACTTTACACTACGCATGCTCGTCTACAGGCATATCCTCTCCATGAGCTACTGTTCTATGCTCCAACATCCATGAAGTACCAAGAAGAAGTATCTCAAAGGTTCTCCCCGTCATAGGGGTATCAATGCAACAGACAGCGCGTCAATCAGACGCCCGATCTGCGAGTTATTAACCTTTTAGTCAAGGGGGCCCGGTTGGATTCGTGTATGATCCATTCTGATTGTATCTCAACATTAACCCGAACTCTATTGGGGTATACTGAAAGGTACCGTCCCTTTCTATGAAAACCAGCATCACTGATGGTTTTTCAAACGGTCGTCCGGTGCCAAACATATTTCCAAAAGAAAGTAAAGGGTTGTGGTGGGCCCAGGTCCAGTCCGACCATGTCTAGGATGAACAGGTCTGACCTATTGGGACTAGCCTAGATCATTTAGTGGGCCGGCCTGTTAGGTTCGGCCTATCCGACTGGGCCAAGCTCATCAGGTCGCGAGGTAGGTTCGGCCAGGAGCGTCGTGAGGGCGCGACCTGGCGTGGCTCGACCAGGAGAGCATGGTCGGGCCAGTTCGGCTAGGGCACAGTGAGGGGGCTTGGACAATAGCCCGACCAGGAGGCCGTGAGAAGGCCAATACACCGGCTCGGCCAGGTGGCCACGAGGGGGGTCGGCTCATGGAGGCACACAGGGCATGCGAAGGCTGGTAGGCGTGCCATTTCAGGGAGGTGTGCGGGGCACGTGCAGAGGCCAGCAGGTGGGCCGGCGAAACGTGGCTGGGCGGGGCGGGGCCAGGTGGGTCGGCGGTTGGGCCGGCCGGTTCGGCACAGCTCGGGCCGGCATGGGTCGATTCTGGGAGGCGCGCGCGAAGGTCGGAAGCCTGGCCGGTGGCATTCGGCTGGGCAGGGGGTGGCCAGGTGGGCCGGCGTCTGGGAGGCGGCTGGCGAGGACGTTTTAGTGTGGCACGGGCCAGCGCGGCCAGATGGTTGTCGGCTAAAAGTTCCGGAGCTCCACGGGGGCGGCACAGTTCGTGGAGGCCATGTGTAGCACAACATTTGTTGTCGGTGCCTTCTTCGTTCTGTCACCTCATCGTCATGCCGAATTTCATCATAAACAAGACCAGCGGATGGGTAGGGCCATGTTGGTTTGGCACGCACCCTCCACATTTTGGGTGGTATCAATTGGTTCATCAATGAAGTATGATGAACAAAAATTATTTTACAATCCCCGCATCGATTATTTTTCAACCGAAGATGAGAAAATAAAAGGAATAATACAAAAATAAAACCCCATACCCTTTATTTTCGGTCATCAATGTTGAATTCAAGGGAAGAAGGCGAAGGTGTTCATCATTTATTGCATCTGTCGCACGCTTCCAATCCGATGTTGCATCGGCTATGGAAGACACTCCAGGTCAGTAGGTGTCTAGGGAAGAAGATGAAGATGGATCATCATCGGAATTCTTCATAGGATGAACACATTCTTCTTTCTTCATTCTTCATTGGGAGAATTCTAATTCTCCCAAGCTATTCTCTTCCCAAACATCCACCCAAATGCCAAAGTTGGTCCAAATAATAGATTAGAGTATCTATTAATTCCTTGGAAAGCATTCAAATAGAATGAATTAATTACTTGTCTCCAGCTAATTAATGTGAACGGTTGGAAATAATTAAATTAAAGGGAAGGTCAATAGGCTCTCCCTCATTAATGAGGGATAGTTGAGAGGTTTTACTATCTTCCATCAATAGGGGTTAATCCTCGTGTGGTCCTCACATTGTAACAACTCATGGGAGGTTATGTTCGTGTGGACCCCACCTCCATAACCTCCCATGGGAGGTTATGGTGTGGTGGCTCTACCTCCAACTTCCTTGAGGAGGTTTTAACGACGAATCACCCTCATGGAGGCTCAAATAAAATAAATTTAAGCTCACTTCATTTTATTACTTTCCACAAAAACCCAAAAAAATTATCTTTTATTCTCAACTCACATTCGTCGAAGTGAAAGTATTCTTATGTGAATAACGGTGCCCTCGTATTTCAGTTCCATGTACTGGTTCAAATGTTATAAAATCATACTCATACGTTTACTAAATGTACTCGAACAAAACTTCAGAAATTGATTCTAACCACTCTGAGCCTCGGAATCACACGCCGTCAGTTTTCACGGACTCGTAAAAATCCCATGTATTTAAGAAAAAAAATTCCATGGAAATTCCATTTATTTACATTCTACCCTCCTCAGGGATTTATGTCCCCATAAGCTACAACTCAAACTAAGGGAGCAAGTGGGGGTACTGATCATGCATATGTGCCTCCCACTCCCATGTGCTCTCCTAGAGGGTCCCGTGTTGACAGCGAATGCACACCAGTGGTATCGAGCATCCACGTAGGACTCTCTCCTGTCGATCCTCAATCTTCACTGGAACCTCCGTAAATGTCTCCCATCATTGGCGTCCAACTCTCCATGGTCGATAATGTGAAAAGTGTCGTTCAGGTATCTCCTCAACTGAGATACGTGGAAGACGTTGTGCACCCGTTGCAACTGAGGTGGAAGAGCTAAGTAGTATGACACCTCTCCAACCCTTCTGAGGACCTGGAAAGGTCTGTTGAATCTCAGAGATAACATTTCACCTCGGGAAAATCATTATAGTCCACATCGAGATGAGACCCATAGAAAGACGTGGTCACCATCCTCAAACTCTAGAGGTCTCTGTCTCCTGTCAGTATACGGGTTCTGCCTACTCTGTGCAGTCATCATCCACTCCTGGATGATCTACACCATCTCTGTGGTAGATCATACCATCTCTAGTCCCACTAGTGTGGACTCCCTAGGGTCTGTCCAGCATAATGTTGATCTGAAAGGTCACCCGTATAACGCCTCAAAAGGTTTCATCCATATGGTGGAGTGATAGATGTTATTGTATGAAAACTCCACCAAAGTGAAGTGATCCTCCCATCTATGACTGAAGTCAAAGACACAAGAATGTTTCATGTCTTTGACGGTCTGAATGGTCCACTCAATTTGTCAATTTGTCTCAGTATGGAAGGTGGTCCTCAAATGAAGCTTCATCCCGAAAGCATCCTACAACCCCTTCCATATCTTGTAAGTAAACCGTGAATAAAGATCAGAGACAATAGAAGAAGGAAATCCATGTAGATGTGAAATCTCATGCACATAGAGTCATCTAATGCTCTCTACTAAACCCTTCTCTCTGATTGGTGAGAAGTGGGTCGACTTGGTGAGTCGGTCAACGAACACCCAGAAAGATTCATGTTTTCTAGATGTAAGTGGATGACCCATCAAAAAGTCCATGGATATTTCATCCCACATCCACTATAGAATTTATAAAGGATGAACCAAGACTGCTGGAACATGGTGCTCCACCTTCACTTGTAGACAAGTGAGGCCTCGAGAGACTAACTCTGATACTGCCTTTTTCATACCTGGCCGCCAGTGCTGTTGTCGAAGGTCCTAGTACATCTTCACCACTCCTTGATGTACCGCTAAAGGGGATGTGTGGAACTCCCTCAACACTTCTTCCAGAAGTGACACTAGGACCATAGTACGTCCTCTTAAGAGGATGATGTGATCCCCAGCATCTGAAAATCTGCCAGTTTCCTGCCATGTGGATTTCTGAGAACATCTTGTCTCACAGTCAGCATCCCCATGTTGTGCCTCCCTGAAATTCTGAATAAGTGGGGGGTGACTGTAAAATATTATAGAAAGTCTTCTCCGTCTCTATCTACAAAGTATATTTGTAAGGTAGCCAGCTGCTCTTTCACCTCTCCTAGGTGTAGTATAACAGATCTACTACTGAGTGCATCTGCTACGACATTCCCCTTTCTAGGAGTATAGACTATCTCAAAGTCATAGTCCTAGAGGAACTCAAGACACATCCATTGTCTTTGGTTTAGGGCCTTCTGAGAGAAGATATACTTGGGACTCTTGTGATCAGAGTACATGGTAAAATTCTCTCCCATCTGATAGTGTCGTCACATCTTCAAGGCAAAGACCACTACTGCTAACTCCATTTCATGGGTAGCATAGTTCTTCTCATGTTGTCTTAGCTATTGAGAACCATATTTGATCACTTCTTACTTCTATATCTGGACACACCCGAGTCTGTTCCATGACACGTCGCAGTAGACTACGTACCCTATGCCCTCCACGGGAAGCCTCTTGATGGGGGCACTAGTTAGCCTCTATCTCAGCTCCCGAATGCTCTGCTGGCATCTCTCCGACCACATGAAGGGTTTCCCCTTCTTCGTCATGGATGATAGTGGTGTTGCAACTCTGGAAAAGTCTAGCACAAATATCTAGTAATAACCAGCCAAACCCGGGAAACTCCATACCTCCATCACAGTCCTGGGTGGCTCCTTAGTAAGTACTACCTCAATCTTCCCTGGATCCACTAAAACTCCAGAATCAAAGATGAAATGTCCGATAAAGTGAACCTCTTGGATCCAAAACTATAAATTTGAGTGATTACCATAAATTCTATGCTATTGGAGTGTGTCCAGTACTACCCACAATTGGTAGGCATGCTCCTCCTAAATAGTCTAGTGGATCAAATTTTTGTTGATGAAGACTATGACAAAGCGGTCGAGGTATGGCTAGAAGATCCTATTCATGAGTCCGATGAACAATGCTAGAGCGTTGGTTACTCAGAAAGGCATAACCAAGAATTCGTAGTGGCCATATCGATGACTAAAATCCATCTTCTGCACATCCTCATCTCGAACTCTGTGCTGGTGAGAGCCCAATCTGAGGTCTATCTTCGATAACGACTATACTCCCTTCAACTGATCAAACAGGTCATCAAATATCAGGAGTGGATACTTTTTATTCATGGTCACCTATTTTAGGCGATGGTAGTTAACTCAATGACTCATGATCCCAGCCGCCTTCTTGGAATATAGAATCGGGACTGCCCAGGGAGAAACTCTAGACCGGATTAATCCCTTCCCCTGCAAGTCCTCTAGTTTTACCCGCAGCTCGCGTAGCTCCAAGGGAGCCATTCGATACACTGGGGTAGATATCAGTGTCATCCCGGGGTATAAGTCAATGTAGAAGTCCACCTCCCTACGAGGAGGTAGTCCTGGGACATCATCAGGGAAAACATCCACGTACTGGTCCACCACTACAGGATAAGTAAGACTCTCCGCATGAACTGCTCCGAGGGTAAGCCAGGCGAACTGATGAGTGATCGGCTACACCCTCTGAGTAAGTCTGACCTGTGAGGAAAAGGATCTCTTCTCGCCAGTGAAGGTGAACTTGGTCCCATCCGTGAGGACACACCACACTTTGCACCTAATACAGTCGATTTGTGCATGGACTGTATATAACCAGTCTATACCCAAGATGACATCGTAATCCCTCAACGCCACTATAAGAAGATCCCAGCCTATTATCTCACCTCCTAGAGTAAGATCAAACAACCGACACCAGTGCATAATCGTCTAGTCTTCTCCCATAGTAGTCTCTAGCCATAAGGATCGAGCCAATGGATCCGTCAGAATCTCTGAGCTCTAAACGAGGGTAGTGGAAATGAAAGAGTGACTTGGACCTATGTCTATAAGAACTGCTGATAAGGTAGAGTAGACACAGATCTGATCTCAATTCAACTCCAGTGTTCCATGATATTTAGCATCAGCTGTCGGGAGCTGATATCTCCTATGTCCACCTACTCTCTGCGGTCAGGGTGGACCTCCTGGTGCTGGTGCCGGAAACACCGCTAAACGTCACCCACTGCCAGCTACACGGCCAACCCCTCTGCCACGTCTGCCTGCTCCCTGCGGACTACCTCGATCAAGTCTATACCTCTGCATGGGTAGTCCATCTAATGTATGCTAATCATCCAAATGGAGAGTCATACAGTCACGAGCCATGTGACCATGCTTGCTGCATGAGTAACACTTCCCACTCCTGGCATATCCGTCTCTACCATGGGTGCCCAGTACAACCGATCCTGAGTCATGTGGTCTTCCACCAGTGGGTATGGTAATCTTGGACCCCTAAGACATCTATCTACTGCTATCTGCAGAAGACTCTGCTGCGTGTTGAATAGTGGTGGGTCTCGCTGCTGGAGACTGCTCTGCAAGAAACACTCCACTAATAGGGCTCCCTCTAACACCCCCACCTGCATCGAGATGCCGAGGGAGATCATCAAAGCACTAATCACTCACCTGAGCCCCTACACGAAGGTTCATGCCCTGATGAATGGGTCCCACAACATATCCGTGGCTTATCATGAGTGTTTGGTGATCCTCGCTGAGTACGGTGCCACTGTCATGCTACCCCTCTACAGATGAAGTAGCTCATGTATTTGTACTGCACATAGGGTGGATAGGAAAAACTCCACCCGAAACAGGCTCTACAAGTCTACCTAGAGTAGTTTCATCTCGTCGTGAACCTGGAGAATCAAGCTCCACCATCTTCCCGCAACTTCCTGTAGAAGGTTGGCAGCAAGATTCACCATGAAGTCAGCTGGTGTCCCTACTAGTCTGTAGACTCTCACCACAGCCTCCAGCCAATCCTCAGCTGCCTGCAGGTCCGTCTCTCCCCTAACCCTGGGTGACCTCTAGCGCTGGAACTCGTGAAACGCACTAAAGAGACATACATCATCTAAAGCTGGGGCTGGTGGCATCGGTGGCCCAACAGGTAGTGGTACTGCTAGTACCTTCGCTGGAAGAGGGCCCTGTACCGAGGCCTTGTCACTCGGTGGGATATCTGTGCGTACAGCTCTCGGGACTCTCACTAGTCATCCGCGGGGAGGCATCTTGAATGAAACAGATGTGACATGGTCAAAATATAATAACTGGTGAGCTAAGCTGGTGCAGCTAACATGAATAATTTTTTTTTAATACACACATGCAATCTGTGTTTTCATGCACTGAGTCAGAAGTCAGTAGTCACGGTCCTGGTGTATGGATATGTCGGTCGCCGCACCAACACTGGACTCTATAAACTAAAAACCACACTCATTACCCTTAACACTATTTATTCATAGAAAAGAATGATGAGAGTCCTAAGTTATGCGGTAGAAACAACTCCTTTAATACCAATTTTTCACCACCAGTCACTCAGGGCCCGTGTCGTGACTACCCCAGGCCCGCCTTCTATAGGCCAGGAGCTAGCGACCAACACCAAAGGCGTAAGTCCCTAAAACATGGAAGTCATCTCCTTTATAAACTATAAACACACACAACAGAGTACGAGATAGAAGTAAATCATTTGGAAAAACTATATACAAAGGAGTGCTTAAAAGTAAAATTTGCCGGAAATAAAATCCCAACAGGAATGTACAAGTACAACGGAAAAAAATAAGAGTAGCTACTGGGTCGTCCTCCGGGGATTCCTACCTAAATGGGAGGTACAAATATCCTTCTCATCAATCGATGTCCATCAGTCTCCACCGTGCACCGACTCATCGTAAGGTCCAATTCTAGGTATCATCCAGTCCTGCTACTCTGACCCTCAGCCAGCCCTTTCTGTCGTCTGCAACCAACACAATGAGGTGAGGGCATAGCCCGTGTAGAGGTGAGCATATTTATACTCAGTAGGGACCCTCGAACCCTCAAGGTCTCACAAAATCCAACAAGGATAAATAATAAAGTATGAAATCAACAGATGAACCCACCTAGATATATTCCCATACATATACCTATGTTATCACGTAATCCATCTCAATCATGAGGTAAACACAAAATCTTTCTAACTCAGCTCAATCCAAGATTTCTATTATCAAAACCACAGCTGATGGAGAAAACCTGCTCAATCGAGTAAAGTGGGCCTTCAGCATCACACAGAGGCATTTCCCACTAACCTTGGACTACCGAGGTACTCCTCCTTTCAAGTATCGTGGGTTTTTCACGCTCACACAGAGGCGCTCCCCACCATGGGTCTAACAAGCTCACACAGAGGTGCTCACCCTTGTAACCTGCTTAGGTACTCCTCTTGTAGAGTATCGTGGTTCTTCCACACTAGCATAGAGGCTCTCCTAACCATGGGTATTCCATGAAACCAATGCATTCCCCATTGGGCTAGTCAAAACACTCTGAGTCGAATCGGTCAGAAGTCATCAGGTCTCAGCCAGCAACTAGGTCTCCGCACTACGCATGCTCATCTTTGGGAGGATCAGCTCTACAAGAAACTGGTCGATGCTCCAATTCATATGATGTACCATGAAGAAGTATCTCAAAGGTCCGTCCTGTCATAGGGGGCTCAAAAAAATAGACGACGCGTCAATAGGATGCCCAGTCTGTGAGTTATTAGCCTTGTAGTATGAGGGGCCCAGTTGGATTCATTTACGATCCTACCTAGCCATATCTCAACATTACCACAATCTACAGAGGGGTATACTCAAAGGGACTGTCGTGCTCCAAGAAAACCATCGTTGTTGACGGTTCATCAAACGGTCATCCGGTGCCAAAGATATGGCCAAATGAAAGTAAAGGGTCGTCGTGGGCCTAGGTCCTGTCCGACCCGATCAGACCCACTTGGTCCCACCCAGTCCGGGACGACCAGGTCTGGGTCGACCCGGTCAGATCTGTTGGGTCTGGCCTGGTCCATTGAGCGGGTCAGCCTGTTAGGTTCGGCCCATCCCGTTGGGCCCCACCCATCCGGCCGTGAGGGCGGTTTGGCCCAGGATTAGGGTTGATTCGGCACTGAGCGGCGTAAGGGCGTAGCCTGAAACGGCTCTACCCGGGGGGGGAGGGTCCAAGCTGGTTTGACTGGGGTTCCACGAGGAGGTCCTAGACACCAGCTCGGTCGGGAGTCCGCGATGAGGTCGGGACACCGGCTTGGCCGGGTGGACGCGAGGAGGGCTGACTCGGCGAGGCGCGGAGGTGGGAAGGAGGGCTAGTTTTGGAAGGCCTGCGGCTACACGTGGAGACTGGAAGGTGGGCCAGTGGTGTTTGGCTGGGCAGGGTGCGGCCAGGCGGGCCGGCGGATGGGAGGTGGCTGGGCAGCCCTGTTCGGCGTGGCTCGGGCCAGCGTGAGCCGGTTCGGGGTGGCGCGTGTTGCACACGCACGGAGGCCGGTAGTCAGACCTGCAGCGTTCAGCTGGGCAGGGCATGGACAGTTGGGTCGGCGGCCGGGCAGGCCGGTTCAGTGCAGTGCGGGATGGTGTGGGCCAGCGGTGTTCGGACAAGAGCACCAGAGGGCCGCGGGGCGGCGCAGTTTGTGGAGGTCGTGGGGCGGTGTGGTTCGCGGAGGCCGCGGGGCAGTGTAGTTCGCAGAGGCCGTGGGAGCACGGCCATTGTCGTCTCTACATTCATCATTATGTCACCTCATATCCATGCCAAATTTCATCTTAAACAAGATTGGCGGAGGGGTTGGGCAATGTTGGATTGGCCTGCACCCTCTATGTTTAGGGTTGTATCAATTGGTTCATCGAAGAAGTATGATGAACAACAATTATTTTACAATCTCTGCATCGATTCCTTTCCAACTGAAGATGATAAAAGAAAAGGTAAAATACACTAATAAAACCCCATACCATTGATTGTCATTCGTTGATTTTTAAGTCACGGGAAGAAGACGAAGGAGTTCATCGTTCGTTGTGTCCGCCAAATGCTTCCAATCCAATGTTCTGTTTGGTTGTGTAAGACACTCCCCGTCGGTAGGTGTCCGGGGAAGAAGACGAAGAAGGATCTTCGTCAGCATTATTCATTGGAAGAACGTGTTCTTCATTCTTCATTCTTCGTTTGGAGAATTCTTATTCTCCCAAGCTCTCCTCTTCCCAAACTTCCACCCAAATTCAAATGTTATGCCAAATAATAGATTATAGTATCTATTAATTTGTTGGAAAGAATTAAAAAATAATAAATTAATTACATGGCTCCACCTAATTAATGTGAAGGGTTGGAACTAATTAAATTAAAGGGAAGGTCCAGAGTCTCTCCAACACTAATTAGGGAAAGTTGAGAGGTTCTAATCTCTTCTATCAATAGGGGGTTAAGTCATGTGTGGTCCCCATGTTGTAACCTCTTGCGATTGGTTATGTTTGGGTGGGCCCCACCACCATAACCTCTCATGGGAGGTTAAGGTGTGGGGGTCCCAGCTACAACTTCCATGAGGAGGTTTTAACCACCAATCACCCACATAGCTATTGAAATAAAATAATTTGAATCTCACTTTATTTTATTACTTTCCACGAAATCCCAAAAAAATGTTATCTTTTATTCTTGACTCACTGCCATTGAAGTGAAAGTAATTTTAAGAGAATACCAGCGCTGCGAGTTCAATGGTGCCCTCCGGATTCAGTTACGAACCCTGGTTCAAAAGTTATAAAATCTCACTCATTCATTTACTGAACCTACCCGAAAAAAACTTCAGAAATTGATTTCGGGCACACCCCGCCTCAGAATCACCTGCTGTCAGTTTTCAGGACTCGTAAAATTTCGATGTATTTAAGAAAAAAACACTACTGAAATTACAGGCCTTTACACCGAGAATTAAACATCATATGTTTGTTTCTCTTTAAACATCATCAACAAATAAGGAACAATGGAAAATGAAACGAAATCCCCATCATCTCCTCTATCTTCAAATTACACATTCTTGTTGGCTACGACTGAAATCAACTACCATTAATCAGATTCTTCTTTTTCCCACTCATCCTATGACATTATTCTTAATGCATCAGCCAGTGAATTACCTTTTCCCAATGTATACATCACGTCAAATTCAAACATCTAAAGATACTCCATCCATATTCCTTGCCACATAATGAAATCCCATTGTGGGAAAATTTGTTTCAAGATCTGATGATCCGTAAACATAGTAAATTTCTCACCAAATAGATAATGATAATATGTCTTCAAGGAATGACCAACCATAGCAAAATCCAAATCAAATGTTAGATAATTCTTCTCATGAACTCTCATTTTCCTTGAACCATAAGAAAAAACATGGTCTCCTTGCATTAGAACACATCCCAACCCAGACCCTGAAGCATCACAGTACACCACAAACCCCTCTCCTGATTCAATAATAATAAAGATAGGTGTTGATGTAAGACAATCATTCATCTCTTTAAAATACTTATGTCATTGCTCAGTCCATTGGAATGGATTTTTTTTATTTTTTAAATCTATCATTAGCGATGTTAGTCATGATAATTCACATGCACCGCGTCATTAATAACCAGATAGAATAAGAAAACTTCATATATCAAGGATAGTATTTATGGGTTTCCAAGAGATAAGAACTTTTATCTTCACCGGGTCCACCAAAACACATTTTTTAGAAACATGGATCAGAAAAAAATAGCTATTGTGTCCAAAAAAGACACATTGATAATTTGGAATATAGACGATGATAACTCAAACTTCCAATCATTGTCATCATCTGTTTCTCACGATCATCCATTTTCCATTAATACACCAATATTTTATCCACAAACACCACAAAAAAAGAATCCAAATATCTCTGAAATATCTGATTCATCTATTCCATAAATAATGCGGGTGCATTCGTAAGACCAAAAGGCCTGATTACATATTCTTGTTGGACATATCTAATTATGAATGTTGTCTTTGAAATATCTTCCTTCTGAACTCACAATTGATGATAAACCAATCTAATGTTAATTTTACAGAACAACTAGGATCCACTCAACTGATCAAACAAATCATAAATTCATGGGAGTGGACACTGATACATGATCATAACATTGTTAAGCATAAAACAATCCACACACAACCTTAGAGTTCCATCATCATTATTCTTAAACAAGACAGCTTCTATCCATGGAGATATACTTGGAAGAATGAAAACCTTCCTATCTTGTTCATATAATTTCACATTGAATTTACTTAATTACTATGGTTTCATCGCATAAGATTGAAGGTAAATAGGACTAGTCTCTAGAAAGAGACCAATCATAAACAGTACCTCCATTATATGTGGTAACCCTAATATGTTCTTGTGAAATAAATTTGGAGATTGATCCGAAACTGATGGAATGCTGATATCATCAATATCTTCCGTTGATTACAAGGTCAATGCAATTAATTGATAAGAAATTATTCTCACCACTGGTTCCAACAAGCCTGTTATACCTTTCTTTAAACACTCTTTCATCTAAAGAGATGCTCGACATTTTCCTTTGTTGTGAAACTAATTGTTCTGCTATAATAGTTGATGTGAGCCTTGAACGTTGTCAACCAATACATAATATAAATTACATCATAGAAATCATTATCTAACACTATGATGTCCCACTTCTTCTCAGCTTCACCAACCATTACATAACATTCATTACACATAAAGTCTCGACATTCTCTTTTTCTAAGAGGTTTTTGAAGTTTTAACATCGATGGAATCATCTCACATTTTAAACATAGAAAATATACAACATATGAAGCAATGATGGAATGTGATGCACTAGTATCAAAAACACTTTTATAAGTGTAATGTTATAAATATTCATACATTTCATCATATATTGTCCATTGAAATCATCTAAATTCATATGCTCAACTCTATAAAATATCTTCATCAATATTCACTTCTCCTTTATTGAATGATGAGATTTCTCTTGCTCAGTTGCCTTGGTGTTTCAAGATACATCTATGAATGCTCTATTATTCTGTTGAGTTTGATTCTGGTAGCCTCATCTTGTCTAAGAATATGATGCTTTCGACACCTGGGAAGTGTCTCGAGAACTAGACCTTAGAGTCTTTGAAAATATCCCTTAATATTCGCTGTTTGTTATTGAAATAATAGACTGGTCATAGGTGGTGTGGTATGTTATCTCTTTATTTGGTCCAATTAACCACATTGGAAACATAAAATTGGGCTCTTTGGTTATAGATGGTGGTTGATTGATCCAACCATATGATTCTTAGCCCCTCTCCAACTAAGGAAGTATGTGTCCCTCTTGATTTCTCCCAGCATTTGAGATCACATAATTTCATGTCGGTATCATCATATATCCTCCTCCAATAGTTCATAATATATCACGTTCATCCACTGTCACTCTATTCACTGTCTTTTTATAATCCATAATAAAAAGTACCAATTGTTTTGATCAAATATCCCATCTTCGTCCAGAATCCAATATACGAGTCTTCAAGTCAAGACATTGCACAACCTCCAGTGAAAAGTTCACTAAATGCATGAATTTGGGCTCATATTCTATGATAGAGAGATTTTATTGAACTAGGATGAATAATTTTGTCGTTATCTAGATACTGAACGTATGAGGATATAATTTTTTGTTGAATAACTCCCAAAAATCCTCTCAATTAAGGCCTTGATACAATTTCACTTGCACCGCTATATCCCACCACTGACGTGAAAGATCCTCCATCATATAAGTCTCCATCTTGACTTTTAGCTCTGCTGGTGTGTTGATGTCATCATAGATATAATTCTTCCTATTTAGCCACACCTTTCCCTTTTTGGGTTGGTAATCACCCTATAATAGTGGTGGATTTTACTTCTTGAACTAGAAGAAATTATCCCCACTCCATGTATCATCCTGTTGGTTCCCTATATCAATAGATTGAAACACTTGGAAAATACTCCAAACCAATTCTTGGTTCACTTGTGCCTCTTGTGGAACATCATTCTCGGTAGGCATTTTTGATTGGTGTATATGACCCCTACCTAGTACCACTTTCTAAACAAACAATAATCTCAGTAATTCTCCCTCTCTAGAAACTGCTGGCCTAGAATTTCAAAATCTATCATATCTATTATCACAAAATAACTTTCCAAAAACCAAATTTCCAATTCAAATGTTTTTGAAAATTTTTTTTTCTTATTTTCGAAAATCATACCATTTTCAAAATATACCAACCATTCCCTTTTCAAAATCATTCATTTGAAAACTGTTTCTTAATTTATCAAAAATCAACATAATGAATGAAGTCATATATTATTTTTTAAAAATTAAATATGTAATACAAGTGGTAATTTATTCCTATAATTCATACCATGCTCTTCTTATTTGCCAAACCCATGACAATGAGATTCCAATGTCCTATAAGTGTCTCCAAAATCCTTATATACCCGACTCCATGGTAACATGATGTTCAGTATAAAAATGTTAGTTATGTATTTTTATGATCTACACTTCAAGTATAAATATTCTTAATCCTTTCTAAGATATTGACCCAATAAATAGACAATAATGAATTTCAACTTCATGAACAAGAAAACTGATGACTACATGTTCTGTAAGGATCGAACAAGATTATATCATTTGCAATGACATAGTAATACTTATTTATTTGAGAATATAATGAATCCCTACTATGCCTTATGCGAAATCCATAAGATACTAATGTTTGGAAATAATTTCTAAAGTTCATCAAATACTAGTGGGAAATGACTTACCTTTTAATAAATAAAACCATTAATCCATAAAACCACAACCAAACTAATCATTACAAGATGCATGATTAAATGAATGAAATTAAAACCACTTGTTTTTTTCAGAACCACACTAATGTGAACTATAGTACAATATAAAAAAATCATTATAAACATTGGATAAACAACTAATAAGACTCCATAATCCAATCACCAAACACCCCAAGTACCATGTGGTGGTTCTAAAGATGTTTCACACTTTACCGTTTCCCTTGACTTGGAAGATGTAATCTGAAAATCACCGAATTCCCAAAGCATGGGCGATTATAAAACTCACTAGGCCTTCTACAATGACTTCATTACTCATTCCATTGGGATCGAAAAATACCAACATATATATAAAACATGTTATATGAAACAAATTCCCCAAAAAAATATATCCAAATATAAACAAGTTCCAAAACAATTTGTTACTAAGAGTAAATAATTTCTATTTTCACCCAATTTTCAAAAAGTCCCACTTCTTGAAAATTAACAAAATATGGATTTAAAAACAATATCTCAATATCATTTTGGCATACCCATCCCATGGTCCACAAAATACACACCTATACATGATTCGTTTGACAATTCCATTCTTTTGATCGGTCTCTCATCTAATCACCTTATTTCTTAATGACACATTCCCCCAATACAGGGTAATGTACCTGTTTCCCTAATTTTATACATAAATTATATAGGGGAACATTGAACTTTAACTGAAACAACTCATATATTCCAACCCCATTAAACAAACCAATTCAAGCAATTTCAGTAAGACTGTTCATTTTTTTAAACTATTCAACAAAATAATTCTAATCAACAATTTTGTTTCAAAAAAACAATTTATTTTTTTGATAACAATTTAATCAAATACATGTTCCCCAATTCTATAAAATCCCTCTTGAAAACTTAATTTTGAAATCAAGAATCAAACACTTTATTCAAGAGCCCCAGTTTTCTTGATTACAACAACCATCACCAAAAACAATTTCAATCAATAATAAAGCATCCAATTAAAAACAAAATCCACTCAAAAAATAAACTTGGTTCCATTACATTCAGTTCTACTCAGAGGAGTTGTGAGTGATTCCACCAAAAATGAACGTTTTCGTGGAAACTAAAAATGGATGAAGATATCTTAAAAAACTGAGTCAATTCTTCACGAAACCACAGTAAATCTATTCTCCTAACATGATCAAGACCAAATATCATAATATATAGAATAAAAAATAATTTATCTACCCATAATCTTTGTATATTTAATAATACAGTAGTATAGGAGAAGTAATCTATGAATACCTAGGAAAATGTGTAAAAACAATGAATAATGACACTTTTCGCCAAAATTGGTCTTCAAAATTCCTTGGGATGGATCAATATTGGTTCTAAATATTTTGGGAGAGGTTATCTAACCATAAATAGAGAAGAATAATGAGTTGTAACTAATGAAAATAAAAATAAGGCAGTTAGAGGAAAAATGGATGAGATCCTATTTTTTAGGATATATCTTTTACTCTGTGCATTTTTAGTATGACTGGTTAGACAAACTATTCAATTATTGTGTGTTATCATGAATTATAGAAACCCTTGAATGACCTCCTCAAACTGTCTCCCTAACTGTGAACCAAATGATTTGAATCTACTACCTCCAAACTATTAATTCACATAGTTTCTCTTAGGATATATGTATGCTTTATACAAACTTTGTGCATCCCATACCCTGTACATTTCTCCCAAAAAAACATATCAACAGTTCACCCAACTCTCCCATCCTTCACCCATACAATTTATAAACATATAAAACAAAAATAAAGGGTTACCTACCAAAATATAGGGGTACTACAGGTTTACTCATTATGATAAGTATATTAAATAAGGCCCTTGTATAAAATTATGGACATTAAACCAAATCCATGCATAATCTTGTAGACATGAAAGGAAGGGCCACAAATAATCATAGGGAAATAAAATATATGTACCTAAATAAACTTATGGGAATGAAACAAAGGAAAACACATAAACTTATTTACATGAAATCATGGTCTGTGCATAATCATTTGTTTATGAAATCCTGGTCCATATAGAGTATTATGAACATGAATTCTAGGTCCACACGTAAAATTAGGAACATGAAATTTGGTTCATGTATAAAAAAATTTACCTCATGGGTTATACATCCTTAAAAAATGAATTAGAAAACGATATAGTTCCCACCCATATCATAACTAAAATCAAACATATGTGTTACACAAAAACATAAATCATTCATCATATCAGAAATTATTAAATGAAATGGGTTTCATAAACATTTCATCATATCATATCTCATGGAATGTAACCTGATTGAAAAATATCATTCCATCATAAAGTTAATCCAAACATAAAATAATAATGATAGTATTTGTGAATAATATCCCATTTAAATCATAAGTGACACAATGTTTTCTGATAAAAGAAATAATTATTAGATATCACTTGTAATAATTATTGAGGAAAATATCCTTTCTCTTTTGAAAACATTATTTATTTAAAATACATCAAAATTAAGAAAGAAAAAAATTTCCATAAATTTTATTCTAATATTTTAAATGAAACTTCAAGGCATTAGGGAAACATGATAGTCGGAAAATAAACTCATGATTTATATTAAAAAAATTCCTTCCATAAACTTTTTCTGTAAAATTCACATTGATCCTTGTATAGAAAAAAGAAAAAAAGTTTGATTCAAACTATTTTTTATAATGTAAACATGGATAAAAATGACATTAAAAATACATAAGTGAATATAAATAAAAAAATTTATAAATTTTTTATAAAACATTGGAAAGGAAGATAATTATAACCCATCAAAAATTTAAACATAAACATTCTCAAATAATAATGTGATTGTGTAATAAACCCTTAACTCATTATAATCAGTTGAATCGTATTCCCCATGAATGAAATTAAATCAAACGGTTATATAAATAAAATAATATTTCACATAATACTCATAATATACATTTATGGGTATTATATACACCACACAACTAAAACAAGTAATGTATAAGAAATGTGTCCCACAGAAAAAAAGGCAAGGAAAAAATTCCTTACCTATTTTCTAACTATGAATCCATAAAAACAATAAAGTGAAATCCTAAAATTTATATATAAATACAAAATAAAATTATCTATAATATTAATAAAGTAACTTATGATGAATTATATACACTACATTTTAGAATGATATGATGAATATATAATGCATATCATAGTGTAAAATGTTATATGAAAATCCCTCAACTTTAGTCATGACTTTATTTGTACAAGATCAATCTTCATCTATAATAAATTTTATTTTTTATAAATATTAAAATTACATATATTTATATATATAATAACTTATATTATTTACTTATGACTTTATATTACTCATTTATTAACATTTTCATATTGAAGTTTTTTTTCGACTAATAACTACTTTGTTTTTCATACATGTCTTAACATGTAATGCTTGGTCCACTTAATTAGATCATGATTTAATAATATATATAAATATAACTATGATATAAATATCATATATATTAATATTATTTATTATAATGATCATGCATAAAATATAGAGGTAAAAATAGAATACATCTTTTCTGGAGATAGTGAGTTTACATACACATAAAAACTATTTTTTTAAGATTAAAAGAATTAATATTCTATGATATATTATCATTACAGAATAATTTCTATTTAATTTATATCACACAATTTTATTAAAATCTCCCCTATTACATTCCATGTAATGTGTGAATGAATCAAATTACTTCGCAAGGGGATAGTCTTCTGTACACACAAACACCATTTTTGTATTCTCAAAAAATATAATGCATGATGGTATGTGTGATATAAATATTTCATAATACTAATATAACAATATATATATATATATTATATAAACTATAAAAAATCATTATGTTCATCCTTGAAAGGTGATAATGGAAGAAAAAATGACACCAGTTCGTGAGGCGGTAGGCTGTCGCACAAACGAACGATGATTGCATATCCAATTTGATGGTTGTTTTTAATGTTGTAGGAAAAAAATTAGAAATTAAAAATATCATTATAATGAAAATAATATTGTTTTTATATTATAATGATATAAAAATAAATCATGGTGTTTATGAATGAAGTAAATCAAAAAAATCATTGATGAACAATTCCTTTTTATCAGGTATATCCTTTTGGTTTGTTCCAAAGGACTTCCTTAGTTGGATTTATACAAATATTAAGGTATCTAGGATGAATATAGGGATTGTATGAGAATATTTTTATATGTTTTTTCTCATCCAAGTATTTTATTAAGTTTAAATAAATGAGAATAAAATGTTCTATTTTACAATTGAGTTGAGTGGTACATTACAAATTCTTCAAAAGATTAACTAATAACAAATTCAATCTCAACAAAAATACATCAAAAGGTAATTAATTATATTTTTATAGAATATAAGGGTTTAATATAATATAAAATATGTTATATATATATTTTGGTTTTATTTTAAACCTTATCATTTTTACTAACCCATAGTTATCCTATTTTAGTTTTAAATATAGAAACATCTTTTCAATATTAAAATGTAGTAATTTTACCTATAAAGTGTTAAGTGGATTATAAATGGAAAATTTATTATATTTGTGACAATATATAATCACCGTTTCACTTATTTAAATTTTATTTTGTTTTTAAATAATTTAATAAATTATTATTTTCATAAAATATCATTATATTCAATTTTTACACTAGCTAATAAAATATCATTTTGAAAATAAAGAATTCAATATATATTCGAACCAAATATTTAAATACACCCCTAATATATAATACTAATCTTTAAAATATATGTATTTGATTAATTAAAATTATATTTCATTTAATACTTTCAATATCATTTATATGATTTTTTCATTAATTGAATAATTACTCCGTTGTAATTGTGTAATTATTAAAGGTAGTTATTTTTTAGAAAAAAATTAAAACTAAATTAACATAATTAAGATAAATTTTATTTTACAAATAGTATTTATTTTATAATATATGTACAACATATTTAAAATGTTATTGCTTTGAAAATCACCAGTGTGTTACGTTTTACTTTTCTTAAAATAAAATACTATAAGGTTGTTAAAGTCATCCATGTGGCTCCAAAAGGTATTAATTAAAGAAAAAATGATTAATTGTGCTCATAACTCAATCAAAAATAAAATTAGAATAAATTATATGGTGATTGTAAAATAATTTTATTATTATTTTTACCATTAATTAAGCGATTAACCTTTTACCGTGGTAAACAAATTACTATCATTAATATCCACGATGTCCAAAAATAAAAGGGAACTATTTATTAAATTTGGAACTTATTATTAAAAATATGAAATCCATTTTTCAAAATTCAAAACACATAAGTTTATTAAATTAATTTGATATTATTCCCATGTATGGGGTGAGAAGGCGTGTACTTAGAGTGAAAATGTTCAAAATTTGAAATGTTTTGACATCAAATTTCAATTTAAAATTAATTACAATGTATAAAATTTGATTTATTGATTTAATGTTTAATTAATTACACATTTAAACCAATTTATTATTTAATTTATCTATAAATTTTGTTTACGAAAGGGCAGTTTTTAATTAAAATTATGTACTTCTATAGTTTATCAAAAAATGAAACTTCATAGACAATTTACAAAAACAACCCACATATAATTATAATTTTAATATTGAAAAAATGAAGAATTTTTTTCAAATAAAATTTATTAATGTGTCTAATTTTAGATTTAAAATTGTTTCCCAATAAAATGCAGCAAAAATTCACGTTGGAAAAAATAGTTATGTATCCTAAATATTGGATTTATTCTTATCTCAATCAAATAAATCATAATATATTAATTTATTAACATTTTATTGAATATATAAATTATAAATTTAATTTTTTTCAATAATATTTATTTACTTAATTTATTAAGATCAAATTCTATTTTGGGAAGAAAAATATTTTTTTATAAAAACACATTTTTATGTTCAAATAGTTTTTATTTTAATTTGTAAATAATTAGTAACCAATGAATTAATTTTAAAAACATGTGTAAACTATATTCTTGTTTTTCTTAATCTCATTCAATCCATCAATTCCAAAGACTTGAGGATAACAATCATAATAATAAAATTTAATCGTTTGTTGATTCTTGTTAAAAGATATCAAAGATATTAAATTTATTTTTTAATTTTTATTAAAATAATACTATAAAATCATAGTGTTTTACAACCAACTTAGGAAAAATTTATTTTTTACCTCATAATTTTTCAATCCAAATATTTGTTTTTTAATATATTTTTGTGAAACATCTCTCATGAATAGGTATCATAAGTCTTATGGTTGAATTAGTTTTCCATAGAACTCATAGTCATCCATTTAATAATATAAATTCATAGGTTTCATTAAAATGTGGTTTTATTATTTTATTATTTTATATACTCCCTATGTTATGATATAAAATCCATTTCTAAATTCTAATAAAATCCATTAAAAAGAATGCCAAATATGACATAAGATAATAATTATCCTAATAACCTAAAAGGTTATTAATGAACTATGGATATAAAAATGATACAGCAATGAGTTATTATAAAAAAACTAATGCATATTTTTTAAAATATAATTAATATAATACTTCTATAATTTTATATTGAATAACACCAATAAACAATAAATTATCACTATCCAATAAAATATCCACCTCCACATAGGATTTTCCTTTCTTCCTTGGTTTATGGTATTGTTGTTGTATATTGACATCCTAATCCATTGGATTAGTGCACTAGTTTTCATAGTTCCCAAATTTTTGTCCAACTAAAATATATAATATCTAGTGGATCCTTAGAAGAGATAGTAATTTTCCTGAAATTTTAATTGAAATCTTTATTTTTTCCATGGTAGATTATTACTATGTTCTCTCCATTGTAAAAATTAAAACATTATATTATTATTTGAAACAATACCCTAGTATTTTATTCCTATATTTTTTACATGATAGAAATTGAATATTTTTCCCTCCTTTATCTTAATCCCCTAAACTTATATAATACTATATCCTTTTAATCCTTGACATGTTTATAAATTCAAATATGATCACATCTTCAACATAATTCTTAATATCTATTATTGAATGATATCATTTTTTCTCCATCTCTTATCCCATTATTTTTCTCATTTTGTAATTCTCCACATTTTTAATGGAATCTTTTGTTAACTTGGTTCCATCAATCTTCAACCATTACAATTATAGAAAGTGCTTAATGTTTATGATGAATAATTAAAATCATAATACATTTAATAAAAATGATCATATAAAAAAAATCAACCTCAAAATGTCTTACTCCTTAAAATAATCATATTGAATTTTAGTTCAACCTAAATTACTATGGATTAAAAGTATGATTTTTTATGTTGGTTTATCTTATTATCCTTAAAAAATTAATTAACATAATAATTCCCCTATATTGTATCATTGATATAATTTTATTTACCATATCATATCCCTCTATAGATTCACACCTATTGTATTTTATTGATACCGATAATGTTCTGTCATGTTAATATTTAGAAGATAGTTAAACTGGAATTTTCATGTTTTTATAACCTAGGAGAATATGTTATATTGAAGCATCGAGATGAAAATATTCATGTAGGGATATAATTTTGATGAAATAATAGAATCATTACTTTACCAAAACATCAGATTTTTTACATATATATATATATATATATAATTTTTTATACTTTTTTCACTAACGGCCTATTATAGAAATTTACAAAAGAACTGAACTAATAATCATAAATAAGTAAACCTTACTATTATGTAGACTAAGGCTCATTAGACCCACTCTATAGGGTCTGGTTCAAAAAACATCCATTAAAAACTACCATTGATAAAATTTTATATATCCTAAGCTAAAAATATCATTTTTTTGTTACTTCCATAGTTAAATCATATTATATCACAATTATACACACAACTCTCAAGAACGTAAGGTTTAGTATTTTAGGGGGTTATCTATATAAGAAACTCATTTTATGATACTTGTGAAAATTTCCCCATAATTGAAACACACTATACTATGTTATAAACTTATAATAAGATAAAGATATCTTAATAAGATGCGTAAATAATATCTAAAAAGTGTTGGACTCAAACATTCATTAAGGTAGAAAACGTAAACACATATTCAAGTGGAAGATCTTACTTATATGAGGAAAAAATAGCATGGAAGAAATATATTATTAAGATGAATGTGGAATAATAATAGTTTCCCGTAGTTTATTATTATAGTACATATAATCAAAAATGAAGAAGTATATACTATAATGAATAATGTGGAATTGAAAGATAATTAAAATGATCCATGAGGCATAATAATAGGAATATGACATGGAAATGTGAAATTTCTATGAACAGAGAATCATAATAAACATGGGGAACAAATATGTATATGGTTCATTATATTGTGAACATATTCGTGTAGTTAAAATCATTATGTTGTTAGTGTATTCCAATAACGGGAACCCTTTAATTTGAGATTATATCCACAAAGAAACCCATTATGTTTTGGGCATATATAAGAAGCACCAATATACATTATGACATCACATATAATACATTAACTAATTAATTAGTGGTAAATATGTATCCCCAAATATCATTATTTATAAATATGTGTGCCCAAATATATCAATCATTCATCTTATCATGAAATATTATGTGAATAAAATTGGGGTCATTTCATTTAAAAATCGTATCATGAAACATGATATCAAAATTCTATTAGTTAAAACCATTGTCTTAGTTACCCAAAATTTGTATATAATTAACTACTTTGAAACTATATTCATAAATAGTAATCTATAAATGATAGATCATTAATGTGTAAAATGGAATAAAACAAAAACATGAGTTTTTAGAAATTTTCATCATTTTCATAAAAGGAGATGTTATGGGTCACAATAAAAATAAAAAATTTAATAAATTATTTATAAAAATTAGAAGTATTCTTTTAAAAGTAATCATTAATAAGGGATACATAAAAAACAAAAAATTTATCCTAAGGAAATGTGTAATTGAATATAAGTCAAATGATTACGGAATTCAAACCATATAAAATTTTAGAATCACTATTTTGAAAACCCACATAATAAAAACAGATAACAAAACAATATATTTGATACAAGAAAAAGGAATTGTTAATTCCCCATGAAATAAAACATAATATTTATTCTATATATAAAATAATATATTTTCATGAATTTAAAATATTTAAGAGTTTTGGAACCCATCGTTTAAAAGGATATGATTTATTTTCAAAAATGATATACCTTTTATGAAATAAATATTTTAGGCTGGGATTATTGAAATAAAGATAATTTTTTAAGTGATATGAATTTATTTTTATATGAAATATACTCATATGGTATAGGAAACCCATCATATAAAAATATGTTTACAATGAATCATTTCATCTCTATAATGGGCGTGAAGTTAACAAAACCCTTAAAAATGATTTAAATTAAATAAAACGTTATTTCATGATAAAATGTGACATGGATTTGTAAATATACCATAAATAAATCCATGACCGATATAGAAATTATATAAAATGGTGAATATGAATCAGATCTTAGTGAACCAAATTATAATCAAAACCCTAATGAAAGTCATAAAATAAGAACCACAATAATATAATGGGAATACCATGAAATGGATATTAAAATATCCAGAAATGAAAAATATTAATTATAATAAAATTACATAGGTTAGTGGATTCACCATATAAAGTAATTAATTGAGTGAAATATCATACATGTCATTATGAATTGAAAATAGAGAAAAATTACACATACCTCAGGTCTAAATTCATTATGTGTGTATGCTAGGAATATTTACAAATAGAATTACATATATTAAAATAATTATTATGATAAATTCCAAAAATTAATTAATTATATAAGGTTATTTTTTTTATCTAATGTTATTTATTTAATAAATATTTTTCACTCATGGTTGGTACATGAGTTTTCTAGATAGATTAATCTAAACAATTCTTAGTATATTGACGAAGTTAAAAAAATAGACATTGTTAATAATATCCATAATTATATAGGTGTATTTATTTGGTTAAAAAATTAGATCAATATTTAAATATGTTCATTATTTTCCCAAAAAAAGGTTCAAATTAATAATGGTGTGTCATCATTTTCTTGTAAGTAAATTAAGTTTAATGTGAAAATTTATTATTAATATCACATATAGTATATATAATTTTATCTATACATAATTTTAATAGTCCCATAAATATAATAATTATAAATTAAGAACCTTTTTCATGGAATCAACGTTTGATGTTAATTAATAATGAAATGTGTTGTTTTGTGGAGTTGGTGGTTTTCATGTGCACACAGATTAAACATTCGTTTCCCATTAAAATTGATAGGGTATAAAAAAATAAAATTATTATCTTATAAAAATCTTAACGATGTTAAAAATATAATATTTTTCAAGGAATAAATCATTTTGTTCAACCCTAAAAGGACACAATGAAAAATAGAATACACTATTCTTGGAGGAAATAATTGAGACATGCTTTAATTCATGGTGAACTGAGAAGAATTAAATACATGGTTAAATTCCATTAAAGGATGTCATATTATCTAACATGGATGTTAAATGTAATTATGAAAGATAAAATGGGAAAATAAGTGATAATAATCATAGACATACCTTGGGTGATCAAAAATTGCCAACAATACTAGATTATATGCACAAACGAATGAGATAACACTATAACTATAGAAGAGAAAGAGATCCCAAGGTTAGTGGGGGTATTATTGTGTGAGAATAGGAGTATAAAGGATAAAAGGATTATGATAATAAGAGGTAAAATTGTATTTAATATCCCTTTAAATATACATATAGTTTGATTAACTGTGTGATATCCATGTGGTGCCTCAAAAAACCCCCTCACATGTCTATGTACAAGATTGGTCAAACCATGTGAAACATTAGTAGTAATAAAACCCAAAAGGAAAAATTCCTTAAATGGTTCTATTGTTACTATTATACAGAGCATTCACCAACCATGTAAATTTTTCTTGGGTTCTTCACAATCTCACATGTATCTTGGTCCACCTCGAATTATTAAACTAGTTATGCAATACTTTCTTTTTTCCAACACCGTTGAGCTTAATGGTATCTACTAATAGAAAACCAACCATATGCCTCCTCAGGTTTCACTGGAAACATATTTTTTGAAGCCTAATGATCCCAAACCTCATAAATACGCATGAGACACCTCTCATACATTAATCCCCAACTTGAAAATACCTTCAATAGATTACAAAAAATATATTTTCCTTTTAAATATTGGTCAAAAAATATCCACATCTATCAAATGAAAATTATAAATTCATTTATAAAATTATTCCTTCTCCAAGCATGGGAAATTAAGGAATCCACACCATATAACTTGTCATCCCTAAGAATGATTTGGGGAAAATGAAAACCTAAAATGACCTACGTAAGTTCTAAATTTACATTCGAATGGAAGAAATTTGTTTTCAAATTCCAAATGCACCTCAATGATCTATTTTTATACAACATGTACACAAGAAATTGTAATATGATCTAATGAACATGTATAATCTTGAAACATCGGAATAATGATTAACTAATCCCATCTAAAAAAATACATGATCACATCTCACCTCTTTCACCAACCAACCAGTGGTTCTCTACACCATAGTTGCAAGCCTTGAGTAGTTATTATTTAAGGCATTGTAATCCTGCCATTGGAATTTATTATTAAGTTTCATACATTAAATTCTAAAAATATCTTGGAATAATTCTCAACTTAATCAAGATGGTCATATTCTAAACGAACATATATTTCATAGTCACTCCATCTCTTTCCTGAAAATCTATGTTCGACTCTTACATTTCCCTCACAACATCCTAGTGGCATGCTAGATATAGTTCCTCACCAAATGCATCTAACTTCTTGGGAGATCAATATTTGAACATATTCTGGTAGAGTATTTAAATAATGATCAAATTTAATAGCTATTTCATTCAAGAATAGGATCTTGATTCCCTTCACCTAAAGACCTCCTAGATCATTTCAAGGATTCTAATTAAGGACTTTATCAACCTTTCGATGACTGATAATGGATAAAATATCTTCTAGAAATTTCTATTATATATGTACAATATTAACCCAAGAACCTTTTCGATCCACCACTCTGGGATCATCACAATCTAACCATCAATCAAGCCCGACTGATATTCCTAGGTATCCCTAGAATCAGACTACTATATTCTAAGGGTCTTTTCCCTATTAGTCAATAATCTAGAGTATATAAGTAATAAATATTTACATAGCCAAGATTTCAACATATCAAAAACATTGAATAAGGAAAAAGGAGATATCTCACCTGGAGGATGTTACATATAATCATTTAGTGTCTTTGAGTTTCTCAAAGTAATTCATACTTAGTAATCTATTTTAACCTCAGGATAGTTCATATTTCAAAACTTTTATTTGTTACTGATTAATTCATTATTTGTTACAAGAAAAGTAAATATAATAAAACTATTATGATCTATAATTATAGTTTATTTTTTATTTATGTACATTACATAAAAACTTAAAATATGAAATACATCATATTTTTTTAAAACATCCCTAACTTGATAATAATATTTAACAATATCGAAAACTATATAGGATAACCTGGGAGCATAAATAAGAAAGGGTTGAGAAATAATGACTATTAAAGGAATAAACATGGTCTAATAGTAATAATGTAATAAATGTTAGATAATATATATATAAATATGGAAACAATGGAGTGAGAATCATATAGGCGAACAATAAGACATGATATATCATGTTAACATAAAGGCAACATAGGAAACGTAAAAAAACATAAAACACTACATCATAGACATTGTTCAATGCTACCTACCTATAAAAAATCATGAAAAAAGTCCCATGATGGATTATATTAAGTAAATAGTCCCTTTCAGGATGAATCATGTGAATAAAACATTAAACCATGCATTGGAGTGCTATATAATTTTGGACTCCACCCGTCACTTTCTGTTCATTCTCATGGTTCAGTGTGCCACATATATGTTACAACAAGGATTCATTCATAATAATATTTTGTTCCATGATCAAGGAGTATAAAATATGTACATTTAATTCCCCAATTGATAATAATATATTCCCAAAGGTGAACATCCATTATGTGAAATTGGTATGGGTATTCACTACACAATTGTCTGTCATTGAAAATTGTGGTCAAATTTCTCAAGCATAATAGGGGTGTATGAATGTTCATGAGAGGGGTAGATGAGAGTGAATGGGTTATCTCATCATTTAGACAATAAAATTACTGTAAGGGGTATATGGAAGAACATATCCAATCATTAGGGAATCAAGATAAAATACATAATATAAAGAAGACACTTGAAAAAAAAGAGAAGAAGGAGAGGATCCCTTACCTTGGGTGTGTGATTCCAAATACTTGGGAGGAGATTAATGAGTTCATGGTGTACCTCTGGAGGATAATAAATTGAGTAGGGTAGATTATGAAAATTATATAAAAATTTATAGAGAAGATAAATTAGATATTGGGTGGGTTTATATAGGAAAATAGAGGGTAATTATTTATTATTTCCCAAACATAGGTTTTGGACTCTATATAATAAAATAACCAGATCAATAATCCTTACTTATTTTTTTCCCATGGTTTCTTCTATATAGGGTTTGTTTTTATTATATTATTAGGTTAAAGGCCGAAATTATTAAAATAATAACATTATAGATGTTGATGTGATTCATACTCGTAATAAAATGATTTTAAAACCATAAAATATCTTACTAGTTTTGGAGGATTCATAATGGATTTATAAAATTATTCAAAAAAACATGATATTAAAATATTTTGAATTTAAAACATATATTTGGTTGTTTATATGTTTTTTTATAACATATTTGGGTCATTACAATATCATAATACTCACAGCATATTTATACCGGATTTAATTTCGATAAGAAAATTCAACACTCATAAAATTATGAAAAATTAACTTTTGAATAATTTTTAATTTCTCATTCCAAAAAAATAAATAGATTCTCTAAATAATTTTCAGAATATGTGAATTAGTAGTATTTAAAATAATAATTGATATCTATTTAAAAATCACGGGTTTTATGAAGAAAATAAATTTCAAACCCCTCCAAAAATTACCTTCAAGGTCAATAAATTTTATGATAAATAATATTTGATAAACAATGTTTTATAATAATAATTTAGTGAAATGTTATTTATTTCAAAAGTATATTAATTCATTTAAATTAATATTTAAATTGAAATTGAACTATAAATACAGTTTCATTTTTTATTGTTCCCGAATAAAAATAATTAAAAATGTAATAATAATAAAATGAAAATTATTACATAATTCTATAAAATATAAATAATAATTTTATTATGGTTTTCAAACATATCACTTTATTATAGCATAAAAATCCCTAATAATATGGTTCATGAAAATGAGGCTTTCATTGGGTGGTTCGGTGTCCATGGAGTGTATTGTGATCTTTGGGAGCTTAAACATCTCCCATTAATCATTTTTCTCATTATTAAGTTATTGGATCTCATCATGGGATTAGTCAACTAAAGATCACCAATATTATACCTCTCTTTGATGTGCGGATAAATTTTATTCGAAGGGTGTGATCCTAATGGATATGGCCATCATATCTATTTTATGAGTAAATTGAATTTATTAAAACCATATATTTATACTAATCATAAGATCACTATTCAATGGATATATTATACATGGTTATGATGCTTAATAGTATATTGAATGTCATATGATATAATAAAACCAAATAAGTTCACGTGTATTCTATAACCATATTATATGATAATACATTGAATGTAATCATAGGGGAATTTTTTTTATAATTTTTGGTTTGTTATTATATTACCCCCTCTAAATTATCATTTCAGTCAATAAATTGATTTGGGTGATTATGTTACATCATCCCTTCATGTTCTCACACTGCTTCTTCAAACTTGTGGTTTTTACATGACAACCGTACCAGGTGAATTGTATTATTCTGTAGGAATTTTTTACTACAATCTAATAACTTCACCATATTCTTCTCATAGGAAAGATAGTAATCCAATTTTAGAACATATAAATTGAGTATGTGTGATGTGTCTGATATGTAGATCCTCAAGAGTGATACGTGGAACACAAAAAATATTTATTATAGTTCCAGTTTGTGTGATAGTTGATGGGACACCACTCCAATGTGATTAATAATCTAAAAGGGACCAATGTATCTTTGACTAAGCATACCCTTCTTCCTAAATATTTTGTATTTTTTAGAAGGGGATATGTAGAGGAATACCGAGTCTCTAACATCAAACTCCTTGTCTCATCAATGTTTATTATCATAAAACTTTTTTCGAAATTATGAATCCAAAATGTGCTACTAAATTGTGTTGACATTTTCCACCATTTCTGTAAACATTTTAGGACCTATCACTTTTCTTCCCCCAACTTCATTCAAACATAAAGGTGTTCATCTCTTCTTAATACGAAGTAATTTTTAGGGATCCATTTAGATATTAAAGTGGAAAATTTTATTGATTGATAACTCAAGTAGAATATGGTATTGATCCCATACTCTTTGTAATCCAGTTGAGTAAGCTCTGAACATGTACCCAAGTGTCCATATAGTCCTCTCAGATTATCTATCCATTTGAGGGGGATAAGTCGTGATGAAGTTAAAATCCGTATTTAGATCCCATTGGAGATTCTTCCAGAACATAGTGGTAAATCATTGATCTGGATATGATACAATTGATTGTGTTGGTCTACACATCCAGAAAACGTATCTAATGTATATCCATATATGATGATAAAGCGAGATGTACTCCCCAATTATAATTATGTATACAGTTTTTGTTAAAAGGTCCACCAAATCCCAGATTACATTTGTAACAACCCAGGTAAATAAGGAACATGAAATCTTTATATTTATCCATATTTTTGAATAAAATATTAATATTAAATTAAAGGGGATGCTATGCTCTATGGCTTACCCAATACGCAACAACGAGTTTCTTGGGAATCTTTCGTTGCACTCTAATAATAAAATAATATTATTTTAAATGGTAGTTAATGCCTATCCATTGTAATGGAGGAAATGAACAGAACTAACTACAAATTGATTATATATGTTTTTCAAATATTTTTACTCTTTACAAAAAATGTTAGAGGATTAAAAATGCAAATGAATCCAGTTTTTAAGAGTAAACATTCTAATATTCTTTAAAAGGTCGATTAACCGCCTTTTGATGGAGAACCCCTTTTAAATCCACTTTTTGAAAATTTTATAAGCTATATTTTTTAAAATAAACATATTATTTATGATTGGGAAATTGAAATTTAGCTTGGGTTAATTTTTGGTATTTTTCTGACAATGTTCATTTTTCAATGAATAGTGAAAAATACTGTCTTTTACATCAAAACTGCTTTTTCATATAATTTAATTATATGGTTATATTATATTTTTAATTTGTTTTAAAGTTTAATTAGAATATATTTTTACCATGTAATTCAATGATGGTCATTGGGATTAATTTCACATTGTAATTAGGCATAAACAAGTACCAAACTTTTCATAAATATTGTTTCAAAAAACCCGCTATTTGTTTTGACAACGGGAAGTTTTTTTTAAATTAATTATTGAACTTTATGTGTTTGGAATTTGGTAAAATTAATTAAATATTTTTAATCAGAAGGTCCAAATTATGTAATTAAGACTCTTTTGATTTTGGACATTATGAATAGTAATGACGGTAATTATCTTTAATTATCTTGATTAATGAGTAATCAGGTAGTTAAAGAAAATAAGATAATATCATAATAATAAAAAATGACCACAAAATGTGTCTTAAGGATACTGGTTGTCTCATGGCCGACCATGGGATGTCTTGTTCCAAACTTGGGGGCCCCATGGAATCACTTTTGTGAGAAAGTGACTTTTTATCTTTTTATTTTTAAAGAATGATAAATGTAACAAAGAATGTATCACCTATGTAAAATATTTTTAATTTTGTCTACATAAATGATCTTTTGGACTATAAATATTCATTGGAAATCTAAAAATATTTCCCACATAATATTGTTTTTTTATAATTTTTAGACATTAAATAAAGTAAATTATTTATGACATCATGATGATGCAGCGATGACCTCATTATTTAACGATTTAAATAAAATGGAAAGATAATGTAAAATTTAATACCTAAACATGTCCAAAACCTATTCTATGGGTGGATTTAGAACCCTTATCACCTTATCCTAGAGACACATCAATATGGGATAATTAAAATCCGAAACACATTTGAAAATAAAGTTACATTTTATACCATTCCAAGAGTGCCCCTCCTCTCCTCTTATAAATGGCTCCCACCTCTACCTCCTTACCCACACTTCCAAAGCATTTTTCTCGGCCAAACCCTGCCCATGTTGTATCTCCACATCCCTCTCTAACTCCTTGAAGCCTCACTTTGGGCAGAAGTCTTCCCAAGGAAGCCTTTGAGCTCAAACCAAAGGGAGTTACCCGATTTTAAGGTAATGTCTTCACTTGTGTTCTTTTGTTTTATTTTTCTTCTCCAACCCCCTAAACTCTTTTTATTCATTTATTTTGTAACAACTACAGTATCTTAAATATACTAGGATGTTTTTATAAGAATAATTCTAGCTACACTTACACACACCTACATCAAATGGTTAAAGAACATACTATCTCTGTGGATGGCGAATTTCTGCCTCACGAAACGATGATTGTTAAACACTCATATAACACCTTAAAAGGTGGCCATTAAGATGTAACTATATTTATATATGATATATAATATGTTTATGTTTCTGTATTTTTTTTTGTGGAATACCTTTATGGTTTCCATTGTGGGTAAACATGATAATTTCATTTTAGGAAGTACGGACTACCGCCCCCTCAAAGTGATTTGATTCGTTAATGCCATATGTGGGATGTATAAAGGATGGATTTAAAGTTATTATATATGATGTATGTTACATATAAATGATGAATATAATTATGGAATTAAAATATACATACCTCTTATTTGGTTTTAATTCCATTAATATGACATAGAAATGAAAGTAGCGTTCATGCGTACGTACGACTTACCATCTCCATGAACGGTGAATTTCATTTCATACCTCTAAATGATTATGTAATATTATAAATCCATGTATATTCTGGATATATATATGATATATATGATATCCAAATCTTGAATATAATTCGGGATATAATGAACATTTGACCACATGAACAACATGTAATTGTAAGAAGTCCACTTTCGTCTTAAGAACCAAATATCGACAAAACAAACATTATTAACTTAAATGATTACATAACATTTATAAAATGGAAATAAGTGATATAAAAGGAATAATGAACTAGAAAAAGTATCTTAATAAAGTGGAAATTAACTCAAGTTTATTATTCAGGATGTTAAAGAACAATCGAGTCAAGTTGGACCCGAGGTAAGGGATCCTACTCCTCTCTTTCTTTTTAAGTACAGTCTTTTATTTCATTCCTTCTAAGCTCATATTTCTTGTTATTGGGATGTTCTTTTATATTAATATTACTGTAATTTTTATGTTCATATGATGAGATACCCTATTCTCTCTCATCAATCCATTTTGGAAGTTTTGAGTGGCGCCGTTAGGCTGCCGAATTTTCGTAAGAGATCTAACCTCTCTCTTTCTCTTTAAGTACTCTCCTTTATGTCACATCTTTTAAGCTCATATTTGTTATGATGAGGGATGTTATTTTATAATACTCTTGCTGCACATTTTATTTTAAAGTGATGAGATACCATATTTGATCTCATCAATCCATTTTTGGAAGTTTTAAGTGGCACCGTTAGGCTGCCGAGTTTTCGTAAGGTATTTTTCATCTCACTTTTATTCCCATGAGATTTATGCTACATTTTCCACAATTTCCTTTGAGTGGTGTATGTACTGACCATTATTTTACTCATTGTGTAATATTCTTTCATTTACGAGTATTTACATCAATGTTGTATTTTCCTTCTTTCACGGGGCGTATGTTTCCAATGATACCCATGTCGGTAAGGGAACCTTTCACCATCCTCTTTTTAAAAGACTTATTTTGTTATGTCTTTTAATTCACATAATATAATGTTGGGATATGTTCTTCTATATCCTTATTGATGAAAATTTTATGTCCAAGTGATGAGATACCCTTTTTATCTCTCATTAACTCTTTTTCTAAATTTTGAAGTGACGCCGTTAGGCTGTCTAATTTTTGCAAGGGAACTTCTTAACCCAATTTCAATTCTTTGGGAGAAACTTGTACACCTTGAATATGTCTCTCTATGATTATGTATGAATGACCTCTGATTGTTTTACACTTAATACCCACTTATATTTCGTGTATTCGGTGGTCACACATAGTTATGTAACTGATTTATCCTTAATCCAAGGATATCGTCTTTGTATGGGACTTCGTCTCAATCTCCTTTCATTGAGGGATATTTTGTTTTATACACAACTTTCTTTTATACGGTGTATAAACCCCTTTGACTTTTACGTTTATCCAAAAGGATTCTTTTTATATGAATCATTTTACTAAACGAAAAAAGGGAATGTTTTTGTTGTACGTATGAGGCGACAACGACTTCTCCGCCGCCGTGACCATTATTTGAGTTTCGGCTTCCTCTACAAGCCATACCTTTTTTTAAAAGAAAAATAAATACCATGTTTTAATTTTCTTTTATTTTGGTATTGAAAATGGTTTTCATAATGTATTTATATCAATGTTTTGTATTGATATCTTGTTATTGAATGGTGGAAATGTTATGTTTCATTTATGCATGTTTTATGTGATAAGATTATGTTATGGTTCTTGGGAATTGTTATGAAGATGGGTGGTTCAGTGATAAATTCAGGGCGGGTGAGCCCGATATAGCTCTCCAATGCATTGGGTAACGCGAAGGAGTGAAACGTTATGGTTTCTCCGAAGAGATTTAGGGAATATATTGTGGTGGGTATTCCAAATGTAACCAAGAGGGTTACTCCCTACGTAAGAATGTTATGAATGCCTCAAGTTACCTTTATGCCTTATGATTTCTATGATTTATTCATGATTTTATGAGGTATGTTAAAGTGCTTATGTTTTATGTGTAAATTATGATTTCATTCTTATGTATACATGTACTCATGTTTCATTTCCATATTTTTATATCCCTTACTGAGCTTTTTATGCTCATCCCAAGTTTTTGAAATTTTTTTCACAGGTCAAGGGAAGGGAACATGATATGATGATAGTGTCAAGGAAGTGTCAAGAAATAATCCATGTTTTATTTTAAATATGTTTCCATTGATGGGAAAAATGAATACTATCTTTTATGTAACCACTTTGTTTAAATGTGGAATGTAATGCAAGTTTTATGATCTAATTCTCTAAAACTTTAAACCTGAAAAGATCCTCAACGTGTAATCTTGTAGTAACTCAAGATTAAGTATGTTTTAAGGTTGGGTCCTTATAGTTGGTATCAAAGGTCAGTTTAGATAACTTTATAGGTTAGGGTATTCTTTAAGCATAAGTGACATTACCATAATGTTTAAGATTTCAGAAAGAGTCCTAGTTTTAGATAAAGTAAATGAGTAAGTATATCTTAGTGTTTATCTTCCTCATTAGTACATGATGGTTTTTTTTATATACTCACACTGACCTTTTTGGTTTTAGTAAATGGATGGTTCTAGCAGGCACCAGAGTAACAGTGGATGTGAAGGAAACTGTGACAGGTTTTTGAGCAAGAAAATTAATGATATGGGAGCTTCAATGAGAACTCTTGTGATTATCGTCAACCAACTATCTGGAGTCATGATTGACCACCTAAACCTTGGTGATTTCTTTAAGGCATCATATATGCGAGAAACAAATACCTACAGAACTACAGGTAATAATCATAAAGGTAAGTGTGTTCAAAAACCTATGTGTCAAAAATGTGGAAAGAAACACCTAGGAAAATGTTTCAAAGGGACAAAAATATGCTATAGATGTGGAAATGAAGGTCATAAAGCAAGAACATGCCATGGAAAAAGGAAGCATCCAGTTGAATCGAGGAAAGGGAAAGAAGTTCTTTCTGAGGGATCAATAGAATGTTTTAAATGTGGTGTGCATGGTCATTATGCAAACACATGTCCTATGAAGAAGTTTCATGAATGGGTTCACCAAGATTTTACAAATGTTCATTTACCAATACCTAATGCCATTCCGATTGAGGATGAAGAAACTGAAAATGACCAATCAAAGGTATGGATTATTTCATAACTATTGTGTTCCTATTTTGGAATCTTAGGATATGATTTGTGATTTTGTTTGTAGGAACGAAGTATTTCAGAATATGTTGGAAAGGAATGGTTAATGGGTCATGAAGAATGTTGAATGAGTAAGATGTCAACATATAAGGGCTTCAAGAGTTATGGTGAAATTCTTAAGAGTATTAAGTCTCTTTTTATGATGGGGTTACATTAGAAGAATTTTTATATTATGTGTAACCCTGATGTTTAAAATATGAAAATTTTATTCAAGGAATAGTTATCTGTTCTTTTGTGGACATAGTTATAAAGAACCATTTGGGTTTATATGATCCTTACTTTTGAGGTAATTGTGGGTTACTATATGTTATGATGGAAGTGAAAGGCTTGAGATAAAATTGAGGTTAAATTATGTTATGGTTATTTTTGATGATTCTATCTCTTTTTGGGGAATTAATTGAGAATTATATAGTTTTGGAAAAAGGACAACACGCTGACCGTGTGACAACCCTTCTCGTCGGACAAACTTGCGGGAATCGAACCCACAACCAAAGTGCAACTGGTATTTATCGCCTACCACTGGACTACGTGAATTCCCTAGTTAGTTTGACTGATTCTTTTTAGTTAGATGATTTTATGAATTAAGATTAAGTTTATTTTGGGTTATCTATGTATATTTATTAACCTATCATGGAGGATATGTGATTCGGTTAATTACTTTTCAATACGAGACATTAAGAGCAACTGATGTTGTTTGGAGATAAATGTTACGATTTAACTTGGAAGACTATGTGAATAAATCCTTCAAATATTTGGGTTTCAATCTTAGTTTGGTTTACTTTGAATAATTTTATGGACAAATTTATTATATAATGGTCCTAATTGAACTTTGGGTTTGGTTGGACAAATTTTGGAGATTAAGAATAGATTTTCTTTTTATAAAGGGTTATCCTTTTCTGGATTATTTTATCTTGTACTCAACTTTTTGGTTTTGGTTTTGGTTAAAGTCTAAAGACATGGGAAGTATATTGTTATCTTTTATGGAATAGGTGATTCTCTATAAGTTTATTATAGTACTCTTAATGTGAACAAGTCTTCCTAAATACTCGTCTCTTGGAGAAAATATGAGTTTGTGTAAGGAATCTAATAATAGTTGAAAGTCAACATGATAAGTAATTATGTTTCCTTATGAATAAATTCCTCAATAAAAAGTAACTTAAAACAAAAATGTTGTCTATTAACTTTTCCTACTGGGGAATCGAATACCGTTTAACCCATCACAAGTTTGTGATTTTCTTGTGGTTAACTTTCTCCTAAACATGTTTTCTATCACTCTCCATCAGAACATGACCCTTTGTTTTTTTCCTCCATGTCCATATTTTCATACATGGAATCCTAGTATGGGTTAACTCGGGTGACCATTGTACTTATCTTTATTTATTTTAAATAGATTGTTTTACCGACTCTTGTTCCGATGTGGGACTTTCAAGGATGTTTCCAAGCCCAATTTTAAAATTGCGAGGACGCAATTCCCAAAAGGGGGGAAGGATGTAACACCCCAGGTAAATAAAGAATATGACATATTTATATTTATCCATATTTGTTAATAAAATATTAATATTACTTTAAAGGGGATGATATGCTAGATGGCGGACCCAATACGCAACAACGAGTTTCTTGGGAATCTTTCGTTGCACTCTAATAATAAAATAATATTATTTTAAATAGTAGTTAACGCCTAGACGTTGTAACGGCGGGAATGAACAGAATTAACTAAAAAATGATTATATATGTTTTTCAAATATTTTTACTCTTTAAAATAAATGTTAGAGGATTAAAAATGCAAATGAATCCAGTTTTTAAGCGTAAACATTCTAATATTCTTTAAAAGGTCGATTAACCGCCTTTTGATGGAGAACCCCTATTAAATCCACTTTTTGAAAATTTTATAAGCTCTATTTTTCAAAATAAACATATTATTTATGATTGGGAAATTGAAATTTACCTTGGGTTAATTTTTGGTATTTTTCTGACAATGTTCATTTTTTAATGATTAGTGAAAAATACTGCATTTTACATCAAAACTGCTTTTTCATATAATTTAAATATATGGTTATATTATCTTTTTAATTTGATTTAAAGTTTAATTAGAATATATTTTTACCATGTAATTCAATGATGGTCATTGGGATTAATTTCACTTTGGAATTATGCATAAACAAGTACCAAACTTTTCATAAATATTGTTTCAAAAAAACCCGCTATTTGTTTTGACAACGGGAAGTTTTTTTTAAATTAATTATTGAAATTTATGTGTTTGGAATTTGGTAAAATTAATTACATATTTTTAATCAGAAGGTCCAAATTATTTAATTAAGACTCTTGTGTTTTTGGACATTATGAATAGTAACGACGGTAATTATCTTTAATTATCCTGATTAATGAGTAATCGGGTAGTTAAAGAAAATAAGATAATATCATAATAATACAAAATGACCACAAAACGTGTCCTAAGGCTACTGGTTGTCTCATGGCCGACCATGGGATGCCTTGTGCCAAACATGGGGGCCCCATGGAATCACTTTTGTGAGAAAGTGACTTTTTATCTTTTTATTTTTCAAGAATGTTAAATGTAACAAAGAATGTATCACCTAAGTAAAATATTTTTAATTTTTTCTACATAAATGATCTTTTGGACTATAAATATTCATTGGAAATCTAAAAATATTTCCCACATAATATTATTTTTTTATAATTTTTAGACATTAAATAAAGTAAATTATTTATGACATCATGATGATGCAGCGATGACCTCATTATTTAACGATTTAAATAAAATGGAAAGATAATGTAAAATTTAATACCTAAACATGTCCAAAACCTATTCTATGGGTGGATTTAGAACCCTTATCACCTTATCCTAGAGACACATCAATATGGGATAATTAAAATCCGAAACACATTTGAAAATAATGTTACATTTTATACCATTCCAAGAGTGCCCCTCCTCTCCTCTTATAAATGGCCCCCACCTCTACCACCTTACCCACACTTCCAAAGCATTTTTCTCGGCCAAACCCTGCCCATGTTGTATCTCCACATCCCTCTATAACTCCTTGAAGCCTCACTTTGGGCAGAAGTCTTCCCAAGGAATCCTTTGAGCTCAAACCAAAGGGAGTTACCCGATTTTAAGGTAATGTCTTCACTTGTGTTCTTTTGTTTTATTTTTCTTCTCCAACCCCCTAAACTATTTTTATTCATTTATTTTGTAACAACTACAGTATCTTAAATATACTGGGATGTTTTTATAATAATAATTCTAGCTACACTTACACACACCTACATCAAATGGTTAAAGAACATACTATCTCTGTGGATGGCGAATTTCTGCCTCACGAAACGATGATTGTTAAACACTCATATAACACATTAAAAGGTGGCCATTAAGATGTAACTATATTTATATATGATATATAATATGTTTATGTTTCTGTATTTTTTTTTTGGAATACCTTTATGGTTTCCATTGTGGGTAAACATGATAATTTTATTTTAGGAAGTACGGACTACCGCCCCCTCAAAGTGATTTGATTCGTTAATGCCATATGTGGGATGTATAAAGGATGGATTTAAAGTTATTATATATGATGTATGTTACATATAAATGATGAATATAATTCTGGAATTAAAATATACATACCTCTTATTTGGTTTTAATTCCATTAATATGACATAGAAATGAAAGTAGCGTTCATGCGTACGTACGACTTACCATCTCCATGAACGGTGCATTTCATTTCATAACTCTAAATGATTATGTAATATTATAAATCCATGTATATTCTGGATATATATATGATATATATGATATCCAAATCTTGAATATAATTCAGGATATAATGAACATTTGACCACATGAACAACATGTAATTGTAAGAAGTCCACTTTCGTCTTAAGAACCAAATATCGACAAAACAAACATTATTAACTTAAATGATTACATAACATTTATAACATGGAAATAAGTGATATAAAAAGAATAATGAACTAGAAAAAGTATCTTAATAAAGTGGAAATTAACTCAAGTTTATTATTCAGGATGTTAAAGAACAATCGAGTCAAGTCGGACCCGAGGTAAGGGATCCTACTCCTCTCTTTCTTTTTAAGTACAGTCTTTTATGTCATTACTTCTAAGATCATATTTCTTGTTATTGGGATGTTCTTTTATATTAATATTACTGTAATTTTTATGTTCATATGATGAGATACCCTATTCTCTCTCATCAATCCATTTTGGAAGTTTTGAGTGGCGCCGTTAGGCTGCCGAATTTTCGTAAGAGATCTAACCTCTCTCTTTCTCTTTAAGTACTCTCCTTTATGTCACATCTTTTAAGCTCATATTTGTTATGATTAGGGATGTTATTTTATAATACTCTTGCTGAACATTTTATTTTAAAGTGATGAGATACCATATTTGATCTCATCAATCCATTTTTGGAAGTTTTAAGTGGCATCGTTAGGCTGCCGAGTTTTCGTAAGGTATTTTTCATCTCACTTTTATTCCCATGAGATTTATGCTACATTTTCCACAATTTCCTTTGAGTGGTGTATGTACTGACCATTATTTTACTCATTGTGTAATATTCTTTCATTTACGAGTATTTACATCAATGTTGTATTTTCCTTCTTTCACGGGGCGTATGTTTCGAATGATACCCACGTCGGTAAGGGAACCTTTCACCATCCTCTTTTTAAAAGACTTATTTTGTTATGTCTTTTAATTCACATAATATAATGTTGGGATATGTTCTTCTATATCCTTATTGATGGAAATTTTATGTCCAAGTGATGAGATACCCTTTTTATCTCTCATTAACTCTTTTTCTAAATTTTGAAGTGACGCCGTTAGGCTGTCTACTTTTTGCAAGGGAACTTCTTAACCCAATTTCGATTCTTTGGGAGAAACTTGTACACCTTGAATATGCCTCTCTATGATTATGTATGAATGACCTCTGATTGTTTTACACTTAATACCCACTTATATTTCGTGTATTCAGTGGTCACACATAGTTATGTAACTGATTTATCCTTAATCCAAGGATATCGTCTTTGTATGGGACTTCGTCTCAATCTCCTTTCATTGAGGGATATTTTGTTTTATACACAACATTCTTTTATACGGTGTATAAACCCCTTTGACTTTTACGTTTATCCAAAAGGATTCTTTTTATATGAATCATTTTACTAAACGAAAAAAGGGAATGTTTTTGTTGTACGTATGAGGCGACAACGACTTCTCCGCCGCCGTGACCATTATTTGAGTTTCGGCTTCCTCTACAAGCCATACCTTTTTTTAAAAGAAAAATAAATATCATGTTTTACTTTTCTTTTATTTTGGTATTGAAAATGGTTTTCATAATGTATTTATATCAATGTTTTGTATTGATATCTTGTTATTGAATGGTGGAAATGTTATGTTTCCTTTATGCATGTTTTATGTGATAAGATTATGTTATGGTTCTTGGGAATTGTTATGAAGATGGGTGGTTCAGTGATAAATTCAGGGCGGGTGAGCCCGATATAGCTCTCCAATGCATTGGGTAACGCGAAGGAGTGAAACGTTATGGTTTCTCCGAAGAGATTTAGGGAATATATTGTGGTGGGTATTCCAAATGTAACCAAGAGGGTTACTCCCTACGTAAGAATGTTATGAATGCCTCAAGTTACCTTTATGCCTTATGATTTCTATTATTTATTCATGATTTTATGAGGTATGTTAAAGTGCTTATGTTTTATGTGTAAATTATGATTTCATTATTATGTATACATGTACTCATGTTTCCTTTCCATATTTTTATATCCCTTACTGAGCTTTTTATGCTCATCCCAAGTTTTTGAAATGTTTTTCACAGGTCAAGGGAAGGGAACATGATATGATGATAGTGTCAAGGAAGTGTCAAGAAATAATCCATGTTTTATTTTAAATATGTTTCCATTGATGGGAAAAATGAATACTATCTTTTATGTAACCACTTTGTTTAAATGTGGAATGTAATGCAAGTTTTATGATCTAATTCTCTAAAACATTAAACCTGAAAAGATCCTCAACGTGTAATCTTGTAGTAACTCAAGATTAAGTATGTTTTAAGGTTGGGTCCTTATAGTTGGTATCAAAGGTCAGTTTAGATAACTTTATAGGTTAGGGTATTCTTTAAGCATAAGTGACATTACCATAATGTTTAAGATTTCAGAAAGAGTCCTAGTTTTAGATAAAGTAAATGAGTAAGTATATCTTAGTGTTTATCTTCCTCATTAGTACATGATGGTTTTTTTTATATACTCACACTGACATTTTTGGTTTTAGTAAATGGATGGTTCTAGCAGGCACCAGAGTAACAGTGGATGTGAAGGAAACTGTGAAAGTTTTTTGAGCAAGAAAATTAATGATATGGGAGCTTCAATGAGAACTCTTGTGATTATCGTCAACCAACTATCTGGAGTCATGATTGACCACCTAAACCTTGTTGATTTCTTTAAGGCATCATATATGCGAGAAACAAATACCTACAGAACTACAGGTAATAATCATAAAGGTAAGTGTGTTCAAAAACCTATGTGTCAAAAATGTGGAAAGAAACACCTAGGAAAATGTTTCAAAAGTACAAAAATATGCTATAGATGTGGAAATGAAGGTCATAAAGCAAGAACATGCCATGGAAAAAGGAAGCATCCAGTTGAATCGAGGAAAGGGAAAGAAGTTCTTTCTGAGGGATCAATAGAATGTTTTAAATGTGGTGTGCATGGTCATTATGCAAACACATGTCCTATGAAGAAGTTTCATGAATGGGATCACCAAGATTGTACAAATGTTCATTTACCAATACCTAATGCCATTCCGATTGAGGATGAAGAAACTGAAAATGACCAATCAAAGGTATGGATTATTTCTACACTATTGTTTTCCTATTTTGGAATCTTAGGATATGATTTGTGATTTTGTTTGTAGGAACGAAGTATTTCAGAATAAGTTGGGAAGGAATGGTTAATGGGTCATGAAGAATGTTGAATGAGTAAGATGTCAACATATAAGGGCTTCAAGAGTTATGGTGAAATTCTTAAGAGTATTAAGTCTCTTTTGATGATGGGGTTACATTAGAAGAATTTTTATATTATGTGTAACCCTGATGTTTAAAATATGAAAATTTTATTCAAGGAACAGTTATCTGTTCTTTTGTGGACATAGTTATAAAGAACCATTTGGGTTTATATGATCCTTACTTTTGAGGTAATTGTGGGTTACTATATGTTATGATGGAAGTGAAAGGCTTGAGATAAAATTGAGGTTAAATTATGTTATGGTTATTTTTGATGATTCTATCTCTTTTTGGGGAATTAATTGAGAATTATATAGTTTTGGAAAAAGGACAACACGCTGGCCGTGTGACAACCCATCTCGTCGGACAAACCTGCGGGAATCGAACCCACAACCAAAGTGCAATTGGTATTTATCGCCTACCACTGGACTATGTGAATTCCCTAGTTAGTTTGACTGATTCTTTTTAGTTAGATGATTTTATGAATTAAGATTAAGTTGATTTTGGGTTATCTATGTATATTTATTAACCTATCATGGAGGATATGTGATTCGGTTAATTACTTTTCAATACGAGACATTAAGAGCAACTGATGTTGTTTGGAGATAAATGTTACGATTTAACTTGGAAGACTATGTGAATAAATCCTTCAAATATTTGGGTTTCAATCTTAGTTTGGTTTACTTTGAATAATTTTATGGACAAATTTATTATATAATGGTCCTAATTGAACTTTGGGTTTGGTTGGACAAATTTTGGAGATTAAGAATAGATTTTCTTTTTATTAAGGGTTATCCTTTTCTGGATTATTTTATCTTGTACTCAACTTTTTGGTTTTGGTTTTTGTTAAAGTCTAAAGACATGGGAAGTATATTGTTATCTTTTATAGAATAGGTGATTCTCTATAAGTTTATTATAGTACTCTTAATGTGAACAAGTCTTCCTAAATACTCGTCTCTTGGAGAAAATATGAGTTTGTGTAAGGAATCTAATACAAGTTGAAAGTCAACATGATAAGTGATTATGTTTCCTTATGAATAAATTCCTCAATAAAAAGTAACTTAAAACAAAAATGTTATCTATTAACTTTTCCTACTGGGGAATCGAATACCGTTTAACCCATCACAAGTTTGTGATTTTCTTGTGGTTAACTTTCTCCTAAACATGTTTTCTATCACTCTCCATCAGAACATGACCCTTTGTTTTTTTCCTCCATGTCCATATTTTCATACATGGAATCCTAGTATGGGTTAACTCGGGTGACCATTGTACTTATCTTTCTTTATTTTAAATAGATTGTTTTACCGACTCTTGTTCCGATGTGGGACTTTCAAGGATGTTTCCAAGCCCAATTTTAAAATTGCGAGGACGCAATTCCCAAAAGGGGGGAAGGATGTAACACCCCAGGTAAATAAAGAATATGACATCTTTATATTTATCCATATTTGTTAATAAAATATTAATATTACTTTAAAGGGGATGATATGCTAGATGGCGGACCCAATACGCAACAACGAGTTTCTTGGGAATCTTTCGTTGCACTCTAATAATAAAATAATATTATTTTAAATAGTAGTTAACGCCTAGACGTTGTAATGGCGGTAATGAAAATAATTAACTAAAAAATGATTATATATGTTTTTCAAATATTTTTACTCCTTAAAATAAATGTTAGAGGATTAAAAATGCAAATGAATCCAGTTTTTAAGCGTAGACATTCTAATATTATTTAAAAGGTCGATTAACCGCCTTTTGATGGAGAACCCCTATTAAATCCACTTTTTGAAAATTTTATAAGCTCTATTTTTCAAAATAAACATATTATTTATTATTGGGAAATTGAAATTTACCTTGGGTTAATTTTTGGTATTTTTCTGACAATGTTCATTTTTTAATGATTAGTGAAAAATACTGCATTTTACATCAAAACTGCTTTTTCATATAATTTAATTATATGGCTATATTATCTTTTTAATTTGATTTAATGTTTAATTAGAATATATTTTTACCATGTAATTCAATGATGGTCATTGGGATTAATTTCACTTTGGAATTAGGCATAAACAAGTACCAAACTTTTCATAAATATTGTTTCAAAAAAACCCGCTATTTGTTTTGACAACGGGAAGTTTTTTTAAAATTAATTATTGAAATTTATGTGTTTGGAATTTGGTAAAATTAATTACATATTTTTAATCAGAAGGTTCAAATTATTTAATTAAGACTCTTTTGTTTTTGGACATTATGAATAGTAACGACGGTAATTATCTTTAATTATCCTGATTAATGAGTAATCGGGTAGTTAAAGAAAATAAGATAATATCATAATAATACAAAATGACCACAAAATGTGTCCTAAGGCTACTGGTTGTCTCATGGCCGACCATGGGATGCCTTGTGCCAAACTTGGGGGCCCCATGGAATCACTTTTGTGAGAAAGTGACTTTTTATCTTTTTATTTTTCAAGAATGTTAAATGTAACAAAGAATGTATCACCTAAGTAAAATATTTTTAATTCTGTCATAATAAATGATATTTTAGACTATAAATATTCATTGGAATGTTAAAACGATTTCACACATCATAGTAATTTTTTTATAATTTTTAGACATTAAATAAATAAATTATTAATGACATCATGATGATGCAGCGATGACCTCATTATTTAACGATTTAAATAAAATGGAAAGATAATGTAAAATCTAAGGCCTACACATGTCCAAAACCTATTGGATGGGTGGATTGAGAACCCTTATCACCTTATCCTGGAAACACATCAATGTGGGACCATTAAAATCTGAAACTCATTTGAAAATAAAGTTACATTTTATACTTTTCCAAGAGTGCCCCACCTCTCCTCTTATAAAAGGCCCCCACCAATACCTCCTTACCCACACTTCCAAAGCCTTTGGCTCGGCCAAACCCTGCCCATTTTGTCTCTCCACATCCCTATCTAACTCCTTGAAGCCTCACTTTGGGCAGAAGTCTTCCCAAGGAAGCATTTGAGCTCAAATCAAAGGGAGTTACCCAATTTTAAGGTAATGTCTTCACTTGTGTTCTTTTGTTTTATTTTGCTTCTCCAACCCCCTAAACTCTTTTTATTCTTTTTTTTCTAACAAATCCAGTATCTTAAATATACTAGGATGTTTTTATAAGATTCATTTGATCTACACTTACACACACCTACATCAAATGGTTAAAGAACATACTGTTTCTGTGGATGGCGAATTTCTGCCTCACAAAACGATGATTGTTCAACACTCATATAACACCTTAAAATGTGGCCATTAAGATGTCACTATATTTATATATGATATATAATATGTTTCGGTTTATTTTTTTTTCTTTTGTGGCATACCTTTATGGTTTCCATTGTGGTTAAACACGATAATTTCATTTTAGGAAGTGCGGACTACTGCCCCCTCAAAGTGATTTGATTCGTTAATGCCATATGTGGGATGTATAAAAGATTGATTTAAACTTATTATATATGATTTATGTTACATATAAATGATTAATATAATTATGGAATTAAAATATACATACCTCCCATTTGGTTTTAATTCCATTAATATGACATTGAAATGAAAGTAGCGTTCATGCGTATGTACGGCTTACCGTCTCCATGAACGGTGCATTTCATTTCTTTCCTCTAAATGATTATTTAATATTATAAATACATGTATATTCTGGATATATATGATATATATGATATCCAAATCATGAATATAATTTTGGATATAATGAACATTTGACCACACGAACAACATGTAATTGTAAGAAGTCTACTTTCGACTTAAGGACCAAATATCGAATTAACAAACATTATTAACTTAAATGATTACATAATTTTTATAACCTGGAAATAATTGATATAAAAGGAATAATGAACTATAAAAATGTTCTTAATAAAGTGGAAATTAACTCAAGTTTATTATTCAGGATGTTAAAGAACAATCGAGTCAAGTCGGACCCGAGGTAAGGGATCCTACTCCTCTCTTTCTTTTTAAGTACACTCGTTTATGTCATTCCTTCTAAGCTCATCTTTCTTCTTATTGGGATGTTCTTTTATATTAATCTTACTGTAATATTTATGTTCATATTATGAGAGACCCTATTCTCTCTCATAAATCCATTTTGGAATTTTTGAGCGGCGCCGTTAGGCTGCCGAATTTTCGTAAGAGATCTAACCTCTCTCTTTCTCTTTAAGTACTCTCCTTTATGTCACTTATTTTACGCTCCTCTTTGTTATGATGGGGGATGTTCTTTTATATTCCTCTTTCTGTACATTTTATTTTAATGTGATGAGATACCCTATTTGATCTCATCAATCCATTTTGGATGTTTTAAGTGGCGTCGTTAGGCTGCCGAGTTTTCGTAAGGGATTTTTCATCTCACTTTTATTCCCGTGAGATTTATGCTACATTTGACACAATTTCCATTGAGTGGTGCATGTACTGACCATTATTTTACTCATTGTGTAATATTCTTTCATTTATGAGTATTTACATAAATTTTGTATTGTCCTTCTTTCACGGGGCGTATGTTTCGAAAGATACCAATGTCGGTAAGGGAACCTTTCACCCTCCTCTTTTTAAAAGACTTATTTTGTTATGTCTTTTAATTCACATAATATTATTTTGGGATATGTTCTTAAATATCCTTATTGATGTAAATTTTATGTCCAAGTGACGAGATACCCTCTTTATCTCTCATCAACTCTTTTTCTGAATTTTGAAGTGACGTCGTTAGGCTGTATAATTTTTGCAAGGGAACTTCTTAACCCAATTTCGATTCTTTGGGATAAACTTGTACACCTTGAATATGCCATTCTATGATTATGTGTGAATGTCCTCTGATTTTTTTACACTTAATACCCACTTATATTTTGTGTATTCGTTTGTCACACATAGTTATGTAACTGATTTATCCTTAATCCAAGGATATCGTCTTTGTATGGGACTTCGTCTCAATCTCCTTTCATTGAGGCATATTTTGTTTTATATGCAACTTTCTTTTATACGGTGTATAAACTCTTTTGACTTTTACGTTTATCCAAAAGGAATCTTTTTATATGAAGCATTTTACTAAATGACAAAAGGGAATGTTTTTGTCATACGTATGCGGTGACAACGACTTCTCTGCTGCCGTGACCATTATTTGAGTTTCGGCTTCCTCTATAAGCCATACCTTCTTTTTAAAAGAAAAATAAATACCATGTTTTACTTTTCTTTTATTTTGGTATTGAAAATGGTTTTCAAAATGTATTTATATCAATGTGTTGTATTGATATCTTGTTATTGAAAGGTGGAAATGTTATGTTTCCTTTATGCATGTTTTATGTGATAAGATTATGTTATGGTTCTTGGGAATTGTTATGAAGACGGGTGGTTCCGTGATAAACTAAGGGCGGGTGAGCCCGATATAGCTCTCCAATGCATTGGGTAACGCGAAGGAGTGAAACTTTAACGTTTTTCTGAAGAGATTTTGGGAATATATTGTGGTGGGTATTCCCAATGTTACCAAGAGGGATAATCCCTACGTAAGAATGTTATGAATGCCTCAAGTTACCTTTATGTCTTATGATTTCTATGATTTATTCACAATTTTATTCGGTATGTTAAAGTGCTTATGTTTTATGGGTAAAGTATGATTTCATTCTTATGTATACATGTACTCATGTTTCCTTTCCATATTTTTATATCCCTTACTGAGCTTTTTATGCTCATCCCAAGTTTTTGAAATGTTTTTCACAGGTCAAGGGAAGGGTACATGATATGATGATAGTGTCAAGGAAGTCTCAAGAAATAATCCATGTTTTATTTTAAATATTTTTCCATTGATGGGAAAAATGAATACTATCTTTTATGTAACCACTTTGTTTAAATGTGGAATGTAATGCAAGTTTTATGATCTAATTCTCTAATACTCTAAACCTGAAAAGATCCTCAATGTGTAATCTTGTAGTAAATCAAGATTAAGTAAGGTTTAAGGCTGGGGCCTTGTAACATTATTTATTCTTAGGGTTTTAGAAGACCAATTAAAAATCCCATTGTTTTGTTTCTATATTTCAATATAGGTATGAATAATGGTTTCATCATCCCATTAGATTTTTCAGTTTTCACTTTAACTTTCTTACTTATAATATATCATGATGTATTTTCTACGACCACCTTCTTCTTATTCACCCCCAATAGTTATAGTAGATACATTGATGCATGTTAGTGATTTTTGGATGGATGGAGAAAGGGTAACAGTGTGTATCATCAGAAAACTCCTTCTCTAACTTCAGATTTGATGGTACACATAGTCATGAAACAAATCTCACAACACTGACCTCATTAAAATTGATCTCAAATTATTTCCCTTCTCTTATAGCTTCATATTTTTTCAACATCACCACATCATCCCATTGAGCATCATTTATCTTCTCCATAATGGATTTTTTATAAATCATATGTGAAGCGATTAAGGGTGTTCCTTCTTTATGATTCCCATGTAAATCCTTTTTAAGAATTAGATGTTTGGATCATTCTCAGTATTAATCAACAATGTCATTGATGGAAACTATCTACTTAAAACACCTGCCACTTTATACACATTCCCACGATCGTAGTGAATTCAGTAGTCATAGTCATTGACCAGATTTTACTATCTGCATTAGTGCATATTAGACTCCATCTTTTTGAATATATGCATGAGGCATTTGTGATCCATATATGTTCCACACATCTCCCAAAAGTGACAATGCATCCATATTTTCAAAGATATAATCATTTAAAAATATCCAGATCTTTTTTTGGTAGTTCTATTCATGGATATTCAATTTCATTGTGGAATTGGCAATCACCTTTTCATTCCACACAAACACAATACCCATTATCTTTATTGACGATTCACAAGATATTATGAATAGTTTCCCACATTTGGTTATCATAAGGTCAAGTGCATTGATAATCCTATTTTTCCATTTATTTATGTTCTCTTAATATTCATCATTCCAAGAAAACATGACTCCCTTCCATGTTATCATGGTTATATATTCTGAAAATCATGATATTTTTTATCTTATTAACAATGGTACAAAGCTAATATAAGGAAACTATAGATATGTTTCAAATATGTTTTAACCATCCATCCTACAATTTTATCTATCCTAAAATGGTCAACATATATCCCATTTCTTTTTTTAATATTCACCTATAATTATTCTTTATTCAACTTGTACTCACATTTTCTCAACCTGCAATAAATTGTCTCATTTTGTGACATCATTAGAATAGTGCATCAATTCTCCTCATTATTCTCCATTATTTTAAAGTATATTAAATTATCATTTATAAATACTATAAAAAATTCTTCATGGTAATATATAATGACTCTATTCATCATGTTTAGAAGTTTTCTGGAGGATCACTAAGTCTGAATGGAATTACTATGAAGTCGTAGTACCCATACCTTGTATAAAAAAGAGTATTGGGGATCTCCTCATTCCTCACCCTAAAATGTTAATACCCCAACCATAGGTCCAACATGGAGAAGTTTGTTGATCCATGTATCTGATTATCAAATTCATAAATCTATGATAATAGATAACTTTATTATCATGATCTTGTTTATCTCACCATCATCGATGCAAAGGCACATGGACTCATCCTTCTTTATGATGAAGAAGACTGGTTCACCATAGGGTGAGGCACTTTGGTGTTATAACCCTTTATATAGATTATATATTTCTACCTTTTATCTCCTTGATGTCCAAAACATTTATTCTATATTGAGTCTTGGATAATGGAAATTCCCTAAGAAAATGATTGATTGAAAATTAGACCACTCATCTAGGAGGTTGTAGATGAAATTCTTCTAGAAGCACTTAATCATAATCCATTAAAATGGGAGTGTATTAAAGGATGTACCTTTCCATATAATAAATAATTTGAGATATATTTTCATTATCATAGGGAAATAATATCCATTCTTGTGTTGTTGTGGTTAAATAAGATTCGTCTACCTCCTTTCATTTGTAAAGAATCATTGGATGATTCACGTTAAAGTGAGTGATTTACCGCCCAAGTAATTTTTTAATCTATCTATATATGGAATAGAAATACATACTAATAATTTCATCAAATTACACCAATGTTTGTTTGAAAAGGTTCATTGGGATGTTCATCCCAAAAATGTTGATAAGGGAATAGTTTTATAGATGGGCTGAAATAATTCACATTTTTCATTTTAACCAATACCTCAACATAAATTATTTTTGGTGGTTTCTTAAAAGATCTACTTGATATTTATTGAATATGATAATTCATAAAAATAGAATAACAAATTACCTTATCAATTCATGAAGGAACAACCATTATACATATCACCACATCTTTTTTGGGATCCGCCTTAGTGGTTGTGATGCAAAAATCTCACATATTCTTTATTTAGGGTTGTTGGTTATCTCTAAAAAATGTGTATTGGTGCATTGAATTGAAAATATCCCAAGATCATTATAGTTGAAATAATAAAATGTTTTGATGTTTTATTGTATTATACCTTTCCTCCATTTCATTAGTGGGTTTCTGAACATGGAAATCACTATTTAGGTGTCCTGCATGCCCATACCTAAATCATTTCCATGCCCCTTGGAAAATTTCTGGGGTGTATCTTTTTATAATTTTTAAAATTATGAAATTTATATTTCATGGTACCATAATATTACCCCAATGTACTACAAGAATTAAACTCCGCATTCCACTTCTTATCCTCGTGATTTCCTTGATATTCACTTATCTCCATTTCGATATTAAGGCTACATCATAAAATTTCCACATAACTATCTATGTCTTGGATATCTAGGTATTTTCATAGATTTTGAGTTATTACAACAGAGAAGTAATCAACATTGAATATAGGGGTAACCAAAATATAAAATTTTTATCAAATAGGTTTTTTGACTTTTTCATCGTACACCCTTATTAATAAATAGTCATTTTAGGGCATGGAAATCCATTCATTTTTTGTTATCATTGAGTGCAAGGAAAATATTAATCCTAATTCCATGCACACATCACTTTGATCTCATCCTCAGGATTATTATTTTTTATCAGTGTCCATCCCTAATCAGCGTATCCCTTTACATGATAAAAAGCCGAGAAAAACATCACTTTCTTAGAACATTAATGGATTGAAAATATTTTCCCAATTTATTTGATCAATTATTCTATAATCAAGGGATCATATGATCCACTGTAATTAAGAGTAATTTTTCACATAAATGTATCAATTTCTGATTGAACATTATTAGGGGGTTGGGGGATCTTCATAATCCATGTTTCTATTCTGTACCTAAGTCTGCTGACAAAGTATCCTCTCAATGTTCGTGATTCCCACTCCCATTGTATTGGACATCTCGATGGTGCAGTCATCACATTTCCCTTAACATTTCATGTTTACCTGATTTCACATATTTATTTCCATAGGCTCTAATAAGTGAAAACATTAAGGATAATTATTTTTAAACAATTAAAAACATAAATGATAATCTAATGAAATTGATGTGATAACTTATAAATTACATGTATTTACTTAACATATGAATTTATAAGCTTCATTCTATGTTATCAATGATCTATTTCATAACACATACTAGGATGGGAATTTATTGTTCACTTAATAATGGGACAATATGATATTAAGAAGTTTCAAAATATTATTACTTAAGAGTGTCAAACTAGGTGTTCAATAAGGCCCTTTTTCTTGCACCGGTTCTCAGGCGTGTAATGATCAACTCGTTGTTTTCGGGTTTGACACATATGTACATTTTTTGTAGAGCCTCATTGAACTATACTATCTAGACATGGATGTATTTTCTAGATAAAACACTTACAATGTACATTAAACAAATTATTAGATATTTTATTATGCATCATTTTATCCTTAAGGTATTATCTACATTTTTCTAGTCCAAATCCCTAAAATAACAAAAAAACTTATCTAATACATACTATGAAAACCATTCTCATTATTAGACATTAAATCATTATTTATAATATAAATGTACACATAATATGGCCCATAATATCAATATGTCTACTATATTTTGGAATTAGGTACATTACAAAACATATTAATACAAAAAATGTCAAACATAACTGAAAACATTCTTAACATGATCATATTTATCCTTCTTACTCAATACCACATGGTATAAAAAGTTGTAACACATAATAAATGGATGAAATATAAATACAATTATGGTAATAAACATGTAATAACATAAATAAATTGATACATGTTAGACACTAATTATATCAATGTGAATGAAGGAATCCAGAATCATAAACATGAACAATAAGTCATGAAATATCATGATTACATAAAGGAAACATAGTAAATGTGTCAAAAACATATGACACAACATCATAAACATAAGTCAAGGATAACATCTAAGAATTAATGATATAATAATTATAGTCATAGATAAGGTTCACTTCTTAATTCATTGCATGATGTATCATGAGACTAAAATATTACCTAATGCAATAGAGCACTATATAATTCTGGCCACACCCTTCAAATTCATATAATTATTAGGCTTAGGTTTTTCACATAGATCATAAAACTTGGATTCATTAATAATAATATTTTCTTCTATGGACAAGGTTTGTATAATACCTACATGAATTATCCTACAAAAATTAATTTTTTATATTCTTCAAAAGCTTTTACAAAAAAGTGAGAAACCGTGAAGTTAAAAAGTACAAGACTTCATATACTAAAAGTGATAATAGTTCTATTTAAATATAATTTATGTTTACAAGATGATTTTTTCATAAATAACTTCCAATTGAGACCATTTAACTATAAGGCCATAACTCTCTTGATAGGATCTTCAAACCAGTAGTCCATATTGTGCCATGTCTGAATATACTCCACTAATATAATAATCTCTTCATTGAAACCTCTTATTAAGATGCGGCCTTTCTTTTCAATCGACTCTAAGTGCACATTATTAGTGTGGACCTGAAGTAGTCTTTCAGACATCTTATCTTCATCCTCGTTTAATGAATTAATCTTAAATTATTTCTCAAGCATTTCTTCTCCAGATTGAATATTAATATCCAATAGATCCCAATTTCTAGCATCATTGGGCTGTTCAGAGTTCGCGATAGGAGGTGGATTCAGCACCACTAATCCCTCTTGTGTATTCTTTAAATACTCCAATAGAAATTATTTCTCCTCTTATTCATTATGGTCACCTGAAACATGAAAGGTATTATTAATAAACATGGGATCATAATCTATCACCTTGGCCTTTTCCTTTGTGGTGGATCTGGTCTCCATTGTTTGGGGTAAGAACAGTCCTTGGACCTCTTAGAATTTTTTCTATTAATCAGGATACACCTCACTGAGTCCCAATTATATATTTGGACCTTTTGTTTCCTCAAACTGGGTCGCGCACTACACTCGATTTCAAATGCACTGAATTCTAAAAGAATATATGATTCATCATTTTGGTGTCCCTCCTCTTCATTCCAGCTCTTTTCCCAAGATAAATGGTCCTAATTCTGCCCATCAGTCGCTAAACCTTAAAAATAGTTTACAATATTGATATGTAGCACATTTTTAGGATGATCTACACCCCAACCCCTATTGTTTATAATTTCTGACCTTTTCCATTGGTTTCCTTACCCTTCCATGCCTCACAAGGAACCTTTGCATTCTCTTGGGACCCCACACTTCCAGCGCACACAACCTCCACATATGACACAGCCTTGGTAATAGTGATGGTCTGCTAAAAAATTCATAAAATTCACACCCCATCAAGCACTATAGCCTCAATAGGACCTTTCTCCTTAGGATTTAGGTCATGCCGCTTTCTTTTAAAGACATCTACAATAGTCATATTAATCACTAAGAAAACGTTATCTAGAGAAGAATATTCAGTGGATGCTCCACCAAGACCCGTCACCTTCAAAGTAACCTATGTGGATGGACTTCCATTGGATGAACCATTTAGACCATTATCTCGAACCACACTAGTAACCAACTCCTAAATAACATCCTCCCTCTGATGATTGACCATTGGATTATTTTGAAATTTTTATTCCAAAACAAAAAATAATTTTCACTAAATAGTTGGGAAAATATTTTATTTTTCCCTAAATAATTGGGTAAATATTTTAATTTTCACTTATAAAATTAGGAATCAACATTTATTAAAAAATAATAGACTTTTTGGGAATAATATTTATTGAAACCTTATAAAAATAACATTTGTCATCATAAAATTATAAAATAATTTATATTTGATAAAAATTATTTAATAATAAATTTTTATTATACTTTTTTAAAAAATATAAATTATTTAAATAAAATAATCATTGTGATTGAAATTTAATTAAAAATAAAAGGTGTGTTTTAATGTTCTAAAATAAAAATCATTGATTATGTAACAATAATAAAACGAATTTTTTTATAATTCTATACAATATACATATTCATATTATTAGGCTGTTGATACATAACTATTTATTACAACATTAAATTCCATAAGGTCATGTAGCGCTGTAGTGAGACATTCATGGGGAGGTTCGACAAACATGAGTTTTTCATGATCTCAATGATCTTGAGCTTTTCATCTAAATGGTTTCTATTATGCTTAAGTTGTTTTATCATAGCTTGGTATTGATCAAGGGTAAATCAGAGAGATGATAACTCCCTCAAAAGATCCAATAAATGGGATTTATTGGGTATAATCCTAATGGTTGCTGTCATCAGTTCCTTTGGTTGTGTCAATAGGATTTTCTAAAACCCTATATTTACAGTAATCTTATGAACACTATTCAATAACTGTATTTTTAATGGTTTTGTTTCATAACAGTATTTTAAATATAATTGGATATAATAGAAAAAATGTTTATATTTATTCAATATCTATAATATATAATAAGACATTTAATTAAATAATAAGGATACTTTTTTATACATGTTCGGGTGGTTACATTCCATGCCTGTAGAGAGATCTAGGTCTAACTCATGAAAGAAATTAGTACTCATGGGACCATGATCAGGTCTAAAGTTTTACTGAGAAATCAATATGTAAATTATTTTATTCATCATTGTCATATAAATTCAAAAATTAATATCCAATAGTTCGTGATGCACTGTACGAACTCTTCACCACATGACGGTTATCAAACTTATACCAAAATCCCTCTACCCACAATAGAATCATATCCAACATTAAAATTTGAAAATATTTATAGTAACTAATATACTTTCTATTTATATCCTATTAAATAACAGCTGGTATTCATATTAATCCTCACAGTATCTATTACTAAAGTATCATCCCCCATAACCCTTTCCATATCCATGGGAATGGTTGTAATGGTATTTTAAAAAATTAAACTCAAAAAAGGTTTTAAAAACATCAGAAGGCCAATGGTCTATTAGCCACCTTATGCATTACCTTATAAAACTCCTTTAGTGAGGTTCCAAATTAGATCCTACCATCCTAGTAGGAGAAAATACAAAATTTTCAAAGAATAAAGATAACTCTCCCAACCATAATCAAGATGATGTCAGTAAACTAGGCATGGTTGCTTCTAAACCAGTATTACACTAATATTTCATTTATATGAATCGATAAATCTATCTCTTAAAGACTTGATCACATCAAAATAGGTTTTTTATGACCTTTTATGAACACATGAAACCACTTCTTCTGACCACGTGTGTCATGGTCTAATTATAGATAACCATCTCTCAACACCGATTTAATTTTTAAAATATTTCACAACAGGTGTTTGTATCCATTTAAATTTCCCAAATATCAGGGAATTCATGACCGTAAGAATCAAATTGAAACCCTCGATCCTCATTATATACTCATATTCTTCCAATGTTCTTTATTAATGGTTACCATTCAAAATTAATAATGATGAAACATATCATACACAATGTGTACCCGTGACATACCACTCAGTTTGAGACCAGAATCATGTTTACTTGAGTCATCCATCGACATGTTTGAACTATGTTTTATATGAAAAATGTGAGTTACATATATTCCATGATCTCGCTTGTGACCCATCTTCAAAATCATATACCTAACATGTTCCATGATTTATGCAACAACCACACATCTCACTACATAATTTCAAAAATTAATGTATTAAAGCACAACCACTGGTCAAAATTGGAATTTACTCAAGTTGTCCCTGCCTTGAAATCTAGTCTTGATACCTATCACTCCATGTGATTTTTTCAAAAAACTGAAGGCATCATTTTTTAAAATTTCAAAACATGTGCACCTTTGTGCAGTGATCTACAAATGAAAATAATATCAACCTCATTTCCCTCGAGGATATTATTATCCTAGAAAAAAATATTCACATGTTATCCTTAATAAAATGAAATACAGCTGACCAATTAGGTTCTGATTCACAATTGAGGGTCTCCATGTCTTCCACCCAGACCTACTAATTGTGCTCAACTAGATCTAGTATGTTTATCCACATAGTATTAAGTTCTATCACTTGAGAACCAAAACCATTTTACGAGACTTTCTTATATAGCATCTATCATGCTTATATACTCTTTTGAAGGAGGTAAATTATAAATTAACATACAAAATTACATACATACATGGTTCAAATTGGCTTATATGACTATTATGAAACTATTAGCCGTGCATCGGTCCACAAGGCCCTGGTCATCTTTGAACATTCTCACCAGGAACTTGTCCCAAGAGGGTCAAGATAATAGTGTAAAATTGATAATTAGGTGAAAATTATTGGTATACAAATTTAGTAATACCCCCTTTATGTTCACATACCAAAAAACCAATTTCTTACACATGGTTTCTTTTCATCATCTAAGATTCTTAGCTGATAAAAACTATAAATGAACAACATTTATGGAGCCTATGAACTCAGCTAAAAACCCCACAGGGTTTTCATTTACAAGGGAGATACCTCAATTTGCATAGACACTAGAATTAAAATATGGTGTCTAATTTTAAAACAAGAGTCACACCAAAATGAAACTATGCTCTATCGCCCAACCATTAGATCAACCACAAGATTTAAAAATCAACATAAACATAAAGACAATGTTAATGTTTCTATTGAAGATATGTCAATGAAATTATATGAAAACTATTACATAAGGGTTAATGATATTAAAAACACTTAACTATTTTTTATTCATCCATATAAAACAAATAATATTCATTTTAAAATTTTAGGTGGCTCAAATATGTGTAATAACACGTCCTAGTTATAAAGAAACCTCTACATAACACGTTTTATGGAAGAAGTCTTTCTAAGAATGTTTTAAAATTAATTTCATTCAACCCATTTATTTTATCTAGAAGTTATTACACTTGTTCTCCATTAATGAAAATGTCAATTATATGATATTTTTGAAACACTTTTTAGGTTGTAATTAAAATTTTAATTAACTAACACCACACATTTATGAATCTCAAAATTATATCAAATGTATTTAACTAATTTATTGTTGATCATTTTATTAATATAAAACCATTCATTTATACATAACAATATTTATGTGGCTTCTAACATATTAAAAAAATAGCCCATTTAACACAATCATACTACCAAGGGGATATATTATATGGAATATAAACATAAAGGTAACCTATGAGGGTCTCATCATTCCAAAAAAGGACCATTTAAGAGAAAACCAATATAAGTTTATTTATTAGAGATTAATTACATAATTATAAGAGTTATCATATAATAATATCATGTCACAACTGACCTACTCGGTTATAATCTAGTTTATCTCATATGGAAAAAACATCAAGCAATACCTACTCAGATTGATTCAAGTCTAAGATCAATAATCAAATGAATAATTTAATGAGTAATATTATAACAACATTAATATTTAAATAATTGAATAGTTTTATGAATTATAATTCTCAAATTATAAATGGACATTAATTTCTGAGTTATAATTGGAATTCAAGTAGATGTGACAAGGTTTTTACCTTCAATCTCAAAATATAACAAGTCCATATAGGATGGTTTGATTATATGGGAAAACATTAATAATTTATAAGGGTACATAATATTTATTTATTACTACTGGATCCCATTTAATTAAAATAAAAAATGTTTCATTCTATGAAACTATTTTTTCATGTATCAAACATGTCATAATTAGATAACTAAATATCAACCAACAATCTATATGAGGAAAAAACATTTATGTTGATGCATACATTTTAGGAAAAAATCATATAACAAAACTATAATGATGAAAGATATCATAGATAAATTAATAAAGGAATGAAAGTAAGAAATCATTGAATCCTTGAATATAGATGAAAATTCTATTAGCATGTGTTAATGTTCATAGGGTACTTGAAAAAAGTATGGGGAAATAAAGAAAGGTAACCTACATGGTATGGAATACGCATGGCTTATGAATCTATATGAGCCTATAATTTTCCATGTAATAGTACATCATCTCCATAACAAGATGAGGGTAAAAATTCATAAATCATTAATCTGTGAAAATACATTAACCACTCATGGGAAAGAAATTGTCACCTATAATACTATCAATATGAACAATAGTACCATACCTTGAAACGTTATCCTTCCCTCATGTTCAGTTTTTCTAGACCCATGAACAAGATATATACCATGTGTCAACACATTCTTCATCTCCTTTATGCCATCCCAAAAGAGGACCACAATTGAAAAATAATCTCTAAGGGATCTAGCAGCTTTGGGGTTCTACTTCACTAATCACCAAATGAAATTGATGACCACCTGGCCGGAAGAGAGCCTCCTCATTTGCCAAAGGCTTTAGACTAGGACTTAGGGTCAATAATGGTATAGTAGGAAGAATATACCCTTTTGATCATATTGTAGCATAGTGGTGTATTAAATAGATAGATCAAAAGTAACACTGATAAGTACAAGGTAGGGGAAAAATAACATCCAAATAAAAAAATCTCTAAAGGAACTAGTAGATTCACAATAAGAAATGCATATCCCCTATCATATAAAAAATTTTGTCATGTATTATATATAAAATATAAAATAAATGAGATATAGACGATCAATAATATATAAAATATTATATTGAAAAAAAAATCAAAAATGTATTTCTAATAGCATTATGAGTATATGTTATTTCTTAAGATCTCATATTCCATCCTAATACACTAAATAAAGAATCTGTAGGAACATACATTCCATTTCCCCTCCTTGAATCGATAATGTCTTTCTGGTTACCAATAAGTAGCATGAATAGTGTTGGGTATGAACTTATTATGGAACTACAAATGGTTTTTATAATATATCCACTATGTGTATATAAGTTTTAACAATGTTTACTTACAAGAGGAGTAACTCTAAAAATAATTCAGTGGTAAAATAAATTCGAAATGCTCATGGTTATCAATGTTGTCTATAGATGATGTGAAATAAAATTCATTAATCATTAATTAGATATGTAATATATATGGGTATCACATATCAGACCTATAAGGGGAAAGTCCATGGTCCATTAACAAAGGTACCCTCTTTGAGTTAATGGATATCATCAATAAAAAACTCTGTATAATGTGGACATAAATGGGCTATGACCTAGGTCCATTGACCATGAAATCTTATTTACATCCCTGAAAATCATATATAGAGAAATCGATATATATGTGTTATTATCCCATGGAATAAATACAAAGAAATCCAAGAAATCAAGATCTAATGTAACAATACAAGGCATCCAATGTAGAAGACTCATTAGTGCCATATATTGATGTCAATTACATACTGATTTATTTATCGTTAAGAAATATATATATATATGGTATCATTGGGTTATGATACTATCCATTCCATTTATTAATTTAGTTCATAAAATTCATTTCCTTATCCAATTCGCCTAAAAATTATAATATATGCGTCCATGCTAGTGTCTATGCTCCATCACCAACCATTAAAATTAAATGAATATTTTAAGAATTCATTCACATCATTAAATAATTCCTAATTAATTCATATCAGAATCCCTTTCTTTTTTAAATAAAAAGTTTCCATAAATGGTATTTAACCTATATCATTCGCTTTTAAAACATATATTTCTTACACTCATTGGTGGTAAGCTCTGTACACACAAATGGGTTAAATAATCATAGGCATAAAAATGAACTGACATCAATGGGTTGTTCGGGTTGTGTTCTATCACCTCAAAAAATGTCATGTGGAAATAAAACATCATTACATGTTTTAAAATAATTAATTTACATGTATTACTCATTTTTGAATAAATGAATAGATAGTGTGGAATGTAGCACTATGACATGTCCTATAAACATCATTGATTTTATGGAAATTTTATATACAACCATCCATGAACATATATTTCTTCACTCATCTATTATCGATCAATAATTCAAGCTTCAATAAGAAAAATATATGAATTGTGAAACTCTATGAAAATACGGATTATGAACTCAATTGTAAAATTCATCCAATATAGAAATATAAAATTTGATAATATGGATGAGGAGTCATAAAATAACAAGGGGAAACAAAACATTAATGACGTCACTTGATGATGAGTTCAAATGAAGGATACACATCAATGCCTAGACACTGATGGGGGGTTGATGTGGATGAATGTGATGATAAAGGAGAAGGGAATCCTTAAATAAAGAGAAGGTAAAATGATAAGTTACATCCTAGTAAAGGGATTCAGTTTTTTTCTAATTGAGTTCTTACTGTGTGGTTCCATTTCAACAAGGAACACACTGTTTCATGTCTTGGTGGATGAATAGAGAACCCATTCACAGCATGTGTGGTGCTACTGTCCAAAGGGAACACCCCCTTGCACGGTTAGAGCACTTAACAAGAAAAAATATTTTCTAATCCGATGAATTTATATAAGCTTCTACACTATCTCATTTAGATTCATTAGAAACCTCACATGGTAAAAATAATGGTTCTATACCTTTTTTCATCCATAGGTATTAGCCTCAGGGTTACTAAAAACCTTGCACCAACAGTGCACGATAGCCTGTTTCACTAAAAATGGGTTTTTTATGGAAATATCTCTTAAATATCATATAAACACTTGAGACACCTCTCTATACAAAAAAATAATCTAAAAAATATATTTTTTATGTTTCTTTAAAAATGAATATTCATTCTGGAACTCTTCTGAAAATTTCGCACATCCACCAAATAAAAATAAAAATTACATTAGAACAGTCAGAATGGTCCAACAATATGATGTTACACTAAGCCTGGGGAATGAGTGGAGGAATTCCATTTAATTTTTCTCCTTTAATAAGTGTATAGCATTTCATTTCAATAAATACACAATACTTTTTCAGCAATGGTGTGTCGTTATTCAAGGCTCAATGGATAAAATTTTTTATGATATTTGAGTGTGGATAGATATTGGGATAAAAAATCCTCAGCCATTTATTTTCTCAAATGTAAAAAATTATACATTTTCCATTATATTTTTACACATTTCCATACCTGTTTTTACCATTGAAACAAGATTTTAACTAATAAATTTGTGTTTAAAAAACTATAAGATAACACCTCTTTCGAAATTTGGCTGTTTTGAAACTAAATTGAATCCACATATAATATAATTAAATTTTTAAATAATTGAAATATAAATATTTTAAAAAAATAATATAATATATATATATATATAATTATATAAAAAAATTACATTAAGTGATCAAAATATTTTATAAAATTAATTAATGATTAAATAATTGATAATATATTTTTATAGTTTTGTAAAAAAATAAATAATCATTTTAATTATATAAAATAAATTTATTGGATTAAAATTTCACATCATTAATAAAACAATAAGTTTTTAAAAAAATCATTTACTCGGATTGTGGCCATTATCATTCATCTTAGTAATCATAATTTTATGCGTCAAAATTAAAATGACATTATTAAATTAAATAAACATTTTTATAAATACATTGAAATTCATTATGAATATTTAATTATAAAATGTGATGAAAACTATTTATTAATACAAGGGAATAAAAATAGTTTTTTAGAGTTAATCAATTACATATGTTTCCAAAATGTTAAACATAGAATTTATAAATTCTATATAGTAAATTTAGATGAGTTGTTTTCATTTTAGAAAATAATTATATAAAAAACTATCAAATAATTTATGGACATTCTTCAATTGCAATAAGGTCATAAAAAATTGTATTAGAGAAATTGATATTTTTCATTATTCCCTAAAAATCAATTATTTTGGAAACAACTACGAAATCACTATAGAGTAATTTTTATATGTGAAAATAGAAAATTATAAAGAAAAATTGATTTCATTGAAAAATTTCCTTTTAAAACATTTAGCATTTTTAGTACTATTTCATAACAATTACTAACTTAAATTATATTACTAATATTTTTATTGTATTTAATTATTATATATTATAAATTTGATATTTATAAGTGATTGATTAATAGATTAGCATAAAATATAAAATAATTTCAGAAAAATAGTTTCTTGGAGTAAGAAAACCAATTTTTATAATGAAATAATATTAATTATTTAACCTAAAAAATATAACAAATTTTATTAGTGTAATATCCTTCTATTTTCTGGATGTTATATTTTTACTATAATTTATTATTAATATTCACTTAATATGTTAGGGATAATTTTTTCAAGGTGTTTCATCTAATGAAATATATTAAAAATAATGTTAATTTAGATAATTTTATATCCCAAATTCCTAGGGTGTTACACAGTTCTAGAAGGATAAATTATTTTTCCATCACATGGGTCATAAAAATGAAATAATAGACATAATAATGGTTTAATAACTGTAGATCTCTAATAAGATGGTTCTTCCCTAGGGGAGGCCTCAATATATGCTACAGAAATATGTGGTTCACCATCCTTTAATTTGAGATCATATTAATAGGTAGATATATATAAATAATATATATGGTAGTTGGGTTGAAATTTATGATTACTATTTTCTTTCTTTAAGTAATGATCTATATAAGGATTAATTGAGGAAGGGAATCATTCACTTATTTGATAAAGAGGTATTTCAAACACTCCCTATTAATAAATATTTTTGAAAAAAAATTATTATCTATGGAAAAAAAATTTGTCCTTGTTTTAAGGATCATTAGTATATAAATCAAAATGGGATAATGAACATGTTGTTGAGTATTACTATAATGAATTGATTTATCATAACTAATTCCAAGGCTTTTATTCTATTTTTTAGATGAGTGAATTTTATGTCACATATGACCACACCCCTTTAATGTATCCCTTTTATACTTTATGAAAACAATGCTTTCATATCGGGTCTCTAACCTCTACATATGCAGATTATTTTTTTATTTGGAATTAAAAATCATATTTAATGTTATGTTCATCCTATGGAATACCAAATGATGATTATTCCCTCAAAATAAAGATAGCATTTTGGTGATCCACACTTTAATTCATTTTTAACTTAAATTATTATGATAAATTGATATATATATATATATCACATTTATCTAAATATTTAATATAGGTTTAGGGGTAGGGATAAATTATTTATGTCCATTTTTCTTTGTGTGATTTACAAAAAAAACCTAAATATATTTAAATATCTGTGACATATATATATACCCATTTATTGAAAACATTTTTATGATTTTGATGTTTGAATTTAGAAGATTACTGATGTATTCAATTATTTGAATATTTATTTAATACTGTGAAATATTCTTAATCATTTATGATACCCATGGTATGAAAAAATTTAACTATTATAAAATAATTACATGATAATTTTTTATGCTTATATCTTATATTCTATAGGATATTCTATTTCCAGAGGAATATTCATTCATGATGAAAAATTCAAGAACTATTTTTACAATATTCTTTGAAATTAGATATGATAAGATGGTAAAGGTAATAATTTTTGTAAATATCCCATATATAATATTCTAATTTTCACTATAAATTAAACATTATTTGAATATTTAGAGGTCATGAATTCTTTTATTGGATCTAAAATACATGATTAAAATGAAAACCCAGTCATGTGTACTGTTAAGTTACTTATAAGAAATGATATCTACATATGGGCGAAGAAATAATATATCATGTACATCAGGAAAAAAGTGTGTCTTAAATTTAATTTTATCGTGTATTACATAATGATTTGGTAGTGAGATAACAATATTATATTTTTTAATTTGTTCCCTAAATATTTTTTAAATTTTTTTAATAAAAGTATGGTATGAATTGAAAAAGATATTTTAGTAGTAAATTAGAGTATTTTAGAATAATTTTTGTGTTAGAATACATCAAATGAAGATAAGGAGGTGTGTTTTAGATATTTAAGTGGAGGCTGTTTGAGGATAATTCAATTATGTTGAAACAATTTTCATAAAATTATTTTCTGAGTTAAAATAAATTATTATAACATTTTTCTATAAACAGTGAAATAAAAACCCACAACTCATGGAAATAATTTGAAAAGAAGTTTTCTTATTCATTCTTTCTTGTTAATTTTGTTGTGTATTTAGAAATAAAAAAATAAACTTCACATGTTTCCAGTATTGAGAAAATATATTTTGAAATAAATATCCTTTGACCATGATATAAAATATTTTGAATGATAGGTTTGATTATTACAGATTTGATCAATTGGTGGAATTTAATTTTAATGATCATATTTAGAAAACAAATTAAAATATTATAAATAATTATGTATTTAAATATTGAAATGAAATTTTCACTAGCACTTCTAATTTAATAATTTTTCATATACACTTGTTGTATTTTTTTTCCTTTGATTGAAATAGATATGTGTGGGGGAATAAGGATTCATGTCTTTATTTATTATTTTCATGAAATTTTATAAATATGCCCTTCATTTTATATATAATTTTAATGATAAGATAAAATTTTTTGATATTGAGGTGTTTTATAGAATAAATGGTATAAAAAATTATATATTGGATTTTATTGATATAGAAAATAATTAGACATTAAATATAAATATTTAAAAACATTTTAAATTATTCATTAATATATATTGTACTATTATTTTTGTTTTTCATAATCTAGATAAATTTTTAGTTATATTGAATATTATTGAAATATTGAAGTTTTGATGATTTTAATATCCATTTGAATTCATGTAGCATAAAATATAGTACTGTTTATGATAATTATATGTTATACAATTAGAGTTTAATTATGTTTTTTTAATGAATTATTTCATGATGGTTGGATAATATTATATATTAAATTATTAGACATACAATATTTTTGAGCTAGATGTTTGAGATGGATTGAAAACAACACATGGCCTGATCTATTGATAATCCATCATTTGGATATATCAAAAAAATAGTATCCACTAATTTAATTTTTCTAATTAAGAGTTAAATTAGATATATTAATTTTTCTTTAGATAATATATATTTGTTTTTACATAGAGTAAAAAAAGCATCCTAAATTGATTTTTCATTTATTGATGTTTTTGTTTTATTCATACTGACCTATGACTAGGATCTAATGGATCGAGTTCATGTTTTTGTTGAATTAAAAAGGTTTTCCTTATATATTTTCCATTCCTTCATACATGGGTGATATTGTTAAGGCAGTAAGGTTTTCTTATAACTTTACCATTCCTTATTGTTTTGAAAATCACACACACCTTATCTCACGGAAAATCTATTTTTACCCTTTGTTTTAATTCTATAAGGAAAATTTTCCTTTCCCAAAGAAATTTATCCATGCCTTATTTTCATTGTTCATATCATTATTTTTCTATGATTAAAATTTGGTTTAAAACCAAAACCTCAAAATCCTATAAATACTTAGATAGGAAGCAGTTTGTTTTAGGATCCGAAATCATAAGATTCTGAATACGAATTCCGAATACGATGTTTTCTGAGTTCTGACTCCGAATTCTAATTACGAATTCAGGATATGAACTCTTCTGAGTTCTGACTCTGAATTCTGATTACAAATTCTGGATACGAACTCATCTAAGTTCTGACTCAGAATTCTGATTACGAATTTTGGTTACAAAGTTCTTTGAGTTATGACTCCGAGTTCTCGGAATACAGACTCCAAACTCTTGTGATTTCTGACTCCAAATTACAATGAACTCTGACTTCGAACATTGTAAGTTCAGCTTCCGAATTCTTGTGTATCCAGATTCCGAATTTCCTTGAAATTAATACTCTAGAATTCTATTGAGTTCAAGTTCCAAATTCCTAGAAATACGTAATCTGAATATCTATTAATATAGACTTCGAATTCAATTTTTCTTAGACTCCAAACATTTATTTCCTTACACTATGGATATTGATTTTGGTTATGTTACCATATTTTTTATTACACCTGTTTTTCCATAAAACAATGTCGTGTATTCAGTTACTAACTAACCTTTGTTTGAGTGACATGTGTATAGGTCCCTCCGAAAATCAAGGAAATATATGACCATTGAAGGAGGGAACCAATTGTTGATGTCGTGTTTATTAATAAGAGCTCATTTGAAACAGATCATTACGTTGATGAACTGTCCTATGACTCTACAGATTATATGTTGTCGAAGTGATTTCTAGAGATAGACACTCATAATTAGTGTGTACTGAAATTCTTGTTCAGATTTTCTTTGGGAGACTTCGATTATTGTTTTGTACAATCAAGGGATTATGGGGATAAGAAGACATATGTGACGACTACCTTGTATTTGAGGGCTTCCTTGTTGAGAAAGAAAGAGGTGATGACTACGTTGAAGTTTAGGGCTTGTGAGAATAGAAAGACATTCTATGATCTTCATATAGAGGGCTTACTCTAGTGTGGGTAAGATATAATTTCATGAAATTATAAATCTAGGGACCTTTATCCTAGGTTGTTGGATACCCCTCTCTTTTGGTTAAAAGACATACTACTTATTACTTTCTTTGTTACATGTTTTCCGCTGCATTTGTATTATTGTGAAAAGTATAGCTATCTTATACTTTCTTATACGAGTACTCTAACTTAGTTAGATTTTATACACTTTAAGGTTGAATATTCATCTTTATTAACCTTCATTAAGTTTCATTTTCCAGTACCATCTTTCCGGATTCACATTCTCGGAATCAAATTTCCGGAATCAAGCTAGTGTGTAGAACTAGAGGTTTTTTTAATTACCTTGTTTAATCTTGTTAAACATAACCATCATTAAAAGTTCCAATGGAATTTTTAAAAATTATACAATTCACCCCCTCTTGTATTTTGAGAATCATTAGATTCTCTATACAGTACCTATATTATTTCAATACTACATTTGGTGTTATAGAGTATATCATACTCACATACCATCTCAATAGTTGGTATCAGGGAATTGGTTAAATCTGAATTAATCTCATGATTAGATTTAGATGAGAAGTCATCTTTCGAAATCAGTTTTTTGGATTCATAAAGTTTGGATTCATTTTTGTGTAGAGATAACTCTTGTTCTATATTTTCCTTGTTTAAAAGCTTTTTCCATTAAAAAGTTTTGTGGGGAAAGAAATATTTCATAAAGATGGTAGGAATCAATGTTGGTTCCATAGACAATATCAATCCAACTACACCACCTATCTTTGAAGGAAATGACTATGAATATTGGAGAGATCATATGAAGTCTTTAATTATCAATAATAGTGTAGATAATTTTGTTATTCTTACTGGTGGATATAAAATCCCTAACAAGGTAGTTAGTACCTTCACCAATAAAGAAAAGAATGAATATCAACTAAATTATAAGGTACGCAATTCTTTTCTTTGCTCCATGAAAAGAAATATATATAGACCAATTTCATCTTTTGAATCACCAAATTTTATTTGGAAGAAACTTGAAGTTACTCACTTTGGAACTTCCAAAGTTATTGAAACAAGAAGAGCCATTCTTAGAGATGAATATCATGGTTTTTTCTTTCCTTATAGAGAACTCATATTTAAGGTGCAACAAAGATTCATGACTATTGTGAATAGTTTACTATCCATGGGTGAGAAAGGATTAGTTGATGAAGCTCTTGTTGATAAGATCACAGACATCATGCCAAATAAGTGGGAATCCAAGAGGAAAGCTATAGATGAGAATATAAAGGTTACTCAGATTTCCTTAGATGATATTTTTGGAACTCTACTTCAACATGAGACTAGAATGAAGAGAGATGGTGAAAACATAAAGAAGAAGAATGGAAATGGAAGTGTTGCTTTTACTACTACTTCAAATCATATAAAAGCTAAGAATCCTGAGAGAGTTACCAGATCCAAATCTAAGAAAGTTATTATCCAATCCGAATCTAGTGGAAGTGAATCCACAGATAATGAATTAGAAAATCTTGCTCAAAGGATGAACAAGATTACTGGACAGTGGAAATTTCAATCCATATATAAGAAGAAATAAATGAAAGATAATAATGACTCAGATGTCACATGATACGAATGCAAGATATCTGTACATATAATACCAGATTATCTTATGTTTAAGAGAATAGAAAGAAAGGAAAATAATTCTGAGAGAAAGAGAAAGAAGTTCTAAAAGGGAAAATCTAAGAAAGTCTTGAAAGCTATTGACACATGGAGTGCCAGGGGTGGGGACTCTTCAGATGAATTTTTGGATTATGAATCATCTGGATAGAAGAATCTTGGTCTAATAGCAAGACTACCTATTGGAAATCATTGTTCAATGGATAAGGTACACAATTATTAATCAATGACCAATGTTTCTTTAAATGGAAATTATATTAATCATAAATTTTATAAATCTTTTGATGAAGAATCTTCTTTTGATGAAGATAATACTTTAGCTTCTTATGTAAAAGTTTGTAGGTTTTAAGAACTCCATGATATTGAGAATTCAAAACTCATGAAAAAACATGATAAGGAAAAATCTAGGAATACTATTCCTACTAATAAAATATCAGATATTTGGAAATATATTGATAAGTAAAATTTTGATTGGGAATTTATTTCAAAAAATCACGAGGAAGTAAATTCTTAAAAGAATAAACCTTCTAAAGATCTAGAAAAAATAATTTCTAAAAAAATTGTTTTCAGGCCTAGCTCTATTTACAAATCTAATATTTTAGAAGACATGAACCTAGTTATCAAACTGAAATACAAAATCTTGTCCTTGAGGAAGTGTTTTTCAAACATTACCTAAGGTATGGGAAATTTTGATAAATTGTATTCTCAAATCCGACCTCTAAGGAATAGTTCTGGTTCTGGTCATACTATTTCTAAACCAATCTTTAGTAATAATTATTTTGTTCCTCAAAGTGATCTATTCTTTACTAAGTGCAAGTGTGGTGGAAACTGGGAAAAAAATTGTTCCCTAAACAATAATCAGTCCTTAAAATTTCATAAAGCCTATTTTTCTAAAAATATATCGGTGCCTTAAATTTTTCTTTCTGAGATTTATGGATCCAATAAAGTCTGGATTCTGAAAACCTAACTCTTTATTATTTTCTGGAAAATAGAAGAAGTACCAACCGTAATACATGTTACATGGATAGTGTATGTTCTCGGCATTTGACTGGTAACAAAAACTATTTTGAAAAGATTATCAAGACGAAAGGAGGAAAATTAAAATTCGATGATAATTCTCAGGGAGAAATTATTGGTATAGGTAACATTATTCTTCTTAGTAAAACATTGATTTCAAATGTTTTACTTTTTAAAGTTATTATGAACAACCTCATTAGCATAATCCAATTATGTGATGAAGGTTACCTTGTAAATTTTAGGAATGACAAATTCCTAGTACACAATTACAAGGAAGAGTTTATTCTTTCTACCCATAGGCAAGATAATGTTTACACACTAAACATAGAAGCCCTTTGGAGTCAGATATACCTTGCCTATGTGCAATGAAAGACCCTTCATGGTTCTGGAATAGAATGTTAGGACACTGTAACCATAGGGACTTATAAAAAATTTCTAATAAAAGATTAGTTAAGGATATACCTGAGCTTATAATTGATTATTTAAAAGTTTTTAACCCTTTTAAATATGTAAAGAAACATAAATCATGTTTTAAATCAATCGGTGAAGTCACAACTACTGATGCATTATAGTTAGTTCATGTGGATATTTTTAGTCCTACACAAACAAGAAACATTGGAGGCAAGAATTATGTATTTTTTTAGTTGATGATTACACTAGATTAATGTGGGTCTATTTTCTATCAAATTTGTACGAATCTTTTTCTTATTTCAAATGTTTTAGAGCCCATGTTAAAAAATAGAAATCCCATCCATTGAAAACTATTCATAGTGATCATGGTGGAGAATTTCAAAATTCTGATTTTGAAACTTTTTCTAGTAAAAAGGCATTTCTCATAACTTCTCAGCATCCATAACACCTCAACAAAATGGTGTTGTTGAACACAGAAATAGAATTATTCAAGAGATAACTAGAACCATGTTGAGTGAGTATTCTGTAGCCAAACATTTTTGGGTTGAAGTAGTAATTTCTTCTTGTTATACTATAAATTCAGTCCTGATTAGACCTTTTCTTAATAAAAATCTTTATGAGTTATGGAATGGTAAAAAACCTAGACATTAATAATTTAAGGTTTTGGGTTAAAAAGTATTCATTCTAAAAACTAAATAAAATCTTCATAAATTTGCACCAAAATCAGATGAAGGAATTTTCTCTGGCTACTCGATAACTTCTAGGTCTTATAGAGTTTTCAATAAAAACACTTGTACTATTGAAGAGACAGTACATGTCAAATTTGATGAAACAGATCCTTTTGTTTTTCAACAATAACAACCTACATCTTTGGATGCGTTTTAAAAACTGATTATCAGCCTTTGATAGAAGATCCATCTGATATGTAAAATGTTCAAGAAGATAATTCAGAAACATTTACCCAAGAAGATATCTTTCCCTATGTTGATGAACAGGTTTTACAAAACCCAAATCAGTTGTTTCTTAAGAATCATCCTAGTGATAGCATCATTAGTCATGTGAATCAACCTGTATAGACTAGAAGTTCCTTGAGAAATGAAGTAGAACATTTGGAATTCCTTTCCCAATCAGAACAAAAATGCACTGATGAATCTTTAGGTGATGATTATTGGATAAAATCTATGCAAGATAAACTAAATGAATTAGAAGAAATAATGTATGGTTCTTGGTTGAAATACATAATTAATCATTTGTTATTGCAGTAAAATGGGTCTTCAGAAATTAATGTGATGAAAATGGAATCATTGTTAGAATTAAAGCTAGATTAGTTGCTAAAGGATATAATCAACAAGAGGTAATAGACTATGAAGAAACTTATTCTCCATTAGATAGTCTTGAATCTATTCATATCTTACTCGCCTTTGCAGCATTTTTCAATTTCAAACTTTTTCAAATGGATGTGAAATGTGGTTTCCTTTATGGTTATGATCAAGAGGAAGTTTTTGTTGAACAACCTCCTGGTTTTGAAGATATAAAAAATCCTGATACTTTTTTAGTCTTACTAAAGCTTTATATGGCCTTAAACAAGAACCTAGAGCTTGGTATGATAGACCTACATGATTTTTGCTTCAAAATAATTATGTTAAGGGAAATGTATATCCATCCCTTTATATAATGAAAGTTAAGAAAAAAAATTTATTGTTCAAATTTATGATGATGAAATTATATTTGGTTTTACTCAGCAATCTTTAATAGATTAATTTGTGGATCTAATGAAAACTGAGTTTAAAATGAGTATGATGGGTGAGTTAACTTTTTTTTTTGGTTTTAAAATTTCTCAAAAACCAGAAGGAGTCTATATATCCCAACTTAAGCATATTAATGATCTTCTTAAAAAGTATGGATATTAAAACACTAAGAGTATAAGTATTCTCATTGGTACCTTAAACACACTTGATCTTGATGAAGCTGGGAAACCAGTAGATCAAACATCTTTTAGAGGTATGGTAGGAAGTTTTCTTTACATGAAAGCTAGTCATATAGACATAATGTTTTCAGTATGACTATTTTAAAGATATAAATCCAATCCTAAGGAATATCGTTTAAAGGAAGTGAAATTAATTTTTCGCTACTTAAATAGAACCATGGATTTAGGACTCTTTTATACTTCGGGAAATGATTTTGTTTTAAAATGTTTATCAGATGCCGAATTTTTTTGATGTAGATTCGATAGAAAGAGTACATTCTAAAAGGTTCATTTATTTGGAGATTCATTAGTTTCTTGGTCATGCACGAAGAAACACTCAGTATCACTTTCCACAGCTGAAGCTGAATATGTAGCAGCTTGAAGATGTTGTGATGAAGTGTTTTGGATACAACACACACTCATAGACTATGGTATGAGTTTTACCAAAATAAAAATTTTGTGTGATAATAAAAGTGTCATTTCCCTCAGTAAAAACCCTAAACATCACTCTCATGTAAAACATATAGATCTCAGGAATCACTTTCTTGGGGATCAAACACAAAAAGGAGATACAATTTCTTCAATTTATCAGAATCGAAGATCAACTCGCTAATATTTTCACAAAATCATTACCCTATGATAGATTTGAATAAATTAAACAGAAGTTAGGAATTATAACCCTAAGGTAATTCTCCTTGATAACTTCCTGTTTGATCAATCTTCTTACAGAAATAAACTCCATTTCAAAGGGGGGGTATATTTGTTTGATAGTTTTTCATATTTTTCATAATGATTTTTTTCACAATTTTTGTAATGAATTTTTTCATATTTTTCCTCATGATGTTTTTCAAATTTTTCGTGATGAAGATTTTCATATTTTTCTTAATGAATTTTTTCATATTTTTTGTAATGAAGTTTTTCATATTTTTCGTAATGAAGTTTTTCATATTTTTCATAATGAAGTTTTTCAAATTTTTCATAGTTATGTTTTTCATATTTTGTTTAATGATGCTTTTCATATTTTTTGTAATGATGGTTTTTTTTGTACTCAAAAGTTTCATAATGAAGATTTTTGTAATGAATATTTTCATAATGAACATTTTCATAATTATGATTTTCATAATGAAAATGTTCGTACTTAATTTATTTTTTGAGTTTTATTTTCCTGTAGTCATGTTTTTTTCGGAATCTAAAGTTCTTCAAGAAGAATTTTCCTCAATACGAATAATCATCCTAGAAATCCAAAAGTTATGACTCTTTCTTGAGTTTTTTTAATCACATTTTATTTACTGATAGTTTCTTTTGTATTTTTAAAATTTCATGGATTCTAGTTTCCTTAAATCCGAATGTTTTCCTTTAAAAACCTCAAAAGATCGGATCCTACCAAATTTTCCTTGTGGTTATCTTTTCAACTGTCAGATCTGATCAGATGAATTCATAGCCATTGGATTCATATGGGAAGTTAAACCATTTCTTCAACACCTATAAAAGGGGACCCCTGATGGTGGTCCCACATTGGTTTTCATGCTTTTTCATGTCAAATCTCTTCCCCACTTCAAAAGCTCGTTCTAAACTTTTTAGAAGTGCTTAAGTCCGGTTTTCTGGTGAAGTTCCTTCTCAAGATATGTCTACTATCAAACTGATTTCCTAGTGATAGATATAAAGGGATAGTTTGGTGCATCTGAACATCTTCAATAATCATGATTCTATTATTTCAAATTACATCAAGCTTGAGGTATGGGAGAGTGTATCCATATCTAAGCAAGGAGCTCAGGATGTTGTGTATCTGGATCTGCTCATAGAATTTTATGAATCAGTTTGTTTATTCAAGGATGATGGTAGAGAAATAAATTTCTTCAAGAGGTATGGAAAAACATATAAACTCTCATACACCAAGGCTACTAGCTTGGATTGGTTATCCTATTAAAGAGAAGCATAATTTTGTTCCCACATGTTACCGGATGTTAAAGGATGTTTTATAAAGGTAAAAGCTTTAGAATGTCTTGGACTTTTAGATGTCAAGACCGTAAATATTTCTCACTTGTCTACCAACAATCGGATCCTTGAGTTATGGGTTAAGGGTTTTATCATACCAAGAATGGGTGACAAGGACACCCTGAAGAAACGTTATATATATATCTTGGAATATTTAGTAAATCTAAGGAAGATAAATCTGATGAAGAAAATTGTCATTACAATAGAAAATATCATGAATGTGAATTTGAGAGCACAGATAATCATGTATCCTACCCTACTCTCCCAATTTTTTGTTTGGTGTCTTGAGTCCTACAAGATTCATTGCACTTCCAAGACGAGGAATTGAAATGTTATGTTATTTAGTGATGACACTTTGAAAAGAATTAATGTTGGTTTTTCTAAATAATTTGGAGAGTTTTATGATCTACCAGTAGGAGAAGCAGAAGTTGTTCGGAAGAATGAAAAAGAGGCTGAACTGTCGAAGAAGGCTGGAAAGAAAAGAAAATTTAAGGAAGTAGAAGCTGAAGGTGAAACCCCGAAAGCTAAGGAAACTAAATACGCACCTCCAAAACCCGAAAAGAAAAAAGCCTATCTAGATGAGGATGTAGCCAAAAAGTGGGAGGATAAGAAGAATCAGAAGGAAGGAGAACCACAGTTTGGTCTAGATCCTGCTGAGGCAAAGTCTCTAAATGAAAAAACTATTGAAGAGCTTGAGAAGCAAGCCAAAGAAGAGAAGCTTAAGAAGAAAATTTTTGAGGCTGAAATTGTGAAATCTCGTTTGAAGGAAAAAGATGTACCATCTGAGAACATTATTTTTACGAAATCTTTCTTAGTAGAACCATTACCTGAGACATTAGGGAAGAAGTTCATGACTCTGGAATAAGTACGTGAAAAATGTGTTGAAGAAAAGGAAGTTGTGGAAGATGTACATGAAGCTAAAAGTAGTTATAATAAAAATTATTTTATTAAGCAAGTGGAGGACTTTCATGAAAAGGAAACCCCATCTGATGGGTTATCTATGAGAACTTCTGAAGTAGAGTCTTCAAAGCTCCCAAATCCCAGGAAGAATGAGGAAGGTGAAGACGAAACAGTTTAAGAGGAAGTGAACACGATATCTAAGGAAGAGAGTCATAATCGTGACTTCATTCATCCTGAATATATTGAGGCAGGAGCCGAGAAAGAAAAAATTAATGAGGATAAGATTGTTCAATTGCCTGAAAGTGAGTATGAGTCTTCATATGAATAAGTTATACCGAAAACCAACAAGGGAAAACAAGTGGTTGTTGATACCCCATCCAAAGAAATTTTTTGAAAGAAGGAAGATGGTGAATCTTTTAAGAGAATGTTGGTCGAGTTAGAGGGAGGACATTCACTGAGCAAAGTGTCAGATTCGGAATCATCAACTCTAGGTCATGATTTTATCATTCAATCTCAGAAGAAGCTTGTTGACACCATTCCGATTTTTCCAACCATTGACACCAGATGTCAAATTCTCCAACATAGAATGAATCAAAAAAATATGATTCTGTATCCATAGTGATGGATAGGTGCATAAATATTGAGGCTGATTACAAGAAATTCCTTATCTACTATGAATCCCACAAAAAATTCATTAAGAAAATGGTCAGCTGGTCGAAGAATATTGTTGAAGATTTGAGAGAACTTGATGACTTTAAAAATGATGTTAAAGAATATTTTGATACTAAATATAATAAAATTAAAGATCTCACAAATAGAATTGAGAAAAATCTAACCCTTGAGGAGAATACCCTGATTTAGGATGTCAATGATCTGAATGGGAAGTTGAATTATGTTGTCCAAAGTTGGAAAATATAAAGGGGTCTGCAGATCGAGATTGAAGAAAAGCTATTGAAGAAAGATGACCTACTGAAAGTTCAAGAAGTGGCTCTGAAGGCTCAGAATGATAGGATCAAAGCCTTGGAGAAACAAGAATAGTAAGATCACAATGAGCTAAATAAGATAACAACAATAGTAAAGAAGTTGAAACCCAAGGTGAATTAAAGAAAATAGATCAATCTGATATTTTTTTGTTTTTCCCCATGTACAAATTCATCCAATCTTAATGAAATTGTGGTTGCTCATTTTTTGTTTGCATTTTGTACTAATATTTTAGGTACTATATTTTTCACATTCCTTCAAACTCTTTTTGAAAATCACAAAGGGGGAGAAGGAAAAATAATTCTACGTAAAGAAAAAATATATCTAATTAAGGGGGAGTTTATCTAAGGGGGAGTTTTCTATTACAAAGATTCCCATACTAAAGATAATTAAAATTTTCATTTCAGAAATCTAGAATATGATCGTTAGTGTTCTAAAGCCTAAGGGGGAGTTAGTCGTATTCACAGTTGACCATGAAGAAAGGGAGATAAGTTTTATTTTCAAAGTCTAGAAAAAAATTTCTATGTCCCCATATTCTTTTTCGTAAGGATTTTTGGGCATTACAAAAATGGGGAGATTGTTTAGTAAATAAGGTCTTCCTTATGAATTTTCCATTCCTTCAAAATTGGGTGATATTGTTAAGTTAATAAGGTTTCCTTATAACATTACCATTCCTTCTTGTTTGGAAAATCACAAACACCTTATCTCAAGGAAAATCTCTTTTTACCCTGTCATTTACTTCTATAAGGAAAAAATTTCCTTTCCCAATGAAATTTATCCTTAATTTATTTTCATTTTTCATATCATAATTTTTATAAGAATAAAATTCGGTTTCAACCCAAAACCTCGGAATCCTGTAAATACCTAGATATGAAGCATTCTATTTTAGGATCTGAATTCTCAAAATTATGATTACAAATTCTGGATACGAAATATTCTATGTTCTGACTCCAAATTATAATTATCAATTCTTGATACGAACTATTTTGAGTTCTGACTCTGTATTCTGATTACGAATTCTGGATACAAACTCTTCTGGGTTCTGACTCTGAATTCTGATTAAAAATTCAGGATACGAACTCTTCTGAGTTCTAACTTCGACTTCTGATTACGAATTCAGGTTACGAACTTCTCTGATTTCTGACTCCGAGTTCTCTGAATACATACTCTGAACACATATGAGTTTGGACTCTGAATTCTCATGAACTCTCACTCCAAACTTTGTACGTTCAGGTTTAGAATTCTTGTGAATCCAGATTTTGAATTTCCTTGAAATTCAGACTCCTGAATTCTATTGAGTTTAGGTTCCGAATTCCTAGAAAAACAGAATCTGGATATCTATTAATATAGACTCTGAATTCAATTTTGGTTAGACTCTAAACTTTTATTTTCATACACTTCAGATATTGATTTTGTTTATGTAACCATATTTTTTATACCTCTTTTTCCATAAAATGATGTCGTGTATTTAATTACTAACCATTGTTTGGGTGACACATGTATTGGTCCCTCTGAAATTAAAGGAAAAATATGACTGTTGGAGGATAGAGATGACTGTTAAATTCATGCCTATAAATTGGAGCTCATTTGAAAGATCTCATAACATTTTTGAACTATTCTATGACTCTAGATATTACATGCTTTCAAAGTGATTTATAGAGAGAGACTCACATGCTTAGTGCGTACTGAACATCATGTTCATATTTTCTTTGTGCGACTCCAATTGTTGTTTTGTACAATCAAGGGCTTCCAGGGATAGGAAGACAGAGGTGCTGACTACCTTGAAGTTGAGGGCTTCCTTTCTAAGGAAGACAGAGGTTCCGACTACCTTGATATTGAGGGCTTGCGAGGATAACAATATAGACTCTAATCTTCATATCGATGGATTACCCTGGTGTGGGTAAGACATAATTTATTGAAAGTGTAAATAAATGGTGCTTTATCCAAGGTTGTTGGATACCCTTCTCTTTGGGATAAAATACTTACTACTTGTTACTTTCTTTATTACAAGTTCTCTGTTACTTTTGTGTTATTGAGAAAAGTATAACTATCTTATATTTTCTTATACTTTTACTCTGACTTAGTTATATTCTATACACATTAAGGTAGAATCTTCATCTTTGTAAACCTTCATTATGTTTCATTTTCCAGAACCATCTTTCCAGATTCACATTCCCGGAATCATATTTCCAGAATCAATAAAGTGTGTAGAACTAGAGGTTTTGTGAATTACCTTGTTTAGTCATATTAAACATAACCATCTTTAAATGTTCCAAAGGAATTTTTAAAAAGTATAAAATTCACCCCCACCCCTCTTATATTTTGAGAATCATTAGATACTCCATACAATATCTCTATTATTTCAATCCTATATTTGGTTTTATAGAGTGTGTCAAACTCACATACCATCTCTATAGTTTTTAGTTAATTTAAAATCTAATACAGTGTTTCATAATGGAGTGTTTGTGTGGTACAATGTACATTGACTTATCTATAGATGAAAATGAAGAAGGATCACTAAATCATAATTAATTTTGCATTGTTATGTAATTTTCTAGTTCAATTTCTATTGTTCAAAGGCTAGATCATAGGATAAAAATTGATGGGCCATTATGGACAATGCATATTAAAGGGGGATTCATGTTGGAGGTCCATATACCTAAGTTTGTTACCATAGGATAATATTGTGTTCAATTATGTGTTATTATTACAATAATATTAATTTTAAATTTAATAGATCTATCTATTAATTGACGATATATAATTTATAGGTTCTGAGAACTTCAAGCTCACGTGGTCTATTTTAGTGAGTCTAAGCATGGTTGTAGTTTGGTGGCAATTTTCAATTAAGTGTGTACTAATTTGGTGGATTGTTATTTCATTTTTGGGTATATTTTCAATGAGCTGTATAGGTTTAATATGAAGAACAAGGAGCGATTTATCCTCTCCAAACATTTTTGATGTCGAAACTAGGAAAATGAAGAATTTATGAATCATAGTTCAAGTATTTTAAAAGTATTATTTTTTATTATGTTACATTAAATTAAATATATTCTTCCATGAATTATTGTATACATTATAAAAATAGTCTTATCATATGGATTAATTATTACATAAATGATTTATCTATACTAGAATCATCTCATGTATGAATAAATCAGATTGAAAACTATATTTATGAAAATCAATGATCATATATTATAAGGATGTGTGAAATTGATTTTGGTCGACCTAGACACACATGAACCCATGTATGAGAGGATTTTCATTAATTGAGAGAAAACAAGGGTAATATAATAAGAAATAAACCATGAAGGATGTTATAATATATGAATTTTCTTAAAAAAAATTAATTACTAGTGTTTTTTCTAAATGGATGATCCAAACCTAAATAAAGGTAATCATTCCATATGATTTCATCATTGATTAAATATAATAATATGTTAATTATATGAACATTACCACTATGTTTTGAACATTTTCTATATTCCTCTAAATTTTTTTTCATATGGTTCTCAAACTACCTCTAATAAAAGTATTATGAGTTATCTTATTCCTCACAATCCTTGTATATTTTGTCACGATGGTAATGGAAAGTAAATTCATGATACTTATTAAAGTGAGGTAAAATTTAATTACATTAACTTACAAATATATATTATTTCTTATTATTATTTTAATATGATATATTCATGACGGTTAAAGTGGTTTGGATTAATGGTTTCTTAAGGTATATATTAACTAAATTTTTTATAATTTTTTTAGGTTTTCCACTCTCTTCATCAACAAAATCGATTATGCGATACAAATAGATTGTATAGTTGATTTTTGGTAAAGTAGTTTCTTATCAAGGTTTTAGAATCTGTTTTTGATTTTTGCTCTCTTTTCAAATTATGATTACCACTGCATTAATAATGAGAAAAATTTGAAATGATTTGTCATTAATTTTTTTGAATGAACATAATATGAAGAATCAATGTTTATTAGAACAATAATATGATTTAATATGAAAATCCAATAGGATGTCGTGTTCTCATTATATTCATTTGATTTTATCATTATACATATGTATCCAATTTAATTTAATATTTGATATTCATTTTCATAAATAATCACAACTATTTAGGTTTATAACATTATATTTTGATAATAAATGAATAAAAATGGTTAAAATAATGTTTGTTAATGGCCTCCTAGTGATCAACCCAATGTTCTGCCTAATATTATTTTACATAGATGATTAATTAAATAATTTAAATAAAATTTATGTCAAAATCCCTATCATTATCCATTATTCTACTAATTCATATCCCTTGTCAAAAACCATAGGCATTAAATTATTATTTGTGAATAGAGATTGTTCAAAATCATTTATTATATTAACATGTATTGTATATATATGTTAATGTTATAATGAAATAATATAATTGGGATTTATTTTCCCCCTTAATATTTTTCTATATTTATAATTTACATAAATTGTAATAATACATACAAATTTTATTTCCCGATCCATCGAAGTGATTCACCAATAATTTTTAATGAGATTAATATGTTAACATCCTTTTTATTTCAAATGATAATCTGCATCACTTTTTTCAATTATGACTTTAAATATTTATAATTAATAATTGATAATCTATTTTAATTATTGATTTATTTTAATCAGGGTTTTATTATTACTATGTTTTTTATTTTTTATTTTCTGAAGAGTAGGCTATAATCCCATATAAATTATCAGAAAATTATTCTAAGGAGAACTCCCTTGTAAGTTGGAGGACTTGTTTAGTTTTGTACAATATTTTTTGAAAACGTTTTTTAATTTATTACAAATAAAAAATCTCAAAACTCTTAAAAATTTTAATATTTTTTAGAGTGTATATATATATATAATAAAAAAATTCCAAACTATTTTATAGAAGGTTATTCCCAACATGATTATATTTTGATATAATAAAATATGTATATAAAATAACTGATCAATATTATTGTTCCATCCTCTAGATATCATAATTCTCATTACCTATCAAGTTTTAATGATTAAATTATAGACATTTTTTATCTAACTTGTAGGCCAATTACTTTCAATAAAAAAATTAGATATGTAGAAAAACTAATAAACGAACAATAGCTAAGAATATATAACCTCCTGATGGATATGTGTTGTTTAACACGGGTGGAATTGACACCATCATATTAACTTCATTTTAAAATATTTGAAAAGGATGACATATATTCATTGAAATAATTACACAAGATATTACATAACATATAATGGCACATAAAAGGGATGAAACATCAAACATATAAAATATAAGAAGGGAAAATAGTTTTATAGAAACAATAGAACAATCTACTCAGACTACTCTTATCCACTAATCATTATGTAAATAGGATGACATGTTGTACAAATGATGTAGTGTTAAGTGAAGAATCATATAGAATCAACCATATATGATACGCATCACATACATAATTGAACAATATATCTAATTTTAAATAAATAAATCTCAAAGAATCTTTAAAACCCATGAATATTAATAAATACCTTTTTCTAGATTACTAAAACAATTAGGCCTTAATTAATGAAAAGTTTTCCAAAGAAAATGATTATTGGAAAAAGTATAATGACTATATTTAGAGTAGTTCAGTATCACCTTGAAATAGTTATATTTTCTGTACATAGAAATAATATAGAAAATATCATTAATATAATCCATATAGGTTTAAATAGGAATATAAGATAATGTAACAAGAAATGACATGTCAACTAGAATGGTTGACTAGATGAGTTATCTGATATTGAGGTACAACCATCATAATGTTTAAATGATTGATAATCACAAGAAAATCGAGGACAATAATCAATTCCTATATTCCATTACTGTCTGATAATAACTCTATATCAATTCCTAAGAAGAATGTTTTTTGAATATTTTACAATCAGATGGATGAGGTGTTGGGAAGGATGAGGAAATGAAATATAACATTTTCAATCAATAAAGGTTATGGAATTATTATCATTGACCCACTAGATATCCCTATACATATCATTATGATATAAAATTGATCTTATAAAGCATCAATTCCCCTCAACTAAGTGTATCGGTGGTAGAAATACCCTTAAATTATACTCATAACATAATGTCGACCTTTCAAACACCTTTTAAGGGGCCCCAAAATATTAATATTAATAGAAAAAAATACAAGAAAGAGTAAAGCATAAAATATATGTATATAAAGTTGTATAAAAACATGTGATATTTTGTGTGCTTTGGATATGTTTTCTAAGATTAATGGGAGGAGGATTGTGAATTTATTATATTGCCAAATGTAACAAGATTATAAGAATCTATGAAAACATTCCGGGAGTGTTTTTTATAGAGTGATTAACATAATACAATAATATTATTCACCATTTATATTTTTTTAATGAACTATTTTTTATTGTGAAAAACTTCTCATTGTTGGTCTGCACATCCTATTATAATAAAATTATATTCATTTCCCCATCACACAAATTTATTATATTCATAGGGTCGGCTATATATGGAGTTTCACAATTGTACTCTCATATCAACATTGATCTTGACACACTGCGTCAATGAACATCTAAGGACTCTATTCAAGATAGTTTATTATATACAAGTTTCCTAATATTCTAGATCAACCAGGATGTTAATTATTGAAAAAATAATTTATAGACAAGATAACACAAAAGATAAGAACTTCCACAGTCTACAAATTGATAAAAGAAATTTGTTGGTTTTAATTTATGTGACTTGAAATTGATGTACATGATTCTAATAGATGAACTTATAATAATCTTATCACAGACATTCCATCCCTATACACTCAAGATAAATTTTTTTTTCGGTGGACACAATGTGTGTTCACCTTATAAAAAAACATCCTTTCGATTATCATAATGAAGAGTTCCTCAACCACATTTTGGATCACCAAATTCCTACTAAGTGATCATTCTTGATAATACTATCTTGAACTAATGTCTTGGGGAACATATCTATAGTATTTTGGATACAAAATATATATTATATCTCTAAATATCAATTATAGAAAAAAATATGTTGAAATTGTACTTTAGGTCAATATGGATTTCCATTACATTAAATGTCTAATATTATACCAAGTGAATTGTACCTAGTTTTTCAGATAAAAGAAACCCTCCTTCCTCAATTCATCCCAATTCCTTCAGTAATTGATTTAATGGGAAAACCTATTTCCCAGCTTCTGTTTCTACTATATACTCTACTTCGGTTATACTTTATGTAAATATTTCCTACAATCGTGGCCTTAAACTAGTTTTTTTTTTGCTCCACATGTGACCAAGATTCTATTCATATTATTTCAAGTGCTTGATTCTCTACAAATTTCAACATTATCCAAAAAATATAATGAGTCTCTCACCCCAATGCATAATGCTACTTCTTTTGATCCTCTCATATGTTGACGTATCCAATAAACAACCTCCCAATGTTCCATCCTAGGGAAATATAACAACCCTCTCACCATATCCACTATAATAAAAATATGATATTGTGTAAAAATTATTACATACATTTATCTTATGATAGATTATGAATATAGAACTTTCTCTATGTATTGGTTCACTTATAAAAATATTGGTTATTATTCTTATGTTTTTTTGGAATTTTCATTTGTAACAAATTTTTATTCTTATATGGTAAATATTTTATTTATTTTTGAGATATAAAATTTTTTAGATAGATCCAAAGTTCCATTATTCATATCTCATTTGATCGTTTACCCCAATATATTCTTGAATTTCCAATGATTATTCACCATGAAGATTCTTAAAAACATATTCTTCTTTTTTTTTTGAATCATTCATTCATTCAGTCTATCTTGTAACATATAATCTATATACAATATCAATATAATCAATATAACATCAAACCATATAATTTGGTATATTAATTATCAATTTTACATTTCTTTAACCATTAATCTGTTAAAAATCCATTGAAATTATAATTTTACTCTCATGTTTCTTGTTTTAAACCATACATGACTGTATTTTTCAATTTAAAATCAAATTATATTTCACAACATATAATAAAAATATTTTCTATTTTACTTAAATTTATTCCTCAACACACACAATGAAATAAAGTTGACTAGAAATCCATCTTCTTCAAGTATATATAATATGATTCTTCCATACAGTGAACTGTATATATGGAAGAATAATTTACTATAGATGAGAAGCTTAATGTGAAATCAACACATTTCCTATGTTGAATCCTCCTCCCAACTAGTCAAAGAACAAGTCGTTTATTTCCATGAACATCATCTCTAATATAATAAACCCACTTATTTTCATATACATTTTCCCTTTTAAATTTTCGTAGATTTTCCATGTTGTTTAGCTTAAATGATATTATCTCTTCCTTTATTACAAACTCAGACTATTTTCAGTCCCTAATAAAAGTAACTTCTTCAATATTTTTTGATTTCCATGAATCCATTAATAGTATAAAGGTCATATTATCCTTTAACCCATTAACTAGTCTCTTAATTAATATCGATCTCATAAATTTAATTCGTTAATCTTAAATACTCACCTCATTTCACAATTTCAACACCTAAAAATATAGTACTCCAATATGAGATTCAAATCATCTAGATAATTTAGGATAATATTATAGAAGAAATAAACCTTAAAATTTGGTGATTTCACAACTCATATATGAGTTATAATTTTTTTTGTAAAATTATGTTAGTCATACATATATTAGTTGGCATTGATTTTTTTAATCTTTATTATCCTATGATATGTTTTAGTCTTTTCAAAGACTTTTCTTCTTATAAAGAGAATCTTAACTTCTAATTAATTTTCATTTTTCATTATCCAAATGACAACGATCATAATTTACTTCCCCAAAACCAATGAATAAAAAAATTTACAACAATATTCCCTCTGTTATTAAAAATTTACAATACATAGAGTAATCTAGACAATACATTATGAAGATGGGATTCTATTAATTTTTAATTATATTAATCACCATGGAATTTATTCAAAATAAAAATTAATGAACATGGTTTGATAATATTTTTCATTTTGATGATTTAATCAACCTAAATAAATATTATAATTCTTGATTAAAACCACATACTCTATGATTTTTTCACTAAATAATTATTTATTTTTTCTCTCCACTCTATTGTGTATTTTTAAGAACCATATTATCATACTTTATTCCATTTTAATTGAAGAAATTATGCAGGTTTAATCAAGTGTACACACCCCCATTATTTCTTATATAGAATTTCAATATTGATCCACATTCCCTTTCAACCAATGTTTTATACTTTATAATAAAGTAAACAACATTATATTTTTCTTCCAAAAAGAGAATACATACCATTCTAGTATAATTATCAATGAATACAATAAATATTATTGAATCACCATCATAGGTGAAAGTGTATGGTCCCCATGTTTTTGATTTTATGAAATCCAACTTCTTATTAATATGAATTTTTAAATTTAATCTGAAAAAATGCCATCATTGTTTCCCAAGGTTAGAACATTAAAACATTTATATTTACATGTGATCATGATTCAGAATATAATTTTCAAATAAAATAATCATGTTCTTCTCACTATGGTAATAAAATCTATAGTACCAGATTACTAGATAACTAGATTTTAAACTTCTTGAAATTTCAATACCAATTAAATGTTTGGTGAAATATAGAGTTTCATACTGTAATCCTCATTCCATTATTATGGATACTTAGGTAACCTTCCACACCTTATTTGAAAATAAATTGTATTATTAATTTATCCAAAAATATATATTTCCTTCTAAGTTTAGGAATGTTCCCAACTTCCATTAACATTATGAATCCCACATTATTTATTTGTTCGTTGATATATCATTTCCAATAATTTCCAAATCCTCCTCATCCATAAGATTAATTTTTCAATAACACCTAGATATTTTTTTGAAAATTCATATATCATTTTCTATATAGGGAAAGAATGACATAATTCAGAAAACCCAGATTTTATTGTGTTTTCATGGTTAGCAAAAATATATTTCCATCTTATATTGACATAACAGAATCTAATCCTATGAATGTATATTGTAATATTTAGTACTCCTTGTGTGTCTTTTAACCCTTCATGATTTCATTTCATTCGATATTTCAAACATGTATGACTATGTAAATTGTACTAACTCCTTATTCATTCATGTAATTTAGCTTATGATGTGTTTTTATATATGATGGTGTAATATTCTTCTTACAACAGTATTAATATAACTATATATTAGTAAATGGACTTACCTTTTTCAATGTTCACTATTGATTATAAATTTTCTAATATCATCAAACACTAAAATTTATTTTTCTTATATTTTTATAGAATGAAGTAACCATAATAATCCATCACTATGTTAGTGAAGTGAAATAAGTCTACACCCTTACAAAATTCGTAATGGTGACCATCACAAATATAAGTTCCCATAGATACTATTGAAATAATTTACATGGTCTACAACTGGTATTCATTCCAAAACCTTTAAACCACTAACCTTCACAATATAAAATAATTATTAAGAGAAATTTCATTTTCATAAATATCATGATATAAATTTATAAAATATTTATTATACATATTCTCTATAATTTTTAATGAAACATTTCACGGAAAAATCACCCTCACTAAAACTATATCCTTTTAATACAACTCTTACCATTCATCTCTCTCCTTCAGACTAGGCTTCAATTTGGATAATGAAATTTTAAAAATCGGTTTGGAATTTTTTTCCAATCTCATTCCTCAAGTATAAAATAACCATCCCATTGAAATTATTAATACAGGTCATCCTTAAATATAATTCTATACATTTTTTTCTACTAGTGTGTTAACCTCACTATAATATAACTTTTTGGGAAGGAAGATGAAAACCATATTCTTCTGAGTGTCTAATAAATCCAATGAATGTTTGATCATTAACCCACAAGATGGTCATACTCAAATAAGTGTAGTGGAAACTAAAAATTTGGATATTCACTTCCACTTGACTATGCGGGAATGGGGTAGGAATACACTAAACCCATCCCACCAAACAATTTTTACCATCCACTCACCTATGTAGGGAACAAATAGACATTTATATAAATGGAAAAAATATAGGAATTAGTATATCATGAAATATAAGTACATAATGTAGTAAAATAATGTATTAAATTTAATACTTTACATATTTATTTTCATACAAGAACGAGAGGAACAAATTGAAATCCTTATATTACTAAAATTAATAAACATTCATGAAAAAATACATCTGTAAGTATTTATTATAGAGTGATAAAAATTTGAAATTATCTTATTATACATCTACATTTTCACACGTATTATTCATGATCTAGATGCACTGTTAACAGTTGTCCCCCACATCCTTATATAGAAAATTTGTCATTTAATATCGGTCACACCTCCTTCATATAGTCATGGAATGAAATCCATATTGAATGTCAAAATTGATCTCCAGTAACCTCATTGACGGTGGCCACTTATATTAGTGAGAATCAATATCTTTTATTCAATGAAATTACAACAAGATATTTCAAAAAAATATAGAAAACAATTATTATCATCATTAAAATGAAATACCAATTTGTTTCGTTCGATGAGGAGAATAAATTATTTTGTCTACAAACCATAAATGGCTATCTGTGACCAAAATTTTGGTAACCAATAATTGGTGAATGAGATTTCGAAAAATGATCATCTGATGATCCAAAAAATGATATCACATCGCAAAATGGGGGAAAATAAGCAGAGAGAAAATATTGATTTTTTCAGACAACATAAATCACAACACCACCCTTTAATCATTGTTCTTAATATCCTTTGAAAATAAAGTATTCACTTATAGTAATTATTATCTTTATGTTCATTTTTTATATTCCTTATCTTCATTATATTTTTTCATTTTATAATGAAATATGGATTCCATAAATTGTATTTAATATATCCCTCTATCACCTAATATTAGCATTAATGAATCAATAATTCTAGGGATTTTACTTTGGTTGATTTTTAATTGATACATTTCATAGGATATGAATACCTCATTAGTCAATATTTAATCTAGGAAGTACAACAGATAATAATATAGTGATATCAAAATCTATGTTTAACATAATGCATTAAAAATATTTTTAAAAAATGATTTTTTGAATATTTGAACATTTTAATTACATAAAATATAGGACATTTGGATATATTATCCCGGTCATGTGAAAAAAATTGCCTTAACCTCTCTACCTTTTTTTTAATTTATTTACGTTTATTATTTGGTATGTCTCTTTTTTAAATAATATTCTTATCTTTTCTTGAGAATTATCATATTTAGAGATATAGTTGGAAATATTCACTCCCCATTCTCTAAAAATAAACTTAATATCTACAAGATTTTTTATTAATGATTTTTTGGATATAATAATTACAAAAATCCAATATAATTTAAAGTCATAAATTCTGCAATCAGGGAGGTCATTCCAAGACAATTACACTCCAATTATTTCACAAGATTTTTGTTATCTAATTAAATTTGTTTCTTAGATTAAATTTATTTATTATATTCATGAATTTTTATTTCAATTAATTATTATTTTTAACCTGAATGTTTTAAACGTTTTTTCCCTTTTTTTATAAAATTCATACATTCCCAATATAATTTTTTCTATTTCAATCCATAATTATCCATTCCATGAACTAGAAATTTATTTTTAGTTCCTATAATTTAGAAGATTATATATTATTGAATCTTCAATTCCCCTCCATTACATATAGTATTTTTATAAAAGTATGTGTGTGATTCTTCTTCAGACAAAAATATTCATTAAAAAATTCCTAATCTGAAACAATATTTTACTAGTACCAACAAACGGTGTCAATTTCTATATAACTTTTCATATTATTTTTTGGATTTTCGTCAATAATAATTTTCATTTCATAAATTTCTAATCATTTTCCAACTATATTTTGGACATCCTATTTTTTATAGAAATTATTATTTTTACTAGAAATATTCAATGTAATAATGTTTATATCTAGAGGTTTTATTATTTCAATAATGAATTTTTGGTATTACTTCATTCATATAGAGTTAAATTCCATTATTATAGAAGATGTGTCATGTTTTTTTTAAAATTTTATGTTTCATGATTTTCTATCCTCCATCAGGATTTTTAATTTCCAAAAAAAATTATACTACATTAAACTACTCATTATATCTTATAATTTAATAGTATTAAATTTGACTTGGATCTACAGGTGAAAAAAACTATTTTTGAAACTAACAATTATCTAATGAAATTATATAAGGATTCGAATCTTTAGATGAAATTCTGAAACATCCAAATACCCATAAATGGAATTTTTTAAAGGATATATGAGTTTAATAGAAATTATCACACCATCACATAAACAAAAAGAAGAATTTGTTAGCTATTTTTTTACTTTACCTATTATCATCAACAAAAGAATCTAAAAAGCCCACAAATAGTCATAATTATGAATATAATAAAACAATCAAATCATTATTTTCTTGAAAATTTCATACTTAAAAAAACTATCTGATGAATTATATTTAAGAAGGTATATTTAAACATTCCGAGAATAGATATGATATAAATATTTATATTATGAACAATAAGATAATTTTATAGATCCTTTTATAAACATTCTTCCATAAATGAAGGAAATTTTGTATTCTACTCCGTGATTATAGAGATAAATATTTATATACTTATTTTGGATTAATATCATGAAAATTTAAAGCAAAATAATATTTTACATCAAAATTAAATTTAATTGGATTCTACAAATAATAGTAGTACTATATGTTTTACTAATCTAATTTACAATTGAATATGTTTTGACTTATGTAAAAATTAAATTCAATGTGATATCCAATAAAAATTCCACTTCCAAATATAAAAAATATATAAATATCCCAATGTTAAAAATTGACTATTTATCAAAAAATTAATCATAAAAATTTATGAAAGAAATAAATTAGGGGAACAACATACACTCTATGATTAAATAATTTATACGTATAAAGTAATATATTTCTTGTTAAAATTTAATAAGACACATTTATAATTACAATGTTTTTTAAAAAATAAAATGAACCTAAAATAAATAAAAAGATAAGAATAGTTGAAAGGATAATTGTATTATTAATGCATTGTGTAGTGAATTATAAGATCAAAAAATTATTTATGTTTTAAATTCCATCATATAGGGCACACTGAATAATGATCCATTAGATGAAATGGAAAAATTCCTCTAAGGAATGTTAATTAAGGATGATAACCTAAAAACATATTATTAAGGTTTAAAAACATAATAGGAATATTCTAGTTACTTTTATAGAAAATAATAAATTAGTGATGGTACATTAATCTATGCATATTTAGTAATTATTTAAATTTTATTGTATAACGATGTCAATATTTTCAAAACTCAAATCATTATTCAGATTATTCATATTGAAAATTAGATCTATAAAATTCGAATTCAATAGGTGTATAAAATGTGGAGTTAATATTTCCCATACATTTATTTATTCCACTTTAATTAGTAACTTTCCATTCTAATCCTCTAAATAATGAATTCCTTTTGTAATTTGAAATCATTATTTTTCTACTACATGGATCACACTTCATTATTACTAGAAGTCCCTCATTACTTATCTTTCTATAAAAAATATCTTAATTTTAAAAAAACATCTCATAAATATAATTTCATCTTATTTCATTATATAATGATGTTTTGTAGGCTTCTCCCTATTCTCATCACCCTTTTTTTAAATAACACATGAATTATAAGAAGAGGTAAATTTCTATTCCAAGTTTTGATATTTACCCAGATTTTAAATAAAACTATTAGGTTTCTTGATAAATATTGGAAAAAATTATTTTTTAATTATTTCATGTTTTCTCAGGGATAATCCCAAAGGTCCTAAAATATTTGATAATGAATATAGTTTGATAAAAATGAGATATGTATATGGAAGGACTATTGAATAAAACATAAGATATATGGAAAATAAGTAATAAAGATGAATAATTTTATATTAAATTTTGTTAAATAATTATTATTATATAATTTATATGTTTTCTCATCCTTGGGATATGGTGTTTATGGGGATTATATTTTTATTTTTTTCAATAAATTTTTGTTTTAAATTTACAATATATATTGATTAGGATTATAGACTATTAGTTATGATATTATAAATTTTTTAACCTATAAGAATAATTTATCACCACATTAATGAAAAAAAGATAAATTTCATTATAGATATTTGGAATATTATTGGGGAACAATTTTTAGTTTTGAATAAAAATAATATTATAATATAAATCAAAGTCTTTAGCTTATGAGTATCATTATCCATAAATAAATAAATTTTCCATCAATCTAAAATAAAACCAAATATTTCCTTTTTTTAATTTAATGATTAACCTCCACAATAATAATCATCCTAAACTCATCATAATTTTATTCTGGTAATATTAATCCATTCCAATTTTTTTAAAAGAAATTGGAATAATTTAGTTTTAAAACGAATATTATATATAATATGTAATTTTATTATTTTGTCATTTTTAATTAAATATTTTATATTTTAAAATATAATAACTTTATCAGACATAATCATATATTAGTTAATAAATGGGAGGTTATTAACTTTTACCTTTTCTACATGGACCATTTATTTTTAAGGCGGGAGGGGGGGTAAGATTATAAATTTTTGTATTGATAGATTCTTTAATTCTTATCATTACCATTCAAAAAAGGTGGAATTTGAATATTGAAACCTTTACCATTCACTAAGTATGAAGAGGTTTTTCAAAATAAGAGTATACTAGATTATTATTTCACACTTCTAAATTTTTGATAATCACAAAGGTGGTGATTATAGTTGTGAAAAAAATGAGTTTATAATAAAATGTTAAATTTTTATTATCTACTTTGTTTTAATTGATAAATAGCATCTCCAACATGACTATTACACACCAATATTGTTTACGTATTACTATGAATAAGTTTGATTAATTCTATAATATCTTTATACACAACCCCGAGTATATGAAAATAATAATATATTATGCGATTTATGACATATCTATCAGATTAGTGGATATAAATATGATTGATTACATTGGGATATATATAAATATATATATTCTTTAATTCAAATCGATTGATTAATTAAAATGATATAATCATTGAATTTATCATAAATTCATTTCATAATTAATAGAACTTTTTTATATTGAAATGTATGTTTCTGGGTTTTAATAATTTATTATTTTAAAAAATATACTGATAAATATATAAATTTATTTTTTTGAATTTTTATTATTTATGAATAATAATTCCTACATTAGTGATCTAATTTTTAGGAATGAAGAAAGAAATTTTTTTACGGTAAAAGTGTTTTTTTTCAAAAAAACTATTTTTAATTATTTTCTATCAAAAAAATAAAAATATATCAAATATTTTATAATTTACATTGAATGATACTATTTTTAGTTTTATTTTTAAAGGTACATATTTCAAAAAGTGAATTTTAGTTGTTTTTAAAAATATTATTATCAAATTAATTTTTACCAAATATCGTGAATGAATTTGATAAAATGAATTCAATAATTTTGAATCATAATTTCATAATTAGTTAATTAGATAAATTTAAATTTTTCCCATAACTAAAAGTAAAAAAACAATCAAAATGTGTTAACATAATGAATTTAGAAGAGTTTACCTGTGGTTCAACTAAGAGATAAGGGAAAAATATCAATATAATATTGCATAGATATTATTTTTAGGAGATATTTGAAGATAATATTTTTTTATAATTGAATTTTGATCCATTTTTTCTACATTCACATAGAAGTGACATTATATTTCTAAAATCTTTTATATAATTAAATATTGTTCCATCCCCACATTTTTATGAGGAATCATTACATGATCCATTATACACATGATTTGTGCCTTATTAAATAGAAAATAGCTAAAAAGAACCATCATATCTTTATTTTTTTCACTCTTGAACCTCATGTGTTACCCTTAAACTAACCAAAAAACAGTGTGGTCTAAGCCAATGGAGGTCTCTAAAATAAGGGGTCACCACATACCCAAATCTTTCCATGTTTATTTCTTCTTATAAATTCTCTAAATATATTATATCAATTCTAACATAATTAACTCCATATAAAAAAATAATGGTACAATAAAATTATTATTTTAAAACCATTTCACACCTCACATCCATTATATTGGTAATTAAACTATCAATCTTGGGTATGTGTGGACTACCTCCTCTACGACGAGATTTGGTTCATTTTCTTAATCATAATTCATTAATCTTCATAATCCTAAATATAATTTTTTATAACATAGTTATGTAAAATTTATTACTATATAATTATAATATATTTTCCACCTTAATACCTTCATATTCTTTGGAAATGTTGAATGTCACTGGTACATACATGTGAACTAAACCAATACAAAGCTATGTGATTATCTTTTTAATATATTATTTATATGGATTTCTATATAGTTATATATAATGAAAAAATATAATACTTCTGAAATAGTTAATATTATAGATATTATGGGGCTATGATCAATCTTCTGGGAGCATAACTATGGAACCAAAACATACAAAAACAACAATGATTTTAACACCTAAAACTATGATGATAAAGAATCATTCTTAATAGAGCGTTGATAATTTAGTAAAAGTATTACATTTATTTTATTATAACTACGAATATTATTATTTTATAATATTTTAATAAATTTTATTTTTTTATACCGGCGGATGAAGTCCCTGACTTGGAAATTCAAACAATAGGTAAGGGTTTCTTGTCTCAAATTTATTTCTGTGAGACATATGTCATATTCCAAAACTGTATATTTCATATGGTGTATACAAATCCATTTCAGAATGTTATATCATCAGTCTATTTATATTCTAGGAATTTAATATTTAATTTCACATTGTTTCTTTCATGGTAGTTTGGCTTTAAAAGTCACCAAAACAAGAAATGTTTTATATTACAATCTCACTTTTTATAAGGATTGTTTAGGCTTGATTTTCCAATGATAATATTTTGTGATATGTATTTAAAAAATATTTTTTCATTTATAATACAATTTTTATTTATCTAAATTTTATGATTTCTTTTTTTACCCCCTTTATGTACTAAAATGTCCAAATATTTTTAAGGAAAACAAATATCTTACTAACTTAGTCAAAAAAAATTATTTTGTGTACATAATTTCATTAAAAAATATAGGGAATTTTTTCAATATTATAAAATGATTGATTAATTTCATTTGTATCCATGTTTTATTTTTCATGAGTGAAATATAATTGCTTTCTTATAGTCCTTATATAAACAATAAATTTTTTCCAATGTTCTAAACAAGAATCATTGTCTTATCATTTATTACATGAAAGTATTTTCTCGTCATCATGAATATTCCTTTCATTGATTCATCATTTAATAATTTACATAGTTCTTTTTAATGAATTTTTTCTACATAGTTTTTTATAATTTTTATCTATGTTTTAAAAATGAAAATTGTATTTTCCATCCAAAAATGTTTCAATGACTTGTTAAGGGTATTCTGATCAATGAAAACATAAACTGATGTTATTATGGATTATAATGTTATATAATCAAATGATTACATAATTGTCCTTTTCATTTAATGGTCATCCATTATGATGATGAAATAATGGTGAAACCCATTCTTTAATGGGTTAAGCTATTCTAAAATGAACAATGATTCATGATCTTATGCCACATGCACGAGTGGATTTTTATTATGTGATGGGGTTATCCATTAAATATATCTAATGAATTTGGTTAATTTTAATAGTTATGATCTAAAAGTGTACATGTGAGTTTAATATATTCTATAAATACGGTATTTGGGGGTTATCACATGCCCTAAAGAGGGTATACTATTGGTTATTCCAAGCCCAAAGACGGGAAATATTTGGTGATCCCAAGACCAACATGTTATGAATATCTTTTTAGACAACCCCAATTAATTATTTATATTATAACAATATTTCTTGTCTAATATGAAATGTTATTATTACAAGTTTATTTTCACATGTCTCATTATCTTTCATTCTCTTATGATTGAAGTCTTATGATCATCCAAATAATTATTTGATGATTCGTGTTTCAGATATATGAATTATTGGGTGTTATTTTTCAATTTCATGAGCATGATCCCATACCATTATTATTATCTAATTTCCACATATGATAATTGATGTATATCACCAATGTTTTCCCATATTGGTCATATAAACTCATAAATTCGTATGTTTCCATTTATGGGGTTATGATGACTGTATTTTTTATGGTATTACTAAGAATAGAACCATGTAAGAGAAGCTTTGTGTGAGATATTTAATGTCATTAAAAATAAGATAATCATTTATTTATATTTAAAATAAACTATAGCATTATGAACCCCAATAATTTACTGTTATTTAATGTACTACATATTCATATGAAATGATGAAATATTTATGTCTGTAATTCTCGGGTCACTATATTCAGTATCCAATCATTAGTTAGATATTTGTGGATAGTAATGTTACAAAAATTTATTCATAACCCTTATGATAAGGAAAATTATTTGAGAAAATTATAAGATGTGATATTAATGGAGAGAAGTTTCAAACCAAATACATCCTTGTCGGGATACTCAAAGTGGGAGTGGTTGTAGAACAGATTCACCAAGGTTAAACAAGTCTACAAATTGTGGATAATGTTATATATTGGTCTTCACAAATAAGTAATTAATGGGTATAAGACTAAAAAACTCACTATGCAATATCAAGGTAAATTATTGGGTAAAGAAACATTTTATTTATGAATGATTATAATGTATTTGAGTAAATATAGACCATATTTGACTTTGTAATAACCTAAGTTGTCATTGATTAAAAATAAAGTTTCATGATTTAGGCAACCTATGAATTATTTTTCATGATATATGACTTCCCACAATGATAATTGTTTCTCAGACATTTATTTTTGGTTTTATTCAATGTCTTGAATGAGTTATAATCATGCGAATAATGAAATTGATGACCAATGATATTATTTTACTCTTGAGAAACCAAATTTAGTATGATAGAGAATGAGAAATAATATGAATATCCTAATCAGATGTCTCAAATTATGATTATTTTTCTATAATTAGGTTATTTTTCTAACTCACTAAATTATATAAAAATAGAGTTTAAATAATATTCAAGTGATACATTCCACATATTGAAGAAGATTCAGGTTTATAAATATCTAGAATATTGGATTAAAACCTAAGGAATTCAATAAAATGGAATGGAATTGTATGAGTTTAATGGATGTAATTAATGTAAATCCTTATGTACCATTTATATTTCAATATCATATATATGGGGAACATGGTAATTATTTAATTAAATTTCTTAATTAAAGGTTTATCTCACAGAGTAATAAAGGGACTATGTTCTTTCAATCATTGAAGTGGATCATGATGATTAAGAAAACATTATCCTCCACCCAAGAGAGGTGATTTTCATTTTCATTTTTTTAGTATATGACCTATAAAAATTTAATAATGTATCATTTTTTTGGAATTACATGTTATTATAATCATTTCATAGTTATATATTTCTATATTCATAAAAATACATTAGTAATAAAAAATATTTTATATATCTATCAACCAAGGATTTTATATTGGAAAGAGGATGATTGCGAATGTATTATGGTTATTACTACCATTTATAGGTTTGTATTCCAATTCATGAGGTTTAATTATCATAAATTATTTTTAGATACCCAATATTGAATATATTCCTAGTTTTTCAAGATTACACTTGTTTTTATCATAACGAATTGTCAATGATTCATCTAAATTATTATGTTGAGTTTTTAGTAGAACTAGTACCTAATAATGAAACTACTTTGAATACTTTATAAAGATAAACCTCATTTGAGTTATAATAATTTAAGGTGATACTTCAATAGAATCTTGATATGCAATTCCATTTTTCAACTATATCACCATAGTGGGAACTTGGTCCTTTTATTTGAAGAAATATGGACCAGTACGACTTTTTATTGAATATCAATAATGTAAAAATATCTATATTACAATTAAGTATCATTTAAAATATACTAATGATTTTTGTAACAAATTGTTGGAGATCAATACTTTTCCTAGATAGGCCTTCATTCTAGATACATGAAATAGAGAGTTAAAAGTGAAGACAGACCTAAGACTACCTATGTATGAGGTATAGTCACTATGAAATTTTATGGATTACTATTTTTAATTAATAATTACTACAATATCTTCAATTAATTGGTGAATAAAATATTATATTTTTCCAAAGTCAATTTTTGGTAGTCTATATAGATGATATTATTATATACTCTAATAGTAAAAATGAGCCTATAAATAACATGATAATTCTTCCGAAGACTATGTACAATAATAAAATGTATTCCAATCTCTTCAATTGTCAGTTTTATAATATAATGTATCATTATAATGATAAGTGATCATAGATAAGGGACAGCAGTAGTTCCCTCTAAGATATAAGTCATTGAACAATTCCCTAGTTCAACATCTCTGGTTGAGATCCATAGTTATATTGGTTTTTTTATATTATCGATTCATTGGGAGGAAATACTAATTTATATATAAAATATTCCCACACATTACATTAAATGGACTCAGGCATATTTGGAATGATGAATACGAAGAAAATATGAAGGTGTTCATGAGAGAATTAGTCATTCCACCTCTACTAATACTACACTATATTTGAAAATGGTTTGTGATTTATAATGGCGCATCTAGAAATGTGTTTGGATGTATTGTTATAAAGAGTAAAATGGTGATAGATTATTCCACATGTAAAATAATTTTTCATGAGTGGAATCACTCATCCCATGACTTGGAGTTAGCAGTGGTAATCATTTCATTAAATATATCGAGGCATTATCTTTATAGAGAAAGGTGTGATATATTCAATTATCATAAAATTATATTACATATTTATTTAGAAATAATATAATATGTTCTGAATAATATAGTTTTATATGATTAAATATTGTGACTACACAATACATTTCCACCTTATGAAAGTGAACAAGGTGGAATTTTATTTGAGTCCAAATGGTCATTTTCTCTTATCTGTGATGAGGATTTCAAAATAAAAAAAAGGTTATTTTCAATGATTGGAAAATGAAATGTAAAATAAAGGGTCTAAATATAATTTTTCTCATATTTATGTGCAAACATAAATCTAGGTAGAGATTTTGGAGGCATGAAATAAAGATATTGAGAGAAGAAAATAGCGAGAAATGTTTTTAAGTTCAATCAGGATTATGACGGAATGATAGTATTTCGTAATTGAGTATGTGTCCCATAAATAACAATTTTTAATATATATTTATTAGAGTAATCTTATAGATCATCATTTTCTGTTTAGAGTGTATGTAAAAACCTGCATTGAATTCATAAGGTTCATTTCTAGTGTGATAACATGAAGAGATATTTTTTTACTCTATTTTTTTGAGTTCATAGTATCACAACATGTTTTGGATGAGTGATAGAATTATAAGGATCTGTTAAAAAAATTATCCCTATATAGAAAGGGTAAAATTTCTCTATAGAATAAATCATAGGACTCCCTAAGACATCTAAAGTGTATAATGTTATTTGGGTTGTAGTTGATCACCTAGAGAAGTTTGGACATTTAATTTATATTAGAGATGATTTATCTTTTGATCAAATTTCTTGGTTATATAACATATAAGTGTTTAGTTTTTAGGGATTATTAAATAATATATTATTTTAGAAAGATTCAAGGCTTGCAATAGTGTTGTGGAGAAGTATTAAACAAGCTATAAATATAGAGTTTTATTTCAGTAAAGCCTGTCATCAATATATAGTTGGTTATTTAATGAAAAATACATAGACCCTAAGGATATGGTTGGATCATTTTCTCTTTATTTAAAAGGACGTTGGGTTAGACACCTTTCACTTTCCTAATTTTCATACAACAATAACTTTCAATCAAGTATTCATCTGGATCCTTATAGATATATCTATAGAAAGAAGTTCATAACTCGTCAATGAAAAGGATAAAGTTGCAGGGAATAAATCTATTTCTATCTTATATAGATTAGGAGATTTGAATGATGTTTAGATAAATTCATCATCACATCTTGGAATCTCAATATATGTTGAATAGTTATACAAATTATCAATGGAGAGATTTGGAATTAAAATTTAGTGAGAAGGAATTACTAAAAATTTCACCATACAATAAGGTTATAATATTTGAAAAAAAGTGAAATATGATCCCAAGGTATATTATCCCTCAATATTATTGATCAGTTGTGGATGGTATCTTACCTCTAAATACTTCAACTGAACCTCTCCCATGTTTATGATCTATTTAATTTGTCCCTTATGGGTATGTTAATACGTCATCCTTAAGTTTTATTAAACTAAGAGGTTATATTATTGGATAATGTTCATTATTATGAGGAATAACCATTTGATACTTTGGATAATCAAAAAATTGTTCTATGAAATAATACCTCCCAAATGGTTATAGTGTTGTCACTAAACAATAAAGTGGAGGATGCAGCTTGGGAAACATAGGATGTGATGAGGCAGATGTATCCTCGGTTATTATAATTAGACTAATGGAGGTTCAATGAAAAAAATAACATTTAGAGGGTATAATGTAGCACCTAGAGATTTTATATTTTTTACATTGAAATAAATTTTATTTATTTTATAAATTTCATTCCATTCAACTTTTAGTAAAAATAAATCATGATATATTATGGTCATTATAAAAAAACATTGAATTGGTAAATATGAATTAGATTAACCACATTGGGATATATATATGTGTGTGTGTGTGTGTGTGTATTTTATTAATTCCAAATAAATGATTCTAAATTTTTTAATAAAATCATTTCAAGATTAAAAGACTATTTTTTCTGATGAAATATTGTTTTAAAGGTTTTATGATTAAAAAAGATATTTTAACGGTTTAAAAATTAATTTAAAAAAATATCTATAATTTATTAATAATCATACACCTATAATATATATAATTGTGAGGAATGAAGATAAAATAATTTAAATTTAAAAAAGAGTTACTTAAAAAATCATATTTATGTGCACAATGATTTTTTGACCTAATAACATAAATAAATAAATTGATATTATTTATATTTAGTAAATGGATTAAATATTTTTAATAATATATTTAAAAATTATTAATGACATTCATTTTTTCCAAATTAATAGTACAAACAGTAAACATTTATTACTATGTTAAAGGTAAAAATGGTTTATTGGGGGTTAAACTCAAAGAAAATGGTATGATTTACACTTAAACATGTCTAAATATTATTTTTAATGATATTTACATATATTATTATCATTTATTAGAAATTTTATCCTTATTTATCCCCATTAACAAGATAGTGAGATTATATTTTTGAAATCATTTACGTAATTACATTTGTGTCCCTCACCACAGTTATAAAGGGGCACAACATATCAATCATTCAACATATAATTTTATACATATAAATCAATCAATAAACAAAATAAAACCATCATATTTTTCGTCCCAACATTATTTTTTTCACTATGAATATCCAAAACATGTTTAATGAGTTGTCCAAATTGGTCTCTTCAAGAATAGTCAATCGTCTAGCACAACTCTTTCAAAGTTTATTTCTACTTCTACGACATGTAAATTTTTTGTATCAATAATAAAAAAAATTACTATTTTTAAAAATATATTTAGATGTTATTATTATTATGGTATATCCATTTTCAACCATGTTTCCCTCAATTTAGATATGGTAGTATCACTCATTTTTACATGTGGACTACCACCTCCAGATAACCTTATGATCTATTTCCCATAATCATAATTCATGATCTGTTATTATGATGAATTTAGTGTGAATATATTATATTTATGAAATAATTATTCTTATAATATAATAATTCATTATATAACCTCTTACCTTCTAATTCGTTTGAAAAAATAGTGTTTCTTGTGCGTCCATATGGACTACCGCATCCACAGTGTGGTGTGATTTATATTTCATAATATTTTATTATAAATGATTATTTATTTATATATAATGATTAAATATTAAAATTTGGAAATTATATTGATTATGTAATTAATTTAAGCATGATAATTGTTTATGGACCTTAACAAAATAACTGAAACATATATGAAGATTGAACTGTTAAGACATAAAATAAGGTTGAAAAAGAATGATTCTTAATTATAAGGTAATTATATGTTATAAGTAAGAAATTTTTGATATTACCATATTAAACATGACTATATAATACAATTAAAATCCATTTAAATTTATCATAAAGGAGTTTACAAGAACATATGAAGAAAGATGGACCTAAGGTAAGGGTTTCTCGTCTCAATATTTTTCGTTGATAGGTAATTCATTTTCATAAATGTTTTCTTTATATGGGTTCTATACTCAATATTAGATATCAAAAATAATTAATACCTTTATATTGATGTTTTTTAATGTTTCATTTTATGTTATTTATTTTTATGGGTTATGATTCAAATTTTACTAAAGGAGTAATGGTTTAATATTACAATATAACTATTGACATGGGTTTTTAATGTATAAATACATGATTATATTAATATATTATATAACTATAAAAAATATTTTTTCGATTATTCTTCTATAAATATATATAAAAAAGAATTCTTTTACATTCTTTTTCAAATATATAATTACTTAAATGTCACAAAAACTATTTATAGGGATAACCGCTATTATTTTCTATTCAGTTGGGAATTTCTTCACTAGGTCCATATTTTTTTAAATAGTTATAAAGAATATTCTCAATATTAAGAAATAGATGATTAAATTAATTAAAATAAATTTTTTACTTTCTATATATTTTTTAAATATAATTTTATTTTCAGCTTCTAAATAAGGATCTTCTTAGTAATATAAAAATGAAATCATTGTTTTATCATTTATAGGACAATTATATTTTACAATAATCATAGATATTTTTTTATTTAAAACATACTTTAAAATTTTCTGTTTTTTAAAAGGAAATTTCTTTCCCTAACAACATGGTTATTTTTAGATTTTTAATATTTTTTTGAAAATGAAAATGGTATTTTTCAAAATAAAAGATCCATTGGTGTTTTAGTTTTATTTTTATAGAAAAAAATCCATTTATTTTATTTATTACTCTTTAGGGAATTGATCTAAGTATACCCTCATTATCCTTTTATCTGGATGGTTATTGAATATCATGATGAAATCTTGGAAAAAATCATTTCTTTTTCCATGGGTTGTGATAGAAAAAATGAAAAAATGTTTTATGGTGTTATTGAAAACGTATGAATGGATTATGATCATGTGATGGGTGGGTAAATTAAAACCCTCCAATGCATATGAAAATGTTTAATGTTAATGAAGGAAAAGAGTGTACTATAGGTTATCCCAATCCTGAATGAAGTTGCGCATGAGGTTGTCCCAAATCCCAAAGTGAGTACATCGTTATTTATCTCATGGACATCATATGTGGAATGTCTTTATAGATATTCATTAAAAGGTATTTATGTGAATAGTATTATTCAATACTCTTATAGAACATTTTTATACAAGGTTTATAGTTTAAGGGATCATAAATTTTTATTCTATTATGATTCATGTCTTTTGAACTTCCCAATGCATTATTAAATGATAGATGTTTAGGATCTATGAATTTATGGGTATGTTTTTCTTACTATGATAACTTTAATATTATGTTATTATCAATTTTGATCATAGATTTATTTCTCTAATTTTTAAATGTACTGATCATTTAAGTTCACCATTTATTATGTTATCTATTTGTAGGATATGATGAAAGGTTTTATGTAAGGTAAGAATAATAAGTACACAACATAAGAAGAAATATGTGGTAGTTTTTTATGATATTGTAAGAAATAAGAATATTATGTAATGAGTCTTTAAATACCCCAAACATTTTTGTCCATCAGTCTTCAATTAATGTGAAATTTACTAAATATTAATATAAAATGAATTAATATTAGTGTACGTATTTATTAGGATTCCATAGTTGATATCAGATCATATTTTTTATATTTATGAATATTCGGATTTTAAAACTATAATAATAACACTAATTAAAATCCTAATTTTAGTTCTAAATATTATGTTATTGTAAAAAAAGGATTTTTTCTTTCTTAAAATTTTTCTCCCTATCTGGACCCTGTAATAAAGATGTAGTGGTGAAAAAAATATTCCTAGGATTGATAACACTAGATTGTGTGGATTGATTATTTACTTGATCATCACTGGTGAACTAGGAGTGTGCTTCCACAACTTACATGGTAATCCTGGGGGTATATTCACGATTTAATTCTATAATTTTGCGGTGATAAATACCAATGTGGGAGGAATATCCATCTTCCTAGATGTCATGAATGATGGAAATACTCATAAGGAAATGTCTCAAAGGAAAGGTAAGATGTTTTATGTGTAGAAAAAACATATAAAGAATATATTTTAATTTAAATATGAAGAGATAAACAGGTAAAATATTTCGCATAAAAATATACATTTTTTTTCAATGTCATATGTGTTGGGGGATTAGGCATTATCAAATTCAATTACCTAATCGACGCACTAACTTATAATCAACTGAAAGTTCTATAATTTTTTGGTCACTAATATGGATAACGATAATTAAGGCTCAATTTTCCTCCACTATAATATTAGGGATGTAATGTTCATGTTTATTGGAATGTGACCTATAAAAATCTTATTGTTCATCCATTAGTGAATTTTGATGTGATTATCATAATTGTTTAACTATCTCTACATAAATATAAAATTAATTCACACAATAATAAAATAAATTTATAATATGAATCAATCCTTGATTTTCTATCAGTGTAAGTATGAAAATCAACATCTAATAGAAATTAATTCCATTTATGGATCTTGATTCTTATTCTTGAGGGATGTGGGGAAAAAATAATCATTATTGATATTTAAATTTTTTTATGAAAACATTGATTAATTAAATAAATTTATTCCTAGTCTCACTCGGATTCATGATGTTGAGATTTCAATATAACTCATGCGTAGTGCCACACCTATTTTAATTAACTCATATAAAATGGAATCTATTGAGTTGTAGGGATTATAAGAGAAACTCTAATGGAATATTGATAAGGGATTCATTTGGATGAGTATGTCACCATATGTTGTACATATTATTTTTTTAAAGAATAAGGATGGATCAATGTGGATCTATACTAATTATAGGGAGCATAAAAAAATTGTTATCATGAATAAGTATATTTTACCTTGTATTGATTATTTTTTAATCAATTAAATGGTGAAAAATACTTCTATAAGATCTAGATACCTTCTTGTTACAATTAATTGAACATCAAAAGTTAATACATATCTATTAAAACATACATTATATGGTATGGATGCTACAAATTTATAGTGATTCCATTTAGAATTACTAATTCACCAACTATCTTTATGGAACTAATGCATATATTGTTCATAGATTACCGTAATCAATTTTTGTAGTCTATAAAGAATATATTCTTATATAATCAATGTGCGAGGAAGAGAATGAAAATAACTTGAATATTATATTTAATACCGTGAGGGAGGATAAACTATATTAAAAAGTCATAAATTGTTAATTAATGTTAAATATAATACCATTTTTGGGATATTTTTTCACTAAAAATGGAATATCAATTGATCACTCCATGATAAATGTAATTGAACATTATCCCAAACCAACCAATGTGGATGAGATTAATAGGCTTCCTATATTGGATGGATATTATTAGAAAAATTATATTATTTCACATGACATAAAAATAAACTCACCAAAATAACTTGTAAGGGAGACATGTTTCTTTTGAATGATTAAAGTAAACATGATTTCAATGAGCTAAATGGAAATCTGTTTAGTGAAAATAAACTCACACATCCCTATATTGGGAAATTTTTTTATCAATATTTATGAATCTAAAAAGGTATTGGAATTGGAGATATTTTGGATTATTTTTGTGGACAAAGGGAAGCCGCCTCCAGTCACCTCTAACCCTCTTCCTCAGCTAAGAGGCTATCAAAGAGAGTGAATCCTGACAATGACATCCCCCAGAAAACATCAGGATATGGACTTGATGAAGTCGATGATGATAGATTATTAGGTATATATATTTGATATTGGCATGGAATAATTCTATGTTAATTTCAATAGACCTAATGATAGTCCTCACATGGGAGGTTTAGGGAGAGTAAGGGTTGAACTCCTAGATGATTATCCATACAAGTCTCCATCAATAGGTTTTTTTAATAAAATTTACCATCCAAATGATTATGTGATATTGGGTTAATTATGTATAGATATCATTAATGAGATGTTGAGCCCCATTTTTTATCTTTTAAATGTCTTTTAAGTATTCCTTCCTTAACTTATTTTGTATCCAAACCCATCTCACCCGTTTAATGGAAAGGGTGCAGCTTTGTTGATGCGTGATAAAACTGTTTATGAATGTTCGATTACGGTTGTATGTATACTTCATAGAAAAAAGAATTATTTGTTCAGAGTACTTCATGGTGTTTTAGGTTATTGTGGATAGAGAAACCAGAAGGAAGAAAAATATCATTTGGCTAGATAAAAATAAAGCATACACTTATAGGGTGTTTGATGTTTACTACAAGTTCCAATGTAGATAATGATCCCCTAACCCCTAAACATGTTTAAAGGTGTTAAAAGGATGAACAAAACCATTAAATATGTTGTAATAATATTGATTAATATGACTAATCTACATGAACCATGTGGGGAATAAGTTATTTGGGTGACTTGTTAGCCTATAAACATATCAAAAAAAGACTCTTCGAAGTTCTAAATTATATATAATAAGTGGTTCAAAAGGTATTACAATGTATTATTATGTCTATGAAAATAGTGATAAATTATGACTCAAATTAATTAGTGTTTAGTGAGATGAATTATGAGACCAATTACTTGGATTTGTCATTGGTAATCATTAAATTAATTATATAGTTGAATTATATTTAAAGATAATGGAGTGTCATTTATAGTGATCATAAAATTCTTAAAAATAAATTTTCCTGGAAATGGTTGAATATGATCCTAGTAAGATAGTATCAATTGATTATAGATTATGTTTTCTCAATACATTACCACCGTGGGAAAGAATATAAAATATATAAAACATTATTCATAAATGATCATGGTTGCTTATATATACTTACGATCATAAAAGATATAATATTTCGGAATTTTCAAAATATTTACATTGAATTATTTTAAGGAATGGCTTAAATATTATCATTAATAATTGGGTCTTCAAAAATCTATAAATTTGAAGATTAAAGTGGCAAATAAGTAATATATTGAGGTGAAAACGTAGGTGAGAAATATTCCTAATTTACATATTTTTTATAATAGAATGATAATGTTCAATAAATAATTATATATCCCATCAATGCCAAATATGAAGAAGGGTATATTTGAAAAATCAGACATCTCATCATTCTAAATGCTTCCTAGATGTATAAATATGTATAAATCCCTTAAGGATTATTTATAGTGGTAGAACATGAAGATATATATTACGAAGTATATATCTCAATTCTTAGTATGAAAATAATATTAGACGGTGAATCATAATTCCAACAGAATCTTAAAACAATTACCCATACCAATATGGAAATTGAAAAACCTAACAATGGATTTCATCATATGACTCACTATAAAATCTAAAGGTATATGATATTTGTGTTCTAGTCGATCACCATGTGAATTTATCACATTTAATTTTTATTAGATAATTTATATCTCTTGACCGACATTACATTTATAAATTATGGAAGATTTCAGGATTCATGGAGTACCACATTCTATTATATCAGATTGAGAACTGAGGTTTACCTCGATGTTCTAGAGAATCCTTCAATAAGCACTAGATAAATTTTTTTGTTTCCATACTACCTATGGTCATAATATATGAGTATTTTCTAATATAATATTCAAATCCAATAGTATAATTAATGATAATGATCTTGATATTTCAAAGATGTATTGGATCGAAACAATTTTCTAGTTTATTTTTTCTAATAATAACTTTCAATCATTATTTCAGATGGATATTTATAATACAAAGAGTATTATAATGTATAAAATGTTGACATTCCAATATTAAGTAGGGGAAACAACTCAATTGGAAACTAATAAATTTTAAAAATTTAAATAAGTATATATCCATTCAGAAGTACATTTGGGAATCTCAAGGTTCGTGGAAGAGTTACGATGATAATTTTCAAGGAGATATTAAATTTGAATATATAATAGTATTCCTATGAATATCTCAATAGAATAAGCTTTTGAGATATGGAAATAATGGAATGATGATCCCTATGTATATTAGACCCTTTGATATTATTGATTGAGAATCCATTTTTTGCTCTCAGTTAGTGCTTCCACATAACCTCTCTTGATATCGTGATGTGTTCCAGTAATCTATTTTGAGAAAGTTCATAATAAAAAATTTATATATACATTACAAATATATTAAAAATAAGATAATTATTTTCCATATTAGTAATAGTTGGTGGATATTTTAGATCATATAGAGAATGTGATTTGAAACGAGACCACTCAGCTTGGAAACATTTTATGGTGGAAATAAATCAGGAATTTATAAGAGAACCTAAGGATTTGATAAGGTGGAAGTATCCTCATTTTTTTCATTAGAGTGGAAAATATTGGTGCTGAAATTTATGTTATGGGTGTAGAATGTAACACACTTACATTTTAGATGCATTCCTTTGAAATATTTATTTTTTACTTTTTATAACATTATTTACACACAACAGGAGGTCTAAATGACCCATGATATATTATGAGATCTATTACCTAGAGGTTGAATTGGTGTGTGTAAATAGGACTAAATAAATTATTATATATCGATCTATAAAATTTATTCCTTAATTAAAATATTCTTACAAATTCCTTTAAAATAACAATTATATTTTTAAATAAATCAATTCATTGTTAAAAAAATATTTTTATAAAGAATTATATTTTTCAAGGTGTTATAAAATTTAATAAAAATAAATATATTGATAAATAATTTAAAATATAATCTATTTAAATTTACTGATAATTTAGGATTAATCATTTAGACACTAGTTAAACGATGAAATGGAATGAAAATAAAAGATTTTGAATTTAAATTGAGTTATTTTCGTAAAACACTTTTTTTGGGTGCAATAATTTATTTACTTAAGGAATTAAATTAATTAATTTAAATTAAATCTATCAATTAAATGTGTAGATTATATATTTAATAGTGTTTTTTAATATTCATCTAATAGTTTTTACTTTTCCAGAAATCATACTAAATTCAGTTGTATAATTAAAAATTCTTTTTTAGAAAAACTATTTTCAATTGAATTTTACATGAGTATTTTAATTTAATTTTTATAATTAAATAATATTATTTTGAATAAATAAAATAAAATTTTGGAATCCTCATTTCCAAATTTTTAATGAGGATATTTTCATTTTTTTTGTCCAAATAAATCGTAATAACTAGAATTATTTGTTCTCGTAGTAAGGGTAAACACAGATTAATAGGTGCATAAACTAATATATAAGTGTAAAACTTCCCCATAAAAATGTATAATTTTTTTAAATATTATTTAACCTTATAATAACTTTTATTTGAATTGGTGGATATTTTCCCCACTTTCACAATAAGGTGACCTTATATTATCAAAATATTTTATGTAATTTAAAGTGTGTCTATATTCTAACAAATAAAAGGGAACATATCCTTCTCCCATATTTATAAAATTGGAGTTTTATAAAAAAATTTGGGCCTACAAAAAATAGGTCTTAGATTACATCTCTTAATTCTTGAAGTCTTTTTTTCATAGACTATGTATCTTAGAAAAGTATTAATGTCTATAACTAATAAGGACTCTCAAATAAGAGGTAAATATCTTACACAACACATAAAAGGATTATTTCTTCTTATAAATATATATATAAATTTAATTCATTGAAAATTAATTAATACATTATTATTAATATATTTATATGTTATTATGTTTATGAAAAAACTATTTACCACCAAAATTCCATCAAAAGTGAGACAAAATTAACCATCATGAATACATGTGGACTAACACCACCACATATAGATATGGATCATTTCTCATTTAAAAAATTCAAGGTTGGTTTTTATGATGTATTTAGTGTCAATATATGATATTTATGATATAATTTTCGTTTTTTTATCTATAATATCTTATCTACCTTCTTATTGTCCCATCAATTGGACAGCAATAGTGCCACACGTCCATACATGTGGGCTACCACCTCCATGAAGTGATGTGATTCATTTTTGATCCCCACAATAAATTAATTATTATAAAAGTATATACAATGATTAAATATGATTATCATCACAACATTAAGATTCAGGATATTATGGAACCATTAACAATGCCCCAGAACCATAACTTATAAACCAAAACATATATAAAGTTCGAAGCAGTTAACACATGAAATCAAGACGATAATTAATGATCATTAATGAAATGGTGATAAAATTTTATAAATATTACATGTATAGTATTATATGTATGAATATTATTCTAATATATAAATATAATAAATTTATATTTATTATACAGGATGTTAAAATCACTTACAAAGAAATTCAGACCTAATGTAAGGGTTTCCTGTCTCAATTTGGATTAAGTGAGACACGTATCATAATGAACCCTTGTTTTTCATGTTTTATATATACTAACCATTTTATATTCTTCATCATTAATCTGTTAACAGTCATGGTTTTTAATGTCTTATTTTATTTTATTTCTTTTATAGTGGTTATGATTCAAATGTTACTAAAGTGGTAATGGTTTTGTGTTGCAATATTACTTTTTATCAAGAGAGATTATGAATAATTTTTTTTTGATGAAATTGTATGATATATATCTAAAATATATATATACTATTATACTTAGGTTATTTTTTATAGTTAAAAAATTTCCTTTCATTTTCTACTACCTATATAGTCCAAATTTCCACGAAATTATGGAAATCATATTTTTTATAATTTGGTAAGGATTTTTTATTCCATGTAAAAATTTTCTTTAAAATGTTCTCATGAATATTTTTACTATTCACCAATTACTAGTTAAATTATTTTTAACCATTTATAAATTTATTTAAAATGGTATAAATGGAATATTATAATATTTGTCCATATTAGGTATATTTTATCCATGGTTTGAAGGAAATAAGTGTTTTAACATTTACCATATGAATTAATTTTAGCACACTATTAAATATTATATACTTTTAATATTACTTTAAAAATATCCATGTTAACTTTTAATGAACAATTCTACTTAATATTATGGATATTTTTTATATTAAATTAGTGTTTTACAAATTAAAATTGTATTTTCATCAAAAAATATTATATTGATATATGAATGATATATTCGTCAATGAAAACCTTTAGTGATGTAATTTATTCAACATAGATGATATGATACATTGATACATCATTATCATGTTATCTTGATTTTTATTTATTATTATTTTAAAATCTTATAGAAAACACAAATTTCTTTTCCAAAGGATAAGCTATAAAATGATAAATATTTCAGGAAATTTTTCTATACATTTTAATAGATTATGATAATGTGGTGGGTGGTCCCATTAAATCTCTCTATTAAATTGGGTATTGTATAATAGTTATGATCATAAAGGGTGTATTGGAGGTTATCCCATTCCCTTAATAAGTTATACAATATGTTATCCCAATCCTAAAAAAGGGTACACATAAGCTTATCCAAACAACAAAAATTGTACACTAGTGGTTATACAAATCCCAACATGCAATCGATGTATTTTTATATATCCATGAAACATTATATTTTTTATTATGATTGTGATACATTATTATAACATATTATTATTAAAAGTTTATTATCTCAAGAATCATTATCATTGATTATATTATGATTTATGTCTTATGAACTTCCAAATAATTATTCCATTATTTTATGTTTATTGTAAATTAAATATTTGGTATGATTTTCCAATTATAATCTCCTACAATTAAACCATTATACATATATTATTATCACATATAATAATTGATGGTTGTATCTCATGTAGACCCCAAACTTCAAAATGACTTTAATAATGCATTGATTTTATGATTTAAACAAAAAATATCATAAATAGTCATGTAACCCTAGAACCAACAGTTTTGGTGTTTTGGAGACAAGCTATATAAACATAGTCTTTAACAAAAATTATTTTCATTTACCCATAAGTGTGATCTTATATACACTATTTGAAAAATATCATATGATATGATCATATTCATAAACCATGTAACGGAAACATATGAAAGGGGTTAACTCGATTTCTCCGTACGGGAATTTATGAACCAGTCATAATGGAAAGGTCCTAGAAATGTGGGAGAACAATATGATGGAAGAAATATCTATAAGAATATCATTGAATAACAAGTTACATTCATAAAACATGATTGATAATTCTCGGTCATGTTATATGAACATAATACTAAATAGAGGTCATTAAAAACTTTTCATAGAAGAATATATGGAAAATTAAACTATACATGAAATTATAAAATACAAAAATGATATATCTTTAGATTACACAATATCATAAAAGAATTTTAATATATTATAAGTACATTATCACCTAAAAAATATTATGGTAAAAAAATCATTGGTGAACATTAAATTTTGGATAAAATAAAATTTCGCCCAAAGAAATAAATTTTGTGATGAAACTCATACTTTATTCCATATTCATTCTTTAGTTCTGCTTCAATTTATGAAGATAAAATTATCTTTATCACATACATTCTTCGGAACCATATTATAATATATTAAATTTCATATAAAAAATTTATATTCATATTTTTTTAATTTTTTTATTTGTTTCCCATGTGTTTTCACAAAAATATAATCATTTTTGTCTTATTAAAAAAATATAACTGATTAAATATTATATTTAAATTTTATGTTCAAACCATACTATAAATATTATCGAAAAATAATTTAATATTTAATTTAATATTAATATACACTAATATTAATATTTATTTTATGATAGTAATCAATGAAATTGTTTAATAACATCAATCATTTAGGGGGTTAAACAGATCAAAACATCAAAAAAATGACCCACTGAACAGTCAGTAGTTTGTTTAAATTCATAAATTACATTATTTTGTCATTATATGTGGATGGAAATGAAAAAATAAGTGTTTTAAAATTAATAAAACAATATATATATATATATTAATGATATTAAATCCATATACTATTTTGGTTATAAAAAATTGGAAGAGTAATATCAATAATTTAAACGTAAGATGGTGATAATAACTACATTATAGAATTGATCATTCCATTAATGACCCCTAGAAATTGATGTGATTAGGATAACTATGAGTGACTAGGGGCTTAAATTTAAGGTATATAGTTTTAGGGATAGTAAAATGGATTATTTTCAAAAAGGAATTATAATAAGAAGTGATTTCTCGAGTGGTGAATATTTTAAAATTTTATAAGTGATGGGATTAGAAGTTTTCAAAATACCCATTAAATTTCAATAATTTTATATCATATTAAATTGAAAATTTAATGTTTTTTTAATAATTAATATGTACATAATGACTAATGTTTTTATTTATATTTGGTAGGGTCTTTCTTTGTTGTAGAATCAGTTGTTTTATATAAATTTTGGAGTATTGGGGTGTACATGGATAACACATAGTTATGGAAAATAATTTTCTTGGAGTAGAGAATCTTACATACCAGAATATTTACTAGAAGCGAGTTCATATTTTTTCCAAACCATGTGGACACCCATCCAACCCATTTATCGCTATGAATAGGGGTTATTCATGTTTATCACATAGTTAAAGTAACTGTGCATTAAAATTGTGCACCTCAAACAGATGATCATTATTGGGCACACAATATGGAAAACGATCACTCCTAACTATGCAGCCTCTCTAGAAAACCATGTGAAAAAGTTTTTATTTATTAAAATGTTCATTATAAACTAACTAGAAAAGTATTATAACCTATAATGATAACATTATCTCATTTAGGCTTGACATAATCCACACGCAATGATCTAGAGGCTTCTCTCTTATGATTATTAAAAAATTTCCTTCCTTTCCAACCATATCAACTTAAGGATTATTTAATTTTTCTATGGTTTTTCCTTTTTTTCATAGATCCCCATTGGATATCTTATCTACTATTCTTTTATAACTCAAAGGGGATGTATATGTTGGTTCAAAGGGGTTTGATAGAAGAAGTGTTTTTTGTTATGGAACTACGATCATGAGGACCTAATTTACTCTTCCTCTCCACCTTTTTCAAAGGTGATTAGTTTTTCCTCCATTATTTACCGAGTTTATTCTATATAAAGCCATAAATCTATGAAGTACTTATTTTTATTCTAAATTGCATCTGGATATTCATTAAATTGAACTATTGTTTTACTAAAATATATTTTTTTGAAAGTAATTATTATTTTTAGGGGGATATTCAATATAAACCATTGGTGCAGACTATGTGTTTGAAAATAATCTTTAACAATATTAGTCATTTAAAAATTTGTATTCATGAACGGAAGTGGATTTTAATTTCATAGAAAATGTTTTATAAATTATCATCATGGGTTTTAAATAGATATGGGGTAAAATTATAGTTTTGTAACCTTATGTGTATCAAGAATATACAAGTCACTTTAGTGTATGTAATTCCATAGTGGGTTATACTAGTAAGATGCACCATTGACTAGGATTGCAGATTTCATTTCATATCTAGTTTATATACCCCTAATATATATACTAAACAATGTTATTTCCCTTTTTTTCTAACATTTTATCACATGATTGATTCGTAATGGTTATATGTTATCAATATTTAATATGATGTATTGGTCATTGTTATAATATTTTCTTGGTTATCTTATGGTGTACCTATGGATATTATTTCTCATGCATCCATAATTTTCACATATACATGATATATTTATAATTTTAAGAATATTTTATTCGTTTATATAAATACTAGAAATGATTTAAAAATATCATTTATTATTGAAATTGATTTTTAAAACATTATTTTTTTAACGATCTAACTATTTCATTATTGAAATTAAAATTTGTATGGATTTTGTATGTGGATCCTACTAGGATTTGTGTTCAGAGATTAATTCCTCCCTAGGTCATTTGTTGATGTTTTTTAGAGTATATATGTAATATAATTGTCATATTTTAGCATGATAGTTTATATGTTGCCTATTTATTTTGTATATAGATGGTTTGGTTGTGTCGGTTTGTCACATTGGATTCTTGAATGTCTTATCTTTTCATACTATTGGGTTTATCCTATTTCTATTTTATTTCATGAGAATTTGATGTGTCTCTTTATTTATATTTCTATACTAGTAGAATTAATTTATTTATATGATACCTATTTATATTAACTTATTGTAACTCACCAATATAAAATTCTGACTCGTGTGTCTTATCTAATTTACTCGAGATTCTATTTACAAAATGGTATCAGAGGGATGGCCAGCCTAAAAGTTGTTGAAGATGCCAAATTTTTTTTTGTGTCATAGGTATAGAGGATTTAGGAATACTGTGATTTGATTAGTAATAGTTTAAAGGTTCCTAGACAACTCACTTCCATGTATGAACTCAATTTTCCATCAACATTCAAAAAACATTTACCAAGTTTCACACATGGAGACTGAGTTCATTTAAATGAAATTGATAGAGATATATTTGAAATGGGCTTTTCATTTTTTAATGAGGTTTTTGTTTTCTTAAATTAATAATTTCCTTAAATTATTGATGTTTCATATAATGGACCTGAAATATTGAAGTTAGTATGATGATATTAGAATTTTTAACAAAAATCATAATTCTTGTGGTCTTGTGTTTATTAGACATAATCTCATAGAAGAACTCCTATGAATAATTATGTAGAATCTATGAGAAAATTTCCATAGGAAAACACTATGTTGAACCTTTATTTTTATGAAGTATTAATGTACATAATTCATACTCTAGTTCATGTAGGTGTCAGGAACCTAGGGCATGTAGTGGATCATAGAAGAAAATTCACAAAGTTGTATCTACCCACTTCCATGGTAAAAAAGGACTATAGAATATAATGAAGATTAATGAGAGTTTTGAGAGGAATTGAACTTCTTGAGGACTCATGAGGACTCTAAGGTGGGCTTTAAAATGTAAATTCCAGAGTGACCAAGAATTAGATGGTGGGACTCTATTGTGTCAGTTGTGTTCCATGAGGATTTTACGTAGACTTCATTCAATAAAATCATCAAACAAGAATTTTACCCCGATATGTTATATGAAAATAATACTCTAGATTTTCATATACTAGATCCATGGGTTCATATGATTATAGAGTATTCCACTTGTTTTAGTATTTTGGTGTTTTTGGAACCAATTATATATTCAAAAATAAGTACCAATAGGCTTGGAGGTTTTAATCAGGACTAAGGCCAAATATTAAGTCAATATTGATTCTCATGTTCCTTCCAAATATCATGGAGGTAGCTATATAAGTAGTGGTGGAGGAGGATGTAATACCTAGAAAGACATGTTTCAGAGGGGATTTTGTAGGTGTAGTTGTTTCCAGGGTGTGTCTTATGGCTATAAAAGTAAGAACAAGGTTGGTTAGTTTTCTTTAGGACCAATTTCAAGGGATTCGGCTAGGAAAAAATGGTTTGTTTTCTAAGAAAGTGTAATTTTTTTCATAACAACCCTAATTGTTTTGAGTCTCATGATACATGTAATTATTTCAGACTATCAGGCCATCTATGTAATTTTTCGGGAAGGATATTCTGAGGCACTAAGGCCAGATCCACTCTCACCAAGGGTTAGTATGTTTGTACCAATGCATCCATGTTTTGTGGGTCAAATTTTTTTTCTAAGGGGAATATTCATCTGTATAAAATTCAATGGATTTATATAGTGGAGTATACTCTAGATGAGTCTAAAGAAGCTAAAACTACTCCATGAGGAACAATGTTTTTTTATCTTTTATGGTGTTACCGTGATTGATACTAGTTTTATAAATTGATTTATTTCCTAAATGTTAGTTTAAGTGTTGGGATTAAATTTGGAACATATTCTATTCTTTTTGGATATTTTCATTCCATATAAAAAGAGGTAAAAACAAGTTTTTGTGTGTCTGGTGTGTTAGGTGTTGATAGATGTCTTGAAGGTGGTGTTGCAATGACCCAACATTTTATGAAGGATATTTTTTTTGAAATTAAGTCAAACCTTCTTTGAGTTTAAATTTCTATAAAACCAGAAGAAAAAAAATAATCCGTGTAATTTTTTTTCAATATAAGTTTTAGAGGTTTGGTTCCTTGTTGTAGTCAGAATACATAGCGTGTATTAAATTGATGATTTGTATTTGTCTGCAGATACACTATGGATGTCATGAGCTAATTTTCTCATGGAAGGAAAAAACCTGATCATTTTATGGATTATAAAACATATAGTCAATGTAATTGGATAGGTTAGTTTTTTTTAAAAAAAAAGAGGAGGAAGGACCTTTAAATTTGAAAGAACCCATCCTATCTTCGCTCACACAAGAGGAGTTTCCTGGGAGATTCTTCAATGCCTCAACCTAATATTCCACCTTTCTCCTCTTCCTATAATCTAATAGATCTTGATTCTATCACATTGGATCCCTCTCTGTAATATATTTGATGTGCTGACTTATTTGTTTTGTTAATCGTACCTACTTTTTCACTAATTTGGTTCATGATCACACACCCTATTTTTAGGTCATTGGTCTATTATTCTGATTTCTTCCATTATTAATTGAATTGATCGTTGATATTTCGTGGGTAGTCATCCAAAGACCTATGGTATGTTTTCTAGTAATTTTTCCTCAAGATGTATATATTTATGTAGCATTACATCATGTTTCATGCCATACATTTCTATACAAAGCCTTCAAATTTCTTCTACCTTATTTAATTAAATTAACCATACATAGACCCTTTCATTGACCGGTTTTCAAATATTATAGTATGTTGAACTTATTGATTTACACACTTATGGGTATGAAAAGTTAAGATCCTCTCTTCTGATAAATTTTTAAATGATCAAAACACAACCAATTTATTTTTTTGGACATTTAAATGGAATTTACTGGATTATTAAATAAAATGACCTAATTGAATTGGTTTTAAGTGGGTGGAAAGGCCAAACTATATGTTATATATAATTACAAGTGTGAATTATGAATTTTTCACCCATTTATAATCATAGTAAATGATTATAATTGTAATAGAGGTGAACAATCATAGCTATTATTATTAGTATTTCATGATTAATTGTTGTGGAACAATGGAAAAGGGTTTTATTGATAATGGAGTTTTGTGATCAAGGTAGTTTGGTGATGGCCATGATATCTCACCACATTATACTCTTATCTAGATGATGGGAATGATCATCCACATTCCTTTACATATGGTGTTGGGAATAACAACTCACCACAAAATCATGCTTCATTGGAAATATGTCTTCCACTCATATGAGATTTAAGGCTTGTACCATTTGTTGAAACATATGGCTCACTACACTAGTTATGGATTCCTAATTTAGAGTTCTGGTCCAACAAGAACCTATTATTAATGTATATTACAATATGTGTCATCATGTATCTATTGAATATACATTTATAAATTTTATATATATAATTATATATATTCATATAAATATATATTGATACATAAGGATTTTGATCAAACATGCACTAACATATGATGAAGTAGTTAGAGCCATCCATGTTTCTTTTAGGAACCTGTGTTATTTGGTATTTATCCATCATCATTATTTAATATTTATTTATATATATACACTATAATTTTATATATACTAGATGGAAAATCTAGGCACCATTGGGGGTAATTTACTATGTTTTCCTAACACCCTACTCAGGAAATAATTGGTACATGAGTAGACATCATGACTATCAATGTGGATAAGTGAACAAACCCTATCTCGGATAATAGATTTTTTTTCAATTATAGATTCTATTATGTGAGTAGATGAATAATCATATTCCTATGATGCTAGGGGATATTTCATTTCACCTTTTATACTTTGTTATATCAAGATGTATATAAATGTAATATGTTATCCTATTTTTACATCAACATTCCATGAAATCATTTTTATATGACTCAAACTTTTTCATTTAATTATTATTAATGTTGTTCAGTTGTTTATGATTTAATACATGATTATTGTAATGATTATTTTATAACTTCTATTATATTATTCTTTTTATATTGTATGTTTATTTTTTATCATTAATGTGTCACTCTGATATGATTCTATAGTCTCCCCACTATACTAACTTATACCCTCAATACTATTAATTAGACTCTAATATATGAGGAGGTGGTCTAGAGAACATCTGACCCACCCAATTTTGGAACTAGGTTAGGGGATCCCGGATCAGGATGTTACAAAGTGATATTGGAGCATATTTTTCCTTTTCTTTTGTATGTGTATAATATATGATAATATGATATAGTATAATATATTAATGAGAGTGTTCCTCATATTTTCTATCACATGTATATGGGAAACCCATATTAAGTAGGATTAGTTATTTAATTTCTTGTTTCATATATTATAGTTGACACGATATTAAATTTGTATGATGCACATGTTTTTTCTGAAAATATTAATATTGATATTATTATTTTTATGGACCTCGTTATCCATGTTATATTAATGTATAGAATTTTTATATAATTAACCATTACATTCTCATCAAGACTATTATTTCATGAATTGTCCCATGCCACATATACATTCTTCTAGAATTTTTCTATTGCATGTAGTTTGGTGTCCTGATTATTATATACAAAATGTGATAAAACTTCTTTTAGGGATAATATAATTCAATTTATTAAAGTATACAAATAAAAATAAATGGTTTCTTCCATATATATTGGTGATGTCACCTTAATTGGCTAATTATACCAAGTTGTATGTTTTGGATCAACTAGTTCCTTAGACCGTAACAACATTATTTGATTGGGATACTTGAATGAAAAATTAGATTTCTGGAGGAAGAAATTATAAAAACTTTGATGTTTATTTATGTAATAAAATCATTTTCTATGACCTATTGCATCCTGATACCGAATATAAAGGTCATTTTGTACTAAAATGATGTGACAATGTCAATTTATAAGGGGTATGAATTTTATAAATTGGAAATGATCATGCATCTAAATATACAATGAAATATATCATTATATTTATATAAAAGAGTATGAACTAAAAAGGTATTAAACTATTAAAATAAATAGTTACTGTGAAATGGGATTCCAATTTTAATATAAAGGTTGTTTTCCTCATTAAATTTTAGATGAAAATCCATGTAATGGGTCCTTTATCTTGTAATATGATAGCTATACCCAAACCCATCTATAGTAGTGGGTATTTGTTGGTGTATCATAACTTTTTAAAATGTGTTGAGGATTTTCCATACCACATAGACCTACCAATTCAAGCAAGATGAGAGGTGTGATATTTTTCTATAGGAAGGTTTTGTGCATGTCCTTATATCTTCGTACAAATAATTTAACTAATAAAATCATTTATAAGGATTTCATTTTCTATTGAATAATACTTTTTCCATCATAGTCTCAACTCATATTCCATGAAGGAAGTGAAGACCATTCCATGTGTGTGGTGGGTCTTGAGATTCCAATGACACCTCCCATAGTGCCACCACTACCTCAAACAATTATTCCTCATGTGGGAAATAATGACGAACTTTGATAGGGGTTAATTGATATAAAAATAATATAAAAGGACTATTTTGAAGTTCCATGAAAATGGCGGAGTTAAATTGAGATTTTTAGCAAAATCATCCTCTAATATTTTTAGAGGATAGAGGAGCACATTTTATTGAGTCTTGGATGAAGTCTGTGGTTTATATATTTTAATATCTAGATACATCACCAAAGAGTAGGGTTAGACTCACAACCTATTTTCTATGTAGTTCTTCTAAGATGTTGTGGGATATCATTTCAGAGGAAGAATGACAATGATACATGATATGTATGGGCTTCCAAGTGATCTTCTATGAATACTTCTCTACACAAATGTTGAGAGATGATTGTGATAGAGAACTCATTAACCTACAACAAGGGTTCATGCCTTTCCTGAAGTATTATACTCATTTTCCTAAGTTGAATCTCTTCTCACCAACCCTATATTGTGATTATATTATGAAAAAATATCTATTTGAGGATGGGATATTATATTCCACCAAATCAGGGGTTAACTTCTTCTGGTTTACCAATATTTCTGATATATTCATCGAGGCATTCATTACTATGAGTATTCTAAGGGAATACGAGGGTAGGAAGCTGGTTGATTCACCAAAAATACCAACTACTAGTTCTTCTAGTAGAATGTTGTGTTGTGTTGGGGTTTCTTACAGGGTTATGATCAGTCATACAACTATCACTGTCATCTTCATTATATGTCACCAGTGGGGGAAATATAGACCTATAAAACCTCAGTGTAAGAAATATCTAGTGCATTACATTTTAAATTGATGTATGAGCCATATACAACACTTTTATTGGTATTTCCCACCAATTCCTAGTGATAAAGGATCAACAAATACCCTACATTTTTTAGTGGGGCTAGTAGTTTCTCGTTGACAATAAGTTGGAATTCCATTGGCAGCTCAAGTCACCTTGGTTGCAGAGACAGAGGGAATCAGAATCAGGACATACAATGCAAGTAGAGTAGACCTTCTCAAGGTAGTCAAGTTGTGAATAAGGTCTACAATACTGGCTAGCTATTTGCAATGCATCATATACTAGAGGACCGGAGATCCATACCTTCTACTATTCATGGTACAATTCTTGTATCCTCAACATTAGTGTCTTCACTATTTAACACAGACATGTTTCACTATTTTATAGCCGTAGTAATTCTAGAGAGTTTGGGCCTCATGATTGAATACTTATTTTTCTTGATGAAATTATATACCCCATTGGGTATCTAATCATAGAGTTCCTTTCAATGTTATTATTTCCCCCTTGAGATAGGTAGATGCCTCATCATATGGAATCTTTTCTTCCTTAACATGATAGTGTTTGATGTGACTATCGAGATTGACCAGTCAATTCACTATCAACTTAATATATATTTTTATCAGCAAAGGGTGTATTCTAAATCACCATTGGGTTATAGAAAAATTCAAAAGGGGAATGAGATTCCTATGTGACTCAGGATGGGCCCAAGAATCAAGGGTTGGGAATAGTGACATCCGTGATCATGAGTGTTTTCTTGAATGATCAGGGGATATGTATTATTATTTTCCCTCATGTGGTGTGTCATTTTAGGGGAACTTCCATTATGACTTTTCTAGGATACCTCTATTGAGAGAGATGACATTAACCATTGAGCTAGGGCTAGGAGCGGAACTACTGTCTATTCCTTCATAAAGTATGGAACCTATGGAGATTCTAGAGCTCAAGAAATATTTTATAGATCTCATGGATAAGGTTTTTCCCCGAGAATCTTCCATGGGGTTCACATGACTTTATTCCTAGAATGTGGGCAGTACCCTTAGGCCTGAATGGCCTGAAGGCCTTCTTTTTATATTATTATATATAATTCCCCTTTTAAGGGTCTAAGGGGAACCCGTACATAACCCGTATGCCCAAGGCACAAGGCCCGACATGACCCGAAGGCCCAGAGGTTTGAACCAGTATATGGTAAAGAATAGATATCCAATTTATCAAATAAAATACCTATATAATCATCTTTTAGTATGGAGGGTTTTTTTAAAAATATTTTTTTGTTCGAGATATCATTAGATTCATTTAATATCATCATACATACCTTATTCAATATTCAGAAGCATGTATAGTCTCTATGAGTACCGGATAATGTATTTTGGTCTCACAATCTCACATCTTATTTTTGTGGCTCTGATGTATCTAGATTTCCACCTATAATTGGAATAACTCATTATAGTATTGTTGGGTGAAATATATGTCTTTTATTGCTTAGGACACAACCATTCCCTATATTTTCAAATTATAAATAATACACTATTTGAGAAAAAAAATTATGTTATGCATAGAAAATTCCACATTGGGAATGGAAAAGTCTACTTCTATGGTTATATCATCTCGGATTCAAGAGTATCATTAGACTCAGCGAAGATGAGAGTTTTATTTTTCATAGGGTAGTATAAGGACTCATTTGACATAAAAAGATTATTTGGGATAGCCCAGTGTAAAAAAATCTTCATTAGGGATTTTTCATTACTAGAATAACCTCTTATATGCTTACATGGGAAGGATTTAAATTTTTTTAGTCATAAGATTTTTAATAATACATTCAGGATTTTAAGGGAATATTTTATTCAACAATGATATTGATTCGATAGGAGGTGGTTAGGGAAACATTATTTATGGTGATGCAACTGGTATTGAGTAGTTTTGATGCAGGTCATGTGAGTCATAGCATACAAGTCTTATCAATTGAGTCATATTAAATGATCATAAAAACCTCATGTTTTACTTCGCGTAGAGTGACCTGAATCTCAGGCAGTGTATATGGGTTGAATACCAGCAATCCTTCGACCTTAGGCTTACCTATACTCCTTGAGTAGAAACATCTATAGCTGATACTCATAGACAATATATTTAGTGACATGTGATTCCATATTTTAGTAGTGATTGGTAGAACATGACCATATTTTTTGATATTCATGCGGAGGTTCAGGAGGATCATGGACCAAAAATCCTTTTAGCTTTAGTAGTGACCTTTACCCATATTTAATGCATAAGAATACGGAAAATATCATATACCAAGGTATTATTCTAAGGTAATGTATATGATATGATGATTCATCTTCTTATATAACTTTGGATGAATATGAGACCTTATGATATTGTTTTTTTGTGTGTGTTAGTGTCCCAACAGTCATTCAGGTGGAGTGTGTGTGTTACTATCAAGCCTCAGTTTAGGAAGTATATTCCGGTTTTATCCAGATGTATTGATAGATATGATGCATGTATTGGTGGTATCATATGAAATGAGTGATACTGTACATTATCAATTGTTGTACCACCATCCAACAGGTGAAGGAATAACACAGACGACTGGAAGTAATCTTAGTACGGTTATCCTTTCTAGAGAGGAAATGGGATGATGTCTCTATGGAAATCATGACATGTTTTAATTGTTCTAATCATGGAAAAGATATAGTTTTGGGAGTTTTTATTAGTTTAATAGGTTCAAACATTAAAAAAATATTCTAGATAAATTCTCAGTATACAGGAAATGGAGGATATATATCAGGGAGGATGTACGTCTTTGTGGAGCTCCCCGGTCTATCATATATGAGAGGGTTACTTGATTCATATTGTAGTTCTAGAATGGTTTATAGAATTAATTTGGTACCCATGTTATTTTGAGCATAACCTATCACTCTTAGAATAGTGGAAATATAGAGAACACGATTCATGTCTTAGAGGAAAAAATTTGTGCATATGTCCCTGACTTTGGGGGTTCATGGGAGACACACATACCCTTATATGTTTTTTCATAAACATGTAGCTCTTAGGATACCAACTAGATATATCCTGATGAGACCATATTTGGAAGGTCTTTCTAATCACATATATACGAATTAGACAAATGGTAGGCAAATTTACCTAGACCACATCTCATCCATGAGACTTCAGAGAAGGTATGGCTGATCAGAAAGATAATTTTGATAGATTAGTCCATATTGAAGTCATAATCCAATCTACATTGACATAAACATTAGTTAATGGTTGGGGACTAGGTTTTATTATGAGATTCACCTAGGGTGGGCCATCGATGAATTCAATGTTAGGGAATCCTCTTTCCAAGATTCATCAGTCCATTGGAGGACATTGACAGAATTAGATAAGTGGTGTATCCAAGAGTACATACTCACAGATACAATTCTATCAAAATTTCTTCTATTTATCTCATCTCTTCTAAAATTTTTCACTTATAGAAGATGTTTAACAAATTTCTGAGGTTTAGTAAGATGTGGATGCTTTTATTGAGGAGTTCCTAGTTCGTATTATAGACCTTATCAAGAATGACCTCTGAGGAAATTTAATTGAACTTGTGTGAGTGTTGTTCTATCATGGCCCAGTGCACACTAAAACCTAGTAAGTTGAGGTTGATGTACATTCTTAGTGTATGAAACTCTTCTCCGGAGATCCCTTACAATACTTAGATGGCCAAATTGGGGAAAAGACTCATTAAGTATGGGAGGTTGTAATGACCTGAATTATGATGATGGTACATATTATTATAAATTCATCAATACACTCGTTGAGTTTAATTTTCCTCAAAACAACAATATCATACCTTAAGGCTGGTCGATTTTGTTGTTTTCTATGTGGTTTCATAGTATTTGGATGCCAGTTGTTGGCTAAATACATGTTTTGTATTTAAATTCATGTTTTTCATTAAATATAAAATACATATTGGTTGGGGTAGACCCAATTTAGGATGTGATCTTGGTTTTTCATGGATGTGAAAATCTCAGGATTTACATGGCATGTAAACCTTACATATAGTGTAAATTCACAGATAATTTCTTAAAAAGAGGAGGAAGGGACTCATTTTTTTGATAAAAACCCTCATACCTTATCTCATACAACATGAACTAAATAGGATATCCATATCCAACTCAACCTAGGCTCTATCATTCTTTTCCATCTTGAAAAAAATTGAGACACTGTATGTAATTTTTGATCCCTCAAGGTAAGAGTATTGATATGCTGACCTCTTTAAATAGTTAATCTCTCATTATTTTGTGATATTTTTTTTGAATTATCATATTTTCTATTATTATGTTATTTGTTTATTCTTCCTATTTCACACATTCTTCTTCAAATAAAAGGTTTATAATGGATGAGTATCCATCCACAAAAATATGGTAGGTGGTATATTAAGTTTTCACAAGGATTGAGTGTTTTTATAGCATCTACATTATGCCACATGCCAAAAAATTTAAATAAATTCTTAAAAATCATTTTCCATATTTAACTACTTTAAACATTCATATAAACTAGCATAAACCAATGTTCAATTATTGGAGGTTGTAAAAAACATTGAACTCCACCGATTTGGGTGTTCCAAATAAAATCCCCTATTTTTTATTAAATATTTAAATGTAGAAAAAACATCCTCTATTTTTGGAAGGAAAATTAGATGGATATTCCTTTCTTTTTTAACTAAATGTACATTTTTTAAGTGGTTATATGTTGGTATAATAACCACAACCAATGTTATAAATATTTAAATATATTAATTATAAATTCTTCACCTTTAGTTAATAGTGAAAAATGATTATAATTATCCAACAGGTGAACCCTCATTGATGTTATTTTTTATTACATGATTACTAGTAATGGAACAATGGTTAAAGTTTATATGGATTATGGTGTTTAACACACCCTTATTTTGTGTTATGGGAATGATATCTCACACCATTATACTCTTATCTGGATGATATTCACGATGCTCTAAATTCCTTTTCATCGGGTGTTGGGCATGATTACTCATCCCACCATATCATGTTATGGAAATGTTATCTCAAATTATTGTGGGATTCTAGTAATGAAGCCTTTATTATATCATATAGCTCGCTTGACTAGTTTTTATACCTATTTTATTCTTTGGGTCCATCGAAAACCCGGTATCCATATATATGCCTTAATATGTTCTCATGTATCTTTTGTGTGTACCTGTAAATATATTATATATATGATTACTTATATATATGGGTATAGATGGTTACTAATTAGACATACACTAGCCTATGATAATGTTGGTACATCCATCCAAGCACCCCATAGGAACCTAATTCAATTGGTATTTGTCCTTCATCATTTATTATTATTAATTTATATCATAAAATTATGATGTTATGTACATTGGTTGGATTATTCTAGACATCATTTTTATGGACTAGTAATATTATCTCACACACTAATCAGGCCACCTTTGTTACCTGAGTAGACTTCACAACTGCATGTGTGGACAGGGGAAAGAACCATATCTCAGATGCTTGAATTATTTTCCTTATATCATTGAGAATGATAGAATATTACTAAGCATTCAATTCTGATGCTAGTGGACCAAACTTTTTTATTTTCTTATTTTTTTTATATAATGGTGTATATTCATGTTCCATATTTTCCTTTTTGAATATCCATCATCCATGACATTATTTTTATATGACACCATCTTTTGATTTCAATTGTTATTATAATTTCATGATTTTTTACGCTTCTCGTGTTGATTATTTTAATGTTCCCAATGTTTCATATGTTATATTATGCTTTCTATATTATATTTTTATTTATTATTACCATTTTGTCACTATCATATAAGGGTATAGTCTCCCCATTGTGCATCATTGTACCCTTATTACTAGTCACCAGCCTCTGGAATATGGGGAGGTGAGCTACAGGCCATGTGACCCACTGTATTGGGGAATCGATTAAGGGGATCTGGGGTAGGGACATTATAGGTGTGGAACTTTTTATTCCTAGATATTGACATATTTAACCAAATAATTTGGTTTATATGATGATTATTTTTATGGTCCAAAGAGACTGTTGATATTGATAGGTTTATTTTCTATCTCATGATGGGGTCACTAATGTTTTTCCTGGTGAGTGGGACCATTGATTAGGAATGTTGTGGCTAGTTGTTCCTTTTTCGAGGGTAATATCATGACATTTTTAAAATATGTTTCTTTATAAGATCCAATCTTGTCTGGGATTTCTCATTTATTCAATTGTGTTTTCATACATTGAGAACAATCTACATATTTTTTAGGGTTTTTTACCCTAGATAGAGTTCATAATTTCAATTAATGTACCCCCAAATATGATTCACATTTATATTCTATCTTATCCAATGGAACTATCTAAGTTGGAAGATATTAAATTCTACCTTGAGAGCCTCAAGGATAAGGGAATTAATTAACCTAATGTGTCACCCTGGGCCTCACATTTACTCATTTCAAAGAATGAATATGTGAGTCTCAAACATTTCATGTATTATATGATGTTAAATCGGGTGATTGTTACGAATAAATGTCATTTTCCATGCCTTAATGATCTCTTTTTAATACAATGAGTGGAAGGATGGTGTTCAACGATTGGAATTTGGTCAGGGTGCCACTAATTGTGAGTCAGATATGTGGATATACCTAAGATAATATTTAGGATCAGTTATGGGAATTTCTATTAAATGTTTATGAAATTTGATTTAACTAATACTCATGTGGTATTTATGGATTTTATGGACAAAATCATTCATAATTTCATGGAATATTAATTATTGTTTTCATGGATGATATTTTGGTTTACTCAATGTCAAAGGAGGAGTATCCACATCATTTTGATATCATTCTTCGAAACATAAAGGAACGGATTTTATCGATAAATCTTTTTAAATGTGAGTTTTTCATATGAGAAGTTAGATTTTTTAGGAATGTTATATTTTAGTGGGGAATCATATTTTATCTCCATAAAATAAAAGATTTTATGTCTTGGGTGCAGCATGGATAATTTTTTATGATCTGTAGATTCTGGGGTTTGGCTGGTTACTAGAGGTTATTTATTTATTATTTATCCCAAATCACATCATTGATGTGAGTTTTAACCCATAAGTTTGTAAAGTTCAATAGAATGAAAAATTTTAATGTTATTTTTTTGGAGATAAGTGTGATATTTTATTCAGTGCCAATTTTGATACTTTCGAAACTGGGTTTTAGTTATGATGTTTTCTTTGATACTTTTAGTAGTCATTAGGGATGTGTATTGATAAAGGTGAAACATGTGGTGGCCTATGTCTCTCTCAAGTAACTCATTATTGAGAATAACTACCATGCCCATGATCCTATTTTGGTAGTATTTTTGTATCCATTAATCATATTTCGTCACTATCTCTTTGTCGAGCGGTTAATAGTATATTTTGATCATAATATCATAAAATATATTTTTTACTTAGATGTATATGAACATTCAATAGATACACTTGTTCAACAGTCTTTAGAGTATCTATTTTTATATTTTATATAATTCTAGGAATGGTAATGTGGTTCTCAACTCTTTGAGTTCAAAATTCCCGAAAAAAGATGTAAATGAATAAGTTGGGGAGTGGTATCTGATAAATATGTTTACTAAGATGTGTCTTGGATTGGAATACATTGTTGTAAAGGTCTTTTTTATTGATAATATTTTAGTCATTTTATAATGAGTTATTTTGAATTAATCATTTGAATGACACAAAGTTCCAATGAATAGGTAAAAGAGTTTATGATAGGGAGACCTGAAGTGGGTTTTCTCGGTCTCCTAGTAGAGATTTATACTTCAATATTTGGTTTTCTGATATAAATTCTATAAGTAAAATGTTGATAGAGTGTTGAATATGGTCATTTTGGTCAACACACCCTTCGGATACCATGTTGTATCATTACATGAGGTGTGTGTATAAGTTTCCAATTATGTTGTGATCAATTACAGACTCAATATCATAGTGTTGAAGTTGTACAAAAATTATAGTGTTGCACTACAAATCTAATAGTTCATTAAAAACATTAACTATTCTCGTACGGAAGTGGGATATGATTTTCATGGACATCATTGTTAATTATCGATGGATTCCTTTTAGAAATTATTTGATATGGGTGATCATTGATCGACTTATGAAATTTCCTAAATTCTTAATATTCAAGGATATGAAAAAAGTCAAATATCTTAGTTACATTTACATCTATGTGATTATTATAATTTAGGGGATTCCCTATGTGATTTTTATTGATAGGGACATGAGGTTCACATATAGTTTATTTAAGTGTTTATGAGATGTGATGGGTACCTAGTGGAAATTGGAAATGACTTATCATCCCTAGATGGATGATAGGATAGAGATATCTATATAGGTTCTTAGGGGAATGCTTTGATCTAACATATTTTATTTTGGGGGATCTTTGGAAATTAATTTTCCTCTTGTGTAATTTTCCTATAATATTAGTTATAAGTATTTTATTCAGATGGATCCCTTTGAAGTTCTATATGGAGGGCCATGTAGATCTATATTTTTCTCTATAGAGTTGGGGGAGCAGTTCTTTCATGGTCTTGGTCTCATTCAGGATATGACAGAGAAGGTGTATTAGATATTGGGAGAGGCTCTTCACAAAAGAAATCTATCAGAAATATTATTCTTGACTAAAACTTACTTTTTATTAACTAGGAGAGGGTGGAGAGCCCTACAACAAGGCATCAAGGAGGTCGAAATATGATGGAGGCCAAGGGAATCATCCACTATAGTTTTATGTTACTGATATATTTTTTCTCACAGATTCACCTTATATTGGAAGTAATAAATTTGTTAATATTGTTAAGTTTCCACAGCGGTTTTTTGGCCCATTTGAGCTCATAGATTGATATGGAAATGTGGAATATTTATAGTGACCCTGACCCTAGAATCCTAGATTCTGTTTTGTTCTAAAATTACATTGGTATAACATTAATTGAAACACATCTTGATGGATGGACAACATTTGTTATCATTTTATTGTAGATACATACAAGATTATTGTATAAAAAATTAATACCCAAATTGAAAAAAATTATTTCAAGGATAATTTAATTACATCTAGTATATCTGAGCATATGTTTCTTATTAAACATCATGGAAATACTAGGGAAATAGTAAATGTAAATTTAAGCTAAAATTTCATTAATGTTTATATACAATATGAAAAGTGATGAATTATTGATAATAATCAACATTGAATGGTAATAACTGAAAATTTTTTCCAAAAAATAAATAAAATGATAATAAAGTTTAAAAACCATATAGAAAGGTAAATAATTGAAAAAAATTTCCACTCAAATAACTGAATAAATATCTCGTGGTAAATAATTGAAAATACATGCCATTTAATCAATAAACTAAGAATAAAATGGATCCATGGATTTTTTTCATAGTGAAAATAGCATGTATAATAAAAATTGAAACTGGTAAAATGAAATAATTAATTATTGGATTCCATGTTTCCTAAGTAAATTTTAAATTTAATATAAATACAATTAATAAGATAATTTAAAACACCCTACGTTGAAACCAGATTTAGAATAGCCAATTAATTCAACCCATGAGACAGACCATTCATTTTGGTGATATTAATAACTAGGACCCACCCATGGTGTACCAATAAAATTAACTCATAATAATAAAAATAATTAATTTAATTCATGAACATTGGGCCTTATAAAATATTTTCATTTAGTAAAAGATGTAGATATATTAATATTTCCCAAATTAATCAAATTACATTAAGTCAAAACCATATGAAAAAATGGAATATCAGTTAAGAATTAATTATATCCATCATAAAATATTATGGATATTTAAGAGGAATGGAATTTAAAATTTAAATTTCTTACAATAATTTTACTGTTTCAAAAATAATTTAACAATCTCAAAATAAAGTGATATTTCGAAGAAAACTTTTATCACTTTGTAATATTCAATTCGAATCCCGTTGGTTGGGATTTTTCAAATTGAATCTTAAAATAACATGTATAATGAGTGATTCATTATATTATATTTATATGTGTTATTATAAACACCACACAAAAGAAATATGTTGTGAACATTACATTTATGTCACTGATGTAAAATGTGTGAAAAAATGACTTACCATAAACTACATTTTGGTTAAACACCCTTTAAAAACATGCTTAATTTTTATAATAATGTTAATAAGATTTAAAATAAAAATATTAACAATTATGATATAAAATATTTTTCTATTATATCATATTATATCCTTTCTATTAACAAATTTTTAACATTTTCATCGTTTTGGGTGTTAACATTCATGTTTTTTATTATGTTTTGATAGTAATTTTTTGTTCCAATTAATTTGAACATGATTTAATCATCCCGAGTATTTAAACCATGATTAATATTTTATATATATTAATCATATATTTTTAAATAAATCTATAAAGTATGGAGATATTAAATGAAATACACCCTTCATGGATAGATTTCGTCGTACGTACACATTAACGTTGTTTAAATTTTTCATGTTGTATTAATGGAAAAAAATTAAATAATTTATAAATATATCCATGTCTGTGTCTGTGTTGTCATTATATTATTATACATATTTCATTATTATCACATATTATTATTAAAACAATCCTTTATACATTTCATTAAATCATGAATGAATCACATCGCTTTGAGGAGGCAGTAGTCCACATGTCTACAAATGATGTTATCATATTATCATAAAATATAAGGGAAAAGAAATGGGTTTTACCCTAATTTAATTAGAATAAATAGATTAAAAATATCACATTTACAATATATGTACTATTAATTTATTATTATTCCCAACCTTGAAAGGTTTTAATGTAAGAACAAATAACATCAGTTCACGATGCGATAGTTAACCGTACACAGGAACGATGATTGTGTATCCCATTGGATGGATTTGTGAGTGATTATAGGTCATACCATTGACATAAAAAATATTTTAATATTTAATATATGTATATCCTAATATAATATTAATATTAAAATAATTTACATTCATTATAATGATATAAATCAAAATTGATTTTTGAAAATTTTACCTCTTCATTGGGAAACTTCTTTTTGATTATACCAATCATCATCATTGGTTCTATTTCTACCAAAATTTATGCATCTAGGATGAGGGTATTAATTTCAAGAGATTATATTTTTAGCTATTGGATGATCCAAAAGGTATTTAGTGGTGTTAATAAGTTAGGGGGTGAGTTCCCTTTTATAGTGGAAGAGAGTCATTATTGTAAATATAAAAAGTTAAACACTATTGGGTTGTATCTCATACATAATTTTACTGTAAAAATGAACCCAATTATTTAAATGAGCTGATATTTTCTAAATATTACTATATAATATCATTTTAACAAGTTTATTTGTCAATTTTTCCATTATGTTTATGTTCTAATCCATTATTAAGCTAGATTTTCCCTTAGTTGATGTAATTAATTTTAATAGCATTCATTAATATTGTTGTTCAAAAAATAATTTCACCATAGTAGAAATTACAAATTATTCTCATTGTAATTATGGAATTCCTTTTTTCCGAATTCCAATTACTTAATTGGGATAAATTAATTTAAAATTAATCTCATATACGAGATGATAATAATGATTTTTAAGATGAAAATTTTAAAAAATTACTATGTTTTCAAAAATAAATTCCAAATAAAAATTATTTCATTTACATAAATTATATTAATATATTTATATTTTATCTAAAACTATTTTAAAATATTTTAATAATATAATTTAATTCGGTAATTATTTTTGAAGAAAATTCATCTTTCAATTAAAATTCTATATTTTTCACTATTCATTAAATATGAAACTTCACAAATAAATACCAAAATATAATATTAATATAACATTGATATTCTAATTTAAATAAAATATAGTTTATTTTTTCATATAAATCTTATAAAATTTATGATATTTAGTTTTAAAAGTGCTTCCTCATTAAAAGGATGAGAAAACCCCCTAGAATAATATAGATTTTATGCCTAAAATTAGATTTATTCTTATCTTATTCCAATAAAAAATATAAAAAATATATATAATTAATATCATTCCATAATAATAATAAATTAATGTATAAATAAAAAATAGCATTGGAAGTATAAATATAGCTCTTTATAAAAATATTTCCTATATATTCATTCTATATTCATATTCATTTTTATTTAATTTTATACCAATGATTTCAAACATATAATTTAATAAGTTATTTTGTCAAAGTAATAAACACAAATTTATTTTCTATGATACATCTTGTTATATTAAATAATAACGTATTAATAATATTTTTTTGTTTATTAAAACATTGTTTTGCATGTAACAGAATCCATTGAAGAAATATTTTCTTGAGTATAATTCAAGAAGACTTTGGGTTCTGTGTGATAAATATATGATTTTTGTTTCTTGTAACTCAAGATAGACTCATTGTTACATATATTTAAACTGATATAATGTATTGAATTTATTTAAAATATTAAATATATCGTAAATCCTGAGGATATTAAATTCTTTTCTATGCTTAGTATTGCATGCCATGCACACTATCGAATAAATTATTATTCTTTTATAATAATTATCCATCTAGATTCATAAAAACATAAATTAATTTCCCCCCGTCAATTTAAACATTATTCTAACAATAAATTATATTATTTTGAAATTTTCATTTGTCGAAATCCCACATTTTAAAGGGGGTACTAAAATATTCTCATCATAAAAGAGATTTGAATGTGAAAAGATCACAAGGAATAATATATAACTATGTTTAAAAGTATGAGAAATTTTTTTTCTAGTTAACTTATAGACTTGGAGGAAAATCCTAAATATTTATAGGGAGTTATTTTAGTCATTGATCAAAAATAATTGAATGAACAATGGAAAGTTGAGTGCCTTAAAATAATAAATCTCTAATGATTTAAAACACCATCAGTTCAATTAAAAAAATCTATTAGTGTAAAATCTAATTTAAATATCATTTTACTATTGTTTATTATCATTATTAATACCTAATAATATAATAAAATTAAATGTCATAATATATTTCTATAAACATAATTTTATCCTTCTATTGTGTTTCGATAAATTTCAAATTTATCCCTTTAATAATGACATAAAAATCCAATAACTAATTTCTCTCCAGATGTACTAATATTTACTTTTAAATGATCATAATATCTAATATACAAGTATATATATCTTTATATATCTATTTTCAAATACAATATGGTAAATATATTAATCCTTATACGAAAGAATTAATATTATCAGTTCATCATTAATATTTACTCATCAAATTATTTTACTAAAACTAACAACATGATAATCAGGGAATCATATGGGCTAGTGGTATGTGTGAAACCCTTATCATCCTTTGATCATGGGTTCTATCCCCACTGCCTAATGGGATGCAAATAGGTCACCACCCTATACATTGTTCGATGTTTTTGTGAACTAAATTTAAAAAGTTTCTTTTGTTGTTCCAATAAATGAGATGGAAACATTGAAATTTAATCATTAAATAATTTTTTCTATGTTATTCCATACAATATATTTTTTTAAAAAAATTATAATCTTATTTTATGATTTATACACTTTTTTTACTGATTTCATAAACCCTTATGGTCATCAATAAATTTAAGAATACATCTATATATTGTAAGGAATTATTACTCAAGTTATGTTTTCACCAAAACATTATACATTTTATAAGACACTCTAAAATGTACATAATCATGGTATAGTTTGATTAAATAATATATAAAAAGTGATGTTTAATATTTTAAACATGTGATCAAGATTAATTTCATAAATCTATTATGGAATCCATAACACTTAATATAATTAAGATGTATGTACTTCTATGATAAACCTCTAAGTCTATATTAGGGTTCTTTTCACTAATCTAGGATTCCTAAACTAGATTCCAAGGTTCATAAAATACATCCTTTTATTCCTACTATATAAACCATGACCCAGTCATCCTAGATCCAGTGTTTTTCTACATTTAAAATTGAATAAGATACAAGTAAATGCATCTCAAATGACAGATCAATTTAGTTGCCTTTGTAAACTAGAAGAATACATGATTCTTTTATTAAAAATGAATATAAAAGTATACCAATTTTTTTGTGGATTATTTATTTAAATATATAATATCATTTAATATACTTTTTTTTAGACTTCATGGAATCTGGTGGAATGGAAAAAAAATAGATGCGCTCAAATTCTTTTTAAGTGTTATGTATAGTGGAATAAATAATGAATTAATGAGCATATTCAATATGGAAAGGTAATAATATAAAAAAAATGACATACTATCAATAAAATGTGAAGGAAGTGAATAAAAAATATACAAAGGTAATTAACTAGAAACACATTCCTCTCAAATAACTAGATAAGGTTTACTCAATATGAAAATGTAAATAAATGAAAACACATGTTATTAATCAATAAACTAATAATGAAATGAATCCATAGATTTTATCGTAGTGAAAATATCATGGATAATAATAACTGATTATGAATGAAGGAAATTATTAATTATTTTACACAATATTTCCTAGTTATATTATACATTTACTATCAGGTCTTTAAAAATGACGTTTTAAAACATACTGGGTGAAAACCCCACAAAGGCTAGCCAACTGACTCATCCCATGAGACTACCAATACCTTGAGGGGATGTAAATAATTTGGACCCCCCCCCCCATTTTATACATATAAATATAATTTCACATGTAATTAATAATATATTTAATTCATGATAAATTCACCTTATCAAATATATTTATTTAGTAAAAGATACTTATTTATCAATATTTTCCAAATTAATCAAATCATGTTCAAGGTAAAACTGTATGAGAAAATGGAATAAAGATTATGAAATAATAATTTCAATCATACATGAATATATATATTTAATATTAATTTAATTTAAACTAAAAATTTATTTCAATAATGTGATTCCTACAATAGAAAATTAAAAATAACAAATGAATGTGATATTACAAAGATTAGTTTTACCAAATGGTAATTTTAAATTAAAACCCATTTTGATGAGACAATTCTGAGCGAAAATTAATATAAAATAAGGTATGAGTGATTCATGATAATACATAAAAAATGGGAAGCATATGCACTACACAAAATAAATATGTATTGAATATGATATTTATCTTAGAAATATAAAAAGTGAGATTAAAATCCCTCACCTTACACTCCTTGTTTATTAAACACCCTTTAACCTCCTATATAATGATTTTAATCATGTTTTTTATAAAATAACCATATTAATATTTGTGATATCATATATTGTTTTTATAACATATTATAACTCTTTCATTAATAATATTTCACTATTTTCATCGTTTGAGGATTTAATTGCCTTATTTTTTTAGTATGTTTCTATGTGAAATATTTTGTTCCTATTAAATAAATCATTTATTAATCATCTACATAATGAAAACATCAATATAAATTTTATATATATTCAGTATATATTTATTTAAATTAACCTATAAAATTTCGATATAGGAAATGAAATACATAGTTCATTGTGATAATTGGTTGTACGTATGCATTAACGATGTTTCCATTTTTTCATGAAATTAAAAGAAATAAAATAAAATGATATATATTTATAATATCATTAAATAATAATAATAATTACATATATACCACATATTTTTATTAAAAATATCATTTATACATTCCAAGTAAAGAGTGAATGAATCACATCCCTTTGAATATGCAATAGTCCACACATCCACAAACAATGATATCACATTACTATAAAATGTAAAACATAATAGAATTTATTTTAAAAAAAATAAATAAACAAAAATAAATAAAAATTTCATATATATAATGTTTATAAACTATAATTCCATCATTATTTCGATGCATGATATGATGTAATTGAAGATTGAACATCATCGGCTCATGGGCCAGTAGTCCGCCGTACCCATTGAAAATGATTGTGTATCCCAAATTGTGGAAGTGTGTGTGATTTTAGGACTTAAAGAAAACATAAAATCATATTATAGTATATATAATACTATGTTTATTATAAAATATTTAACTAAAAAATTAATGAAGTAGAGAATGAAATAAAATAAAAGTGTTTGTTGAATAACGTTGTATCTTCTTTGGGTAACTCCTTTTGGTTTATACCAAAAGTCTTACACGGTTTTATTTATACATAATAAGAGGCTTCCTGGATTTAAGGAGTAATTTTGTAATATTATTTGGGTAATTTTTGGAGGATCGATAATGGCTTGTGAGGTGGCAATATGTATGGGGGTGAGTGCACTATTATAGTTTATAAGGAATAATATTCTTGTTAATATAAAAAGGTAAACAATATTGGAAGGTATCCATTCCATATTTTGACTCCAATATTTTAAAAAAACTATAATTATATTATTTTCCAAAATATTTCCATAAAATGGTTTTTCTAATATTTTATAGGTCATTTTGGCCCTTAGGATTAAGGTTTTGTCCCTTGTTAAGCTAGTTTTTCTCTTATTGAATGTAATTAAATTTAATTTATTTCAATAAACATTTTTGTAAAAAATTAAATTTAAATTAATATAAATTATAAATTATTCTGATTCAAAAAAATTTAATCCATTTTTATAAATTATAATAACATAAGAGGATGAAATTAATTTAAAATCAATCATGTAGATGAGACAAGAAAATAGGTTTTTATAGTGAAAATTCTAAAAAGTTTACTAAGATTTTATATCTAAACAAATAATAAAAATGATTAAAATGACATAAAATGTATTAATAGATGTTATATTTATCTAATAATTCTTCAAGACCAATTAAATTTATAATTTATCAATATATATTATTTATATGAAAAGTAATTTTTCAATTATAATTATATATTTTTCACTGTTTATCAAAAATGAAACATCATATATTAATACCAAAAACTAATCCTATGATAATTTTGATATAACAATTTACTAAAATAAGTTCAATTACTTATATAAAATTTTAAAAAGTGCTGAAATTTAGTTTTAAAATTAGTGTACCATTAAAAGGCGGTAAAATAACCTTTTGAAAATAAAGCTATTATGTATAAAATCGGATTAGTTCTTATCACATTCCTATTAAATATATTGGATTAATATAAAAAATATTTTATTTAATATATAATATTTATATTTCATTAATATCATTCACTCATAGTAATTAATTTAATTTACTAACAGAGAACACCTTTCGATGCATAGAATATTTCTTTACAAAAACATTTCATATATAATAAATTGGTTTTCATATAAATATCTTTTTAATTACTAACCAATTTATTCAACAATATATTTTTATAATTTATTTTATCCTATTAATAAACACCAATTTAATGTCTGCTTTATATATTTTTATGCAAAATAATAATATTTTTGTAATAAATTGTTTTTTGTTAAAACTCAGGCTTCCGTGTAACACAGCCCATAAAAGAAACATGTTATTAGTAGAAACACAAGCTGACTGAGGGTTCCATTTAGAAAAATATAATCTTATTAGTTCATTTAACATAAGAAAAATACAATTAAATGTGTATTAAAATATATATAGTGTATTGAATTTATTTATTCTAGTAAATATATCATAATTTCCTAGGAGGTCATATTAATTTTCTTTCTTCGTGTAGCGTTTCATAGGCGGTATCAAATAAAATGTTTTCATATTATAATTTTTGTGGAGTTAAAATATTGGTAATACTTAACATGTCCCTTCTCTTTGATTCTTGATATGTCCCATTTTCCCAATTGAGGAGGTGTCCGCCGAATCATTCCCATGAGAATGAATGGGACAATGTGGATCAAGAGCCTCATACCAATGTTGTTGAGCTACCTGTTTAGATTATGGTTCGCCTGGATATGGTACTTCATTGTAAAATTCTTCCTTTGGTTTGGGTAATAAGTTATTGAATATGGGATTGACATGATACATTATAATATGAATTATTTATGAGGTAGAAGTGTCCTTCCCTTATTGTGAGTTTATAATCTTAGGCACTTTTTGGGGACACACTGCCTTTATGGTGGGGATAATGTGACATTATTTAACATTATTTTTAGTACTCAATGATTATTTTTCCCTTTATTTTGTCGGGTCCTTATTGAGGGTAATTTCATGAATTTTCATAAAATTTAGGAGATTCAAGGTGTATACATTGTTGGCTCATGGTTATGAAAAATCAATCAGTTTGGCCTATGAAACCATACATGCAATCATGATCTTTTGGAAGGGGGAGTATAGTTTTTTCAAATCGTATGACCACTCTTCAAGACCACTAACCCCTAAAAAATGTATTATACATATTTAGAGCATGGTTAAGGTAATATTGTGGCCAAATAATGTAGCCCAAATTGAATCTCTATATAGGGAGAACTGTTATTGTTAACCCTGAAACGTCTATAGGAAATAAAGTGCATGAGTTTTTAAAGCTATAAATTTTAATTTAAAAATACTTCGGACCAATTTTTATCCTCTAATTATCCAAAATATCATTTAACCTCATCCTAATACATACCCGGTGATCTATAGGATTCTCTCATGAGATTGTAGGTGTTTTTTCATCATTCTTGATGGATCAACTAAATGTATGGTGTATTTTTATTTAGTTTTCCCTTTTCATATCATATCTTTATTGGATGTATTTTCCTATCATCTTGGGGAAAATTACTGGTATTTTTACTCTTGATATAAGGATTTTCATAGAGAGTTGATGTTTTTATGGATATAAGATCATGAGGACTTGATATTCAATTCCTCAGTCTCCATTTTTTAAGGAGGTTAATTCTATCTCTATTATTTGTGGAAGTGTTTCTTGAAAAAGGGATAATTACATGGTTTTTTATTACTCATGTAATTTAATTTTGTTTACTTTTTGAAATGATTTTATTTGTATTTATAATGGTTATATAAGAAAGGAATCATGTTTTTAATGGGGTATTTCATTAAAAACAGTTTATCCACACCTATTAGTTGGTAAAACTGTTCAATGGTTTTGGTTTATAAATTTTGAGAATGGTTTTTAAATGGATTCAGTCAAACATAGAACATTGTGAATCTTGGGTGCATTATGAATGAAAATTTTACAATAGTATGCATAATACCACTAATTTTAACACCTATTAGATCCGCCATATTCTTATATTGGGATTCCTTTTTAATGTGTTGGACATATACCTATAGGATAAGGCCCAAATAGTGTGATTTTTAAATTTTTTCTATCATTTTTTACTATGTTGGATTGTTAATGGTTATTTTCTCACATTCTTTAACATGATGGGTTGGTCAAGGTTATATTGCATTCATGTTTTTCTTATTTTGTACCTGTGGATCATACTGATTATTATTTTATTCTTACCACATGTACATGTCACGTTATTCATTTTTATAATGTTAATGGATTTAGAAAAAAACAAGATGATTTAAAAATGGTTTTTATTTGTAAAAATACATCGTAAAACTGTGTTCATTCTAAATCGTGAACATTCCAATTCATGATATTTCAATTTGTGTAGATTCTTTGGAGGAATAATACACGGATTTATTCTAAAAAAATAATTATTCCACTGTGATGTTATAGAAATTGTTTTGTAGGTCCCTAGTAAATGGAAGAGATAATTTTTGCATGTAGGATTCCCTTTATGTCAATATCTACACAGTGGGAGTGTTTAGAGGTGATACTCATTCATAGAGATCCTTGATGGACTTTTCATATCATAAATTATAGTTTAGTCAAATTTTAATGGATTTTATGGATCATGGATTTAAATGTTTCTTTATATTTGAACTTTTTTTATTTCAGTTTTTATTTTATATGGGACTTGTTTCTATTATCTTGATGCACCTCACTACCATGAGGAGCTGGCTCAAGTGGATTTTCTAGTTTAAAAAGGTTGGATCATTAAATTCAATATCCTTAATCGGAAACAATTGTCAATGGGGTTGGTTTTGAATTATACATACATCAAAAATACAATTGGAAAATTATTTTAGACATTTTTTGGATTTCCCCGGTCGTAAAAGACATTTCAAAATTATTACATTTTACCGGGATAAATAAATTTAACCTTTGTAATTAATATTAAATACCAAATTTAATATTTAACCAATTAACTTAATTTAATATTATTAAATTTTTTTATCAAATAAAATTTCTATATGTTTGAAAGATTATTTTTTAAATACCAACAATTGAACATGTAAAATATTTTTTTAAATAACATTTATATGTCATCAAATTTTCATATGATAAATTTACCAGGTTTAATAATTTTATAACCCAAAATTTATTTTATATTAATTTAATGAATTACATTTGACTTTTATTGATATAAACAAATCCTCACCTTGAAAATACATGATTTAAAGAGATGACCAATAACATTTCTTACATTAATGTAACATCTTTCATTAGATACAAATATTTTTGGAATAGGATTTCTATACATAATCAAAATTTCTCAATGAATAATGGTATTCCTAAATTTTAAATTTTTATTATTTTTATTTTTTAAAATATTCTATACTATTCATTCATGGTTATGAAATCATCAATATTATAATTCTCGTAAATCCATCATTTTTAGAATAATAAAAATTTGGATTAGAAAATGATTAATAAAATAATTTTACAAAAATTTATCAATGATATATTTAAAAATTATGTTATTTTTTATATCCTTATTCAAAAATTCATAAATTTAAATTTTATGTAAAATCATAAAATATATTTAAACATATTTTTTTACAGAAAATCAACATTTTTGAATATTAACTAAATTTTATATAAATTACTATATAAATTACTATTAATATATTTATTTTTGTATTTATAAAAAATATTAGATTCATTGTTTAATGGATTTTAATTTAATATATTTGAAATAAATGTTGAGACATTGATATAATAATTATTTTAAAATAATTGTTTCACCATTATAATGGAAATGGGAAAAATCTTAAGAATCTAAATTTTATACCCAAAAATTTATTTTCTATATTAAATAATATAAAAATTATAAACTCAAATATAAGAATATTTTTATCAAATTAACTTTATATGTGTTGGTAGATTAATCATGACATCAGCACATGCAATGAAAAATAACTCATATTTTAAAAAAGTTCATTTTAAGCAGAATGTTTTAGTATAGGAAATAATTATAAATGTTTACGATTATAATAGTATTTTTAAGATTATAATTTTTAGTGAATATTTATGTGACTTTAAACTTAATCAAACTCCTAATTTTCTCCTATTTTAGTTTAATTTAAAAAAAATTTGAAGTGTAGTTTTTTGTAATATATTAAATGATTTTTTAAAATGTTGTTCAGGGGTTTTATAAATTGACATAGTATTTTATATTCTAAATTTAATATAAAAATATATATATATATATTATAAAAAATCATCCAAATAATTCTATATCATATTAAAGTGACAGTTTTAGTAAAATCAGTATTTTTTACTCTTCACCTAAAAAATCCATTATTTTAGAAAATTTTCTTAAATATATCATAAGATAATGGATTTGTGATGAATTCAAATAATAATTTTTCTTTTTCAAATTTAAATTCAATTTTTTAAGAATTATGTATTTTTGAAAGAAAATATATAACATAAAGACAGGGTATTTTATTGAAAATAACCATCTCAATATTTTCTCATTTTAATTATTTTCCTTATAATATAATAATAGTTAATGTTTTTCCATCTTGGGGTTTATTATATCTTTACTAATAATTTATTATGAAAAATTTAACAAAAATTGGTTTTTGAATATGACGCAAATTATAAAAAAAATGTGTATTATAAAGGATCCAAAAAAAGGTAGATATATTCTACCACCTTAAATAAATTTCATCATCTCAATTACATTACCGTTAACTTTGTAGAATATATAAAGGTGGTGAAAAGATTCAAATGCCTTAAGATATTACCATTAATGATATATGACCATTAATATCAAAGGGAAGACTAGAAACCACTTATTTTCCCAATCAATTTCAAAAAAATGTGTCTAATAACATGGTATTAAAGTCTATGTGATGAATTCAATGTTATCCTTATATATTTCATAGTTTTTCTTGTAGTAATATAATGACAACGATTATTTATCTTGTATTTTTTCCTACTCTAAAATAACATGGTGTTAAAGTGAATATATCCATTATATTTTAAAAGTTTAATAAATGTTTTTTAGAGGAGGAAATTATGATTTTTATAAATCTTGTTTACACAATCATAACAATCATACCACTAAATGTTTTCCTTAAAATAAAAAATATTAATGGTTCTAAATTTAGTTCTTATAAAACAGCATGGATACATTAGTGATGATTAAAAAAATATATCCATTAATTAGGGGTAGTGGGTATGTGAAACCTAATTACCACATTGTACTTCATCAATAGTCATTTAATAGGTTCTTACATTATTCATGGGTATATAAGGATGTGTATTCCTACCATACATATAAATACTCATATTAGTTCATTGACATTAATAACCCCCATGTCCTATATACATAAGAAATTGAATTTTTTTTCTACAGAGGATAGGTTCTACCTTATTTACATATGTTGACTAAAATATTCATTTCCCTCGATTATTTGATTCTAAATAGACTTATTTTAAACATTTAAATCATCTTACAATGTAATTATAACAATTCTAGTGTTTCCTGTTCAAGTATTTATTACATATTGGAAATTAAAAAAAATTCACTTTATCATCCTCACCACATGACCTTTCATGAGACACCATCTATCTATTTTTGATGTGTTTGTTACTTTATCTATGTTAACATTATTAGTCATAATCCCCAAAAGAATGACTATATTGATAATAAGGTTTCTCATTCTTTTCCCCGTTCTAATGGGTTATATATTAAGGTAATCTCCACATTGTCCCTTGTACCCATGGTTTGTAAAAATTCCAACCATTACTGTAGCCAATATGATCGAAACAAGTGATGGAACATTTACCCGACACAAATATTATCATAATAATAAAATGAATTCAACTGAAAAAAAACTATATATTATAGACTTTAACATTATCCCATTATTCAATTATTTTATCCGTTTCAAATCATAGTTTTATAAATATCAGTTTAATTTGGGTTATCATATAAATATCAACCTCATCTGTCAACGTAACTAAGAAATCATTAATTTATTGTTCTTTATAATGATCATGTGATAAAAAATATCCCCTAGGTGTGTCAAACCATGTCAGTAGTTAGGCCTTTTTTCATCCAAATTTTGAAGATTGCGTTATAACACAAAATTTCCTTTTTAGGGTTATTACATCTAGGTTTATGTATACTAGATCCTGAATTATATTGAAATATATAAATAGGGACTTCGTTCATGGTAAATTATCTAATTTAGTGGTTATAAATATTCTAGGATATCATTATATACATATACTCAACTCTATGGTTTTCACTATGATCCTATAACCATAATATAATTGTAAATAAACTAATATAACAAAAGTACAGGTCTTATATAAAAAATATCTAAAACCATCCTTTGATTGCAAATATAATAAACCAGAACAAAAATGAAATAAAAAATACATTAATATTGTGATTTAAATAATATATATCACAAAAAGTCTCACAACTTGAGGACCAGAATGTTAAGTGTCTTGGATACTGCTAGTATAGACACCTTATTTTAGACAACTTGTTTAACTTTCCCTACAACTATTGTCCTCTATAATCTCCTCTGAACATCTCAAATAATATGATCATCATCATAAAATGTGATATATAATCCTAATAAAGGGGAATATTTTGTTCTAGGTAAATGAAAATTATCCACCAACCATAATAGTTAGGACATAGGCATGAGGTAAACATGATAAAGTAAGAAATATCATATAAAAAGACCATAGAATCAAATAAGAAAATAATAAATACTAATTGAAAATATTGGTTCATATAGTAGCATGATAATACTATAAAAGGGTTATAAAAAAAATCATTGGAAGCATGTTATAAAAATAAAACAAAACATGAAATCGGAATATAGGAAAATGGAATATATTTAGATCATGAATTTTCATCAAAATTTTAAATATTTTGGATATAAATAACTGATTAGTAACAACATAATGTAGAGGAAACATAATAATATGTAATCACGTAATTGTGGAGTTGGAATCACTACCTGATTCCTTGTGAGTGATCATTATATACTCAATTCCCATAGTGCATCGTGCATTACATAATTGATTATCATAGTATATTAGGAGATATAAAACCATAAAAAATACATTGGAGGGTTATATAAACAACCACACACCATCATACATATATATGAGTGGCCCATATAATTGAATCATTTATATTTTCATAAATAATCCATGGACAGAAAATGGTTTTCATAACTATCAAAATAGTAATACAAAAAAAATAATATCATTTTATACTAAAAATCTGATCACCCAAATTCAACATTTAAAAACAGAGAATATATAGTAATTTACAATCCATTCATTCATTGTAGAATTATCCTTTAAAATAGAGAAGGAATAATGAGAAGGAATTTTTCAAAAAAAAATTGTCTCTCAATGCCATCTATGAAGATTTCATATTCAAATCATGTTCTGAAACAAGTAAAAATAAATACAAACATCAAAATACATTTAATAAAAATAAATTCTAATTAAAGAATCATAAAAATAATTACATCATACGTCAATGTGATAATTATAAGGGGAGTGTTTATCTAAGAATAAAATACATTAATGTGTTTTAATAAAACATTATTGAAAACTCACATCACTAGAAGGATAATGAAAAATATATAATTAAATTTATAAGGGGGAATAAAAAGTCCATTTTAGATAAATAAATATTTTTTTCTTATATGGAATGAGAACATTTTTGTGAATTAAAAACAAATATATGGAATAAAAATCCAATAAATGAGATTGGAATTAATCATAATGAAATTTAATTTTCTCAAAAAAAAAGCACAAAGGATGGTTAGTTTTGTGTGAAACCTAATTTCACAAAATAAGGCATAAAAAATATAACATCCTCAATGGTTATAAAATATCGATATCTAATTTTTTTTAGAAAAAATGGAGGTAGGAATACCTAATAAATTATTTCAATCATTAAAAGCACTTATAACTGGAGTAAAATATAAATCATATCCCAATAAAACAATGAGATTAAAATTTATATTGAAATATCAAGAATAAATGATAATAAATGATATAATATATCTAATAGGTTGTATATAAACCACAAAAATTCAATTTAGTGCATTAAATAATATTTTTTTCACAATGAAGGTGCTTCTGAGATGAAACCCTTACATTATTCTAAATTCATTCTACACACACACTTAACCTCCAAGATAAAAAAAATTCCTTATTAGATTTCAAATTTTGAATAATATTAATATATATTTTTATTATTGTTGAAAATTTATCATCATATGTTATTTATTTATTTATGATATTTTTTCCTTTGACTTCTCATGAATATATAGACAATGACAACATATTTTGTCAATCTTAGAGACCGGAGATGATAATATAATAATAAGTTAAAATAAAATTAAAACTATTATATAAGAAAAAAATCACAAATTTCGTATTAACATATAATATTATTTTTATTTATATTACCCTAGTAATACATGAAATAAGTTTATGGCATTGTTTATGTAGGTTGTCAGACCATACCAAAATTCAACAGACATTAACTCGATAGGTGAGTATGATTAAGGAAGTTTTTATTGAGGAAAATTTTCATTCTAACTGAATCAAAGTTATAATAATTTTATTTTATGTTATGTTGAACCTTTTTTTAAAATATTTATAAACAATTATAGAGATAAAAAAATAAAATATAATGATTTATTGTAGAGGCGGTATTCTTTACACATGAACGATTAACATTATTTTAATTTTATAGGTGGATTAAAATGAATAAATATTGGTTTGAACCCTGAATATAATAAATTCAAACTATATTAATGATAACAATGTTTTTATATTATTATTGTGAAAATATATTTGGGAGAGTTATATTATGAATTAAATGTTATGAATGGGATAATACTTATGTTAGAGACAAGATCTTTCCTTGGATATCCCCCTGAAATTGATGATATTAGGATAACAATGAGTGATCAGGGACTTATGTTAATGGGATATTTTTATAGGGATAGTAAAATGAAATAGTTTCATGGAAGAATATTGTGAATATTGGATTCATGTAGTGGTGAATATGTTACCCATTTATAAGGGATGAAAAGTGTCTTTTTGGGAATACGAGTTAAATTTCAATAATTTTTTTATATTTTAAATTTTCAAGGTATTCTACAAAGGAAAAATGCAGAATCGGGTGAGTTTTTGTTGACCTAGAACATAACTATCCATTTGGAAAAAATAATATAATTTCTTTTCATTCCCAAATTGTAATTTTTTTTACATTTTTACTTTTTACATGAGTAAAAAAATAACATTAGTAATTTATTTCAATAATAAATATTAAAATTGAACTGATTTCCTATTTTGAAACTTCTTTTATTTAATTTTAATACCATTATATCATCTAAAATTTTTACAAGTTTGAGAAGTTATTTTTAAAATAAAAATAAATTAATGGGGTAAATATATTTTTTAAAAAAATAATGTTATTAGTATATTAATATTAAATATTTTAAATATTAAAATTTCACTAATTCTAAATATATAAATTGATTTATAATTAATTTAATATAGGTTAGGAAGCTTCCAATGAAATCCAAAACTGATCCTCATAATTACAATGCATAGTTTAAAGGGAAGACTAAAAACAATTTTTATATTAAAATAACATTTTACTATAGTTCATGAAATTGATTCCACAGGTTTTCTATTTATAATTTTTCCCCAAATGGATAATTTTGCCACATAATTTTATATTCGATTAATTTAATTTGTTTTATGTACCCAATGGTATTCTTATATAGTGCTAAAAATATGGAAATTATAATTCTCCTAAATCGAATATTTTCTATCAAAAAATACTTTTTTCTAGAATATGGTAAAAATTTTAAATAAAGGACATATAAAAATGAAAAATACAAATGTTCTGTATTTTTTTGAATTATCATTATAAAAACAATATATTTTATTTCTTTTTCCAAACATGACTTTAGCGAAAATTGTTTTCAAAAGTAAAGATATTTTAGTATGTTAACAATATTTTTTATAAATTCCTATTTAAATACCTATTAATATATTTATTTATGAATTTAAAAATAATTTTAAATTAATTATTTAATGGATTTAATTTTTATTGATTCTATATAAATTCCTTGATATCAGTAAAATAATAATTTTAAAATCATTGTCTCACTATTATCGTGGTAATTATAACAAATCATAGCAATATAAATTTTAAACCAAAAAATATAATTGGCTATATTAGACAATGTGAAGGTTATTATCTCAATTATGATAATTATTTTATCAATTTAACTTTCAATATTTTAAGAAATTAATCTAAACGTTATCCAATGTAATGTGTAGAAATCCATTTTATATAAATGTGTATTTTTAAGAATAAAGATTATTTATATGACAATATTATCAATGTTATATATTCTAATAATATTAATTATATTATATTTCAAAAAATAATCATTATTTGAAATTAAAATAAATCCAAAAACTAATTTCTTCTATAATAAATTTAATTGAATAAATAAATATTTTTCACAAAATAATACTTTATTTTCAAAAATTATATTCAAGAGTATTATAAACATATATGGTATTATAAAATGATTTATATTATCAATTCCATTTCATATAAAAGTGATGGTATTAGAAATTTTTTTTATTTCCTATAATTAATTAAAAAATGATTATTTAAAAAAATCATAAAATACTACCTCAACCAAATGTTTTTGTGGTGAATTCAAAAAATCACTTCATCAAATTAAATTTTTAATTTTTAACTATTTAGTCATAAAATAAAATATATAATATAAATTAAAATGTTTTTTTCGAAAATTAACTTCTCTATATTAAAATATATTTAGTATTTTCCTTCTAAAGATAATATCCATAAATGGTTTACCATCTTAGTTTTTATTATAGAATTTGGAATAATAAGTTCTTAATATGTTGTGGTTTGATACATTGGGTGTAGAATGATTACATGTTATATAAGATAATATTTATTTTAATGTTTATAAAATTTTGGTTCAGTCACACCTCGACCTTTACTAAATAATTGTTTCAATTATTTCAATTATTTTTTGCATTACTTTTGATTTCTGGTAGTTAGTGGATAAAAAGATAATTTTTTGGAGGTTTTTAAAATGTTTCATTATTATCACACATGGTTAGTAGTAATTTTGAAGTGCCCGTGAAGGTTCCCAAGTGAGGATACGGTGTGGCTTATGGCTTGCGTGTGGTTTGTTATACTATGTGACATGCATGCGGGTCAGCTCTCTAAGTTGGCAGTGCCGAGTTGAATGGTTTGAAAATTATTTTCTCATCCATGCATATTTCAAAGAGTAACCATGTAATGTTGATTGGCATAGGCAGTGGACCTTGAACGTTAGGAACATGGTTTGTTAAACTATGCGCAAATCGTGTGGGTTAAACAGTACTTTAAATTTTGGATTTCTTTTTTTATTTTGTTATTTTTTATTTCCAAGATTTTTAATTATTTATTCTCCTAACATGTGCATCACATGTCTCCCCATCCCTTATCCCATGGAATTCATGATCTCCCACTATCATATCCATCTTTCTCCGGAGAATCCAATGTATTCCTTCTTATTTTCCACTCGACATCTAGATCTAAGTAGTGATATTCTTTTATTCTCCCTATTTTGGACGATTTTCCATTTTCCCATTACTCCACATCGATCGTCTTAGCCCATGGTCCAAGTATAATATGTTCTTTTGGTTTTTTTCATTTTATATGATTTTCAATAGGTCTCCCAAGACATATTCAGGAGAGTTTTAGTTTTCACTACTGAAGGAAAAGTATATCAGAACATTTTGGTCTGCACGCAACCCTTTTGATGTAAGTTTTACTGTACCTTTTCCATTGGTCCAATTTTAATTAGGCTTTTTATGTATAGGTCTTTAATATTATTTTAGGGCATCTTGAACACTGTTTGGATGCATTCGAGCCACATTTTTCAAAGGATTTCAAGAATATTCATATGTATATAAAGTTATACATAATTTCCCCTATATATTTTCATGCATTGAAGGATGAATATATATAATGGGGATAGGTTTTGTTTCATTTATATATGAAATTTAATATGTTTTTAGGAGATAAATGGTTATATTCAAGTAAAAACATAAATTTAAGGATCCCCTTGTACATATTAGGCCATGAAAAATATGTCCATAGGGTCTAGGTGATAGTATATAAATATGAAGTTGAATATTCATGCAACAGGAAAAGAGAATGTTCATTTATCCATTGTATAATGTATCACACCTTGACATAGAGGTTGGTTCCCTAATCCCAACACATTAAATTTTAAATTTATGGTTGCCTGGCATTTTTAAAACAAACTTTACATTTTTATCTAAAATGAATATTCTAAATATATATAAATATATATAATTTTTTTCCTTGTAAATTTTTAATTCACTTGGTTTTTGGGAATTCTATTAATCTTTTCAAATGATTTTCTTGGATTTAAGCATGGTTTCAAACTAAATTTTAAATGTGTGGAGCCTTGGTTATCTATTTTTATTTTAAATGGACTAGAAATTAACATTTTCTAGAGATTATATTTTATAAAAGTTTTATGTTCCTTGTAAAGTAATGAGGGATATTCTAAAATTTGAGAAGGTTTTGTGGAAGAAAAAAACCCCTCTTCGGGTACTCCCTCTTATTTTAAAATTTTGATGTATGTGTTGATGTCTCATTTAAAAAGATAAAATTTCTTTTTTGTTAAGTTTAGAAATGTGTGTCAGTTTTTTCATATGATTAGAGAACAATGGATATTTGGATTGGATTATCTCTATTGGCTCATGCATGAGGATGCTATTTATTTTTTAATTTTATTGGAGACCACTAGAACTTTTGATTAGCTCCACTCTAGTAGAACATGCATGAAAATATTGTAGGCTATAGTTTCTATTCCATGTCAAAGAGGTATGAGGATCCTAGTAACCCACTAACATTACATCTTAATGTTCACCATCCCTATTTTTCTGTGTAATTTATACATTAAATGGTTTGAAATTTGTTTCAATTCATTTCGAAAAACAATTAAAAAATTTTTGGTCTAAACCACGTTTAGTTGAACTTGATGTAATGATTTATTACATAATTTTATCTACCATTATATTCCCCTTTTAAAAATGGATTATTTTATATGTATTAGTTTTTTTTTAATTTTTTCCCAAAATAAAACTAGGGAAATGAATTTTCTGAAATTTCAAATTGATTCTAATTTTAAAAATAAATAAAAGATCGTATTTTTATTCTATAGTTGTATTTTCAAATCAGATTGAAATGATTTTCAATTAAATATTGGTCATGGGTAATAGTTTATCTTGGGACACCTACTATGTTTTAATACTAATTTCAATATATTTATCATTATTTTTATCCTCTGGTGTGGTTTCTTGATATAGTTCACTCATAGAGCAAGTGAGATCCTACGGTTAGAGATGACCCATGAGGATACATGGTGATATGGTTATTAGGTTACATATTTCCACTGTTAATGTCATTTTTTATTGACCAGTGTATATTTTATTTCATGGGAATAATCATTCCATAAATCATATTATTATTGTCTAACACTAGCTTCCATATTAGGTGGATCAGGAACGCCTCTCGGGCCTTGTTATGGACAACATTCATAATTGGTATATGGTTGACATAAGTTACTTCATGAAAAAATGGAATCAATTTAGGTTATTGTTATTTGGGATCATTGGAAGATCAGATATAGGATTTTCAGGGCATAGAAGGTTGGTCAAGGGTGATTCCCTGATCACCACCACTTGTGAAGAAACGTGACTCACCAGGGGTAGTTGGGTTTCAAATCATAATTGTTGGTTTTCAGTTATGTTATCGATGTTTTTTATTTTAATGAGATTCTGAATATTGGGAGATGATAGTGGAAGTGATCTAGTATTGTATGGTGAGAATACCTGGCACAAAGAACCATGTAGAGATCATGTTCATTGTTTAATATGCTTCTAGTGGCAAGTGTATTCTTTGTCCATGGTCTGCTAAAATATGTGGTTGGGGTATGGATGAACAATAGTCCCATTTTTCAATTATTTTGGTGTCGATGATTCTTAGTCTGATTTGAGATATTGTGAGTGGAATTTTGGAAGTAAAATTATTTCTTTAATGGTTTCAAGATTGAAAAAATGGGCTTTAAAAGGTAATTTGATTTGGAATATTGAATGGTTTGGGAAAATGTAGAGGAAATGGGAATTGGGAATTTGATAAATTCATAGTTATTATGATAAAATGTTATGTATGAAACCTATTTTTTCTTTATCGACATTCACATGTGTGTGTGTAGAAGTTACTAGTTGGTATGTATGTGTGGATGATGTTTGAGGATGTGATGATTAACACATATGTGATGGTTCATTAGATACCATGGGTGGGTATTTAAAAAAATATTTCACATGGGTTTCAAATGTTTTTTTAAGAAGGAAGATGGTTTCTATTAAAAAGTGTCTTTTTTCCAAAAAAAATTGGATTCAAAGGGAAAAGTGAGGACGATTGTTAATTTTTAAGCAGATATACTGAATTTTTTTTTTTTGAAATGGAAAATATGTTAATTTAAAAATGGGGAATCAAATTTTAAAATGCATTAATTTGGAAAATAGTTTTTTTTAAGTCGGTCAAGGGCCTGTTTTGTGATATGGTTTGGGTTTTTATTCAGTTGAGATTTTATTTAGATTTTTTTGGTATGTTTTGTGTCATTATATGAACTTTTTTTGTTTAAAAAGTTTATTTTTTGAGTTATGGTTCAATGTTGATATGCTTTTGTGACCTATGTTTTTTAGTGTATGCTTCCCAGAATGATCCTGATGGTTTCTAAAGATACTTATCTTGTTATTGGCCCCACAATGACTCTTAGTGGACTGTTGGTTCCATGTTATTTTAAACCAGTGTACATTTAATATTTTTATTAGAGTTTGTTTCAGGTTGTTTAGTGTCTTGGTGAAATTGAGCGTCTTTTGGTTTTTGTAAATCATTTTTCTATGAGAGTAAGAGTTTTCTTGGATATGTTTGAGGGATTGGGACAAGCCAGTTGAAGGTGATTATTCCATTCTCATTGCTAGTTGATATTTCCTAAGAGATTATGAATACCAAATTAATCTGGGGGTTTATTCATAAATATGTGAAGGAATGTCTAATATCTCTTTGATGTTTGGCATGGTTAAAAAAAGATGAAGGGGTATATTGACAATTTCAATGAATTGGGTTTCATTATTTTATAGTTAGTGTTGGGAAATTAGTTAAAAACTCATGATTTCATGTGAGGTATCCATCCAGGGTTAAAGGACTAGTTTCACCCTTTCAATTGTCAAACCACTCTATCATTTGATTCTAATATTGTCTGTTTTCTCCATCTAAGTTATCCTTCCATATATCTCTAAAGGATTTTCATAGGTGTGTCTATATTGATGTTTGGTAATCTTAGATCCCATAGGAGGATGTCTCATATAAAGATTATTTTATCTGGAGAGTGGTGATGTATATGCATAAAGACATTAGGGCTCCTGCCATTGGCCACTATGTGATGATCTTCACATAGTCAAGAATCATCATGGGTGTGGGGAACCATAGTTAATCTCTTGTCTTTACAATTGGCGTGTAGGAAATTTAAATGTGATTTTTGAATTTTCATTATCATTTTATGTTTCTCCTTTTACTAAAATTCTTAGTGGTCTTATCCTTTTGAAATTATTGTTTTTGTTCTTTTGTGGAAGAAAGTACTTTATCGGTGGTTCATTATTCCTCTCTTGTTCTTTTTCAGATTATTATTTTTTATCTTGTGCTGACATTAGAAATAATCATATCTTGTGGAAATGGTGAATTATGGGTGGTTCGGATGCTTGGTTCAAGATTTTTTATTTGGTTTTCCGCTATTTTAAGGGTTTCTGGTTTGGCGGTCGGTGTTCTTGATTCTGATGTTGGTTGGTGTTATCTAGTCTCTTGTATTAGAGAGATCTGTAATTTAGTTATTTGAAAATGGTTTCCCTTAAAACTCGTGATGTGTGGAATGGGAAAATTAAAATCCACCACTATGTTCGTGGTTTTATCTACATTGTTTTGTTTTGTGTTGAAATGTGCTTCTTCATGTGGCTGGGTGACTTATTGGGTGTAGAAAGTGTTTTTGGTTAGGATAATTGTCACACCCCGACCATGACGTATAAATGATTTGGATTATATTAATTATTTTTAGCCTTTATTTTGTCTTCCAAAAGTCAGTGGATAAAAATTTTATTTGTGTGAAGACTTTAAACTATTGAATGCTCAGCCCTCGTAGTATGCAGTAACTATATGGTGGTTTTGAGAGTTCCCATGTGAGATATTGGTGTGGTTTACATCTTTCACATAGTTTTTAAAATCTTGTTGGAAGAATGTGGTTTTAATGAATGATTTGGAAGTCATGGGTGGCATGTCTTGAGATTGTTTTTTTAACTGATCATAGGTTCTTGCCATAGGTATTGTCTAATACACTATTTGGTAAACCATGTTCATAACGGTTGGGTATCCAAGTATTTTAATCTTTTGATTTTTTTTATCTTTTCTTATTTTCATATTTTTTTTTATTCTTTATCTCTTTATTTCATTATTCTCTATCCCAATTCTTCATGTGGTACCCCCTCCCTTCCCCCATGGGGATAATAATCCCCCCTTTCAGCTTTCTATTTCTCTAGTAAATCCACTATGGTCCTTCTAGTTTTGTAGTTTATGTCTTGATATAATCCATCCACTCCCATTATTCTCCATATTTTGGTCAATCTTACCTCTCCCCATCACTTTGTATTTTGCAGTTGAACACCCATACATGGTTTAACTGGTTTTTATTATTCTCATCTGTTTCTAGGGCTTTCAATAGGCCCCTCAGATCCTCTTATAGTGTGTTTTGGTGTGTACTACTAAAGGATAATAATTTCATACCATTTTGGTATTTATTCTATTGTTTTTAGTTATATTTTCTCTTTCCTCTTCTTTTGGTCCATTTTTAATTTGAGTTTTTCTGATTTTTGGGTCCCTCATATTATTGAAGTGCATCTTGACCCTTGTTGGGATGGATTTGATCAATCATTATCAAAGAATATTTGGAATATGAATTTCTCAGAAACTTTATATTTATGTTCCTCTTTAATATATATTCAAACTTGGTAGGACGAATATATAACATAGTTATATGTGTTCTTACATGTATATATTAAAATTCATATGTGTGTAATTAAAAAATAGGGTATATGTAAGTAAAAGAATATATATAAAGCAATTTTCCATGAGTTTTTGGAAGGTTTCCTTATGTATATATATGAAAAGGTTCATATATGTGCATGTGGTAAAGGGAATATTTGAGTTGCAATTGTATAATGCTATGTTCCTTGATTTTGAGGACTGTTCCCGATACCAAAGCATTTAAATTTCAAATAATTCATTTCATGGAATTTATAAAAAAATACATTTATATATAAAATGAATATTATATATATATATATAATATTTGGGCCTTGGAGGGTTGCTCTTCACTTAGCTTCTAGGTATTCTCTTTATTGTTTTAAATGGTTTGCTTTCAATTAAGTATAGTTCCAATCCTATTTTTAAATGTTTAGTGCCATGTTAATTCTATTAGACTTTTAAATTTTTTTTGAATTAAATGTGTATTTGGGATATGTTTACTAAAATTTATTTATTCCATTTGTTGTAATGAGTACCATTAGTAACAATCATAAATATTTTTGGAATTGGATAACCCCTCTTGAGGTATACCCCCTTGTTTTATAATTATTATGAATAATAAACGTGGATCCTAAAAAGGGGAAATTTCATATTTGTTATTCTTGAAAAATTGTGTGGGTTTTGTAATATTATTGGATACCTCTATAAATTTGGATTGAATCATATCTAGTGGCTCGTTAATGAGGATGGTTTGGGTTTTAAAGTATGATTAGAGACCACTAGAACTTTTGATTGAACCCTCTCTAGTGGCTCATGCATGTGGAAATTGTGGGTTAGGGTTTCTATACCCTATCAAAAAGGTATGATTATCCAAGGTACATAATAAACTAGATTCTTATGGTTTTCCAATGGTTCTTCTTTATGTTATACACTTGTTTCTATATAATTTCATTATTGAATGATTTCAGCTGAGTTTCCATTCATTTCGAAAATAATGAAATACATTTTTTACGTACCCTTGTTTGGAGGCACCTGATGATATGATTTCTCACTAAAATGTTTTATCTAATTCGTTGTATTTATTAAAAAGGAATCATTGGAAGTGTATTACTCTTTATTAATGGATGTCTACATATAAAAGGTGGAAATTGATTTTAAGAAATTTCATCTTGTTACATGTTTTACAATGAAATTGAATGTCTTACATTTTTATATAGATTTATTTAACAAATAGATTGATATGGTCTTATGTTTAAATGAAATTAAAAAATAATTGTTTATTTAGGAACTCCTACAAATTTTTAATTCTTACACCTATATTTTTTTTGTTTTTAGCTTATGGTGCGAATTCCCACTCTGGTTCCCTGGTGGATCATGTTTAAACCTGTAGTGGGGGGTGACCCATGAGGTCCCACAGAGGTACATGTAGTAGTTTGTTTATTTCCACTTTTTGTAAGGTCTGGAAAATATAATGTATTTTTTTTATATGGGATTATTTTGAGAATAGGATCTCATACGATATTGGATTTCGAGGCCTAGTATGCCTAGAATAATTATTTGAATTTTTTTTTCGTTCGTTAAAATAATACATGGTAGAGGTTTAGGAAACATCTAAATGGGTGACTGGATTAAAAATCATGGGCACTGTAGCGTTTATAACAATGAACATAAATGAAATAGAGTAATGATACTGCACCAGAGCATAACTAAAATGATGAAACACGTTTAATCCATTTATTGGGTTAACCTAAGACCGATCATTGGTACGATCAAGGATTGCTCTGATATGGGAAATTTGGCATTGGTGAGAGATGCTCGATGAACTTTTAATGATGATGAGTGCCTTTATCCTTATGTTATTCCATCCGCTGAAGGATCTCAAATGGTTACGGCATGTTGTGGATTAAGGAATGAAGAATGTAGTGGTGCGCACTTTTCTGACAAATGATCCAACCTTGATATAGGGTTTCTATTTAATTAAAATTATTTCCCCATTTCAAAATCTATATGATGATCATGAATCATTCAATGGAAAAAATGATTCGTGGATCATGCATACTAAATTTGTGATGGATTTTATTTTAGGTATGTTCATCGGGAAAGTAGATCCATGCCGAACATGTGATTTATTTAATTCATCGTTTAGCAGCCCTAAAATTATTACATGGATGGATCAAGGTCGACATGAAAATGGCCAAATCCATCCACCTTGGTAGTTCAATTGAGTTTCCCACCTCCTTCATTCATAGAATCCCCCCAACATTATTACTGCAATAACCCAGAATGATGTCTAAGATCGCGACAATGGTGATCCACAGTCTAGGAGGAGACTGTAGTGGATAGAAGAGGTCACAGGTTAATTTTCATGGTGGGGTAGAAGGTGGCATGCGTCAATGGCACACCGCTATGGTGGAGGAGGCCACAGACGGAACACGGAAGGCCGCGACCTAAGATCTGCGGAGGGGTAGGGGAAACACACGCTGGTGGCGTGCCATAAAAACCAAGGGGAGGGCATGCGGCACCCTCAATGGGTGGTGATCCGAGGCTGATGGCATCAGCCAGTGACATTTGAATACAAAGGGGGACCGACCATAATAGTTGTGGAGCCGTACCGCGTCACGCTACTAGAAATCCATCTTCTAGGTTTACGAAGTCGACATCATATAGCAAATGTCATGTTGCGGACGCGGTGCATGCCACATCCTAGGCGGACTGGACCAGCCAAGCCGCCCTAGTGGGCCGGACCCATAGCCTAGAGGGCCAGGCCGCCCAATGGGCTGGACCCGCAGCCCATCCAGTCTAGTATGGGCCTTCCAGACCATGTCAGATATGGGTCGGGTCAAACCCGGGTCGGTTCGGTTGACCGCTGGCCCTATTAACTAAAACGTCCATAACATCCAAACCGTGCATCTGATTTCCAAGCTATTTGGGTATTTTGGACTCTCACGTTTATATATTTCTTTTGGATTACCTCAAGTGAGTTTTCATGGAATTTGGGATATGACTGATTTATTGAGGAGTAGATTCTCCCAGAATCAAGACCGGTGTGAGCGGTAATCATGTGGATCATTGTGACGTGAAGAAAGTGAAGAGTGGACCTTAGTGTCCCAGTAGCCTGGCGGACCTCCATGGACCTGAAGATGAGCATACATCAGTGGCCTGGGAGATGAGTGGACCTTAATGGACGGTAATATGAGCAGACCTCAATGACCAAGCATTCAAGTGGACCTTAGTGGCCCAACATACATGTGGGCTTGAGTTTCCTGGTAGCTGAGCAAACCATACTGGCCCAAAAGATGAGTTTAAACCAGTGACATGAAATACCTCAATGTATCATCAGGGAAGAATCCCTCATCAATACAATATGATCATCTTTACGATGACTAATCATATTTTCAATACTTTAGGTTATACCTATGTGAGATGACAATTCATACTGTGTAATTTTTGTTTCTCTTCATTCTGTGTTTTTTTTGTTCCCTACTAAGTATTGAATTACTCACACATACACAGAATTCTCCCACACATGTCATGTATTTTTCAGATGAGCAACGCTTTGAAAGGGACCTTTGTGGTCCTAGACCAGGCGATGCCTAGTGAGATCAGATGGCCAGGGCATACTTCTATGACTTATAGCATCTACTCTATATCAAACCTTCATGAAGGGTTTTCTACATATGGATGATCATGGACATTTCACTCCTTTGTTTACATATTTTCTTCAGTTTCATTTTTATTATGTCCTATTTCACTTATAGCTTGTACTTCTACATTCAGTTGTTGTCTTAGCGGCATGCATGTTTTAATTTTCAGTGTTATGGGTTAGGGTTTTTAGTGTTTGTGCATGTGTGTATAGGTACTTGAGAAAATGCCTCCAACTTGCGAGATAATACATTTGGCTCTAGGCTCCATCCCATATCCTTTGAGAGGTGGGCTTGGGGTAGTCGCGGCATGGGCCCCAGGGAACGATTCGTGAAAATTTTTCTATTATTTTTATTGTTTATATTATTTGTGTTTATTTATATATTGTTCAAGCGATAAATCATTCCCAACTATGTATTCAAGATTCCCAACACTAGTTTCTAGTATGGGTTTAATGATAATGCCTCTCGGTCCATTTCATGGCCATCTCAGGTAACTAGTTTATGGTTAACATTGGTCGGTTTAGGATAGGTTAATTGTATCCTATTTTTACACTTACTAACCATTTTAGGTCATATTTCTTTATACTACCTCTTGCAAGGTCAAGAAGAGTGGTTTTAGGTACGATATGACTCATAAGTGTAATATGTGAGAAAAAAACTTTGGTATATGTTTAAAATCATTTATGGAATAAAATGATTATGCAACTAGTATTGAATGTCACTAAAATTTTATGTTCCTCAATTGTGTATTATTAAAAAAATTTATTTAATATTCATCTATAATTATGTAATATTTAGTAATTTAATGCTTTGGTTTCCAGAAAAACAAAATAGAAAATTTCTCTATTTGATTTGTTAACTAATGTATGCTATCTTTTCAATATAAAATGGGTGAATTGTTTAAATAATGGATATATTCTTTTATTCCCACCCATCAAATACATTTAATGCAATGGTTAAAATTAAACTATATTAAAATGTCACATTTGATGGTTCTATGGCACATCAGATGCACCGAATGGGGTATGACCAACTTATTTTTTGTAAAAATTGGTGATTAATCTGATAAGTAAATCAATGATGTATCATATTACCAATGTAATTGAATAAAAGATTAATTTAATAGAGAACACTAAGTGGAAATGCATGATCATTACATAATGATTTATAATTAATTTAGGAAATTAATAAATATCGTGTGTAATGTTTTTCATTCATTACCGATTTTGAAATATTCTCTACCTCATACCATATTTGTGTTGTATAAATATTGTTTTAATTCCCCCAACATTGAACCACATGTACAATATGTACCATCTGACGTCATCATCGGAATCTCTAGGTTCTATAATGGTATAACAAAATGATTGTGTCTTTCATCTATGATCAGACAGGGAATCAATTCCAGAAGGATTATCTTATATCCCTCTAGAATAAAGAGTTGTAGTGGCAGATGATGTATCTCCATTCATGAAGGTGTTCATATATAGGTATCACTATAGTTCATTAAGAGAAATTCTTGGATTTTAATTATGTCCACAAAACATACTAACCACTAAAAATAATATAATTAGGTTTTAATAGTTCTTTATTTTGTAAATAATAATTGAATATGTGACCTTATTATTTCATTAATATATGTTGAACACCATGTATATAATAATAGAATTATTACTATTATTTCATAAAATATCATATAATAGATAAAAAATTAAATATAATTTATTAAAAAAATATTTAATATATATTATTTCTCACTGGACTGTTAAAATCATCCCACCATTCCTCCCTAATAATTATCGGGAGAGGAATTGTGACTATTTATTAAATAAATTTATAGAACTACATTATTTATTAATAATTAAATATTTATTTTATTATTTAAATAGAATATAAATACTTATTATATGATCATACCACAAAATATTCTCTCAAATAACTAGTTATAGAATATTTGGGATCGAGAAAACATGAAAAATTTCTAAACCATGTGTAAAAATATTAACTACTAAAATAGTTAAATAATCAATAATATTATTATTTAATGTTTGTTCTAGATAAATATACTATAAAAACCTCTTGACCACTTTTTCTGTGGCCTTAGGAGAAGATTCCAAAATTCCATGTTAGAATCTAGAAACCTACCATGGCTCATATAAAGAAGGTTTGTAGCTTTATAATGATATAAAACGTCATATGGATTTTTAATGTTTACTATAATCTATTTATCATGATATTTTTAATCAATAAGGTCTTATTCTATTTCCATAAACCGATGTGCTTGATGTATCTTAGTTTTCAATTAGTTGGAATTCATATTTCCGACAAAACTCTGTGTCAATTGATTTATTTGGGCTATATATTTCCCTTTAAAGGGAATGAGATATCATCATTTATTAATAAACATAATGGAAAAATCATTTAACTCATTATCAATTAATTAAATATTACTCAATATGCATCCAACATAACTTATGACTATGTGAACATATTTTATCATGGTTTTCATTAATAGATCAATATACAAAAATCATATCTTCCATTAATTATAATATTAGTATTTAGGGATGAATACACACACCCATAGATATGAACATATAATGAAACATATAAATGAGGGTTATTTACAAGTGGATGTTGTTTTAATAATTTCATTCACTTGAAATTTATAGTTTTGTAGAATATGTGAGGGTTTTTCAATTCCAAATGAGTCTCCAACCATGATAGAATATATAATTTTTGTCTCTGAAATTATTTTTCCATATATAGAACATATAATTTTGTAAACCATAATGGATATTTTATGTTCTCATTATAGCAGGGAATTTTAATTACCATTATACTTGAAAGATACTCTTGTGAAATTATCGTATTTTTATGTCTTACACAAGAAATATATATATGTGATTTTATGTTTGCTAATATTGAAATATATAAATATAGCTAATCATAAAGTGAAAAGAAATATTTCTACGGTTCTAAATCCAATAAACCCCCACATTCAATTGATCCAACTACTAACAAAAATCAGTTAATTAACTCTCACATGAAACTCATGCTTCTGATGATATAATGATTTAGTCAAGGGGTTTATCACGTTTTATTCCATGGAAAAATAAATTTCTTCATGTTCAAACCTCTAAGAAAAAAATCACTACATGTAATACTTTGGAAGTGTGTTAATTCTCCATTGGTGCGACCTTGTATCTTATTCAAGAACCGTCTCTAAAATATTGTAATAATATAATGTTATATTAGTGGACAATAACTACTATGAAATATTCTACCTTCATTATCCTCTATTTAGACATAATAAATGTCTCTTTTTGACTTAAAATAATTCAAATATATTTGTAAACTAGTATCACTATATCCCATGAAGAAAATATTCTCATCTCCTTTATAAACCAAGAACATATCCTTTGTTCTTCTCAGATATGTATTGATATCCTCAATAGATGAACAATATTTTCATCTTGGTCAATGTGATATCTCCCTACCATTCATAATTCACAGGAATAATCAAGTCTAGTAGATAACACATAATACATGATTGACCCCATCATATTTGATTTTGGTATCATACTCATTTTCTATTTCTCGAATTATTTATGATGACACATTTTTATAAAAAAATCATCATATGGGGCATTGGAACCCATCCCCACTTATATTGTTCTATAAAAAAAATCTATTTAGTGTCTGTTCAATTTATTTACCTTGATATTTTTTGAGATTCTTCTTCAATCTATCTTAAATAATCTTAACACCTAGAATTTATGATTTTGAACCTATGTTCTTAACAGGGAATCATTTTTTTAACCATTCCTTACCTGACTGCAATAATGGTATGTTTTTCTAATAAATAATTTTTTATCAAAATATAAAACTAGGATAATGACAACATTACAACAAAAATACTTATAAACATGTCGATAAAATTCATTCTTATGGAAACTAAATTATTTTATAGTTTCATATAACACAATTTTCCATGACCATAATGATTGCTTCAATCTTTTAATGGAAATATACAACTTTTATATCCTTTTGGAATCATGTTGAATCAAAAATCTTTTTGGTTTTTTCATATGAACATTTTTCTAGAAAATTCCCACTTTGGACATTTATTTTTTCATTCAACTATTAAATTTAATATTTAAGGTAATCTATTGTAGAAATATGAATTCTGATGGATTTATTCATGGAATCTAGATATATTTTTTATCATAGTTAATTCATTGGTGTTGTTTTAATCCTTCAACCACTCGTCCTGATTTATGGTTACTTTATTTACCATAAATATACATTTTTCTCTAGAATATCAATTTTTAATAAACATTAATTAAAATAGCTGAAATATCAAAAGGAACCCAAACATAATTCTCATACAAGAAATTAATTTCACAATTAATGAATATTTTTCATCTTGGAACGTATGATCTCTCCATTGACTCTTTATCGGTGGGGGTCATGATTTTTAAAAAATAATGTAGCCACAAATTTGATGAATATAACGCCATATCCCTTTGTCTCTATTGAGTATCCAGTGATCCTATGTAAAAATTGAATTTTAAGAGCAATATCATCTATAAAGACCTATTTAATCTATTCTTGTATGAACTCTTATGTATATCTTTCATCGACATAATTGAAATCAATATTATTCCCATTATCATTCTCGATGGTGTTTCCATCTCAATAATTATGGCCCATCTATAAATAGTCAATTTATTAAATAAGGGGTTATATATGATGTATCCCCATATTTCTATTGGATACCCTATAACGATACACCTTATAAGTTGGGTTTTTTGTTTGTTTCTTGAGATAGAATTAAAAAAATTCCTCACAACTCCAAATATGTGTATGTATAAAAATGGGATTCTTTACTATAGATACTATTAATGGAACTAAATTTTACAAACTATTTGGTACTCATATTATTCATTATAAAGCAATTTTTAATCCTTAACCCCAAAAGGATATTAGAAGATCATTATGACTCATCATCGACCAAACCCTGCTTATAAATGTATTATTCCACCACTCACAGACACCATTCCACCATGGTGTGTCAGGTTGATTGGTCTGATAAATAATCTCAAACCCTCATTGAAATTCAATAAAATATTTTTTATGATATTGACCACCTTGATCAAATCGAAGCTTCATTATCTTCTTTCAAAGATGATTCTATACTTCATTCTAGAATTTTTTAAATTTCTAATAGGAATTAAACTTGTACCACATCATGTAGACATATCAATATCTACACACTTTATCATTACAGTTTATGAAGTAATAATATTACCCTCTAGATTATATTTCAATTATTCGACACACCACAATTTGTATTATTCCTTGCTGCTTTGTGGCCTTTTCAACTTGACCATTGAATGGTGGTTTTATAATTTTTCTTCATAAAAAGCATGAAATATTTAAATTGTTTTTAGATCTAATGAGTTTAAATAGAAATCCTGATATATCATTGTTATATGATTCTCAAATACATGACCACGATGGTAACACCATGGTTTTCTGTAACCTGTGTCGTGCAAACATGATTCGATATAAATTTCCAAAACATGTTTTTCATATTTTAATATATGAAGACTGTTATTTAAATATTATATGACATAACATTTGGTTTCTTTATAAAAGAGACCAATTTTATTTCAAAACATCACAAAACCCCTTTATTATATAGGTAGGATAAAAAATTATATTTCTTCAAACATTTGGTACATAATAAAAAATTATTAAAAGCATGATCATTTCTATTTGAAATGGAATGTGGTAGTATCAAATGGTTAGATCATATATAATCACACCATTCAGATCATGAAAATCCACATATCATCTACGAATATTTAAGAATCAACTATATTCCCCCATAGGGATATAGATATGGGAACCACATTTTTTATCTAATAACCAATTTGTGGATATAGAAACACTACACTTGAAAAAAATGCACCATTAACTTCCCATTGAATCTATGTGGAATTAATCTTCCATTGGACTTTCATTCCACATGAAAAACATACCACAAACATTTCCAATACATTCCTTTCATTATTTATCTGCATCAAAGAATGATTCGTGGGGACCTTATAATTATTTTGAGTCTTTATACCCTTAAATGTTGACATGGTTTTATTGTTCGCCATAAAGACTGTGGGTTTTCCATCCTCCATGTGCATATAAACATGGTGAATGAGAGTAAGAAGTTCCACAATATTGATCATGCTATTTTTCATCATATAATTAACAATTAAACATCATAAGGTGTTGAGTAGGGGAAATAATGAGATATTTTTAGATCATTTAGGAATTTAATTCCCAACATTTCATACAAAAAAATTTAGAAAATAATATTGACTACATGATAAATATCTCATGCCAAATATCAATGATTTTATGTAAATACTGCATTGAATATCTCATATAATTATTTTCACTCCTCTTGATAATGATGATGATGATGATGTTTAGACATCATGTTTTACATATCAATGCCTTCATGTTTATTTAGATGCTCACTAGTCAAGGATGATTGCATGAAACATTGTAAATAGTTGGAATTTTCTAAATGATTCTTATATAAAGATAACTCTTCCTCATTAGTCATTCAGTCGGGTGAATTGGAAATTTGGTTTTCTAGCACATCTTATTTCCTTTTATGGTTTAAGATAAAATATAAGCACCATTATCTTTCTTGAAAAAAAAAATCTAGAGGGAAGTTTAACATTCTCATGTATGCAATACTATGATATGTTAAAATTAAAATTTAATCTCATTTATACAATTAAGAATATCTTAATTTTAGAACATAATTTGAAAATTAAAAATTAAAAATTTTATGTTTAATTGTTTAAAACTATTTTATGTTAAGACAATATCCCTCTCCATTGGCCACATAACATCTTGTTTCAGGGACATTCAACTGGAAAGGACCCATATTCCCCTTCGCATAACCCATACATTGGGCTAACATGTAATTTAAATTATTTTTCTGTTGGAATTAATGTTTATAATTGCATTAATTTATATCCCCAATATCTCTTTAATGGACTCCCTAAAACTGAAATTTTTAAATTGGATTTCCTCAACATTTTCCTCTTAGATACTCAAATTCCTACTTGGATAGAAAATCCATGATGTCAACTATTACTTTTATACCCATAACATTATGTTAGAATTCCTTGATAGTTTAATGCACCCCAAATTGGTCTAGCCAAGAACTATAAACTATTCTTCAATTTTAAATAATATAGTTTAAAGTTATACTAAAATAATAAATATAATTATTGAAATTATATAATTATGAAATAAAGTACCACTTTGACTATATTAAATGCTTTTTAATATTAAGTGGATTTACGTATGTGATTGACCATGTCATAGAAAATGTTTATATATATTCCAAATTAGTTTACTTTTTCCTAGAATTCTTGTTAATTAATTAATTCATATGATAGATAAAAAATCAATAGTTAAATTAACAATTAAAATTTATATAAATATAATAATAAAATTATGTTATCAACATATTGTTCATTTAGTTAGTTTATTTAGATGATGATAAACGATCAATCGTCCAAGGGAAAATTTCCTGGAACCATGACTTCGTTCATGCGGTAACTTTCCACCTATCCATACATATACTTCTTGGATTTGTTTCACCTCGTCACTAAACCTGAATTGCATCCACTATCTTGGGATATTTATCTATTAAGAGATCATTTACCCACACACATGTGAGGGGAACCAAAATATTGGTTAATAGGATTATATAAAAATAATCTATAGAATCGTAGACCCATACATAATGAGAGGAGGGATGATGAATAGCTCATCAATTATATTATATAATAGAATGAATGAATCCATTAACATACATCGATCTTGTATATAATCATGATCATCCATATACATGAAAAAAAAATTGTACATTTAATAAAATTATAATTTAATTTTTATCATTCATAATTAAGATTAATCACTTTCGAATCAATTAATTATCTTCATCAATTATTCAATTATTTATTCTACATTATCATATAAAAAATCTTGAGAATATCATCCATTATATTTTTTAACAAATTAAGTTAATTTATTTCAAATTTACTATGTAAGAAACATTTTACTTGAATGAAACATGATGGGAACCCATGATAACTACCCACCATGTATTATATTCACATAATTTTCACTAGTGAAGCATGTGTAATACAGAACATCTTGTGAAATTTTAGGGAATGTATGATTTATAGGAATGTTGAAAAAAAACCAGTAATTTATACGACATGTTATGTTTCAATGTGTGAACAAGAATGACTTAGGGAATATGAATGATATGAAGATCAAAACATTATACAGAAATGATTTAGACATTTAATATATATATACACACATATATATATAACACAAATATATAAACCATCACATGTCATGTAGATAGTCAAACAAATGACACATGGAGCTCAGGTTAATAATTTTTAAATACTATAAGATATTAATTTCCAATTTTGTGAAAAATAGTAACATACTTGGCCTATAAAATGTAGCTTCAAGTCATGTATAATTCTCACTATCTATCTATTGTACATTCCTATGGACTCATCATGCAATAATTCCTGGAAAAATCATGCACTACAATACATGTACATGGGATACATGTCATGTGATATCCAAGTTACAAGGGAACAATCCATGTTGGTCATGTAAAAAAATAGGATATCTTTGACTATTAGACTATATTTCATGTATAAAGGTTACACATTTTGTAATATATGTAACCATGTGTCACGCAACCCTAGTCAACAAAAAGTGTATTTAAATAGAAATTTCTTGTACCAAATTCATATAGATTGAATTATTTCCATATTATATCATGAATTATATTTGTTCATTAAACATGTGTACATGGAATTTTCCATTGGGATACATGGTTAGTACACTAGTGCTATCCGAAAATAATCCTCGACACCTTCAGATGAGTTATTATAATTTTCATCATTCCTAAAAGTAACTATTTTTATTATTTTTGTGACAATAGGAGGAATAGTAGTAGATACAATTATTTATATGAATGGAAAATAAATTTGGAATAAAAAACAAATGATAGAAGTGTAAATGAATCAATGATATTAAAATAATTATAAATAATTATTTCCACTTTCCTCATGCCACTAGAAGGTTCCAATATAAAATTGAAGCATCATATAGGGTACTTAAAAGTCAATTTTTTCATAATTGATGATTAATCTAATATATACCACGTTGATAATCACCATGACTAAAAAATTGAATAACACACTAATTTATGAGAGATCATTGGAACCAAAAATTATGATAATTAGATACTGATTAATAATTAATTTATGCATTTAATAATTACCATGAAATTAATTACTTCATCTTGGATTAATATATAAAAACCTATGTGATATATTTTTTATAGGAATAAATATTTGATTCTCTCTTGAGGTGACACCCATGTTCTTCAGAAATATTTCAATGTCTCAATAAGAATCATCAGGTGCTAGAACAGTACACCATATCACCTCTATAATCCATCATTGATTTCCTTAAGAATCACATAATGAATGATTCTCTTTGATCTCTCTAGAATATAATGTTATTATGGTGGATGGTTTATCTCCATTTATGGGGGAATTATTGGAGAAGGATCTCTCTAGGGATTTGAGAAAATTTTATGGATATTGTTGTGCACAATGAAGCAAAATGTCCAACACGTAGATATAATATAATTGAGTTTCAATAGTGATATGGTTAAAAATAATAATTACCCATGTACACTTTTTATTTCCATAACTCTTACAAAACCCCATTTCTATTTAATATTATTATTATTATTATTTCATCACTTGTGAAATACTAGTGAATTAATTAAATATTATTTATTAAAATATAATTTATTATATTTTTTATTTCTCAATAGTCCATCAAAAACAGGTTGTCATTATTTGATGATATTTATTTATAATTGAATAATAATTATTTATTTACAAATTAGTATACCTTCATTATTCTCCAGAAAATATAGAAATGTTATATTCACTAAATAAGAAATAAATATTTTTTAAAATATTCTTGCCACAAAAATATTTTATTGAATATCAATTGACAATGTTTTTGTGATAAAGAAAATATAAATAAGTATTAAACCATGTTTATAATAATAATTATTTATCAAGTTATATTATATATAATATTATTATTTAATTGAGGTTCTGAATACACATAGTGTCTGATCCTATAAGACTATTTCTTGGGGGAATCTAGCGTAGAATCCCAATGTTCAAGGTTAGTGTCAAAAAACAAACCAAAGAACAAAAAGAGAAATAATTTAATTCCTCAAGGATAAGAAAAATCATACGGATGATTATTGTGTAATATAATAAATTTATAATGATATCTATAATCAAGAAGGTTACATGACGATGCCATAAACATATGTGCTTGTTGTTACATTCCCTAAATCATCATGAATATAATATTCCTATATAACATAAATGTGAGAGATTTATTTAGGATCTATCATTTTTACCAATGGTCCTGAAATATAAACATTTATTAGAGAACATAATAGGAAAACACATTCTCACATTATTCAATAATTAAATATTACTCATAACATACCTAGTGTATCCTTGTTCACTATGAACATATGTTTTCACAATTTTAAAATATATGTTAATGTATGCGGCTCACAATATTCATTACGAATAAAATTAATGTCTAAGGATAAATAAAAGATTCCAAAATCTGTAAAATCCTATGGCACATACAAATTTTTATATCCTAATGGCGGGTCTTGTTCTCATAATCCCATACCTTGTAAATTACTAAGGGTGTACACCATGAGAAGTATCCTCAATGCCTTATAATTCTCCACGCTGGATTTTCTACATCATTTATATCTCTTAAATGATTTCATTTTGATATTGAATATATATTTAATATTATATTCCTATAAATTTTGGGTTCTCATCATATCGTGAACAATAATTACCTTTTACTGAAATAATTATCTTATAAAATTATCAATAATTGTGTCATATAGAAGAAAAACAATGATGTGATATATTTTTTATTAATATTCAAGGATATGAATATATGTAATAATAAATAAAAAAAATTGTTGTTGGTAGCCAACAAGAACAACATTTTTATTGCTAAATATACCATTCACTGTAATAATGGTCCTGGGGGAAACCCTTGATAAAAGTTATGGATAAAAAATTATGATCCTTTTGAATGTTTGGTTTTACTGATCATTAGTCACATGTTTTTATCTAAAAATTCTTCCATGATTTTTTTTAATAAATTAATAATATGTATGGAATAAATAATAATGGATTTAAGAACAATTCCAACTAATAAATTAATACTCAAACCAATTACCAATAGATGTAGAAATAACACCAACTTCAAAAATCCATTTACTAGTAGGACAAAAAAAAGATCCAAATGATACAAAATATTAGATTCGTGTTTGAGTTATAAAGAATAACATTTAGTGGAACATAAAAAATTACATTTATAATATATTATATAGGAAAAAATTGAATAATAAACAGATATCAAATTAATCACCCACATAGAATCCACTTATCAGTAAACCATTAAGGATGGTTGTTGAAATAATAAATAGATGAAGAGAGTCAGGTGATGATCTTTGTGGATTCAACCAAAAAAGTTATACATATTTTAGATTATATAATATGGAGGTTAAATATATATGAATGAATCTTAGATCATATCTAAATATAATTAAGACAAATTAAGACATCAAGACAACATAATAGAAATATCATAACTTCAATAATGATTGAATATTTATATATTTTGATGATATGAAAAATGATATATAATTATTATATATAGTCCAAATCAAAATCACCTTGTAATTTTCATATTTTATATATTATTTAATAAAAAATTAGAATATATATTTTAGGTTAATATAAATGAATTAATATCATAATGATAGTTCATGTAGGATGCAATGGTTAGATAAGACAATTGATAGATGATAGACAATGTTATAAAAAAGGGTCAAATAGATCGTTGACCTCAAATAATTCCATAATAGCCACAATGAAAAAATGAGTGATGGTCATATAAAAACCCATATAAAAATCCAATTTTTATATTTTAAATAAAATTGAATTTAAATCTGTGAAATGTTTGGAGGATAAATAATTATTTATAGAATATATAATAATTAGTTCTATTTGAATCAAATTGATAAAATTAATAAGTTTAATATTTCCCAAGAACATGTGTCAAAACCTTTGACCGCATTTATTAATACATATCCATGAAAAAACCATATTACTAGTGATTTTTTTATATTAATATTCCAAGTTTTCACATTATATTTTAATTTTTATTGTTTTTTTAAATTTACAAGGATCCCATCAATAATATTTAATATATAATGTTTTCCTCTAATCATTTGATATAATGTGTTCAAGTAATGGGGGAAAATGTTTTATATACTTCAATATGAATATATTACAAGTAATGTAAATTTTCATAAATTGATCAATGTTAAAAAAATATATATATTGTGTAAAAGGACATGTCTAATTCATTAGAAAATGATAAATTGTTATAGTTAGTGATTTATGAATAATGGAATAACATCTTCATGAAACATTGGATTAAAATATAAGATGATTATAGGTATTTAATTTTCAATTAATATAAAATATTGTATATAAGGATTTGAAACCTCAAACTACTTTTAAATAAATTTTTTTCTTATACTTGAAAAATATTGATTTATTTATCTATTTTTCTTTTTCATGTCTTCCAATTTTAATTTAATTTGATACATACATGAGTATAAAAAAATTTGAATAAGACCATGAAATATTCCCCAAACATCCTTTAATGATTCGCCCACAATTGGTATGATTTATCCACTACAAAAAAGTCTAATTAATGTATATTATTTTTATCATTTTATCATTGGTAAAACCACTAATTGAATATAGCTAACAGTAGAAGGATTTGGTCACTATTTTTTCATCTAAAATATAATGTGGGAATTAATGTTAGAAAAATAATAAAATTTGAAATCATGGGTATGGGAATATCAAAATATTTTATCCTGAATACTGATATAAAAGTAGTCTCTTGACAATGGTTAACTATATAACTGACATTATAAGAGTCTTTCAATGTCAGTTTTTATGATAAGTTATATGAGATCATAATATATTTTTAAAAATGTATATAATTTTAATGCACCATTTCCAATAATGAAAAATTTCAGTAAAATGAGAAGATTTAATTAGTAGAAAAAATTTAAAAATCCAACAGAAAAACATTATAGAATATAATTTACCAGGATAATATTGTTATAATAAATTTTTTTATATAAATGTAAAAATCATAAAACATACAATATAGTTTTCCCATAATCCTATAATATGGTTCATGTAATCTATTAATTATAATAAAACATCCTAGAATATCAACAAAAATGTTCTAAAATAAAAAAAAATTACTTTTTAAAATATAAGACTTAAAATTGAATTAACCTTGTAAAAAAATTTCAATATAATAATCACAATCTCCAAAATCAACCATAAAACATTAACCACATTTCAAATTTACTTTTTTATTATGAAATGGTTATTATGATTGAAGAGTTCAAAAAAATAGTTATAATTTCTACATCGAAGAGAAAATAGATTATTAAATAATCTAAAATTAATTTAACTACACTAGAAAATGATTTATTTCCAATGGATTTTTTATTGTTATGTGAACCATATTATACACTTTCCATTGAATATTTTACATTCATTTATTACATTCCATAATATATATAACAAGAATAAGTTTATATTAACTAATAAAATTGAATAAACATCTTAATTCAATAAATCTTGAAATCATACACAAACATCACGCCATAAAGACTGTAATAATTATATGGTGAATTATTCTAGGAAGAACACTCAAAACATCAAATGTCCATGAAAATATAAAAAAATCAACATTAATGAAAATATAATGATTATTAGATCCTAATTATATAATTCCTCTAACCATTCATGGAAAGGTAAGAACTAAAACTTAATATCAATGTTTTCCATTCGTTGAGATATATATATTTAAATATAATAGGATTCACTAAGAATAATTAATTTTTTGAAATATTTTATAAATCCAAAAAACATTAAAAAGGAATTGTAATTTTTTGTTTAAAAATAGTGTTTATTTATATAATTTGATAAATAATAAATTAAATCTCTTTAATTTATAATTATTTAATAAATTGAAAATTTAATTTCAAAGTTACATACATTGAAATAAATTAGAACATGAGTTTCAAGAGATCCACCCCAATAATAGTACCTATTCTCACTTTTTTAAATATTATATAATTATAATATGTCTAGAATATTTCAAAAGTCTTCCAAAATTAAAAAATATAATCCAACCAAAATTTATATATTGATAAATTCTCTTGACCTTTGAAAAAATTAGAAGTAACTCGATGTGAGGGATCCAAAAACTTTTGTTTCATTTTTAATGATTATTTTTATTTTCGGTAATTCTATATAAGGTAAATATATTAAAACATTTCAATTTATTTGAAATTATAAGGAGATAAATGATTTAAAAAACCGTATTCGTAATTTCTAAATTGATGAATCAAGCTATCTAATAAGTGTACAAATGACATAGAATATTCCAAACTATAGAATCACCCTTATTAGAAAATGGAACGGGAGTGATTGGATCAATAATATAATGTGTCCTAACTCTTACAAGATCAAACTGAATAAGCTAATAAAGTACATAATACAATAGATTATGGAAATGTTTATTCTATAATATATGGATGAAGATTGAAAACATGCAACTCATGATACATAGTTAGGTCTTGGGGAGGAATCAGAGGATATGGAATGACATTTAATACAAAATTCATTTATCATGTTATATCAACATGAATAGACTATATAGAAGACTAAATTCCCACATTTATTATGTAATTCGTTTTTAAAATTTCATCCCTCCTTCACTTTATTTCAACCATGTCTTCTACATCTCATTACTACATTCAAAAAATCCCCAAATCCTGCCCAATACAAACACACAACACAAATCCTCTTATGTGGATCAAGTGTTCTTGTTTACATAATGAAATAAAGATAATTTTCTTCTTTGGCACATGGATAAAGGTCCCATGTATCTTTATATTCTACATGGAATACTAAATTGATATATATAAACTTTATATTGATGTGATGAATGTTTTAAAAAAATAATCATGGAAAATAATAAATAATCTCTTATAATCATATCCACTACTTCTTTTGATTAACTTTTAAAAAATTCCATTATTCTTTTTATTCTCATCATTCTCTATGGAAATGATGCATTAAAAAAGGTGATCACATATTCTTATTATGGCTAAGCAAGGAATATATAAATTTATTATATTATGAATGTATATGTTAATAAATATTGGTATGTGGTCATGATAATATCATAAAATGTTCATACCCAACTAGTGATGGATTATAAACATGATTCATAGATAAAACATTAACATGAACTATAATAATGAAACATAATCATAAATTTTTCTTAGAACATTTTTTCAAGTTATAAATATTTGCAACAACATCAAATGTATGAAAAAAAATTCATATATCAAGGAAAACAACCAAGAGTCTCAGATCAGGCCTTATCAATTGTTTCCATTAACAAATAAAATATGTCAACTAGTTTCCCATTATGGATCAAGCATATAGGATTATTTCTCTTGACTATATTTTTATTTATAATTTATAACAAAATAAATTGGAGGTACATATAGTTCTCACTCATCATTTAATGAAAACTAAACATATTTGTTCTATATAACCATAAATCATTCATCATCTCAAAATCCTTGTAAAAAATTAGTTTCCTAAACACTTCATCAAAACATAACTCATGTTAAAGACGAAGGTTTCATAAATATCATTCCATAATAATTATAAACCATTCAGATAAATAATAATAATATTATACTTGGTTCATATCTTCATTAAAGTGTAAATAACATCAAATAAAGTTTTCTTAGAATGAAAATGGCTTTGAAATATTACTTTGAATAACTCTTGAAGAAATATACTTTCCTTTAAGAAATTATTTTTTAAGAGACATATAATAACATTATAAAGATTGTTATTTGAATGTAACCTTGTAATATAGTAATGAAATCTTCAAATAATTAATTCATCATAGTGGTCATGATTCCACTCATTCCTTAAATGTTTAAAAAACATTCGTTCCAAATTTGTTTCACAAGGTGACAAAAAGCCATGTTCAAAAAAGGACAAAAATATGCATTTCAAAGTATATAATAAAAAGTAAAAAATAGGTAAATTTATATTTAAATAATAACATTATAATATTAAAAACCTTTTTTTTAATTCATTTTTATAATAAATGGAAGTGTAAGATAAATATTCCATAATGGAGACTGAACACAAAATAATATCGAATATTGATGAGATTATGAAATATACTCTTACAACAGTATAACCAGTGGAATAATATTCCCCATGATGGAAATAAAATTATATGGTTATTAAAATTACATAATATTCGTTATTAGTCTTGTAAATAAAATTCATTTTTAGTAAATACACCCCACAGAAGAAAAAAGTTGTGCATAAGGTCTTCATCCTACATAAATAAAAGTGAGCTAAAAATTACTTACCTTAAGTATCACCTTTACATGTCCACATTAAAACCACATATATAATTAATATGGATTTATTATAAATTTATTTTATATAAATATATAAATAATAACTTCTATTGTTTTATTATAATATACAATCAACTCTTTATTCATAATTAAAATCATTGTTCTATGATATATTTTTTTCATTTTCCAAGCATGTTTCAGTTTGGTAGTCTCATACCACATGCATTAACCATGGAGTAATCAATTATAGATTCCTTATCATGTTATATATATCATATATATATTTAAAAATTTAATTCTTATTACCTCCCATGTGAAATATATATGAAAAATGAATCACATAGCTTCATGTAGATTGTAAGTCATACATACATACTGTCGATGTTACCATTTCCCAATAGATTAGAGGATAAAAGGGTAGATGTGCTAATATTATTCCATAACTATAATTATGTAATAAATAACTTTTATAAATATTAATAGAATTATAATTACCATATATAAATGATGGTGATGGAAGATGTTTGGTATCGATACATGGAGACGGTAAGCTGTGCGTACGCACAAGCGATACATTCACTTCATGTTTTTTGGGAAAAGAGTTGTATAACCGTGTGTTAATTATCATAATAATATTTTAGAATATTTATGATTATTATGTTATTATTTAATTAAATTTATCAAATATTAATTTTAGGTATAGAAGAGTATAAAATTAGTTTGATCGGTTTGAGCGATTGCATCTTCTTCGAAAGAACTTATTTTGATCTCCTCTAATGAACTATATAGTTGGTATATTATGAACACCATCACATAAATAATTTGGGTATAAAAGTATATAATATAATTTTTTAGAGTACCTCCAGTATATAAGACCCAATGTGATGAAATAATAAGTGTTATGTGGTGTCCTTTTATAAAGAAGGTGGGGAACATTTCGAATCACTCAAAAGATTAAATTATTATAAATTAAATATCAATCCAAATACCTCAAAATGATATGGTATTAGATGATAATGTGGTATAGGCTAGTAATCCCATAAACTCATATATTTTAGATAATTTTTTGTCTAATTTTAAACCATATTATTCTGATTAACCCTTACTCAAACTATTTTAATTTTAACTACACTAACAACATTTTCAATATTAAAATGTGAGTAGTTTTACTTATAAGGTTTAAATTTTTCCATAAATGTTAAATTTATTATATTTTCAACCAAAATATATCACATTTGTTTTTATTTTTTATTTTTATGAATTATAACTAAAATAATAAAATATTATTTACATAAAATATCATTATCCTCAATATTGAAACTATTAATTACATTTACATTAATAATTCCAATATTAAAATATAAACTTGGAAAAATGATTTTAATACACATCTAATATTTCATATAAATATTTAAAATTATTTTATTTCCATATTTAATTAATAGAATATAAATTTTAATATTTTTAATATTTGTAAATTGAGTTTATTGTTTATTGAATAATTACTACATCATCATTTTGTAAATATTTATGATAATTATTTATTCCCTAATCATTGAAAATAAATTTAAATGATGGAGATAAAAAATTTATATTTCATAATAATACATATATTAGAGTATTATCTTTTATTTTCCCCATATTAAAAATATAATACTTATTAAAAGTAAGAGTGACATTTTATCAATCACTTTTATTTTAAAATTTTCAAAGTAATTTTCATGGTCATGTATTGATTAAATTATTCAATTTATAAATTTATGTTTTAAGGGTCAAATTAACATCATCCAATAATATTTGGGATAGTGTTTGAGTAATTATAAGATATTTATATTATTATTTTTACCCTTAATTAATTTTTTTACCCTTAACCGTGGTAATAATAATTATTAATGTTTATACTCACATTGTCCAAAAATAAAATGAAAATATTTAATTAATTTGAAAAATATTATTATAAATTTGGAATAAACTTTTGACAATTCTATTCCATTATTTGGGTGATGTTAATCAAAAATTAATCTCATTGATGGAATGAGAAAGGGAGTTTTAAATGTGAAAAAGTCCAAAATTCTGTAATGTTTTTATATCCAATTTCCATTTAAAAATGGTTCCAAGGACCATAATTTGTTGAATTGATCAATAGTTTTCTAATTATACATTAAACCAATTAAAAAATATATTTTAATATATAAATAAGTTTTATGAAAAATTTGTTTTGAAAATTGTCTGACCTGAAGCCACAAAACATGTGCTCCAAGCCTAGTCACCACATGACCTCTTGTGTGCCTCCCTATATTCTAGAGGTTTCCAACTAAAAATGATGACTTAATAAATAATTTTGGGAGAATATATTATCATTACCAAAGTCATCAACAATTTTTATAAAAATAAATAGTGGAAAAATAAGTAAAACTTCGGAACATGAATAACCATGCATCACCCAAAATTGGGCACTAACCAGAGTCTAATAATAATAATGTTATGTCATTATACAATTCCAAAAGTGAAGGAAAACAATAATAAATAAAAATATCTAATTCTCCAAATCATTTCCTACTTCCATGTTTCTATCCTCATCCATTCATACCTGAATCCTAACTCAACTCCCCAACATCAGGCCATTACCCTTGTTCAAACATAGAAAAATGAATTTTTCTCAGGTTCCAATGGTATCCTATGAAGGCTTTGAGTAAAACTCAGTAGGGAACCCACAATATGGCAACCAAATATCTAGTATAAAGAGATAGTGCATGCATGTATTAAATAAATTACATTGTAATCTTAGATCAACTTAGAGGACATATGGTTATAAGGTATACTTAAATCATTTCAATCATTATTAACATTCTCAACACATATGCCATTTTCATTACTTATTCCATTGTCAAAATGTGTTCCATGGTTCATGCATTTATATCATTTTCTGAGCATTTTAAGTCATTCAATCAATATACGTAAGGGAATAATTCAGGTATCAATCCCACTAGGGGTAAACACATCATAACAATACATTTCACTCACCTAGAACGCCCAGTACGGGTGGTCTCATCAAATGAAACCATTAGGGGAATAAGTCATTTAACCCCATCACTAACTCATGCATTTTGGGGTGGAGTTTTGAGACTCAATCTATTTGAACCCATGGGTGTTGAACCTTATGTAAATACCCCACACTACCAAGACAAGTGCACATGATTATTCATCCAACCATCTCAGAAACACCAAATAAAAAAAGTATACTCAAAACAATACATGTAACAACCACAAACCATACCAATCATAATGGGTATTAAGATCATTCAAAAACCCAACAACAAGTTTTCCAATTATATTGTGTAGCCTATTTCGTTTTTTTATTTTTTATTAACTATGAATATTAAAAAATTCACATAAATTATTACAATTAGTATGCTCATCAATTCCCATATATTAACCCATTTAACTCATTCCTCACATCAAATGAAACACCCCCCGATGCTTTCCATTTAACATTCATTAGGCATTTTCCACATTCATATTAATCCAGTTAACCCATTTAGAATATTCAACGATCTCCACACATTACCCCATTTAATTAATCTATCAAATCCTTATCCTCATCCCATTCACCCATTCTAATTTACAAGCCTTAACCCAAATATCTAATTTATAATTCATAATATATAGACCATAAACAAATTACCTTTTGCATTACATAGCTCAAATAACCCATTATTATTTTTCAAAACATCCCCATATTACATTTCACAAGCCTAGAAACATTTATCAAAATTACTCATTCAAGTCAAATAAACACGTTAATACACTCATCCTAGGATCCATGTTATCACATGTCAATTTCTTGTTTAACAATTCCAATGTCAGGGTTTGGGGTTATAGGTGCACCCCGTGGTTGGCCCTACATCATTATAATCACCCTCCATTCATCCCATGTGGATCATGTGGTGTTCAGTTCCTCATTTAGACCTCCATTTAAAAAAACACTATATTCATCAAGCACACAACATGATTGAACCATGAAAACCAACACACATGAACAAAACCACATCAAAACGATGGGAAATAACTCAGAGACCACCTACCTCTAATCTGATGATGAATGCAGTCTTAATCATGGACATAGAACTGAAATAAAACATTCCAGGAATATTCATCCTAAAATACACTATATAAAGAAGATTTTTGGGATTTTGAATAAGATAAACCATGATATAGGATGGAAACTAGAAAAAAGAAGCAATAGAGAGATTAGACTAACCTTATGCTTTGATATGCAATAAACGATGCTCCAAACAGCCTAGAAATGAGGTAGATCATTCCCTAGGAGATATTGACGATTTTTTCCATCAAAAGGGCTGAAGATAAGATAAAGTGTGGAATATTAAGTGGAAATAAATATATGGATAAAATATAATGTGTCCATCTTTTAATGGGGTACACGGTTTGTCTGCATGGTTTTTTCGAACGGTGCGCAAGGCACAGTCCAAGGAGAGCTTGGATTTGGGGTTTACTATTGAGATCCATATGGTCTAAATAACCATGCACAAACCATGCATATTTCCATTTTCCAAGGATTCATGGTTTTCCTAAGAAGGCCACACAAATTACATAACTGTGCGCAAACTATGAGCCTTGAATTGGTTGGCCCAGTTTTCTTATGTTTCATTTATCAAACCCCCAGAACACCCATGAGGCCCCTCATAAACCTTTTTAAAGTTTAATTAACCAAAACTAAAGGATTAAACCCAATTTTTAAACACGTGCGTACCTTTATGGAGCTGGTATATTAAATGTTTTCAATTTATACTCAATATTTTTCACTACTCATCAAAATATTAAAAACATATTCCAAATTATGTTATGATATTTCTATTTCAAATAAAAAGTATTTAATATCAAATGGAATCTATAAATCTTTCAAAAAATTGATTTAAAACAACTTATCCATAAAAAGTTTTAACAACTATCTTTTTTGAAAAACAAATCTAATATGCGTAAAATCAATTTAGTTTTTATATAATATATATAAACTAAATATGTTTAATTTTATTCATTAGATATAATATATTATATATATATGTAAATCCATATATTTTTATTTTTTCATTTATTGGTATAAAATAATATTTTTTACATTAAAATAGTTATCCGAGAAAAATATTTCTTTAATAGACTCAAAAATATTTTTATTTTCATTTTTAATTAATTGGTCACAAAAAAATTCAATATATATACATGAATAAACCATATTTTCATAATTATGTTAATCTTTTTTATAAACATAATTCTTATGGATACGTTATAATTATCTTTCTTAAACTATTAAAAAATGATGCTTCAATGAAACATAATTTGGCATGTAATGCAAGATAACCTGGTTTTTCATTTGTCACAATCATAACATGGTATTTCATATAACATCAGACATCAAGGAAATTTAGTTTTTTTTTAAAAAGTTCACAAAAACTAGGGGTGTTACATTCTACCCCCTTAAGATGATTTTCCCTCAAAATTAGTCGCTAGGATACAACCTGTTAAGTATACCTCTATCTAATCACACCCTCATGTTCCAATGTAGCTTCCTGAAATTGGGGGGTTTTTCAAAAAACGCATTAACTAGATGAGTGGTATTGATCCATAGTACATTATATAAATGATAAAAAATCACTACTGATTGATCTTTATAAGATATATTTTGTTTATCGGGCACTGTGTCAGATTTTAGTATATGTGAATGATCAGGTATATTCTTCCTTAGGAGATATATGTTGAACACATCATAAACAAGATAGATATTTAGTGGATGATTAAATCAATAAGATACCATGTCTATAGGATCAATAATTTCAAAAGGGATTATATACCCCTTTCTTATCTTGCCCTTATTTTTAAATCACATTACTATCTTCTAGGGTGATCTTCATAGAAATACATTATCATGAAACCCAATCTCTAGATATTGTCTATGATTTTAAACATAACAATTTTCTTGACTATTTTCATATAATATGTGTTATTGAATGGATATAACACATGTTGAGTAAATAAGGCTTCTTTATGAGTTTTCTATTCTTTCATGTTTTGAAAATCACAAACACTCTATCTTAAGGAAAATTTCATTTTCCCTAAGATTTTTCATAATGAGGAAAAAACAATTTCCCCAAGGAAAATTTATCCTTACCTGTTTTTCATTGTTCATATTTTAGTCTAACTCTATTTATTCTTAAGTAAAAAATTTGGTTTCACATCTAAAACCTTGGAATTATATTAATAGGTAGATATAGAGTACTCTATTTTTAGGATCTGAATTCAGGATCTGAATTCTTTGAAATTCAGAATTCGAATTCTATAAATTTTATAATCCAAATTCTATGAAATTCAAAATCCAAATTCTCTAAAATTCAGAGTCAGAATTATCTAAAATACAGAATAAAAATTCTTTGAAATTCAGAATCTGAATTCTCTGAAATTCAGGATCCAAATTCTCTGAAATTGAGACTCTGAATTCATCATAATTCAGACTCTAAATTCCTTATTATTCAAATTCTGAATTCCTTAGAATTCCGACTCTAAATTCCTTTGAATTCGGGTTCTTAATTCTTAAGAATTAAGGCTCCAAATTCCTCAGAATTTGGGTTCCTAATTCCTTGGAATTCACACTCGGAATTCCCTAGAATTCGGACTGTGAATTCCTCATAATTCGGATTCCGAATTCCCACCAAATTACATAGAATTATGACTCTGAAATCTATATAATTATAATTCTGAATTCCTTGAAAAAAAGAATTTGTATATCCTTGTAACATAAAATTTGAAGATTTACTATCTTAGACTCTAAATTCTATTTTTCCATAGGCTCCGAAAAAATGAATTTGGTTGAGAAACCACATTTTACATGCTCTTGTTTATGTTATAAAATGATGTTGTCGATTATGTTACTAACTAACCGTTGTTTGAGTGACACGTGTATAGGTCCCTCCAAAATTCAAGGAAAATATGATCGTTGGAGGAGGGAGCCGACCGTTGAAGATGTGCCTACAAATAGGAGCTCATTTGAACGATATCAATACACGTTGATCAATCTTGAGATTACATGATACTGAAGTAATTTCTACAGAGATACTTTAATGCTTTGTGGAAAAGATTATAGACATCATGACTAATGAGTGGGAATCCAAGAGAATATCTATTGATGAGATTAGGAATGTATCACATATTAATCTTAATTAGCTTTTTGGAACTCTTATTCAACATAAGACAAGAATGAAAAGAGATGCTGACAATGTTATGAAGAAGAATGGGAATGGAATTGTTGCTTTTATAACTACCTCTAATCATATGAAATCCATTTCCCCTGAGAGAGTTACAAGATCTAAATCGAATAAGGTCAATGTTTTATCTGTGTCAATTGTAATTGAACATTCTAAGAATGAACTAGTTAATCTTGCTCGAAGGATGAACAAGATAGTTGGGAAGAAATACATTCAGTAGAGATATAAGAAGAACGAAAGAAAGTACAAGAATGACTCTGATGTTACTTGTTATGAATGCAATAGAGCAGGTCATATAGGGCCAGATTGTCCAATACTTAAGAGAAAAGATAGAATGGAAATGAATTCTGAGAGGAATAGAATGAAATACTACAAGGATAACGCTAATATAGTTTTTAATGCCAATAAAACCTGGAGTGCCAGTGGTGGTGACTCTTCTGAAGAATCCTCAGAGTATGAATCTTCTAGTCAGTTCAATCTTGTTTTACATGCAATGTTACCTATTGAAAATTATTATTTAATGGACAAGGTACACAATGCTGAATACATCACCAATGCATCCTTAAATTCTAATTATAGTGATATTTAATATTATGAATCTTCAGATGAAGAATCTTCTTCTGATGAAGATAATACTTTTCCTACTTATGAAGAAGTGTCTATATTCTCTAAGCTCCAGGAGAATGATAATTCTAAAGTAATGAAAAATCTTGATAAGGAAAATTCTAGGATTTCTATTCTTACAATGGAAATACTAGATCTTTCTAAATATCTTGATAAGAAAATTTATTATTTTGAAAGTATTTCGAAAAACCTAGAGGAAGTTAAATTTGAGAAGGATAAAATTTCTAAGGATCTAGGAAATGTAATTTCTAAGAAATATGTTTTCAAGACAAACTCTAGTGCTAAAACTAATGTTTTTGAGGATAGGAACTTAGTTATTAAGTTAATGTAAGAAATATTTTCCTTAAGAAAGTGTTTTTAAAATTTTACCTTAGGTATGAAAAATTTTGATATGATTTATTCTCAAATTTGACCTCTAAACAATATTTCAGGTTTTGGTTATACTTGTTCAAAACCAGTTTTTATTAACAATTATGTTTTTCCTCAAAGTGCTCTATTCTGCACTAAGTGTTAGTGTGGTGGGAATTGGGAAAAAATACTTCCTCAAACAAAACATAGTCTTTAGGTTTTCATAATGCTTATTTTTCTAATAAAATGTGGATTCCTTAAATTTTTATTCCTGATGTTTATGGATCTAAGAAACTTTGGGTTATAAAACTCTAACACTATTTTTTTAGGAAAGTAAAGATAGAACCAACAGAAATACATGGTATATGGATAGTGGATGTTCCGGACATATGACTTGTAACAAAAACATCTTTGAAAAGATTATCAAGATGAAAGGAGGAAATGTAACTTTTGGAAATAATGCCTAGGGAGAAATTATTGGTATAGGTAATATTTTATTTTTTAGAAAAAACATTGATTTCAAATGATTGGTTTTTTATGGGTATTAAGCACAACATTATTAGCATAATTTATTTATGTGATGAAGTTTACCTTGTGAATTTTAGTAATGACAATTGCATAGTACACAATTCCAAGAAACAGTATATTATTTCTGCACAAAGGAAAGAGAATGATTACACATTAAATGTAGAAGACCATAGGAGCCAATACCTACCTTATCTTAGTGAAATTTAAGATCATTCATGGTTGTGGCATAGAAGGATACGACACTATAACCTTAGGAACCTATGAAAACTTTCTATGAAAAGACTATTTAAGGATCTACTAGATCATAGATTTGATTCTATAAAAGATTGTGATCTTGTAAATATGGAATGCAACATAAATCAATTATTAAATCAGTTGGTGAAGTCTCAACCACAAATGCATTATAGTTGGTGCATATGGATATTTTTGGCCCAACACAAACTGGAAGCATTGGATGAAAATATTTTGTATTTGTCTTAGTTGATTGTTACAATGTATTTACGTGGTTCTATTTTCTAGCAACGAAATCTGATTATTTTTCTTATTCAAAAGTTTTAGAACCCATGTAAAAAATGAGAAAAACCTTCCTTTGTTAACTATCCAGGGTGATCATGGAGGAGAGTTTCAAAATTCTAATATTGAAACCTTTTGTAGTATAAAAGGCAGTACTCATAACTTCTCAGCACCCATAACACCTCATCAAAATTTTGTTTTTGAAAGAAGAAATGGAATTCATTAAGATATGAAAAGAATCATGTTGGGTGAATATTCGGTAGCCAAACATATTTGGGCTGAAGCTGTAAGTACTGCTTGTTATACTATAAATCGTGTTTTTGTTAGACATTTTCTGAATAAAACTCTTTATGAGTTATGGAATGGAAAAAACCTAGACTTTCATACTTCATGGTTTTTGGTTGTAAAGTATAAATTCTTAATACTAAAGATAATCTACACAAATTCGCACCAAAATCCAATGAAGGAATTTTCATAGGCTACTCCACAAATTCTAACACTTATAGAGTTTTCAATAAAAATACATATATTGTTGAAGAAACAGTACATGTCAAATTTTATGAAACCAATCCATTTGATTTTGAAAAACTCAACCTACAACTTTAGATCTTTTTTCCAAAACTGATTATCATCCCTTGATGGAAGATTCTTCTGATAAGGAAACGTCCAAGAAAATGTTACTGAAGAATTTACCCTGGAAGACATCCTACCCTATAATGATGAAGAGGTATTACAAAACCCAAATTAGTTGTTTCTAAAGAATCATCTCAATGATAGTATCATTGGTGATATAAATCAACTAGTAAGGACTAGAAGTTCATTATGAAATGAAGTAGTACATCTAGCATTCCATTCCCAATTTGAACCAAAAAGCACTGATGAATCAGTTGGTGATGATGATTGGATAAAATCTATACAATATAAGCTAAAGGAATTTGAAAGGAATAAAGTCTAGACCTTGGTTGAAAGACCTAAGGAAACTTCTTTTATTGGAGTAAAATGGGACTTCATAAATAAATGTGATTTAAATGAAATCATTGTAAGAAATAAAGCTAGATTGGTTGCTAAAGGCTATAATCAACCAGAAGGAATAGACTATGAAGAAACCAATGATTTAGTAGCTATACTTGAATCTATTCGTATTCTACTTTCCTTTACAGCAATCTTAAGTTTAAAAAATTTTAAAATGTATGTCAAATGTGCATTCCTTAATGGTTATGTTCAAGAAGAATTTTTTGTTGAACCAGCTACTTTTTTTGAAGATACAAAACATCTTTAACATGTTTTCAAACATACCAAAGCTTTGTATAGACTCATGAAAGCACCTAGAGCATGGTATGATAGACTTACAAGGTTTTTGCTTCAAAACAATTAAGTTAAGGGAAATGCAGATCCAACCCTTTTTATAATGAAAGATAAGAAAAATGTTGTCATTGTTCAAGTTTATGTTGATGAAATTATATTTGGTTTAATTCAGCAATCATTAATTGATTCCTTTAAAGATCTAATGAAATCTGAGTTCGAAATGAGAATGATGGGTGAGTTAACATTTTTCCTTGGTTTTAAAATTTTTCCATAACCATAAGGAGTCTATATATCCCAATATAATTATATTAAAGATATTCCTAAAATGTTTGTCTATGAAAAAACTAAGAGTAAAAGTAACCTCATTGGTCCATAAAATTCAAATGATCTTGATGAATCTGGGAAACCAATAGATCAAACATCTTTTAGAGGTATGATATGAAGACTAAATTACATGAATGCTACTCATCATGACTTAATGTTTTCAGTATGATTATATGCAAGATATAAATCCAATCCTAATAAATCTCATTTAAAGCGAGTGAAAATAATTTTTCGCTAATTAAAGGGATCAATGGATCTAGGACTCTTTTATACCTCTGGAAATTATATTATTTTAAAAAAGTTTATCAGATGCTATCTTTGGTGGATAAAGAATGGATAAGAAAAGTACATCCGGAAAATTTTATTTCTTTGGAGATTCATTAGTTTCTTGGTCATGCAAAAAAGAAACACTCTGTAGCACTTTCCACTACTGAAGCTGAATATATGGTAGTTGGAAGTTATTGTTCTCTTGTGTTGTGGATGCAACACACACTCAAAGACTATGGTATAAGTTTTACCAAAACACAAATATTATGTTATAATACTAGTTCCATTTCCTTATCTAAAAACCCTACACATAACTCTCGTAAAAAACTCATAGATATTAGGAATTACTATCTTAGGTATCACACACTAAAAGGAGATATCATTCTTTAATTTATCAGAATGTAATATCAACTTGCTAATATTTTCACAAAAATGTTACCATCTGATAGATATGAATACATAAAACACAATTTAGTAATGATAAACATATGTTAATCTTCCTTATTGACTTCTTGTTGAAACCTATCTCCTTACAATAAGAAACTCATTTTCATAGAGGGGGTACATTTTCTTGTTTGCTAAATTTTTTTTCGTAGTAAAAATTTTCCTAGTAAAAATTTTTTGTAGTCGAAATTTTTGTAGTTAAAATTTTTCCATATTCAAATCTTCTGAATCTAATGTTCTCCGAGGAAAATTTTCGTCATTAGTAATAATATACCTTGTAATCCGAAAGGAATGTTTCCCTTCCTAATTCTTCATAATCATTTTTTTGTCTTTCTGGTATTTTATTTTTGTTTTAAATTTTTCAGATTCACTTTTTCTTATATTCGAATGTTTTATCATAAAACCCTCAAATGATCAGAATCTATCAAAATTATTCTTCAGATATCATCTCAAATATCATATCTTCTCAAGATGCATTCATTCGTTAGATCAATCTGGGAAGCTGAACCGTCACTTCGATTGACTATATAAAGGACCCCCCAATGGTTTTCCCACATCAAAATTCAAGCCTTTGTGCGCTGAACCTCTGCCTCTATTTTTAATAGTCATTCTGAATATTCAAAGTTTCCTTACATCTGAATGATTGGTGAAGCCTCTTCTTAGAGATAGATTCCATGTGTTAAGGAAATATATGAGTGGTAGCTCTACCATGAAAGGTTAGTCAATCTGATGTTATATGGAAATTATGATTCTATTATGTCTAAGAATATCAGGATGAATAGTTGGGAGACTATTTTTGTATCGTAACCAAGAGCACAGGATCTGGAGTATTCAGAATTGTTGGTTGAATTCTATGATATAGTTAGCTTTTTCAATGAAGGAGGAAGAGATAAATTTTCATTCAAGAGCTCTGGAAAGATGTATTCCCATTATTATATCATGCCAGCAAATATGATAGGAATTCCTTATGAAGGAGAAGCTGAATTTTCCTCTCACAAGCTACCTGATGTAATAGTATCCTTTGATAAGAAAAAGGATCTAGATTTTCTTTGTCTTGAGGAAGTTAAGACTACGAAAATTGTTCATCTCTCTACAAATATTTAGATTAGTCAGCTATGGGATCAAGGATTTCTAATTCTGTGAAAAAGGGAAAAGATTACCCTAAATAAAAGTTATATTTATATTTTGGATTTCCTGGTGAACCTATGAAAGATAAACCTCTTTAAGTATATCTTGGTTATGATTGAGAATATAAAGAAGGGAAATCTGAAGTCCCATATTATCATGTACCCATCCATTCTTTAATATATCACTATCCTTTGTCTTCATTCTTTCAAGAATCATTACAGTTCTAAGCCGAGAAATTATAATGTGATGCTTTTGAGCGATGATACTCTAAGTAGGATGAAGATTGGCTCTAAAATTCAATCCAAAGAATATCCCGATTTTTCAGAAATAGATGTTGATGCTCTATCAAAGAAGCCTAAAGTGGCTGAAACATCTATGAAAGGTAGAATAAAGAGGAAGGTGAATGAACCAGAAAAGAAGAAAAAACTCCAGAGGCTAAAAAACTCAATCCGCACCTCTATAGCCAAAGAAGAAAAATAATATCCTAATGAAGTAGTGGCTAAGTGGAGAAAAGATAAGAAGAAACGGAAGGAAGGGAAGACTATGTTTGGCCTAGACCCTGCTGAGGAAAAATCATTGAGGGAAAAGACTGCTGAGAATCTAGTAAAGAAAGAAAAGGAAATGAAGCAAAGGAATAAGTGGTTTGAGGCTGAGATTGTGCAATCTCTTCTAAACACTACTGATAAAGCCTCTGAGAATATTCTGGTACTAGAATCATTTTTTTAGAATAATTACAAGAGACTCCAGGAAAGAATTTAGTGATTCTGGAAAAAGATCTAGTCGAAGAAATAGTGCATGATGAAGAAGTATAAGAAGAATAAGAAGAAGAAGGGATTGGTGATGTCGAAGATATCATAATGAAAGTAGAATATTATTATGAGAAGGAGAGTCGCAACAATAAATTATCTATCCGAACTTTTGAAGACGTGTATTCAAAACATGATACCCCTAGAAAAGAGGACATGGATGAGGAAGAAGTGAGTAAGTTGTCAGAAAATGATAGCAGCAATCATGATTTCGTTCACCCATAGGATGTTGAGGCAGGAGATGAGAAGGAAGAAGTTGATGAAGACAAAATTGTTCAGTTATCAGATAGTGAACTTGAATATCCTAATCAATAATAAGTCATTCCAAAGGATGATAAGGAAAAATATGTGGTTTTTGATACACCTAGAAATTTTTGCTAAAGAATAAAGAATATGGTGGTTCATCGAAGAGGAAGGATGTTGAATTATAAAAGGAATCCTCACCAACCAAAGTCTCGGATTCAAAATCATCCCCTCTTGGACATGACTTTGTAGTTCATCATTTTCATAAGCTTGTTGGGACTATTCCAATATTTCCCAGTATAGACTCAAGATGATTTATTCTTCATCATTCATTAAATAAAAAATTGGATTCAGTTTCCATGGTAATGGATAAGTGTGTCAAAATGAGGTAAACTTCAAGACTTTTCTCATTAGCTATGATGATTATAAAAGATCATGAAAAAAGATGACAAGATGGTCATAGAAGACAATATAAGAGATGGGAATCTCTGATGAATTTCAAGTAAGTGTCAAGGATTCTTTAGACACTGAAGATTTTAAGTTCAAGAATCTCACTAATAGTTTTGAGGGAAAGCTATCTCTTGAATACACTTCTCAGATGCCAGAAGTTAAGAATTTGAATAGGAAGCTAAAATCACTTGCTAAGATTTGGAAAAGGGAATGGGATCTCAAAATTGAGATTGAAGAGATGATTTCTAGGAAATAAGAAGTTATGAAGGCCAAGGCATAATCTCTTAAGGCTCAGGTAGAGAAAATTAAATCCTTAGAGAAGAAAACAAAAGAACAGGATCATTTTCTCAAGCATGCATAAGAGGATAACAAGGACATCAAGAAATTAAAAACAATAGTGAATAAGATGATGATGAAGGAAAAGGAATGATAATCATTTACAAATTCAATCTTTTGTTGTATTTTATATTTTTACAAGTTCTTTAAATCATAATTAAATTTTTGTTTCTCTTAATATTTTTTTTAATACTAATATTTCACTTATATACTTCCATTCCATTCACAAATTTTTTTTTTGAAAATTATAATGGGGGAAAATGATTGTCAAAAAATACATAGTAAAAAATAAATTTCCTTTAGTAAGGGGGGGGTTCATCTAAGGGGTTGTTTTCATCATGAAGATTTTCGTATGTACGAAAAAGAAAAATCTCATTCAGGAAATTCAGAATATGATCCTTAGAGTTTAAATAGCCTAATGGGGAGTTATTTGTATTCACTTTGATCCATATGTATATGGGGACATCTTTTTTTACAAGAATATAAAAATTTCTAAGTCTTTATATTCTTTTTCGTAAGGATTTTGAGCCTTCCAAAAGGGGGAGATTGTTGATTCAATAAGGCTTTATTATGACTTTTCAATTCATTAATGTTCGGAAAATTACAAAAACTCTATCTTAATGAAAAATTTAAATTTCCCTCTGATTTTTTTTAATAAGGAAAAATTTCCTTCCCCAAGGAAAATTTATCCTTACCTGTTTTTCATTGTTCTTATATTAGTCTACCGCTTTTACTCCTATGTCAAAATTCTATTTCACATCTAAACCCTCATAATTCTATAAATACATAGATATAGAGTACTCTATTTTCCAGATCTGAATTCATGTTTCGAATTCTCTGAAATTCGGAATCTGAATTCTCTGAAATTCAAAATCTGAATTCTCTACAATTCAGAATCGGAATTCTCTAAAATTCAGAATCTGAATTCTCTGATATAATAATTCAAAATTATCTGAAATTCATAATCCAAATTCTCTTAAATATAGATTCCCAATTCTCTAAAATTCAAACTCATAATTCCTCATAATTCTGGTTCTGAATTCCTCGGAATTCGAATTCTGAACTCCATAGAATCCCGCTTCGGAATTCCTCATAATTCGGACTCTGAATTCCTCCAAATTCAGACTATGAATTCTACAGAATTCAGACTCCTAATTCCTTATAATTTAGACTCCAAAATATATATAATTGTGATTCTTAATTCCTTGAAAAATATAATGCTTATATCCTTGTAATATATACTCTGAAGGTTTACTCTCTCGGACTCTGAATTCTTTTTTTCCTTAGACTCCAAAAAATTTAATTTGATTGAGCAAGAATATTTCACATACTCTTGATTGAGTTATAAAACGTTTTCATACATTCTATTACTAACTAACTGTTGTTTCAGTGAAACGTGTATAGGTCCCTCCAAAATTCATGGAAAATATGACCGCTGGAAGAGGGAGCTGACCTTTGAAGATGTGTCTATAAATAGGAGCTCATTTGAACAGGCTCAACACACATTGATCAATCATGATATTACATGCTACTGATGTTATTTATAGAGAGAGAGACTTTATTTCTATGTGCATACTAAACATCTTTTTCACAATTTCTTAGTGTGACTCTGAATGTTTCTGAGTACATTCGAGGGCTTCTGGGGATACGTTGACAAAGGTGCCGACTACCTTGAAGTTTGAGGGATTGCGGGGATAGCAAGACAGACTCTAATATTCGTATCGAGGGCTTACCCAGTTGTGGGTAAGACATACATTCATGAATGTTTAAATCATGGGACCTTTCTCCAAGGTTGATGGATACTATACTCTTTGGGATAAAAAGATTTCAGAATTGTTACTTGTATTGTTTCAAGTTGGTTTTCCACTTTATTTTGATCGATAAGGAATGTATAACTATCTTATACTTTCTTATACTTGTACTCTGATTAGTAATATTATATATGCATTGAGGTAGAATCTTGTTCCTTGTAATCTTTTCTTAGGTTTAATTTATGATCCCATATTTCCAAAATCAAGCAAGTTTATAGAACTAAGAGGTCTTGTGAATTTACCTTGTTTAACTTTGTTAAACATTTCCATCATTAAAAGTTACAAAGGATTTTTTTTAAAGTATACAATTCATCCCCTCTGGTATATTGAGCATCTACATCGTTATTGTGATCCTACAATATCTTATAACATTTCATCATATATATATATATAAGGTCTGAGTATATTTCTTTCCCCAACATCATTCCATCATGTTGGAGTACCTCAATTCTTGCCATATAGGGCTTCATAAGGAGGCAGCTAATTTCTAGATAAACATAAGTGTCATAAGAAAACTCTGTTAAAGGAAGTTATTGATCACAACCACCATATAAATCAATAGAAAAGCCTCTCCACATATATTCTGTAGTTATAATGGTCCTCTCAAATTGACCATTTTTCTATGTATGATTAGTAGTTGTAAACATAGCACTATTTCAAGATCTTATTGAACATAACTCTATAACATCGAAGTAGTCCTCCAATCCTGATAATTTACAATGGAAAGTGGAACTCCATTCAATATTACAACATTTTTAATATATATTATAGCAATATGATCAAGTGAGAAGTATTCTCTAATATTAATGATGTGTGCCTAATTGGTATGGTGATCGAAAATAACCCATATAGAATTATGGACTTCATATGTTTTGGGAAGTCTGATGAAACAATCCATGGTGTTTTTTTACAATTTACATTCAGGTATAGTCAATGGTTATAACAACTCCTTAAATTTATATCTCTCATGCTTTACATTCAAGAAAAACTGATCACCATATAGCATACTCTGCAATAAATATCATCATTCCATTACACTAGAAATATTATTTCATCTCTCTATATATATTTCTACTTCCAGTGTGAATAGAGAATGATGAACTATGAGACTCATTGAATAGTTCATTCCTTAAGTATTGTATGTGAGGAAAATAATATGAGGTTATTGAACCTTATTATTCCATCACAATCACGGTTGATCTCAGAAACATTATTCATCTTTTTTTGTAAACTAGATCATTCTTTTGAGCCTTTTTAATATTCATATAGATAGATTCTTGAACATTCATTCGTGTCAGATAATATTTTCCCATTTCATTATGATACAATGATCCATCATTTTAAAATATATAAATATTTACCCTTCTGTGATCCTCATCAAATATAAGCTAACATGGTCTTTTTGACTCAAAGCATCTACCACCATGTTCACTTTCCAAGGGTGGTAATGTATTGATCAATCGTAATATTTAAATAGTTTGAACCATCTACATTTGTGCATATTCAACTCCTACTATGTTAAAACTTACATTATTCTTTTGTGATAAGTATAAATATAACTCTATTCTCTATATAGAAAATTCCACCATATCATTAATGAAAATATTACCGTAATAAATTCCAAAACATGTGTTGGGTAATTTTCCTAATGAACCATTAGTTTTCATGAGGCATAAGCTATTACCATGTCATTTTTCATAAGAAAAAATACCAATACCTTCTTGGATACATCACTATACATGACATACTATTCTCTACTGGCGGGTAATGTAAACACAGGGGCAATAAATAATCTACTATTAGGTCTAATAAAATTTTCATTAAATTAATTCATTGATAGGAACATGGAATACTTATATGTTTTCTTAGTGAGTGTATTGGTAGTTGAGATACATTTTTGACAAAAGAACTAATAATATCCTACCAAAATAATTATGGATTTGAGTTTTTTTAAGGTTGGCGTCGAAGCCTCAATTTATTATTAGAGAAAAGGCCTCTTTTGGTTGGGGTAGAGGGGGACCCATTACATAGCGCTAAGGCCGAAGGCCATGTGTCCTGAATACAAGGCTTGAACGCCCATCTTTCCTTGAAGGATCTACTAATATACACTCACATGAGATAATATGTCCATAAAATGATACTTTTTTAATCCCCAATTCACATTTGGTAAATTATTCATATTGATTATCCTTTATCATGGAATTAAACACAATTCTCATGTCATATTCAGGTTCTTCATTTCCCATTGAATATAAAAGAATATAATCTATGAAAACCACCATAAATTGATCAAGATAGTCTCTATATACACCATTCATCTGGTCAATGAATATAGAGGGGGAATTAGTAAGACAAAAAGGCATCACTAAAAATACAGAGTGTCCATACCTTTTTTATAATATAGTATATTTTATATCCTCCTTCTTGACTATAAATTGAAAATATCTAATGAAATTTTCAATTTTGGAAAATCATTGAGCAACAAGTAATTGAACAAATAAATCACTTCTATGGGGAATTGGATACTTGTTTCTTCAAATTTTTTTCATGATCCAAATATCAATACAAATACCCATTGATCAATAATTCTTCTTAATAAATACAATTGGTTCACCCCAAGGTGATTCATTAGGGTTTATCAATACCTTATCAAGATTTTCATGTAACTGCTTCATTAATTACTACAACTCAATTGTGGCCACTCTATAAGGAGTCTTCCATGTTAGAATAGCACCAGCTATGAGTTCAATCAAAAACTCATCTATTTTATTTGGTATAATACACGGTAACTCTTATGAAAAATACATCAAAAGACACCTATAAAATATTAGTATCCTTTATATTGATTTTCTCCCAAACCAAATAAGATAGATAACATTATTGTATAATAATTATGACCCTACAAGATGGATGAAATTTTCATAGGATGCTCTTATTAATCCTTGTATTGATAAATTATTATAGGTTCATCCTTAATATAGAATGTGGGATCCCACCCTCAATAATTAACATGATCTCCATATAGAGAAATTCAATCCATTCCACGAACCATGTCAAATTCAACTATATGGGGAAGCACGAGATTCCCATGAAGTTATTTTCCACAATCTTCAACCAGTGAAGAACTATAACCATCAAACGTGATTGTTCTTGAATTATAAGTCTTCACAGCTAACTCAATATCTAATTATTGATCTGATAAAATGATACCCTTATAAAAATCATTTGAAAAAAATGAATCACTTTAACTATAATCAAATAAGACATTAGTTTTTTTAGAGTGGATGATAAGTGTTCCTTTCACAATGTTGTTCTCATAAATCACCTTGGAAGCTGTAATCACATGAAATTTCCCTAAATCTTTAGGCTTTAGATGTTTTTATCATTATTCATCAAAAACCTTTATATTTTTCCAATGATTAGCATAATTTCTATAATATATGCATTTATAGAATTGGAGCATGGGTGTTCCACCTGTTAGAATATTTTTTCCACCATTTCATTAACCAGCTTATTCATTACCTTTCATAATTCATGGGATTTATTACCCAATTTTAAACATTTAAATCACCTCAATGTTCAATTTAAACATTTCCCTTGATGTTTCTTCCACATTTTTAGAATGAAGATGCACACAATTTCTTTCCACCATGTGGTTTATTCAAGATTTCATGAACATCAATCTTTATTTTATTTTTAGAAACATTGTAATAGTGGGTATCTCCAATTTTTATTTCCACATTAAGAGAACAACAAACAATACCTATAGAGATACTGAAGTCTCTTTTGGATAAGGCCCTTCAGAGACACAGATTAAATCCACTAAATAATCTATCAATATTAATTTTACGATGGATAATAATATGAGAAGAATACATCACAATTCTTGTAAAATTTTCCATCTCGATTCCAAAATATTAATCCTTCTTTTTATTTAGCTCAAGTAATTCCTTCCCCATATTCATAAGAATAGTATTACAAATGTAATTCTTGAACCCATCACATATCATGGATTCAATTTCTTCTTCTATCTTTATATTCTCAACAAGATTACACCATTGATCTATGTCACCTTTTTGACAATAAATTCCTAAGACAAAATTTTCCTGTCTGAAGCATTTTATGATCATAAAATATTTTCACCACTATATTCATACATCTCTCATCAACTAGTGGGTTGAAATATCCATTAAAGTGTCGAATTTTCATCACAATAGATTCAACAGTATGTTGATCCCTTCTTTGATCATTTGGAAAATTTGTTTGATTCCTAGCCTGAGAATGCTTTCTTAGCAAGGAAGAATGTTTTTTCATTATAGATCCCATGAAATTTGGATTCATAACTGGAAAATCATTGCATTTTCTATCGCATTATCTATTATCACTATTCCTTTAGGATCCACCAATTGAATAAAACCAAAATGCATATTGTGTGAAATAATAATCATAGTGGGGAATCAACAAAAAGAACTTAAAAATGTCTTAAATCATTACAACATGAATGAAACTTTAGGTTCAACCTAGGTCCTTAATGATCATAAAAAATATAAGATATTATCCTATTCATAAACATATCTTTAGGTTTCATTCTATGATATTCTCATCCGAGATTCCAAAGGATAACTAAACCATTCCTCTAATACCAACAATAATGTGCCAATATTTTCATACATAGATATTATATCAATTTAGATTAATATTCATTTCCTTATAAATATATGTCCCTGGGATTTATAAGGATATAGTTTTGTTGAAAATGTGGAACCATTAACAACTCCTTAATAAAATATCTACATCATCTCTCAATAAATTATTTCTAATTATAATCTATTTTGGCATATCACACTAAACACATTTCTTCATATAATTTGAAAAGGAAACCTAAAACAAGGTGATGTAAAATTATCTGTAAGGGTAAAAATGTATGAAATCAGTTTTTTATCTTATGAAAGCATAAGATAAAGAAATATGGGTATGTGATCATGATAATAACATACAATGTTTATACCCAGTCAGTCATGGTCTATAAAAACAAGCTATGCTATAAAACATTAACGTGAATGATAAAAATTAAACTTCTTCACAACTTGTTCTTAAAATATATTTTCAATTCATAAAGTTATGTGGAATTATCATAAATATATAAAATAGTTTCATATATCTTGGTTAACTTCCAAGATTCAATGATCATTTCTTATCATCTATTTCACTTAATAAATCTATTATATAGACATATTTCCAATCACAGATCATGCACATCAACATCTTTTCCCTTAACTATCACATGAGATATTATTAATTACCAAATGAATTATAGAGAGATATAGGTCCCATCAGTCACATAATGAAAACAACACATATGTGTTCCATAGAATCATAAATTATGCATCATCTCAGAACCCGTATAAATAAATGATTTTCCTGAACACATCATCACAACATAACTCATTTAAAAGAAATAGGGTTCATAAATATCCTTCCATAATAATAAAACCCCTTTATGAAAAATAATAATAATTTTATCCTTGGATCATATCCTTATTAAATAATTAATAACATCAAATAATGTTTTCTCATAAAAAATATGGGTTTGAGGGATTACATGAAATAATTCTTGAGGAAAATATTTCTTCCATTGAGAAATTATTTTTTAATGACACACACTATTAATGAGGAATAAAATTAATTTGAAAATAACATAATAATATTTTAAAATAATATAAAAATTCATGATTTCCGAAATATTCTATTCAATCCATATAAGTTGAAAAAACATTCCTTCAATATATTTTTTCAAAAGGTCACAAATGGCCTTGATCAATAAATATTAAAATATTCATTAAAATTATTTCATAAAATGAAATATATTGTTGAAAATATGATTAAATATTCATAAGAGAATAGTAAAAATCCTTTTGGAATTTATTTTTACAAAACATGTATGTGGAAGATAAACATTCCCCAATGAATACATAAAATGAAATAATCTGGAATAATTTTGAGATTGTTAAATAAACCGTGAAAAAATTTTAATTAATAGAATTGTATTCCCCTTGAAATAAATAAAACTAAATAGATAGAAAAATACCATAATAATCAGGATAATACTCAGAAAATACAATCATGGATGGTATATACACCACACCGATGAAATATCTAGTGTATATGGAATGTCTCCCATAGAAGTAAAATTAAAATAAAAATCCATTACCTCATGTCTCACTTGTTATTTTTCAAGATCAAACATCCTATATAATAAATATGGATTTATTATACATTTATTACATATCCATATTTTAGTAATATTTTTTATTATTTTCCTATAACATCTTATCAACCTTCTTAAAATAATTAATGTCAATGTTCCATGGGATATATGTTTCATTTTCCAAGCTTGTTTCAATTCGGGAGTCCTAGTCCTTATAGTTTGATCATTGAATAATAATTTACTGAATCATTATTAAGTTATATATATCATATATATTGATAAAATTAACCCTTACTATTAGCCATATGAAATATATTTTAAAAACAAGTCACATAAGATCATGGAGACGGTAAGCCATACATATGCAAAAGTGACATTATAATTTCCCAAATGATTAGGTTGTAAAAATGTAGATATTATATTTTCATTTCATAAGAATAAATATTTCATTAATATAGTGTATAAACATTAAAACCATCATAATTAGCACTCATAAATGATAGTGTTGTAAAATGAATTGTATCATAACATGGAGATGATAAGTCATATGTTAGGAAGAATGATTCTTTCACTTCTTTTTTGTAGCTGAAGGAGTTGTATAGTGGTGTGTTATTAATAATATTAATAACACCTCATAATATTTAGTATTATGATGTTAATATTATATTATTTATATCATAGATTTATGGGAGGTATAGAATAGTATAAAAGGAGAGTTATCGGTTTGATTAATTACCTCTTATTCGAAACGGATCCTTTAGATATATTCTAAGGGACTGTAGAGTTGGTCAATTATAATGAAAAGAACCTCTAAAATGATGGTATTAAATTTCATATGATAATTTGGAATATTATTAAAGATATAAAATAATCAATGTGGTGAAATGTGATGAGTGAGGTTTTATCCTTTCATAATGAAGTTAGGGAAACTTTTGGAATTTCTCAAAATATTAAATTATATTAAATTAAATCATAGTCAAAATACCAAAAAAATGTAATGTAATTCAAAAATAATAAGGGATATCATGGTAATATATTTAAAAAAATATATTTTAGAAATGTTTTTGTTTAATTTTAATCCTTCTCATTTTGATTAACCCTTAGTTAACCGATTTTAATTTTAGCTATCGTAAAAACAAATTCAATATTAAAAGGTGGAAATCTTTAATTATATGTTCTCAATTGAACCATAAATGGTCCATTTATGGTATTCTGACCATAATTTATCCATTTTATGCCTAGATAATATTTTATGATTTTTAACATAATTAACAAATTATTATTTTCATAAAATATCATTCGTGTCCATATCAACACTGTTCATTACATTGAATTTAAGACAATCAATACAAAAAGATGAATTTGAACCAATTAATTAAATAAACAATCAATATATCATATTAAAAAAATAAAATTCTTGGATCTCTATCGGTAATTAAAAAAATATTTATTCTAATATTTTTAATATCAATTAATTGAGTATCTCATTAGATGAAAAATTACTACATCATCATGTTGTAATTAATTATGTTAATTATTTCATCACTTAATATTAATAAAAATCATTAATATTGATAAATAATATATATATATAATATATAATCTATTATATCTTCTATTTATCTCCATATTAAAACCATTTTAATTATTCAGAGTAAATGTGTTCTATTTTGTCACTCTCTATGATTTTAATAATATCTATGTAATTTTCATGGGAAAGTGTCCATTAAATTATTCAATTTCTAACCTCATGGGTTTTGTATCGAATTTAATTTATCCAATAACATTAGATCAAGTGTTATACTAACTTTACAAAATTTATAATACTATTTTAACCTTAATTACATGTTCTTCCAATAACCGTGGTAATAATAATTATTGATTCTTCTAGGATAATAGTGCAAAAATAAAAATAAAATATTTATTAAATTTAGAAATTATGTTTAAAAATATGGAATCCATTTTTTACAATTATAATAACTTATTTTAGAAAGAAATTATTTAAAAATAATCACATTCATAGAATGGGAAATCAGGTTTGTAAAGTGAAACCGACCAAAAGTTTGAAATGTGTTTATACCAAATTGAAATTGGAAAATTGTTCTATTAATATAAATTGGATTAATTGATTTACTATTTTAATAGTTTTATATTAAAAACATTTAAAACATAATTTCTCTATATAAATAATTTTGATGAATAATTTTTTTTAATTAAAGGTTAGTATTTATTATTATTCGTCAAAACACGAGACACATCAGTAAAATTCAAAACATTAAACCAAATTAAATTTTGATAGTTCTATATAAAATAAAAAGATGAATTTTTTCTAATAGGATTTATCATTGTATAAGATTATTTATTGAAAATTATTTTTCCATAAAAAGGCGAAAAAAACTCTCTTTTTAGAAAAATATATCATTTATGCATAAAATTATATTTTTTATTATAATATAAATAAAGAACATTTGATGAAATTTGAAAACAAAATTTAATATATTCTATATATAACATAATAAAAATAGTGATTTTTTGATTTATTGGTATAAAATAAAATTTTTAAAAATGAAACAGTTTTTATAAAGAAAAAAAAGATTTCTTTTTATATTCAAAAAGTTATTTTATCATTTATAATTAACAAGTAAAAAAATATTTATTTATATGTTCATGTATAACCCATATTTTCATAATTCAATCAGTACTGTTTGTACCATTCATTATAATGGTTGGGTAATAATTGATTTATTTAAATAGTTATAATAATAAAATGATGTTTTGTAGAAACATAGTGTTGCATGTAGCACAAACATAACATTTTGTAGCATATAACACATGACATTACAAAAAATTATTTTATTTTTAAAAAAAATCATAAAACCTTGGGCTGTTACATCTATTATTTATTAATATTTAATCTAAATAAATAAAAGACTCCAAAATAGTTGGTTTGTTGATAGGGATACAAAATATTTTTTACAAATATATGATTATTTCCACTAAATAATTTAATTATTACAGTTATATTTTTCGTAAGACATGTAATTTCCTCTCCATTTAGGTACATGATTTAAATATATGAATTAAATTTTAGTTAAATTCAATATGCAAGTATTTTATTAAAAATAACTAATTATTAAATGTAAGTTAAATATTGGTCAAAATATAAATTATTTGAAAAATATTTTTTTATCTAATAAATTTAAATAAAAAATGATATTAAAAATTGATCAATATAAGGACATTATCCCATAAAAATACTGATGTTAGGTTACTCCAATTATAAATTTGAATCTAAAACTAATGTATTCAAAAAATTAAAAAAATAAGGTTGTAATTATAACCCTGTATATATTTAAATATTTAACATACAAAAATAATATTTTGTAGAATTTTTATAATTCATTTAAAAATCAAATCAAATTTCCATAGTTTATTAATAAAGTAATCGATTTTTTTTTCCAATAAAATTGACATGATCATTTAATATACCATGAATATAATGCTACATGATTTTATTATATATTTTCATTTATTTAAATATTTATTTTTAAAAGCTTTCTTTTTATGAATCATTAAAATAAATCAAATAGAGATGCATTTTATGATTATAAAATTATAGGTATTAAATTTTACTTTTAGAATTGCATTGAGGAATTGGTGGGTATAAATTTAAATAATTGTATTTTTAAATAAACATATAAATATATATATATATAATTTTTATTTCCATTACATTGATAAAATTAAATTAGAATAGAAAATAAAAATATTATCATTAAATTATTAATAAATAAATTTTTTATTAATAAAAAATTAATGTTACAATAATTAGTAATTGATAAAAAGTATCAATAATAATTTTCAATATTTGAAAAAAAATTAATCTTCTTTTAAAAAAATGTATTCTAGTTTATATTATATTTCCATATAAATTTTATATTCAAAAATTTTTGGAATTTGTTTTGAAACGTTTATTTATTTTTTATGTTGACAATATCATAGTCATATTATATAGAATTTTTAAATTTTTTATAAAAGATTATTGTTGATAGAATAGTAAAAAAATATTGTTCGATAAACACCATCACATTTAATACATATTCATGACATTGGAATGAATGAAATTTTATAAGTCATTTTTTAGAGTAAATCTTTTTTCAAAAAAATGAAATAATGTATTTTTTATTATTAATTTGGATTTAAAAATATATGTTTAACACTTCAGAGCATAAGTGGTTTTTTATACAAAGAAATTTTTTTGATATTTTTCCTTAAATATGGTTTAAAGTGTTATATTCGGTTTTTTATTTCTTCTGTAATTTCATAACTATAATTTTTTTAGTCATAAATAAATAAGTTTCATGAGAATAAATTATATACAGGATTTTTGGGTAATAAATTTTTTTCATAATTTTTTTTAATCCTTATAAAATATGTAATTATATTACTACTAATTTTTACAAAAACTAAGAATTAAATATTCCAAAATGGATACCATATTATGAAATATAATAATAAATATTGTAACATAAGGAAATATTATCACTTGGTCTTAAAAATAAGATACCGATTTAAAAAATATATTCATTGTGGCTAAAGGTAAAATTTTCTTAAAATGTTAAAAACTACAGGATTATGATTTAAATCCCCATAAATATCATCTTTAATATTATTTATATGACCTATTTAATCTCTTTGACTCCAAAAATTATAAAACTATCCATTTTGGATACACACTCCTTGATAATGACTTATATTATTTCTAAACGGTTATAATATTTACAAGGGGAACATTCCCATATCTTATAAAAAACACCCCCTATACTCACCTATTCATTAGAATTGTGAAACATAGGTTGGAAATTATTTTACAAAATCACATTTAAAATCTCATCCCCACATATTAAAGGTTTATTTATCAAAAACATACAAACTTATAAAGGCTTAAGTGGTAATCTAAAGGAAGGGTTACCAATAAAGATTTATTTTTCACAAAAGTTCCTTTGGAGTTATTTTGTTCTTCTACCACATATGAATCTATTAAGTTGATCTAAATATGATTAAATTAGTACAAAAAATTTAGACAAAATAATGACGATGCTATAATAATTATCCACATCGCATTCATCCAATGTAAAATAAATGTGTCTCTCATGTTTATGTGTAGACTATGCCTCCATGAAGCGACGTATTAAATTTAACATCACTATCTATAATATATAGATATATAGATTGATTTGATGAATAAATATATAATATTAATAAAATGATTATTATTATATAATTAAAATTTATAATTTGACTTCCTTTATTTCAATCTATTTAAAAATTCAAACATCTCTTATGTATATGTACTGAATAACACATCCACAAAGTGATGTAATTCATTTCCCTCTCTTCTATACATGGATGGTTATTTTTTATAAGTAATAAATATGATAATTGTTATCTTATTAATTTTCTATATATGTTTAAACCATGATCATTGAACAATGATTTCAATCTCTAAACTAAAACCTACATTGAGAATAGAACATTTGACAGCTAAATATTTATTTTAATGAAGAATTAATTATAAATGTGTAAAAGGAAATTATAATGGCATTAAATAAACTAAAAAATGTTTAATATTTTTCTATTATATATATATATAATAATTCTAAATATATTATAATTTTGATTATAGAGTATAGAAATAGTGTCGAGATTTATGTAAGGGTTTCCTCATATCAATTTATCTTCCTTAAGAAATGCTCAATATTCCCGACCATCATTATTTCATGTGCTGCAAGTTATAGGAATTAAATTATCTTATTATTTTTTTCATAAATACAAAATGGATTTACTAATCCAACTGTGGCTTTCTCCTTCATGTGTTTTTAATTCAAAGGTTACTAAATCTATAGAGTTTTCTATTACAATCAACATTATTATCAAGTTGACGATGATTAAATTTACATTATGGGAAATTATATATTATTTTTCTAAAAATAACACATGTAATTTTTCTTTATCTCATTATTTATTGGGTTTTAAGGTAAAATTTATTAATTCCAAAAAAAATTATTCAAAATTTTCAGCGGAATATTTTTATGAAAACCCATATTTATTTTTACTTGCAATTCAATAATCATTAACATTCAAATCCATGTTCATAACATAAATTTTTGTGAGTATTTATGTATACATAAATTTATTAATATGTTTATTTTATAATAAATTTAATTTAATTTCAAAATATTGAAGTGAATCATTTTTTATTTTATCTATATTAATCATTTTGAGTTTATTTAAAATTTTGAAAATAATGTTTTTAACGTACATAACATGAATGTAAATTCCCATCATCATGTACTTTATTCATCAGGAATCATAAATTACAATATTAAATATTTTTTGAAAGAATATATGATTCCAAAATTCTAGGGATTTTAATATTTAATGAGTTATAAAAATAAATATGTGTTTATTCTTATTTTTAAACAGTATTTCTAATGATTTTATAAGAATTTATTTGATCTATATTATAATCCTTCAGTTATTTTTTTAAAGTGGATATATTTTAATGATAAAGTCCACCGTATATATTTATATTTCCCAAGATTATATTTTATGGATGTTTTAATGAAACCAGTTTTTTCATGGGTTAATTAATGAACATTGGAACACTGATGCTTTAAGGGAATTATAATAGAATCCCATCCTCCTTCATGTGTTAATTAGGATATAAAGTAAATATGAATACTATTATGTTATTATTGAATAAATATATATGTTTTATCAATATGTTATTGGTGAGTTCTTATACACCCTTCCAATGCATTTGGTTAACGTGTTATACCTCATGAGATAAACACGTAGCACATGGACAAATTATTTTTTTGATTTGTTTCCATATTTTTTCAATGTCAAGATAAAGTATTGATATTCTAACCTTAAAATTTTTGTGTGTTATCATGTATTACCTTTTTCACATGATATTGTGTAGAAATGATCATGTATAGATTTCTTCAAAATATTATTCATGTACATGACCACATTTATCTTTTTCACAATTTTTTTATTTATTATACTTATGACACATTTAGATGTTGTTCCATATGCATATTTTTTCTATATTAATCATTTTTGGTGTATTATACATCCAAAAACCAATTCCATGGAAGATTTTTAATCATTTGAACTACTTGTTATTTATCAGTCCTTATGGATAACTATTTTCAATTCATGAGATGTTTAATAGGATATTTAACACATCCTCATGTTTTCTCATATGATTATGATATTACCATTGATGAAATGTTGATTTGTTTTTCCATGAATAAAAATTTGAACTCACCCATAATATTTATGTTCCCTATAAATATTACTATAACTTAATAGAAGAATATATTAGAGTTTAGTACGGTTCAATTATATAGGAATTATCACAAATATAGGAAATGATATTTTATTTTATCTAATATCCAAATATATTAAGACCTTAAAATTATTGGTTTGTATTAGTATATGAGAAATTTAGTGTTTTAAATATATATATTTTGAAAAATAATTATATTTTAACTCTATAATATGAATTTCTAGTTTGGGTCATCTCACTAGTTATCAGAAAATGGTTTAGTTATTTATGGGGATTGGTATTATAAACTATATTGGGAACCCTTTGTAAAATATAAAATATAGGAAAAATCAAAAAAAAACTTGGTTAAATTTATAATGTGATGTTTCCTTTCAATGGAATCATTATTTAGAAAAAAATTGATTTAAGGCTCTATTACAAACATTTTTAGTTGTAATAAATATGAAAAATGTTTGTTAGGTATTTAATATTTATTTAACTATTTCTTGACAAAGAGGCCAAAATAAACACCTAGATTGAAACTCTTTGACGATATGATTTTGTAATTCACTTTCTATTTCTAACCAATTATTATGTGTTTGTTTAAGTTAGATAACTAGATAGTAAATTCCCATGGATATCCTAAATTGAAAATTTGAGACACATAAGATAGTTTATGCATGTCATTTTTGGATAACTTATTATATGAATATTTTAACATTTAATGAAATTTCTATTTAACTAATTACTCATCATTCTATAACTTATGTAGTGGATGGAATAATAATAATCCATATTAATAATTTATGTGATTGGAAATGTGGGTATTATACCATTGAAAAACAAAATGGGATGGGAGCCACGGTGATAAAAAATCATGGCATTTCTCATATAACATTTTCATGATATGTAACATAATTTCATCCATGTTGAATTACTTAATGAAACATTTAATGGAGAAATCATCTATCAAATAATTTTGGATACAACTTCTAACCTCCATTAGTGGGTATTAAAACCCACTAAATACATTAAAGTGAATTATAGAAATAGAGAATATATTTTACATAATCTAAAGTATAGATTATGAGAATGTTTTTTTCATCATATTTCACACAAAAGTTAAGGAAAGTCATTACTATAAATACATTAAAAAATTACATAAAAGGAAAAAATATAACCCTATAAAAGGAGAGGAGTTAAATAAAATGTTATTCAATAAATATTTGCCTCGATCCCTTCTCATAAAGATGGAGACAAAATTCATAGAGTTGACATAAAATTTGGATTAATAAACTATGTCCTATGAATATAGATTCAAAAAACACACATGGTACACTTAAATATTTTTTACTAACCCTAAACACATGATCGAATGATTTTTTAGTGTCCTAAAACCAAGTCATTTAAAGTAATTAGCTAGAAGGGACTTTTAAAATAATGGTGAAATTACTCGATATGAACTTACAGATGAAATGGAATTTGGAAAGCCCTATTATTATGGAGACAAGAAATTAAAAATGGAATATAATATAAATTATTTTCATAAATCACATGGAAAAATGAAATTTTATTTGGATACAAACCCTAAAATTTTGATTAAGTTTCGATATGATTGTAGAAAAAACCATGTAAATGTTTTAAGTGTGGATGGATTGTGTTTAGAGATAATGATTCTCACAAAAGTATGATGAGGTTGATCGTCAAAATCATGGAAATGAAGGACTAAACTAATTCATAGCTCACTCTTTAATGATTTAAATTTATCTTTTTTGTGTATTATGAAAATAAATGCTCTAATATAAGACCTAATGTGAGAAATCAGCTTGAGATTCCCCCAAAACCCAAGGAATAAGAAATGGGCAATCCCCTTAGTAATACTTAAGTTTTCCTTATTAATGAAGTTATTTACAGTGAACCCATGATCAACTATATAATTTCAAATAACCAATTGATATCTCGGTTTACCCTCACCTTTATTCAAAAAATATTTTATAATCATTGTAATGATTTTGGATTATTATTGAAGAATTTTATTTGAATGATAGTTTCACCCCAACTCTATAATCTTCATTGATAGTATTTTTTATGTAATTTTTAATGTTTTCATTCTTCCTATAGTGGAATATTATTTTTTGTACTAATTACCTCTCTCTATATAGATCTCATATCAATTATATGTTTTATGAGGTCACATTTCATATACTAAATAAACCTATTATCATCCACCAATATAAATTTTACTATGAACTACTTATTAATATTAAATTTATTTCATGGGTTTTAACACTCAATAATGAGTTGAGTTTTGTTTCATTTCTCAATTTTTAGATGTTTATATTCCATTAGAAATTATATCTCATGTCAATATAATGTTATGAACATAATCATCCGATAGGGAAATTGAAATTTAGATGTCGTTATTTATTTAAGAGAAGTGTTGTATAACATCAAATATTGTTTATATATATTCCATTAATTAAATAATATATTTATTAGATTTCTCTATACCCATACATAACTATAAAATACCATGAAATTAATTATTAAGATATAATTATAAGTATTAAACGTGTATATTATAATTTAGTCATTAAAATGGTGACATAAAATATAATTAAACACATTTTAAAATCCATTTATCGAGGAAATTCTATTCATTTTTAAACAATTTCATTGATAAAATTAAATTAGAGTAGTTGAAAATTTTATTTGATTGTTTTATATTTGAAAGAGTTTCTTCCAAATAATTTAATTTTTTATGTACCAAAACATTATTATTATAAGAAAAAATATTATGAATAAATTATGGTAAATAAATTTTTTATTTCAATAATACAAAAATCTAATTTAATAATTAATTTATAGTTTATAAAACATTACATTTTTAATATTTGGAAATTGTTATTTTCCTATAAAAATAGTGATATTTCGTACTTTATATTTCCACTTGAAAGATACATTACACAAATTTTGGATTTTAATTAGGGGAAATTAAAATAATTTTATAATTAACAATATAAAATTATTCTTAAGGTTGTATTTATGGAATTTCTCTAAAAAAGATTATTTTAGGAGAATAGTGAAAAACATTGTTCTACAAAAATAGAATTTTAAGACTTTTTCATCTTCTAATAATGCATTAAATGTTAATAAAAAACAATTCTATATAAAATAAATATTTATTGGAGTGAAATAATGTTTTTTTAAATTTTACATTGAGGTTATAAACATATGTAAAAAATATTGGAATGAAAGTAGTGTTTTATTCTTTCAAAAGAATCATTTTTTATCCTTTGGTCAATTATGTATTTACATGTTAAAATTTTAGTTTGGATTTAGTTAAAAATAAAATAAATCTCCTTATATTTTTAATAAAAATTAATATTCATTAAAATGAATTCTATATATGGTTTTGGTGAAAAAATCATGTCTATAATTAATAAAATATTTTTAAAAAACTGATTTTCAATGAATTTTACATAATAATATTAATATTAATATGACCATATAAAAGATGAACCATGTAAAATAGATTATATATTTTGAAGCATCGTATTAATTGATAATATTAAACATAATTTTTGTGCATTGGAATAAGTTACCAATCTAAAAATATAGTCACCGTGACTAAGAGTGAAATGAGTTAAAAAGGTTAAGAAAAAAGAATAATGATAAAAATATAAAACGTGTCTTTGATATTATTGGTTGAGTTTAATTATAACACACCTCACCTTATATATGAAAATTGGATTATTATTTTCCAATATCCATGAATATTATATTTATTATATTTATATTTTCAAAATATTTAACAAGGAAGCACTAATCTAACTTCTGAATGAGATCCTAAAATCTGAACTTATTAATAAACATTGGGCACCCTAAATCAAGAAATATATATCCCATTCACCAAAAAACTTTCATATCCACTACCTATAGGTTCTACTCTCACCCAAACTCAATCCTATAAAGGATTAATATTTATAACAAAGTAATTATACCCATGTGTGTGGTAATTATCATAAGTAATTCCTTTCAAGTTTATTAATTATCCAGCTCATTTGATTCTATATTATTTACCATAATATGTATAAAATAATATCATAAATATACTATATTTTTGTTATTTTTATGTAATAATCATTAACAACTTCCCATCTATCTGATGTAAAATGGAAGTGTTACTCTTGATTAAGTGTAGACTACTACCTCCATGAAGATATATATTAAATTTTTCATCACCATCTCCCATGTATTGTAATATATTTAGATTTTATGAATATATATGATATTGAATCAAAATTATGATTTGAAGAAAAAATATTAATTACCTTCTTTTTTCCATCTATTGAAAAAAGGAAACATTGCTTGTGTGTATGAGTGGACTGTCAACAACATGATGTTATATAACAATTTATTTTCACCACATTACAAATATGGTTATAAAAAATATATAATAAATTAATAGCATAATTCTGAAGTTCTTTAGATTTTATATATGATAAAATTTTATTCACTTTTTAAGGATCATAATCTCTAAACCATAAATACATGTAAAATAGAATAATTGACCCTATAATGCTGATTTTAATGAAAACGGTTAATAAATATATAGTTACAAACTATATGGGAATAATGTATAAAAGTAAAATTTTAATATGGATTTGTAAAAGTTTAATAACAAGTGAAAATTAATTATACTGGATGTTATTAAATTTAAAAATCATTTCGGGACATAAGGTATGTGCTTCCTCATCTTAATTTCTATTTATTGTGATATATTATATATTAACAACATTATTTATTTTTTATACCATATATACATACCATTAATTTATTTTTTTATAAATTTCATGAAAACTATTTTGATTCAATAATCTTTATAGTATTCTCTCTTTAATTAAGTTTAAATCCCAAATTTACCTATATTTTATAGGGATATCTATAATCTAACTATTTATTAGATTATTTTATGTATCCATTTACATTAATGGAAATAATATTTTCATTATATCTTAAACACCATATACTTTTTTCTCCATTTTTTTGTATATTTCTAGTATTTCTTATCATTTACACTCTTTGGTACTAAAAATTACTAATTGAATTTATTTAAGAAAAAATAACAGTATTTGTCTATTTTTTTGGAGAATTAATTTCCTCATACTCCATGTTAGTATAATTATTATATGGCATTTTTATCTATGTAATTTATTTTATAAGGTTAATTTATATAATATTTTTTTCCTACAAATGTGTAAAATGAATCATTTGAACTTTTTTTTGTATGACTCAATTTTTATGTTTTAAAAAAGTATGAAAACAATTTTTATTTACTTATATAATATGAAATGACTTCCATGATATGTTGTAATTTATTATTCATGAATTATAATTTATATATTTCAATGGTTTTATATATATTCATTATTCACATTTTCAAGTGGTTTCATTTTTTATATTTTTTTAAAAAATATTTTTTATTTCTTTCAGAAAAAATCCCATGATTTTATGAATGTTTGTTCATCCATGTCAACAAAATTTGATGATTTTATATTTAATTGGGTATATTTATTAATTATACTATCCAAATTCATTCAATAGATGACTTCTGATGATCGTTAATAGAATACTTCAATAATTTTATTTCATGTTGGATTAAGCGATTTTGGATTTATGATATTTTAAGGGAATAATGATGAAACCCATTACATTTTCAAGAATTAATAATTATATGAAGGAATGATTGATTATGTTATGATTTTTTTGAATAAATATGTATGGTGTATCAATATGAGATAAGTGGGATCCTATTTATCCCTCTAATTCCTTGGCTAAAATGGTATACCTTAATAGACAATGACTTAGATCATGAACATGATTTTTGAGTAGATTTGTTCACAAATATCACAACACCCTCTTGAAAAGGATACCAAAATTATGATAGAGATATAATGACATCCCAAGCCCCACATTTAGTAGGCTTGGGATGGTGAATAGAACCTAGTGTATAATAAAAATTCATGTTTGATGTATTATGTGATTAGATAATGGTGTGAAGGGGGAGACAACAAGGATAAACCAATAACCACTAACTCAGAAACATATATAACGAAATCCCATGGGCAACCATGAAATTTCATATCATGCTAAATCAAATAAAAATAAACTTCATGTACCAATAATGTGAAGACGACATCGACAATTAAGCCCAAACAACCTGAGAAAAAACCACAAACTAATAATATCTATTCTAATATCCAACCATCTCCATATAACATGAAAAATAATTCATATAATTGTAGGGTGAGAGTAAAATTATTCCTTGCGGTATCCTACCAAGATCCTCCATTAAAAATATAAAGAAATGACTCTAAATCACTATGAATGGTAGTGAAACTAACTCATCACCTAAACATGTATATTATGTTCTAAGCCTTATCGTAGCTAACTATCACTAATAATAACATACAAGAGAGAATATAATATAACAATAAAACATTGAGCATACCCATCTATCACCTCCCCACTATTATTCAGCTCTTCCCCAACATCGTACATCCACATCCATATCTCTCCCAATGTCTATTTTCCTGAAGACACGTGAGAAAAAAATCACAATAAGCACCTCATGCATCACATAATCAAATCAACTCATGTCACATATTGAAATTTTATCCCTATAAATTCTGGGATCCTCCATATCTTATATGACATATAACAAATATCATGTTTTATACCTTAAGATATTAAATCACATACTATAAGTAATTACCTCAAGCCACAACATCCTATGCATGGCATACCTATATTAATCCTTTGGATGCTATATATGCTAATAAATGTGTGTGAAATAACCATAATAAACCAAATCCCACTACCCACTATGTAAAAACTATCCTTTATGCATACCATCACTAGAAACTACCAATAAAAGATAGGTATACTAGATGGTTAGCCATCCATCCATCATCCCACTGGGATCTTGGGGAAACCACTCTCCTATAGTCCATTATATACTAGTTTCCCTAACTGATATCGGTGGGGAAGAATCTGAAATAAAAGAAAAATAAATTATATAACATATCTCACAACCACACTCTTAGCATAACTTATTCTTAGACTCAACTGAGTCTAATGTTGCTCAGAGTCCCGACATCCAATGCTAATAAAAGATAATATATAAGAAAACAATTATTTGAGGTATATTGAAATAAATTATTTATTACATTATATTTTTTAATTCTATTAATTAATTCAATATCTATTAATTAAATATTAAAAATTTAACACTTTACGATACATTTCATTGCATTAATTATTAGAGAAAAATCTGTGCCCTCCGATCATAATCCAAACCAAGTTCATGGTTAATAAAGATTATTATCTTTTAAGAATTTCAATTAAAGAAACAACCAATCCCAAAGTTAAGATTTATTTTAAAAATAATTATCTCCATTCCATATCCATATACTCTTGAAAAACAATCCTAATGTACAACCAACATGATACATCACACCATGCACATCCAACTACGTCTTGTATTGGGGAATAGAATATTGACAAACCTGAAACCCATCTATAGGCCATTAAATAGATTCATAAGCGCACATTCTAGTTCTCAACATCAGAATAATGGGTAATCCCATCATAGACCCATTTTATTTTTCTACACTTCCATCTGTGACACCCACATGTCTATAATGATGCATCTCTCCATCATATGTGTAATCTATTGCCACATCATCTGCACCTCCTTTACCTTATATCATTTCATTAATCCCAGCCTCATCCATACTAGGATCAAATATCAAGGATCATATCTAAATAACATCAAAAAATTAGTAGGAACAAACAAGGAACTAACTTCGTAACTAGGACCTCAAAATAAGGCATTCAACCTTCACATGAAAATGAGATCTCACTGCACCAAAACAAGGAACTCGTACTTCTTAAGAAAATAATAATCTCATGAACTAGGAAATAATATTTATCACTCAACCAATTCTTATTAAATACTAAAATAACTCATTCATTATTAAATATTTTCCAACTTCAAGTAACCTATGGAATCAGGCTATATCAAATGTAAAACATGCTCTTATAATTTTTTTTGGTTTAAATTATACAAAAGAATTACCATTATCGTTTAAAAATAATTTTCAATTATTAACATTATTAGTCATCATTCCTCATGTAAAAAACCAATTCTATAAATTCCATTAATCAAATTGAAGGTCATTTCAAATAAACATGCACAATTAAGAAATTTTACTATCATCAAATTACTTTAACCAAAAAAATTGGACTTCCCTCCTCATTATTTACTAAATAAAATTTGTTATCAATTAATTTTCAGCATCATATTCTTTACCAATTCAGCATGAAACCCAAATAATAAGAAAATTATATAAAAAATTAAAATATATCACACTATCTAGAAAAACATGAAATAAACCTCTACCACTATATAAAAAACAACATCTGTATATTGTGCTCGCTACCTATTTATTTAATATAGATTAATAATTATTAGGATAATTTATTTTCCATCCAAAAGGCTAAATCATTATCAATTTACAATTTAATGTAAATAAAATAGAAGAATCTAATCATCTACCTCAAAATCCTTCACCATTCAATGCATGAGAACGATCCCATCTCCGATATCTGATGAAATCTCCCACAGGGACTACATCCATCCAAGTATTTTGTTTCACAACCAAACCAACCAAAAACCAATAGAACACTATTATAAAAACTGACATCAAACATTATAGAATTGAGATATGATATTGGAGGTAACGAGGTCAAATATAATGAATACACTAGAAAATGAAGGAATAATGTACCTTGTATCACCATAGATCAACATGGATCGAAGATGTATGCCATGAATCGATGCCCAGGTGAAGGGTTCCCAAAACTCTAGAGGGGAATACATTGGCTATAAGAAAATGATAGTATCCATAGAATTTTTGAAACCCCTATGTTGTTTAACCTTTTATTAACATGTTATACTGGGGATTTACATAGCGTGTAAATAATGTACACAACGTTTAAATGTCGAAGAAATATTTATCAAAAAAATGTAACCTTTTTATTATTTTACCTTGAAGATTTAAACATCACAAACTATCCATTTATAATCCCTAAACTTTACATACATGAAATGTAATATTTAATCATATTGTATTCACCCTATTTCAATCATTTCATATAAAAACACCTCCAAGCCATATCCCAGTCACCTCTAAGCTGTACATGCTTCATAAACTCATAATAGTTCTATTGACCTAGACACATGCCCTTAAATTAGATACCTCTCGAACAATTCTGTTCCTTGAAAATAAAAAAAACCAATCCTTGAGAGTAATTTAAAATGGGTCATCTGAATAGACACTATGCAGGATACTATTAAATATCTCATCATCATAGGAGCTCAACCACTTTATTCCGAGGACACAAGTTCAAAACTACACAAAAAAACAATCTCTTGAACCCTTTTCGGTGTATATTCTTCCTAAATGAGAGAAAACAAAAAAAGTTACGAGATGAGACCTACTCGTTTTTAGAAGGGTCTGCATCCATAAAAGTAAATCATTACAAGAGAAGATCTAAACATCAAACATCTCGGGGTACTAAGAGTGCATTTTTAAATCATGTTCCCAGATACTCTCCTCTATTTTAATATATTACCACAAGGAATAAACTACGTGAATAACATGCCCGCACAACACCTTCTCTTGGTGTCTTAGTCCTCCATAGGCTGCTCCATAAAGGTCGCATCATCATCAACATTGATATCCCCCTAATCGATGCCAAGAGATTCAACATGAATATAATGAAAAAGATTCAATGTAGGGGAAGTTCTATCTAATATGATATGGATCCAATAGGATCCAAAACCTTTAAAGACCCAAAAAAATATGGGAGAAATGTTACTCCTATGACCAAACATTCACTATAAATGATGAGGATTCACCATCTAGAACAAGTGATCTCCAAAATCAAACTCTAGAGGTCCCCAAATATGATCTATATAGAATTTTTTAGGATCCTTAACTGTCATTATCCTGTCGTGAATTACATGAACCATCTCTATTTCATTTTGTGTCAGGTCCAGCCTATGAATTGATACCTCTCCAACCCCAATCTATAACAACAATGAATGGAATGTTCAGTTATCCAATGTTATAAATAGAACAATTCCAATGGTTGAGTGGAAACTATTATTTTATTAAACCATAAATAATGGTAGTTTCCTCCCCCTTGAACCTCAAAAATCAATGACACATGATCACAACATGTCTTAAAGATTCTAGATAATATACAATGTTTGGGAATCTATCTCTGGATGGAAAATAGTTATATGTCATAACTGAATTCCAAAATCATTATAGAGACCTCTACCCACCGTGGATGTAAAATAAAGAACTCAATTAGAGATGCTCATCCTTAGGACTCCATATAGTTTCAACAACTACTCCGGATACTTCCTCAGTGAAACCTCAATTAATCCTAACTCCATAATCCCTCTATATTGTAATTATTCAGTCGAATGATATAATATAACCCATGTAACATTATAGCCTCCTGGAGCTCGAGGAAAACTAGTAATGAATTATTTCAATATATTCTCCCACTTCCACTACGAAACATATAATGGATTGAGCAAACCACTGGGAATGTTATACCTATACTTTAACTTCTAGAAGTCCAAACATTGACAATCAAACTCTACAACTACACACATTAACCAAAGACACCAAAAAACAAACCTCCCAATGCTCAGTACATCATTTTAATAGGGTGATGTACAATGAAAGTATAACTTTGGAAATAAAAATGAACAATCTCACACATCACTGATTGAATGAAAAGGTTTCCCTAGAATAAAATATTGTGTTGTCCATCCTCGTACCAACCATCATGAGAATCAAAAAAACAAATTTTTATCTCCAAATATCCACCTTATAATCCCCCAACTGAGACCCCTCAACCCGCTACACCAAATATGACATCACTGTTATCTTAAAAAGATATCCTCTACCTCCTAACTCTCCAATACAAAGATTCATCACTATGAGTTCTTCCATCACTCACTAGGAATCCTCAAATTTATGCATGTGGTAGCTATGCGACTTCCAATTCAACGAATCATCTATAAAATGTCCATTTTTAGTGTATGTAATCTTAATGTCATAATCCTAAAATAATTCCATCCATATATTTAGATGAATTTTCATATAATATCAGGAGAAGATGTACCTCCAGTTCTTATGGTTAGTAAAAATCAAAAAATGATCTCCAATGAGGTAATGTCACAAGAAATTTAAAGAAAAAACCATTGAATCTAACTCAGTATCATTTGGATAATAGATACTCTCATGAGGAAGTATCTTCTAAGACCCATTAAAAAAACTAATCTATTCTTCCAAGGAACACAACCCAATCCATGATGCGAAGAGTCAGATAAAACTTTAATCTAAATACCCTCTACTGTAATGAAAAGAACTAGAGGACTGAAAAACTTTTACATTAGGTACAAAAAATCTTCTTGACATTGGTAATTTCAGAAGAATGCATGGTCCTTTCTATTCATCAATTTCAGATAAGTCACATGCTGAGAGAAATCAAACAAGAACCTCCTATAACAGCCTGTAGGACAGCGGAAACTCAACACCTCTACTATTATTTTGGGGGATTACTATCACCCAACTTCTTATATAATAAATGGAACTATGGATACTCTCTAAAAGGACAATAAATTACCAAATAAACTCACATCACAAACCCTAAAATCAATCATTGAAAACATACAAAACATCTGATCAGGATGAAGAACTCCCAAAATTACATGGAGATGCTTTTCCAGCTCCACCATAAACACAGATTACACTAGGATGTTCTGTATGAAAACCACTAAAAACATTTCGAAGAACCATCTAAACACTACATTTATCAACCCTGTGAATATAGTTCGAGAATTATTGACAAATAATAGAATCACTATAGTCTCATATATTCTATGAATATGATATAATGTAGTATTCTGATTATCATCATCATTCACCTACATATGATGATATCCAGAATAAAAAAAATTATTTCAGAACCAACTTTTACCTTTTATCAGACCAATTAAATAATTATTTCATAGAATATGGTACAATTTCTTCACTATTTCTTGGTTAAAGTGATGATAATCGATAAAAAATCTTCAACTGCTGTCACCATTCTTTATGAACAAAATTGGTGTACCAAAATATAAAACATTCGGCTATGAAACCATACAATATTAGATCAACGAGCTATTATTGTTTCATTGGGAACTCATATGGTTACATCCTATATATAGATATAAATATAAGAGACAAAATTGGTTTCATTTCTATCCCAGACACGATCTTTCTTTAAGTGGGTAACACTACATCCTCCTCTAGAATGACATAATGGTATTCTTCCACGACCATGGGGAAAAACAACTGCTAAACCAATTAAAAATTAAGCATCATCCCATCCATCAAATAAGTGATGTTAGGAACACACCACTAAAGAATCCAAGGTTCTCACTTTCTAATATACATCAATAGCGCTCGAGTAGCACGACAAAACCTAACTTTCCCCCTGAAGAAATTAATGATATCCTGCAATGAATACATCCAATCTATTCCAGGGATGATGTCATATAGATTTATAAATGAACATATGAAATCTTCTCATGTGAGGTGTTACACCAATACTAGCTTATAGTCTCTATAATCCTCATACATGTTAGCTCAATATCCAACTGTCATAGTCAATGCTAAGGGAAATTTAATCTTATCTAACTCCTATAAAAATGAATGGATATGTGTAGGTGATATAATGGTGTGTGTCACTACAGAAACAACAAAATAATGCACCCATGTATAAAAAAATCTATTGGTACCACAAATGATGTCTGGATTAGATGATGTTGAAAATGCTAAAGAGTGGAGCTTACCATGACCTATTCCATAACCTCTCTTTCCCAGCTAACGAATGCCTCCATGGTCCTAATATTCCCTTGGAGGATGTGGAGTGTCTTAGGGATACAATATTCCAACCACATACCATCTCTGATGATCCCGAACTAGAAAACCAAGTTGTTGCTACGTGGTATAAAACTACTTCAATGGAAGAACCCAAAGCAGAACACCTAGCATGCAATGACTCCCCAGGAATGGAAATCACTCTGACTGTTAATTATGTAATACAAAATAAGGAAAACATGAATTTGTTCCTTTTGCATAGGTTTTAGAATTCCCACCCCTAGAAAAATGGGATGATGATGGATAGTAATTGCACTCAACTAACCTAAAACTCTTTTAAAATGTTAAATAGGGACTCCAAAGAAAAAATCTACATCAGGAGGAATCCTGAATACTCTCCTATTATGATCAACTAGTTCCAGCCCACATCCTCCCAATATCCTCTTCCCTTACAAGCACCCTATGATATGTCTTCAGAATAAATGAGGTGAATTAACTCTAGATATCTGGATGAAAAGCCTCCCTAAAATTTCGTTCCCTACCATCCTCATCAGGAAATAGTTCATAAGTATATCCTAGAAGGTTTCTGAAAAATATCTTGGACTCTCACACATGGGAGATCCTTATATAAGGGTAACAATATCTTTGGGAATCACCATCATAATGTTTGAAGAATGAAACACAACATTGAGGTGGTTTCAGAACATCTCTACCAAGAACTCAGGATCCTCAAGATCTTGGAGGAATAAGAACAACCACAGCCTCAGTGGTCCATTCAGAATCATCAACGCCTACGAGACCCATTCCTCCATCCAATCATGGATCAAAATGAAATTTAACTCAACCTCCTACATCTATTCCTTTATTACTTGAACTAAAACTAAATCCCCTTACATATATAGACACTATAACTGAAATTATCATAGTTTTATCTATGTTTCATCATCATAAACCTCCACTCTATTGTAACCTTCTAGAACATTGTGATAAAGATCATCACTGTAAACCATAATAGTATTTCAATCTATATTCATACCTATATGATGAAAATTCTATTTCATATACTAAACTATGAATATATAATATTTAACATTAAATAATTAATTATTTAAATTATCTTGTTCGAGGTTTGAACATATCCCAATGTGTACCCATTCAAACATAGGTGAAATAAGTATGATTCATGATACTTTCTTATTTATATACCCTAAAACCATTATCACATTATATAGTTGGATCAAAAAACAAAAAGGACCATGCACTAGATATTAAGGGTGCCTAAATACCTATGTATAAACAAGGGTATAGGGTTAATATTTCTTACTAGACATAGCCAACATCATTTCCCTTCCAACCCATGCGACCTACCTTGTTCCTAACTCCAAAATCCATCTTATCCCCCAACCTGATCCTCCATTAAAAATATATCATGACCCCCTCCCCAAAATTATACTTAAATAAGGGGACATGTATAGTGACTACTAGTGTCTCAACTCTAGTAGGCCCCGGTTTGGCCACTAGCATAGAAAGTATAATAAAAAGGAAGATGGGAGGCAATACCCTCTATGAGAAACATATAGAATATAGAGATATGAATGATGCATTACAAAAAACCAACTTGTACATATATATAAATATATCCCATGGGGAACCATTAAATATTAAATAGTACAAAAAATATGAACTAAATCAACACGTAATGAAAGATAAAGATGGAAGTAACCATGAAGTCCAAATAACTCCTGAAAAACCATAGACAAGTAATATCCACATGGATCCCAAATAATATCTGGATGAGATGAAAATATTTTATATATGGGTATGGTGATCATAATTGTAAACTCAATAGGATCTACCCAAGATCCACTCCTGTAATCGATAATGAAATATTATTAAAGTACTGTGAAGAATAGTGAAACTAACTCATCACCTAAATAGGTATACTATGTTCCCAGTCTCACATTGGATAACCCTCACTAAGTATCATATACAAGAGAGCATATAATCTAATAAGACAACATCAAGAATACCCATCTCCCACTTTTCCACAGGTTTTCTTCTCTAGCCCAACATCGCACATCATAATCCATCTCTCTCTAAAATTAAGACATCCTATGGACTCCTAGGAAATGTTTCACCACATGTACCTCATGGATCACATACCTAAATCAATCCATATAACATATCCACATTGTACCATTCTAGTTTCTGGGATCCCCAAAGTATTTATGGTTTATATCAGACATTGTATATTATTCCTCAATCTGTTACAGCCTATCCCCTCAATGTCTGCTTCCCTAACTGTCATTGGATTTTAATCATATAAAATCATAGAATATAAATGATATTGTATATGTCACAACCACAATATAAGAAAAAAACTAGTCTTAGACTCCACTATTTCTAATGTATCTTGGTCTCCTGACTTCTAGTTCTAAGACAAGATAATATATAAGTAAACAATTTTTTTTAAAGAACAACATTAAATCCATTCATTACATTATATCATTTACTTCCATTATTTATTTCATTATCCATTAATTAACTATCAGAATTATTTCACATTACATTAAATTTAATTACAATAATCATCATAGAAAAGCCCATGTCCTCTCGGAATAATCCAAACCAAGTCCTTAGTTTATCAATAATTTCGTCTTTTAATCATTTTCATTCAAGGACCATCCAACCCCATGGTTAAGAATTATTTATTAAATTATTATAATCATTGAATATCTAGGTACTCTGGGAAAACAATCATAAGATACCACCGTGGGGAAACATGCAACCAAGTACATATGGGTACCTAATGTAGTGGGTAAAGGAATGAAAATGAACAAGAAAGCCGACAACATTCCATTAAATTGATTCAGAAGAGACCATTCCATCTCTTAACATCTCATAAATGGAAAGTACCATATTTAACTATTTCCATCACCTCTGGTTACATCCCTAACACCTGCATGCAAATATCGATGCATCTCTACGTCATATACATCATCTACTACCACATTATCTGAGCCTCCCTTCCACATATAACTTAATCCATCACACTCTCATACAATCAAGGTCCACATCACAAAGCTCATATCCCAAACCCATCAAAAATCATCATAAGAGACAATAATGTAATATGTAGAATGGTCTATCCAAATAATTTATTCAGCCTTCTCGGGAAAATTACCTCTCGCATCTCCAAAAAAGGCACTAACCTTGATAAGAAAACATATATCACAAGACCTAGAAAATTATTTTTATCAAAAATTGGTTCATACTCCATCTTGAATAATGTATTAATTTATTATAATATTCTAACTATAGAAGCCTGAGGCCTCATGTTAAGAAAAGTTAACAAAGGAAAAAATTTGGATAAGAATTTATTGTGGTTTCAACAATCCTAGAGATGAATTGTTCTCAATTGACATGGATTATCAATTATATTAATCAGGCATTATAAGGATTCAAGTTCAACAAAAAATGTAATCATTGACTCTAATGATATAGAAATTGAATTATATTAAACATGTTAATTTCATAAATTTGATTATCTTCAAATAATATTAATCACCTGATCACAACATGCATCTTCTTGTTTTCTTAATCCAATTAATTGTCAATTAATTTTGGGTATAATTTTTTTTACAATTAAAAATTATACTTCCGAAATAAGAACATTATATCCATGAAATGCATATATATATATATATATATATCACATTATCTTGAAAATCATGAAGAACAGGGCTATAATTGTATAAAGAAACAACACCTAAAACATGTGATCGATACCGATATCATTAATCCATTTCAATATATGATAGGATAATTTTTTTTAAAATGTTCTAAATCATGACCATTTTATGATTCCATGTAAATAAAATCGATGAAAATAAATCTCATACCTCAAAATCCATAAATTTTATTCATATGAGAATGATTCATATGACTTATATCTAATCACCACTCCTAAAAGACTTGCATCCATACATGGATTCGACCGCACAAATTTACTAACTAACAAAAAAGAAAACTAGATCACAAAAAATAGAGGTCACATAATATAGTATGGCGAGAAGATATGAAAGGAAATGAGGTCACACTAGTAGAAACTTCTATAAATTAAGGATGAATGATCATGGATCTCCATAGATCCCCACAGATCGATGATGGATGAAAATAATTGATCCTCCAGTAAGGGGTTCCAAATCATTAGAGGTGTAGGTTATAGACACTAGAAAACAAGAGAAACCATGGGGTTTTAGAAACTCCCAATCCACTACACCTTTTATTAATGCGATGAACAAAATTTTTACATGATGTGAAAACCATAACACATCATGTAAATGTCAGAGTCATATTACATCAAAAAATCATTAACCTTTTTTTATTTTTCCTCGTGTATTTAAATTTCATAAACCGTCCATGTACAAGACTTAAACAATACATAAAGGATGTGTATGAATTACATGCCATGTATTTATCCAACATTGTTCATTATGAATCTAAACCCCACGAGGCTGCTTTCAAGCATCCATCGATCTCCACGAGCCTAAAAAACACACAAAGGTTCAATCTATATCTACATAGACACTTGCAGAAATGTTGTTTGTGGAAAAGTACATGTATAGATTTTTCCATATAATTTACATGGACATAATCATGTATATATATTTTTACATGAAATGGTGTGGAAATTGTCTCATATTATTTTTTTTACAATATTTAATGTGTACATGATCTCATTTTTCTATGGTCAAAATGTTTTCAATTATAATACTTATTTATCATTTCTATCTTATTCCATTTTCCAATATTAATCTCTATGGATCATGTGTTTTGTCTCATTCTTCCATACACATATCCCATTATAAATTTTTTAATAATTAGATAAATATTTTCTTTCATTTGGCCTTTTAGGTAACTCCTATGAACCCATAATTTTTTAATAATATATTTCTCTTACACACATATTCTCTAATAATAATATTATTATTTAACCCTTGATTACATGTTGATAACTTTTTCACATATTAATCATTTTATTTCACTAATTTATTATGTTTCTATTCTATAGGCTATGAAGCTGAGAATGTCTTATGAGAAATGTATAGTGGAATCTATTATGGTAAAATTATAGGGAAATGGTCAAAAATTCATGGACTGATTTATTAAAATATCTAATCATAAATGAAGGTAAAAATTTATGGTTCTGGGATTTTGAGATTGTTTTTGAGATGAAATGTTTAAAGTATTTAAATATTTGTATTTTTGGATTGGCCTGCCACATATGATGTCAAATATTATGTGTAAGGAATGTTTTTTAGTAACAAACCTATGAGTATTGGTTTTGGGAATTTTGTGAACTACGACTATATCATAGACATATTTATCCTTAAATAATTGTTTATTATATTAATAAATATCACATAAGTCTGAAATTTCATCCACATCCTCATAACTCAGGTATTTTTCCAAATTTAACATTACTAACCATTGATTATTTGATGACTCAATAACAAAAAAATCAATATTACAAGAATTAACATGATAAATGGTTCACCTTTTTTACTAAATATTTTCAATTGAACAACTATAAATCCATATTAATAATACTTCACATAAATATTACAGCTATATAATTGCAACATAATCATTTGGACTCAAAATTCCATATAAAAAATTACTGATATATCCCCCAATTACTATAAAATATGATTTTGATTCCTAATTTGGGATTTTATCATTTTATCTAAAAAAATTCATTGTTTCAGCTATAATAATTACCCCACTATTTTGTATGGTACTATTGTGAGCATATTTTTTATAAAGTTTTTAACAATTGGTTTCATAACTATAACTTATGATCACTTTAATACATATTCCATAATTTAACCCTTTTAATATTCATACTATAGTTGAATGAATGTGGAATTTCTCCTCAAACCATGAATCTAAAATATGTTCTTATTATCATTCATAAACCACCCTTATTTTATTTTTAGATATCAATCCTTCAATCTAGTAATATGTGCTATTAATTTGGTTGAATATGACATATGATTTTAAAAATATATAAATTTTCAAGAATCACAAATTCATGTGAAATTAACAATACCTATCAGCCATGAATCCCTTTACCATAACCACTAACTATAATATGTTATGATGTTGGGAGTCCAATATGAAACACATCATCCATGATTTTATAATAGATCTCAATCGTAACTTTTGATATATATTATTAAATATTATAGGTCTCTCATTATTTCATACTTTTCACATATCAATTAAAAATTTCCACATATCTTTTTAAATGATGCATCTATCAAAAAATATAAAGGCACACAAAACAATATATCCCAATGAAAATAAATAACTAGATAAACCGTTATATCAAATAACGAATATGAAAAATAAATATCTATGTGAGGAACAATAAGTAAAAAATAATTATCTATGGAATTAAATAAATTTTGATCTAAGAGATTGGTGTAAATTAAATTGAAAAAGTATCACAACATGATGATAATATTTTTGAAAGGAATTGATAATATTTCATGTTGTGAAACTGATATAATTTTATGTAAAAATAATGAAATTCATGAGATTTTGTGCCTATTAACATCAAATCCATTAGTGAAACCAAATTCTTAACATATGAAGAATACCATATTTGTATTTTAAACCCACACAGATATTGATAGAAATTATTATTTTCACTCTTTTATAATATCTGATTTGTAAAAGGTAAATATGTTCTTTTTTCCTTTTACAGTGGGTGGAAAATCCAAATATAATCTCCATAATATTAATTTCAATGTTATATATAGTCCAATTATTTCATAGATTTTATATCAAATATTTTTTGACCAAAATTTCACATAATTGTTTCTCAAAATGAATAACAACAATGTTATTTTTTCCTCAAAAAATATAAAATTAGGTAGATCCAATAATATAAACTATTTATTCAATTCTTTTTTATTATAACCAAATATTTTATTCTTTCCAAATACAATGTCGATTCTTTTAACCATGTCATGATATTTTTCATAAGACAGTGGTTTTTAGAGGAAATAAAGATCCTCTAAACCATTATATGCATTCTTTATTATTCAGTAATGTTATCCTACTGGGAAAATTATTGAGGTGTAATAAAGATTCTAATTATATAATTATAAAATTATTGATATCATGTATGTTCTTTATAAATTTTGAGAGCTTTATTTCCTAGAACACTATATCCAAATAAGTTACCATACGTTGGGAAGTCCTTTAGAGTCAACATTGACATGAGTCATAAATGTAAATATTCATGAATTAATGAATAAAAAACTTTAATTATCCTGTTTAATTGAAATTTCATGTCATAAATTATTGGTAAATGGGAATCATCAATATCATTAATAAAATTTATTGCTTCATAAATCTTTAGTCTCAACAGAAAATATTTTTCCTTCAAACATATATATGAGGATAGGTTTTGATCTATCATAAAAATAGGTCATGAGCTATATTAGATATTGAAGATATAATGTGGATTCACTCAATGTCCATAGTCTCATCATGATAATTCTATATTCATTTCAAAAATTAGGTATAATGTAGCATCTCGGCCCAACTTCCACTAAACTAGTTCCCCAAGTGGGTTTTCTACATGACCTCAAGTGAACATCTGAATAAGCTAAAGGCTCACGAGGAGAAGTGGATGTCTAAGGTGGAACTATGTGGAGACTATACCCCCAAAATAGAGTGCACATATAGAAGTCAACAACCAAAAATAATACACATCAGAGAAAAAAATAATGAAAAAAATTGATATGATATAATAAAATGAAATAAAAGCTCTAAAATATTTGTCATACATACAACACACTGCCCACTAGGCTAGTTAGAAAATATTCCCAAAATAAAATAATATATAAATAGGATCCCCAAACTCCCCATGAAAACCACATCCAACCATATGGTTCCACTGAAATAATCATACATGACCAACAATACTCAACACATGCCACAACCCAATCTTATGCCTATAATAAACACATGAGATATTCTCAGCTATCCATTTACAATGGAGGCCTAAGTTTGGTGTGAGTAAACATTTGTAAGCCACCACTAATGGTGTTTAAAGAAAATACCAGTCAGTAAAATATTGTATATAGAAAAATTAATATTATTATTCAACCAGGTAAATAAAATTTGTTCCATAGTATAACAATATTCAATTATTAACTTTTATCATTTATTATAAAAGTTAAACATTTTTCTAAAACCACCCTTGTCCAAAGCTGATCATTTGAGCCACATATCATAGAATTCACTGGTTGGAAGTTAAGGAACCAGAGTCCTAGAATCCCAATAGTAATGGTACATCATGTTCTCTCTTCCCAAATACTAGGTCGCATTTTATAAAATACGAAAAATTCATCTATGAATATTACAAGGGATCTAAAATCCATGAATGACCATTAGAACCATTATTTATCAAGTTAGAAAACATATATCATATGTCCATGAATCTAACCAGGACTTAGATTTCCATGTATGACCATGACAACATTTATTTGGAATTCAATGTTCATACCCATGGGCCTAGGGGCATCATTACTTCCCCTAATGAACTATAGTACACTGGTGTGTATGGAGGATCAGTCTAGAAAATGAAAAAATGAGGATTGGGGAGTCATTCCAACATCCCAAAACCCTTAATAAATAGTTTGAAAACATTGAGTATTATTCCATGAATCCTATCAGGATTCATCACATCATGTTTGACCATCCCAAAAAAAAATAATCATTAATTCCTACCATTTTGTTCAACATTTCCATAATCCATTACATTCATCATATAAAATAAAATCCATAATTAAACCATTTTATCCTTTCTTAATAAAAAAATTTTCCACGTTCTCATAGAACATGGTTTTTTTGAAACTGTGTTGTAAGAACTACCTCCCCTCTATAAAAAAGTTAACAATTTGTCTAAAACTGTGAACATCCCATACTCCGTGCCTCAGACCCTCCTTATCCTCGCATAGTTATTATTTTCTACTCTCAAATTTTACCCCAAAATATTGTTATAACCATGAAACTAAACTATGATCCATTCAAAATGAACTAAAAAATCACTACTCGTTCAGGATTCACATGATTTCTCCTTCAACATATACACGCAACCACGCACCCTTCCCCAAAAACTCCAAAATCACAAAACATAACCAAATCCATCAAATCTCACCCAATCATCTAAGATAGCTCTCAATCATCATTCTTGGTCACAAAATCCCATTTGTGAAATTCCAGCTGTTAGATTCTCATTTCAAGTCTTGATTCATCATTCGACTTGTCCAGTAATGAAAATTCAAATTCATTCAAAAAAATCCATTTATCCATACCTTAGAACATAAAACCTACTCACCATAACTCTTCTCATTACCGAGAAGCATCGGGGGTCATCCATTGGAACCACCCAAACTATTCCAGATGCAATATTTCAACCCACAACCTCACCTAGCCTGGGATAACCCGAATCATTACTGAGGCACATATTCTAATTCAAGGCCCTTAACTAGCCAAAAACTAATTCTAAAACCCACATTAAAACCAAAATACCATGATGGATCTTAATCAAGACCATTTCATGGAAAATTTATTAACAAATCAAATGATAAACCAATATGTTGTGATGCTACCCACCATAAAATTCAGTTTATATCCCCCAACATTCATTTCATAACACTCATTCCATCAAGAATCTCCAACTGAATATAAAATCACACTCCCACTAAGTTCCCAATAATTTCCTAAATGTTCCACATGCCAACAATCACCAGAATCTCAATAATCATTAGAACCCATCCTTGAAATCAAAAACCATCTGAATTTGATTCTTACCCACCATAATTGCATTAATTAAGAACATTACGTATTTTCCTAGAATTCCCAAATATAACTTGAAACACACATATAATTTAAGAAATGACAATCCATATGTTGATTATTCCCTTCTATACACATATTGTGAACTAACCACATTCAGACTGTCCAGGGTCAAATCATCCAAATACCCCAACTTCAACTACTTGACTATCACCATCTCATCTTATCACTATTCCCTCATACCTAAATAAATTCCATAAACACCCCAAATATACCAATTGTAGTTCATACCTAAATTACTTTCCATCACCACCTCGATCCTGATGCCAATGCAAGTCTTTATCATTGATCACCACTGATCTCCAATTATAGAATTCCCTATGGAATTTAAGCATTATTGTTGTTTCTCTTCCCTTACATCACATTTCCACAATGATTGATCCATGGTGAGTTCGGCACACCTGCGACCCATCCGACATATGGTTTTTATATAAGGAAATGATACATCACTCCCCACAAAAAGAGTTTCACCATCATCGACTCACCCAAACAACGCTAACTAATTTGGCCTAGGCTCTGGACACTGTTAACATAAGAATAAGACATGAATATCTCCCCCTATCTTATGATACAAAAGGATTCATCAACCATCACCCGTAATAAAATACAATAATGAAACCCATGGTATTCTCTAATATTCGATCCGTCACAAGGACATAACCTAAAAATAGTTGATGGTTCACTTACCACCATACAACTCCCCATTCACTTTTCTATGGTCATATACTCTAAGAGTCCCCATAAAAAACTAGATAAATTAGGATAGCTAGGTTTTTATCCACTTCCCTCCTATCATGTTCAGGATGATGTCATGTTATTGGGAATGATCATCTCCAACTATGAATATGATAAGATTTCATTAATTAAATTATAAACCATCCATTTTTTATTTCACCTATAATTTTAAGGACATAAAAAACCAATCCACAAGTCCTAATCCACCCTACCCATAAAAATAACAACACATTAAATTTGTTGCTCATCCTCCTCACGACTTCCTACTCTACTCATGCACCTTTGGCATACTCCCTCATAATTCATGATCCACAAACCAAGTGACATATCATATCCCCACATACAAACACCTCTAAGATCCCATAAACACTTAAATTTTGCACACACTCTTGTGTAACTCGTCAAATAAACCTGATTTCATCTCTAATTACTCAATCGTTAGGAAAAATTGTCTTACAATCCTTATCCATTGGTTTTGCCTCTTCTGCCTACTAATTTCACCCAACTAGGATCACACATGGTATATTCCAAAAGCAAAATAAATCACATATCCTAAACCATTTTCATGAATATGCATCCAGATCTAACCATGATATATTCCAAATTATTATATACCTGAAAAATGACACATGCCTCTGCCACACCAACACACCAATATTTCCCATCTCAAGAAAATTGGATACCTTCATATGGATCATTACAAAAAAATCACGTTCATGGTCACCACCCAAAGAATGAATGAATTTTCAGTCTCTCCAACAACTACTAGGAACATCCATGATTGACTACTGTCACTCAAACTGGGAAAACAAACAATTCATCTCCTTTGGAACCCAAATAATAGGTTATGACAATAGCACAATTGCGATCATTACCAACCAAAAGATTCATACATGCCAAAATCATATATTAGCTTTCATCATTATTGAACCATTTTCAAAGGACAAAAACACCTTTATTTAGCATAAAATCCCAGAATCACAGATAATATGGATAATCTCACTCAATGGTCACCCTTCAATGCCACACAACACCACTAATAATAATTGAGTCACAACAGGAAGGTCTATAATTCTAATCACCCACAACCTTAGCCAATGCATAGAATGTCACAACTCATGGGGAATCAAACATAAACTTGTATCATCATCAAATGACATCCATGAGTCAAAATAGTCTCTATTATGGTCTCACACTATATATGTTTTACTTAACAACCAACTTCCCCTATTAGGGAATCCTTACTCTCTAAGCATATACACATCAGGCAGCACCCTCAAGGCCCTATACATCATAAAATCAACACACTAAACCATCCAAAAGGGTATAAAACCATAAACATATAGATAAATGATCCACCAAGGTCATTGCAACACCCACACATTAAAACCAAACTAGGTACCTCAACATCAATCATTTCACTGGTGATCATCATATCATTCCATCAGGAAGAGATCCATAAAATCACACAGTATTAGGACTATATTATATGGATCCTATTTTCCTATTAGGATGCTTGAGATTCCTCTTACCTCTAGAATCAAATAGTCTAAACTAAACCATAAGCTTATTGAGAATACTTGAAGAATAAGAAATCACGCATAAACCATTAAACTCAAACAATATGTTTTTTACATGAAGAAAAAATCATATTCATTCACAATGTCACGAATCCATAACATTTTACCAGCCTTTAGTAACCATGATTTCTTTTTGGAATGGGTGTTCATGACACTGAAACCCAAAATCCATCACATGTGCAGACATATTCCTATATCTCCAATCTACCAATCCAAAAAAATTGTGTAAACAACAAAATACAACATTGTGATTTCCCATCAAGGGATCCACTAAATCGTTCAATGATCTAGTTCACTATAAGAACTCAAGAGTGCCTCCTCATATGCCAAAGACTACTTACTAGTAGTAGGGGTCTAAGGTGGACTTTTGAAGAGATTATATAGCCATATCAATGTGAACGACCAGAAATATTTAATAATGCATAATAAAAATAATAAAAAATTGATGAAATAAATAATGTGTATAAGATTTAACAAAATGAAAATGAATTAATGACATAAATAGATATTTTATAAACCCAACCCACTACCCACTAGATCAATTAGAAAACATTCAAAAATAAAAGAAACAAAAAACTGGATCCAAAACCTCACCAAGGAAAACCCATCCAACCATCTGGTACCACATGAGAAATACATCTCATCCAAAAATACAAAATAGGGTCCTCAACCCAAACCTATTCAAGTAATAACAATTGGAGAGCTTCTCGAGTACCTAATTGCAATTCTGGATCCATAAGGATATGAGTAAAACTCAATAAGCAACCCACAATGGTGTCTAAAGAATATACCAGTAAATATAACAATGTATACATATAAATGAAAAAATATTAGACAAGAAGGTAAATGAAATAGTTATCATAATTTAACAATGTTCAATTAATCACTTTTTTCTTTATTCCAAAAGTTATTCATTTCTATCAAATAAACTGCATCCAAATATGATTTTATAAGCCATAAATCAATAAATGAAATGGTTGGATGTTAAGGATCCTCAGACCAATAATCTAGCTAGTATTTGGAACATTAAGTACATTCATCCATACAACTGGGTTATAATTCGGTAAACAAGGAGCACCTGTCCACGAATCTAGCTAGGACTTCGAACCCCTTGTCTTACCAAGCCAAACATTTAGGTCACAAGTTGAAAAAATGGAGAATATATACATGAATCTAGCATGGAATCAAAATTTCATGTCCTACCATACCATACTAGATATGGAATTCCATTTCCATTCCTTTGTGTTAAAGAGCATCAATAATTCCCCTGAAAAACAACTATGTTGCATTGAGGTGCTTCGAGCATTAGTCTGGACCACCAAAAAATAAGAGTGGAGTGTTAGTCCAACATCTGAAAAACATTATTAATATGTTTTTAAACATTAAAAAACATTCCATGAATCCAAAAAGGATTTGGAACATCATGTATGACTATCACCAAAAAAATACATCATAAATTATTTCCATTTCATTCCACATTTCCATAATCCATTACATTCATAATATAAAACCAAATTATTAATTAAAATATATTATCCATTCCTAAAAACAAAATTTATAATGGAATAAATGGAACCATAAATCACACATGGTCAAAATAAGTTCCAACTCTGTTTCACATTTAATATATATATCAAAACTACACATCATCATTACACATTTTTGAACTACCATTTAAATAGTTGAATCTAACATCAAATCCTAAACAAGCCCTAACAATTATATTTCCATTAAAACCATCAAACTATCCTTTAGGTATTTTTCATTAATTATTGTACCACATACCCCTTTCCAATAAACATTTAAAATCAGTTTGAAACCCATTTTTGATAAACCGAATGGACGTCAACTCCTAATTTTAAAGAAATTGATCATTTCAAAACTTTGTGTTCCCCATTTTACTCCCAAAAACAAGTCCATCCCAATAATCATAATTAAAACCATTTCCAAATACCATAATAAATTCACCAAACTCAACCCATAAAACACCAACTTATTATCCCGTAAAAGACGCAACTTTAGTTTTTTCTAGTTCTACCGAATATCTCATTTTTAATATTTTATCACATCAACCAGAATGATTAATTATCTTTAGACGATCACCCAAATACATTATTTCATAAATGGAAGTAAATATTCCACCCTAATTATATAATAAGAAGACACGTAGTTATATGAATAAATTAACAATACATTGGGTGAAGCACTTAAACCACCATCCTCATTAGTGAAGCTTTTCGAAACATTTCCAAAGCATTGAAGCCCTACCAAGGCCCATACAACCATTATCAAAATGCCTAGTTACCCAATTGGGATTATAAAAATCACCCTTGATCTGTTCATATATCAAAAACTAAGAATTAATGTAAAACCCCATGATTTAATAGTACGTTATTTCTTCAAAGTAATTCAATAACGTGCATTATAGACAACACTGAGTTTAAGCGCACCATGACTTACCAAACTTGCTTTTAAAAAGATGTTATCAATAGTATTAACTGGATTTTGAACCTTATATAATCCTTATAATTTTAGAATCCATATTATGAGTTTCTTAGACATAATGCAATAACAAATACATTTTTTTAGAAAAAAGAAGTATTTTTCAAAAAATGAACATTTACATCCTTTTAATGGCGAACCATTTTTAAATAAAATATTTGAAATTTTAATATATTTAATTTGATAAAATAAACTTCTTATTTAGAATCCAGACATTATAATTCAGTTTCAAAAAAAATTTCGTGTTTTTCTAATAACTTTCATATTTGGCTGAATAGTGAAAAATACTATGTTTTAACTAAAAACAAATTTTATAATCAAAATAATTTATAGTGTTGAATTATACATTTTAATGGTTTGGATGTATAATTAGATTTTATTTTTACCATTTAATCCAATTATGGTCATTGTAAGTAATTTCACTTTGAAATTTGACATAAACAAGTGTTAATCTTTTGATAGTTATTATTTCTTAAAAATATGCTTCTTGGTTTTGACAACTGGAATTTATTTTATACTAATTAATAAAAATTATATGTTTTGAAATTGGTAAAATTGAATAAATTTTTGAATTTGGAATATAAAAATTATCTTAGGGTGAATATTTGGTATTTTTATGAAAATTTTCAATTTTTGATGAATAGTGAAAAACACTGAGTTATTGGTTTAAACCGACTTTTTATTTATATAATTATTTCTTTTATTTAAATTTATTTTAGGTCAAAATAGATACAAATACCTATATAAATTCAATGCAATTCATTGGATTCATCTAATAATAATTTTCGATATATATAAAAATTTTATCGAACTTTTTACCGTCTTTTACCCACCTCCTAGCAGCATTTGTAAATTTACAAAAAACTTAATTTCACCGCTTATGTGAGTTGAATTTATAAAATCCTAGAGTCACAGTTAATATAAAGGAGTAAAATATGGTTCAATAAGATAAAAATAATTTTTGTTGAATAGTATCTTTTTACTTTTTTTCCACATTTAAACTAAATTTGGTAATTAAGGGTAAAAATGATATTTTTATTACCCTAACATATGTCCTAATTATATTAGATAATTTTAATTTGACCCAAAAAACATTAGGAAAAAAATTTGACCCTTCAGGTCCACATGGATTAGATTAAGACATTTTTTATTATTTTATTTAAAGAAGAGTTAAATGAGTTAAAATCAAATTGTAATAACAAAACCATTTTTAATATAGGGTTATACATAAGATAAATTCCACTATAAATATTCATTATAAAGATAAAAATATTTCATATATAATGGTCTTTTATTTATTATCTTTAGTGTTTAAATAAGTAAATTTATTAATGACACAATGATGATGCAGTAATTACTTTATTTATGAAAGAATCAAATAAATGGTATTATAAATATTATCATAAATATAATTTCAATGTTTTTAAGACAACACGAATTTGTCAGTTGAATATGACATGTTATTATTGATTCATTGTATTGTTTTTAAGTAATCATGCAGTTATTATTTTATCAAAAAACAAATACCAAAGAGTATCAAAATTGACATAAAATAGTTTTTAAAACAAATATTATACTACTAATTGATATAATAGTATTAAAAATATAAGGTTTGGCTAAAATAATTATATAATAATATATATGAAATTAATGAACCAATTAGGGTTAGAGTTTTATTTTATAGTATGTTTATTAACCAAATAATATAAAAATACAAAGAGACATGGTAAATGTCAGACTATTTAACTAAGAGTTAAATATAAAAGTTAAGGTTAATATGGTAAACTAAACCTATTTAAAACCTTTTGGTTGAGTTTTTTTCGACCCATCCCCACCTTATATATTAAATAATTTATTTTTGATCCATTAGAATCCGAAAATTAATTTATTATAATATAATATTTTATGTTTTTTCTAAGCTGCCCCTCACCCCTCTTATAAAACGGCACTTCCCCTTCTCTCAAATTTACACCTCCAAAGCCATTTGGATTGGCCAAACCCTGACCAAATATCCTCCCAAATTCCCTCACTTAATCTGATATTCCTTATTTTGATCATAAAGGAAACATAAAGAGCCCATTTGGTCAAATCAAAATGAAGAACCCGAAGAAGAGGTAAATATTTCATCACCTCTTTCAAGTTCTGTTCTTCTTCCACTTCCTCTTTCTCTATTGATTCCATTCTAAAACAATAACTCCAGTACCATCTATATAATGTGATGTTATTATTAATATGGCACAATTATATTCATTATTCTATCCATCTTATGAATGATAATGTCACCATTTGTGCTTATATAGGGCTTATCGTCTCCACGCCGTGGTGTAATTTTTTATTCAACACTATGTTATTTGGATGGATTTAATGATGAGTAATATGTATATAAATAATGAAAGTAGCATTATAATATCCTTTTAAAATTAATATACCATCCAATTCATCCCCGTTAAGGAAATGATGTTGTCGCTCATGCGTACGTATGGATTACTGTCTCGACGACGCGATGAGATTCATTTCTAGGATCACCATTCATCGATGGTTATAAAAATATATATTACTAAAAAGTATGTAATATATGACATAATAACACCACTGGAGATATATATATGTGTTTTTGTGTGTGTTTGTGTGTTTGTGTGTACTTACATATATCATATTCACTTAGTTTCGTTCAACACGATATGAAAACAGAAACAACTTTTATGCGTACATACGGACTACAGTCTCCATAAACGGTGTTTTTCATTTCATATATATTCCTATTATACATATTTATATTCTAAATATATATTATATATAAATCATGTTTTATATTATGGAAATATTTAAATCTTTTTCTAAGTGATACAATCAAGTGTAACAAGTTAAAACACATGCGATAAAAAAAAGCGATTATTACCCGAAATATTTATTTACTATGGAAATTATTATTAAATGTGTAGTATAAAGTCATAAATGAATCATGTATGATATCATAAATATTAATATGGTTCTATTATAATTTAATAATAAACTACGATCTTAATAAAAGAGGTTAAACATACCCTCGACTAAAGGAAAGTGTAAGGTAATGGTTATTTTTCCCCAATCTCATTATTATTCGAGATTGTTCATGTGTAAGTATTTTCTGGGACATACTTATCATAGATATCCATATTTCCTAAAAATGTTTTCAAAACGTATCTTTTAAGGTTTTATGGGAAGGTCTATTCAACTTTATCATCATGTTAAATGTTTTAAAAATTTATCTTTCTAACCCCTTTTAATTAATATCCATATTTTCAAAATGATATTAAGGATTTATTTATATGGACATGAATGTTTTGAAATGATAACACTTTTTAAAAAGTATCAATGTGGTATAAGACACTTTGATTCAAAAATATCTTTTAAATTACTTCCATTATAAATTTTGACACTTACAAATGATTTCATGAAAAAGGGGTATTTCTCTCAAAGAGTTTTACGAATAATTTCCATCTATGTCAACATCCTTTGATGGATTTTAAACATGTTTGAGGTTGATTTATTATGATAAAAATACTAGATATTGTATCAAAGGTTTTGTGATATGTTTTACTGTGGATGTGTTGTTTTTGTACCATTCATGGTTTATGGATAAAGTATTGACATTTCGTATGCTAGTTTTAATACGAGTGTTTATGTAATGTTTCAACTGTTTCATATGAGGAATGTATTGTACATAGTAAGTGATGGGTGGAGCCTGCTATAGCTCCTCGATGCATCAGTAGGTCTCATAAGACAATTATATGTGGAATTTTTTGAGGCATTTCCCAATTTGATATATGGTTTTGGCCGAGGCATTAATCATTTTTAGAAGTCTTGGCCGAGGCCTTGAAAAAATGTTACAGAATGTCTGGTATTATACATTCCCCCATTATGAAATTAATATTTATGGTTCATGTGGTCATTCGACTAGTAGAATACCCATGATTATGTTTTATTATGGAAATATTTACTCATCTCATATTACTTCCCTGAAAGTATTCATGTTTATTATTGGTAAAGGCATGTGGTTTCAATTATTCACCATGCTTAACATTTATGTTATCTTCTACTGTATTTCTTTCCTTTACCAAGTGTTTGAGCTCACCCCTTTCTATGTTTTATTCTTCCGAAGATTCTAGGAAGTGTATTGTGAATGATATGCAGAGTTAAGCTAAAAGATAATAATGGTGTTCACACAGATTTATTTATGGTGTGTTTTATTTTCTAATGATTAATGTAATGTTCATGTCTGTAATCTATTTTCCAAGACTGCTAAACTGATCGGTCTTTCAGGACTTGATTCCTTGTAATAATTCCAATGTATTAAAATAATGCCCCAACTCTGGGAATCTAGGTTCGGGGCATTACATTTGTTATCAGAGGAATTTTAGTACAAACCATGGAATCTTGATTTAGATAAACTCTAATTAGAGCACATAGCCCTAAGATAGACTTTGATGATTAGTATAGAGGAACATCCAAGAATTTTGGTATTGTAGAGATTTTGTGTGTTTTCCAAACAATACATCCATGTCTAGATACGAGTAGGTAGAGGCGGCTTTAGCACAGACGTATCTAGGTGTAAAACCTGAAAACACCGCTTTGATATAGACTTGAACGGGAACCGGTGCATGACAATGTGCCTTTCTACACTCTTGGTTATGACACTCCCTAGGGATATGCTTAGGATAATACTCATTTTTGTTTCAAACCACTATGAAGTGTTTATGAGAATATATCTCCTTAAGGAAAACATTTTTGTGATTATGGATTATATCCATAAACTGACCTCGTGTATGCCATTATTTATAAATGTCACCCAGTAGAAGGAATGTGAACTCCAGCAATATGTATGATCCAAAGAGTAAGAAGGGTCATATCATTCATGGTACTAAGCCAACATTTAGAAGGGAAATTGTCTCCCATGTATTCTCAACATATGAATAAATAATATCATGGGTTAATAGGATAATTAAACAGTTCTCTGAGTCCTATGGCTTTGATAGGTAATAAGAAAAGATAAGTATAGAAGAGATAAAAATAGATAAAGAGAAGAGGGGAAAGAAGGATTTTCCCATATGTGATAAAAGTGGAAAGAATCAACTTGGTAAATTATTGAATGGAATGAGAGTTATTTATACGTGTGGAGAAAAAGGACACCATGTACGTGATTAAAATGGTAAGAAAAATGTTCCGAATGTAAAATTCTTTATCTACAAGGCTTTGGGACACTACGCAAATCAATGTCCCAGTAATTAGAGTCTACCAGAAATGATGCTAATGATAATAATCATGTTATGATACTAAATCAGATAAAGAGGAATGACCAGTGTTCTTATGTTGTTATTATAGAATTATTTCATTTGAGTGTTGTATCAACAATATTCTGGTTATATGAATTATAGAGATAAATAAGGATTGTGTTGCAGTACTATTTTATTGGGGATTTGAGATTACATGGTTCTAAGAAAAGTGAATTAATAGTAAGCTATAGTTTTTGTAAAATACATGGTTGATGGAAAGGTAATCCTAAATATGGTCCTAATAATGAGGTGGTGATTTTGGAATAAGAGATGGTTGATTTGGATAAATTATTTTTGATATTCTTTACTTCCTTGGAATTGGTTAATAGTTTTTTTATTTCATCATTGTTGGAATATTCACAATTTTTGGAAATAGGGAATATATTCAGTATTATATAAATAATAAGAGACCATGAATGTAATCAATAAGGTTTTATGGTAATTAAGGGTGTTACTATGTTTTAAAAGAATACATAATGTAGGCAATCACATGTTATTATGTGGAAAAAAGGATCTTCATTTTGTTTTACTTCCTTATAAATTTTGGATTGTGAGTTTGGATAGAAGTATTTTGGATAAGTTTTAAGGTTGGAATGGATTATGTTAAAAATTTGATACGACTTTTAAGGTTATTTTTGGATTGTCATAAAAAGGACAACCAGAGGTCGAGCGACAACCAGTCGCGTCCAGCAAGGCCGCGATACTTGAACCCACAACTGAAGGGCGACAAGGGTGCATCACCTACCACTGGCCTACGTGATGTCAGGGATTGTATAATGAAGTTTCTTTTTTAAAAGGTTTGATAGTTGAATTATAAATTGAATATTTTTGAAACCCTATATGACTAGGATAAATAATTTTTTTTTTGAAATCTTTTGGAGTGAAAGATGAGTTTGTGGAAGGAATTAGTTAAAGGATGTAACTCTACTTGTCAAGTATATATATATATATTCCCCTTTTATACTATGATTAAATTAATTCTTAAACATTAGTTAAGGGACTTCGTCATAATATTCTTTCATTGAGGCATCCTTTGATTTCCAAATAACATTATTTTATATGGTGTATAAAACCCTTTGACTTTTCATTTCTAGGGTAATCTTTTTCTTTGAAGTGATTTACTAAACAACAAATAAAAAGGAATGTTTTTCTAACATTATCGGTGACAAAGACCTTTCTGCCGCCACGGGTTATATTTGATCTTTTCCTTCCTTAAGAAGCCAAAATGTTTTTTTAAAAAAAGAAAATAAATACCATATACTCTTTTTACGTATTTTGGTATTGAAAATGGTTTTGATAATGGATTTTTTTTCAATATATTAAAATGATATATTGTGATTGATTACCTCAATAACTCTCTATTAATATTTACATTTTCCCTCCAATTATGTGTCTCTAATTGAAACAAATGTTCTCTAAATCAAGATCATAATTTAGTGGTAACATTTTCATTTCCCTTTCCCTATTAGTAAGACTAAATTTTATTAACCCAATTCTTGATGTGGGTTTTTACATAAAGGTATTTCTCTATTATCAACCTTTTATTTTCGAACAAAAATTTTAAATTACGAGGATTCAATTTATTGAAGTAGGGGAGAATGTAACACCTCAATATTTAATAGTATATTATTTCATCAACGTAATTCAATAACTTGCACTACATGCAAAACTGAGTTCAAGCGCACCACGACATACCAAACTAGCCATTCAAAAAATATTATGAATAGTATTTACTGAATTTTGAGCTTTATATAATCCTTATAATTTTATAATCCATATTATGAGTTTTTTAGACATAATTTAAGAACAAATACATTTTTTTTAGAAAAAAGAAGTATTTTTCAAAAAACAATTTTACCACCTTTTAATGGAGAACCCTTTTTAAATACAATATTTGAAACTATTATATATTCAACTTGACAAAATAAACTTCTTCTTTAGAATACAAACATAATAATTTAGTTTTAATGATTTTTTTGGTGTTTTTCTGATAACTTTCATATTTAGGTTAATAGTGAAAAATACTTTGTTTTAACTGAAAACAACTTTTTTAATCAAAATAATTTATAGTGATGAACTATAAATTTTAATGGTTTCGATGTATAATTAGATTATATTTTTACCATTTAATCTAATTATGGTCATTGTATGTAATTTCACCTTGAAATTGGACAAAAACAAGTGTCAATCTTTTGATAGTTATTATTTCTTAATAATACGCTTCTTGGTTTTGACAACGACAATATATTTTAAATTAATTAATGAAACTTAAATGTTTTTAAATTGGTAAAATATATTTAATTTTTGAATTCGGAATATCAAAATTACTTTATAGTGAATTTTTGGTATTTTTTGGAAAACTTTCAATTTTTGATGAATAGTGAAAAACACTGAGTTATTGGTTAAATACGAATTTTTATTTAAATTTATTTTAGGTAAAAATAGATACATAATACCTATATAAATTTAATTTTAGTCATTGGAGTCAGTTTATAATAATTTTAGATATATATAAAAATTTTATCGAACTTTTTACCGTCTTTTACCCACCTCATAAGAGCATTTGTAAATTTTTATAAAACTTAATTTCACTGCTTCTATGAGTTGAATTTATAAAATTAAAGAGACATGGTTAATATCAAGGAGTAAAATGTGGTTAAATAAGATAAAAATAACATTTGGTGAATAATATCATTTTACTTTTATTTTACATAGTTAAAAGTAAATATGGTAATTAAGGGTAAAAAAGATATTGTTATTAATACCTTAACACATGTCATAATTCTATTGGATAAGTGTAATTTGACCAAACACAACCTTAGGAATAAAAAATTACCCTTTAGTTCCACTTCTATTAGATTAAGACATTTATTATTATTTTATTTAAATAAGAGTTAAAAGAGTTAAAATCAATGTTTAATAACTAAACCATTTTTAATATAGGGTTATACATAAGATAAATTAGACTATAAATATTCATTATAAAGATAAAAATATTTCCTACATAATTTTATTTTATTTATAATTTTTATAGATTAAATATGTAAATTTATTAATGACATAATGATGATGTAGTAATAACCTTATAATGAAACAATAAAATAAATGGTTTTATAAATATTAAAATAAATATAATTTCAAAGTTTTTATGACTTCCACGAATTTTATAAAGGAATATAACATGTTAGTATTGAATCAATGTATTATTATTATTTTTTAAGTAATCATTCTTTTATTATTTTGTCAAAAAATAAATATCAAAGAGTGTCAAAATTGTCATAAACGAGTTTTTAAACCAAACATTATATTATAAAAAGGCACTTCCCCTTCTCTCTAATTCACACCTCCAAAGCCATTTGGCTCAGCCAAACCCTGCCCAAATATCCTCTTAACTGCCCTCACATAATCCTATAGGTATTGGTTTGATCATAAAGCCATCCTAAGGATCCCTTTTGATCAAATCAAAAGGAAGAACCCGAAGAATAGGTAAATATTTCATCACATCTTTCAAGTTCTTTTCTTCTTCCACTTCCTCTTTATTTTTTGTTTCCATTATAAAACAATAACTATAGTATATTCTATATAATTTCATGTTATTATAAATATGGCACAATTATATTCATTATTTTATCCATCTTATGAAAGATAATGTCACCATGTGTGTGTACGTACGGCTTATCGTCTCCACGTCGTGGTGTAATTTGTTATTCAACACTATGTTATTTGGATGGATATAATGATGAGTAATATGTATATAAATAATGAAAATAACATGATCATGTCTCTGTAAAATTAATATACCTTCCAATTCTACACCTTTAAGGAAATGATATTGTCTCTCGTGTGTACGTACGGATTACCATCTCCACGACGCGATGAGATTCATTTCCACGATCGCCATTCATCGTCGATTATAAAAATATATATTACTAATAAGTATGTAATATATGATATAATAATTCTATTGGATATATATATATATTTATTTATATATATATATATACTTACATATATCTTATTCACTTAGTTTTGTTCAATACGATATGAAAACGGAAACAGCGTTTATGCGTACGGACGGACTATTGTCTCCATAAACGGTGTTTTTCATTTCATATATATGTTAATTATAAATATTTATATTCTAAATATATATGATATATAAATTATTTTTTATATTCTATATGTATTTAAATCTGTGTCTAAGTGATACAATCAAGAGTAACAAGATAACATAAGTACGATATAGAAAGCTATTATTACCTGAAATGTTAATTTAACATGGAAATTATTATTAAATTGTTATTATAAATACATAAATGAATCATGTAATATATTATAAATACTAATATGGTTCTGGTATAATTTAATAACATAATAATATCTTCACACAAGAGGTTAAACATACGCTCAACTAAAGAAAAGTGCAAGGTGAGGGTTATTTCATCAATCTCATTATTATCCGAGATTGTTCATGTGTAAGTATTTTTGGGGACATACTTATCATAGATACAAAAATTTAAAAGAAATTATTTCAACATGAATATTTTAAGGTTTTTTGGGAGGTTCTATTTAACTAGATCGTCATGTTAAATGTTTTAAAAATTTATCTTTCTAATCCCTTTTAATTAATGTCCATATTTTCAAAACAATTTTAAGGATTTTTTAATATGGACATGAATTTTTTGAAATGATTACTCTTTTAAAAATTTTCGAAGTGGAATCGGACACTTTGATTCAAAAATATTTTTTAAATTACTTCCTCTATAAATTGTGAGACTTAAAAATGATTTCATGAAAAGGGGGAATTTCTCTCAACGAGTTTTACGAATCATTTTCATCTATGTCAACGTCCTTTGATTGATTTTAAACTTGTATAAAGTTGATTTATTATGATACAAAAATTCCAAATTGTATCTAAGGTTTTTTGATATGTTTGACTGTGGATGTGGTATTTTTATACCATTCATGGTTTATGGATAAATTATTGACATTTCGTATGCTATTTTTAATACGAATGTTTATATAATGTTTCAAACTCTTCATATGAGGAATGTATTGGACATAGTATGTGACGGGTGGAGCCCGCTATAGATTCTCGATGCATCGGTAGGTCATATAAGACAATTCTACATGGAATTGGCAGAGGCCTTAAACAATTTGATATATGGTTTGGCCGAGCCCTTAATCATTTTTAGACGCCTTGGCTGAGGCCTTGACAAAATGTTTCAGAATGTCTGGCATTATACATTCTCTCATTATGAAAATAATATTGATGGATCATGTGGTCATTATACTAGTAGAATACCCATGATTATGTTTTATTATGGAAATATTTACTCAGCTCATATTCCTTCCATAAAAGTATTCCTGTTTATTATTGGTAAAGGAATGTGGTTTCAATTATTCACCATGATTAATATATATGTTATCTTCTGTTATATTACTTAACCTTACTTAGGATTTGAGCTCACCCATTTCTATGTTTTATTTTTCCCATGATTACAAGAAGTGTATTGTGAATGATATGTAGGGTTAAGCTAAAAGGGAATAATGGTTTTCACAAAGATTAATTTATGATGTGATTTATTTTCTAATGTTTAATGTAACGTTCATGTATGTAATCTATTTTCCAAGACTGCTAAACTGATCGGTCTTTCGGGACTTGATTCTTTGTAATTATGACAATGTATTAAAATAATGCACCAACTATGGGAATCTAGGGTCGGTCCATTACAATTAATTTTTATTATTATTACTAATTAATTAATTTATCAAATCCGAACTTGTAATAATGTTGGAAAACTCACCGGGTACTCACCTCTTACCAAAACTCCCAGAAATAACCTTGGGAGGTCTATAAGGGATCTATGAAACTATTAACAATAAAATAACTAATAGGTGATACCAACTAAATAATTAATTAAATTAAATAATTTGGAAAAATCTATTAAAATACACCATGAACACATACCTTAACGAAATATCTCTCAACAATCTACAAAATCTATCTCAAGATCCCTTCTACCCAAGATGACCAAAATCACTATAATATTGACTGATATCAAAATTATTTGGTGGAATTAGAATCAAAACCATAACTTGTGTATTCAAACATCAGAAGGAAATAAGGGAAATGAGATAATAAAGGGGGGGAAGAGAAATATCACCTCAAACACTAAAGAAATACCATAAAAACTCTCCAAAAATCGGAGAATGATAGCAGATGAAGGGGGGTTGGAGAGAACCTAGTTGATGAACCAAAAATGGGGAATAAAGTGGGTTGTGTTGATGAAAATACTGAGTGTTATTTTGGTAAAATCACACTTTTTAATGAAATTTAGTTAGTCACACAGTTTGGTTACATCATTTTCCAAACCAAGAGCCATCTGTATGTTTAGATTTTTCCAACACCACCTCTCGCATGGTTAGGCCACATGGTTAGCCAAAATGTGTTTCAATCATTTTTACCCCTACTATCAAACACCCCCATATTCTTATCGTTGTTCCACAAGATTTAAAAAATTTATGTGAACCATTCTGTCACCCTACCTCCCCTAGATATAAGAGGGCATGGTTTGTCTAAAACTATGTCAAAACAATGAGCCAAGACTTATACCCATATTATCCTTTCACGGTTTTCCCATTTTCATTAAAATATTTTCCCCAATCCACTTACTAATTTTAAAAATCATTCCTGATCATTTAAAAATAATCTAAAACCCCCTGAGCGTCACTGTGTTTCATGGATTCTCCATAACAATGCACACCAACCTACGCACCCTTTCCCCAAATCTATAAAACTATTAAAACTAATCCCAAAACATCTGATGTTCATAAAATCACATGGGCTACCTACTGGATAACATTTCTCATCTTCAAACACCCACTCGGAATCTCAATCCATGTCTTGATTCCAAATTTGATTTCTTCAGTACTAATAACACCAATTCATTGACAAGTTTTTGACCTATACGAACCTGGAATCATGAAGAAAATAAAACTTAAATCTCTTACTTAATGGTGAATCTATAGTTTTATGTAGGTATAAATTGATGATACAATAATATATTTTCCTTCTACATTGTTTGTATCATTTAAATTAAAACAGTACTTCAATAGTATAATAATTAGAAGATACGAGATTACATTATAAGAGTGTATGTTACCTTTCCTTCAGGATAATTCAAAATTAGATATCCCATTAATTTTATATCATGGTCTCCCATATTTAGTGAATTTTGATAAATCATTTTATTCTTCCTATATAGCATGTTTTCATTGGGGAAGGCATTTATATAATTATATCCTTGTTTTATTGGACAAAATATTATTTTTCCATCATAATTATAATATGGAAGCCCATTTCCATATAAAAGTATATCCTTAAATAGTACACACAATACAATAAACCTTTTTCATTCCAACCATTTCTATCTTTTATGTTAAACAATCATAAAATATTCGATAACAATGTAAATTTAGTACAAACATGGGTTTTCATCATCATCATGAAATTCATTAACACATCCTATTTTTAGAGGGTCTTAATGTCTACATCATGAATTAATTAATCCATATGGTTTCAACTCTAATATAGAATAACTTCATCATCATTAGATATTGACTTCTTGGTTATTTTACCATGTGATATTTAGGGTGTATAACCATTATTAAGATTATATAAAATTTTATTGTATTTGACTTCATTAGACCATAATTACCTAATATTCTAACAATTCATTCATTTATAGAAAAATATATCTTCATTTTGAGTATTTTATTTAGATAATTGCAAGAAATTGTTAACCCCATTCTCATATTCTTCACTTGTTCTCTATGCATTTATCTAATTATAATCCCTTAATTACCCAAAACAATAATACAAAATAACATTATATTTAACTTTATAAACATATATATATATATATGACATATAAATAAACATATCTACCGATAAACATAGAATCATATATACAAAAAATTAAAAAATATATAGATAAAAAAATATGAATTTAAGATATATAAATTAAAAAAATACATAACTGTATAAAATTTAAAAATAATTTAATATAATAATTAAAAAATAAAAATTTCAAAGAAAAAACATATAAATATCATAACATAACATTTTATTATGTATAAATCAAAAAAATATAAGTATATAAATATGTAAATTTAAATTTAAAAATTTAAAATTGTATATAAAGATATATTAAAAAATAAATACTCATAAAACTAGGCATATAAAACATATTGAAAATAAAAATATAAATTTAAAATATGAAAATATAAAACATCAATATATATATATATATGTATTTATATTTATATATATAACATATGAATATAAATATAAAACATTTAAATTTGAAAAATATTTACACATTTATATTTATAAAAATATGAACATGTTATCATTTATATCCTAACACATAAACAAGTAAAGTCATATGAAAATGGAATTTTCATTTAAAATACCAAAAAAATCTAAATATAAAATATAAAAAATAATATAATAAATTATATAAACTCTTTACTGGAATGTAATTTTACATTGAAGCTTATCATTAATTTTAATCGACAATAAAAAGAATATTAAATTTAAATAACAATTTTTTAAATGATTTTTAAAATTAATTAAATGATAAATTTTACCAAAACAATCGTTATTTTATCAATAATTATATCTACTATTTAAAATAAATCCCTTAATAAAATAAATTTCAATTTCACAATGAAAAAATGTAGAATTAATTGAAATTCCACAATGTCTAATAAAACGGATAGATCAACCTCATATGGTTCCAAAACACAATTTTACATCAAAATAAAAAACATAATGTCAAATAAAGAATGAATATAGTAATAAAAAAATGGACATGACAGTGCAAAAGCTAGAATAATAATACACAATAGCCATGCAAGCTCACTGTGGATGGACTAAGATAAAAGAGGGTGCATATAGATGTATTTTAAAAGGGAAATTAGTGGGGTGGAGGAAAAAATATTATATTTAAAAGTGATAAAGATCATTTACTCATGTTGATTAAGGTTACACCGAGTTAGCTTCAATGAAGTGAGTATGGGAATCATAGATGTGTTTTATTAATTTTTAATAGGTTTTAACAATTTCTTTCTAATATAAGATGAAAAAATAATTAGACAAATATATTTTAATTTATGTTTTATAAATAACCAAAACTAAATTGTATTTTAATAACAAAATTTATAAAATATGCATTAAAATCACTAACGTGAATAGTAATATCTCTTATAGTTATCACATCCTCATTTAGAATATATTTTACATTAATGGGTCTCATTGAATAGAAAGGTATATATTCAACTATGTGGAAAATAATTTCCCAGACACTCATTTTCCTATTTATTCTATCAATTTATGCTTTAATGTTATAATTTGATGAATGTTTTATCCCTCCAAGAGCCTACATTTAAAATTGATGATCATGCATTTATCTTAACATAGTAGCTATTCTGAGATTTAATACCTTAGGACCATGAATATATTGGAGGTAGGTATGGACTATTATGGAGAAAATTTGAATTATATATAACTCATAAAAGGGTTTTATGAATCTTTTCGACATTGAAAACTGAACAAAAATAAAATAATAGTTGTGACATGAATTTGGTAATTTTATAGGGGTAAAAACTACCTTCATAGTGATGTTGTCTCAGATACCACATGATAGTATCACCTCAAAAAACCTCTAGCTAGTATACTGAAAATTTCAAAGTAAATATCAGAGATGGAATAATTATGAAATAATACTCTTGGAATTGTAAAAGACAAATATTTTAGGTGTTATGCAAGTCATTAATTAGAGTCCTAGATGAACCATGTCTCCGATTAAGTAGACACTATGAACTATGATGTATAGTAGAGGATTAATATAGGATTTATTGTAGTTATTAGGATTGATCCAAAACAAATCAAATAGACATATAGTGACCTTGATATTTCTCTAGGACAGAGTTATCGACTACTTTAGAAACCAACCTAATGTTTTTTTTTCTTTGTTACGGGTGTAAGGATCTGACACTATATTAGGAGGAACAATCTAAAATAGTAATTTAAGATATTTTAACAATTATTTTAAGACACCGCGTTCTGGAAACATTTATTTAGAGGTTATGTGATCCCTGCTATAATATAGGATTATTTGTGTTCATTCTTGGTGATAATCAATTTGATCACTATTTTGGATGTAGGTCTAATTTTATGCAATATAGAACTATCTTGGATTTTGTTTTATATAGTAAAATTTATTCACCAATACCATGGTGTAAATAAATTGTATATTCCAATTACATTCAAAGAAATGTTGGAAAGATGGTATGTGATGTATTGTCGTACAATAACATACTATAATTATAGTAATATGATATTGCATCAACTAGGATGCTTTATATTAAAAGTCACTAATTATTACTAGAGGGTATAGGGGATATGAATTGTTTACCTATTCATAACTCGTGATTTGAATGATTTTACTAGAAAAAACCCTTTATTCAATTCTTCTTTATTGGTGGTAATTATGGAATTAAATATAAAAAATAAATAGAATCCATTCACTACAAGATGTTCATCATTATCGGCAAGGGAAATTATTTTCCTTAAACCTTAATAAGGATATTATTGATAAATATTCATGTTAAGATAATTGATACGATGATAAGAAATCCCCTTTTCAGAGCTATAAAGCACCTAGAATCATCTCCCTTTATTAGTATTATCTTACCAATGATAAAGTAGAACCTTTAACATAATTTATCTTTTTATTATAAAACTATTATTTTTTAGGTATTTTTTAGTATGGATAATGCTACTGGTGGAATATTATAGTAAATATTTAGTTATTTAGTACGCCAAAAAGATAATTAACAATAATTAGAATCCAACCACCAAAAATATATATATAATAACACTAAACAATATATTTTATAATTTAACAAAAAAAATTATATGAAAACTATTACATATTTTCACGAACATAATAGATAATTCATTTAAAAAATTAAACAAGTGATGAAATTCTTATTGATGAATCCATAAAAATATTTTTATTTTTTAAAAACTAAATAAATTTACTCGTAATTGAAAAAAATCCATATATATATATATATATGTGTGTGTGTGTGTGTGTGTGTGTGAATATAAAAAGTGTTTTCCTATTAATAACATTCAAAAATTAAAAATAATCACACATCAACAAAAATATTTTAGGTCATACAAAGAACATTTTTCATTATAAATATATATATTTTATGGTTGGTGATCATACATTAATCTATTATATTGTTCTTTTATATTTACAACACTATGAGATAATTTTCCTTATTTTTATCATGTAATGAACATTTAAAACTATAATATAAATTTTAAATTAAAAACATAATCATCTAGTTATTTTGATTATACATCATATTTAAATGAAATAACATACATTTTTACATGTCTAAAATTAATATGAGATCAATTACCTAGTGATTAATAACAAATATTGAATGTTTTAACTAATTTCATTATGTTATAAATTTTTTAATATTATAAAACACTTAAAATATAAATTTTATCTTTTCATAATTCCCACCAAAGCTTCTAATGATATTATATTTAATTTATTAAGACATATTGAAAATTAATTTAAACTTTTTCCTTATAGTTTCCTAAATATATGAGTACATTTTATAAATATTGAACATATTAAGATCATTATGTACTATGAAATCACTTATAATTATAATATATGAATGTTTAATAATCCAACTACACTATATTTGAGAATGAAATTTGGTTCATTCCTACTTTTCATAAATTAATATTTCTTGAAATTATTAGCTAATCTTCATGGTTTTTACCATGAAATTTAATCATTAAATTAAAATATCACATTTAAATTATAAATAAGAACTTGTAACCATAAATAATATTTTTTTAATCATAATTAAATTGAGTTAATTCATATATTCAATAAATTATTCCATAATATTTTTATTAGAGTTTTATGAAAAAAGATCTTATTTTATTTTTTTTAAACATGTGATAGAAGTTTTAAAAAAACATAACACTTATAGTGTAAAATTGATAATTAGGATACTTTAACTGCATTATATGTTGAAATCTATTTTCATTTATATCATGATTTTTGAAATAAATTGATGAATACATTCTAAGATTTTGTTGTAATTCCAAACTAATTTTCTCAGTTTTTAGAATGTTGTTCATGTTTGGTGATAAAATATATATTTTAAATTTGGAAATAATATAGCATACTAATTTTTTGAAAAATACACATAAACATATTTTTATTTAAATTATTATCTATCATAAATGTTTTTATGATCATTTTTCTTGGGTTTCATGAAACTGAGTGTGTCTTCCCATTTCTACTCATGTGATGGAAATTTCAAATAAACATATGACCCAAAATTTATGAATAAATAATACCTAATTTTAGCCACATCATTCAATAATTTTCTATGTTATTGTTTTCTAGAGGTCAAAAATTATTTGAATATTTTTATTACAAGAGTTGTATAACATTTCATTCTTTTTTTCTTGGTTTTAACCATGTAACACTTTTTTAACAAAAGTATCTCTTTAAACTAATAATATATTATGTATATTTTTAACCAAAAAGATATTTAAAGTAAATTTAATTTATTGATAAATTCCATTGGTGAATCAAATATCATTTTTCCATAGTTTCTCAAAAATTCATTTAAACCCTCAATCAAACCAATCTTGAATTGTGGGCAGGACAGTGGTCAAAGTCCAACCATCAATAACTTGATACTATATAATGGTTTGAAAAAATAAATCCATGGTAGAGAACACAGATATATATACATCAGGGGAAAACCACTAAGAAATTAATAAATGTAAATATAAGATACAAATAAATATCATATATTTAACTTCAATACCCAAGCCCCTCCTCATGATAACCTCAAAACCCCATCCAGGTACTCCAGAAAAATCCCCAACAAAACAAACTCCCTGATTATGAAATAGAAAGTTCTTCACGTGAAACAATGTTCATTTTTATGGAGTGAGAAGTAAATATAAATGGGTAACCACTAACAATATTTTTCACATACTTATAAATGTTCAATTTTGTTCTACATGAAAAATAGGAAATCCATAAAAAATTAGTCACCCGAGGTTATTGGGTGCTAAATAGGCCACCAAAAAACCTAACCCCACCTGCATCAGCCAAAGATGATAATAGATCTCCCATTAAAAAACAACATATAAAAATATAAAGGAAATTCATTTATGAAATTTGAAATGATTCAAATCCCATGTATTAGGGAATCTAGGAATCCTTCCCAAAAAAATGTGATCTACCTATCTATTAGAGAGATAAACATCATAGCTATTTCACTCCACACCCTAATCACAATGTCTAATTTCATTCCCAAATCAGAACTAATATATCATAGATATAAAAACACATTCGATAAAATAAATGTACATTTTGGGCATATATACTCATTTCATAGTAATATTGGGAATCATATCATTCTACTTGTTTCCTCCTATTCATGATGAACGAACTCTAGGATAGGGTGTCTGAAGATTCTATTACCTAGGTATCCAAGATGTATCCTTGTCACAATTTTTCTAAATAAGGTTAATATAAACAAATAGATTCGAATATAGTCCCATGATATCTCTCAAAGTTTCAATGATCCTCACTTAGTTCCTCTAAATGGATAACACCTAGTCAACACAAACATAAGAATACCCGACCATCCACACAATACCTAGCCATTACAATATATCGTTCATAAATAAAATACCTAAAATGACCCCATTTCATTTGGACATAACCCATATATGTACCAAAATTATAGGTTACCGTAGAATATAATTAATAATTATGCCTCTATAATGATATACTATATAATATGTGATCATATAGAAACAGAAACCAATTTTCTCTATAAAACACTATTTGTCCACTAATACCTAAAAATTACTTATTGTTTTTTCACTTGATGGAAAAACTCCTTCTAATGATTCACCATGCACAGTGTCCCCTGATTAAAAAAACTCTTTATCAATAAATTTTAATCCTACTTCTGAATGCAGTCGCAAACTCAAGAGAACCCATTTCTATACAATAACTTGTCTATTTACCAGTTCAAATACCCAAGATAAAAATAACGTAAACAAGATTCATGAAAAAACTCTATGATTTCAGAATTATAATAGTTAATTAACCTTTGTTGGTGAGTTTTTTTAAACATAATGACCATAAATCACGATACTCTACCCAGGTCAAAGTTCGAATCACGGTTTTTTTGACAAAACATGCCCCAAAAAATTTATAATAAGGATTTAGAATGATTATTTAAAATATAATCATAATAAAATGGTTTATGAATTCAAAGTAATTTTAGTTTTATTATTTTATATCTAAATATTTTTTTAAAATTACACCCCTATGATTGGCCTATGGTATGATAAACTCAATTTCGGATCCCTAATATCTCTCTGTCATTTTTCATTAAATGATTTCATTTCAACAATTTTGATTTTGATGCATATTATGATATCATTTTTTTTAATTGATTTAGACCTACTATCCAATGTTATGTAATAAATACTACATTACCAGCGATATTTCATGTTTTACATTGGTAGAGGGGATATGTGGTTATTCTCATCTGACCCATATGGTGAAAATAATTTCATACTCCAAAAATATCTCTAATATTTGAGAAATATTCATGATTCCTTTCGGAATACTAGTGTGGGACTAGTTATCATTAGGGTAGTGATCCACCTAAAAACATGAATTTATATGGATGTATATTTTTATATATATGATATTATCCATATATTATTTTTTTGTTAGTGATGTTAAGGTTGTAAAATACAATATTGCATACTGTAGAGTTGTTTCCTGTCTAGAATGCAAGTATATGTAATGGATTTAGGATCAGGTCATGAGCAATTATTTTTACATATCATGAGAAAATAAAATATAACATTTATTGCACTATGAAGCATAATTGGAAACTTATTTCTTTTTATGATTATGTGATAAATAAAACTATGGTGAATTTGAAGGAGGTTTAGTCATAACTATTTCCAAGATGTTTAAAGTCATGAAAAATGTTATTTTAAGTGAAAAGGATGGTAAAGTTGGTTGGTTTGGGACTTATCCATATGAATTTTTTTTGGTTATTTCTATTTGTACTTAATAATATAGTGGAAATCATCGTATTAATATAGGAAATGCAGCCTCAGTGAAAATGAATTATAAAACTCATAGGGAATATAGCCTGATGAAAATGTTTGGTATAACTCACAAAGAATATGAAATGTTGCGGATATGGGTTTTATATGGGATATGAAAAAATAAGGGTATCTATTTGAGTCCTATGTTAAACCCATGGGTTGGTATCCATCATATTAGGATTATTTTTAATCAATTATCATGTTGTTCAATTTTCATAAATTAAGGTTGTCTGATGGGACCATACCCTAAAAATTAATGTCATGGGGTAATGATGTTATCATGTATTTTTCATCATATATTAATTAATTTTTTGTTGATATATGGTAGAAAATAAATTATTGATTGGGGATTAAGCAAGGGTGGTCCATTGATGCCTTTCCGAGTTAGTGACATTGGTAAATGTAAGAAGTGTTAGAGATTACACCTAGTAAGAGACCAAGAAATGTATGGGAGGAGGATTAAGTATAATAGGAGGCCCATTAATGGATTTTTAACCCCTATAAATTTTTAAATCTAATATGAATACAGATAATAGAGGTTGTAACATACACCTAATAAGAGACCTATATATAGTTTCAAAGCTCATTAAATTGAAAAATGCATCCACTAGAATCCTAGGAGGGATAAATTTTTGATGTAGGATTGAAAATATAATAATTATGAACCATTGGACACACCAATATTTCCTTCATGATATGATCCCTAATATTTAATGAAATACAAGTAAATTATTATTTTATGTTTCCTCACTGTTTTATAGTAAAACATGAGAGAATTCCATCATCAATGTAATATTTTTTAGATAGGGTGCATATTAATGTTTATGGATATATAATGTATCTCATTAGGTTATAGTGTAGGCCTAAATAGAAAGGTATTTTCTAGGATTTGACTTTAGGTAATTGAATATAAGAAAATGTTTTAGATTAGCCTATCCAAGTAATAAAACATTGGGTATATGAGAAGGAATTTATTGAAAAATACAGTACGCTCAACATATTAATAATAAGAGGATTAAGCTATCCATATGAATATTTTAGTGGAATAATTTTAAAGATTCAATAAAAATTGGAACAAGGAAGTTCAGTTCATGGAATGGGGATACATCATGTATATGACATTGATAATTGAGTGGTGTGGATCCATAGGATTTCAATAGTGGATTCTACGAAACTCAATGTAATAAGGAAGAAAAATCATGAACAAAATTCTAGTGTGGGATTCCCATGATTTGGAATATTATTAAGCATTATTTCATGACATTAAACCTTGAAAAAGTGGATCATAGATAGGACATTTTGGATGATGTTTATGGACATGAACTCCCATATAGATCCTAGATAACGAGATCTATGAATGGTTCCTCACCGATGGAACCTCCCAAAGGAGATTAGGGATTGAAACCTAATGGAAAAAACCTTTATATAGATTTTCTAGGATGATCCCTCATGAAGAAGGTCCATATTTGACACCACATGTATTCTTCTATATAAATGAGTTTGAAAGAAAACACATTGTGGATGGACCCTTCATTGGGGAGTTCAACATACAAAGTATTGTGGATTATTTCCATTACATGATTTCACTTGTTTATGTAAAATCATCGATCAAGAATCCTGAGATAAATTATTCTATCATTGGTTTCCCAAAGGAAAAATATTACACCAAAATAAAGAAATTTGCATTAATTTTTCTAGACATGGCCTCTTCTTGAATGACAGGTCTAGTATTTATAGACAATTTAGGAAAAATAAATTCTCAATGTAGATTGGTTCATAATAAGATGGTGGTTTTATTGGAGAACTTCATATATAACTATATTTACAAGATCCCCTAAAAGAACCATGTATCATATATGACACCAACCTCACTACCATCAATGAATGTGTTCTCCAAAATCTATATGAAAACATATAGTGAATCCAATATGATGAATTTAATGACATTAGTGTTCATGTAATGTATTCATGAACCTATATATTTTTTAAGGACCAAAAAGTTACATTTCATATAATTATACTTAGTGCATTTTTAGACCAATATCCCTTTATATGCACATAGTGAAAGTATTAGTGCCACATATCTCTAAGGGGATCCCTGTTATATGGGGAAGGTATTAGATCAGAAATGTTTATCCAATAATGATACTATAGTGATCAACCACCTCAATCAAGATTTGAGCTTTACCAAAGGAATATTAGAAGAACACCAGATGTTGTATTAATATTCTCATTTCCTAAAAGAGAACACTACTTCCTAGGTTGGGAGCATACATTCTACCTAGGAGGTTGAAACTATAGAGTTTGATAGGCATCAATTTGAAATCGATAGGTCCATAAATTCAATTAATGAACTCAAGACTTGTATAAATGTAAACCTTTAATGTGTCACCACCTATAATGTTTTTTCTTTTTATTTTTTGAGTGCTAAATAGAGACACACATTTGATAATGTTCCCCTTATTTATCTTAATTAAAGAAAAAATTACTTCTACCTTAGAGAATTGAAAGTATTTTTTTATTCTAATTAATGAATAATGATATTTCAGGAAAATAATAGGTATTAATATCTTGATATATGAATCCACATAAAAAATTTATTGGTATTGGAATAAGGTGTATCATGATCTCAAATTTCTAGAATTAGAATAAAATATGGATCAATCCATAATCTCTAATATATGAACCTTTAGAGGAGTATATTTTATTATTGTATAGTGTGTATGTACCATCATCATACACCTGGGTGAATCTTGTGATGTGAGTAAATTTAATTTGGCCTACTCCTAGGAATGTTCTCATAGAGAAATATAAATTGTTCAAATGTTGTAGGATGTTAACCATTATCAAAAACTACAATCACCTTAAGTGGATATGATATGTGGTTTCCTATTGGATGTATTCTTCTTGGAGTGGTATAAAAAATCAAGATATAGAAACATATGTACCATAATCTCACACCAATGTTGTTCCATTCATATTTATAAAATCGTTGACATATATTATCAAAAACCATAATAGGGTATTCTTAATGTGGATTCCAATGTTCAAGAGGGATGGTTGTTTCCAGAAATCATATCATAAGTCATCTTTCAGAGAGCATCTAACAAACTGAATGGGAGGTATATAAATATTTCTATAAATATTTTCTAGGGAAATAAACCTAGAATGCATGATTCACTCTTACATAGTTCATTTGATGGAAACCATAATATTTATTTATTTTCACCCTAAAAATTTCCAAAACCTCATATCGGGGAGGATTATGGAGTAGGAAAATGGAGTTTTCTCAATCCTCCCTTTATGGGTTGTCAAACTAGTTTTTTATTTCCATTATTTCATTTTGATACACTCAATTATTTTTATATAATATGTGTTTCATGACCAATTAGTAGATACTTAAGCTGTTTATAGATTACCATTTGTAGATTTTTAGCCTGGTTTATACTATTTCACATTCCCTATGTAGTTAATGGTTATAATTATTTGACTAAAATTTTCTACATTAAATCTAGTAGAAAGTTAAAGTAAAAACCTAAAGTAAAATAGGGAGCATTATTCTATATAGAATACAGCCTTAGGTGGTGGGTAGGTGCATTTTTTCTAGTTAATGGTTCTTACAAATATTTTTTTGATATTTATATTTAGGTTACATTAGATAAAGATATTTTATTTTATTTTTACCCTGGTGGAAGAATATTTTGACCAAATATGTAGATAAATTATAGTATGGGGTACCTCATTTTTTTTAATGATTCAATATTTTGGTTACAGTTCTCCTACCATCATGTTGTATGGTTTAGGGTCACTCGATAAGGACCATTAATTATTCAAGAATAATTTTTCATATTCTACATCTAAATGTGATCATGGGGACAAAATTTTATCTTTTAGGGTATTTAAATTCATTTAAATAGCTCATATCTAAAATATGTAAATTGTAACTAAATACATTTGAATTAGGATATTATTTGACGAAACAAGTGAAAATATGATGGAAACTAACAAAAAATTGAATTATCGCTTCCACTATGATATTATCAGGGAACAAAATTTTTCTATGATCTTATCATATAAAGAATAACATGCCTCAATATGGAAGGCCCAAACATGGTAACGTAAATATTGTAACCATGAAATGATGTATTTTGCAGATTAATACAATTGTTACCAATATCCATGAATGGTTTTTTATGATTAAAAAAATAAAAAAAATTATGGATTAAAATACACTTTAGAAGTGTTCAGATACCCTAGATGATACACCATTTTATACTAAACACATTCAATGGGTGGAAGTATCTATCATGAAATTTTTTGGGAGCACTTATAGGGGAAAGGAAAATAATATTTTCGAAATTTGGCCTACTTCAGTGGGTCCTGTAAGAATAGAAAGAATGTTTATGTTTATTAATGAATTGATACACAAGAATTGTACATTTTATATCATTTTTTGTTTAATGTTCATGTAATTTTTTTTATTAAGTAACAATTTTTATGGTCATTAAAATCGGACCAAAAGGTTAGATAATCTATTTAGTACATGGGAGTTGAAAACTATACAATAATGAGAACATGAATCCAACATATTTCAACAATGGAAGGTGTGATCGTGGTTTAATTTCATAGTTATGGGAAAATTAATAGAGAATTATTGTTACAAACCAAGTGGGGATCATGTTCTGATAGCACACAATACCTTTTGAAATGATAATTATTATGTTTTAAATTATAAATATTAGTATTTGAATCATGTGATGGTGAGATTAGATAAGTATGGTGAGCATGAATGCTGACCAAATTATTAATGTAGGGTCCTGCTATGATATTTCTATTCATAAAGATATTATAGGACCTTCTTCTTAGGATGAAAACATGACTCTAGTTAAAAAATGGCTACACGGAGGAACTGATAGCACAGCCTATCATAAGGGTCTATTGTATCTCCATAAACTCATTACGAATAGTTGTGAATGGGTAATAATTCTTTAAAACATACAAAAAATAAAATATGTGTAACACCTTATGTTTTTATATACCTTCTTTTCTCAAATAAATTAATTTTTTATTTATGTATTGTAGTGCACTATATAAAACATTCCATTCGCATTGAACTGACTTGGAATACATTACACAACAATTAATAAATATATGATACATGGAACATCGACTTGGTATAAAATTCCCGCAATGAAGACTTTGTGTATGATACACGCAACAATGATGTTTCGAAGAAACATCATTTTATTGTTATAATTATTTAAATGAGAAACTTATAACCTTTCTAATAAACATAGATATATGAATAGAAATACATACTTTTAAAATATTTTTTATATTTTTTATATATAAATAAAACATATTATAACAAAATAAATCATTTTTGATAGAGTCCTTATATGTTTGAAATTACTATTTTCTCAAATAAAAAATTTTTCTTGACCTGATGTAAAAAAAATTAATTTTAAACACATTTAGAAATTTAATTTCAAAAAATAAAATTCATTTTTGAAATTAGAAAATAGAAATTATTTTTGGGTGAAATTTTGAGAGGGATCACTCCCCTAATGGACCTCTATGGAATGACACGGTTTCGTTAGGGGTCACTCAATTCATAGGGAAATTGCACTGGCGTATGGAATGATGATGGAATTGAACATTAAGACACATGGATAAAATATGTCCATTAAAGAGGATATGAATAAGATCTATGAGATATTGGAGTGGGGATTTGTTAATAGGCTATTAGCGTGCATGGGCCTCACACAAATAGTAATGGATATGATGTTTTGATGCATCAGATCATCCTGGGTGGAAGTGTATTTCATGGGGAAATCCCATGGATTTTTCAAGCCCACATGCTTCCTTAGACAAGGTGACCTGATTTCCCTGACATTGTTTTTTCTTATACTGGGCACTCTAACTAGTGTGTTTTATAGAGGCACTTCTATTGGAAGCATTTTAGACTACAAAAGGAAAAGGAATCTTCATCCAATATCTCACTTGATGTCTTCCAACGACACGATCATCTTTTCAAATTCATGGAAGAGATACAAAAGATCCATTATGAGTATTTTGGATGAATATTTCCACTACATCATCCAGATGATCAACCAATCCTAAAGTAAAATTTTTATCTCAAAAAAATGTGTGACGAGATGGGATGACTCCATTTGTATTAGTATGGAAATTTATCTCGGAAAATTATCAATGTAGTACCTCAGTTCACCTCAATCACCATGTAGAGTGCGCATACAGGACTGTGATCAAGCGGTTAGGAGGATTACAGGCTGTCTCCTCAACTCGAAGAGTCACTTTTTGTCCTTCAGAGGAAGAATTTCACTGGTTAATAGTGTGATGGACACAATATTGGTCCATGATATGGCGGCAACTTCAGTGCCTAAGGGGTGATCAAAGCCATCGACAGGGTCCTTACAGGATTATTTTGGGATGTGTTGGTGGAAGGGAAAAAATACTGGGTTTCATGGGATAGGATGGATCAGTTGATCCAGGCTGGGGGGGATCAATGTCAAGATCTTGATGGAAACTCTCAGGTGCATGCATGACAAACTTGAAAGGGATATTGTTGAGGGTTTTACTCTCTGGGGGAGGACAATGAGGGACAACTTCTACAGTAAGTTTGAGATGGAAATCATGTAGGCATCCTCACTCTAGAATCATGTTGGTCCTATCATTCTGAGCCTCCAATAACACTGTCAGTGGATTGAGGGAGAAGGAAGAATTTTATTCAGAAAACAAAACTAGGTCGGAACAGTTCTGGACTTCATAGAGTGCTCTATACCTTCTATTACCTTCAAGGATACGATAATGCATCATGACTTCATCAAGGAAGTACTGGATGAGGACCAAAAAAAATATTAGACTCCATACCCCTTAACTCTGAATTGTATCAGTGTGTCTTCACCCCCTCACCATCTGGGAAGTCTAATACAAAGGACATCTGAGATATTTCAACTCCTTGGGTGTTGTATGAAAGCTAGAATGAGCTTTTGTGGTGCAATAAAAAATTCCCAAAAAAATATAAAATTATTTTATTGAGGATCATGAACTCCATGATCCTATCTGATAATGGTATTAAAAAATTTGTATCAATCTCACCTCCTGCTACCAGTGCGGCAACATCCAATGGGAAGAAGCCACCAACCATGTCATCATTAAAGGTGCATTGTAATAGGAGGTTTGGAACTGCTTTGGGGATCTCTTGGAATATTCATATATAGACCTATGGGGCACATCATTTCTAGAGATATGGTTCTATGGGACTACATAAAGAGGCCCCGAGAGAGTGGCGAGGACTATCACCCTTAGTGATGGGTGATACTGTGTATGGAAGGCTCACAATAAGGCGAGATTTGAGGGGTCACTATCCACAGGTCAGTCCATCATTATGAGATCCATGATGCTATTAATCAATTTGGTCACCCTTACTGACAACTAGAATGAAACCCCCTCCATGCTGTTCCAACATGGTCAGCCTTCCTCTTCCCCATCCATTCCTCCATTGAACGGAGTGTGGGGTCGTTGGATTTTTTGGTTTTCTCCAACTGATGGTCTAAAGTTAAATATGGATCGCTCAAGTATCATTAGGGATATGTTGGGTGACAAAGTGGTTCATAATCAAGGATGGAGTGTGTTCCTAGCCTTCACAACACACTATGTCGATAGAAGTTCTCTTTAGGAGGAGGCTGCTGCAGTTCTAACTGGGCTCATGTTATGAAAACTGCTCTTTGACAATAGGATTCTGATCCCTCACACATGGATAGAGGGGTAAATGGTTTTCAATTATCTTACATCCATGGGTGTCCTGGGGTCTAAAAATATTTTTATCCCCAATGTGGAATCTCTCAATGTATAGGGGATTAACCTGATTCGAGGGAACACCCTCAGGATTCATTACATCATACCCCCTAATCTAGGGACACTCTGCCTCCCCCCTTCTTGTTTTGTTTCTCTTTTTTCTTGATTTCTGTACCTTTTTTTGAATAAAAATATAAATATGATGATCTCACCCTATTTTACTTCATAAATAATTTTTCATATAATTTATTTACTAGGATAATTTATATTTTAATTGTTATTATAAGATTAATTATATTATATTTTTAACAGTTAATACAATTTAGTTGATTAGAACCAGTTTCACATTGATATTGGATATAAAATCATAGAAAACTTTTGATTATTTTACTTTAAAACACCCACATTGTCGACCTGATTAAGGGATTAATTTTAAATTACTTTCTACAAGTAATATTCATTTAATTATTAAACATGGATTCCATATTTTTAATCATCCTAATTGATAATATCTAAAGATCTCAAATTTGTTTTTTAGAAAAAATATTAGGGACCCTGATTAAAATAAATTACATTGATTAAGGTTAAATTAAGCTTTATAAAATACTAAACCATAACATTAAGGCCCATAAAGACCTATAAAATTGTTCAAAAACCTTTTTCTAGATATATTTTCACCATACAGTCTCTTTTATCAACCTCTAAGTATTATTGGATCAAATTTTAACATTAAAAACCTTGGTGGGATTCTCTCTTCAAATATTTACTAGAGTGCCACTCTTCCTTCCCTATAAAAGGCCCCAACTTTTCCCTCTTCTTCACATGTCTAAATCATCTTAATTTGGTCCTATATATGCCCAATAAACATCTAAAAATCCCTCCCTTTTTCCAATAAGCCTTTCCTTTGGTATAATGTAATCCATGAAAAAGGTTTTGGTAAAACCCTAAAGAAGTTTCCCGATTTGAAGGTAACATCTTCTATCAAGTCCTTTCTTTTATTTTCCTTATCAACCACTCCACTATCCTTATTCCATTATATTATAACATCACTAGTATATTAAATATATTAGTATTATTTTATACTATGTTTTGAATCTAAACTTACACACACCTCCATCTATTGGGTAATGAACAAATTGTTTATGTGTACACCGAGCTACTACCTCACTAGACAATGATTGTTCATTTTTTCATTTTCCATATTTCATGGTGTAAATTATGATTGAAAATATATTTATATATGTTATATATTATAATTATTTTTTGTTTTATATTATTTATTCCTTTTATAACACGTATATTTTTTGCATTTCATTTGGTGTTAATAAGATAATTTTGTTTGAGGAAGTGAAGACTACCACCCCATTAAGGTGATGTGATTCATTCACACACTACATGGAATGTAGTAAGGATGGGTTTAGTGAAAATATATGACATATATAAAATAATAATTTTACTTTAATTAAATTATATTAATATATACATATATTTCATTTTCATTCATTCTTTTAATAAGACGATAAAAATAGAAACAATGTTCATGCGTACATACGACTTACCATCTCCATGAACATTGTTTTCCATTTAGTTCTTAAAATTTAATAGATTTTTATAATACACATATAATGGGTAAAAATTATATTTATAAAAAGCTTCACATTATGTAATCATGATATAAGTATTAGTACCAATGATATAACATATTAAGGCCCATTAAAAAAACAAAGGCAATATTATCCAAAGTGAGACCATAACATAAGATGGTTGGAAAGAAGGAAATATAAGGTCATAATAAAACAATACATGGAATGAAATATAATAATATGGTTCTATAAAATATTATATATACATTAATATTTATTATATGGGTGTATTTCAATGAGTACAATTAATGTCAAGACACAAGTTAAGATGATTTCATCTAACATTGTATTTTCGTGAGACATACACTATGTTTCCCACTCTTTCCTTTTGTGTGGTGTATGTACTGACCATGATTTTATTATATTAAACTTATAATTAATTTATCTATTATTAATATATCTATTAAATTATTTTTAATTTATGGGGATTATGTTTCAAATGATACCAAATTAGAAAAATTGATTTTTTTTATCAATTTTTCTTTCTTTGAGACTCGTGTTTTATACGCACCTAAATTCTCTATCAATGTGAGTATACATCCATTTTAAAGGCTATATCATGAATTTGATTTACTTGATGATATTTTATAATTCATGAAATTTATTTTTCTTACATTGAGATTATGATCCTAGGAAACCATGTTATAATAGTTCATTGAAACAATCTCATCAATTTTCATGATTGTTGATGAATATGAATATTTGAGTAAATATTATGATACATCTCTCAACAACACTAATTATGTTTCTTTATCATCTATTTATTCAAGGTATATCCACGTATTAGTACCATTTTACAACTCTTTTTTTCTTAAGATAATTTATTGATGTAAAATTCGGTTGTCTTCCTATCCGAAATGAAATTTAGTATATTCAAATACCATGATTTCCAAAATGTTTTCCCAAATATTTTAAATATATATTTTATTTTAATATTCATGTAAAATGTATTTCAAAACCGTTTTATGGGTTTGAATTATTCCTTTATAATTTTTAAATGATATTTTCAATGAAAAATTGGTTAAAAATGTAATATGTTTTAAAAAGAATTTTTCTAAGAAGAAAGGATATCATCCTCACAAAATGTTTTTAAAATATCATTCAAATTTATTTCCAATCTAAGATAACATATTTTTGTGTTAATAATTCATCTTTTTGGAAATTATTAAATGTTTACATTCATATTCTTTCTCAATATGTAATATGTTTTGTTATAAAGGTGATTTGGAATCACATTTCCCTTTCATGGGTAATATGATTTTCAAACCCACTTACTTCCATGTGTCATGTTCATGGTGAAATTATTATGAAACATGTCTCTTTCTAAAGGTTTTTATATGATTAAATTTTTATAAAACCCATTACATTTCATCGGTTATGATATAGTTATCAATGATCTTATGGCCCATATATATATGATTTCATTATGAGATGGGTGGACCCTATATCTCACTCTAATTAATTGGGTCTAAAAATTTATCTCATGAGATAAACATATCTAGAATGTGACATGAACATGGTTTAGTTTTATAGGGATGGAACGGGAATTGAACTCAGTTCAACAATATTGGGCTGAAACGATGGGGGACTTGGTTTAGTAATACTGTGTTGGAATGGGGTTTGAACCCGGTTCAGTAATGGACTTTGTCCACAAAGGTGGTCTTGATAGCAATAAATTTAATACTATAAAATCATTATATATGATTATGTTTCTTCCATAATTCCCTATTTTATTCCTATGTCATGTTTCAATCCTCGTGTTCTTTATTTCCTTATGATTCATGTCTTATGAACCACCATTATTAATGACATGATTCATGTACATGATATTTTATATAGAGGGTATAATATTATATATTCATGATCATGTTGTCATACCATTATTCTCATGATTATTCTTACATATATAACTTGTTTACCATTATGGAAAATTTAATCCCACAACATTTTATGTTTCCATTCCCTAGTTAGGAAGATAAGTATTATGTTTGATGTGTCTATGAAGGGTGATATTCAAGAAGAACCTAGTGGGAGATAATGTTTCACACTTAAGTACTAGTGTTTATGTTCCCATGTTTCCAAAATAACTATATTAGTATGGTATTTGGTTGTTTATTTGTATAATGTTTTATGTATTCCAAAAATGTTAGGTAATGTTAATGTATGAATAGTGAGGGTCTCTATAGTTGGTATTAGTGAAATGGTTTAGTTCACCTTGGGAAGATATGATGAGAAAACCATAGTGAGATCACTAAGTACATGTATAAAGTATGTGCAATGATAATTAAAACTATAGGAATATATCTTTTAATTTTGGTAAATGTGAGAGTGAGTGGTATCCTTTAAATTTAACCTTGTTGGGATACTACAAGTGGATGTTTCTCTATCATAGATGTACATTGGGGTAACCACTCCGACAAGATTTTCCCAGCCTGACTTGGGGTAATCTGGTACACGATATGAAACCTTACCGCACACCCAGTTTTACTCTCCTGGGGATATGATTTGGAAATTCAAAAACTCATTTCAAATTATTTTGAATGATTTAATAGAGTATGGATTTGAGTAGCCTTGGATAAGCCTAATGTGTCATTTATTAATGAATATTTCATAATTTAGACATTATATAAGTTACATTTAATGATTATGTGGTTCCTCTATATTATAATTGTTTCTTAATATATTTTTTGGTGTTATTAAATGGATAGAACCTGAAAGAACCACATTAATGGTGATTTTATTGGACATTAAAAAAAATTTCTCCTTACCAACAAAATGCTCTCAAATCTAGAATGAAAAACATTATTAATTTTCTCACACATCATTATCATCCTATCAATCATGGTGGACTTTTAAATGAGCAATGGTGGGAATAACATTCTGATGAGTCACTCGTGGGGAAACTTCTACCTTCTTTCAGAGGGTGTTATGATCCATTTTTTTAATAGTGGATCAGTACTAATGAAAAGATATTCTCCATTCTCTGGTCTTCAGAACATGAGAAAGTCATTCTGGATTTCTATTTATTAGAAGGTGAAGTGTCCCAATGTTGTTATCTAATCAAGAATACAATGCAGTAAGATGAGAATGAATCAATGGTTTGTGATAAGGTCAATAACTTATTTTCCATTAAGTAATTTCCTAATATTATTCATACTAATATAAAGAAAGAGTTACTTGAGTTGAATAAAATGGATAATGAATACATCAGTACCTAAGAGGCTAAATTCATGAGACTTTCAAGGTATGCTTTAGGAATTATCATCAAACCTAAAAGTAATGTTTATAGGTTCACTAGTGGATTAAATCCAATTATCATCAGGGTGTTTTCCATAAGATACTTTAGTATCTATGAAGAGATTGTGTGTTGTGAAATCTAGATAGAAATGGAGGTTAGAGTCACATCTGAATCTCATGATTTTGATAGGAAGAGGAAGATGAAATGTAATGGAAAAATGAAAAACCATGAAGAAAAGAAGGTGATTTTCTATTTAGGCTCTAAGTGAGAGAAGAATCATGGAGGAAATTTATATAAGGGGTGTAATAAATGTTTTATCTTTGGAAAGGAAGGGCGACATGAATTTCATTTCTGATGTGATGGGAAGAAGTTAGCTAATTTTGTGAATGGGGGAAAAGCTAGACAAAATTAACCTCCCATGATTCAGTACTAAAAGTATATAGAGAACATCCATTATTATAACCACTTCCCAAACCCATGGGATGGTGGTGATAATTGATTTAAACAGCCCCTTTGGTTTTGGGACAATGGAAAATCTCATTATTTACCTATTTATTATGAGGGGTATGATAATAAAGTGATGAAAGGTATACTTATCATCAACTATAGAACTTATAATGTCCTATTTGATTCTAGATCTACCCACTCATTCACATGTAAAGAATTTTATAAAAGTGTAAATATTACACACACAAAAACTAGATGTGGAATTAGCAGTGCATACCCCTAATGGTAAGATTATTTCATCTCAAGTATATGATTCATATCTCATTGAAGTTTTTGGGAATGGGCCTAATGAAATTATTATAATTCTTTGAATGGTTGAATTTTAAATCATAATAGGCATGGATTGGATTTATTTGCATTAATTCTACATCTATTATCAAATAATGGAAGTTATGTTTGATATTTTAAACACCCCTATGATTATCCATTATTGTGATGATAATTGTGAACATCCTATGGATATTACATCTAGTTTATGGGTCTAAATTCCAATTCAAATGGTTTTTTATCGCAACTATTTTTAGGAAAAAATTGAGATTGATGATATGCCTATTGATCAAGATTTTGTGGATTACCTTTGGTCATACTAATTCCCCTATTATCTTTTTCGATTTAAAAAATAGAGTCTTTGGAGATTACCTCGATCAGTTTGTGGTAGTCTTTATAGATGATATTATTATCTATTCAATGAGAAAGGAGGAGCATGAGGATCAATAGAAAATTTTGCTAAAGGCCCTAAATAAGGAGAATATACAAGAAAATTTTACGAAGTATGAATTTTGGATGAAATTGGTTACATTTTTGGGTCACAAAATCTCAACATATGGTATAGTAGTAGATCCATCCAATATGAAGTATATTGAATGATGTCCTAATCCAACACCGAGGAATGAGATCTATTTATTTCTTGGTTTTTCTTGATATTATCGATGGTTTGTGTAGAATTTGTAATTACTATCTAATTATTTTATCATGTTAATTTATAAGGGTGTTATGTTCCTCACTATAGATGAATGTGAGAGAAATTTCAAGGAACTTAAGAGAAGGTTAGTTAGTGCACATGTGCTTACATTACCTAATAGTGGAGAAGGGATTGTAATATATTTTGATGCATAAAAAAAGGTATTGGGATGTGTTATTATGAAGTATTACATGGTTAAATCTTGTGACTCATGAAATTTTAAGATTTATGAGAAAAATTAACCAACTCGTGATTTGGAGTTAGCAATGCTACTTTTTTTCATAAAAGATGTGGAGGAGTTAAATTTGCAGAGAAAAGTGAAATATATATACTAATAATAAAATCCTGAAATATATATTCACATTAAATTATTTGAACATGTTCCATAGAATATGGTTATAGTTAATAAAAGATTATGACTACTAAATTCATTACCATCTTTGGGAAAGAAAATGAGGTGGACGATTCCTTTAGTCAGACGAATCATGCTTGCATATTATTGGTGAAGATAAAACAATATCCATTATTTTTATTTTTCAAAGAATAGATCTATAAATATAGTAGAAAGAGTAATATCTTATCTTTATCAAATTAATGTTTGATCCTCTATCCTTGTGAAGATTGAGGTGGCATGAAAGGCAGATGAAGAGCTACAAAAAAATTATAAAATGTTCCTGAGCGTGACCTTGATGTGGATGGAATGATAAGATTTAGGATCAGTTTATGTGTTCCTTCCATACATAATATGAAGAATGATCTGTTAGAGGAATCTCATAGTTCATAATTATCTATTTATCATTTATGTACGAAGATGTATATGGACTTGAAAGAATACTTCTAGGGGGTATTTCATGAAGAGATCACTACTAGAAAACAGGTATATACCTATGGTTTTGCAAAAAAACATGGGTATAGGGATAGTAGGTGAACATATACCCACGGTTTTCCAAAACCGTGGGTATAGTTTTCTTTTAAGACCTATACCCATGGTTTTGGAGAGAACCGTGGGTATAGGGTATTTTATGAAGACCTATACCGATGGTTCTTGAAAAGCGTAGGTATTGCGGTTTTTTTTGAAGACATATACCCATGGTTCTCTAGAATCGTGGGTGTATCTTTCCCGCGTTATGATGCGGAATGAAATTTTGGTGGGACACGGAAAAAATTTGGTTGGTAGACTATTTTTCACGGTCTAGATTAATATATTTAGACACATATAAATATACAATATCAAACGTCACTTAGCTCGGCTTGTCCGTCGGTGCGGCGCGGTTGTGAGGTTTTGCGTGAGTTTGGGTTTGATTCCCTTCCAGCGCTTTTTTTGAATTTAAATACAGAATTTTAATTTATATATATATATAAGCAGATATATGTATAATTCACATATTTAAAATCCTGCTCGGTTGGTGGCGCGGTTTCATTTTTTAGCGCGTATCCCGGGTTCAAAACCCAGCGGTCGCCATTTTGAATTTAAATACTGAATATAAATATATATAAGCAGATATACGTACATATAATAGATGTAAAGTCCAGCTCCGTTGGTGGAACGTTTCAGAGTGTTTGTGAGAGACCCGGGTTCGAAACCCCCCTCATACTATTTTTAAATTTAAATACCGAATATTAATATATAGAAGCAGTTACATATATAAATGACAGGTAAAGAGTCTAGCTAGGTTGGTGGCGTGCCTGTGAGTGATAGTGGGAGTCTTGGGTTTGAAACCTACTGAGAAAATTTTTTGAATTTAAATACCCCATGGTTTTCAAACCGTGGGGTCTTTTGTGTGCCACGAACAGCCAACCGTGGGTATAGGCTGAGACCCCTATATCGACACCATTCAAGCCCACGGTTCCCAAAACTGTGGGTATAGCCTATACCCACGGGTTTGGCAGCTATACCCATGGTTTTGAACCGTGGGTATAGGCCGTTTTTTCAGTAGTGGATGTATCACAGAGTTTGTATCTTTGTTCTTGGTGTGCCAAAAAGTTAATGTTGAAAGAAAAAATTATACAGTTTTTTTTGCACCCATTACCCATGACAAAATTGAAATGGGAGACCATCACTATGAATTTTTTTGTTGGAATACTCAAAACGTGTAAAGGGATTAATTTTAAATTGGTGGTAGGTGATCACATACTAATTCAACACACTTCTTCACTATCAGGGAAGAATTCTCTCTCTATATCATCTCTCTTGGATATACATGTTTTGTCAATAAGTTCCCTTATGTCTGTTCAATTCCATTGCATTTTGAAAATCACAAACACATTTTCATAAGTAAAATTGTATTTCTCATAGAAATATTTTGTTATAGAAAATTTTATTTCTCTAAAAAAGTTTTATCCTTTACTTGTGGTTTTCATTTTCTTATCTAATGTTTTCTAAAAACAATTTTTTTATGAAAAAAATCACACCTTTAACTAACTCAGAATTTAATGTATCATAGTATCTAATTTTCCCAGAATTTAGACTCTGAATTTATCAGATCCTAGACTCCCAATACTTGTGGAACTAGACTCCGAATTCATCCAAATTTAGACTCTAAATTATCTAGATATCAGACTCTGAATACATCATATTTTATAATTCTAATTATATAGAAATAATTATCTAAATGTCTATTATTTAATAATCTGATTGTTCATATTTATTTTTATGATTCCCAATTCTTTAAGAATCTTATTGAATAATTTTCTTATAGTTACCTCATTTCCATAAACTAGATTTTTAATTTATCAGATCTTATTAAACTTATGTTTCTGAAATATGATATTGATTTCCATACGTTTTCTTGTTTCATAAACATAGTGATGTTTTGGATATTTTCTTACAAGAAATTATTTCATTCAATATGTTTTTAACTAAATATTGGATGAGTGACACACGTTCAATTCCCTCTAAAATTAAAGAAAAAATATGACTATTGGAGGAGGACATAACTATTGGGATTTTTTCTTATAAATAACTAGGCCTTTTAAATTATTATATAAAATGTTGAAATGTGATGTGATTCTATGTAGTGATTTCTAGAGAGAGAGAGACTCTTTTTCTTTGTGAGATATGTGAACATATTGTTCATTAGTGAACAAATTGTTCAGTAGTGAACAAATTGTTCATCTTTAGTGCAATTTTTATTGTTGCATATCAGTCAAGGGCATCCGATGATAGGAATACAGAAGTGTCAACTACCAGAATGTTCTATTGCGTCCACGGATAAAAAGATAGTGGAACTGACTTCCTTAAAGTTATGGGGATTGTGGGGATATCAAGATAGATTCCAATATTCTTATTGAGGTCTTACCCTGTTGTGGGTAAGACATACATTCATGAAATTATAAATCAAGGGACCATTATCCAAGGTTGTTTGATACCCTTCTTGTTGGGTTAAAAGATTTCATACTTGTTCTTTTTTAGTTAAAAAAGAATTTATCCATTATATATAGTTAGATAATGAATGTATAACATTCATATACATTATTATACTTCTATACTCTGATATATAATATTTTATACACTTTACAGTAGAATAATTCCCTAATATAATCTTGCCTTATTATTTTTAGTTTCCTTATAATTAGATATGTTCCTTTTCAATTATCCCTTTGATTAAGAACCAAATTGGGTTTCTGAATTTACCTTTCTTAACATTGTCAACTTATATTTTCTTATAGTTAAAATTTAATGTTTTTAATCATTCAATTAACCCCCCCCCCCACCCACTCTTTTAATTGGGCTTATACATCTATATTTTTATCCTACAAATGATATCGGAGGAAGGTATCTGAAATACTTAAACTTACATACAACTTTTCTTTCTCAACTTTTTTTCGAAAAATTACTTGCTAAAGTTTTTCTAACTCTTGTTACTAATATTTTTGTGGAAAATACAATTTGTATTTTCTTATAGAATGGAAGTAATGAATGTTGGTTCTATAGAAAATCTTCATCCTACACGACCACCAATATTTTATGGTAATTATTATGATTTCTAGAGAGATAGGATAATGAAATTTTTTTATTAACTCGAGAATGTATAATTGTTTCATGATCAATGGTGAATACAAGATTCCAAAAAAAGAAATTAGAACAGTGAAAAATTAGGAAAAAGAAGAATATCCACAAAATCACAAGGTCAATAATACTCATTTATGTTCCACGGCCAAGTATATCTATATTCAAATATTGTATTATGAAACAACCAATAGTATCTATAAGAAACATTAAGTTACACACTTTGGAACATCAAAAGTGATAGAAACTTGACTATCTATATTAAGAGCTGAATTTCATGGTTTTATATTTCCTTATGGAGATCCAGTTTATAAAGTCAAATAATTGTTGATGACATTCGTCAATATTCTTCAATTCATGGAAGAAAAAAGAATACATGACGAGGTTTATGTTTATAAGATAATTGATATAATTCCCAATTAGTGGGAATCTAAAAGGATAGCTATTTATGATAATGGAAAAGTATATAATGTCACTCTTGATGAGTTATTTGAAACTCTTTATTATAATGAAACTAGAATTAAGAGAGATGTAGATATTAATTAGAAAAATAATGGTAATGGAAGTGTTTCTTTCACTTCTATATCTAAATCGTAGACTACTAAAAGTGTAACCAAATAAAAGGATAATAATTTCATGAACTCTAAGGATACATAGGGTTCTAGTAGTGGTGACACTTCAATTTAATCTTTAGAATATGAATCTTCTAGATTTAATAATTTTGATCTTACAGCCAAATGACCTATTCAAAATCATTGTCTTATGGCTAGGGTACACAATACCAAATCATTAACCCAAATTATATAAAAGAAAATTTTACTAATGAATAATATTATGAATCTTCAGATGATGTATCTTACTCATTAAAAGATAATACCTTAAATTCATTTGAATAAGTCTCTAGATTCATTAAATTACTTGAGAATGAGAACTGTAAGTTAAAAAAGATTTTAGAGAAAGAAAATTCTTCAATTTCGGTTTTAAGAAATGCAGAATAATATATTTCTAAAGATCTTTAATAGATAACTCTTGATTTTGATAATTTCTCAAAAACCATAAGGAAGTTAATTCAGAGATGGATAAACTCTCTAATGATCATGAAAATGTTATTTCTATGAAAAATGTTTTTGAGAATAACTGAAAGTATAAGACTAATAACTATGATGATATGAATTTTGTCATTAGACTAAAATCTGGATTATTTTCTTCAAATAATCTTTTATCAAATTTCAATTCTAAAAGGAATGAATATGTTAAAATGTATTCAAAACATCATACTATTAGAAATAATTTGTTATTTGGTTATTCAAATTGAAAACAATTTTTTAGCGACAACTATTTTTGTTACCCCAAGTTCTCCTTTTTGACTAAGTGTCAATGTGGTATACATTGGGAGAAAAATTGTTCTTTAAATAAAACCCAATCCTTAGGTTTTCATAATCTATATTTTTCTATGAAAATGTGGATACCTATGATTTATTTTCTAACCTTTATGGATCCAAACATGTTTGGATCACGAAAGTCTAACTCTTTTTTTTTGGAAAAAAATAACTTCCATCAACAATAAATTTTACCTAGAGAGTGGATGTTCCTATCCCAGGACTAGTGAAAAAATCTTGTTTGGAAATATTATTAATATTAACGGAGGAAAAGTTACTTTTGAAGATAATGGTTAGGGAGAAATTTTAAGTATATGTAACATTGTTCTTCTTAGAGTGTCTTTAAGTTCAATTGTTTTATTTTTAAATGTATTAAGAAGAATCTTATAATCATAATCCAATTACATGAGGATTGTAACACACCAAGCTTCCATGATACCCTTCTCATTGAATAATACAATAGCGTGTGTTGTACGCATCTTCGAGTTCTAACACACACCACAACCAATCAAACTCACCATTGTGAATATTAATACCCAATTTTTGAAAATTTATAAATTTTATCAATCAAAATGGACATAATTTTTGGATCTAGAATATCGAAATTAGCTTTGGGTGAAGTTTTGGTATTTCTCTAAAAACATTCAATTTTTGATGAATAGTGAAAAACACTGAGTTATAGTTTTAAAAAAAAATTAATTTAAATAATTATTTATTTTATTTACATTTATTTTAGGTCAAAATAGATACAAAATACCTATATATGTTCAATGTAAGTCATTGGAGTCAATTTATAATAATTTTAGATATATAAAAATTTTATTGAACATTTCACTGTCTTTTACCCATCTCCTAAGAGAATTTGTAAATTCACATAAAACATAATTTTACCACTTCGGTGAGTGGAATTTAGAAAATCCTAGAGACACGGTTAATATCAAGTAATAAAATGCGATTCAATAAGATAAAAATAATATTTAGTGAATTGTAACTTTTTAACATTTATTTACCACGGTTAAAAGTAAATAGGGTATGTAAGGGAAAATGATATTATTATTACCCTAACACATGTCCTAATTCTATTGGATAAGTATAATTCAACCAAAAACAACCTTAGGAATAAAATATGAACCTATTTGGTCCACTTGGATTATTTTATTACATTTATTAATATTTAATTCAAATAAGAGTTAAAAGAGTTAAAATCAACTTTAAATAACTAAAACATTTTTCATATAGGATTAAACACAATATAAATTAGACTATAAATATTCATTAGAAATAAAAAATCATTTACTACATAATGGTATTTTATTTATATTTTTGAGACATTAAATAATATAATTTATTTATGAAACAATATGATGCATTAATTACCTAATTAATGAAATATTAAAATAATTGATATTATAAATATCCAAATAATTGTAATTTGAGACTTTTTATGAATTACGCAAATTTTTTATATTAATATTACAAATTAGGATTGGTTAGATAAATTTTTTTCGAAGAAATAATTCTTTTATAAATTTAGAAAAAAAATACCAAATAGTGTCGAAATTGACATAAAAGAGTTTTTAAAAAAATATTATATTATTAATTGATATTCAGTTTTTAAAAATATAAGGTTCATCAAAAATACTTATATAATTATAGTTGTATCATTAATGAACCAATTTTTTATCTCTTGTAAGTATATAGTATGTTTATTAACCATATAATATAAAAAACAAAGAAACATGGTAAATGTCAAACTATTTAAATAAGAGCTAAATCTAAAAGATAAAGTTAATACAGTGACCCAAACCTGTAGAAAACCTATTGTATGAGTGGTTTTCAACCCATCCCCACCATATCCTTTATATAATCAAATTTTGATCCATTAGAAACCGAAAATTATTTTATTATAAAATAATATTTCTAGCTTATCGTAAGGTGCCCCTCACCCCTCGTATAAAAGGACACTCCCCCTTCCCTCAAATTAACATCTTCAAAGACTTTTGGATTGGCCAAACTCTGCCAAAATACCCTCTAAATTGTCCTTCATTCATCCTAGAGTCCTTCCTTTAGTCAGAAAGCCAATCTAAGGAGTCCTTTTGAACAAATCCAAAAGAAGATCCCAAAGAAGAGGTAAATATCTCAACACCTCTTTGAAGTTCCTTTCTTCTTCCACTTCCTTTCTCTTTGTTGTTTACATTCTAACATAATAAAGCCAGTATCTTCAATATACTTTGATTTTATTATAAATATGGTACATCCAAATTCATTATTATATCCATCCTTTGAATGACATGTCACCATATGTGTGTATGTATGGCTTACCGTCTCCACATCGTGGTGTAATTGTTATTCAAAACATTATTATTTGGATGTGTATAATAATGATGCATAATTGATGTAAATAATAAATATACCATGATAATGATTCTATATATATAATATACCATCCAATTATATATTATTTTAATAACAAAAGAATAATATTTTCGCTCGTGCGTACGTACGGATTACCATCTCCACGAACGCGGTGAGATTCATTTCCCATCGTATCCATTTAATACTAATTTTCATTAGATGATTAAAACTAATGTTTAAATACTTGATATAATTATTGATATTAATAAGATACATCCCATCCATAACAAATATGACTCACATAACAAATAATATAAAGGAAAACGAATCCGATAACACCCGAAACAACGATTATACTAAGATATTATTAACAAATCAATGTTAAAAGATCATATATGATATCATATTAATGTATATTATTATTGTATAATTTAATGAAAATTATTTCACCATTATACAAGAAGTTAACCAACCCTCGACCAAGGAAAAGTACAATGTAAGGGTTAATTTCCCAATCTCTTCATTATCTGAGGTTGTTTATATGTAATTATCTACTGGGACCTCTTTATCATCCACACCCATGTTTCTTAAAAATGAATTTCAAAAAATTCATACTATTTTATAGACTATGGGATAAAGTAAATTATACCCTTGTTTGAATTTTTATAATATGTTTATAAAGGAATATTTCTGTCATTTTCCAAACAAGATCCTTTTTAACATTTTTGACAAAATTAAGGTAAGAATTGTTTTCAACTTATACGGCGGGTGCATCAATTTTCCTCCATTATAAAATCATCAAAGCTTACCTTACAATATTATAATTATATTTTTATATTAAATGTTTTATTTTATAATTATGTGACTTTTAAATTATTTCAAAAAAGTTATATTTCTCTCAAATGGTTTTTATTTCATTTATGTCAACATCCTTTGCTGGATTTTAAGCTTATTTGGAGTTGATTTATTATGATACAAAACATCCATATTGTATTGAAGTATTTGTGATATGTTTGACTGTGTATATGTTATTTTTATACCATTAATTTTTTATGGATAATGTAATGGCATTTCATATGCTAGTTTTAATACGAATGTTTATGTTATGTTTAAACTTGTTCATATGTGGAATGATTTGGACTTAATAAGTGAATGGTGGAGCCCACTATAGGTCCTCAATGTATCGGTTGGTCTCATGAGACAAACTAGTGTCTTGACAGAAGGCCTTGAAAAAATCATATTTGTAGTCTTGGAAAAGGCCTTGATTATGTGGTTATGATAGTCTGGCATTATGCATTCCATCATTATGAAAGTGGTTATTGATATTGCATGTGATTATTCGACTAGTATAATATCCATGTGAATAAGTAAATGGCATTATTTCATTTTATTTTTTCCATGTTATCCTGAACTTAATGTTTAAAAGGCTTTTGTTTTAGTTATACAATGCCTTGAAAGTTTATGTTTACTTATGAAATTTTGTGATATATTATTATCCTTACTGAGCATCTGAGCTCACCCATTTCTATGTTATATTTTTCCTAGGATGTGAAGAAGTATTTAATGACTCACCTGCAGGGATATTCTGAGGGGATATGAGTGTAGACTATGGAGACTATGTTGTTGTAGTTTTCCATTTTATCATGTAATTTAAGACTTATGAATGTATCTAGTGTTTCCAAGGCTACTAAACTAATCGGTCTTTCGAGACATGATCCTTTGTGATCATGCCAATGTTATGTAATAATGCACCGACTCTGGGTAACTTGGGTCAGGGCGTTACAGTTTGTATCAGAGGAAGTTTATTACAAACCTTGGAAGCTAGATTTAGATAAACTCTGATTAGAGAACATAGACCTAAGATGGACATTGAGGATTAGTATTGAAGAACTTCCTAGAATTTTACTATTGTAGAGATTTTTTTGAGTTTTATAAGCAATACATCCTTGTCTGGATATGAGCAGGTAGAGGTTTGCCCTAGCACAGATGTACCTAGGGGTAAAACCTGAAAACACCACTTTGAGCTAGACTCAAACGGGAACTGGTGCACAACAATGGGCCTTATTGCACACTTGGTTACGAAAATACTGGGGGATATGCTTAGGATAATTCTCATTTTCATTACAAACAATTATAAATGGTTTATGAGTATATAACTCCTCAAAAAACATTTTTATGATTATGGATTATATCCATAAACTATTCAATTAATGTTAAGTGTTTTTAAAGTTTGGATTTATGTATTGCGATTAATAAACTAATATATTGTATTCCATTATTTAGAAATGGATCCTAGTGGAAGGAATGGAAACTGTATCAATGCACACACTCCATGTAGGGATTTACCTCCTGATCAAGATAATTATGGTGGATCCGGTGATACAGCTAGTGCTGATCAGCTTATCATTATACTCGGACAACTCACTCAGGTTATGAATAATAACCTTACCCGTATGGAGCACCCTGATCCACAGAAAGGAGGATCAATGTTTGATCGGTTCATGAGTTAAAAACCAACAACATTCAATGGGAGTACAAATCCATTGGTAGATGAGCAAAGGATAAGTTCTTTGGATAAAATATTCCATCCCTTGGGGAGTAGAGAAAGGGAAAAAGTTTTCATGGTGGATTACCGCCTTACTGAAGATGCTGATCAATGGTGGGCATTGATTCAAAACCCAAAGGAAGATGATGAAGTATCAAATATGGAATGGGTGGGTTCTAAAGATCTTTTCTTACAAAAATACTTTCCTCGTGACCATCAAGAAGATATGGAAAGGCAATTTTTGAGTCTGAGGAAAAAAGAGGATTAGAATGTCGCAAAGTATGAGGCTAACTTTACAAGGTTAGTGAGGCATGTTGCAGATTATATACGTAACCAAAGAAGTAAGATTGATCATTTCATTGATGGGTTAAAACTGTTTCTCTGTCGGGCATTAGTCTCACAATCCTCCTTGTCATATAAAGATATTTTCTCATGTTCTATCAAGACATAGAAAGAATTATCTAAGTCTTATGACTTTAAAGAAATGAAAGAGAAGAAGATATCTACTGATCACTTTGGAAATGGAAATAAGGGGAAGAAGGGAAAAAATGAATATCCATCCTACAGTAAATGGGGTAAGAAACACCCGGGTATGTGCTTGAAGGGAATGGGAGTCTGTTACAATTGTGGTGAAAAAGGCCACCTAGCTCATGATTATAAGGGGAAGACAGAAGCTATCGATGTTCAATGCTACAATTGTAGGGAGATGGGACATTATGCACATGAATGTCCAAAGCATCAAGGAAACAGACCTCAGAAAAGGCCAAGGGATCAATGTAGAGACCCAAATCTTGACGTACATGGACATTACATTACTTTTTCATAATGCTTAGTACATAAAAAAAAGACACACAAGGACCGTAATAGTTTAGTATCTTTGAAAACTTGGAATGTAATCTTCTAATTGTGGTGAAATATCTTCAACATCTCCCAATAAAGATCTTCCTTTTTTTTCTTACCTAAAACCTTTCTTTATATCCTGGGAAAAATAAAACATAAAAGTGGTGAGCTCAAATGCCCAGTAAGGGTGAATATAGAGAACATAAAATAATCCATAAACATTTGAATGCAAAAACTTGAACATAAAATCTAAACATCAAAATATTGAGCAAAGACATGAATCTTGGAAGTATGTAAGGCATATATCATAAGGGAACATAAATAATGATAAAATAGCATGGGAATAAAACATGTAATTGTGGCAACCATTAAGCACATGATATGATTTCCATAGTAGCCAAGGCATTGCTGCCAAGACCATCTTAGTGGACAAAGTCCCTTTCTGAATCGAGTTCACTCCTCGTTCCAGTCCTATATTACTAAACCGGTTTAACTTTCCATTCCAGCCATGTCTATCTCATGAGATATAAATCGTTACACAATGCATTGGAGGGAGATATAGGTCCCACCCATCTCATAATGAAATCATTCTTACTTGTACCACAAAATAAACATACATCATTCATAATAACCCAATAAATAAAATGGGTTTCATAGACATCATCCCATCATTACATAATCCATATAAAAGAAATGGATATCATTTCATAATAAGGAAAGTGAAACCATGTAAATCATAGAGACATTATACTTGAAACATAAACATATGAAAATAATGTCATCTTAGATGGAAATGGTTTTGATAAAACACTTGAAATGAATTCTTGAGGAAAATATCCTTTTTTCTTCAAAATCATTTTCTTTTCACAAAATGTCATGAAATTTTAAAAGAAAAGGATTTTTTTTAAAATATTTATGAAATATTTTGGAGGAATATTTATGAAAATATGGCTTTATAAAACCGTAAAAATCCTTTCATGCAGTATAAGTTTAAAAAAACATTCTTCTCGTACATTGGACGGAAAAGTCAAAAAGTACCTCGTAAAAGAAATATTCCATACATACCATGTATTAAAAGTCAAAAATGGGTAAAAAGGACATTAAAAATACATGAATACACTTTTATAAAACATGGACATGGATAATAGCAATAACCCCAATAAATACTTACGAATAAGCAATCTCGGATAAAAATGAGATTTGAAAAATTATCCCTTACCTTAGGTCCGATATGCTTTTTACGTATCCAAAACTCCTATATAATGATTTAAATAATGTCATTGACTTATTAAAGAATAATATTCATTGTTATGATATCATATATGGTTCACTTATGACTTTATATTACCCATTCTTTTGTAAATTAATGTTAAAGTAGCGTTTTGGGTAAAATCATCTTATTTATCGTACGTGTTTGGACTTGTTGTTCTTGATGTTATTATTACTTATATCATGATTTACTTACTTCAAAAATGTAAATAATGATTTATATATCATATAAATTCATTATATATCCAGAATATACAAGCATTTATAATAGTACATAACATATGGAGGTAAGAAATGAAACACACCGTTCATGGAGACGGTAAGCCGTACGTACGCATGAACGCTACTTTCATTTATATTTCTTATTTTAATGGAATTAAAACATAATGATACATATGTATATTATAATTACAGTATAATATCATATATAATATCATTAACCACATCCTTTATACATCCCACATAAGGTATTAACGAATCACATCACTTTGAGGGGGCGGTAGTCCGCACTTCCTCAAATGAGATTATCGTATTTACCAACTATGGAAACCGTAAAGGCTTGATATAATTTGGAATTAAAGAAGCATAAGGAAATCATAAACATAATATATATTATATATAAATACAGTGTCATCATAATGTCCACCATGAGAGGTGGTAGGAGAAAATCGAACAATCATCGTTTCGTGAGGTGTTAGTTTTCCATCACAGAAACATTATGTTCTTAATGCATTAGATGGAGGTGTGTTTAAGTGTAGTTAAAATCATCCTCATAACAAAATACTAGTATATTTAGGATATTGGTGTTGTTACATAAGAAATGATTAAAAAGATTATAGGGGTTGGAGAAGTAGAATAAAAGAAAACAACTTAAGAGAAATTGTTACCTTTAATTTTGGTAACTTCCTTTGGTTTGAACCAAAAGGACTTCTTAGAGAGTCTTCTGCCTAATGTAAGGCTTCAAAGGGGGGGAGAGGGATGTAGGGAGCTTAGTTGGTCACAGTTTGGATGAGCCAAAAGGCTTGAGATGTGTGAGGAATTGTATAGAAGTGGTCTCATTTTATAAGGGAGAGGAGGGGCTCTTTAGGAATGTGTGAAAACATTATTTTATTATAAACTTATCTTCGGTTTCAAGATGTCCAAAACACATTAATTTCGAATATAAGATGACTCATATTCTAAATAAAATCATCCAATTGTAATTGGACAGGTTTTGGGATGATATTTTAATCATTATAATCTTATTTATTTAAATCATTTATTAATGAGGTAAACACTACATCACTATTGTATCATAAATAATTTAATTCATTTGATGTCTAAAAATTATGAAACAAATAACATGATGTAGGGAATCCTTTTATATTTCCAATTAATATTTATAGTCAAAAATATAACTTATATAACCCCTTATAAAAATTAATTACTAAAAGATTTTTGTTAAAGTCAATTTTATCTTTACATTAAATTAATTAATCCAAATTGTCATTTTCACTACCAAGTGGCTCATTGGGGTCCCAAAATCGGCCCAAGGATGCCCATGGTTTTCCACTACTCATCCAATAAGGTTAGGAAAACTTTCAAGGTAATTTTGAATTATTATAATATTATTTTAACCTTGAATTACCCTATTTACCTTTAACCGCGGTAAATAAAAATTACCATAGTTATTATTCATAATGCCCAAAAATAAAAAAGTAGCTTATTAACATAATTTGGACCCACTGATTCCAAATATGGAATCCATTTTTCCAAATTCAATACACAAAAGTTGCAGAAATTAAATTAAAATTAATCCCGTTGTCGAATGAAAATGAGTTTTTGTTTAAAAATTGCAAAAGATTGAATTGATTTAACATACGAATTCAACGTAAAATCAATGCTAATGACATAAATTATATTAAATGGTAAAAATATATTCTATTTATACTTTAAAACCATTCAATATTATAATTTAACCACATAAATTATTATGATGAAAAAAGTTGTTTTAAATTAAAATATAGCGTGTTTTTACTATTCATTAAAATATGAAAGTTATCAGAAAAATATCAAAACTTTATCCAATTTAAATTTTTACATCCTGATTCAAAAGAAGAATTTTATTTTGTCAAATTGAACTTATAAACTTGTCAAAAACTATATTTAATGTTGGTGCGCCATCAAAAGGCGGAAAAACTGTATTTTTTAAAAAATACTTATTTTACCCGAAAAATTTATTTTGATCTCATACCATGATCTAGAAAATATGTAAGATGAATAATAATGTTATAAAATTCAAAAAAATATTAATATTATTCTTAATGTCTAGTTCATAATAATATTATAATAATATATCGTTGTTTAGTAAAACTCGGTATTGCGTACAACACACGCTATTGAGGAAGGTCGTGATTGCGTGTAATGCAAGCCAAGTCAGGGTTGCGTGTTGTGCAATAATCCTTCATTTTTTCGTATAACATAATCCAACCATATTTTATTTATACATTGAATATATATATATATATAAACACACTCAATGTTGCGTAGAATGACTAAATGAACATGAAATTGTGTGTAACACGATCCAAAAATAGTGTTGTGTATACTTCAAACTAATACAGTGTGGCTTATAGCACAAGATAATATTGTTGTATCATAAAACAAATGACATAAAATAAATTAAAAATAATACTTATCATAAAATATCGGGTTTTTACATTCTACCCCCCTTAAAATGAATTTTTCCCTCGAAATTTGTCAGGGTTATAAATCATTTACTATTCATAGAAACCCACATCGTAAAAAGGAATACTAAAACTTAATTTTAAAGACTAAAGTATGAAATGTAATGATTACCCAAAGTAACTCATCACTGGGTTTCAATATATGAGAACATAGGTTAAAATATGGATATGGAAGAAAAATCTAACCATCAAGTTCTGATGGATAATGGTAGAGAACATGGCTATGAAAAAACCATCAATCACAAAGCCATAAATTTGTGATGATCTAAGGTACCATCTAATTCATCAGATATAAGGGCACTAGGATAGAATTTTTGGGTTTCAAGATCATTTCCCTAATATTGATGAATTAAAATAAATACTTACATGATTTTGGTACAATCTCACTATTGTTTGTGAATTGAACAATTTCCACTTCATCCCTTAAATAAATGAAGTTGAATTTGTTATTCATGATGTGTTAGAAGATCATGTGATAGAATGATGGGTCATTCCATCTGTTCCAAACAAAAGGTTAGAAAAAGTTATCAAATATACATAATCCCATCTATGGTGAGGTTAATCATATTTGATTCCAAAAATGAACTTATACTTCATATATCATAGAGATTAATAAAATAAAACTAGTTTCTACTACCCAGGGACGTCCTGTAGGACAGTGGTAGGCGATAAAGGCCAGTCGCACTTCGATTGTGGGTTCGATTCCCACAGCCTTGTCTGACGCGATGGGTTTTCGCCCGTCCTGCAGGTTGTCCTTTTTCTAAAACTACATTATCAATAATATCAGGAAAAAAATCTAGCCTTAAACAATACTAACTTATGTCCAACATAATTCATTCCAACCTTTAGGCTTATCCAAAATACATATGTCCAATCTCATAGTATAAAGAAAACGATTACTTGAAATTTCATTAACCAAGCATGTGAATACCATCATTTATCCCCCATATATCTTGATGGTCACATTCCAAACATTCGAAGGCCTTAATCATGTATTCTCTTGAAAAAAGAATACCCATTGAATTTTAGTGAAAACATGAGTACTGTCAAAAGTTAACTCTTTTCACATACCAAAACCTCAAACAATGATATAACTATTTTCTTATATCAGTCATGAGCTCATGAATAATATAAAACATTTAATTTTCTCCTTATCCCTTCACTATGCACATATCATCTACTTTCCAAAAAATACGGGTACCATTCATCACACACTTTCAAAACTTAAGGAAAGACAACAGTGTAACAATCCTTAGATGTCTCATTATTCCATAGTACCATGATATTACATATACAACATTACACTTGATAAACATGTAATCATTCCACTACCTTCTTAAACCATTGACCGAGCTTCAAAAATTCTTTCATCTCACATATCATTTGTAGTCTCTTCATCATCATCAACATAAATACTACCCATACAGCCATACGGATTCTCCTCATGAGACTTTCCCTTAGGGAATTAGTTTGCATAATGCCCGTACATTCCACATTTAAAACATTTAACCATTGTTGATGTCGTAGCAATACCATTATCCTCATCCACGGTGTTAACTGAACCTTTTCCTTTGCACTTACTGGCTTTATTTCCTTCTTTTCCACACCGAAATAATCTTCCAGTTCTTTTGAAACATTCTCCTTGATGCCTCTTCCCACATGATTTACATAGGGGAAATTGAACATTCTTTCCTTTATGATCATCATGAAACTCCATCTTTCTCTTATTAGCTGAGTCAGGAAACTTACCAAATTTGAGTTTATTGATCATATTATGAGATTTATGATTCGGCATAAAAATGATGTTTGGACTTACAAATCCCATTTCATTTGGTTACTCATGAAGAATATCATTCCATTGTCCATCATATCCTCTATTATTGTGAATCATCTTGTTTCCAGTCATTTTCTAAAACCCAAAAAGAATAGTGTGAGAGGCAAAAATCATGCTAGGGAAAACAATAAAATAAAGGGGGAGTACCCTCAATATCTATCATATTAGGTTAAATTCTAAGAACTTTACCTTAGTTTTAGGAATATATCCTATATGTATACTTATCCTTAAGGACATCCCTAGACATACCTTAGAAATATCTCTAGGGATCTCACTAAAGTTCTCGCATCCTAGTTTCTAAAGGTTGACTAAACCTTTCCTCGGATACCAACTGTAGAGACTCGAATATTGACGTACATGGACATTACATTACTTTTGTGAAATACTTAGTATATAAAAAAAACAGACACACAAGGACCGTAATAGTTTAGAGTCTTTGGAAACATGGAATGTAATCTTCTAATTGTGGTGAATGATCTTCAACATCTCCCAATAAAGATCTTCCCTTTTTTTCTTACCTAAAACCTTTCTTTATATCCTAGGAAAAAGAAAACATAAAAGGGGTGAGCTCAAATGCCCAGGAAGGGTAAACATAGAGAACATAAAATAATCCATAAACATTTGAATGCAAAAACATGAACATAAAATCTAAACATCAAAATCTTGAGCAAAGACATGAATCATGGAAGTACGTAAGGAATATATCATAAGGGAACATCAATAATGATAAAATAAAATGGGAATAAAAAATGTAATTGTGGAAACCATTAAGCACATGATATGATTTCCATAGTAGCCAAGGCATTGCTGCCAAGACCATCTTAGTGGACAAAGTCCCTTTCTGAATCGAGTTCACTCCTCATTCCAGTCCTGTATTACTGAACCGGTTTAACTTTCCATTCCAGCCATGTCTATCTCATGAGATATAAATCTTTACCCAATGCATTGGAGGGATATATAGGTCCCACCCATCTCATAATGATATCATTCTTACTTGTGCCACAAAATAAACATACATCATTCATAATAACCCAATAAATAAAATGGGTTTCATAGACATTATCCCATCATTACATAATCCATATAAAAGAAATGGATATAATTTCATAATAAGGAAATTGAAACCATGTAAATAATAGATAAATTATACTTGAAACATACACATATGAAAATAATGTCATCTTAGATGGAAAATGGTTTTGATAAAACACTTGAAATGAATTCTTGAGGAAAATATCCTTTTTTCTTCAAAATCATTTTCTTTTCACAAAATGTCATGCAATTTTAAAAGAAAAGGATTTTGTTGAAAATATTTATTAAATATTTTGGAGTAAGCTTCATGAAAATATGGCTTTATAAAACCTTAAAAATCCTTTCATTCCATATATGTTTAAAAAAACATTATTCTCGTACTTTGGACGGAAAAGTCAAAAAGGACCTCGTAAAAGAAAGATTCCATACATACCATGTAGTAAAAGTCAAAAATGGGTAAAAAGAAATTTAAACATACATGAATACACTTTTATAAAACATGGACATTGATGATAGCAATAACCCTAGTAAATACTTACGAATAAGCAATCTCGGATAAAAATGAGATTTGCAAAATTATCCCTTACCTTAGGTCCGATATGCTTTGTACTTATCCAAACCTCATGTATAATGATTTAAATAATTTCATTGACTTATTAAATAATCATATTCATTGTTATGATATCATATATGGTTCACTTATGACTCTATATTACCCATTATTTTGTAAATTAATGTTAAAGTAGCGTTTTGGGTAAAATCCTCTTATTTGTCGTACGTGTTTGGACTTGTTGTTATTGATGTTATTATTACTTATATCATGATTTACTTACTTCAAAAATGTAAATCATGAATTATATATCATATAAATTCATTATATATCCAGAATATACAAGAATTTATAATATTACATAACATATGGAGGTAAGAAATGAAACACACCGTTCATGGAGACGGTAAGCCGTACGTACGCATGAACGCTACTTTCATTTCTATTTATTATTTTAAGGGAATTAAAACATAATGATACAAAGGTATATTATAATTCCAGTATAATATCATATATAATATCATTAACCACATCGTTTATACATCCCACATAAGCTATTAACAAATCACATCACTTTGAGGGGGCGGTAGTCCGCACTTCCTCAAATGAGATTATCGTATTTACCAACTATGGAAACCGTAAGGGCTTGATATAACTTGGAAGTAAAGAAGCATAGGGAAATCATAGACATAATATATATTATATATAAATACAGTTCCATCATAATGGCCACCATGAGAGCCGGTAGGAGAAAATCGAACAATCATCGTTTCATGAGGCGTTAGTTTTCCATCACAGAAACATTATGTTCTTCATCCATTAGATGAAGGTGTGTGTAAGTGTAGTTAGAGTACTTATCATAACAAAATCCTATTATATTTAGGATATTGGTATTGTTACAAAATAAATGATTAAAAAAAGTTTGCGGGTTGGAGAAGTAGAATAAAAGAAAACAACTTAAGAGAAACTATTACCTTTAATTTTGGTAACTTCCTTTGGTTTGAACCAAAAGGACATATTGTAGAGTCTTCTTCATAATTTAAGGATTCAAAGGGGGGGATAGGGATGTAAGGAGCTTATTTGGGCAGAGTTTGGACGAGCCAAAAGGCTTGAGAGGTGTGAGGAATTGTATAGAAGTGGTCTCCTTTTATAAGGGAGAGGAAGGGCTCTTTAGGAAAGTCTGAAAACATTATTTTATTATAAACTTATCTTCGTTTTCAAGAGGTCCAAAACACATTAATTTCGAAGATAAGATGACTCATATTAGAAATAAAATCATCCAATTGGAATTAGACAGGTTTTGTATGATATTTTAATCATTATAATCTTCGTTATTTAAATCATTTATTAATGAGGTAAACACTACATCATTATTGTGTCATAAATAATTTAATTCATTTGATGTCTAAAAATTATGAAACAAATACCATGATGTAGTGAATCTTTTTAGCTTTACAAATAATATTTATAGTCTAAAATATAACTTATATAACCCCTTATAAAAATTAATTACTAAAAGATTTTTGTTAAAGTCAATTTTATCTTTACATTAAATTAATTAATCAAAATTGTCATTTTCACTACCATGTGGCTCATTGGGGTCCCAAAATCGGCCCAAGGATGACCATGGTCGGCCACTACTCATCCAATAAGGTTAGGACAACTTTCAAGGTAATTTTTAATTATTATAATATTATTTTAACCTTGAATTACCCTATTTACCTTTAACTGCAGTAAATAAAAATTACCGTAGTTACTATTCATAATGCCCAAAAATAAAAAGTAGCTTATTAACATAATTTGGATCCACTGATTTAAAAAATGGAATCCATTTTTCCAAATTCAATACACAAAAGTTGCAGAAATTAAATTAAAATTAATCCCGTTGTCGAAAGAAATTGAGTTTTTGTTTAAAACATTGCAAAAGATTGAATTGATTTAACCTACGAATTCAAGGTAAAATCAATGACAATGACATACATTATATTAAATGGTAAAAATATGTTCTATTTATACTTTAAAACCATTCAATATTATAATTTAACCACATAAATTATTATGATGAAAAAAGTTGTTTTTAATTAAAATATATCGTGTTTTTAGTATTCATTAAAATATGAAAATTATCAGAAAAATATCAAAACTTTATGCAATTTAAATTTTTATATCCTGATTAAAAAGAAGAATTTTATTTTTTCAAATTGAACTTATAAACATGTCAAAAACTAGATTTAATGTGGGTGCGCCATCAAAAGGAGGCAAAACTGCATTTTTTTAAAAATACTTATTTTACCCGAAAAATTTATTTTGTTCTCATACAATGTTCTAGAAACTATGTAAGATGAATAATAATGTTATAAAATTAAAAATTTAGTTAATACTATTCATAAAGGCTAGTTCATAATAATATTTTAATAATATATATCGTTGTTTAGTAAAACTCGGTATTGCGTACAACACACGCTATCGAGGAAGGTCGTGATTGCGTGTAATGCAGGCCATGTCAGGGTTGCTTGTTGTGCAAGAATCCTTCGTTGTTTCGTATAACAGAATCCAACCATATTTTATTTATACATTGAATATATATATATATAAACACACTCAATGTTGCGTAGAATGACTAAACGAACATGAAATTGTGTGTAACACGATCCAAAAATAGTGTTGTGTATACTTCAAGCTAATACAGTGTGGCGTATAGCACAAGATAATCTTGTTGTATCATAAAACACATGACATCATATAAATTGAAAGGAATACTTATCATAAAATATCGGGTTGTTACAATCAAGGCCAAGCTTATGAGATCACTACTGCTGAGTTTGAAGCTCCAAAAGACGTGGTGGCATGTAATTTAATGGTTTCCTCAAGTTTATCCAATGCGTTATTTGATTCTGGATCATCGCATTGTTTAAAATCATCCCATTTTTCTATGAAATTTAGATATTTCCAATTTGATTTAACAAGGGATTTGTCATTCAATACTCCTAAGGTAAGTATCATCACAACAAAGTTTTTTGAATCCGTTCCCATTAGATCATATAAATTTTCTTTATCTGCTGATCTCATCATCATGCCCATGATGGAATTTGATATAATCCTCGGTATAGATTGGATTTTGGACCATGATGCGAATATTTATTTTAAGAAGGAGGATACGATTTTTGATGATGATGATAAAGAACACAGTATCTTTAGAGCAGAATCATCACCACCTAATTCTTATCTACATCCACCCCCAGTAGCTCAACTAAATTCAATTATTGGGAAGGAATAGAATGAAATAACTATGGGTGAGGAAAGGAATGTAAAAATAGAGGATGTACCTTTTGTTAATGAATATGTTGATGTGTTTCTATATGTTTTACAGAGGAATCCTCCAGAATGAGAAATTGAGTTTTCTATTGATTTAATTCCTGGATCAAGGCCCATATCGAAGACCCATTATAGAATGGAAACTGTGGAATTAGTGAAACTAAAGAAATAACTAGAGTAATTGAGTAATAAGGGATTTATTTGGCCTAGTGTTTCTCCATGAGGAGCCCATGTCCTTTTTGTTAAGATGAATGATGGTTCTATGAGGTTATGTATCGACTATAGGGAGATCAATGCTATAAAAATAAAGAACACGTATCCCCTACCTCGCATTGATGATTTATTTGACCAAATTCATGGAGCTCAATACTTTTCAAAGATAGACCTTTGATCTGGATACTATCAGTTGTGTGTGATGAAGGAAGACATTCCGAAGACAGCATTTCGAACCAGGTACGGGCATTACGAGTTTACAGTAATGCCTTTTGGATTGACTAATGCACCCTCTGTCTTCATGGATCTAATGAACAGAGTTTTCAAGGAATATCTCGATGATTTTGTAGTGGTGTTTATTGATGATATCTTGGTATACTCCAAAAACAATTAAGATCCTGAAAATCATTTTTTCATTATTATGAAGACTCGTAGAATTTGTGAATTATATGGGAAGTTTAGCAAGTCCGAATTCTTGATTCAAGAGATTTCTTTTCTTGGCCATATTGTCTCTAAGGATGGAATATCTTTTGATCCTTCTAAGAAATGAGCAATCCATGAATGGACAGCACCAGCGAGTATAACTGAGGTACGTAGTTTTAATGGTTTAGCAGGGTGTTATCGACGTTTTTTCCAGAATGTTGCTCGATTGGCTAAACCATTAACGAAGCTCACACGTAAAGGGGTTAAAATTTTTTTGGACAAAAGAGTGTGAAGAATGTTTCGTAGAAATTAACAGAATATTAGAAAATGCTCGTATCTTGACTCTACCATTGGGGAATGATGGGTTTGTTATTTATAGTGATTCTTCAAAGAAAGTACATGGTTGTTTCCTTATGCAAAATGATAGGGTTTTTGCCTATGCATCAAGACAGCTAAAAATTCATGAGAAAAACTATCCTAGTCATGATCTTGATTTAGCAGCTGTAATATTTTTTTTGAATATATGGATACACTATCAATATGGTGAAAATTGTGACATTTATACTGATCACAAGAGTTTGAAGTGTATTTTCTCACAGAAAGAACTCAAAATCAGGCAAAGGAGATGTCTTACACTACTCAAGGATTATGATTGCACGAAACACTACCACCCGAGGAAGGAAAATAAGGTGGAAGATTCGTTGAGTAGAAAGGATCATGGGGTTTTGAACAAGATGAGAGTTGAAAGCAATCCTATTTTCATGGATCTAGTGAAGTTGGATATGGGAATTACCATGGAAGGTGAAACATCGATACTTTTTCAAATGGCTTCCATACCATCTTAACTAGGAAGGATAAAGAGTTCTCATACCGTTCATGAATAATTTCAAATGAAGAATAAAGTTGTGAAGTATGGGAGATTGAGTGACTTTGTGTATGAAGATGGAATTTTGAAATTTGGGAAGAGACTTTGTGTTCCCGATATACCTGATCTAAAAAGGTAATTGTTGGATGATGCTCGTAGTTCCAATTTCTCTATACACCCTCAGAGCACCAAAATGTATAGATATTTGAATGAACATTTTTTATGGGACAACATGAAGAGGGAGATTTCTGATTTTGTGTCAAGATGTATGGTTTTTCAACAAGAGAAAGCTGGAAGGAAACAACCTCGAGTAGTCATGCAACCTCTTCCCATACCTTAGTGGAAATGGGATAATATTATGATGGAATTTGTCGTGGGACTACCGAAGACTCCTAGAAGGAATGATGCAATATGGGTCATTGTTGATCGTCTTACCAAGTCAACAAATTTTCTTACTATAAGAGAAGATTTACCACTTGAACATCTAGCAATACTCTATATTAATGAATTTATAAGACTACATGGACCCTATCGATTATTTCTAATTGTGATCCACGTTTTACATCCATATTCTGGAAAAGTCATAAGAAATCCCTGGATACTGAACTTCATTTGAGCACTGCCTACCACCCCCAATCTGATAGACAATCAGAACGGACAATTAAAACCTTAGAAGACATGTTGAGAGCATGCTCACTTTACATTCTAGATATGTGGGATCAATATATTCCTCTAGTAGAATTTTCCTATAACAAAAGCTTCCATTCAAGTATTCAGATGGCACCATATGAAGCGTTAAACGGAAAGAGTTGTCGCACACCAACCTATTGAGATGATGTTGGTGAAAGAAAACTCATAGGCCCAGAACTGATGGAGGAAACGATGGAAAAGGTGAAGGTAATCCAAAACCACATCAAACAGCTCAAAGTAGGAAGAAGAGCTATGTCGATAACTCAATGAACGATTTGGAATTTCAAGTAGGAGATCATATTTTCTTGAAGGTATCTCCATGGAATGGTGTTATAAGTTTCGGTAAGAAGGGAAAATTGAGTCCCAGGTATATTAGACCTTTTGAAATTCTAGAACGAATTGGGGATTAGCATAAAATTAGGCAATGTGGCCAAATCTCTCCAAAGTTCACGATGTGTTCCACATATCACTATTGAGAAAATATATGCCTGACCCAACACATGTACACACCTATGGGGAATTAGAACTGGAACCTGATCTGTCTTATTACGAAGATCCTGTAAAGTTTTTTGATACAATAGAACTAGTGCTGAGAAACTGGACGACTCATCTGGTAATGTTCTATGGAGAAACCATAAGATGGATGAGGCAATGTGGGAACCCGAGGAACTTATGAGGAAGAACCACCCGAGTTTCTTTATGGAGTAATATTCTAGAAATTTCGGGGACGAAATTATTTGAAGGAGAGAAGAATGTAACACCCCAAGCTTCCATGGTACACTTCTCTTTGAATAATATAGCAGCATGTGTTGTACGTATCTTCGAGTTCTAACAAACACCACAGCCAATCAAAGTAGCTGTTATAAATAGTAATGGACACTTTTTGAAATTTTATAAATTTTATCATACAAAATGGCATTCATTTTTGGATTTGTAATATCGAAATTAGAATTGGGGGAATTTTTGGTATTTTTCTGAAAACTTTCAATTTTTGATGAATAGTGAAAAACACTGAGTTAAAGTTTAAAACCGAATTTTTATTTAAAAAATAATTTATTTTATTTAAATTTATTTTAGGTCAAAATAGATGCATAATACCTATATAATTTCAATTTAATTAATTGTAATTAGTTTATAATAATTTTAGATATATAAAAAATTTATTGAACTTTTCACCGTCTTTGACTATATCCTAGGAGAATTTTCAAATTTACATAAAACTAAATTCTACCGCTTCTGTGAATGGAGTTTCGAAAATCTGAGAGACACGGTAAATCTCAAGGAGTAAAATTCAATTCAATAAGATAAAAATAATTTTTGGTGAATAGTAACTTTTTACTTTTATTTACCACGGTTAAAAGTAAATAGGTTAATTAAGGGTAAAATGATATTATTATTACACTAACACATGTCCTAATTCTCTTGTATAAGTATAATTAGACCCAAAAAAACCTTAGGAATAAAATATGAACCTATTTGGTCCACTTAGATTAGATTATGACATTTATTATAATTTATTTCAAAGAAGAGTTAAAAGAATTAAAATCAATGTTTAATAACTAAAACATTTTTAATATAGGGTCACAAATAAGATAAATTCTACTATAAATATTCATTATAAATATAATATTATTTCCTAAATAATGGTATTTTATTTATATTTTTTAGACATTAAATAATGTTATTTATTTATGATGCAATATGATGCATTAATTACCTAATTATTGAAATATTAAAATAATTGATATTATAAATTTCCAAATAAATATACTTTGAGACTTTTTATGGATTCAAAATATTTTTTTCGATTAATATAACATATTAGGTGTGGTTAGATGAGTTGTTTTCGAAGCAATAATGCTGTTATGAATTTATAAAAAACGAAATACCAAATATTGTCAAAATTGACATAAAAGTGTTTTTAAAAAAAATATTATATTATTAATTGATATTCTATTCCTAAAAATATATGGTTCGGCCAAAAGGCTTATAAAATTATAGTTGTATCATTAATGAACCACTTGGGGATCTCTTGGAAGTATATAGTATGTTAATTACCCATATAAAATAAAAATACAAAGACACATGGTAAATGTCAAACTATTTTACTAAGTGTTAAATCTAAATGATAAAGTTAATATTGTGACCCAAACCTATCTAATACCTATTGGTTGAGTTGTTTTTGACACATCCCCACCTTATCCTATAAATAATCAACTTTGGATCCATTAAAAACCGAAAATTATTTTATTATAAAATAATATTTCTAGCTTTTCCTAAGGTGCCCCTCACCACTCTTATAAAAGGACACTCCCCCTTCCCTCAAATTCACACCTTCAAAACCTTTTGGCTCATCCAAACTCTGCCCAAATACCCTCTCAACAGTCCCCCTTCATCTAAGAGGCCTTACTTTTTTCATAAAGACAACCTATGGGGTCCTTTTGATCAAATCAAAAGGAAGAACCCGAAGAAGTGGTAAATATCTCACCACCTCTTCCAACTTTCTTTCTTCTTCCACTTCCTTTCTCTTTGTTGTTTCCATTATAAAATGATAACTCCAGTATATTATATATAATTTTATTTTATTATAAATTTTTTACAACCTAATTCATTATTCTATCCATCCTTGGAATGACATGTCACCATACGTGCGTACGTACGGCTTACTGTCTCCACATCGTGGTGTAATTGTTATTCAATACATTATTATTTGGATGGGTATAATAATAATGTGTAATTGATGTAAATAATAAATATAAAATGATAATTATTCTGTATATATGATATAACATCCAATTATATATTAATTTAATACCAAAATAATGATACTATCGCTTGTGTGTACGTACGAATTACCGTCTCCACGAACGCAATGAGATTCATTCCCCATCATATCCATTTAATACTATTTTTCATTAGATGATTAAAAATGATGTTTAAAGACTTGATATCATTCTGGATATGAATATTATACATTCCATCCATAATAAAAATTACTCAAATAACAAATAATATAAAGGAAAACGAATCTATTAACACCCAAAACAACGATAATACTAAGATATTATGAATAAAGCAATGGTAAAAGATCATATATGATATCATATTAATGTATATGATTCTTGTATAATTTAATAAAAATTATTTCACCATTATACTGGAGTTTAACCTACCCTCGACCAAGGAAAATTACCAGGTAAGTGTTAATTTCACAATCTCTTCATTATCCGAGTTGTTTATATGTAATTATCTACTTGGACATCTTTATCATCCACATCCATGGTTCTTAAAAATGTATTTCAGTATATTCTTACTATTATATAGACTATGAGTTCAAGTCAATTATACGTTTTTTTAAATTTTTATAATACTTTTATAAAGGAATCACTCTATTGTTTTCCAAACAAGGTCCTTTTTAACCTTTTTGACAAAATTAAGGTAAGAATGTTTTTTAACTTATACGGCGGGTGAGGATATTTTCCACCGTTATAAAATCTTCGAAGCTTCCATTAAAAGCTTATAAAAATATTTTCAAAGTTAATGTTTTATTTTATAATTATGTGACTTTTAAATGATTTCAAAAAAGAGATATTTCTCTCAAATAGTTTTGATTTCATCTATGTCAACATCCATTGATGGATTTTAATCTTATTTGAAGTTGATTTATTGTAATAAAAAACTCTCATATTCTATTGATGGTTTTGTGATATGTTTGACTTTGGATGTGTAATTTTTATACCATTCATGGTTTATGGATAAATTATTGACATTTTGTATGATAGTTATAATATGAATGTTTACGTTATGTTTAAACCTATTCATATGAAGAATGCATTGGAAATAATAATGGATGGGTGGAGCCCACTATAGCTCCTCGATTCATCCATAGATCTCATGAGACAAACTAGTGTCTTGGCACAAGGCCTTACAAAATATTATTTGTAGTCTCGGCACAAGGAATTAACTATGTGGTTATGATAGTCTGGAATTATGCATTCCATCCATTTGAAAGTGGTTATTTATATTACATGTGATTATTCAACTAGTCGAATATCCATGTGAATAAGTAAGTGGAATTATTTATTTTTATTTTTTCCATGTCATGCTGAAGTTCATGTTTAAAAGGCTTTTGTTTTAGTTATACATTGCTTTAAATGTTTATGCTTACTTATGAATGTTTCTGCTATATTGTTATCCTTACTGAGCATCTGAGCTCACCCCTTTCTATGTTTTATTTTTCCCAGGATGTGAAGAAGTATTTTATGTCTGACCTATAGGGATAGTTTAAGGGGATATGAGTGTGGACTTTGGAGACTATATTGTTGTAGATTTCCATTTTATCATCTAATGTAAGACTTATGAATGTATATAGTGTTTCCAAGGCTACTAAACTAATCGGTCATTTGAGACTTAATCCTTTGTGACCATGAAAATTTTATATAACAATGCACCGACTCTGGGTAACTATGGTTGGGGCATTACAATGATGGCCACCTCATGAATTTTAGAATTGATAACAGCTTAGTACACAATTCCAAGGAAGAATTTATTCTCTCTTCCCATAGGCACGAGAATGTTTATACACTGAACATAGAAGTCCATAAGAGCCATGACCTACCTTGACGTAGTTCAATGGAAGATCAATCATGGTTATAAAATAGAATACAAGGACACTAAAACCATAATTAACTATAAAACTCTCAATGAAAAGTCATGTTATGGATCCACTAGAGCATAGATTTGATTCTTTTAAAAAATTGATCCATGTCAATATAGAATGAAAAACAAGTCATTCTTTAAATTAAATAGTGAAGTTTCAACATCTAATGAATTATTTCTAGTGCATATGCACTACTAGAAATATGGGTTTTAATTTCAAATTAATATTGTTGGTTTTTAATTAAATGATTCCAATGGTTTGAGTGATAATTTGTTTCATAGGTTTTTCTAAAAACTGAAGCAAAAAATGATTTATGAGTTGTTTTTTGAGTCGTTTTTTCATCAAACCAATGCAAAAAATACGAATTAGAGGATTTTTGGTGTCCGTTTATTCCAAAAATGAATAAAAAAATGGGTTTTTTGCATCAGTTTTCAGAAAAACCGATTCCATAGTTTTTTATTTCGGCATTGGTTTTCCAAAAAAACTGACACATAAAATAAATATACTGAATACTTTTTCCGTCGGTTTTCAGGAAATCTATTGCCATAGTATTTTTTTCAGAGTTGGTTTTCCAAAAAACCAACACTAAAAAAAAAATACTGAATACTTTCACCGTTTTTTTTACCCAATCTAACGTAGAATTTAAAAAATATATTATCGGCATCGGTTTTAAGAAAACCCGACGCTGAATTTTTCTTCTAATTTTGGTGTTGGTTTTATTAAAACCCAATGTCAAAAGAAGATTAACAAAATGAAGGGATTAGCAAGCCCAAAACTTTATTATTCTTCAAAATAGAAACCCATGAAAGCTCCACTATACTCGTGAGGACTTCGAAGCATTATGTGTGATCTCCAACTGCCATTGTTCACGAGTTTCTTCTATTTTTGAGATATGTTGTACGCTCTCTTCATTATATTTTCTCTTTTAATCTTCTACAAAATATTTGTTCTTTAAAATGATATTTTGAGTGACTTTCAACTATGGATTGATTTTAGGTTATTTTTTATTTTTATTTTTCGTTGTTACAATAAATTTTTTTCTATTCTTTAGTGCTTAATTTTCTAATGTTTTATAAAGATAAAAGATTCAATTGGGGGACTATTTTTGGGTTTAATTCTGAATTTTTTAAGTATTGTTTTTTAATTTTGAAGATAAATCATTGATCATTGAATTTTAATTTTAATTTTTTTCAAATATTAGTTTATTGTTAATTAAAATTTGATGGGACATAGTTAATAGTCATCACTAAGCGTGATTAGTAAATGTTCTTGATATCAATTTTTTCTATTATGTAACCTCTTATGACTTTCTTGACGTGAAAATAATTATTCCTTGATTTGTTTTTTCCATAATAAAAAATCATTTATCCATGTATTTTTTACCTTAGTTTGATTTAGAAACATGGATATCTTATTTTCCCACATTTTACAAAAACATTTATAAATGTGTTGTTGATAATTTAACCACATTCTTTTTCACACTTACCCACACATTTATCAAATATTAGTTGCGTGGAATTTATTTAATAAAATTAGTTCAATTTAAATAATTTAATTTCAAAAAATAATCCCATATTGAAACAAAAATGTCAACAAGCGTGATGTGCGTACCATTACTAGGATTGAGCCCTGAAAGCGGCACCATTTCACTTGGTCATTTGGTTAACTCAGCTTCCTTTCATAAAATCATGGTGGGACCTAAAATACTATATCCTAACCAGTATCCCTAGCCTATATCATGCACCCAGATAAACTAGTATCATTTCTCTACCAACGCATACAATCCTTATAAGTTTCTAGATCCATCCCCTACCATAACTCTTAATCTAAATATATGACGCCACCTTTTCACAACTCTCCCTCACTGGGAACCCCTCATGGGTCTATAGTGAAAACGAGGGTAACCCCCAAAGCCCACCTCCACAACCACTTATTATTCCTTAAATGATTCAAGTGTTCTCTCACCCAAATCTGTTGTAAGATATATCAATTTAGTTATGTATTTAATTTTATCTATCATAATTTTGGCAATATTTGTATTGATTTCACTTATAATATGAACATTTACTTTAATTATTATATCATATAACTAATAATAACTTATTTTATCCCTTTAAATCTATGCAATATTTAAAACATTTGACACCTGAAACATCGAAATAATGTAAAAACTATGTATAATGAACTAATAGTTTTTAGAAGATTGATATTATAATTTAATTATAATATCAATATAACACATATATATAATATGAAAATAAAATGTTTATTATTTGTAAATGTGTTTCATATCTGATGGTTTATATCTGATTATCAATATATTTTATTAAGTGTGTTTTTGTTTACAATTTATCTCTTACAATATATATTTTTATATAATTATATCTTTTAATATATTCGAAAATTATTTTGTGATATCAGATATTGAATGGATCGTAATTGGATAAATTTATGAAGAACTACTACTGAATATGAAAAATATGTTTATAAATTCTTGAAATTTTATAAATTAAATCTTCAAAAAATTGATTTGATTTTCTATCCATATGTGAGGTGATTAAATATGAGAAATTTAAACTCTAGAGAAATCAAGGACCACCTCATTTATTATGGTTTTAGACTTAATTATACATGTTGGATCCGGTATGGTGAAAGAACTAAAAATTCAACATCCAATGTTGATGAAATTATTCATAAATATGTAGAGGATCATATTGAAAAATTAATTCATTATTTAGGTGTTAAAACCATAGAAAATAAAGAAACTTTTGAATGGTAGTATAGAGATTTTGAGAAACCATTATTCCCATGATGTAGTAAATATACAGTGTTATCAGAAGTTTTAATATTAGTTGAATTAAAAGAAAAAAATGGGTGGTGTGAAAAAAAATTTCTCCAACATACTTGATATTTAAAAAAAAAACTACTTCCAGAAGGCAACGGGCTTCCTGATTCTAATTATGAGGCGAAGAAAATATTATGCCAAATGGGATTGGGGTATAAAGTGAAATTTTATTTCCCAAATGATTATGTACTTTATAGGAAAGAAATTGAATTTTTTTTAAATTATCTTACATGTGGGAAATTACACTATATGATATATGGGAAAGTCAACTCAGATTCATTCTCAGGTGATGTCACCTAACTTCATGAAAAATCAATTCTTTACTTTCCAATAATATCATCCAATATTTCAGTCATAAAATTATAATATTTCAATTGTGATTCATTTTAGGTACCAGAATCAAAACAATTGTTAATGAAATTTGGTACCTTCCAATAATTCCTCACTTGAATCACCTATTTGAAAATTCAATTGACGCATAAAGGATAAGATGGAATTCAGATGATTGCATCATTGATGGTAACTTACGGTACCCTATTAATTCACCACAGTGGAGGATTTTTTGATTAAAAAATGATGATTTAGTAAGTGATGTTAGAAATATCAGAATGGGATTGTCGAATGATAGAATGAAACCATATCAGAGCCTCAGTAGCTAACGTAGTTCATGTAATGTTTTGAATGTATTTTACTACATGTCCCCACATCTATGTATGAAGAAAAAATATGTTATGATGATCTTTATGATTTCAAGACCAAAAAAAGGAAATGACATTGATGTGTATCTTTTTCCATTGATTGATGATTCGAAACTGCTATTGGAGGAAGGTGTTAAAGTTTTCTCTATATACCAGAAAGAGTATTATCTTTTGTGCACTATGATAATGTTCATTGTAAATGACTTTCCTATATATTGAAACTTATCTGGATAATGTATTATGGGAAATAAATCATGTCCAATTTGGGAAGAACCGACTTCATATTATCAATTGAAAAATGGAAGAAAGATAGTGTACATGGGACATTGATGATTTTTGTGAATTGATCATCCTTATCATAGATTGAAAAAAAATTAATCAATTACAAGAATACAACCTTCCCCTACGACCATTTCCAAATAAAGAATATTATGACAAGGTGAAATATATTGAATAGACTTTTAGAAATAAGAGAAGTTATGGTCTTCAAAGAAATACCTATATGAAGTAGTCAATTTTTTTGAACTACCTTTTTGGAGATATTAAATGATAAAATATAACATTGATGTTATGAAATTTGATAAAAACATATGTAACAGTTTGATTGGAAATTTTTAAGAAATAAAAGGAAATAAAAAACATTGATTGAATGCTAGATTTGACTGGATATTAATGAGAATACATTTGGACTTAGCTCCCAATGTGGAAAGAAACATAACATATTTACCCTCGGCTTATCGCACATTAATCATGATTGAAAAGATGAATTTTTTTCAGTGCCTTCATGGAATTTAAGTACCTAGTGGTTATTCATCAAATTTGAATAATTTGTTGTCATTGAAGGATGTTAAGTTAATAGGTATGAAATCTCAAGATTTCCATGTTTTGTTGCAACAACTTCTACCAGTAGTACTGCATGGTATATTGCTGGAAACTTTTAGAAATACTATCATCTGGTTATATAATTTTGTCAAATACATTTTTTGAAAAGTCGTTATCAAAATTTATTATATGTATTGGAGAATGAATCAACTCTTGTTCGTTGTCTAATAGAAATGTATTTCCCTCCCATTTTTTTGATATAATGGTTCATCTGCTGATTTATTTGGTCCATGAGATAAGAATATATGGGATTGTTTATTTAATATGGACGTATACATTTGATAGATATATGAAAAAGTTGAAGGTATATGTTAAAAATCCTTATCAAACAGATGCCTCTATCGTTTAGAAATATGTATCAGAAGAGGTGATTGAGTTCTCTATTGATTATTTGTATGGATTGGATCATATTGTTCTTCCTTTATCTCCGAATATGATGGTTGATAGTGGAGGTTGAGGGGTTCAAGGCTTAAATATATTGTCAATTCCACATGATCACATGGTGCAGGCACATTTATACATTCTGAACAACATAGATGAGGTTCAATCATATATATCCTCACATATTGCTGAATTAATGTTACGATATCAAAAAAGAAATGAAAATTGGTTGATGATTGGTCATAAGAAGACATTTTTTTCATGTTTTAAAGATAAATTCACCCTAGATATATCTGCATTAGAAACCTTGAAGAGGTTAGCATGGTCCATCTCTTAATTTGATCACATGGTCTGGTTTTGATATCAATGGCTATACATTTTACAAAAAAACCTAGATAACAGGAATACTTTTTAAAATAGTGGTGTGATATATTTTAGTAAAGGAGGGAAGTTTTAGAGCTGCAATGATAAAATCCGAATTTCTCCATCAATGCCATATTTTGGAGTTCAATAATATGTTTTGAAATTTATTATATTAAACTATGAGTAACCATTTTTAAGTGTAATTGGGTTGATAGTAATAGTGGTGTGAAACAAGATGAACATGGTTTTAAACTAGTTTATTTAAAAAAGATTTAATTACAAAGAGGAACCATTTATCTTGGGGACACATAAAAAGCTTGTATTTTATGTCATTGATCCAATAAATGATTACTGGTTAGATGTTCGGAAAATAAAAAGATACCATTTGAGTGATGAGGATAATTATGATGATGTTAGTGATTTACATAAGCCTTATTCATATATTACACAATTTCTGGCAGATTATAGTGTGTATAAGACAGAAACAGTGCATGCAGTACGTAATGATCATGATGATGGCATGTGAAAAAACACTAATTTATTCTCCCAATTTTTCTACCAAATATTTATATTTTTTTCATTTTTTGAAACACACAAATGAATGCCTTTTTTATAAAAACTTATTTTTTCTCCTCCTGGTTTCTAAATATTCAGTTTTCTAATGATATACAGGTACACAAATTTTCATTACACTTTCTAGTAGAAATTTCAGATATAGATAGATAGGAGCATTTATCAAGGTATATCAATTTTTACATATTATTTAATATTCATAAATATACTTATTTAATGAAATAAAACTATTAACATAAAAAAAATTGTATGACTACTGTTGCATCCTCGGTAAAGGAGGATTCTCCTGTTACTACTTCAAAATCATGTCCTCAAGTTGGTAAACGTTGTATTACACATTTACCAAAACTATCACTTTCTCATGATGATGATAGAGTACACATCTATTGATGATGATGATAATTCAATTGGACCAAATGTAGTTCAGTTATTAAGTTATATAGCGATACAGAGCCGTTGTAGGATTAGTATTTTATATCTCGATTGGAAATCTATGGATAGGATGGCGAAGAAAAAACTTTGGGAAGTTATGAAGGTTAAATATCTTAATTGAATTCTTTAATATTTTTTTTTTTTAATATTATATATTTTAAATGAAATATTAAATTTATTCAATTATTGATTCAATTCAATTTGGAGTAAACAAAACAAATTAAGAAAATACATCTCTCTTTAGAAGCAGTTTGGTGGAGAGATTTTATAACAAAACATTCAAAAAATTATGTTTTTTAAAAAGAGAAGATTAGAAAACCCATACCTAATGTATTTGTTTATAGATGAAGATACGTGGGAGCGATTTATTGAAACTCCTAATGAAGAAAAATTTCAGTGATGGTAATTTTTATATATTGTAAAATTTATTATATATTTTTCTTATTACTCATTATTTTATTTTTTTTATAACATGCCTCTAAGAGATCTCATTAGGAGATCCAATTGTGAAATATATACCCTCATACTTTATCACATGTAGGGTACTCTTTTTTGGAGAAGAAAATTATTGAAGAAAATTTTGATGCATTAAAAGAATGATCTAGTAGTGGTTCAGAAGAGGTCCAATTTGGCCCTTCGTCTACTTCCAATCTCCATGAAAAATGGAAACGAGTTAGATGAAGGAAAAATCAATAGTATATTACAGAGGAAGTTGTGAAAGTATCTGATTAAATTATAAGTAAATATTATTTATTTTTTATCAATTATTTAATTTTTTAAATTACAAATACTAATATAACATTTTTATTTTTCATTTCAGGATGAACTTCTAGAGCAGGAGACACAAGGCTCTTTTATCCATGAGGGTAGGATGGACATCCTAGCCACTACTTTGGGAAAGGCAGAACACCCCAGTCGTGTTAGAGGATATCAAGTGGGTGTTAGTATTCGGAAGGTTTTTGGTAAGAGTAAGCAATCAAGAGACCTAGAAAATTGAATCCTTAAAAGCATAGCTGAAATATATGAAACAGTATATGGGAGATCAAATTCAAGCAGTAGTGTATAAGTCTTTGTTAGAACACATGGAAAGTTAGTCACGTTATTCATAGACTTCTGAGGTATATTATTTATTTGTTATAAATTTTTCTATTTTGTAAATTAAAAAAACTAATATAATTTGTCATTTTTCAGCCTTTCTATCCTGCTCACGAAGACTACCCTACCCCTTTTTCCTACCCCACCACGTATGAGCAGGATTTCGAGGTATATTATTTATTTTTATTAGTTTTTCTAACTTATAAATTATAATCTCTAACATAACTTTTTCATTTTTCATCTTTCACAGCCTACTCACCAAGAATACCCTGCCCCATCTGCCTACCTTACCCCATATGAGCAGTAATTCCGGGTATATTATTTTTTTATCAGTTTTTCTATTTTATAAATAATACTCACTAATATAAAATTTTCATTTTTCAGCCTTCCTATTCAGCTCACCCGGACTACCCTGCCCCATCTTCCAAACCCACCCCGTATGAGTTACCTTCCCAGTTATATTATTTATATGTTATTAGTTTTTCTATTTTAAACATTATTAACAATGTTATAAATTTTTCATTTTTCAACCATTCCAGTCTTTTCACCTGGACTACCATGCCCCATCTGCTTACTTTGATTCTACACCACCTCACTCATACCAAAACGTATATTGTGAGTTGTTTGTAGGAGATCATCACATTCATATTTCTACTTTATGACAAGTGATTTTTTTGGGGGATTTTGTACATCACCAGCCTATGCCGATGGGTCAGGATAGAATATCAGTACTCAATATTATAGATCCTAATATTCTGCTTCAATTTCCTACCACAGATATCACGAGAGTTGGGGATTATGTGGTTCATTTTTAACTTTGGCCAACTGCCTAGCTTCGTTATATTTCATATGAGGTATGTTTTTTTTAATATTAATTACAAATGATTCAAAATTAATTATAATTTTATCTTAAAATTAAATTATATAGGATTATCTGAAAGAAATAAAAGATGCACAAGTTAAAAAAATTGTTCAGGAACAATCAACCATAGATACTTTAGATATTCTTCACAGGAGAAAAATATTATCTCATGAATCTTCTTCATTGAATGATATCTTTGAGTTTCGGATGAAAAATGATATATGTAGAAGAGAATATCCATTCAGATTACTCAAAGAAGATATCATACATCTAGAATATTTTGAAGAGATAGACCTGAATGTGGTGGAGTTGTTTACCATGTATTTAAATTGACATATGAATTTGTATTTATATAATAAAAGATTATTTTAATTTCACTAACTATATATTATTTTTAAATTAGGAATCAACACACGCTTCTTCTACAAAATGAAAGTACAGACATTTCTGGTTTTATAGATCCAGATATCATTTACAAAAAAGTGTAAAAAGTGATGAATCCTCAAATAGTAGCATATATGTGTGAGAGATTATCACATACAAAGATTAAGTGATTTTTTATGCCATTTCATGATAAGTAAGAAAAGAAATTATGAACTAATGATCATTATAATGTCATTAATTGTAAAATTGTGGTATTGTAGGGGGCATTGGATATTGGGCATATTATTCCCAAGTGAAGGCACCGTATATTGGGTTTGAAATTTATTAGAGAATGTTCATAAAAAAATTCCACATTATTAGAAAGGTATATTATTTTTTTTGTTTTATAAGCTCATTATGTTTTATTCACATTTTTTAGATATGTATTATTATTTTATATATATGAAAATTCAGTTCATGGAAAAAATTTAACAAAGAATACAAATCGATAAAGACACCATATAATGTAAAATATGTGGAAGTACATGTAATTAGTTTTTATTTGAGAATTTGTTCTGAGTTTTTGTTATATATTAATTTTAGTTAACAGTTTTAGGGTTTTATAACTGTAGTGTCATCATAAACAAGAAAATTTTGAATGTGGTTATTATATTTTATGATTCAGTTATGAGATAATCACAACATGGGAAACTACTAAATTTGATAAGGATAGTTTAATTAAATTTTATTAAATTTTCTGCCATATTATTCTATTTTTACCTCGTATCATTCAATGTTATTATAGGCATTCAATGATTCACAGTCTTATTCACAATCTGATATTACTCATATTAAATCTACTTTTGTGAACTATTTTCTAAGTCTAATTAAGATATAATTTATGTATATTCTAATATTTATACATAATATTACGTATGGGTTCCAAAAAACAAAATCTTTTGATGTATTAGCTGTTTAAACATACTAATTATAAAATAAATGCTTCAATAATGACCAACAATGATCATTCCACAAATTCCAGGTATGTGTATTTTATTTCTACTTTCTTTTGAATGATTATGATTTTGAATTTTCTAAAAAATTGCAACTTTCGGCATGGGTTTTTTCTATGCTTGGTATATGAAAAAATAAATAATCAATAAACCATGTGTTGAGAGGCTATTTATTATCCTAGCTAAGATGAACCCATGTCGTACCTACTACAACTCCATACCCAAAGGATAAAAAAGACATTATAAGTAACCAAGAATAATCCAAAAGAGCGTTAAACATATTACATGGTATCCTTAAGGCATCGAGTCTTGAGTTAGACCACAATAATGATGAGTAAACATGTTATTGATATCTACATGACAACAATTTATTTCATGGAACTTATTATCCATAATGAATTGAATTTTTAGTCTAGCCAAAGGCCTATCATAGGTAAATCATAGTCATTGTCTTGTGTCAGGTCAAACACATGGGTATAATCATATCATGATGGTCCACTTGTTCCAATAATAATATAATGCTTCGTTAGGTGTGGTAATACATTTAACAAGAAATATCCTTAAAGGAAGTGTAATACATGTATTAATGAGGTATATTGATGCATTTATCATTAACTATAATTCGTTGAGTTCGCTCAAGTGCCTATACAATGTCATTGTTTAATTTTTAATAATATTTATTGATCATTAAATTTTTTAGTGACTCAAATGAATTGAATGACAAATACTGTTTGATTGTTGTATTTTTGTGTTTTTTAAAGGGGTTTTGATTTTATTGGAAATGTGGCTTTTAAGATATTTATAAAAAAATTAACTTACGATGTCAGATACTTCAAAAACAGACACCGATATTTTTTTTAAAAAAAGGCTTTTCAACGTCAGTTTTTCCTAAAACTGACGCTGAAAACTAGTTTAAGGTGTCAGTTTTATCCAAAATCGACAATGTAAACCTGATATTATTTGATTTTAGACACCGGTTGTACATAAAACTGACACCAAACATTTGTTATCGGCATCAGTTTATTAAATAAGCTGACTCCAAAATTGTAAACGAAAATTATTTTCGGCAATAGTTTTTAGACAACTGACACCAAAAATACTATTTTAAATGTCACCTTTATAAACGTCAGTTAAAAGGAGGCCTTAAAATGTGTTTTTCACTAGTGATGAGTCTTTCAGTCCAACAAAAACTGGAAGTATTGGTGGAAAATATTTTGTATTTGTTTTAGTTTATGACTACACTAGATTTAGGTGGGTTTATTTTCTAGTGAATAAATCTGAAGCCTTTACATATTTTAAATATTTTTCATCCAATTTTAAAAATGAGAAAAAAATTCCATTGATAAAAATTCATATTGATCATGGAGGATAATTTGAAAACTTGGATTTTGAAACTATTTGTAGTTAGAAATGAATTACTCATAATTCTTCACTCTAGGAAATCCTCAATAAATTAGTTTTATGGAAAGAAGAAATCAAAGTATTCTAGATATAACAAGATCCATGTTAATTTAATATTATATGGCTAATGATTTTTTGGAAAAAGCTGTATGTACTTCTTATTATACTATAAATCATTGTTTTAATCAGACATTTTCTTAACAAAACACCTTATTAAGTATGGACTGGTCAAAAACCTAAACTTTCTTATATAAACGTTTTTAGATGCAAAGTATTTTTCATGAATACTAAAGATAACATACATAAATTTTCACCATAATCTGATGAAGGAATGTTCATACGATACTATAGTACTTATAAATAATTCTTGTACTATTAAAGAAAGAGTGCATGTTAAATTTTATTAAACTGATCATTTTTTTAAATAACCCCTACCTACATCTTTAGATTTTTTTTCAAAAACTGCATATCAACCATTGATGGAAAATTCTTCCAAAAAGGAAAATACTTAAGAAAATGTTTTTGTAGTATTTACCCATAAGATTTTATACCATATATTGATTAACATGTTTTTTAAAACCCTAATCAGTGGTTTTTTAAGAATCTTCCCATTGATAGTATCATTGGTGATGTAAATCAACCTCTTAGGACTAAATATTCATTATAAAGTGAAGTATATCATCTGGAATATCTTTCCCAATTAGAACCTAAAAGAATTGATGAAGCTTAAGGTGATGATGATTAAATTAAATCTATGTAAGATAAACTAAATGAATTTTAAAGGAGAAAAATCTATGATTTGGTTGAAAGATGTATGGAATCATCAATAATTGGAGTAAAATGGGTCTTCGTAAATAAATGTGATGAAAATGGAATCATTGAAAGATATAAAGAAATATTTGTTACTAAAAGCTATAATCAATAAGAAGTAATAAATTATAATGAAATCTAAGTTATAGTAGCTATAAATGAATCTTTTAAAATTCTACTAGCCTTTGAAGCATTCTTTATTTACAAAAATTTTCAAATGGAATTGAAGTCTACTTTCCTTAATGGATATTTTCAAGATGAATTTTATGTAGAATAAACTCCGGGGTTTGAAGTCTCAAAACATCATGAACATGTTTTTAAACATTCCAAAGGTCTATATAGACATAAAAATCCCCTAGATCCTAGTATGATATACTTATAGGATTTTTGTTACAAAATAATTATGTTGAGGGAACTATTGATCCAACCCTTTTATAAATAAAGATATGAAAAATGTTTTTATTATTAAAATTTATGTGATTGGGAGTATATTTAGATCAACTCTTCCATCCTTAACTAATTATTTTGTGAATCTTATGAAGTCAATGATTGAAATAAGTATGATGGGTTAGTAAATCTTTTTCTATGGATTTAAAATTTATTAAAAACTAGATGGAACTTATATTTCTCAAAATAAGTCTATTAAAAATATTCTTAAGAAATATGGATATAAAAACACTAAAATTATAAGTACTCCAATTGGTAACTCAAATTCTATTGTGCTGGATGAAACTGGTAAACTAGTAGATCTAACATCTTTTCGAGGTTTGATAAGAAGTTTATTATACTTAACACCTAGTCATATAGAAGTAATGTTTTCAGTATGATTATTTGAATGATATAAATATAATCCAAAGTAATATAATTTAAAAGCAGTGAAAATAATTTTTTCTATATAAAGGAAACCATGGATTTCAGACTTTAATATTATTTTGGAAGGATTTTGTTTAAAATAGTTTTTTGGATGTTGCTTTTAGTGGAAGTAGAATGGATAGGAAAAGAGTATCTGAACGTGTCATTTCAGAGTAGATTCATAAGTTTCGTGGTCATATAAGAAGAAACACTCAATAGAACATTCCACTACTAAAGCAGAACATTTAGCATCTATAATTTGTTGTGATCATGTATTATTGTTTTAACACACACTCATAAACTATGTCACGAGTTTTAAAAAAATACAGATAATGTGTGATAATACTAGTTCCATTTTTATAAGAAAAAACCTTGTGCATCACTCTATTTCAAAGTACATAGATATTATGAATCACTTTTTTATGGATTAGACACTAAAAGGGGATATTATTTCACAATTTATAGGAATGAAAGACCAACTTTCTAACATTATTACATAATATTTACACTCATATATATTTGAATACATTAAACAATGGATAAAAATGATAATCATATGGAAATCATCCATATTAACTTTTTGTTAAAACCATCTCCTTACATTAGGTGAATCCCTTTCATAGGGGGTGTACATATGATTACTCTTTTATATTTCCTTAATAATTTCTCAAAACCAAAATTTTTCATTCCTTAATAATTTTTTTGGATCCTGAAATTTCATCATTTCAGAACATAAAATTTTATCATATCGAACCCTAAAATTTTAACTTTTTCATACCAAAAAAATTTCTTTCTAATTAAAATTCTTGGAACTTTAGAAGAATAATATCAATACTCAAAATTCATTCTAAACTAACTACAGGGAATGATTCCTTACTTAAATTTTCATAATTTCATTTTATTACATATTGGTATTTCTATCCTATTTTATGAATTCATTATTGGATTTACATTCCTTAAATATTGATTTTCCATAAAACCTCAAAAGATCAGAACCTTAAAAATCATTATTTGGCATTGATGACAACCATCAGATCGGGTTAATAAAATATTAACTACTGGATTGTTTTTGGAATACGAACCATCACCATGAAGCCTATGTAAAGGACCCCCTATTCATGTACCACATCAGTTATTCCACTATTTTCTCACGGATTCCCTATAGTTCTTTAAATCAGCTATTCAATTTTCTTAGTTTCATTTCACTTCAAATGTCTCTTGAATATTCTTTGCATAATCGGATAGCCTCCATCAAGGAAATCAAGGACTGGTTAATATATCAAGAAATGATAGTGGATCAAAATTTCCTCCTCATGTATTATTATATTCTTTAAAAAATCATTAAGATGCGTAGCTGGGATAGTCAATGTTTTTCCAAGATAGGGAATCGGGATTTGGTTAATCCTTATCTCCTTATAGAATTATATAATTCAGTTATGTCTTACAAAGAAGGTGCAGGAGAAATTTTTTATTACAATATCTATAGAAAGCACTATTCTTTATCATTCAATATGGCTGCAATAATTCTGGGTATTTCTTATGATGTTGAAGAAATATTTCTCTATCAAAAGTTTCCTAACAAGGAAGGTTGTTTTGAGAAGGTTAATTCAATTGAGTGCCTTGGACTTAAAGGAGTTAAGAAACCAATTATCAATCATCTTTATAACAATTTCATATTGTTATCCCTCTACATGAAAGGATTCCTCATTCCGAGAAATTATGATAGAGAATCTCTTAAACAAATTTATATCTAATAATGGATTTTTTTGGTGAATCTAAGGAAGATAAACCTTATCAAATATATTCTCCTGACCATCAGAAATATCAATAATGGAACCCTAAAGTCTCAGATTATTATGTGTCTTATGATCATTTTAAAGATCATTTCCATGTGGTTAGAATATTTTAAAATTCCTTGCATCTCAAAACCCAGAGTTTTCAAGATTAATTTGTTAAGTGTTGATACTCTAAAAAGGATCAAAATCGGATTTAGTATTAAGAATGGAGGGTTCTATGATCTTTTTGAATGTGAGGTTCAAGATGGGAGAAAGAAATAAAAATTAGGAGAATATTCCATGTAACCCCTAATGAAAAGAAATGAACCAGAAACAAAAGTGAAAGAACCAGTTTCTGAATCAGTATCTGCTCCACCAAATCATAAAAATAAAAAGACATTATCAGATATAGTGGTATCAAAATTGAGATAGAAGAAGAAGAAAAGAAAGGAAGGAGATGCAGTGTTTAGGTTATACCGTGTTGATTCTAAGGATTTGAAAATTCAAGAAACTTAATAGCATAATAAGCAAGAAAATAAAATAAGCTATAGAAGAATATTTCAGGAGTCGACCTTGTTTAATATTTATATAAAGATACTGATAAACCATTCGAACAAATTCAACTACCAGAATATTTGTTGCAAGTGTCGGTTACAAAAGAAACTCTGGGAAAGAATCATTCAATTCCAGAACCAATAATTGAAGAATAATTTATCCAGAAATATTTATAAGAAGTAAAATATGAATAATAATTTGAATATGTGATAAAAATGGTGGAAGAATATAATCAGATGGAATTTCCTTCTCACACGTTTTCAATTAGAACATTCCAAGTTTTACAGACTAAAATAAATTCAAAAGGAAAAGATGTTGATGTTTAGGATGAGGATGATAATCCTTCTTATGATGAGAGTAGTAACCATGATTTTATCCATCCTTGAATTGATAAGAAAATTCATGAAAATGTTTCTCATAAAGAAGCTGATGTTGATGATGATAAAATTGTTCAAGTTTCTATTAGTGAGCATTATACTACGAAGGTTGAGAGGAAAATTTATAAAGTTGAAAAATTAAAGAAAGTTGTATATTTTTGTCCAATGAAATCCCATGTTACAAAAATTAAATAAGTATTTTTTTTGGAACCGAAAAAAATGATAAAGATCATGATAAATATCCCTCACGAGTAAAGGAGTCATCTTTGGAATATTTATCTTCCTTGGGAGAAGATTATTTTGTTCAGTCATTGAAGAAGCTAGTGAATACCATTCCATTATTCCCATGTATTGATTACAGGTTCCAACTGCATCAAAAATCAATCAATTAGAATTCAGACACAACAAACATTCTCATGGAAATGTTGTTAAACATGAATATGAGTTCAAATATTTTCACATCGGTTATAAAGATCATAACAGATCATGAAAGGGGATAACCAAGTGGTATATGTAGGTAATTGATGATATAAAAATAATCAATGACATCCATTATTCAGTAGAGGATGATTTTTATAAGTCATATTACATGATGAATAACTTTTCAATACGCCTTTCAGAGAAGCAAAATCTGGAGCAAGCAGCATGGATTCAAGAAGATAATGACCTAAATGGAAAAGAAATATTTACATAGTATCTATTTGAAAAGGGAAAGGGAACTTTGGGATGAGATGGAAGAAAAAATCAATCATAATTAAGAGGTGTTATTGTATCAAGAATAATTTCATAGGTCTCAATAAGAAATAATTAATGTTCGTGAAAAGAAAAATCGGGATCAGGGTCAGTTGATCAAGAAGTTTGAGGATGATCACAAGAGTTGAAAAAGTTGAAGGAAACCTTTATAAACTTGATGTCAAAGGGTAATAAGGATGAATGGTTTTCTTAAAATATTATCTTTTTTTGTAATTTACTTGTAACAAATTGTTCCCATCATAATTATATTTTGTTATCTCTACATTGTTTTATCTTGTATATTCCTAAAATTTCAGGTACATTTTTTTTCATTCCTTCCATTCCTTTTTTGAAAATAAAAAAGGGGTAGAAAAAATTGATCAATGTTAAAATAATAGAATTACATAAAAAATTGGGAGATTATGTAAGGGGGATATTACATAAAACTTATTCTTGAGTAAGAATAAGATACTTCTCTAATAATGCAAATAATACAATCCATAGGGATTTCAAAAACTTAGGGGGATTTAGTCATATTCATTATGGTTCTTAAGTAAAGATATATAAGTATTTTTTTATGTTTATAAGGTGAGAAAATTATTCCTTATATTCTTTTACGAAAAGTTTTATGTGATTTCCAAAATGGGGGATTTTTTAGTCAATAAGTTCCCTTATGACTTTTCCATTCCATTATATTTTGAAAATCACGAACAAATATTTTTATGGAAAATTATCTTTCTCTAAGAAATATTTTATTAAGAAAAAATTTCTTCCTCCAAAAAATTTGTATCCTTTACCTATGGTTTTCATTATCTTATGTAGTGTTTTAAAAAACCAATTTATTTAACCCAAAAAATGGATCATTACTTAACTAAGAATCTTACAATTTCTTAAAATATGTTTCTTCTAGAATTCAGGATCCGAATTCTTTAGAATTAAAACTTTTAATTCTATAGATATTATACTCCAAATTCATCAGAATTCAAGATCCAATTTCTTTAGAAATAAGACTTTGAATTAATCATAATTCATACGTTGAATTCTTGATAAATCAAACTCTGAATTCATCTGAATTTAGACTCCGAATTCTCTGAAAATTAGACTCTGAATTCATTAGAATTAAGACACAAAATTCTTTAGAAATGAGACATTTATTTCATCAAAATTTAGACTCTGAATTCTATAAAAATAAATCTCTGAATTCCTATTATTTTAGAATAATATTGTTCATATTTTTAGACACCATTTTATAATTCCTTAAAAATTCGATTAAGTTTTTTTCTTATAGTTTCCTAATATTCTGAAAGTAAAGTTTCAGTTTATTGAATCCTATTATACATAAGATAATTAAATATGATATTTTTTTCATTAAATTTTATTAATTATTACATATGGTATCATTTCCCTTGTTTTCATACACGAAACGATGTCATAAAATATGTTATTAACTAACCGTAGGATGAGTTACACGTGTCAAGGTCCCTCCAAAATTCAGGGAAAAATATAACCACTGGAGGAGGAGATGACTATTGGGATTTTTTCCTATAAATACCCCAGTTATTTGATGAATTATGTAAAACATTGAAATTAAAAATGATTTTTTGATGTGACTTTTAGATAGATAGACTCTCATGCTTTGTGCCATATGTGAAAATATTGTTCAGCTATGAACAACTTGTTTAGATTATTTTGATTTTAATTGTTGTTGATCAATCAAGGGATTCCCAGGAGAGAAAGATAGAGGTGTCTACTACCTTAAATCGTATGAACTTTTGAGGATATTAATAAAAAATTATTGAATACCTTAATGTTCAAGGTATTTTTGGGATAGTAAGAACGATTCTGATATTCTTTTCAGGGGCTTACCATGGTGTGGGTATGACATCATTTCTTGAAAAAAAATAAAGGGGCATTTATCCATGGTTGTTGCAAACCATTCTATTTAAGTAAAATAATTTCCTACTTTTTCTTGTTTTGTTACAAGTTTTTATTTACACTATATTTTGATAAATAAATAAATTATTACATTGTTATACATTTTTATACTTGTGTACTCTGGAAAATAAGATTTTATATGATTTAATGTAGAATCTTTCCCTAAGATAAAATATCTTAGGTTTATTTAAGTTAAAGATTTTTAGGTTTAGGGTCTTCATAATTCAACATGGCCCCTTCCAATTATATCTTTGATTTAGAACCAAAGAGGGTTTGTGAATTTACCTTATTTAAATTTGTTAAACATATATTTTATTAAGGTTATAATAGAAAGTTTAAAAACATAAAATTGCCTCCCCCCTCTTGTAATTAAGAATCTAAATCAATATTTCTATCCTTAAATAAATTATGAAAATTTTATGTTTTTATGGAGTGCCACATTATATTGTTTCAAATTGAGATACCAGTTTCACCTAAAAGTTATAGAAAATAATTTAAGTAACACTGAATATAGAATTGAGTTTCATCACTACTTATCATTCTCAAATAGATTATCAGTCTGAAATAATAATTTAAAGCTTATATGATATATTGAAATCATTTTAAAGGGATTTAATAGGTGTTTGGGATCAAAATCTTCATATAATAGAGTTTTCTTACGTGAAAAGATTTCACTCAAACATTTTTATGGAACCTTATTATGACCTCTAGAGGAAGAAATGTAGATTTCCAAAGTAATAGGATTATGTTAGAGAAAGAAATCTATCTTGACCTGATATTTCTGATGAAATTATCGATAAGGTTAAGACTATACATCAAAATATCATGGTAGCTCCAAGTCAGTAGAAATGTTTTGATGATAATAGCTGATGTGAAGTAGAATTTGATGTTGGTGGAATGTTTTTTCTATGAATCCCAACCTGGATGAATTTTGTGAGATTTGGAAAGAAAGGGAAACAAATGCATATGAATATTAGTCCCTTTGAGGTTCTTGAATGTATTTGGATGGTAGCCTATCACATGGAACATCCTAAAAATCTCTCACAAGTACATGATGTGTTCTATAAATCCTTCATCGGGAAATAATTACCTAGCCCTTCACATTTACCATATTAAGAGATCGTGCAGGTGGAGCATGATATTTCTTACGAGGAGCGACCTATTGAAATTCATGATCATACCGAGAAAGTTATATGAAACAATAATACTGACCATTTAAATGTTTTATTGAGAAATCACATGTTAGAAAAAGAAATGTCGAAAATTGATGATATAATGATGTATAGTTTTCCCCATTTGTTTTACCTGGGTGATGAATTTTGTCGACAAAATTCATTTTAAGAGGGCTATGATGTTACACATGAGTTTTTAAAAAAAAATTAAATACATTAAATTTTAATTTCTATGTTTTGCAATGAATGAAGACTAATATTCCTTTTAGAGGACACAAACATGGATTATATTACATGAAACTAACTCATCATACAGTATATAAAACAACAACTTGGTGTACAATAGACACAACCCTGACAAATCATGCATTACACGAAATAATGATGTTTCTATGAAACATTATTTTATTATTATTATTATTTAAATGAGATAATTATCTCTTAAACATTAAAAATAGTTACATGAATTGTAATTACTAAATTTATAATATTTTTTATTATTTTTTTATATAAATAAAATATATTTATAGTGGATTATTTTTTTTGGTAAAGTCCATGTATGTTTATAAATACCATTTTCTTGAATGAACTTCTTATAATGTCCATCTATAAAAGACCATAAATTAAATTTTTGACGAATTTAGAAATTTAATTTGATAAAATAAACTTCAATTTTGAATTTAGTGTTTTTATATTATCTTAGAGTGAAATTTTGGGATTTTTCTAAGAAACATCATTTTTGATGAATAGTAAAAAAACAAGATTTCATATCAAAGAATATTTTAATTTTAATTTATTTATAATGAAAATTTATATTTAATTTTATTTTAAATGTTTAATTAAATTATAGTTTTATCCATTAATCTATTATAGTAATTATAACAAATTTCATATTGATATTTTCTATAAATATAAGCAAACTAGTGATCATTTTTTACTTTAAAATCCTCTATTGTCGATCAGAGTAGGAGATTAATTTTAAATAAATTTATTCTACATATTATCATAGAATTTGGGAAAATTAATTTATTAATTTGAATTATAATAGTTTTTTTCTAATAAGTTCAACTTTGTTTTTGGGAAAAATATTATTGAATGTGATAAAAAGTTATTACATCAATTAAATTAAAATTAAGATTAATAAAGGACTAAACCATAACCTTAAGGCTCAAAAGGACCTATAAACCTATCCAAAATCCTTTTATTGACATAATAGGAACATATAACATCTTTTATCTACATATATTCATTATTGGATCCTCTTGAAACATGATAAATATGTGTGGAATTCTCTCTTCAAATATTTACAATAGCGCCACTCCTCCTTCCCTATAAAAGGCCACAACCTATCCCTCTTCTTCACAAATCTAAAACCTATTAATTTTGGAAAATATCTTCAAAATATAATTATTAAATTATATTTTTTCTTATTATAAGTCTTAACTTTTGTTTAAGGCATTCCATGAAATTTGTTTAGCACAAACCAAAAGGAGTTACCTGATTAAGAGGTAACAACTTTTCTCAATTCCCTTCATTTATTTTACTTCTCCTCCTCCTCAACATTCATTATTACAAGATTGAATGGTAAAAATATTATATTAAATATAGTGTAATTTTTTTAATGCTATATTTTAAACCTAAACCTATGCACACATCTATCTAATGGTTAACGAACATACTTCTTCCATATTCAGCAAACTGCTACCTCACTAAACGATAATTATTGATTTTTCCTTTACCGCCTATCATGGTGTAAATAATGATGAAAAATATGTTTATTTATGTTATATATTATCTTTATTATGATTTTATGAATTTATATTCCTTTTATAATGCATATCATTTTACTTTCATTTACTGTAAATATGATAATTTCGTTTGAGGAAGTGTGGATCTTCTCCCCCTCATATCAATGTGATTCATTCACACACTACATGAAATATATTAAGGTTGGGTTTAGTGAATATATATGATATATATAACATTTTAATGATATTTTAATTTTATAATATAATTACATATGCATAATTCATTTTTATGCTTTCTTTTAATATGACAATAGAAACAGAATCGACGTTCATATGTATGTACTGCGTATCGAATCCCTGAATGTTGTATTCAATTTCATTCTTAAAATTATATAGATTATTATAATAATAAAATAATGGATATACATGATATTTATATAATGTTTTTCATTTTTTAATCATGATATAATTATTAGTACCAATGATATAACAAATTAAGACACATGTGAAGAACAAAGGGAATATTACCTAGAGTGAAACCATCACATAGGATTGTTAAAAAGAGGGTAATATAAATCTATATTAAAACTATATATAGAATTAGATATAATAATATTTTTCTGTAAAATATTTATAATAAATTTATATTTATTTAATAGTTGTTTTTAATGAGTATAAAGAGATTCGATATATATGGTTAGGGGATTTCATCTCACTTTTTACTTCTGTGAGATTCATGTCATGTTTGATACTCTTTCCTTTTGAGTGGTTAATGTACTACTCATGATTTTATTTTATGTGTATATAATTTAACATTTTGGGTATTAATTTATCCATTCTATGATATTTAATTCTAGGGGTTTATGTTTCAATAGTTACCAAATCGGTAAAATAGTTTTGTCTCAATTTTCCTTCTTTGAGACACATGTTTTTATTCACCTAAATTACCTTTCAAGGTGTATATACTTTAATTTTAAATAATATATCATGAATTTATATTATTTTATGATATTTTATGATTCCTGTATTTTTTTTTTAATACATGATTATTATGATCCAAATTTACCATGTTATAAGAGTATATTGAAAAAATCCCATCACATTTCGAGATTGTAAATAATTATTCTTATTTAATAAAATATTATTATTCATCCCTCATGAACAATGAAAAATTTAATTATCCACTATTTATTCAATTTATATTCATTTAATAGAACAATTTTCACACTCTTTTCAACTTAAGTTAATATTTTTATGTAAAATTGGATTGTCTCCCTCTCTGGTCAAAAATCTATTGATTTAAAAAATCATGTTTTCAAAAATATTTTCTCGAATTTTTTCAAAATATATTTGAATCCCATTTTCTAGTAAAAATTATTTTGATAAAAAATTATTGTTTTCAATTCTTCCTTTCCTTGTTTAAAATATATTTTCAATGAATATTGTTCTCAAAATGTATTATGTTTTAGAAATAACTTTTCAATAAAGAAATGATATTTTTGTGAAGAGTTTTTTTAAGATAATTAAAAATAAATTCCATATCTTATAACATCTATTGGTGTTACTCATGCCTATTATTTTGGAAATTATAAATTTTTTCATTTATATTATTTATCCTAATAGATTATTTTTTTGATGGCATGATGTTTTTGAAACCCGTTTCTCTTTCATGGGTTATATGATTTTGAAACCCACTTCTTTTCAAATCTTATTTTCATGATGAAATGATTATGAAACTTTTATATTTTCAAAGGTTATTATATGATTACATGTATATAAAATACATTTAATTTCATGGTTTATTATATGACTATTTATCATCTTGTTGAATATGTATGTATGATCTAATTATGAGATTGATGTGACCTATGTCTCTCTCCAATTCATTGTGTAAAGATTTATATCTCATGATATAAACATAGATGGAATGAGAAATTAACATGTTTAAATATTACATATATGGAATGGGAAGTGAAATCTATTGAATAATACAGGGCTAGAATGAGGGGTGAACTTTGTTCAGTAATACAAGTCTAGAATGAGGTATGAACTCAGTTTATTTAAGTACATTTTCAACTAAGATGGTCTCTACATCAATGCCTTGACTATAATAGAAATAAATATATATTCTGAAATTTCTATAACAATTACATGTTTTATTCCTATGATACAATTTCATGTCTCATGTTCTTTATTTCTTTATTATTCATATCTTAAGAACTACCAATATTTATTCCAGGATTCTGGTATATGATCTTTGATATGTAGGTAATGATATTTTCTTTACATGATCATGTTCTCATACCCCTAGTCTCCAGATTTTGAATACATATATCCCTTATTTATGATTACTAATCACTTTATCATATCCCGTTTTATGTTTCCTTCCCCATGTCATGATGATATTGTGACGTCTTGGACCTAGATTCCACTTAATGGGCGCCCAGAGCCTAGTGGTTTACATGGACTCAAGCCCATATTCTCAAATTCTAGGGGTTGTCGACTAGTAGAGAACAAAAGGGGTGTGTTCATTGGAATACTATACCCTTATCAGTAGACTATAAAAAAATGGAAGGAAGAAAACGGTATGGTAAATAGAAGAAGCAATATAATTGATGTAAATAAACCAAGGAAGAAAAATGATTCATTTGATAAATGAGATAAATAATAACTATATCAATGGGAACAACAATGAAGTAATGTCATGTCACTAGAAAACTAGAAAACATGGATACAGAAAAATAGGCAAAATAGTTCCACAAATTAACAAAAACAAATAATACTCCAAGAATCCCATGATCCAACTCATTAATTTGTTATCAAGCTCCATCCTAATTGTAAGAAATCAAGTATTGGAATGTGTGAACTTCCCCTTTTCAATACCTGCTACCATGTAATCTAATCTGTGTACCAAATGACACTTGGAGAGGGTATGAGATAAATCTCAGTGGGACACCACCAACAAAGTCTATAATATTATGCCAGTGTGATGGAATATAAGAGTGTGCATTAATATATATATAAAGAAATGAATTCATTACAATAACTAAATACCCAACACCCAATTCATCCCCTGGCTGGTGCCTGAACATGTAACCAATTCATTAATTAAGTAATTACCATTTAATTATAATAGGTCACGTGAGGCATAGCCATCACTGACATCACCACGTGATAATATAAGTAGTGATGGTCCCAAGAAATGACAAGGCAACCTGAAAATGATATCCACTGAGGGAGTTATAGGGTAATAACCTAGGATACATATATCTCATAGAATTATAACTCAGTAGTATCTGAGTCTTGATTATGGTTAAGAGTATAATCCATGAAGTTTAATCCAAGGCATTCTAGAATAAGGTTCTTATAGAGTCCAATGTGATCAACCAAGGTGAAACAGGGATAGGCAAAGGCAGGTCCCTATGGGCTTCCACCATGGCACCTACTATCCAATTCAGGATTCAGGGAGGGTATCCGAGGTATCCTGTAATAATGAAAAGGGCTATGTGCTAGTATACCAAGTAAGTGAGTAATAGAAAATACCTAGAGTCTATGTGGGTATCAACCTAAGAAAACTACTTCCATGAATCAGAATGGGGTTTCCGAGACCCAAAGTCTTATACTCTCAGAATCCAAGGCAACATCAAGTCAATCCATTCTTATTTGATATTTTAATCATGTAGTAATTAATTTGGTTCAATTATTTTCTTCTATTATTGTGTATAGGTCAAGAATAGTTTAAACCATTTACTTATTGGTCCAAGACTTTCCTTCCATTAGTGTGGATATGCCAAATAGCATTACAACCATTTAATCAAGTCTTAATTAACCATTAAGGCAGGTCAATTAGATATCTTCACTCTTCTATCTTCCATTAACATGGAAAGTGGTGATACAATCATGTAACCTTAATTTAGACTCATTTTTTAAGGCCAGGATATATAATTAGTACACTTGTCGTTCCACATTTCACATTTAATAATCAATTTTGAAAAACATACCATAGTCAGGTTGAGTGGTTTATATACATGGTACCAGCCATTATGTGATTTTCAACAAAAATAATTCATTTATTATGGAAAGAATCACCTTTAGTAAGGTCATGCAATGGAACACCCGAACAATGGATCAATGGTTTCAAAAACACTAAACACCCAATTATGGAATAACCTTCATCATGAGGCATATTGAGTTATAGGTGTAACCACTGACAACTAATTAATATTTGGAAATGGGAAAACCATACAATTCTATCATGTATATTCATGGCATTTAAATTTAAGAAAATAGCTTCCAACAAACCATGTAGTCCCCACATGAACATTCCAAAAACAATGAACTATAGGGATGAGTTATAAACCACTCACCTTAGCATTGTATGATCCATTTTCTTCGATATTGGCCCTTGATTTTCCATGGATTTCAGTAGATCTATGAAAAGTTGAAAAAATATCATATGACGATAATGACGTCGAGATAAAAATAGAAAAATAAACAATAAATAGGACTCATGTACTTACCGTTAAGCATCCAACATGGAGAACGTAAATTTTATCAGATTTCGGATGAAGGAGATATCTAGATCCATATATTTGGCCATAGAAAAGCTCAAAATGGGAGAAATTGGAGGAAAATCCCACTAGTTTACAAGTTTAGAAGAAGGAGGAGGATTAATAGATCATTAAGGGAGAATCTAGAAATTTACCTAGAAAATTAGCCAGTGCACAGTTTTTCTACATGGTTTGTTAAATCGTGCACAAACCATGCGGGGTGTCATGCTCGAATGTTTTGGTCCACACAGTTTGTCAAACCTTACTCAAATCATGCATGGGTACCTTGGAAAAGGGGTGCTCACATAGTTTGGCCACACATCTGTGTTCCAACCATGCAAAGTGGATCTGTCCAAAAAAAACTCATCTACACGGTTTCCCAACCCATGCAGAATTCTGAATGGTTTACTCTAAATTGTGAGCATAGTCTATTTTCTCCAAAACGATGGTTTCCACGCTCCGAACAATTCTTGGAAACCCTTGTAACATTTAATAACTCATTAGGAAACCATTTAATGTCCCATGTAAATATTAAGACCGAAAATTAAATATTTCATACAAGAGTGAAAAATTAGTTCTTACATTCTTCCCCCTTAAAAAATTCACCCTTTAGTTCTTCTTCCTTGAGTAAAGAAACATTGTCGGAGAAAAACTCTGGCCACAAGGCATGTACATCGACATCCCTCTACCAAGACTCATCCTTTACATGATCATTCTTCTATAACACCCTTATGAGAGGGACATAGTTGTCTTAGAGAGCCTTAGTGCTTCAGTTAACAATGGACACTTGATACTCCTCAACGGTAGCATCAACATCTATCTCAACTTTCTTTGGACCAATGGTTTGAGATGGGTCATCATGATATTTCTAAATCTATGAGAAATGAAATACATCATGCATGGCACAATACCTTTGAGGTAGTAGCAACTAATGGGCTCCTATCCTGAATCACTCTAGAATTTCAAATGGCCCGACATATCGAGACCATAGCTTTCCCTGCTACTTTAACCTTATAATCCCTAACATGGGTGACACTCGAAGAAAAACATGATCCCCAACCTCAAACTCAATATGTCGTCGATGGTCAAAGGAAAAATATTTCTGTCTAGACTATGTAGTAGCTATTTTCTTCATAAACATATGAACATATTCTAAAGACTCCTAAATAAGATGAGGACCCGGTAGGGCTGCCTCCCCTACCTCTACCAAAGATAAGCATAAATTATATGGCCTACCATATAAGGCCTAAAATAGATCCATCTGAATTATCACATGAAAACTATTATTATAAGTGAACATTATGAGAGGAATATACTTCTCTCAAGAACCTCCAAAATCATTGACACATGCTCGTAGAATATCTTCAGGAACATGTATTTTCCATTCTAATTTTCAATAATTCGAATGATGAAATTTTGTGTTGAAATGCACCTGAGTCCCCATAGATTTCTTAAAAACCTTCAAGAACTGTGAAGTGAAAGGAGAATCCCTATTTTAAATGATAATATAAGGAACCCCATGTATTCGTATAATCTCATGGACATACAGTCTTCCCATATCATCAACTGAGAATGTATCCTGAATATGAATGAATTGGGATGATTTAGTTAGTCGTATAATGACTACCCAAATAACATTGTTACCCCTCAACACCCTAGGTAAGACAATTAAAAAATACATAGAAACCTCTTCACTTTTCCATTTAGGGATTGGAAGTGGTTTTAATAAGCCTGCAATTCATTGGAGATCCTCTTTCACCTACTGATAGGTGGAACACCAAGTGATGAAGCCTGCAATATGACATTTCATTATTGGACACCGATATTGGCGTCATATATCCCATATATCCTTGAGATTCCTGGATGAACTTCACATTGAGAAGAATGGGACTCTTCTATTAGCTCCTCTCTCATATCTACATGAACCGAGATACGTCCACAAAAATACAGAACATTATCTCTATCCAAAGACTAATCCAGAGGTGGGTTATCATCTTATATACTCTCAAAGTGAACCAATCCTTCGGGATTTGAAGACCACCTATTCATAACCTTATCAAGGAGGGAAGAGGTAACTATTAAGTATGATATGTAAGAATACTTGTGACTATCATGAAACTCCAGATGACGTTTTGAAGAGATGGTCATTATCTTCCATTCATCACGGACATCATGTACGACCAATGGTTGAGTTTTCTGACTTTGTGCATCATTGAACACATTATCCTTTCCAAGCATACAAGAAATATCAAAATCAAAGTATTGTAGATACATGACCCATATTTGATGTCTTAGGTTCATGTCAGACTGTCAAAAGATATACTTGAGGCTCTTGTAGTCTGTATAGACCACAAAGCGCTCACCCAATAAATAAGGTCTCCAACAATGTAAGGCATGGACTATTGTTAATAACTCATCGTCATGTGTCAAATAATTTATCTCATGAAGCCTCAACTACTGATATTTATATGTAATGACTTTGTCTTGCTACATCAACACTACTCCTAGTCCAATTCTTGATTCATCGAAGAAGATTATATAACCTTTACCAAGTTCTGGAAGAATCAGTGTAGATGTCGATACAAGCCTCCCTTTCTGTACCTGAAAGGGTTTCTCACATGATTCTGACCATGTGAACATGACATCATTGATTGTAATACTAGTAATAGGTGAAGAAAAATAAGAAATATATTGTGTTAAATTCCTATAATATCCAGCAAGCTCTAAGAAACTCCGAATATCAAATGCATTCTCGGGACATTCTTAAGAAACTACAACACTAACATATTTAGGGTCCACAGACACTACTGATTCTAAAATTATATGACCAAGGAAGTGGACCTTGTCAATCCATAAGTCACACTTATCACGCTTTACATAAAGATAATTCTCCCTCAGTGTACTCATAATTATCTCAAAAATGTTTGTCATGGTTGGTACTAGTGCAATAATACACCAAGATGTCTTCCAAAAAGACCATGATAAAATGAATCCAAATAGGGTTGGAAACCCATATTCATCAAATCCATGAAAATGGTAGGAGTCTTTATAATACCAAGCATCATAACAAGATACTCATACAGACCATACCAACTATGGAAAGTTTTTTGAGGTATGTATGATGGTCTGACTCGCACCTGATGATAACCCAATCTCAGGTCGATCTTAGAGAACACCTCTAATCCTTTAAGTGAGTCATAGATATAATATATTCATGGAAGTGGATCCCAATTCTTGATCATATGATGTTTCAACCTTCTGTAATCACCACATAATAAAAGATTCTCATCCACATTCTTAAAAAAGGACACATGAACACCATGAGGATGTACTTTGACATATAAAGCCTTTAGCATCAAGGTCTTCCATCTACCACATGAGATCATGATGCTCATTAGGTGCCATCCTTTATGGAGGAATGAAAATTGGATCTACATCTGGAACAAGATAAATTGTGAACTCTATCTCTCTCTTAGGAGGTAAGCCATAAAATTCATCAGGAAATACTTCCCTAAAACGATCAACTATTGGAGAGAAATCAATTTGAAGAAAACGTGAATCCTCTATGAAATGATTTTCAATTTGGGTGGTCACTCCACCCAACCCATGTTGCTTTGGTCTAACTCTCCCAACCTAGATATCCCACTAACCATTGAAAAGATAACATCTTCCCTTTGTTGATGTAAAATACACCCTACAGTGATGCTAGTCTACAAAATCATGATAGTGGACTAACTAGTCCATCCTGAGAATGATTTCAAAACATGTCATCTCGAGAACAAAGAGATTCCACAATAAATATTAACTTTTAACCTTAAAGGGGACAGTCCATGCACTAGCATATTCCCTCTTTCCATATTCCCAATGGTCTATTGAGGGTCATTACACTATAGTGATACTATATATCTAGTCCAAGACTATCCACGATTAATAGAGAAATAAAGTGTTTTAAGAAACTATATCAAAAAAATAAGAGACAATACTAGAGGGTACCCGAATAGTAACTCGTACAGTAGATTTCCTTGTAGCCTGATCCTCATGTATCAGCTGTAAAGTTTGAAATTGATCTGATCCACAACCCTATGAAACATATGGACTACAATGATCATGAATACTCTACTGGCTCTACTGGTGATCAGGTATCGGACTACCATAACCATGAACTCCTCCCAGACCACACCTGCCAGTGCTATTCCGACTCCCCACCTAACGTGGTGCAAAAGAACTTGCTTCTGAAGGTGGAGCTGAAATTGTTCCTTTTCCACTCGAAGATAGTGGAAAGGTCCTGCAAAAGCACGTAATATGACCCATATGGTTGCACAATCAGCTCTCTATAGGGTCTCAACCACATTGGTTATTTTTATTCTCTAGTACTCCACACTAATGACACACCATAGAGCTATAAAACTAAATACTCTGGCTACAACTGCCATAACGATAAACCTCAAAGTATAATTTCTTTCCTCTGTAGGAACTACTAGTGTGACGCGGCGCTGATACTTTAAACCAGATATGCGCGCCATCACTCTAGTTACACTCAGTGATAAGTTCCTAATCAACTATTCAATAAATTATTGTAAGGAGAGAGACATTTACCTAAGTTTAGATGGTGTATTGGATCCCATGCTCGAATCATCTAGCACACAAAATCTCATCAAAAACAAGAAGCGGTGAAAAGTGATGTAAATCAGTGAAACGTTTTGAATATTCCATAACTGACATAGAACCCTACTCGAGATTCCTGAATTCATTAGATCTGTGATATCTCAATTCCTAAGGAAAGAACTGATCGTAGAACACATCCTGGAAGTCATCCCATAACATGCCCTCATAACGATCGACCTGGGTAACCAAATCCCACTAACACTTGGAGAAATATAGAATCATATTTGTAGTAATATTGACAATAAAATATATAATTTTTTTCTATATGCTCAAAGATATAAGGAATGACATATAACATAGACTCAGTATCCCGAGAACCACAATCCCCGGAAAATATAGCAGGATGATGCTGCTAGAATTCGCAGGTCAAATCAGCCATTATAGGTGTAACCCATGGAGTACCTTTCATGGACTAAATCAGATGTAGGAAACAATAAAGGACTTGTGAATCAGTTCCCAGATCAGGTATAGAATGTGGCACCTCAAGTGGCACTCTGGGAAGTAAGACTGGTGGATCGGGAACCACTATGTCTAGAGCATGGTCTTCATCACCCTCCTAGCGAATGACACGAGGATGATGTGGTGACATTGGTCTACAATTGTCAAACATGAACCATATAAAAAGTTTAAGATAAAGGAGATATCATCACTAAAGGAAGATAAACATAATAAAAATCACTATTCAATGCATACTACCTAAACTACTAGTATAGACTGTTATGTATTAGTAATTTATCAAGTATAAGTTTCATGTCATTTTGCAGTTAATTATTAGGTTTACTACTTAACCTTTCATAAATATGATACGTTGGGATAAAGATGTGCAACAATTTCATTTCATACTTTTTGATTCACTTTATAATGGATATCCATTTCTGATGAATCAGTTCTCATAAACCTATCACAAGAAACAACACCCATTTCATTATATTATAATGGCTTGACGTGGTAAATTACTCTTCCCAACCCCTGAGGACCCACAAACCCCATGATTTCTTATAGGAAATCACTCAATCGTAGCCAATGTAATACAAGTACAATTAAACTATCACAATATTATTCCACAATCACAGGAAAATCATGCAATTCAAATTATTGAGATGCACTTATATGGTATGGGAATGTGCATAACATGTGAACTCTAGGTGCCCATATTGATGCATTTAACAATGCCCCTTTCCCTCATATCAACAGGCTAATGATGAACGAAATTCTAAAACATAGTAATAACCAACCACACCATACACCATGTGTTTCAACCAACAGTGAAATAATAAGAATTGTAATAGGAAAAATTGAACAGCAATTTCATTTTGTGTAACATGGATTTCACCCCAAACATGGGTTCCTGATTCCAAAGCATGACTCATGACCAAGTCCCAAGAGTTATTATTCTACACTCTATTGAATCCAAATAGTTAATAAAGTAACATAACAGCATTTGATACCACATTGTGATGTCCCTAACCCAACTGGCACTTAATGGGTGCCCCGAGCCTAGTGGACCACATGGCCTCAAGTGCGACTTCCCAAATTCCAGAAACTGTCGACTAGTAGTAAAGACCAAGGGTGTGTCTATGGGTAGACTATTCCATGATTAGCATTGTACATCATATCAGAATGAATATAAAGGAATAGTAAACAACTAACGCAATATAAATGATATAAAAATAGCGAAAGCAAACTGATTCGGTAGATAAATGAGATAAATAATATTTGTATCAACTCGAACAATGGTGATATAATTTATTGTCACTATAAAACTATACAACATTGATACAAGAAAATTGGCATAATATTTCAACAATGTAATGAAAAAAATACTATTCCAAACATCTTGAGATCTAACTCGGTCATCTCCAGTCAGGATCTATCCTAATAGCATGCAATCAAGTATTAGAAGTTGTATGCTTCCCTTTTTCAATACCTACAACCATGTAATCTACTATGGGTACCAAAGGACGCCCAGAGAGCATGTGAGATAAATATCAGTGGGCTAGCCCAAATGGTTTCAATAAAATACCCACCATGTAATGGGATATAGCAATGTACAGGCATGCGTATATAATGTAATGAAAGCATTACAATAACTAAACACACAGTAACTACTTCATCCCTCAGAAGGTGTCTAAACATACAAATAGATCATTAATTATGTAATTACCATTTAATGTTAATAGGTCACAAGAGGCATAGCCAGCACTAACATCACCTTGTGATAGTATATGTACCGAAGGTCCTAACACATGACAAGGAAACCTGAAAATGATATCCAGTGAGGGAGTTCTAGGGTAATAACCAAGGTAACATAATTCTCATAGAATGCTAGCTTAGTAGTATTTGAGTCTAGCTAAGGGGTAAGAGTGAAATTTAAGGAGAATAATCCAAGGCATTCCACAATAAGGTTCCTCCACGTCCAAGGTGATTGACCAAGGTAGAAATATGATAAGAATATACAGGGACCTTTGGGAATTTACCATGGCACCTACTCTGACAACCGGGTCCCGGTGACAGCACAAACACCCCGCCTTAACATGGCTGTCGGGTCCTGGCCTACCAGGTTCCACCAGTTGCCCCGAAGACACGTGGGGCCCACCCCAGGGTCTACCCACGTGCCCGAACGGGTCATTTGACTAATGAAATTCCCCACAGGCCAACGCATGTCCTTTCTAGTGTGCTTTTTCCTCACTCACACACACCCTGAGAAAAACATCCCAGAAGGTTACCCATCCAGATCACTACTCCAGGTCAAACACGCTTAACTGTGGATTTCTAATCAGACATTCCCCCGAAAAGGAAGGTGCACCTTGTTGACATTAGTCATATCATTTAGTCATTTGACCCTGTATCATTTGGGTATGTTACAATCAACCCCCTTTAGAGAACAACGCCCTCGTTGTGGGCCCTACATCTCAACCCTGGTAGTGCACCACACTTATGGATGGGTTCCTCCTCTGATACCAAATGTGACAATCAGGTCCAGGTGACAGCACAAACACCCCGCCTTAACATGGCCGTCGGGTCCTGGCCTACCAAGTTCCACTAGTTGCCCTGCAGACACATGGGGCCACCCTAGGGTTCACCCACATGCTCGAACGGGTCATTTGAGTAATGAAATTCCCCACAGGCCAACACAGGCCATTTCTATTGTGCTTTGTTCTCACTCACACATACCTTGAGAAACTTCCCAGAATTTCATCCATCCTGATCACTACTCTAGGACAAGCATGCTTAACTGTGGAGTTCTAATCAGATAGGGTCCCAAAAAAGAAGGTGCACCTTGTTGACATGAGTCATATCATTTAGTCATTTAACCCTGTATCATTTGGGGATGTTACACCAACGAGCCAATGCTAGATCCAAGGAGTGTATCTGAGGAATCATGTAATAATAAGAAGGTCCTTATGGTAGTATACCTGGTATATGAGGAATAGACAAGAACTAATGTCATGGTGGGTATCAACCTCAGAAATCCACATGCTTGAATTAGAATGGGGTTCCCGAGACCCAAGGTATTATCCTCTTAGAATCCAATGCAAGTTCGATTCATTCCAGCCCTATATTATATTCTAATCATGTAATAATTCATTTGGTTCCAATATTTCCATCTATTAGTGTGGATAGGTCAATTAAAGTTGAAAACATTTACTTATTGGTCTAAGCCTTGTCTTCCATAAGTGTGGATTTTCCAAGTAGCATTGAAACCATTTAATCATGTCTTAATTAACCATTATGGAATTCTAATTAGAGAGGTTCCCTCTACTACCATCAATTACCATATAAAGGGGTGATACAAACATGTAACCTTAATTCAAACTCATTTTTTAAGGCTAATATATATACGTAGTATACATTGCATTCCACATTTCAAATTTAATAATCAATTTGAAAGCACTTACCTTATGCGGTTCGAGTGTTGATCATACATGGTACATTAAATTTTTTGATTCTCAACAATAACAAACCATTTAATATGGAAAGTCTCACCTTTAAGAAGTTCAAGAAAAGGCACACCTGAACGATGTCTCAAACGTGTTAAAAACAATAAGAACCCAATTATGGCATAAACTTTAACAGGAAGTGAATTGAGTTGTAGGTGGAACCAATAACAACTAATCACATATTTAGAAAGAGAACAACCATATCATTCTATAAAGTATATTCATCGAATTTAAATTTTTGAAAACAGCTTCCAATAAAATCGGTGGGCCCTATACAAACATTCCAAAAACAATGAACATTAGGGATGATTTATAGACCACCCACCATAGGGTTTTCTGATCCTTATCTTCCAGTATCAGCCCTTGATTTTTATCAGATTGGAGTAGATCTATGAAAATGTGAAAAACACTCATATGATGATAACTAGGTCAAGAGGGAAAGAAAGAAAGATTGACTTAAAAGGACTCAATCACATACTGTAGTACATCAAACATGATGAATCAAATTTCGATCGGATGCCGGAGAAAGGTGGTTTCTTGATCCCTGTATTATTCCTTAAAAAATCACCAAATAGGAGAAAATTGAGAAAATTACGGCTGGTTTATGAGTTTGGAATAAGTAGAATTATTAATAGATCATTAAGGGTGAAACTAGAAATTTACAATGAAAATTATCCTATGCACAGTTTGTCTGCACGGATTGTCTGACCATACGAAAACCATATGGGACGACTCTGCCTAAATGGTTTGGTCCACATGGGTTTTCAAGCTGGGCTCAACCCATTCATGGGTACCTAGGAAAAATGGTCACTCACATGGTTAGGCAGCACAATCATGTGCCAACTGTGCGAGGTGGCTCTCTCCAAAAAACACCAATCTCAGAGTTTTCCAAAATTTGTTACACACTTTTCTCTAAACTTGTGCATAGTATATTTTCTCAAAAAGATGGGTTCTAGGATCTGAACAATCCCTAGAGATCCTTGTGACCTTTTCTAACTCATTAGGAATCCATTTTAAGTCCAAATTAAAGATTTAGACAGAAAATTAAAGGATCCATAGAGTAGTGAAAAAACAGGTTCATATGTATATGTATTATGTTTGAGGGGTCTAAGTGGGTTCCCAATCAAGAAGAACCTAGTTGTAGAAAATGTAGAGCACTTATTCCCCAGTGTCTGTGTTCCCATGTATCAAAAGGCACTACACTAGTATAGACTTTAAGAATCTGTTTTTATAATGTTTTAAGAATTCCTCAAATGTTATGTAATTCTACTTTATGGAAATCAAGATTATCTTTAATATATTTTATGAGAGAGGGTAATACAAAATGAAATTGGGATTCTCCGACCTTGGACTACACATGATTGGATCATGATGGATTTTTTGATAAATGTTGGAAGTGGGTAATGATTTGTGGTTAGTTAAAAGATATATAGATCAAATGTCACTATATATCCTAAAATAATAAGAAATAATACTACTTTATTTATTAAAAATAAAAATAATACATATATATAATTAGATAAAGAAATACCTAGATTGAATGAAGATATCGTACACTATGATCTGTTGTATGTTGATTGATATTTGAGTTAGACTTGAGAGAATTGATCAATGCTTCATTATACATACCATGGAATCAGAATCCATCAACAAATTGTACTTATAGGGTGTTTTCATAGATCTAACTAATGCGAATGGGTGAAGTTAAATGGATTCACTTAGATGAAGATCAATTATATAAAACCTATTGTGAATGGATAAGATCCCATCCACTATATGTAAATAATGTAGGATATATTTCATGACCCAAAATACGGATTTAATGTGTCACTATGTATCCCATAGTAATCAAGATAAATGAGGTTATTAATTTAATATTCTACAAAGATACCTTATGTTAAAGATTTGGAATTTTTACCCTATTGTAGGGATCTATTTTTCATGTACCCTTACTTGGATTTGGCTCAAATGTTGGATTTTCGGGTCATATAGTACCAACCATTATAATATGTTTAAGGTTGTGTAGGATATGTAATGAATTTAAAATTTCTTCTATAATTAATAAAATACCACTTCATTTTCATAATTACTATCTAATTATATTTATAATAAAAGTACATAAGAAAATTTTTATACAAAATTAATATTACATGTCAAATAATAATACTAATTAATGGAACTAATATTTGTACATGGATATAAAAACCAATAAATAACGACCATGAAATGGTATACTCTGATTAAAGACCTTAGACTGAGTAACCTAGAGTAGATTTTTGTCTTATTACATTAGAATATGGTACACAGAATCATATCATTAAATATAAAATAGTTTAGTAGCCATAGTAAACTAAGAACATTATTGATTATCTTATTAAATTAGAAAACAAAAATTACAACATTATATTTTTTTGCAAGAATATCCTTATTCCCTATAGGATATCCTTTCAAAACGATCATAGTAGAATTCATGGCTTACTAGGGAAGGAATTAAATAAGGGTGAGCTCAAATTATTAGTAAGGATAAAGTAAAACATAATAATTCATGAACGAATAGAGAAAAATCAATATGGAAAGGCATGTACCTGACCCCAAATTCCATTTAAATTACTTTACTATCATGATAAGATATTTCATAATTAATATAAAGAGGTAAATAACTTAAAAACATTCCATTTCGTCAATAAAATAATAATTAAATTCATCTAGAGTTAATATAATTATGAAAATCTCATGGATACAAAGATAAGGAATAACCAGTATGGAAAAGAAAATAAATGAAAACAAAAATAATTTAATCAATACACTAAGAATTAAATCCATATAGATATTATATCATTGTGAAAATATCATGGAGATTAATATAAATAATAATCAATATGGAAAGGTAAAAAATTGAAAATAAATTACATTTAATTAATAAAATGATAAAGAAATGCATCTATAGATAATATGACCATGAAAATATCATGTATAATAATATAAGACATAATCAATAGGTAATGGTAAATAACAGAAAACATATTACATTTAATCAATTAAAAAATAATTAAATGCATCTATAGATCATATCATTTAGTAAATATCAATATAATATGATAAGTCCTAGTTAGTATGGAATGTTAAATAACTAAAAACAGAATCCATTTAATATATAAAATAAGAATAAAATTCATCCCAGGAAAATATGACTATGAAAATATCATGGATAAAAATATAAGGCATAATCAATATGGAAAGGTAAATAACTAAACACATTTGTAATTTAATCAATTTACTGAAAATAAAATGCATCTAGAGATAATATCACTATGAAAGTATCATGGAAAATAATAACATAATTCTTAATAATGGAAATGTTTAATCATTGGATGACATGTTCTCAGGCTATGCACACCCTTAATGTCAAGACCATTCAGAAGAGTTTTTCAAAATATATGCAGAAACATATTTAATGATATATTTCTTATTCACATCATAATACTAATAAAATGTGGATTTTTATAATTAGGCCCCACCCATATCTTTATGTCTAAATTCTTCCTCATAAATCGAATAAAAAATATATTCAGGAAAAATACTTTGTGACATTAAATAACCATATTGAAGAAATAATATCAATTTACAATATTTCTCCACTCAATAAGAAAATAGTATACATAAACACTGTATGTAGAAACAAGATAAAATTGAAGAAATAAAAATATCTATAATAAATAATTTTGATATTTAGGGTACATTTAATGTTCAATGATCACAGGAAAGTGAATATTCTAAGGGATATTTAAAGACTATAGAAATGAATCATGGAATTAATTTTAAATAATATCTTTGGTAAAAATAATCAAGATGTATATAAATGAATAATATGGATGGTATTAATAAAACATATCCCTAGAGGAATGTATGCAAAATAATGGTTTTTTATCATTGAGTAATATAAATAACATAAAAATATCTTTAATGATATTTTGAGGAAAAATCATTTTCAATTTTTAAAATATCTTTTTAAAAATAAATGGACTTAAATCATTTTGAAAATAATATATGATACTTATAGAGGATTCATTAAAACATTGAGATGCGAGGATTGTAGGTAATAATATATATTCTATACATGTTAAACAAATATTCCATTCCTTTATCAGTAAAAGCCAAATGGCCATTGTTTAGAAAAAAAATTAAAGATTCTTTTACAAAATTATAAAAAAATTAAATATTTGGGAAAAATTATTTAATAAATCATTTGGTTAATATTAAAAACAATATTTGAATAAAATTTTAGAAAACATGGTTTTTTATGAAAATGGAATTTTGAACGAATAGTGAAATGATGTTGTATTTTAATAAATACATTTTCTCAATATATTTATATACCAAAAAGTGTAAAATTAAAATTTTATTTGAAGAAAATCATTAATGACCACAGTATAATAAAATAGAAGCATTCTATTATAAAATTAATAATTAATTTCCTTCAATTGACATTTAATTATAAAAAACCGAGATTAAAATGAGATTGTGAAATAAACCATTACAAAGATCAAATGTTCAAGTGGGAACTAATAAATGTGTTGATTATGTGTATAAAATGTAAACCCACATAAATAAATATTAAATAAGACATAATATATTAAAATATCACTATAGTAATAATATTATAATTTTATAAAAAATTAAGAAGTTATATAACTTAATGAAAATAAATTGAGTTATAAAATTATTACCAATTTTTAATTTTCATGTCAAATCCCATTTGATGAAATAATTCGAATTAAAACATAAAATACCACTAATTTTGAATTATTCATTATATTAAAATAAAAATGGGAATTATATACCTCATTTAATGTAATTAGGTGCATAACATTACAATATTCCGCCATTAACAGAAATTGAGACAAGGTCCATTACAACTTGGTAACGTTCAACTAAAATCTCACTGGAGGAAATAATTCAAATTTATACTTAAAATACCATTATCTATTACTAATTCATGGTATTACATGTAAAGGGGTAATTATTTATACAATATAAAAGATATTGGGTTCACAATAATAAAATATTTCTCATTGAATGGATATTGAGATGAAGTCCCTTAACACTTGGTAAAGTTCATGTAAAATACCATTGGATTAAATAATTAAAATTGATATTTAAAATTATATAAGGTATGAAGGATTCCTGACATAATATTTAATGGTACATTATATAAACCACATAAAAAGAATTTAGGTCTATAACAAAAAAATATTCCACAATAAAAGGAAATTGAGATGAGGTTCCTTCCTCTGAGTCTGTCTCGTCACATACAATCTATATCTTCTAAAACAATAAAATTAAATTTATAATTTTATTAATTAATAACATTTTTCATTTTTATTTTTACTTTTATTTCACTTATTTCCATGTTACAAATGAATACATAATCAGTCATGTTGGTGTAAGAAGATTCGACAATATTTGGATTATGTGTACAAATTAAATTTTGTACGATGAATATGGTCAAAGTGTTAAATATTAAAACATTTCCAGAATAATATTAATGAAATAATTATCATAATTATCATAATTAAAAAAAGTTTATAATTTTTTATCTAATAATGAAATATGGTTATGAAAAATTGACTATGTTACAATTATGGAGACAATATATTGTGCATACTCTTCAGTAACATTTCCATTATTCCATAATCATTATGGAAAAAGGTACTGATTAAATTTTACCTCTAAATAATGATCATTTTATAATATATAGAAAATTATTTTTTAAAATATACTTATATATGTCATTGATGTGGTAAGTTATGAAAATAGAGTCACATCGCTTCTTGAAGGAGGTAATTCACACGTACATGAATGATGCTATCATTTTCTAGTATAAGAAAAAAATTATAATATTTTTTTAGAATGATAAATATTTAATTAATATTATAATTAATTATTATATATCACTTATATTCATTAAAATCATCCTTATTGCATTCCATGTAAATAATTAGTGATAATCCAATCACATCTTTTCCCGAGGCTGTAGTCCGTCGTACACATGCGCAATGTTATCTTACCCCATACAAAATTGAAATTAAAAAGGAATATATGATAATATGACTCTATAGGTATAATTATGTGATATATATCATATACCTAATTTATATACATAATCATACCCAACCATGAGAGGTGTTGATGGAATATATGTCGCATCGGTACTTGAGGCGGTAGTCCGTCATACACATGATCGACATTATCATTCACCCTTTGAGGGAAGGGGAGATAGATATAGGGAATTCATTTTACATAAAAAAATCTGAGTACATGGTATATACTATTATTATTCTTTAAGAATAAATGAAAAATATTTTTTGGAGGTAGAATGAGAAATTAAAAATGCATAGTTATAAATTTTACGTCTTCTGTGACCACCTCTTTAAGATTATACGTACATTATTCCTAGAATGGAAAATTTACCCAAAAAAAGATTATTGGATGATGTTAAATTTTTTATGAAGTTATAATGGGTTATATTTTTTTAACCATAATGTTTTTAATGTGTCAATAAGAAATGAGAGTGTGTGACCATTTATAGGTGTGGTTAGTGGCACAATTTTAAATTTTTAAATTTAAAAGGTGTAACAAATTTTTTCACATTAAAAAAGTGTCCAAGATGGATTATTATCCATAATTTGAAATAATAATGTCCTAATATGACCATAAATTAGATTTTAGACAAGTTTTTATTGACATTTTAACCCTTATGTTTCTGTCTAACCCATAGTAAACTGCTTTTTACCATAACCATGGTAATTAATTTTTTCCATTTTGAAAATAATTATGTTAAATAATTAAGTAGAAATTATAATAAAATATAAATTATTATAATTAAAAATATTTAATCCATATTTACAATATGCATTCACATAATTTTCAAAAATACACTTAAATCCAAACCAACATATGTGATAAAAAAGTGGATTTTCAAGAATTATATTTTTCAAGAAAATAATTATTTTATTTTATGATTAATAATTATAATTTTATGAAAATAAAATAATATATATTGATAATATATATACATATCATTTAAAATGTCCCTAATTAGGTATTTTAAATGAATTATAAATAGGATACACTATGCACCTTTAAATAGGTTTTATAAAAAACAATTTATAAAATTCAAAACAAATATATAATAAAATTTGATATATTATAGATAAAAAAGTAATTAAGAAGATTGAATATAACTAAATAAAAATTTTGTAACATGAAATAATATTTAATTCATTTTTTTGGCTTTTAAATTACTAAATTTATTGATAATAAAATACTTTTCAAAACAACGTTATTTGTTTACTATTCCCTATGAAAGTAAAAATTTCAAAAAATCCTAAAAATAAAACCTAATATAATATTTATTTTATTATTTATAAAATTAAGCTAATTTTAAGAAATCATTTATCTACTAACGGTAGAAAGAAATTTTAAATCATGTGCGTAATTCACGACTAAATCGTCATTTAGAAAAAATATAGTTTCTCTAAAATAAATTTATTTTTATTTTAAATGATTTTTATTTTATTTAAATTAAAAATATTACCATAATATTAATAATTTATTTTTTACTATTAATAATTTCCAACATAACAAAAATTTTATAATTGTAAACTATATCACGTATCATTTTGACTCGTGGTGGTAGGTTTTAATATCCATCATAAAGATTAAATTTAATGAAATATACTTCATGGATTGTTTAATAAAGGTGGTATAGGTTTCATAAACTATTCAATACAATGTTGATGTTTTATATTTTTTGGGTGTTTCATTTTCATTACCTTAAATAAATTTCACCTACTTAATTTTATTATGTGCTCAGAAAGGATGGTTTTGATATTTAAAAATCACATTGATGAAATACACATCAATAAAACGCCTAATAAAACACTATTTGAATAAGAGATAATATGATTTAAAAAGGTTGGATGGAATAAAAATTACTAGGTTTTTATTTATGGAATAACTATTATAATGTGAAGTTATTGATTTGGAAGAAATTAACAAAAAATTATAACGGGTTATAGAGATTATTGATAATAAGAAAATTTAATGATCAAGGGAAATTTAAGGACCTCAACACCATAAATATGTGATAATTGAAAAGACCATTTGATTAATATGATATGAAAGTACTAGGATAGAATTTTTGTTTCAAGAACCCTTTTATAAATTTGGGTAACTCTTTTACTATCTATGAATATATATAAATATAAATACATTTTATAGTTCTATATCATAAGAGAAATATCATCCTTTGGTTTTGCTTCAATGAGCATCCAATTCATCACTTTCTTCGAGTATAAAAATCTAAAAATGAATTTTTATTCCTGAAGAACTAAAATTCACTTCTAACATAATACAATATTCATAAAATAGTGACTGGTATTTCCTTATGTCTTTAACAAAATTCCAAAACCAATATGTTTAGTGAAAATTACCCAATATTAAATATTACTATCTAAACCTCAATAGTATCACCAAGAGTTCACATTTACTATTTATTTCCAAAATTTTCAATCTTTAAATTGAAAAAATTAACTAAACCATTATTTTTTTCAATAATAGGTTCTTAACCCTTATCTTCCATCGGTTATCTGTTCATGCCATATGACATTATTAGATGTGATGGTTTTTCACCCAAAATACTGGTTATCCTTTTTTTAAACCATATTAATGTAATTCCTATGAAATTCCCAAATTTTAATAACCACAAATTATTACAACATCAATAATTAAATAAACCATAATGGTTAAAAATAAAATAAATCTTTTTTTATAAAAATTAATGGAATATTTTCTAAAAACACTTTTTCTTATAAGAATACAATAGTTTATATTCCCAAAAATGTTTCCCAAAAATTTAATTAATCCTATTAAATTCCTACAACCAAAATTTAAAAAATGCATGTTTGTTATTTTGATCATTTGATCATCCTTAATGTCATACATCAATTATGGTATCCCAAAATATTAAGTAATTGATTAAATATTTGTTCCCAAAATTCAACACAATCCATATATGATATATGATTCTTATAAAGAACATACCATTCTAAAAAATTGATTTACTATTTAATTCATTAATACAAATACATAAATATTTCATTTGTATTATTTCACCATTACGTCATCCTTAGTCTAGGGGTTAACTATTATATGAGGGTATTAACTTGCATAATGTTCCAGTTCCCCAAATTTAATACAACGAACTATAAATGGATCCCACTAATGAAATTTTTTTCCCACCATCATAGTCTTTTGTTTCCTTATAAATTCCTTTTTTTACATTATTTTCCACACAGAAATCATTCATTGTTCCATTTGAGAAACTTTTTTGGGAGAATATTTCAACATTTATAACATGAATGGAATTGATCATTATTTACTCCAATATCTATACCACTCAATATCTTATAAAATTCCAACCTTATCATATTTGGTGAGTTTGGGAGTTGGTTAAAGTGTAGGTTGATAATCATATTTCTGGATAACTGATTTGGAATAATCACAATATCTTCTACTTATATAAAAATCCCATTTGGATGATCATAATCACCACATTTTCAATAATTCTTATTGTTAACATGATTCCTCTGGGTTCCATCCACTAAATGAAACCAAAAATCCTATTGTGTGACACAATAATCATACTGGGAAAACCATATAATCATTTATTGTATTTTTAAATCATGACACCCTATTTTCAATAAAAAAACCATAATTTTAAGATGGTCCCTTCATTTTCATCATGTATTCAAATACATTATAACAATTTGTAAAATAAAATGTTAATTATCCAAATCATATCCCACAGGAGTGTCAAAACTTGGGCATAGTGAGGCCTATTATCGTGCACCAGGTGGTAATCTGGTCAATCTCAATCCATCCTTTTTTTAAACTATGTATATATATTCTTGATCCCTGTACAATTTTATTATCTTTATAAGGATATATTATTACTAAAACAATATAATATCTTCCTTACCAAGACATGAGGATGTTCATCTGTACTTACCCTCAAAGTCTATCTTTGGGTTAAATTCTACAATCTATGTTTTCATTAATCAATTTCCCATTGATTCTACTAATCTTTATTTTTATATCAACTATATCGACCTAGAACCCAATATTATAGAGAATGTATCTTATTTATAACATGGTAATAGGATACATGGAATCATATCCTAAAGGAATAAATATATTATTAGTCTTGTTAAATGAGATACATACATTATTATTATATTAAATTTCAAAATAAAAAATACAACATATGTTTTTTGATAATAAAGTTGTTATCTCTAGAATGTCCATGCATATCAATAATTATGAACTTCATAAATTCTTATCAAATAAATCAAAGTAATGGTGAGTTTATATCATGAATTAATAAGTATAATGAATATGGAATGGTAAACAAAACTAAAAAACCATTTAAATAAGTTTTCCATTATGATATTATAAGGAATAATGAATATGATAAGATAAATAACTAAAAACATATACTATTTAATCAATAAACATAAAATAAAATGCATCCCGAGATAATTTAATTATGAAAATATCATGGATAATATGATAATTCATAATAAATATTTCTAGGTAAGAAATTGAAAACACATTCTTTTTAATCGAGAAATAGATAATTTAATTCATCTAGAGATAATATCATTTTGTATGTCTCGAGGATTATAAGATAAGTAAAAAATAAATATGTAAAGGTAAAAAAATAAAACAATATTCGATTTAATTAATAAATTTATACTAAAATGTATCAAGAGGTAATATCATTATGAAAATTACATGGATAATGTGATAAGGAATAATCAATATGGAAATTTAAATAACTTAACGCCCAATCCATTTAATTAATAAATTGCTAATGAAATGTATCTAAAGATAACATCATTGTTAAAATAACTTGGATAATAAGAGAAAGAATAAAAAATATGGGAATGTAAATAACTAAAAACACATTCAATTTAATCAATAAAATGAGAGTGAAATACCTCTATAGATAACATAATTTTGAAAATACTTTGGATAATAAGACAAGGAATAATAAATATGGAATGGTAAACCATATAACACAAATTCTATTTAATTAATAAACTAGTAATGAAATAATCCAAAGATAATGTCATTGAGAATAATATAGTGAACCAGAACCCAAAATACAGGGGGGTTCCAAATACTATTACATTTTCATAAGACACAAGGAATCATATCTTAAAGTACTGATCAGTTTAATAGTATTCATAAACAACATGCATACACAAGTCTTAAATTACATTTGTAATGTCATAATTACAACATAATTTTTTGTAAATAACATTATTTCATTTATAAAATCCTTAAATACCATACATATTAACCTTCATGGACTAATAAGGAAATAAAACTAAATAGGGTTTGGTGCCAATTCTTGGTAAGGGTTAATTAATGTGGAATAAAATTTTAATCAATTAAAATAATCAATATAAAAGGTAATAATCTAAACACATATGGAATTAAATGGACTCATAAGGAATTATCAATATGAAAAAATTAATAACTATAAAAACATTCCATTTAAATAACTAGTTAATGCTTAATAAATAAAGAAAGGTAAATAACAAAACACATCTTCTATTTAATCAATAATCTAATACTAATATTCATTTGTATATTTTTTAAATAGTGAAAACCCCAAGCCATATAATAATTGAATTCTAAATGTATGAAATTCTTTATTATAGGATGCCATGTTTCATAGGAACATGTGTCCTTTACCATCAAGATCTTTTACAAGAAAGTTTAAAACATACTCTTTTAACACCCATTATTTAATGGTATCCCACTAATGTTTCTCATGATATTACTGATGCATCTAGGGGATTACAATAAATGGTCCCCAAAACATGACATTTTAGTCCAAATAATTTCTCATCTGTCGAATTATAAATTTATTTGTTGATAAATTTTCATTATCGAATATAAATATTGAGTAAAGAATACATATTAGTCACTAATTACCCAAGAAAAAAAATAACTCAAAATGTAATCAATATATATATAAATGTAATATGGTTTAGGAAATAATCATGTCCATGATAAATAATGTGGATTTTTATGGGAAATATAATGGTAAATGGTCACTAGAATGTGAATAACTCAACTAGAAGTTGATAAATAAAATAATTATTCAATGAAGTGAATTATAATATTATCCTTGTTCAAAATAATCATAATCCATATAGGGGAGGAATTAAAATGGTATTAATACAATGTATACACATTGAATTAATATTATGGGGTATTTTATTGATTAAATAATAAATTCTCCAAAATAGTTAGGAGGAAATTATCCATTTCATTTTGAAAAAAAAATTAAACACATTTTCTTTGAAAATCACTTTTAAAAACATTTTCATTAAAAATAACAACATGAATTTTAAATGGAAGTTTCATATAAATAATAGTGGGTAAACCATTTTATTTAACCTCGTGTATATTGGTTTTAAACATTTAATTTGCTAATAAAATATCAATATTAATATATATTAATCAATATATGATCCTTTTATAATATATTATTACCCTCTCGTCAATAATTTTTCATTATTTTCATCATTACGGGTAATAACATGACTTTTTTCAAGTATGTTTCTGCATGTTATTTTTTCTTCTTATTAATTTGATCTTGATTTAATCACGTAATAAATTTAAAACAAGATTTAAATATCATATATATTTATTATATTTGTTTTTAGAAAAATCCCCCAAATTTGTTAATATGAAATAAAATTCGTCATTCATGGAGAATGTAGGTCGTATATATGGATGAATGTTGTTTCTATTTAATTCTCTTATCGATTAAAAGAAAATTAAATTCTATATATATATATATATATATATTAACATTAAAATATCAATTATATCTCAAATATATTGAAAATATTTTTTAAACCCATCTTCAATTCATTCAATGTAAAATATGAATGAATTGCATCTCTTCATGAGGCGGTAGTCCACCGTACACATGAGTGATGTTATCTTATTCCCAAAAAATGGAAATCATGAAGGTATTTTTTATAAAATAATAAATAAAGTATAAATGCATAATAAATATAATATATATAATATAAAATAATATTTACATCATTATTCCTAACCTATAATGGTGGTAATTTGAAAAATGAATGGCATGGGTTCGCGAGGCATTTGTCCTCTGCAAACACAAATAATGATTTTGTAACTTGATGGAAGTCTGTCTGGTAGTAGGTCAAACCCGTAACATAAAATAAATCATTATATTTAAAATAATAATTTTATTGTATAATCCTAATATAATAATAATTTAAGGATGTCGAGAAGGAAATAAAATAAAAATTCTTTTCGAATAACATTACCCTTACTTTGGGTATCCTCTTTATGTTATCACTAATGCCATCCTAAGATTGATTTTTTTTCAAATATAAGGATTCTAGGATGAGGGTAGATAATTGGATATGTTATTGAGGAAGTTTTCATCAAATAAAAATGGTTTGATTTTTTTATAGAGAGTATAAGATGGGGAGGCCTTTTATAAGTGGGGTGAGTGGAAAACTTGTAAATTTTATAAAGAGTGAATTCAATACACATATTTTCATGTAATGTGGAAAAAATAATGAAAAAAACTATAACATAGAATTTTTATTTTCTATATATTTATATAAGATTTATGGTGGAAATGTTTATAGGAAATTTTCCCCTTGACGTTAATTTTTGGTCCCATAGTAAACATATTTTTTGATAAATCAATGTAATTAATTTTGACTACATTCACAAATAAATTTTTTAAAAAATTATATTTGACCTATTAAAAATTATAAATTATTATTATTACATATATGAAATCCATTTTTTCAAATTAAAACCCAATAATTGTATGATATTTATTTAAAATTATTGATACAAACGGGATGAGAAATCAGGTTTTTAAAGTTAAAATTTTCAAATGATTACTATGTTTTTTTGTCTAAATTCAATATAAATATAATTTTTGTGGCCTAAATTGTATTAATATATGTATAATATATCAATTTTTACATTAAAAAATCTTGATATAAATTAATATTATAAATTATTTAGATGAGAGGTTAGTTTTCAATTAAATTCCATAATTTTTCACTATTTATTAAAAATGACTCTTTATAGAAAATTACCAAAAAATCACCCTAAGATAATTTTAAAATTAATCATTCAAAAATTAATATTAATTTTTCATATATAATTTATAAAATTTTCCACATTTAGTTTTAAAACTATTATGACATTAAAATGAAGAAAACATATTTTTATGCATAAAATAGGATTTCTTCATATATTTTTCCAATCTAATCTATTGGATAAGAGTAAAAAATTTTGATTTAAAATATAATATATAAAATACTTTAATATCATTCCAAAATTTCAATAAATGTAATTTATAATATAATACTATTTTGGTGTATTAAATAGTTTTTTATTACAAAATTTTCTTTTTTATCCAAGGGGATTTTTTATTCTGTTATAATTAATTAGTAAAAAATGAATTTTACTATATATTTTCATTAATTATTTAAAAATATTAATAACTAAATATTTAATTTCTATTAGAAATTTTTTATTTTAAATAATAATATTAATACTAATATTTAATACTCAATCTTTCGTGTACCATAAGATATCGAAGAAAGTCATTTTTAAGTGTAATGTAAGCTAACTCAATGTTTTATGCTTTGAAATATATATAATCCATTGAATTTGATTAAAATTTTAACTATAAAAAACCTTCTTGATATATTATATTACTTTCTACATGTGGTGTTGTGTTTCAAACAATCTATAAAATAAAAAGTGATTCTTTAATAATCATCAGGGTCTTGCATTCTCCCCATGTTAAATGAATAGTTTCCTCAAAATTTAAAAGTGATCTTGGAAAAAATGGTATGAAATTTAATAATTTTTCTAATAAATTTAAACATTAAAAAAGTGTTATACAATATATACTTAATAATAAATAACATAAGTACAATGTTCACAAGAAATAGCACATAACTAGGTTTCCATGTATGAGAAAATCAGTGGAAATTGAACATTTGTTAACAGAGATAAAAAATAATTAATTATATGGAGTGATTGAAATTACTAATAAAAAACAAGTTAGTTATTAATAAAACTTTTTGGGGCTCAAAATATTAATTTTAATTTGTTTTAAAGGGTTACTGATATCATCATAAATGATGATACTCGGATAGATTTTTGTTTCAAGATCATTTTTATAAAGATATATAAATCATTTAGTGACTATGAATACAGTGAAATATAATTGACATATTTTTATTTCATAGTAATAATTTCAACCTTTTTTAGTTCATTGAAAAAATCCAAATTCATCACTTATTCAACAAAATACATATCCCAAGATGAATTTTCTGGGTTACTGAAGAACTAAAATTCAATTTTTACATATCCCTAGAAGGTTGAATATTTTTTATAGAACTAAATATTTTCCAAAACCAATATGGTTGATAAATAAATCCCTAATCTAAAAAACTAATACTGTTGGTACATAATTATTTTGTATTAGTCATATTATTTTACTAAAAATATGGAAAAATTAACCAGGTCATCAAATAGGCCATTGGTCAGCTCAAAAACCATACTTTCATTTGGTCATGGTTTCTAGCCCCACCGCCTTGATGAACATGATGGGTTATCACATGAAAAAAAGTTTGTATATTTTATAAATCTATATTAATATAATTCATAACAAAATTTCAAATTAAATAATATGGAAATCTTTGAAATAAAATAAATCAGTAAATAATATTTTTATTATAGATTTCTCCATATTTCTTCATACAAAGTCTAATAATATTATTTTATTATTATTACAATATCTGTAATGATTATATTATCCCTAAAGGCTATGAATTCCTTTAAACATATTTTTATAAAATTTAAATGCATTATTCCTCAAATTACCTTTTCCTTAAAACAAATTATTTAAATAATTTATTCCAAAAAATCCTTAATATTGGTAGACTCCCATAACTTAAAACATAAAAAGAGGTATTTAAGTATCTGAACATATCATTCTTATTAAACTCATAAAACCATGATACTCATCAGACACATATGTATCTCTAAGAAGGACCACCAAATCAATACCTTACCAAAACATTAAGATGTTATTTTATCCATATCCTCAATTTATATTGTAGGGTTAGGTTCCCTAATATATGTTTTAAAAAATCTAGTTCCTAAGGATTCTACTAAACTTCCTTTGATACCAACTATATCAAACCATACCTGAGAATCTTTATATCAGATATTGTTACCATTAAATTATCATAAGATACAAATAATTGCATCCAAATGGATCTATCGGTTTTGTAGTCATGGTTGTAATAGCATATACCTTTCCAGCTATTTACAATGTATTAAATATGGAGGTTGAGGTGTCTCGGGGAGTCATTGTGACTTTTTTCAACACTTTTTATAATTCCCAATTTTTATAATTTTTTCGATGATATCTCATTCCAATGGAGCCTTACCCTGGTAGTGTCACCCTACAGATATCTCACCCTGGCAATATCTCACCCAGGAAGTATCACCATAGCAGTGTCACCCTAGAGGTCTCACCCTGGCTGTCTCACCTTGGTTGTGTCACCCTTATTGTATCACCCAGGCAGTGTCACCCAAGCGGTAGCTCGCATTGGTGGTGTTTCACCATAGATGTTGCTTACTATGGCAGTGTATCGCTCATGTGGTGGATCACAAGCTATCACTCATTCGGCAGTTCCTCATCCAGTGGTACCTCATTTGGAGGTGTCTCGCCCAATGGTGTCTCACTGAAAGTGGCAGGTGGTTCATTGAGATGATGCCTCATCCAGCAGTGCATCATGCATTGGGGTCTCCCCGAAGGTGCATTATCCTGCGGTGCCTCATGTTCCATGATTCCAATCCTTCATTTTTTTTCCATTTAATGTCTCTATTTGATGTAAAATGAGTTTAAGTCCATATTTGAAAGAATTTTGGATTGATTCACTAGAAAAAATCTTATATTTAATATCCCAGGAGTGTAGGGGATTTTAATTTTCCAAAACCCATGGTCTTGACCATATCTAAATTTTTTAGAAAACAAAAAATGTATCCATCCCATTACTATATTTTTATTTTTCCTAATGACAATATATATTCCCCTTTATAAATTCCATATTTTTCATCTTGCTTTGGGATTCCCCAAATCATTCTTCATATATGATTCGAGTAAAAGTTTGATGTAGTTGGTTCATGATTCCATGAAGTTTTCTAGCTGCATGCACACCCCAATATTTGTGCCACCAAGAAGTGAGGATTGCATTTTCTTCCATGTAGGGATTCCTTCATCTTTCTTAATTTTACATCATACGGGATGGGTCTATTGATTTTTTCCCTTATGAGGATATTTAATTCCAAATTAATAAAGAATATATAATTATCATAATAATAAATATACAGGGATGGGGAAAGTGATTCCTTATAATGATGAATGATTATTTTTTTGATATTTTGATTAGTATGGGATAACTACCCACCAAAAGATCATGGTTTTGGGGGGTCCTTTTTTCTTCAAATAATAGTTTATATATTTTATGTTGTTTGGTTCCATTGGATTCTTATATATAAATCTTTTCAACCACGTATACTAGGATAATAAATGGATTCCCTCATATCATACAATTTCAATAGTAACCCCAATATTTACAACTATAATTAAATTAGGGATGCCTTAAAAAATATGAAAATGTATTTTTCTTTCATTTGTGAGGTGATGTTATGTGTGGAATTGTTATGGTTTTCATGTTTTGTGTATGTGGATGAAAAATAGCTATGTAGTGGGGATATTATGGGTGTAAAGTGAAAATGTTGTGAGGATGTGGACCTGTTGATCTGGGAATATGTTTCTAGATGTGTTTATGAGTTTGGGGTTATTTTTGGTCGGTATTTTGGTTTGGGTAGGATAACTTTCAAAAATCATAGTAGTTATTCGGATAAGTGATTCACCTTTAATAACATGAAGAAATAATCACCCTATATCTAGGGGTCATGGTATGATCGGTCCTTAATGTGAAATGACTTAATCTACCATGATTGTTACTATGTTGTGTGGTTTCTCAGGTATTGATAGAATGAATAAATAATCCTTTGATAATATTTGGAGTGACTTGGGATGGTTTCGATAAATATATGATAGTTCATAATGAAGTATTATAGTATTGGTTTTGTGATTTGACATTGTTATTGCTATATAATGAAATGAATGGGTGTTGAACATATGGGTAATGTCAAACAAAAATTGTTTATCTGGATCACTTCCTTCAAAAATGATGGTCATATATCCTAATATTAGGAATTATAGGTGGATGAAATGGTGAATGTTTTTTGATTTGGTTGTTTTCATGAGAAACAAAATTTTGGGCTATAGTGTCTGATACTTTTTATATACTTTTATATTCTTGTGCTTTTTATATGCACCTCACCCACATTGAACACTATGTTTTGAACACACACATATTCAAGGGGGTGTCTTTCCCAACATCCCTTTGGAGGATGGATGACATGCCACCCTCTCTTCCCTACTCTCTCTTCTATACGATGATGACCCAAGATTCTTCAGGAAGGATAAGGTGAGATGTGGTGTCGGAGGTGTCTTTCGGATGAATTATGACCTGATTTCCCAGGTGTCTTTAGGATGAGTTGTGTTGTGCTTTCCCCGGAGTCTTTGGTATTATATGGGATTTTCTATGAGGCTTAGGTGTTTGCTGGTGAGATGTGTTTTGGCGCCCATGTTTGGGATGTAGGTATGTGTTTTGACGACTAGGTGTGCACAATAGAGATGTCTTGCGAGGACCAGGTGTACATGGGTGGGCTGTTTTGTGAGGCCCAAATGTGTGTGGGAAGGATGTGTTGTGAGTCCCACGTGTGTGTAGGTGGCACGTGATGTGCTATATTCAAAACAGGCTTGAGTGCTGGGCCATTTTTCATTGGGGTGTGACGTTGGTGCATGATATAGGCCAGAGAGACCAACTAGGAAATGGTATTTTAGCACCCCCCGCCCCCACGTGATCATGTGCATAGTCTCTATGCGTATATAATTGCCATGTGAGGTTGAACTACTTGCAGTGTAGAGACATGGTAATGGAACATGCATCAAAATTACTTGATCTATTGTTTGATTAGGTTTTTTTCGGGAAGATTAAAATTGATAAAATAATTAAAATTAATAAAAATAAATCTTAATGAAAAATACATACAACTTGGAATTAGGAAATCCTTTTTTACCTTTCATATATGGATCCAGGTCATCATCTGAATAGGGATCATGATGTTTAGATTTAGAAGATTTATTTGGTTGATTGTTGAAGGGTTTATCCAGTTGAGTATGATGATCAAGGTTGAGGACATTTTGTGCTTTACAACGGCATGATTTTGGGGTGTACAAGGGTAGTTTTTCTGATGTGGAGACAAAAGGTTGGCTAGAGGATATAAAGATATACTTTTGTTTGATCTGACCCACAATAGATAACTAGATCCCTTTGTAGTTTTTCATATACGAGGTGATGTGTGTTAGTGGTGCACACAATATCTAGGAGAGTGGAAGGAGATGTACATTTTGTTGGTTGATAATAGCCCCACAAGGCATCGTTAGTTCAATATGGTGGTATGAAAAAACAAATTTATAAAACCCAAACAATTATACTCTATTAAAATGTATTATAATGAATTTTCGGGTGTCAAACACACAGAGATAATTCATATGTTATAAATTATACAGGAAAATATAAATTGGAATTGTTTGTTTTGTTTGGAAAGAAATTAAATAAAGACAGGATTTGTTGGGATTTGAAATCAAATCACAGGCTTGCCTGGTTTAGTGATTTCCATGGGAAAGTGCAAAGGATTTACATGAAAGTGTTCTTATTTAGTTTTGGTGTTGGAGTTGTGCTAGTATAGAACTGTGGTCATGGTATCCTTTCCTACTTATATGATTGGACCATTGGAATGGTTATCTACTAGATTCAATCACAATAATAGGTGACCCAAAACCATGTTTAAACATAACCGGCCTATCTTGTGTAATGGTCATACCCAAAACAGTTTGATTAATTAATTCAATTAAATAATACTCTTAAAATCACAAGCACTATTCATGAATTTGAAAAAATAATGATATTTGGATTTTAATGAATGAGTTTTAGTAATTAAAAAATGAATAAGATAAAAGAAAATAATCCCTATGAACACATCCCCCTATGAATAAAATCACCTGAAACTGTGGGACTACTCACTCATGATGACAGAAAGTGACATGGTTACCCAAGGAGGAATGGCGGAAAAAGGAGGGTCTGGATCATCCAATGGTTGTCCATTGGTGTCTCTAGGCCTTCGTCGGTCCTAGATTGCACTGGAAGGGTGTCTAGATGTGTTCTTTTATAGGAAAAATCATCTCTAACTCTCAACCCATGCCGTTATATTTTCCTCTACAAGTCAACCCCTATATGATTTGTACTTTGGGTACATGATGTGTACCTAATATCCACTTTCTCCTTCATTGCGTTCAGTCTATAATAGTAACATACGCTAGTTTGACTGTCGTAACGTCATGTATTGGTGGTGCATGACATGTACTTGGATCTTGAACTATGTATGCTCATCATGACTTCTCCTATACATATTCACATAAAGATAAATGGTCATGACATTTAGTTTCAGTACACGACATGTAATCATGTTTTCTTCTATTTTCCATCTCTTCTTCATCTCCAATATCCAGTGTCGTGCCGCATTGTTCGGATCATTTTTCATCCACTTAAATTTCATTTTCAAATATCTATAATTTCATTAAAAAGGCATAGAAACAGTAAATACATTCCAAAATATTAAATTTTATTCATTAATGTACAAAAATAAAAAAAATTACATTACTCAAAAATATATTCATGCAATAGAAATATCAGTGGACTTCTAGAATGAGTTCTGGTCAGAGTTCCTTTAATCAACCATCAATGCTGATAAGAGGCATAAGCTACTCTCCCATATGTAGTAGAGTATGTCAATTTGGTAACTAGGAATCAAGTTAAAGGATCTTCTACATTTATCCCCAATCATTTTTCAAGATGATGAGTCTCGTATGAGATGTCTTGCGAACACATTTCTTTCTGCAATCCAGTATATTGTTACTCCTTTTACACTCCAAAAATATTTGGAAGTTCTGGAAAGGGAGAAGGTGATTGAAATGATGCACATTGGAGGAGGTCTGTTGTGAGATGAGATCCAATATAGTTCTTCCCAAAATAGATTTATTATTGGTAGATTTTAGTCCCTAGGTCATTCGAGGTTTCAAGTAGAAAGAATCAAACCTCAGAAGCTTCCATTTTAACCTTAGAGTATTCATAACTTTCCAATTGGAATGGAGTTGACATGTTTCTTCTATGGGGTTCACGACCATCTTCATAACCAGTACCCAATGGCTTCCCCACTCTTAATTTGGTAAAGGTTGATAGGCTCAGCATCAGCCACCGTAGCTGTTTCCAGTGATATCGTTCAAACAGAAGGGGCATAAATATTTTTCTCCGCTAAGGGGAGATTGAGCTAGTAAAGGCTGACCTCATGATGCACCTCATGTTCTGGGACATTGTTCCAAGAATATCCATTAATGTGGTCTTTGGTAGGTAGGTATAGGGGCTGGGAATGGTAGTTACTTGTAGTGGAGCTATTAATTATAGTGGGGCTAGAGATTAATATATGTATAGTTAGTTTGTTTGGCACCCTTTTTGTTCCTTGTTTCGTTGAGGATATTCACACTCTTTCATTGAACCAACTCTATCCCATACTCTATAAATATACATACAGAGTCTTCTTGTGACCTTGGTGTTGAGTATGCCGGTCTGATGCTAGACCAGCTTGTTTGATTTCTGTCGTGGGTGTAGACATTTGATGGGACCACATCAGAACTAGTGGAATATTTTCTTTCTATAGATGAATTCATATGTTGTCATTATCAACATTAAATATTCCAAAAATGATGTTATCAACTACTTCATGAGGAGAGTTTTGTTTTTATATGTGGATGGAAAGAGTATGGTTTTCATCGGTGAGAGGAGTAGTCAGGTGCGTAGTCAGCATGTGGATCCCTTTCTCTTCTTCAAGGGTATGTTTTTAGTGGAATCAGTGGAAACAACTATGTTAGAGGTTCTCATGATCATTCGATAATTTCAGGATGTGTTTCCCCAAGAGGTTGTGATGTTACACCCTCAATGCGATGTTGAGTTTGGGATAGAATTTCATCTTAGTGCTTCTACAATTTTGATGTCCCCTTATCCGATGGAACCTTATGAGTTGTGAGAGTTGACAATTCATATAGATTATATAATAAAGAAGGGTTTAAACCTGACTATTGTGTCTCCATGGGGTTTTCTAGTGTAGTTCAAAAAGTAGGTGGACGATGGTCTGAGGTTGTTCATAGACTATCGGAGGTTGGATCAAGTGACCGATAAAAATCATTACCCTCTTCCAAGAATAAATGATCCCTTCAACAAACAATGATGGGAAATTTGGTTTTATATGATAGATCTGTGGTATGGATATCACCAGTTAAGGGTGAATGAGGGAGATATATCTAATAAATCCATCTGATTTAGGTATTGGAAACTTGAGTTTGTAGTCATTCCATTATGTGTTACGAACACACCCATCAAGTTCATGGAACTCATGAACTCCATCATCTCTAAATTACTAGACATGTTTGTCTTCTTATTCATCGATGATGTCTTAATCTACTATAAGTCGGAGGAGGAGCATGTTGAGCATCTCTGAAATGTCTTACAGGGTCTTCAACACCACCATCCCAATGAAACGTTGTCTATGAGTAAGTTATGGAGATGATAGGTAAATTTCATTGGGCATGTGGTCTATCAGTAGGGTAAAACATTAGACCTATTGAAGGTTGAAGTAATATTTTCTTGGGTAGCACCCAAGAATGTGGAAAAGGTTCATAGATTCCTTGGTTTCTCATAAAATTATTGGATGTTCATACACAATTTATCTTGAGTTTCATTCCCATTGGTGGAATTGAATACGAAACACTAGGATTTTGTATGGAGCAATCAATGTCAGTCAGCGTTCGATTTCTTGAAGGGGATGTTGTTCAGTTCTCTAGTTTCCTGGGAAGGGGGTGATGTTTGAGGGGTTTTATGAACCTTATTATCTAGGATTGGGATTCATGATGATGTTGCAGAAGGATGTAATCACTTAATGTTCTATGAATTTTTTACCCATGAGTGTAAAAATACTACCCATGTTATGTATCTAATAGTTGTGGTATTTGTACAGAATTTTTTGGGGCATTAACTCATTGGAGAGGGGTATGTAGACTTTATTAACCACAAGTTTTTTAGGAATATATTTTCCCATCATTACATGAATTTTCAATAGTGGAGGTGGATGGATTTTCTTCGAGACTACAATTTTGAAATTCCCTAATCCTCAAAAATGGAAATTTTTTGGCCAATGCGATGAGCATATATTCACAAAAGGAGGTTTTTGGAAATATTCTGATGCTTGGAAAGTGATGGAGGAGTTCATATCTTGTTGTTTGGATGCGATAGGGGATGGTGGTGATGGATATTTGGTCCAGATAATTGTTCATTATTATCTGATGAAGAATGTGGATGAGTCTTAGTGGGGAGACTCAGAGGCAGAGGTGATCCACGATATTGTTTTCTATAGTGATGCTCTGGTCAAATGGAAAGATAATGGTCGGAACCAAATGTTGTTTCGTGGAAATTTTTTTGTTTCTATGTAACTGAATGATTGATTCCTTTGTGAGTTTCATAACATATACTTGGTGGTACACCAGAAGTTTCCCAGATGTACCATGGCATGAGGATTCATTTTTGTTGGCTCGTGATTAAATAAGTATTGGTAGAGTTTCTGGATAGGTGCTTGGTTTTCCAATACGTAATGGTTGATCATCATGTTCCTGGTATTTTTTGGTATCCTTTGAATGTTACCGAGTGAAAATGGGACAAAATATCAAAGGAATTCATCATAAGGATACCCAGATATTAGGTAGCTTGTGATGTTATCTGGATGATCGTTGATCAGTTAATGAAATCTGCTCACTTCTAAGCAATCAATTAGTTGAGTGCAGTGGATTCCTAAGAAAAGAGGTACATGGATGAAGTTTTTCATTTTCAGGGAGTTTTGAGGTTTTTTACCTATGATGAATATTCTCAGTTTACCTCCTGAGTCATGAGGGTATTGTTGCATGATTTTGGCACTCAGTTTCACCTCAACACTACCGCCCATGCTTAAATAGTAGGTTTAACGGAACGGACTATCCGGACATTGGAGGATATGTTGTGGGTGTAATGTAAAGGAACTCTCTGGTCCATTACATTGTAAAAATATGGTTTCTAGGGTGTTCTGAGAGGTCAAGGTGACTTATCCCCTACACATGGCCAAATCTTGAGTTCATAAATAGTGTATCCAGAATGGTGAGTTTCCAACGGTGACCTATTTCCTTTGAGAAATTTTGTGTTCATGAACAGTGTTTACAGAACAGTGACTTTCTAATGGTGACCAGTTTTCTTTTTCCAAATTATTATTCCTAGAACAGTGTTTCTAGAATGATGAGGTTGCAACGGTGAACTCTTTCCGTTTCCAAATTTTGAGTTCATGAAAAATGATTCCAGAATGGTGAGGTTCCAATGGTGACCTCTTTCCTTTGTCAAATTTTGAGTTCCTGAATAGTTTTTCCAGAATGGTGAGGTTCCAATGGTGAGGTTTCAATGGTGAGGTTCATTAATAGTGTTTTTCCATTGCCAAATTTTGAGTTCGTGAACAGTGTTTCAAACTTCCTATAGTTTCACCCCTTTAATGTCTCCATTTATATAAAATTATTTTAAAGCCTTGTTTTAAGGACTCTAAGTCTGATTCAAAAGCCATTACCCCTATAATAATTTCACTTATGGCTCAGTATGTTTTTACTTGGCCATCCCTCATGGATTAATTCAATTGATTTTAATGGAAAATCCATAGTATCTTAAACTGCTACTTCGTTAAATCTTCTAAAGGGACGAGATAACTTCCTACCTAATTCTTCCTTCTACTTATCAACTATGAGATGCTCAAACCTTTCATTCCTTCTTGTAGGAGTTACATAATAAAACATTCCTCCTAGAATTGGTTCCACTCTATTTTTTATGCAACCAAGCATTATTGATCAATCTTCAATATAATTTATGATCTGTCATAAATCTGTTGGATTTATCTCCTTCTGTTTACCCTCTCCCTTTAATGGAATGCTATCTCCATGTTACTAATGGACTTTTCTTGGGTGTTGACTGGTGTGGTGGTGTCTAAGCATCCTTGAGTGGATAACCATGTCACAGGGGGAGGAGATCATAACCCATTGTGTGGATCATTCTCCTATAAAGAATTTCAAGAACCATTTGAGGTAGGGGATTCATTGATTCTCTTTTATTTTACTTGAAACTGTATAGTTATCTTTTTTGATCCTAATATATCACAAAGGAATTGACATAATAAATATTTCAACTGGATAAATAAATTGATATTGATCATATGTTATTTCCTCTTTCTTTTCTAGATAGTATGATACCTATTCTTTCTTTTTTTAGATTTTTGGTTCATGATAGAAATTGGTAAAGAACATAAATCCAAAATGAATCGATAATTGTTTGTATAAAGATAAAGAGGCACGTAAATTAATCTGATTCGTCTTGTTGTAATTTGATGTTAATCATATTGGTGCAGTAAGAATGTTAAATTATTTATGATAGCTTACTAGTTAGGTTTCACAAATTTGGAACCTATGAATAATAAATTAGTTAATCCAAGATGGATTAAAATAACTAGTTGTTTGATAAAAGATAATTCTTTCTTGGTTTTTGAGTAACACTCTTTCTTTTTTAAAGGCCAAGAGACCAATTGGTATGATGTTTTTTTCCTACTACTTTTGTTGTGATGGGAGGCTAGATAGCAGTTGTGACTTGTGGGGGCATAGAGGCCTACTAGTTGTGGTAGCAGTTGATTCCTAGAGTGGAAAGATGCATCGGTTTATTCATGTGGGTGTTGGGGGGATATCAAGGATGATGAAATGGGTTAGATGTGAATGTATGGATTCTTTCTGATTTTTATTGGTTGTTTATCTGCTTTACATTTCCCACTGCTCAAGGCTGCTGGTTTTGTATACCATTCATCTGAAAGGGACGAATACGTGCGGGTATTCCATGTACTTTTAGTGTATATCTTCTCAAAGGAGGATGGGTCTATGCTTTGATATAGGCGGAAAAGACACGACATGTAGTTAATATACTCACCCGGTTGAGAACCCTTGTGTTTAGTAGCATATAATGTTTTTATAGAATGCTTGGGATTATGTGAAATTAATACTATAAATAAATAATTGAATAAATTATGTTATCCCATGGGGTTGGAGCTTGCTGGGACATAATGCTGATGTTACAATTTTAAAGGACAATGGACTTTAGGTGTGATGCTAATGAAATATAATGTGTAAATTGAGAATGTTTAATTAGTGTTTAAAGAATTAATCAACGTAAAGTGAAACTGATAAAAAGGGAATGGAGTAATGTAATAAAGCTCTTAAAATGGTTGTGTGCTTATAAGATACCTAGTCTTAGAAGTGGTAGCTAGGAGACCGAGAGACCTTTGCTACAGTTGAGTCTATGAAAAGGTTATTCCCATTGTGAGATATAGTATATTCTGTACTTTTTGTGTTTCTATACTCTACTCCACCCCGAAAGTTAGGGAAATTGACACCCCTGGGATTCTGAGCCCTGGGGGTGTTTTTCCCAACATTCTAGTGGGAGGATGGATGGCTGACTACCCCCTTTGGCCCCTCTCTCTTATCTTGGTAGATAATTGTGTTGGTAAGCACATCAGTTAGTTTTCCACATATTTGTGTGTAGAGGTTTGTAATGGCTAGTGGTTATTCACACACATATATTCTGGATATAGTATACTATGGACTACTACAGGCATAACGTGTATAGGTTGTGACAGCTTGAGGATTCCTACTCAGTGTGTTGGCTGTAATGGCATGAGGTATAATTATAGATGTAGGATATATGTTATATGGGCTATGGTGGCTCTCAGAAACTACCTAGTTACTTTCTTATGTGCACATGGTGGTTTCTTTTGCATGATGTGCATGTTGTGGTACTTCTCCTAGGTGTCTGTGGGAAATCCTTTTTGGACAGAGATTCTTAGGACATGTGACGTTGGTGCAAAGCAGCAAACCAGTGGGGAATTAGTAGTGGGGTAAACTTGATAATCATTATTATATTATATACTCTTGTATACATTACTTGCGGAGTATATCCATGGTGAGGCAGGGAACATATTATAAATGTTTTGGTGATGAGTTAGTCTCACATGTTTCTCACTGTTCTTTTGCGTGCTTTCTTTACATTTTCATGAGAGGCATTGGGTAGGATCCTACTGAGTATACTTTTATACACACCCTATGTAAATATAAACTATTTTTCAGGTCACATGGAGAAGGTTGGAGATCAAGATGGTTTCCACTAGCTTGGGGTTGCATGACATGTTCAGGCATGTGGTTGCTGCTGTTTTTTACTTTCTTTTGCGTATTTTCTATTTTTCCCATTTCAGTTATAGTAGTTTGCATGAAATTACATGTATGTACTTGGGATTTATTATATATTTCTTCCCGAGTTGGAGTTGGTAGGTGTCTATATTATCTCTCTCTTCCTCATGTGTTCTCCTTGAGGTAATGCCTCGCATTTGTGTGTTTACTATACCCTCGAAGATAATCACCAACCCGGGGCCTACCGAATGTGGGACTCAAGGACCACTATCTCCCTTCTCACATTTTCGACCTATAAGGGGTACAATTTATGAGGAGGGGGTCATGAAAGAGTGGTATAAGAGTCCTGTTTGAGGGATAAGATAGAGTTTGGAGTTAGGAAAATGTGATGTTTCATGGGTTGGTATGGAAATAATGTCAGTCATGTTTAGAAAGTGATGTAAACACTAGAGACTGGCTAAGTCATAGGCGTTTAGGTCCCCCTATGATCTGATCTGTGGAACTTTATGTTTACAATGGATACTAAACGAGGTGATACTAGTTGCAGGGTAGATACCTAGAAAAGGATCATGCATCATTCTTCATTGTGCCTATGTTTGAATGTGTAGACCTTGGGATAGGTTTACCTAAAATGAAAAAAAGAAAATAATTAATTAATTAATGTTGAGTCTTCTATATTCCAGGTTTAGGAGATATAATTTTTTGTCATTTTTCATGTATGGATCTAGGTCGATTTCTTCATCAGGATATCATAGAAGATGTCCAGTAGGATGTTCCAGTAGATCACTGCCAGGTAGTGGTAGATGATGACGACACGTAGAGGATGAGACTCCGAGAGTTTCAGTGCTAGAGTCTATAGAAGTATGAGGGCTCCGTTTCAGATGCAATCACAGAAGACTAGTTAGAGGATGTGGAGATTGGATTTAGTTTGATCTGTGCTCAGAAAGAGCACAGTGTGTCCTTGGTTATGAAGAAGCTACGTGGAGCAACGAGGTAGTGGTGGTTCATGTTCCATGGGGATCACACGGTGTCAGCGATCTCATGGGAGGAGTACCGAGATAAGTTTAGATTAAAGTTTCCTTATTCTACTACGAAGGTTTCCAGTTACCAGGTGCTTCATACCCTTCGACACGGGAGCTCTAGTGTTTGAGAGTTTGGAATATATTTCAGAAACCTTTTATGATATGCTTTGGACCTGTGGCCGGAATAGGAGGCATGGGTGAGGCGTTTTGAGGAGGCCTTGCATCCATAGATCCAGTGCCAGGTCACCCCATTTATGATGAAGAAATATCGTGAGGTGCTAGAAAGGGAAATGGTCATCGAGAGGACATTGGCCAGAACCAAATCATCATGAGAGGGGTGTCATCATGATTCCTCACGAAGCAGAGTTATGGTCCGGGGTTCTTGGTTTTCATGGCAGAAGAGTTTATGTTTGTCCAAGGGTAGGTCCCAGCCCTCAGTATCTTGTTTCTCTAGGGGCAGTGGCTCTCATTCCTATGTCAAGGGATTAGGAACTTTTTTCCTTTTGGTGGTTGAGTTCATTAGCAGAAAAAGTGTCCAACCTTTCAAATAAGTCATCGTCCACTGGATTTTTGGCTCTAGGTTCCTCTATTGAGACAGTTCCAATCGAGGCAGTAGTAGTAGGTTGCACCGGCTTTAGATTTTCAGATGGTAGATGGGGAATGTAGAGGAAAACCATGTGACTCTCCCCATACTTAGAGAGTAGAGTGAATCCAGGGTGGTGGTCTTCATTAGGGTCAGAGAGGCCGTGGAGGAGGTCATGGTCAGCTTCATGCTTTAGCATTACCTGTTCCAGGACAGTCATCTGTTGTTCAAGGTACAAATTGCCTATTTTCTACTATTGTGTATTCATTGTTTGATTCTGGAGAGACACACTCCTTCATATCACCTACCCTTTTCCATGCTTTGGGACTTGAGGTAGAGAGGCTTCATGTTCCCTTAGCGTTGACCAGACCAGTTGGAGGTCATGCAGACTTGTTTGAGGTATGTAGAGACTGTGAGCTAATTATGGGGAAACACCACTCTTGGGGATATTTCCTATGTTTATGAATACAGCTATATGATGAAATACTCATCATGGATTATTTTTATTTGATGTAGGCTATTGTGGATTGCTTTAGGAGGCTGGTTGTGTTTTTTTATGCGAATGGAGAGCTAGTGGTGTTCGTTGGCAAGCGAGACCCTCGAATGGTTCAGAGGTGTGTTCCATCCTTATCATCCATGATGGCTGATCTAATGCTGATTTCATCATAGGTTTAGTAGTTGGGATTTTCTTGGGTCATAGAAGAGTACCCCGATGTCTTTCCAGAAGAGGGTGTATCATTACCCCCTCGACATGAGATCAAGTTTGGGATCGAACACAACTAGAAGGGTCTCTTATCTCTATGTATCCATATAGGATGTCCCCTTGTGAGTTACAAGAGCTACGTATAAAAATTTATGGTCTATTACTATGTTGTTTGGTTTGGCCTAGTGTGTCACCATGGGGTGCACTATTTTTGTTTGTGATGAAGGCTGAAGGTAGTTTGTAGTTGTTTGTCGATTATCATCACTTAAAAAATGTGATAGTTAAGAATATCTATCCTCTTCCATGTATAGATGATTTATTAGATCAACTGAAGGTTTAAAGTTTTCCCTGAAGGATTGTTTTGTAGATTGGATGTCATCAGTTATATGTGAAGGATGAGGATATCTTGATGATTGCTTTTTGTTGTTGCCATGGGCATTATGAGTTCGTTATAATGTTGTTAGATGTGATGAATGATCTAGTTGTGTTCATGGTATTGATGAATATTGTGTTCTATGAGTTCCTGGACACATTCGTGGTGGTTTTCATCGATGACATCCTTGTGTACTCTTTGTCCGAGGAGGATCATGTAGAGCATCTACACATGGTTTTGGGAGTTCTTCGTCACCATAAGCTATTTCGGAAGTTGCCGAAGTGTGAGTTCTGTGATCAAGAAGTCTGTTTCTTGGGACACGCTGTGTCCTAAAAGGGAGTATCTATGGATCCATTGAAGATAGAAGTAGATGTGTCTTGGGCATCCCCCAAGACATTATTAGAGGGGCGAAGTTTCATTTGTCTCGCTAGCTACTATAGGAGGTTTGTAGCAAATTTCTCTCGAGTTGTGACTCCTCTGACAACTTTGACCCGGAAGGATCAGGCGTTCATATGGACTGATCAGTGTTAGACAGCATTCGAGTATCTAAATAAGAAGATAGAATGTGCTCCAGTTCTCTATCTTCTAGGTGAGGGAGTTCAGTTTGATGTTTTCTGCGATGCTTCGCATCTGGGGTTTGGTTGTGCTCTGATGCAGTAGAGATTAGTTGTTTTTTATGGGTCTCAGCAGTTTCATCCCCATGAATGTAACTATTCCATCCCTGATCTCGAGTTGGTATCCATGGTGTTTTCTATGAATATGGGGATAAATTACCTCATTATAGAGCGCTTTGTGGTTTTCACCGATCATAAGAGCCTAAGGTATGTTTTCTCCCAGTGTGACTTAAACTTACGACATCATCAGTGGATGGAGTTCTGATAGGAATACAACATCGAAATGTCATATACACTTGGAATGATGAATTTTGTAGCTGATGTGCTGAGTTGAAAGACACATAGTGATGCAGTATGTGAATATGGTGAATCCTAGAGAGTAATAGAATAAATTTCAGCATTACATCTTTAAATTGGAGAATTTTGGGGTAGAGGTTGTATTTTTTAGATGACAGTGAAGTCATCTCTAGTGAAGCAGGTGGAAGAGTCCCAAATGTGGTATCTAGAGGTGGAGGTGTGAAGATATTGAGTTTTTTGTGGTGAGTCCCATGATGGTTTTTTTGAGGATGAACAACACTTAGTGTTATATCACAAGAGGATTTTTCTTCATTTGACTATGCACAAGACAGTTCTCAGATAGTTCCATAGATCTCCATTAGTGGTGCATCCTAGAGTGACTAAGATGTTCCAAGCCTTGAAAATCTGGCTAGGGCTGATGTGTGTTGTTGCAGAGTTTGTGTCTTGATGCTTGGTCTGCAAGAAGGTGAAGGCCGAACATCGTGTTCTTGGTGGTCTGCTCCAGTAGTTTGATGTTCCTTAGTGGAAGTGGGAGTATAACTAAATAGACTTTGTTACTGGTTTACCTCGGGCTCAGGGAGGACATGATGCCATTTGGGTGGTAGTGGATCGTTTAACAAAATCAGCCAACATCATAGAAATCAAGGAGTCAATCTCAGTGGATGTTTTTTCGAGGTAGTAACAGGATAAGGTGGTGAGACTTCATGGAGTTACAAGGACGATATTTTCTGATCCAGATCCTCATTTTATGTCTATGGTGTGGAGAGGTCTCCAGCATGCTTTTGGTTATCAGCTATGCCTTATCACTTCTTTTCATCCTTAGAAAGATGGTCTGACAAAGTGGACCATCCAAACTCTTGAAGACATGTTACTCTCTTGTGTCCTGGATTTTGGTGGTTTGTGGATGAGGCTATAACCCTTGGCAGAGTTCTATTATAGCAATTTTTTTCACTCAACCATTAGTATGGAACCATTTGAATCCTTGTATGGACAGCCTTCCCATTCTCTGTTGCGCTGGACTGGGTTTGGAGAGTCAGAAATTATCATATCGGAACCCGTGTAAAATACAACAGAGATGGTTCATGTGATTTGTGAGAGGATGAAGATAGAACAAGATAACCAGAAATCATATTCCAATCAAAGGAGGATACCCTTAGAGTTTGATATTTGGGATCATGTGTTTCTGAAGGTGACTCCCTGTCATGGGCAGTGAAGGTTTGGTCATGGGATTAAGCATTATCTCCAGATTTTTGGGACTTTCGAGGTGTTAGCTTGTGGTGGAGTTGTGGCCTATTGAGTAGAACTTCCCCCGCAGATGAGCCATATACATGATGTTTTTCATGTATCACAACACCATCATTATCTTCATGATGACTCTAACATCATTGATTAGGGAGAGATTAATGTTGATGATGATGCGACCTGTGAGGAGAGACCTATGGAAATCCAATACCGTAAAGAGAACGTGTTTCACGGGCATTCTATCCCATTGGTTCGTGTATTGTGAAGAGATGGTGGCATCAAGGAGATTACCTTGGAATGTGAGTCATAGATACATTCTCAGTACCTAGATTTTTTTATGTTTAACTCTATTCATGTTAAAAAAGAAAGAAAATTAGAGATAGATATTCTTATTGAGGTTGTAGACCTTTTGTGTTTATGAGATGAATTTCATTGGTTGCTTCTAGTGGATTTCTCTTTTTTGAGATATATCATGATGGGTGTTTGTTTAGACTTTATTTTGGTTTCCACTTAGGTTGGTTTTGAATTCATGAGGATGAGAATGTTTTGAGAGGTATCTAATGTAATGTCCTGAAACTCTCTGGCCCATTCCTTTGTGAAAATATGATGTCTGAGGTGTTCCAAGTGGTCAAGGTGACTAATCACCAATACTTTGTCAAATTTTTAGTTCATGAACAGTGTTTTTAGAATTGTGAGGTTCCAACGGTGACATGTTTCCTTTTCAAAATATTGAGTTCATGAATAGTGTTTTCCAAACTGCAATTTTCTGACAGTGACCTCTATTCTTTACCAAATTTTTATTCCATGAACAGTGCTTCAAGAACGGTGAGATTCAAATAGTTACCACTTTCCTTTGCCGTATTTTGTGTTCATGAATAGTGTTTTTAGAATGGTGAGGTTCCAACGGTGTCCTCTTTCCTTTGCCAAATTTTAGTTCATGAACACTGTTTCTAGAAAGGTGATGTTCTAATAGTGAGGTTCAAGAACAATGTTTTTCCTTTTCCAAATTTTGAGCTCATGAACAGTGTTTCCAGCTTCCTATAGTTTCACCCATTTAATGTTTCATTGGACGTAAAATGCATTTAAAGCATTTTTTTAAGGACTCTAAGGCCGATTCGAAGGCCAAAAATCCAATATTAATTTATCCTAAGGCTTAGGATGTTTTTACATTTTCATACTATGTGGTTTAATGAAATCCTCTTTTAATGGGAAATCCAACATATCACAATCCGATGCTCCAATAAATCTTATAAAGGGATGAGATATCTTCCTCCCTAATTCAACCTCCTTATTCTTAGTTGTGAGATGCTCGAACCATTCATTCCTTCCCATAAGAGTTTTATAGTAAAAATTTCATCCTAGGATTGGTTACACTCTATTTTTTATTTAACCAAGCATTATCGATCAATCTTTGATATAAGGTATGATCTATCTTCATTCTTTTGGGTTAATTGCTTCCTATTTCCCCTTTCCAATTACTGTAATGCTATCTCTATGTTCTTAATGGAATTTTCTTGGGTGTTGATTGGTGTGGAGGTGTTTCAGTATCCTCGAGTTGACACAGTTGTCATGGGGGGAGGAGATCGTAACCTGTTGTGTTGATCATTCTCATATAATGAATGTCAAGAACCGTTGAGGTAAAGGATTTATTGCTTCCCTTTTATTTTATGTGTAGATGTATAGTTCACATGTTTTATCCCATTAGATCGCAATAGAATGTACATAATAAATATTTTAACCGGATAAATAAATTGATATTGATCGTATGTTATTACCTCTTTTTTTCTAGATAGTGTGATATATATGCTTGCTTTGTTTATCTTTTCATTCTTGATGGAATTTGGTAAATAACGTAAACACAAAATTAATCGATTATTGTTTGGTTAATGATAAAGAGTCATGTAAATGAATCTGGTTTTTCTTATTGTAATTTTATTATAATAAAATTGGTGTTGTAATCATGTTTAATTATTCATGATATCTTACTGGTTAGGTTTCCCGAATTTGGAACCTACGAATAATAAATCGGTTAATCCAAGATGGATTAAAAGGACTGGTTGTTTGGTAATTATATAATTCCTTAAAGGGTTCTGAGTTACCCTTTAGCTTGTTTAAGGGCCAAGATCCCAATTAGTATGATGTTTTTTCTACTACTTGTGTTGTCATGTGTTCCTGGATGGCTATTGTGGTATGTGGGGGCGTGGAGGCCTATTGGTTGTGGTAGCAGTTGACACCTAGAGTGGAGAGATGCATCAGTTTATGCAAGTGGGTGTTGGGGAGGACACTAGGGATGATGAAATGGGTTGGTTGTGAATTTTTGGATGCTCTCTAATTTATATTTGTTGTTTATCTACTATAAATTTCCCACTTCTCAAGGATATTGGTTTTGTATACCCTTTTTACGGAAGGGGAAAAGACATGTGGGTTATACCACGTTTATTCCATGTTTATATTCTCTTGGGAGGATGGGTCTACGCTCTTGCTATAGGCAGAAAAGACTCGATTATTAGTTCATTTACTCACCGGGTTGAGCCCCTTGTGTTTAGTAGAATAGAATGTTTTTCTATAATGCCTGAGATTATGGGAAAGTAATGTTGTAAATAAATAATTGAATAAATTATGTTAATCCATGGGGTTATATCTTGTTGGGAAGTAATGCAGAGGTTTCAATTTGAAGGGATAACGGACTTCGGGTGTGATTCTATTGAAATATAATGTCAAAATTGATAATGGTTAATCAATGTTTAATGAATTAATTAACGTAAAGTGAAACAGATAAATAGGGAATGAATTAATGTAATAAAGCTCTTAAAATGGTTGTGTGCTTATAGAATACCTAATCATAGAAGTGGCAGTCGAGAATCTAAGAGACGTTAGATGCATTTGAGTCTATGACTAGGTTATTCCTACAGTGTTGTTGTGAGCTATAGTTTATTCTGTACTTTCTGTGTTTCTATATGATACTCGTCCCAGTCAGTTAGGGAAACTGACACCCCATGGATTTTGATCCATAAGGGGTGTTTTCCCCAACATTCCGGTGGGAGGATGGATGGCTGACTACTCCCATTGGCCATGCTCTCTTCTCTTGGTAGTTACTTTTTCTAGTAGGCATAATGGTTAGTTTTCCCCATATATGTGTGTAGAGGGATATAATGGCTTTTGGTTATTCACACATGTATATTCTGGATATAGTATCATATGGAAAATTATTGGTGTAATGTGTATAGGCTGTGACATGTTGAGGATTCTTACTCGGTGTGTGGTCTATAATAGATTGAGGTATAATGCCTGATGTATGATACCCATTATTCAAGTTGTGGTGGCTCCCAGAAACTACCCAGTTACTTTCTGGTGTAGACATGGTGTTTTTGTTGCATGAGGTTCATGTTGCGGTGCTTTGCCCAGGTGTTTGCGGGAAATCCTTTTTGGGGAGAGAAGCTTAGGGAATGCAACTTTGGGGAAAAGCTGAAAACTAGTAGGGAAGTTGTAGTGGGGTACCCTTGATGTTATTTATTATATTATATACACTTGTATTCAATACTTTGTGAGTGCAGACATGGTAGGGTTGGTAACATAGTATACATATTTAGGGGATGAGTTAGTTTCACTTGTTGTTCACTGTGCTTTAGCGTACTTTATTTACTTTGGCACAAGAGGATTCAGGGAGGATCCTACTGAGTATACTGTTATAATCTCCCTATGTATATATAAACTATTTTTTAGGTCACTTGGAGCAGGATTGAGATCAAGCTATTTTCTACTAGCTTGGGGTTGCAGGAGCTGTTCGGGCTTGTGGTTGCTACTATTTTTACTTTCTTTTGGGTATTTTCAGTTTTCCCCTTCTAGTTCTAGTAATTTTCATGACATTACATATTTTTACTTGGGATTTATTATATATTTCCATATGAGTTGGATTTGATGATTTCTATCTTATCTCTCTCATCTGCATGTGTTCTCGTAGAGTGTAATGCCTCCAATTTGTGTGTTTACTATACCCTTGGTGCTAGTCTCCAACTCGGGGCCTACTAGAGGAGGGACTCAGGGGTCACTATCTCCATTCCCATAATGCCATCCCAAGAGGTGTACACTTTGTGGGGAGGGGGTCATGATAGTGGGTGTGAATCTTGGACATTGATGGATCAAGTGTATGAAAATTGAATTTGGTGGAGTTTTCTTGTAAAAATATTTATCACACTTTCATTACCATGGATCCATTTAGATATTTTTTTAGAGGTGATTTCATTCTATTTTGTCTAGATAGAGGTAGGGGAGACAATTATTCTTGGTCTCGATGTGGTATAGAACATGACATAAAAGGTTCAGCTTGTTTATGAGAGGATGAAAGCAAGGCAGGACTAGTAAAAGTCACATGTTGATCATATAAGTAGACCCTTCTACTTTGTGGTTGGGGACCATGTGTTCATGAAGGATTCACCACAATGTGGGAATTAGAGGTATGTCCATGGGAGTACAATTGGTCTATGGATTGTTAGATCCTTTGAGGTGTTTGGAGAGTTCACAATGAGGCATATGAATTAGCACTGCTATCATGGTTGCATTTGTTCCCCGACATATTTCATGTATCTCAAATTTTTCAGTATCTTCATGATGAATCACATTTAAATGAATGGGGAGAGTTAGATATTAAGGATGATGTCAATTTTTTGTAAAAACTAGTAGAGATCTAGGATCATCGAGAGAATGTGATTCATTGATGGATCATTCACATGGTTCGTATGTTCTGGTGGAATGGTGGATAAGATTAAGAGTTATTTGTTATGAGAGATGGAGATATGTTCCCAATGCCTAAAAATGTTTTGAGTTTTGTCTTGTTCCATTTTTCTTTATAATGATATTTTTTAACATGTTTGATTATGAAATGAGTTTCTTTCTAGGGGTTTTGATGTATGTGTTGTGATGTGTTATGAATTCCTAACATATGAAAATGGGATTACCTGACTCCCAATCAAGATGCATTAACAATGAGGCAATTAAACTCATTTGGGTCAGTTAGTGTTTCCCAAAGTGGAGTGTATCTTGACTAGGAGTATGGAATTTCTCAATTCATGTGTCTAAGATAGTGTGGTTTGTTTGTACAATTTTTTTTTTGTGATTTTTGGGTTAACATGTCGACAACTATGATGATAAAGCTTGGTTAGCAGGTTTGAGATTAGGTGGTCTTGAATGTAAGTGTTTCCACTCTAGTTTTTGAAGAACGCAAGAGGGTTTATCATTGAATGTTCATGAGTTGAGTTGGAAGAACTCTTTCTTGCGTAAAATACCCTTGGGTGGTATCTCAGGGGATTTTTCTTCAAAAACTTTTCCTATTTTCTTTTGGGTTGGTTTTGAATTATTGAGGGCAAGAATTGTTTTAGTGGTATCTGATGTAATGGAACAAACCATTCCAGTACCTTACTCTTTAAAAAATCTAGTGTTTGATGTGTCATGGGGAGTCAAGGTGACAATTTTCAAGACTTTTCAAAATTCCCTATTTTTCTATGTTTTCCAATAATGTCTCATGAAAATGGTGACTTAGCCTAGTAGTGTCACCCTAGTGGTCTGTCACCCTAGAGGTTTCTTAACCAAGTGATGTCACCCTAGAAGTGTCACCCGTGAGGTGTCACCCTAGTGGTCTCACCCTACCAGTATCACCTTGGTGGTAGGTCACGCTAGATATGTTTCACCCTTGCGGTCACTCGTGCTGGAAATGTATCACCCTATAAGTCACTCAATGGTGGTCGCTCGTTGGTGGTCACTCATCCAGCAGTACCTCATGTAGTGTTACCTCACCTGGTGGTGTCTCGCTCAATGGATTCTCAATGACGGTGGCTGGTGGTTCATCCTATTGGTTCCTCGTCCATCTATGCCACATTTAGTGGTTCCTCTCTAGAGGTTCCTCATTTGGCGGTTCCTTCTGTACAGTGTTTCCAGTTCTCCTAATTTTTCTATTTTAATATCTTTATGTCACGTAAAATGTATTTAAGGATAAATTTGAAATTATTTTAGAACAATTCAAAAGCTATAAATCCTATATTTAATTTCTTAAGAGTCTATTGGATATTAATTTGTGAATACAAGTGGTCTTGACCTAATCTACCATTATTGGGAAATCAATACTGTATCTAACCTATTAATCGGTTTAGATTTTCCCGAAAGAGGATATATATTTTATCTTTTCCATTCCTTCTTACTTCCTCTTTCGACAGGATTACATGAATCCTTCTTCTTATAAGATTTGTGTAACCTACAGTTGGAGTTTTTCTATGATTCCTTGGAGTTTTCATGTTGCATGTGTGCCCCTATTTTTGGGTAACTAGGAGGCACCAGTCGCATTTTCTTCCATGTAGGTTTTCCATTGTCTTTCTTCATTGTGAATCATGCAGGTTGTGTATTTTTATGTTTCCCCTTATTATTGTTTATTCTAAATTATTAAAGGCAATAAAATTGGTTTCATAATCAATATATATGGGCTAGGGAACATGACACATGATCTTGGCGTATTATTATTATTTTGATATTGGGATTTTTATGGGAAATGAACCCACTACAAATAATGGTAGATGAGGGTCCTTTTTTTCACATATAATGTTTTATATCTTGTATATTTATTGGTTCTATTGGATGATTATATATAAAAATTGATAACCACGTATACACAGCTAATTACTAGATTCTCTATAATCATAAAATTTCTATGATAACACCAAAATTTACAAGGGTAATTAATAAAGGTATTTCTTATAAAATCTAAAAATGTATTTTCCATGGTATTTGAGGTGATGTTATGTGTGGAATTGTTGTCATTTTTATGTATCGGAGGAGTGGATGACATGTGGTTTTGTAGTGGGGCTATGATGAGTGTGCTGTGATTATGCAGAATAGCTATGATTCTATTGATCAAGGAATATGTTGTTGCATGTGGTTGTGAGTTAGGGGATATCTTTTTTTGATATAGTGGATTTGGTTGGATGAGTTTGAAAAAGGACAACAATAATTGGTATGGGTGCTTCACCATTAATAACCTGAATAAATGATTCACCCCATATCTTGAAGTTGTGGCATTATGATTCCTTAATGTGAAGTATGTTAATTTACCATGACTGTTACTATGTTTCTTAGTTGTATGGGTAGTGATGGAATGAATAAATAATTGTTTGATAAATTTTGGATTGAAATGGGTTGGTTTGGTTAATAATATATAAGTGGAAATTGAAATAATAAAATGGCGGGTGTGTAAGTAAACCTAGATAATGCAAAATAATGAAATGAATGGATGTTGAACATAGGGGTAATGTGAAGCCACATTTTTTTATTTAGATATTTTCCTTCTGAAATGATCATTATAGACCCTAATATTTGCATTTAGAGGTAGAAAAACGGTGATAGTGTTTTGAGTTGGTTTTTTTATTCAGAACCCATATGTTAGGATGTAGTGTTTGATACTATACTTATACTTATATTTTTTTTTGATTTCCACATTCACCCATACCAACACTGAGTTCTATGTGATGAACACCCACATAGTCACGGCAGGTTTTCTTTCACAACATCCTAGTGGGAGGATGGATGGATATCAACTAACACTTCCCTGCTCCCTCTTCCAGATGAAGACATCACAAGATTCTTTAGGCAGGATGTTATGAGATGTGGCTTCCCATGTTTCATTGTGTTGAGTTATGATGTTCTTTCCTAGGGGTCTTCAGGATGAGTTGTGATATGATTTTCCATCTGTCTTCAGTATGAGATGGGATGTTTTGTGAGGCCCATGTGTGTGAGGGAGGGATGTGTTTTAAGGCCTAAGTATGTGTGAGAATGATGTGTTTTGAGACCCAGGTGTGTTCTAGAGGGATGTGATGTGGTATATTCAAAAGTGGTGGGAGTTCTAGGATGTTTTCTATTGGATTGTGAGAGAGAATAATTATTGGAAAAGTGGTGCAGGGTACCCTATCATTGATATGCCATGTATTATTTTACATGACGTGTGTTACATGGTGAGTGTGCCTTCGTGATGTTGGGATGGTTAGTATAAATGTTTAGGTGATGTTTGGTTCTGTTGTTTTCTCACATGATCATTAATATTCTTCTCTCACATGTGCATGAGAGACATTGGTTTTCCTATTGAGTATACTTGTATGATCATCCTACATATATTGAACTACTTTTAGGTTTCCATAGGGATTTAGGGGACCGCTTTGGGCTTTACTAGATCGAACGTTGGGACAATTTTTTTTGGTAATATATACTTTTAGTATTTACTTTAGGGACCCTTATTACATATGTTTTATTTATACAAGCCTTGAGAAATGGTTTTCTACTTTCAATTTTATGTTATGTCTTGGTGTTTTTTTGGATGATTCAGTCTATGTCCTAATATTATTTTTTATAAAGGGTAATATCTCCCATATTGTGAGATCGATACACCCTTTGTTCTAGTAACCATCCTGCCGCCTACCGGGGGTAGGAATCAGGGGTCATTATCTCCCATTCTTCATTTCCAGTATATTAGGGGTATTTTTGGAGGGAGGGGTCATGAAATTAGAAAACTATTTGTTTACATGAAACATACATTACATTTGGAATAAAAAAAATTAATATATAATTTTAAAAAACATTATTCCATCTAGTGAATCCTTATCAATTAGCTATAGTATCCTTCATGAATTCCTGGGGAATGGAAACAAATTAAGGGTGAGCTAAAATTCTGATTATGGTTTAAGTAAAATGAGTTAAATAATGAATAAATGAGAATAATAAATATGGAAACATAAATAACTGAACAAAAATTCCAATTAAATAACTAGACAAGGAATAATAAATAAAAAAAGGTAAATAATTGAACTAAAATTCCTTTTAAAGGAATTCACATGGAATAATCAATTTGGAATTATAAATAACGAAACACACATATCATTTAATAAATACTATGAAAATTAAATTCCTGCATAGATTTTTTTTCATTTTGAAAATCTCATATATACTAATGAATTAATTATGAATCAAAGGAATACTTAATTACTAGAACTATTCCTAGGAACATGGAAACATTACTATTAATACTGATCAAAATAATTTTGAAAACATACTGGGTGAAAACTCATTAGCTGAGCCTAGAAAACTAAGCCACCCCATGAGACCATTGATTCGTCATGGTTCTTACTTTAAACGGTCTCCAACCCATAACATACCACTCTAAATCATTCCTCCTATATTTAATAATCTATTTAATTCATAAACAATGTTCTTCATAAAATATTTATATTTATTAAAAAATATGATTTTATCAATATTTTTCCTAGATTATCAAGTGATATTCAATGTAAAAACCTTATTTAAAATTTGAATATGGTTTAATAAATAATCATATCCTTGGTAAATAATGTGTATATAGATGAAAGACTAAAATTCCAATGGTTACTATAATGTTAATAACGCATGGATAAGTAAACGACAATAAAAATTGATTTATGAAACTAAATGTAAATAATATATTTATTAAAAATAATCATAACTCATCTACACGAAGAAGAAGGATGATATCAATATGATGTATAACCATTGGATTTAGAATATGGTTTTTTTCATAAATGGAATAAAATTTTATTTAAAAACGTTCTTGGGGAAAATAACGATTTCATATTGAAAATCATTTTGAAAATCATTTTCATTGAAAATAACATTTAATTTTTTTAAAAAACAATATATATAACTTCATGAAATTTTAATGTAAGCTTCTTGTAAATAATAGAAGGTAATTATGTATATTCTATAAAACGAAGAAAAAAAATTCCGTTTTTCATTTTAAAAATGATAGAAAATTGACCTCTTTGGAAAGAGGAAATAATGTTCATTTGAAAACATTTTTAAAATCAAAAATGGGAAAAAATTATTTAATAAATCATTTTTAAAATTTTGAATTCTTTTGAATTTTTTTATAAAGGCGTGGTTTTGTGTGAAAATAGATTTTCGACCAAAGAGAGAAATGATGTCGGGTTATCATAAAAACATGTTCTAAGATATTTTAAGTAAAAAAAGTGGTAAAATGGTTTTATTACATGAAAATAATCATCAATAACTATTGGAGAATAAAATTAAATTTATTTTTGGAAAATGATCAAATAACTTCATCTAATGTAAATTCAACTGTTAACAATCCTAAAAAAATATATTTTGTTGTAAACCCTTGAAAATATCATATGGTCATAGATGGAATCAACCAATGAATTTATTATCTGAATCAAATATAAATTCCAATAAATAAAATTTAAATAAATAACATATATTCAAAATTAATTACATACCTTATCTTATAATATTACCAACAATATGGATATAATATAGCCAAATGAAAAATAATTGAGTAATTGAATTCATTACAACTTTGTAACATTTAATTCAAATCTACATAGATAAAAAAATAAAATTCAAACATAAAATACCCTGAATAATGATATATTCATGATATTACCTAATTAGGGGTGTCATATACACCATATAAAAGTAATGAGGGGCATTTCGTTATAATATGCCACAATAAAATAAAATTCATATGGAAATCTCTTACCTATCACATATGTTTTGGTAGTAAATGAATTAAACTCTTGTGTGGTGATTTTAAAAAAGTTATCTACTTATTAGAAAATAATATTAATATTTATTATGTCATATATGATCCCTTTATAAAATATTATTACTTATTAGATAATAATCATATATTATTTTCACCATTTTGTGTAATAACATTCATTGTTTTTAAAGTATGTTTTGACCTCTTATTTTTTTCCCTGAAACATTGATCATGATTTAATTAAATCCATAATTTAAACCAAGATGTAAATATCATATATAATCACTATTTTTTTATTAATCCCTAAAAAAAATTATAGGAACTGAACCACACCATTCACAGAGATGGTAGGTCGCACTTGTGCATGAATGATGTTTCAATTTTTATATCATATTGAAATAAAGAAAATTAAATGACATATATATTTTAATTATTTTATATTTTTTATGTCATTTATATTACATAATTTTATTAATTCCATCATTAATACATTCCATGTAAAAAATGAATGAATCGCATCGTTACACGAGTCTACAATCTGATGTTCAGATGAGTGACATTATCGTATTCCCAAAAAATGGAAATAATGAAGGTATGTTTTATATAATAATTAAATAATAATATAGAAATATTAAATATCATAAATATAATTTATAATATCATGTATATCATTATGAAAAACATTTAAAGGTATTAATATAAAAATGAACAATTTTGGTTTGCGAGGCGGTAGTCCTCCGTACACAGAAATGATGATTTCATAATCCATTTGATTGAAGTGTTTTTATATTTGGGTATTAAACATAAAAAATAAAAATATTATTTTATTAAAGATATTTTCATTTTATATGATCATGATATATAAATAATTTCTAGAGGTGGTGAAGGAAATAACATAAAACTTCTTTTAGAAAAACATTACCTCTTCTTTGGGTATTCCTGTTATGATTACACTATGATTATAATATTGTGGTTTTTTCAAATATAATTCCTCTATTATTAATTTAGGTAATTTTATTAATTAGTTTGGTAGATTATTTCTTTTAAAAATGGCTTGAGAGGTATTAAGAGAGTATGAGAGGAGGATGCCTTTTATAAGTGGGGTGAGTGGAAAACTAGTAAATTTTTAAGAGTATATTACAGTACTCTTTTTAACTTATAATGTGGATCCAATAAATGAAAAACATAGTAATATAAAGTATTAGGTTTATATATGTCCATAAAATGGTTTTTGGATACGTTTTTTGGTCATTTGGCGTGTTAATTTTAAATATTGTCCCATTAGAAAACTTATTTCTCTCTTAAATGTTGTAATTAATTTTAACTTATTTCACTAATAACATTGATATAATTTTATTATGTAATTATTAGAAATTATAAATTAATCATATTTAAAATACGGAATCCATTTTTCTAAATTAAAACCATTAAATTGGCATAAAGTAATTTAAAATTAATCCTGCGGACTAGAGGGAAAAGTAGGTTTTTATAGTGAAAATGTTCAAAAGATTACTATGATTTTATATAGAAAATAAACACAAAAATTATTGAAATGAAATAAAATGGATTACTAAAAGTATAATTGATCTATTTTTACTCTAAAGACAATTAAAAATATAATTTAACAAGATCATTTATTTAGGCTAAAATGAATCTTCTCAATTAAAATCTAGTTTTCCCATTCATTATAAAAAGAAACATCCCATGAAATACCAAAAAAATCACCCTAATATAATTTTTACATTACAATTTTAAAATTAAATTTTTATTCAATTAATAATTATAAAATTTTATTACATTAATTTATAAACAAACTATGCCATTAATTGGTTGAATGTATCTTTTTATGAAAAATATTGGACGTGTTCTTGTCTTATATATATATAACCTATTAGATGAATTTCAAATAATTTTACAAAATATATAACATATAAATTTCATTAATATAATCAACTAATATTAATTCATTTAATTAATTAATTTAATATTTCATTGGTGCATAAAAACTATTTCCTATAAAATCATTTTCTTTATATTCAATTTGTTTCAATATTCATTTATAATTAATTCATGACTGATGAAATCTAAAATATAATTTAATAAGTTATTTAATCATAATTATTACTTTGAATCTATTTTTAGGGACCTAATATTCATTCAAAATAATAATATTAATAGTATTTTGAAAAAATTAGTCTTTCCTAAAATTTAAGATATAGATAAAATTCATTATTGTGTGTAACACAAGGTAACTTAATGTTTCATGAATTTCATGATATATAATCAACTTAATTTATTTAAAATAGTAAATATATCATTAATTATTTAGATTTTATATTCCTTTATATGAATAGTGTTCCATGTTATACATCCTATCGAGAAAATAGTATTCTTTTCTAATTTTCACTGTTTTACCAAAATATCAGGAATAAAAATATCTCAATTATTAATTAAGGAATTTATTAATCATTTGATTTAATATTATTAGGAAAATTATACTTATAATACCAATACATTTCACAAGATATTTTAAATATATGGCTAAAAGCTCATTTAATGTTAGTTTACTAATTCCCTCATAGAACTACTGATGCATCAAGGGGTTATCTGTAATCGGGCCCACCAATATCTTCATGTACAAATCCTTTCTCGTATATTTAAAAATATATTTTATAAATGAACATTATTCCTTAAAATGAAATATGTATATTAAATAAGGAATTCAAATTATCAATATTTCCTTAGTCAATCATGTATCTTTTAAAGGAAAAAAATTATATTTTGAAATGAGATAAAGATTAGAAAATAATAATATCCAAGAAAAACAATATGTATATTTATGTTGAATTTAATTTTTAATGATCATAAAAAGTGAATATTTCAAGGGAATTTTCATGACTACAAAAATGAATCAAGGAAGTTAATTTAAATACTATCTATATTCAAAATAATCATAAACCATCCACAGTTAGAGTATTGATGGTATCAATACAACATATACCCCATGAAGTATTTGTAAAATAATTTTTTCTTATATTTTATAAATATAAATACCATAATAATATCATAAAAACAATCTTGGGGAAAATATACTTTTCATTTTGAAAAATGTCCTTTAAAAACTAAATGTTCAAATAACTTTTTCAAATTAATTTTATTTGAAAATAACCATTCTGAATTTTGAATTATTATTTAAAACATTGTGTATTCATGAATGTAGGAAATTTTGTACATGTTGTGCATGTTAAAAAAAATATTCCTTCCACTTTTTGGTAAAAGAAAATAGGCATTATGTGGAATGTGACAAGAAGATTACTTTAAATAAAAATAGATAAAAAAATTCAAATATCGGTTAAATTATATTCAATATAACATTTTTATAATTTTAAAAATACTTTTAAAAACATTTTTAGAACTCATGGTTTTTGGGGAAAAGGAATTTCTACTGAAGAGAGAAATAACGATAGATTTTACTAAAAAAGTATCAATCATTTTGTGTACCAAATATTTGAAAACCGGTACTACTAGAAGAAAAGAATGACGAAAAATATGAGAGGATAAAGTAATTGTTTTATTATACAATGACCAAAAAATTTCTTTCAATGGAAATTCAACTACGAAAAGACCTCTTTAAAGTGATATTGGGAAGTAAAACCTTAAAAAGATGGTGAAATTGAAGTGAGAATTAATCAATGAATCAATTGTGTGTATAAAATGTAAACACAAATAAATAATATTTAAATAAATCAAAAGATATTCCATTGTATTTACACATATAATCATATAATTTGAAAGGAAATGAAGAAGTAATATAACCCAATGAAAAATGAGATATAAAATTCATTACCACTTGGTAATTTTAAATTCAAATAACCTTAGATGAAATAATTAAAATTAAAACAAAAAATATAGTTATGTATTAATTATTCAGGATATTTAATGATAAATTTTCGAATATATATCATATAAATGTAATCAAGTGCAAAACATTAAAATATTCCTCAATGAAGAGAAATTGAGATGAAGTCCCTTACAACTTTATAACATTTGTGTAAAATCCCTAGGGATGAACTAATTAAAATAAATCTTAAAATAATGTTAATTATGAAGGATTCGTGATATTACAAGTAAAATTAGTAGTATTTACACAAAAAATATAAAATTATGCCCACAACAATAAAATATACCTTAATCAAGGGACATTGAGATTAAGTCCTTTATGATTCAGTAAAATTTATGAAAAATATAATTGGATGAAATTATTAATACTTGAACATAAAATAACATGAATTATGAATTATTAAGTATATTACCTATAAAATGTTATGTATGTACCCCATATAAAAATAATTAGGTGCACAATAATAAAATATACCTCAATGAAGGGAAATTAAGATGAGCTCCCCTAACTTGTGTTGGACTCATCATGTATGTTATTTATCTTCCTTAATAATAAACATATGGTAATTATTTACCTAATTAAGTAAAAATTTAATTTTTTATTATTCCTTTTGTTTCACTTATTATGATGTTTTATATGATTACACAATCAATTAGCTTTACATCGGATGTTTCGACCATATTTGGATTATGTGTTAAAAATGACATCAGTAGGATTACTATAGTTAAATAGGAAATTATTTAAATAAATAAAGAATAATAATCTTGAAATAATTATCATATATATACATACATTATACTTTTTAACCCAATCATGATGTATGGTTATGAAAAATGAACTATCGTGCAATCAGGGAGATAGTAGGTCGTATGTATATATGAGTAACATTACTATTACTTAGGGGTCATTAAGGAAAGAATATATGTAACACTTTTTATTTAATGAATTACAATAATATCATATATACCATATTATTTTGTTGAATGTAAATATTTATACCATTCATGTGGTGTGGGGATTAATTGAGTATGGCATGGCTTCGTGAAGGCGGTAGTCTACTCATCCAGGAACAATATTATTTTTTTCTCAAGAATGAAAATGATATATTATCAGTTAAGAACTATAAATATATAACTATTATAATAATTAATTAATTTATATAGAATATATTCCTTTTTATTATCCTTATTAACATCCATGTAATGAGTTAGTGATAAATTATTCAAAACGCTTCATGAGGAAATAGTACGCCATGTATACGAGAGATGTTATTGTATCCCCTATAGAATGGAATGCAAAAGGTAATTTATTATATAATATATCAATAGGAATAATTATTTTATAAATCATATATAGACACATTATATCCATAATCATACCCAACCGTGAGAGGTATTGATGGAAGATGTGACACATCTGTTCAAGAGGCCATAATCTCACATACAAATGAGCAATGTTGTCATTGCACATTTAAGGGAATAGGATATGGATATAGGTAATTACCATAACATAATAAAATCGATGAATAATATATATATTCTTGTTATTAAATAATAATGAAATAATAATATTTTAAGGAGTTTGATGAAGAAATAACACAAAGATTCATAGTTACGAATTTTATCTCCTCTTAGACCACCTCTTTAATATTATACCTAAAGTATTCTTATTATGGTTGTATGACCAACCAAATGCTTCCATTATAATTGGTTGTATGTTTTTAATTTATATGGTCGGTAAATGGATGATCTAAATTTTTTTAATGGTTTAATAAGATATGATTAGGGGTGAGATTTTTTAGGTGAGGTGAGTGGCACACTCGTAACTTTTGAAAAGAAAAATGTGTACCAACATTTTTCACATTCAAATAGTGTAAAAATTGAGTATTATAGATTATAAAATGATATAAATTCAATATATGGAAATAAAATATATTTTATGCAAGTTTTTAGTTAATTTTATCCCTTACCTATTTTTTTAACCCCTCAATAATCCCATTTTTACATTAACCATGCAAATAAATGTTTATTGTATTAACTATGTATTACAATAATAAAGAAAATTGGCCTTATTAAAAAATATAAATCATTGAGATTAAAAATATTGATTCAATTTTAATAAATTCAATTCACTAATCTATAAAAATTAAATTTAAAACCAAACCCATAGGCGTAACAAAAAAGTGGGTTCTTAAAAAGTGTATTTTAAAGAAAAAATGATGATTTTATATTAACATTTTCATAAATATTTTTAATTATACAAATATAAATTAACAAGTATCTATATATAAAATATATATTTAATTTAAATAATTCCACATTAGGGGGTAATTTTAAATAATTAAAAATAAGAAACATTATGAACTTTATAATAGTTTTCAAAAAAACCCATTTAAAAACCAAACACAATAAATATTCAAATATCCAATATAAAGTTCATTAAGAATTAATTTGATGGAATAAATATAAATTAATAATTATTATTTCACATAAAATAATATTCATATTATGTTGGTACATTTGAATTAAATCATTTAATCGAAAGAAGGTATTTTTTACAGAAATCGTTATTTTTTCACTATTCATTAAGAAATGAACCATTTTTTATTAATCCAAAAAATTACCCATAAGATTATATTTACATAATATTTTAAAAAATTATGTTTATTATTAAAACAAAAATTCTAATAGTAGTTACATGTAATTTAAATTTATGTACGCAAAGCGCCACAAAAATAATATTTTAAAGAAAAAATTGATTTTTCTATAAGACATTTATTTTTTGTAAAATTTTAATTATTTTATTGTAAAAAAATATTTAACACTGCATGATTTTATGTTATTTCTATTTTTAAATTTAATATTTTTTATAGGTTACATTTCATGCAACACCCATCTTAAATAAACTGTGAAATATTATTATAACCGATCTATTAAATTGGAGAAATAAATTTTCTAAAACATGATAATAATTATAAATATATATTATATGATAAATATAATTTTTAACATTCATAATATGTTTTTTATATGATTGATATAAAAATAAATCTACTTTTATGCATAAAAAATCTACATTTTTTTAAGGTAGTTTTTCTACCTTTTAATGGAACACTTGTTTTAAATCTATTTTTTTTAACTTATAATTTTTATTTGGAAATATAGACTTATTATTTAAAATATTAACATAAAAATTTAATTTTTTTAATTTTTTGGAAATTTTATGATATGTTTCATGCTTTAATTAATAGTGACAAATACTAGATTTTAATTGAAAATAGATTTTTCATCTAAATAATTTATTATGTTAACCTATATTTTTAATTGGTTATAATGTATACTTAAATAAATTTTATATTATTTAATCTAATTTATGTCATTTTAATCAATTTCACTTTGAATTTTGATATAAATATTTCAATTTTTGAATGATTACACTTTAGAAAACTATTTTCTCATTCCTTCAATGAAATTAATTTTAAATTGATTTTTGTTAACACCGTGTTTTGTATTTTAAAAAATGGATTCCATATTTTCTAATCAGAGTCTAAAAATAATGAAAATATTTCCATTTTATTTTTTCGCATATTTTAATGGTAATTTTAGTACTTTTTTCAGTTATCACAATTAAGGGTAAATCAGACAACTAAGGGTAAAAATAATATTATACGTATTATAAAATTTCTCCAAAAAAATCCTAATTTTATTGGATGAGTGAGTGTTGAAAAAATTTATATTTATTCGAATTTTATCATCTCTTGGATTTACATTTAGGAATTGAAACCTTTTGTTGTATTTTATTTCAAGGAAAGAAAAATATGTCTTACTAATGTTCTCAATAAGTGTTACATTTTTTATATATCATAATTTAGAAGACATCTTCTTCTATAAATATTAATATTAAATATAACATTTTTATGTTCTTCATTATAATTTATTTTTTATTTTAATGGAGTAAATGATTAAATTAAAGGCTTTTATAATGAAGATGGAGTTATTGTTTAATTAATTGACATATAAAATATATTTTATAAAAATTATTAGTATAAAAAATTGATATAATTAATTTTAGTGAAGAATTTTATGTAGTAGCTTGAAATATTATAAACTCATTAAACATTTTTTGGAAGTTATCATTTGTGTTATTCTTTTTTTAATGTCAAACTAATGAATGGGGTCAAAATTGATATTAATGATATTTTAAAATAAATAATATTTTATTAATTGATATGAAATTCATATATTTTAATATTAAGAAAAATTATTTGGATATGGTTACAAATTTCATCAATGGTCTATTTATGGGTTTTCTTCTATTTTATATTTACTATATTGACATTTAAAGAGTAAAAACACATGTTTCCACAGTAATAGTCAAAGGGTTTAAATAAGGGTTTAAACTAGAATATATGGGTAATAATGTGACCTAAAAATTTATAAAAAATATTTTAGGAATATGATTTGACCCTTATCCCCTTAAGATTGATTTTGAGTTTTTTAACGGACATTCTTCCACAAAAATAATATATATATTATTTAAATCAATTATAGTCAAAAAAATATCACTTTCTTTTTATGTAATATCATTTATGTGTCCATATAGTGAAAATATCAATATATTATTAAAAATAAATATAAAATTTTATCATAATTATTTTATTTTCAGTATATAACTTTATTTTTAATTTTCAGAAATTTTATAATACCTCAAATTATTCTTCAATTCTAAAACAACATTTATTTTTTTATCTGAAGAGTTAAATAATAGATTTAAGAAATATAAATTTTGATGTATTTGGGATGATTTAATGTTTATAAATAATTTTACAATTCTATATGATATATTAGAGACTTTCTAAATCATTATATTCAAATTCTCAATTTTCCTTGTTGTATTTTAGATCATATTAAATTAATAGTATAAAATTTGAAAATAATGATATTTTATTGAACTAATATTTTATTAAATAATATTCAAATTAAAAAAATTAAATAATAATTACAGGGATAATACATGAACAAAAATGTATTCCCATATATATTTATAAGAAATTTATAAGTTTATGTCTCTATAATAGCCTGATTATATTTTAATATTTTGAGGATTTGAGAAGGTTCCCCATCCGTTAAACTATAAAAGGGACCATATTCCCTCACATCCTACACCAGTTTTTAACATCTAGATCAACCAAACTGAGACCATTTATCTTCCAAAAATACATATCCATGTTTTTGAGGCCCTTGTATTTCAAAAAGACCTAACGTGAGTCACCAATGTATATTTTACTGGATAACCTTCGAAAAACAAGTAATAATCAATATCGGTCATTTCATGTTTGTTTCTCTTCTACATCACCATCGGGTGTTTTTTAATTTATAATGTAATTAATACAAAATAATCTATTTTATGATATATTATTATCATTATTAGACCACCATATTCCACCTTATATCTATCCTATGAAAAACCAAAGCAGTTTGTGTGCGTACATATGAATTACCATCTCCAGGTCTAGGTGTAATCTTTTTTTCATTGTCACTTCTCCTAGATGGGTATAATGAAAGAAATAATAGATGTATATCATAATTATGGCCTGATATTAATTCTATAAAATTTATCATACTTTCCAATTCTTTACTCTCTCACCTGTAAGGGAATGATATCATCGCTAATGCGTACATAAGGCTTACCGTCTCCACAACGTGATGCGATACACATTTCATGTTCATAATTCAATATTTATTCTAAAAAATTATAGAATAAATATATATGATATATAAATCATTTTTTATGTTCTTTTCTTGATTAAATCATGATTGATTTAATAGGAACCAAAAATAACAAGTCGAAACATACTAAAAAACTAGGTAATTTACATCTGAATCAGTGCAAATAATGATTGAATATTAACAAATGGGTGATAAGATGATATAATATGGTAATATATGACATCAAAAATATGTATATGGTATTTTTGTAAATTAATAACATGATTTAAATTTTAATAATTGAGGTTAAATAAGATTTTTCTAAAGAAAATCTCAAGGAAAGGGATTTTCTAATCTAACCTTTTATTTTTGTGTGATATATGTCTGATTCACCACTTATTCATTTAGATATGACATACTTCAAATTTTTAATATAATATCATGAATCTATTTATTTTAATTTTATTAAATTTTTATATTATAACTATTTGATTTTATGGACCTTATGATTTAAAATTTTCAAATTGGTGTGGGAAATTTTGATTTAAAAATATTTTTTATATCGATTATTCTATATATGAGGAATGTATTAGATATAAAAGTCACAAGGTTGGGGATAGTAAATTAATCCCCTTAGATGATTTGGTATCCTATTGAGATGAAATCATTTGGTTTAAACCCCTTTGTGTTTGTTTCCAAAAATAATTTAATGGTTTTATACATACAGACATAAACTGAAAAGATAATTGATCATGACAGTAACTTTTTAAAGGATGCATCTTGATAGTTCAAACATCTGAAATTATTAATTTCATTTGTTTTAGTTATTATATATAGAGGATTTTAACAATAAAAAATCTATGTATTAAATTTTATTCTTAGTTTATTTGTTAACAGAAATGGGTGTTCAGTTATTTACCATGATATGTTTATTGTGAACATTGATTCCAGTTTTCTTTCATTGTACTTTACACATAATGACGATTTGAGATCACCCCTCTATTACTCCCTACAATTAATTTATTTTATTTTATAAATACAACTTTCATGTTAATTTATAATTGCACATTCACAATATCTAGCACAGTAACACCACATCTTCCGAGATTCAAAAAAATCTGTCGAGAATACTAATTCAAAATTTGGACAAACATCACGAAAATCAATGAATTAAAAATTTGAAAATATAACATGTTTAGAGCACCAAAATCAACCTTGATCCATTAGATTCTGATCCAAGAGCCACATATTTAATATAGGTATGTCACTTAGTGTCCACAATGTTCACTACACCATCATACCCATCAATAAGTTATCGTCATTGTTTATGGTAGCAACCCACCGAACAGCAGAAAAATATCTAAATGGGAAGAATGTCACACTCGTTTCATCTTCTGGAAAGCCAGTAGATTATCAAACGACCCCCCCCCCAAAAAAACCTTCATTAGTTAGGTCGTACCAGACCAACATGGAAGGGGATGTTCAACCTTGGAGTCCAAGAATAGTTTGACCAGATGAAGGACTCGATTGGGAGCTGCACCTAGGTCGTAAACTCCTCAATTCAATGTTTCCACCTCTAAAAAATAGACCACTATCAACAAAATCAATCCCCAAATCCATGAATATGAATTATAAGTCTCACACTATGGCCAAATACCATTCCATACTAATGATTATTTTTTCCATCATGAGTAGAACCATAAAATCAAATACTCCATATGCAGCAAGTAGGAACACAAACACTAAATGAGTCATACAAATCCGAATAACCAGGGAGAATAAAAAATATAATGAAAAAGAATAATCCAGGATATATTTGGATCTAGGAACACTTATTAACCAACCAAAACCACTGTTACATCCCAAACCACCGAGAAGAATGCTGAAATGGACAAAAAATCGGGTCCAACATTATGAATATGGTTAGCCGATTAGTCATGAAATTCTTTCGAAATCATGTAAGTATGAGGAATAAAAAATGAAAGAAAATGATAAATAAGATGAGATTATAAGAGAATATCTACAAAAGGACGAAGTACAAGGCCCGTGGATAGCACTACAATGATAAAGAAGCATACCATATCCTCAGGAGAGGGAAACGTCATGAGAGTGAGGGGTGATGAGGGAGATGCAACCCATTTCATATGTTTCATATTCCATAGGTCTCTAATCTTTTTACTATGAATGATATAAAGGGTTATTGTAGGATAATAATAGTTCTCTCAATGAAAATAATCACTGTATTTTATGTTTAAAATGTAATTTGAATTTAAAATATTTATCTAGTTCACGCCGACTACTAAACTGTTAGGTCTTTTAGGATGTGATTATTTTTATAATATACCAATGTAATAAAATAAGTCCCCTACTCTGGGCTACTGGTGTAACACCCCAATCTTCCACGGTATGCTTCTCTTTTAATAATACAATAGTGTGTGTTGTACGCAACTTCGAGTTCTAACACACCACAACCAATCAAACTAGTCGTTATGAATAGTAATACCCAGTTTTTTATATTTTATCAAATTTATCATTCAAAATGGACTACAATTTTGGATTCGAAATATCGAAATTATCTTAGGATGAATTTTTGGTATTTTTCTGATAACTTCTTATTTGTGATGAATAGTGAAAAACACTGAGTTATAGTTTAAACCCGAATTTTTATATATATAATTATTTATTTTATTTAAATTTATTTTACATCAAAATAGATACATAATACCTATATAATTTCAATGTAATTCATTGGAGTTAGTTTTGAATAATTTTAGATATATAAAAATTTATTGAACTTTTAACCGTCTTTTAGCCACCACCAAGGAGAATTTGAAAATTCTCATAAAAATTAATTTTACCACATCTATGAGTGTAATTTAAAAACTCCAAGTGACACGGTTGATATTAGTAAGAAACATTTGGTTCAATAAGTTGAAAATAATTTTTGGTGAATAGTAACGTTTTACTTTTATTTACCACGGTTAAAAGTAAATAGGGTATTTAATGGTAAAAATGATATTATTATTACCCTAACACATGTCCTAATTTTATTTTATAAGTATAATTATACCATAAACAACATTATAATTAAATATGAACCTCTTTGTTCCACATGGAATACATTACGACACTTATTATTATTTTATTTAAAGAAGATTTAAAAGAGTTAAAATCAATGTTTAATAACTAAAACATTTTTAATATATGGTTATTTATAAGATAAATTAGACTATAAATATTAATTAGAAATATACAAAGATTTAATACATAATGGTATTTTATTTATATTTTTTAGACATTAAATAATTTAATTTATTTATGACATAATGATGATTCAGTAATTACCTAATTAATGAAATATTAAAATAATTGATATTATAAATGTCCAAATAAATGTAATTTGAGACTTTTTATGAATTAATCTAATATTCTAGGTTAATATGACATATTAGGGTTGGTTAGATGAATTTATTTCTAAGTAATAATTCTGTTATGAATTTAGAAAAAACAAAATACCAAATAGTGTCAATATTGACATAGAAGAGTTTTTAAAAAAATATTATATTATTAATAGATATTCTATTCATAAAAATATATGGTTCGGCAAAAATACTTATCTAATGATATTTGTATCATTAATGAACCACATGGGGTTCTCTTGTAAGTATATAGTAAGTTTATTGGCTGTATAATATTAAAATACAAAGAGGTATGGTAAATGTCAAACTATTTAACTACGAGTTAAATCTAAAATATAAAGTTAATATAATGACCCAAACCTGTCTAAAACCTATTGTTTTTGTGGTTTTATACCCATAACCACCTTATCCTTTTAATAATCCATTTTGGAGACAATAGAAATTGAAAAGTATTTTATTATTAAATATTATTTCTAGCTTTTTCTATGGTGCCCCTCACACCTCTTATAAAAGGGATCTCCCCCTTCTCTCGAATTCACACCTTCAAAGCCATTTGGCTCGGCCAATCCCTACCCAAATACTCTCTAAAATTTCCTCCCTTCATCCAAGAGTCCTTAATTTAGTCATAAATCTAACCTATGTAGCCCTTTTGATCAAATCAAAAGGAAGAACCCAAAGAATAGGTAAATATTTCATCACCTCTTTCAAGTTCCTTTCTTCTTCCACTTCCTCTGTATTTGTTTTTTAAAATATAAAATAATAACTCTAGTATCTTCTATGTACTATGATTTTTTATAAATATGGTACATCTATATTCATTTTTATATCCATCCTTTAAATGACATGTCACCATACGTGCATACGTATGGCTTACCGTCTCCACGTCGTGGAGTAATTATTATTCAATACATTATTATTTAGATGGGTATATTAATGATGTTTAAATGATTTAAATAATAAATATTACATAATAATTATTATTTATATATGATATACCATCCAATTATATATTATTTTAAAATCAAAAAAATGATATTGTTGATCGTTTGTACGTATGGATTATTATCTCCACGAACGCGATGAAATTCATTCCCCATCATATCCATTCAAGAGTAATTTTCATTAGATGATTAAAATTAATATTTAAAGACTTAATATTATTCTGAATATGAATAAGATACATCCTATCCATAAAAAACATGGCTTACGTAACCAAACATATAAAGGAAAATGAATCAGATAACACCTGAAATGACGATAATACTAAGATATTATTAACCAAGAAATGTTAAAAGATCATATATTATGATTCTTGTATACTTTAATAACAATTATTTAACAATTATACAGGAGTTTAACCTACCCTAGACCAAGGAAAATTACAAGGTAAGGGTTAATTCTACAATATCTTCATTATCAGAGGCTGTTTATACATAATTATCTACCGGGACCTCTTTGTCATCCACATCCATGTTTCTTAAAAATGTATTTCAAAACATTATTAATATTTTATAAACTATGGGTTAAAGTCATTTATACCCTTGTTTGACTTTTATAAGATGTTTATAAAGGAATATTTCCATCATTTTCCAAAAAAGGTACTTTTTGACCTTTTCGACAACTTTAATGTAAGAATGTTTTTTTAACTTATATGGCGGGTGCGGATATTTTACATAGTTATAACATTATCAAAGATTCCCTTACAAGATTATAAAAATATTTACAAAATAAATGTTTTCTTTTAGAATTACATGACATTTAAATTATTTCAAAATATAAAGAGATATTTCTCTAAAAATGTGTGGATTTCATCTATGTCAATATCCTTTGATGGATTTTAAGCTTATTTGAAGTTTATTTATTATGATACAAAACATCCATATTGTATTGAAGGTTTTGTGATATGTTTGACTATGGATGTGTTATTTTTATACCATTAATTGTTTAATGATAAAGTATTTACATTTCATGTTCTAGTTTTAATACGAATATTTATGTTATGTTTTATCCTTTTCATATGAGGAATATATTGGACTTAGTAAGTGATGAGTGGAGCCAGCTATAGCTCCTTGATGCATCGGTTGGTCTCATGATACAAACTAGTGTTTGGACACAAGGCTATGACAAAATCATATTTTTAGTCTTGTCAAAAGGCCTTGACTATGTTTTTATGGAGTCTGGCATTATGAATTCCATCATTATGAAAGTTTCCATTAATATTGAATGTGATTATTTGACTAGTAGAATATCCATGTGAGTAAGTAAATGGAATTATATGATTTTATCTTTTCCATATTATGCTGAAGTTCATGTTTAAATGGATTTATTTGGACTTATACATTGCCTTAAATGTTTATACTTGTTTTTGAATGTTTCTACTATATTTTTATCCTTACTGAGAATCTAAGATCACCCCATTCAATGTTTTATTTTTCGAAGGATGCGAAGAAGTATTTTATGACTAACCTCCAGGGATAGTTTGAGGGGATATGAGTGTGGTCTAGGGAAACAATGTTGTTGTAGTTTTTCATTTTATGATGTAATGTAAACCATATAGAAGTATCTAGTACTTCTAAGGATACAAAAATAATCATTCTTTCGAGACTTGATCTTTTGTGATCATGCCAATGTTATTTAATAATGCACAGACTCTGGGTAACTGGGGTCGGGGTATTATAGTTGGTATCAGAGGATGTTTTATACAAACCTTGTAATCTAGATTTAGATAATCTCTGAGTAGAGCACATTACCCTAGGATAGACATTGAGGATTAGTATAGAAGAACTTCCTAGAATTTTGGTATTGTTCATATTTTGGAATTTTCTAAGCAATACATCCATGTCCAGATACGATCCAGTAGAGGCGACTCTGGCACAGATGTACCTAGGGGTAAAACCCTAAAACACCGCTTTGAGCTACACTCGAATGGGAAATGGTGCACGACAACGGGCCTTATTTCACTCTTGGTTACGACACTCCCATGGGATATGCTTACAATAAATATAATTTTCATTACAAACCATTATCAATGGTTTATGAGTATATACTTCCTCAAAGAAAACATTTTTTATGATTATGTCTTATATCCATAAACTGTTAAATTTATGTTAAGGGTTTCACATGTTTAGAATTATGTATTTTGATTCATAAACTAATCTATTTTATTCCATTTTTTAGAAATGGTTCCAAGTGGAAGGAATGAAAACCGTATCAATGCATGCACTCCAAGTAGGGATTTCCCTCCTACTCAAGATAATTATAATGGATATGTTGATACAACTGGTGTTGATCAGCTTATCACTACGTTGGGACCACTCACTCAGGTTATGAATAATAACCTTACCCGTATGTAGCACCCTGATCCGCAGCGTGGAGGATCAATATAAGATCTCTTCATGAGGAAACAACCACCAACATTCAATGGGAGTAAAATTCCACCAGTAGTCGAGAAATGGATAAATACTTTAGAAAAAATATTCCACACCTTTGGGAGTAGCGAAAGGGAAAAAGTTTTCATGGAATTTTACCTCCTCACTGGAGATGATAATCAATGGTGGCCATTGATTCATAACACAAAGGAAGATGATGAAGTATCAAATATGGAATGGAGGGAGTATAAAGATCTTTTCATATAAAAATACTTTCCTCATGACCATCGAGCAGATATGGAAAGGCAATTTCTGAGTCTGGGGAAAAAGGAGGATGAGAATGTTGCAAATTATGAAGTTATCTTTACAAGGTTAGCGAGGCATGAAAAATATTATATATATAACCCAAGAAGTAAGATTTATTGTTTATTTTATGGGCTAAAACCATTTCTCTGATGAGAATTAGTCTAAGACCCTTCTCATCGTACGAAGATATTGTCTCATGTGCTATCAAGACAAAAAAAAATTCTCTATGTCTTACGAAATTAAAGAAAAGTAAGAGAAGAAGAGATCTACTGAACACTCTATAAATGGAAATAAGGAGAATAAAAGAAATGTTGAATATCCATCTGGCAGTAAATGTGGGAAGAAACACCCTGGTACATGCCTGAAGGGAATGGGAGTTTGTTACAACTATGTTGAAAAGGCCACCAAGCTTGTGATTACAAGGGGAAGAAAGAGGTTGTCGATGTTGAATGCTACAATTGTAAAGAAAGGGGGAATTATGTGAATGAATTTCCTAAGCATCAGAGGAAATTACTTCAAAAAATGCCAATGGATCAAGGTCAAGCTTATGTTATCACTATTGCTGAGGTAGAAGCTCCGAAAGGTGTGGTGGCAGGTAATTTAATGGTTTCCTCAAGTCTAGAAAATGCATTATTTGATTCTGGATCATCACATTGTTTCATACCTTCCCAATTTTCTAATAAAATTTAATATTTTCAATTTGATTAAACAAGGGATTTTTCAGTAAAAACATTTAAGGGTATTATCATTGCAACAAAGTTTTGTGAATGAGTCCCCATTAGGGAATATAAATATTCTTTATCTGAAGATATGATCATCATACCCATGATTGAATTTGATATAATCCTCGGTATGGATTAGCATTAAGACCAAGATTCAAAAAATTATTTTAAGAATAATGAGGTTAATTTTTTTGATGATGATAAGGAGTACCTTAACTTTAGAGCAGAAACATCACCACTAAATTCTTATCTAGATCCACCCCTAGTAGCTCAACTAAATTCAATTAATTGGGATGAAGTGAATGAAATAACTGTGGGTGAGGAAAATAATGTTCAAATAGAGGATGTACCTATTTTTCAAGAGTATATTGATTTATTTACAAAGGATTTACCTGGAAACCCTCTAGAATGATAAATTCCGTTTTCCATTGACTTAATTCCTAGTTCAAGGCCCATATCGAAGACATCTGATAGAATGGCCACTGTGGAATTAGTGGAACTAAAGAAACAACTGAAGTAATTGAGTAATAAGGGATTTATTTTCCCTAGTGTTTCTCCATGGGGAGCCCCTGTCCTTTTTGTTTAGAAGAAAGATGGATCTATGAGGTTGTGCATTGACTATAGGTCGATCAATGATATAACAATAAAGAACAAGTATCCCATACCCCGCATTGATGATTTATTCAACCAACTTCATAGAGCTGAATATTTTCAAATATTGACCTTCGATCTGGATATCATCAGTTATGTTTGAAGAAGGAAGACATTCTGAAAACAACATTTTGTACCAGCTACGGTCATTATGAGTTTACATTAATGCCATTTGGATTTACTAATGCACCCTCTGTTTTCAGAGATCTAATGAACAGAGTTTTCAAGGAATATCTTGATGACATTGTAGTTGTATTCATTGATGATTTCTTGGTATACTCCCAAAGATATGAAGATCATGAAAATCACATGCACATTATCCTGAAGACTCTTAGAGGACATGAATTATAAGGGAAGTTTAGAAAGTCTGAATTCTGGATTTATGAGATTTCTTTTTCAGGCCATATTGTCTCTAAGGATGGAATCTCTTTTGATCCTTCAAAGACCAAGGCTGTCCAAAAATGGCCATCACCGACAAGTATAACTGAGGTACATAGTTTTATTGGATTAGTAGGTTATTGTAGACATTTTAATCCAGAATTTTGCCTGGTTGGCTAACCCATTAATAAAGCTCACACAAAAAGGGGTTAAATTTGATTGTACAAAAGAGTGTGAAGACTGATTTGAAGAACTAAAGATATGATTTCTCAATGATCCTATATTGACTCTACCATCGGGGAATGATGGGTCTATTATTTATAGTAATTATTTAAAGAATGGACTTGGTTGTGTCCTTATGTATAATGATAAGTTTATTGCCTATGCATCAAGACACCTAAAAATTCATGAGAAAAACTATCCTACTCATGATCTTGAGTAAGCAGCTGTAATCTTTACTTTGAAGATTTTGATACACTATCTCTATGGTGAAACATCTGAGATATATACCGATCACAAGAGTTTGAAGTATATTTTATCACAAAAAGAACTCAACATGAGGCAAAGGTGATGGATTGAACTACTCAAGGATTAGGATTTCTCTATACACTACCCCTTGGGGAAGGAAAATAAGGTGGCAGATTCTTTGAGTAAAAAATTTCATGGAGTTTTGAACAATATGAGAGTGGAAAGGGATCTTATATACATGGATCTAGTAAATTTGGATATGGGAATAACAATGGAAGGTGAAACATAAATACTTTTTCAAAGGGTTTCCAAATCAACTTTAATAGAAAGGATAAAGAGTTCTCAGGCTGATGAGGAGGAGTTTCAAAAGAAGATTAAAGTTGTGATTGATAGGAGATTGAGTGACTTTGTATATGAAGTTGGAATTTTGAAATTTGGGAAGAGACATTGTATTCCCAATATACCAAATATAAAAAGATAATAGTTGGATGATGTTCATACCTCCAATTTCTCTATACACCCTAGGAGCACCAAAATGTATAGTGATTTGAAGGAACATTTATGGTGGCACAACATGAAGAGGGAGATTTCTGATTTTGTGTCAAGATGAATGGTTTGTCAACAACTAAAAGCTGGAAGGCAACATCCTGGAGGAGTCATGAAACCTCTTTCCATACCTGAGGGGAAATGGGATAATGTTACGATGTACTTTGTCATGGGACTACCAAAGACTCCAATAAGAAATGATGGAATATGGGTCATTGTTGATCCACATAACAATTCAGCACATTTTCATACTATAACAGAAGATTTACCACTTGAACGGATAGAAAGACTATATATTAATGATGTTTTGAGACTTCATGGAGTACATCTATCGATTATTTCTGATCGTGATCCCTGTTTTATATCATGATTATAGAAAATTCTTTAGAAAGCCATGGATACTGAACTTCATTTGAGCACTGCCTACCACCCCCAAACTAATGGACAATCAGAACGGACTATTGAAACCTTATAAGACAAGTTGAGATCATGCTCACTTTACTTTCAAGGTATGTGGGATCAATATTTACCTCTGCTAGATTTTTCCTATAATAATAGCCTCCATTCAAGTATTCATATGGCACCATATGAATCATTACACAAAAAAAGATTTTTCACACCAACCTGTTGGGATGATGTTGGAAAAAGAAAACATGTAGGCCTAGAACTTGTGGAGAAAATGATGGAAAAGGTGGAGGTAATCCAAAACCCCATCAAAGCAGCTCAAAGTATGCAGAAGAGCTATGCCGATAACGGAAGGAAGGATTTGGAATTTCAGGTAGGAGATCATTTTTTCTTGAAGGTATCTCCATAGAAGGGTGTTATAAGTTTTGGTAAGAAGGGAAAATTGAGTCCCAGATACATTGGACCTTTTGAAATTCTAGAATGAATTGGGGTTGTGTCTTACCGGCTGGCAATGCCACCAAGTCTCTCCAAAGACCACAATGTGTTCCACGTATCACTGTTGAGAAAATACATGCCTGACCCAACACATGTACTCATCTATGATGAATTAAAACTGGAACCTGATATGTTTTATTGTGAAGAGCATGTCATGGTTCTTGATACATGAGAACAAGTTCTGAGAAACCAGATGACTCGTCTGGTAAAAGTTCTATGGAGAAACCATAAGATGGAAGAGGCAAAGTGGGAACTTGAGGAACTTATGATGAAGAATAACCTGAGACGTTTTATGTAGTAATATTCTATAAATTTCGAGGATGAAATTATTTAAATGAGGGGATAATGTGACACCCCATGCTTCCACGGTACACTTCTCTTTGAATAATACAATAGCATCTGTTGTATGCAACTTTGAGTTCTAACACACCACAACCAATCAAACTAGCCATTATGAATAGTAATACCCACTTTTTGAAATTTTATAAATTTTATCTTTCAAAATAGACTACATTTCTTGATTCGAAATTTCAAAATTATCTTAGGGGGAATTTTTGGTATTTTTGTGAAAACTTTTTATTTTTTATGAATAGTGAAATACACTGAGTAATAGTTTAAAACCGTATTTTTATTTAAATAATTATTTATTGTATTTAATTTTATTTTAGGTCAAAATAGATACATAATACCTATATAATTTCAATTTAATTCATTGGATTCGGTTTATTATAAAAAAATATTCCTAAATTTTTCTAAGGTTCCCCTCACCCCTCTTATAAAAGGGCACTCCCCCTACTCTCTAATTCACACCTTCAAAGCCATTTGTCTCGGCCAAACCATACCCAAATACTCTCTCAATTATACTCCCTTTATCATAGAGGCCTTCCTTTAGTCATAATTCCATCCTAAGGATAACTTTTGATCAAATCAAATGGAAGAACCTGAAGAAGAGTTAAATATTTTATCACCTCTTTCAAGTTCCCCTATTCTTCCACATCCTCTTTCTTTGTTGTTTCCATTCTAAAATAATAAATCCACTATGTTCTATATAATTTGATGTTATTATAAATATGGTACAACCATATTCCTTATTCTATCCATCCTTTTAATGACATGTCACCATACGGGCGTACGTACGGCTTACCGTCTCCACGTCGTGACGTAATTGTTATTCAATACATTATTATTCGTATGGGTATAATAATGATATGTAATTGATGTAAATAATAAATATAACATTATAATTATTCTTTATATATGATATACCATCAAATTAAATATTATTTTAAAATCAAAAGAGTGATATTTTGTATCATGCGTACGTACGGATTACCGTCTCCACGAACGCGACAAGATTTGTTCCCCATCATATCCATTCAAAACAAATTTTCATTAGATGATTAAAAATAATTTTTAAAGCCATAATATCATTCTGAATATTAATAAGATACACACTATCCATAACAAACATGGCTTACATAACCAATCATATAAATTAAAATGAATCAGTTAACACCCGAAATGACAATAATACTAAGATATTATTAACAAAGTAATGTTAAAAGATCATATATTATATCATATTAATGTATATGATTCTTGCATAATTTAATAACAATTATTTCACCATTATACATTATTTTAACCAACCCTCGACCATGGAAAAGTACAAGGTAAGGGTTAATTCTACAATATCTTCATTATACGAGGTTGTTTATACGTAATTATCTACTGGGACCTCTTTATCATCAACATCCATGTTCCTTAAAAATGTATTTCAAAACATTATTACTATTTTATAGACTATGTTTTAAAGTAATTTATACACTTGTTTAACTTTTATAATATGTTTATAAAGGAATATTCTCATTATTTTCCAAACAAGGTACCTTTTAACCTTTTCAATAACTTTAAGGTAAGAACATTTTTTTAACTTATACGGCGGGTGCGGCTATTTTCTGCCGTTATAACATCATAAAATCTTCCCTTATAAGCTTATAAAAATATTTGCAAAATAAATGTTTTATTTTATAATTACAAGATTTTTAAATGATTTCAAAATAGAAAGAGATATTTCTCTAAAAAGGTTTTGATTTCATCTATGTCGACATCCTTTGATAGATTTTAAGCATACTTAAAGTTGATTTATTATGATATGAAACTTCCATATTTTATTTAAGGTTTTGTGATATTATTTACTATGGATTTGTTATTTTTACACCATTTATGGTTTATGGATAAATTATTGAAATTTCATATGATAGTTAAAATATGAATTTTTATGTTATGTTTAAACCTTTTCATATGAAGAATTCATTGGACTTAGTAAGTGTCGGGTGGAGCCCGCTATAGCTCCTCAATGCATTTGTAGGTCTCATGAGACAAACTAGTGTCTTGGCACAAGGCCTTGACTATGTGTTTATGAAGTCTGGCATTATGCATTCCATCATTATGAAAGTGGCTATTGATATTACATGTGATTATTCGACTAGTTGAATATCCATGTAAGTAAATGGAATTATTTAATTTTACCTTTTCCATATTATTCTGAAGTTCAAGTTTAAAAGTCTTTTGTTTTAGTTTTATACATTTCCTTAAATCTTTATGCTTATTTATGAACATTTCTACTATATTGTTATCTTTATTGATCATGTGAGCTCACCCCTTTCTATGTTTTATTTTTTTTCCAGGATGCGAATAAGTATTTTATGACTAACCTATAGGGATAGTCTGAGGAAATATTAGTTTGGTATATAGAAACAATGTTGTTGTAGTTTTTCATTTTATGATGTAATGTAAACTTTATGAATGTATCTAGTACTTCCAAAGCTACTAAACTAATCGGCCTCTCGAGACATGATCTTTTGTAATAATGTCAATGTTATGTAATAATGTATCAACTCTCAGTAGATAGGGTCAGGGCATTACAACTGGGGTTAGGATTTTTGTATTTTATATTAGTGGATGTTTTGTATAATCCTTCCAAAAATAGATTTAGGGAAAAATATATTTGTGAATATAACCCTTTTAATGACTTTTATAGTGATTATAAGTAAAGTATAAAATCCTATAAATTTTTTAATGACCATGGATGACCTAGGTTAAACATAGGGAATCATATATTGAGAAAAATATTTCAAGATTTAAAAATCCTATAAATTATTCTCCATGACTATGTCACAGTGATTACTGTTCATCACATAATTAATTGGGTGTTGGTCAATGATTAGAATCATCATTGTGATACAAGTAATGGTTATACTTTTGATGATGAAGAGACTAAAAAAATAAAATTAAAGGAGGTAGGTATTATGGAATAATATGATGAAGAGTAACTAATGTTTTAAAAATGAATTGTAATTATTAATGTTCTTGAATATTTGGATTCATGGACTTTTTCAACCATTGTGATCTGTTTATATGATTCATGAGATATATAAGGATTGTACTATAGTATAAATTAATTTAGTATTTTTAAGAATGAATGTTTTCATTAAGGTTTTTAAGGTGTTCATATATGTGGAATGAGACAATAGAATCTACATTACGTGGTTTTGAAAACCTAATGTTATGATTTATTTTGTACGTTTATAGACATTTTTTGATAGATTTATTTTAGATTATTATTAAAGATGGACTGGATTATGTTGATCCTTGGATATTATTATTTTTTGTTAAAGTATGATTTACCATATTAGATATCATGTTCTAACAATTTTGGTTTTGATAATATTTAATGATCAAATGAATGACTTATTGATATTTAGATAAAGTTTCCTCATGAATAAAATTCATCTTTAATATCCATATCTTTGTTTAAGAAATGAATTGGAAATAGATTAAATCACAAAAAGAGGATGATATTATGACATGAAAAGAAATAAATTAAGTTTTATTGAGTGATTTATCTATAAATAAAATGAATCCCTCAACTCAAGGAAAAATATTTTGGAATAAAATCATTACAGACATACCGTTGTTTTAGAGAAATTAATAGAATTTTATCCATTCAAATATTTACAGTTTTGTGATGGATAAATTTATAATGACCAAGTTATCTATCTCTCTAAAACATAACATTGTGGTTATAATTTTACTCCATGTCCATGTTTCCACATCCCACTAATTTTCTCCTTTTAGGAATCCTAATTTTGTAGTGACCTTTTCATTTCTCTTTCCCTCTTATTAATAGAATAATTTATTAAACCAATTTCAGATGTGGGGTTACCATAAATGAGTTTATAATTATCAACCATTTATTTTTGAAATACAATTTCAAATTTCAAGGATGAAATTTTTTGAATTATTGTATAATGTGACACCCCAATATTTTATTGTATGTCTCTTTTTAATTTTTGTTTTTTTAAAACATATGTTTCATGTATCACTTAACTTAAGCGAACAATGAAATACAATTATAACATATTAGTTAAATTTGATAGAATAAACTGTATTAACATCATTATGAAATTTATTTATAATTTTTGAAATATATTTTTTCACATTCATCTTATGTGTTTTATATACAAGAAATAAAAATAAATCCACTTTTACACATAAAAATCTAAATCTTTTAAAGAAAATTTTGAGACCTTTTGATGATGTAATTGTTTTAAATCTAGTTTTTGACTCTTTAAAATTTTATATTTAAAAAATGTAATTTTATTTTATAAATATTTATATAAAAAATTACTCTGGTTGAAATTTTTGTATTTTCCTGCTCTGTTTCATATTTTGATGAATTGTGAAAATTAATGGATTTTAATTTCAAACAACCACTTTATCTAAACAATTTTAGTATTAAATTATATTTTTGATTTGTTTAAATCAATAGTTAGATAAAATTTATGTAATTTAGTCTAATGTTTTTCATTATAATCAATTTCACAATGACTTCAGATATAAAACCATTCAATCTTTTGAATGTTTTCGATTTAAAATTTTGTTTTCTCATTCTGTAAATGGGATTAATTTGATATTAATATTAGACAAGTTTGTGTTTTAAATATTGAAAAATGGATTCCATATTTTTAATCATATGTTGGAAATTATTTAAAGAGGTCCTTTTTATTTTTGGAATGTTTGAATAGTAATATTAATATTTTTTTAAAATTATCATGGTTAAGGGTAAATCAGGTAATTCATTGTAAAATTAATTTTATATTTTATAAAAAATTTCCCTAACACTTTTTATAATTTATTTTATGAGTGACTATAAACTGAAATAATCTGTGAGACAATTTTAAATTTTCATGGAGCCACCTGGATTAAAATAATCTTTTATCATATTTTAATTTAAGAAAAGTCAAATATGTCATAGTAATTTTTTTATAAGTGTCATATTATTTATATATGGTTATTCAGAAGATATATTACACTCTAAATATTAATTTGAAATATAGCATGTTCTTATTAATCAAGATAGTTTATTTTTACATTTTAGGGAAGAAATGATTAAAATAAAGTCATGTGTAACGATGATGAAGTAATTGTTTAATTAATGAACATATAGAATTAATGTTTTTAAAAATATTAAAATAAATATAATTTTTTATAATTAATGACATACAATATATTTGTAGATTCTATTGAATTATTATTGATTCATTAAATATATATTTTTGAATTTATAAAGAATTTTTATACTTTTTAAAAGTCAAACTAATGAATATTGTTAAAATTGTGATAAATCGTATTTTAAAATAATTAACATTTTATTAATTGACATAAAATTTACGAAAAAAAATTTAGAAACACTATTGGTAAATTATTGAAAATATTATCAATGGTATATTTATGGTTATTTTTGAATTTTATAGTAACTATATTAACCATCAAAGTGTAAAAACACGTGTTTTCACAGTAAGACATTAACAGTTTAAATAAGGGTTAAAACAAAACTATAAGGGTAAGAATGTGACCAAAACCTGGATAAAAAATATTTGATTAAGATTATTAGACCCTTATCACCTTAATTTAGAATTTATATTTTTTAATTGAATCTTTCCAATGAAAATTATACTTATATTATATAAATCACGGATAGTTACAAAATATATCTCTTTGTATTTTATAACATTTATGTGTCTATAAAGTGGAAAAAATTGTAAGGGAAAATAAATTTAGATATTTATCAAAATGAAATTAGTTTCATTGTAGAATTTAAATTTAAATTTCTATAAATTAAATAATTACAATAAATTCCTCCTCAATGAAAAAATAGTATTTATTTAATTTATAGAAAAATAAAATCATAGATTTTAAAAACATTGTTTTTGACATATTTTGGAAGATTTAACGTGTCTAAGGAATTTTATAGATCTATAAGATATACTATAGATATATGAAAACATTATATTATAATTTTAACTTTGTCTTGATGTGTTTTAAGTCAAATTCAATGAATAATATCGTATTTGATAATAGTGAAATTTATTGAATTAATATATTTTTATATTATTAAAAAATAAAACAAATTCTAAATAATAAAAAATAGTATAATATTTGGTCTAGAATGTGTTCATATGTTCATTTTTCATCCATTTGGATTTATTTTTCTTTATAATAGCCTAATTATATTTTAATATTTTTATGCTTTCTCAAAGTTCCCTCACCTCAATTATAAAAGAACACCTCATCCCTCCCTTCCTCACACCAATTTGAGACATATATATTTACCAAAATCTACCCATTTATCTTCTAAAAATCATTATTCATGTTATGGAGGTCTTAATATTTCACAAATACCAACCCTTGGTCACTTAAGAAGAGATGAATGGATGGTCGGTGAAGAAGTGGTAGTCGTCTTTATCGACTTCTTCAAGTTTGTTTCTCTTGTACTTCATAATCATGTGTTATTTACAATATAATGTAATGGATATAGTATAATATATATTCTGATATATTATTATGATTATAGTACAACCATATTCCACCTTATATACATCTTATGAAAAATAAAAGCACCATGCGTTAATACATCTAGCTTACCATCTCCATAGTTTAGTGAAATTCATTTCATCATCATATTACATGGATGCATATGATGATCAAAATAATGGATGAAAATGACAATTATGAAATTATATTTATTATATAGAAAGTATTATGCCATCCACATCCTTACCATTTCACCATTAATGGAATTATATCATCGCTCGTGCGTACGTATGACCTTTCATCTCCATGACGAGATGTGGTTCATTTTCCATGATCACCATTCAATAATTATTCTAAAAATTTATGTTTTAGATATATATGATATTTTACACATCTATTACATTATGGTTATTATGAATTCATGATCCATGTACGATTAACCAAAAATAACAAGTCAAAACATACTCAAAATCTAGGCAATTAAAACCTAAATCGGTGAAAATAATGAACGAATATTAACAAATGAGTTTATACCAACAGTCTTAAAATATGAAGATGATTGATAATTAAAGTGACTACACATAGGATATATCTTGATAATTCATATTTTTTAAATTATTAATAACCTTCATTTTATTAATTAATATCGAGAAGAATTTCAGAAAAAAAAAATCTATGAATGCATTTTTATTCTCAGTGTATTTATAACATGGATTGTCTGTTCAGTTTTTTACCTTTCTCTATTTTTTATGATCATTGATTAAATTTTTATTATACAATACTATACTCTTACTAAGAATTTTATCTTAGTCTTTTATTATGTTTTACATTCCCTTGGTTTCCAAGATGTTTATTATGACTGATATGTCGGGTTAATCTAGGACAATAATGGTGTTCTCAAAGAAAATAATCTTCGTATTTTATGTTTAATATGTGATTTTAATTACAAATGTGTATCTATTTTACCAATAAAAATAATTTTTCAGTCTTCCATGAAAATATTCATTGTATAATATTCCTATGTAATAAAGTATGTCACTAGCTCTAGGCTACTGGAGTCGAGGTAATTACACAATATATAAACATAATATTTTTAATTTACATCTTAATATTATTTCCCACGAATTTAACTGCTATGTTATAATGGTTCAATATATTTTCATTCTTCTTGACTTGGGGTTTTATTCCACATATCATCAAAGAGAATAAAATTAAAGAAATAAAATTCAATGGTTTTTTAAGATATGTGTGGTGTGTCACATACACTATCAAATACAATGTTTAATTTTTTAATTTTCGGTCGTTAAAATCCATAATATTAAATTTTTATACGATGAATACAAATTCTATTAAAAATTATAAAAGGGTAAAAATGTCAAGAATGAGATACTCCTTATCAAATCCATTGAAAAAAACATTCATAATAATGTAGTAAATGTCGATGTTTAGTTGTTTTCATATTGGATGTAATCAGAAATGTGATTGTTAGGTTATGAGTGTTACATTACTATTACATGATCATTGGCCAATATGAATGTTTTTCTATATGTACATTACTCATTTTTACTATTAAAATCATATCTTTATAATGTAATTGTTAATGTTGGGTTATATTAACGGTAATAGTTTGAGTTAATTTAAAGTATAAGGAATAAATGACAGCCTCAACTAGTTGGATCATTCCTTTTGAAGATCATTTTTGCAGAGGTAGTGGTGAGGTAACATCATTAGGGTTTTCTCTGGATCAATCCTAAGGAATGATTAAATATGTTAGGATATATATAAATTGCCTGTTGTAGATGTTCCTACTGGTGGAAATCACCACCATATTAATGTCCGTTGAACAACCACATGAACTACCATCATCTCACACCTTAACCTTATATACTATACCATTTTTACAATGGGTTATATCTCTATTCCCTTGTAGAGTTAAGGGGTAATAATTTTAGAAATTAATTTTTTGTTTTATTTATTCTGAATTCTTATTTTGTGTTATCTTTTATATAAAATTCAGATTATTAGAGAATATGATAAAATATATTTTTCTTAAAAGAGAATGTGATTTCATTTTTATGGAAGGTATGTATATTTTATTTTCATTAAAATACATTTAAAAAAAGTTTTATAAAATGTTGGAAATAATATTTATTTTTGAAATATTTTTATGCGATTATATATTATTTTTAAGGGATATAAATTTTATTATATATTAAAGATTAATGGTTTCAAAAAATAATAATTTTATATTTAAAATTTAAATTTCTCATTTTTAGAAAATGTTCCAAAAATATATATGATTTTTTCCAAATAATTCAATGGTTAATTTATCAAATTTTTTGAGACATTCAAATATTTGGTTAAAATATAAAATACTGGAAAATATAAAGTATGTATTGTGACATAATAAATGCATAAAAATGTTTTCATTTTTATGTTAAATTATTTCATAGAAAAAATTATATAAATTTATTATTAATATAATTTTAATGGATTTAAAATAATTATGAAAACTAAAATTGAATTTCAAAACTATATTGGGGAAATTAATATTATTAAAAAAATATTTTGTGGTAAATTTATTTCATCAAGTAAAATGTAATATAAAAAATGTATTTAAGTTATAATTCAATAAAATATAAATCATCACATAAATATCTAATACCTTTAGAAAAAACCATGGGTAATCTAATAGTATTTCATTTTATAGAACCTAGAATTACAATAACTGTAATTAAACATTATAAATCAATTCCTCCTATTTTAGTAAAAATCCTCTACATTCTGACAATTTGTATACCCTCTAAATCCTCTATCCATGTATTTTGTAGTGTCATTCCCCATATACCATTATGAAATGGACTGATAAAGTTGGAAAACTAGCCTCAAGAGCACCTCCATTTATGCTTGAGGCTGTAGACTAGTAGTGAGGGTCAGGGGTGTGTCCATTTGGTGATTATTTCCTCATGAGTCAGAGTGTAGCACAATGGTAAATAATAAGGGAAAATAGTTGAAGTATTAATAACCAATAAGGATTAGATAATAAAAATAAATATGCCATTATAAATAAAGAGGAAAATGAAGGATCATTAGTAGATACAATGTGATTGTGATAATGTCATGTAGCTATAAAAAACAACATACCTATGAAAATGGGTAATATAAATCTACCACATTCTATATGAAAATCCAACGAAATATCTAAAATCGACCACCACTAGCTTTTCAAGCATAGGCTTGGTCCTCTACCTTCGTACTCTATCCCAATATTCAGATTCAAACATCATAAGTCAGTTTTTTCCCTATATCTACATCTTAATTCATGATGTCAACTCGATAACCAAGGGAATACCAAATAGGGTGTTAGACATACTCTGCAGGATATCACTAATATTGTTTAGAACAATCCAGTATATGCAAATAAAGTTAGTCATGTTCCAATAATAATAATATTTTGTATATAAATATATAATACATATCGGCAGAGTTTCATTATGGATACCCAATTCACACTACCTTCTTTGACCAATGTCTAAGGTCTCAAAACCCAAGTGAACCTATAAAAGTCTGATATGTTTATAATTTAGTCATAATAAACCATGTTTTATGATTAGACTATGAATAATATTATAATCTAGAATGGAATATGTGTCTATTAATTTAATATATTGCAAAAACTAAAAATGTATGTAATTATTCTTAAGAATTTAATAATGTTTCATCCTAGGACCATCCTAGGTGAAACGTATAATGGAACCTGAGTTTAACATCAGTGGAATTAAAAATAAAAAACACATCAGGAGTCCATCCAATGTGATCCTATGGAATTTGATGTATCACTCTGGATGTGGTGTAAAAAATTACCCTCTAAGTTCATCCTAGGTCTACCACATTAGGGCCCAAGTATCACTCAGGGATGGTGTAACCATATCTCCCACTAATTCAATCCAAGATATCTCCCCTAGGAAACTGGTATCACTCACAGGTAAGTAGGAAATCCTCCCTGCTCTCCCATCTAAGGAAATTTTTAAAAGGATCTGAGAATCACCCCCAACATAAAGGTAATCATTCCCATTTCTAATTATGAAGAGTGATGTACCCATTTGAGTCATCATTATTTTGGGACAATTGTATTTTATCTTGGATTATGTTACTGGAAGGTTATAGTTAGAACTAAATCTTACCAAAAACCTCCCCCCAAATAATTTATAACAAATTGGAAAATTAATTTAATTCAAGAAATTCATGAATGGAATAATGTAGAGGGGCCTAACAGATAGTTAAATATCACTCAGTTGTTCCATTCACATTCCAAAACATTTATCATAATTAAATTCATATTCCTAAATTAATAATAAAAAATTTCATTTTAAAATAATATAAATCTTAAAAAATTAAAGAGGGGAACACCCAAATGTATGTCTCATGTCAAGGTAAACACCACACTAGGTTGATTCGGGGGCAGCTAGGGTCCCGTTACACATTATTAAAACAAAAAAATTAATTATTTAGATAATGTAGTTATGATATAGAGAAGTCCTCTGAATATAATAATCAAAATAATATAAATGAAATGAAACAATATGGAAAAGAGCATGACCCCTAATATAAGCACCTTATACTCTCCTCATCTAGTATCTACCCATTAATCGGGAGTAAATGAGAGAAATTAGAATAACGTATGAAAAAAATAAAAATAACTCATATAATATCCCATAAACATAAAAGAAGATATGTGAATATAAATGATGAGAAAAAGTTTGAGTTTTTTAGATATTAACATTGTTGATCTAATGCATAGGATGGTGAAGAAAAAATATATCAGATAGTGGAGATATCAAAAACCCCAGCTTGTCTTTATAAGGAGAAGATCACATATGATAGGTAGTCCACTGGAGGAGAATAGAATTTGTGGGGAGGGTATAAACTATTTCCTGGGAAATGGTTATTATAACACTTAATTAAGGGTTATTTTGGTTTGACAACTTGGTTGTCCAAACCATACCCAAATCATTCCCCCAACAATATAGAAGGATCCCCCTTTCACGAGATAGGTGCACGGTTTGATTTATTGTGTGCATCCCATGAAAAATTAATCTGTTAAGATTTATAAAGAACCTACATGGGAATGAATACTTGTTCATAGGATTAGGGAATAATTATGTGGCCCCTACAATTCATGTATGACCCCGCACGGTTGAGACGGATGATACCACAGACTATGCACTAGACATGGAGCTCAATCTATCTCCAAATATTATGTTGTTTTAAGCTCCAAATGATTATCACACTCTCTTGAAACAGTCTATAGAAATTAGAGAAATTTTTGTACATAAAAAAAATATATTTTTAAGTGTAGGATAACTATCAATACCTCCTTGAAAATTCAAGTTGTTACAACATCCCCTTCTTGAAATTACACTCCCATGAGTTTCCCATCCATTGGTGGTAAAAATATTTATATGAAATGTTCCAAACAATGAGAGTTAGCATTGGCCTATATCTCCTAGGTCTCATCCTATGAATGGTAATTCTTCCAAAGCACCTGGTCCATTGAAACTGACTGAACTTAGAGACACTTCTTGCACCTATCAACAATATATATTGTATGCTCCTCAAATGCAACATTCACCTCTAGATTGACATCCCTAGGATCAAACAAATGAGACACATCGTAATTATGTTTGTGAATCTATCATACATTTAAGGAATCATATAAGGCCCAATACCTCTAAGGTATATCTATCCAGTAGGCTACTAGCCAGAAATAATGAGGTGACATCATTCTCTATCATTGAATGCATCTATGAACTAGTATAGGATAAACTCACAATAAAACCGATGTCCTACCTTGAACTCTAGAGGTTGGCATGGACAACCAGTATAAGTTTTATTATTGGATTGATTTGTATATGTATGGTTCTGAATCATTTATACATGCTATGTTGTCTCCTAAATGAGATAAGGACTCAATAGTGCTACCTCACCCGCCTCTATGTTCCACCTGGGTGAATGAAATGACCCACCATAGAGGGAATCATAGGGACCCATTTGAATAATTTCATAAGGATTAATATTATAAGAAAACTCAATGTGTTTTATATGTTTTTCCCATGAGCCTCCAAAATTAAGAACACATTCCTGGAGCATGTACTATAAAACATGGATCATCTAATATAACTCCTCATCAGTCTAAGGGTAATATGGTGTACTCAGTAAAAACTGTGAACCCATTTCATTTTATAACAGCTTCTAGAACTATGACATATACCATTAATCTCAGTCTGATACAATAGAATGGAGAACACCATAAAGGATTACAATCTCAAAAAATGAAAAACAAAAAGATCTCATCAAAAGATAAGGACTCTTAAATGGATAGAATGTGTGATACCTTAGTAAACAAATCAAATATCACTCATACCATATAACTGCCTCAATGGGATCTCAAAAACACATTGTGAAATCCAAAATGACACCATCTCATTTCAACTTATGAATGGATAGAGGATGTAAGAGTTATGCAGGATACTAGGGATCATATTTTACATACTAATAGGTTGACCATCGGGTGATAAAACATGAAATATACCTTTTCATACCCATACACCAATATTTATAATGTATGTCTCACTAAAAATCCATGGGATTTTATTCCCTCTCCAAATCATCCTGCATGTCTTTGAGGACCTAGGCATATCAATGGGAGTGAAGAATCTTTTCCTCAACGATAACCCGATAAGTAAGTGGATTAAATTCATAGACACTCTCCATTATGAATAGACCATATGGATTAGAATGTTTCTTCTTTCTTACCCACTCCATAGGGGATGATTTCACTACAAAAGCTACAAAAATAGAATTCTCATTACAATCATAACCCCCCCCAAGTAGATATTAGAAAAACAAACCTTCAATTTCAACTCACTAATATCGTCTTATAAATCCTTATTTTATGTTTTTTGGATAAATGTGTTAGCTAATAAATTATACTTTTGGGGTGTATAAACAAGCTCAAAATCAAAATAATGAAGTTACTATACCAACTAGTGCGATCAAAGATTCATATCACACTATGAGGAAATGTATTTGATCATTTTTAGATCCATGTAAAAAACCACTCTCTTAATAGATAATGTATCTTAAAACATAAAGAATGAATCATCGCTACTAGCTCAAGGTTGTGTGTAGGGTAATTATTCTCATGAGGTCTCACCTAACATGGACCATATGTTAAAACTGGATCCCCATGCATCAAAACTATTACAATCTTGATTCTTAGAGAATCATAAAAACTAGTATTTCCTTTTCCAGTATCTGGAAGAATCATGACATGTGATGAATTTATTCTCATTTTCATATCTTGAAATGTTTTTTTACGGGAATCGTACAATAAAGAATGGAAATCCCGTCCCAGTAAATTCCATGAGATGAATGACGAGGCATGATAATTCATAAATGAAATGCTTTTAATAGCTTTCCATCCCCAAGAAACTATGGATGTAAAATAAATTCGTGTACTTCTCTTAAGAAACTATGTTGTTCACCTTCTCTATATCAATATATACTTCGTCCTCTGTTACAATATTACCCTAGAAGTGAACCTTATCGATACAAAAGTTTAATTTTATGATCATAACGTATTGATTGTTCTATCCCATGTATTCAGTATGATCTCAATAATTTTGGCATTGTTCTATTGAGAGGGAGAATACACCAAGATATTTTCAAATAAGACAACCACAAAATAATCTATGTATAGGTGGAAAAAATGATTCCTCAATGTTTTGAAAACTGCTGGTATGTTTGTAAGTCCAAGAAGACTAATAATTTTCCCCTAATATCTTTATTGGCTCTGGAACATTGTATTAGGTATGTCTGATGGTCTAACGCACACTTGATGATAGCCTGACCACAAACTGATCTTAGAATACACCTTATCTCCACGGTGCTAGTCAAAGAGGACATCTATACATAGTAATGGATGCCAATTCTTAAATAAAAGCATGTATGACCTTCATTAATCTACACACAATATAAGGGTACCATATGAATTCTTAGAGATATGGGGATTTGAATACCTTGGAGAAGTACTTGGTCATATAAAACCATATTCTTTCATGTATTCCAACTAATACTTCAATTCCTAGAGAACATTAGGTAATATACTATATGGAAGAATTGGAACTGGTTATATTCCATGCACTAGATAAAAAATGAAATCATCATCTCTCATATGAGGTAATATAGTGAATACATCAGGGATTTCACCCATGAAACAATCCACAACAGGAGGAAATTTAATACACCATGTTTCCTGATTTTCAATAAATATACTAGTTATCATGGTTGTTTCTCATCCTGGACCTCGGTTCTTGGGTCCATCTCAATGTTATTGTACATCCTAATCACCTTAAAGAACATGATAGTTTCCTTTAGGTGATGTAAAGATAACCCTATAGTGATATAAATCTACAAGGGCATGGTAAGGAACTAGATTATCCATCTCGAGAATAACATCAAAGACATTCATCTCATGGAAAAAAGAAATTCCATAGGAGTCAATAACCACCTATCTCAAGGGGATATCCTTGGAATGTTGTATACTATCTGATCAAACACCAAATCGTGTGTTGAGAATTATCACACCACATAAGTAAAGAATCTCTAGGCCTATATATTCCATAAATTTCATAGATATAAAATAGTTTGTAGAACCTATATCAAAGAAATTTGAAACATAAGTAAAGGATACTATAATAGTACCTCATGTCATAGAATTCCCTAAACTATACCCCTTATGTGTAGGATGCACTACATAGATATGTCGCAATCTATGGCTCTGAGATACAACCTGACTAACCTAGGTAGGTCCGTTCTTTTAGTGATAAATTTATGAATTATAACTAACTTTTCCACAAACCCCTCCTAGGAATGATCAACCCATAGTAGACCACCTCCTAGCCTTATATAGAGCCTTTGATCCTATACCCAAATTTGGTTTCAGTAAAAATCCCTTATCACTAGTAATTTCGAGGGATTTTTTGGAAGGAACAATGCATATTACTCAATAGGAAATAAGACCAACTCTCAATTAGGTTCCTCATACAATGAGGATTATTATGGACTCTACTGATACCCTAGTGTCACACCACATAGCTATTGGTGCTTGTTATTTGGTTAAATAATCCCTTGTGACATACCAAGAAATGATGTTTCATGTTTCTATAATAACTATATCTATGCCTTGAAGTTGAAATACCATGGATCACATTTCTACCATCCCTCTGGTTCCTATTATTGATGAGTCCCTAGTTTACTTCCTCTGAAATTTTTTTCATCTTGAAAACATTTACTTGTGATCGGATGGTGTATGCAAGCTCATCCTCAAATCATCTCACAACCATCACATTTTCACCAGTCCAAGTCACTGTATTTTTTTTATGCTGAGTAAAATTAGATGAATAATCCCTCACAATCATAATACCATTGTCCAGGCACAGTGACTCTCGTTCATAGTTAGATCTCATTTTTTATGGAATGAAGTATTAATTTAAGGTTGTCTGGAAGTCTTCCCAGACCATACCCAGATGAAAATCATCTTGAGATATGTCATTAAACCAATACATGGCGGAGTCATGATGAATACAGGTGAAATAGTGACCCTATTCTCTAGTTAAATCTTCATATTCTAAAAGAATGAAGACATTCCCTCTGTCTTTGTCTCAGTAGCTAAAGGACCATCGTCCCTTGATAATGTGGTAGGATAATGTTATCAGAATTATTTTATCAATTATTCCATGGTAAGGGAATGTCATGGAGGACCTTATTTGGAATACAAGAAGCATAAAAACATATATTAAAACTAATAATTGGATCCCATCTAATGATCAATAACAGGTGTGTTTATTGGAACTATAGGTGGTAATATTGGTGGATCAGGGCCCACCTCCTATGGAACATTGATGGGGCCACCCTCCTCGCATATGACACGAGGATTTAATGGTTTCATAACTCTATAATTTCTAAACATAGACCTTATATTATATTTAATAATAGAGAAGAAATAGCAATACAAAAAAGGGGATGCACATATCCTTACTATAAATGAGTTAAAACTCTCAACCTAAAATTAATGCAGGGTATAGAAGATGAGAAGATTCAGAATATTCTTAGGATAAACTGACTACTTGCCTCTACTAAGTTCAAGTTAGGTTCAATGTCTCATATCATATTTAAAAGGTTCTGGTATATGGAGTTTCAATTGAATGCTATAGAAGAAAATAGCCTTTATGATGAAATTGGCTTCCCCATTTAGCGGTAAATATTTAATTTTACAATTTAAATTTATTTCTTTTAATTCTAATTTATATGCATATTTCTACCATCATCTAGTTATATATGTCATAATTCTTAATTTATAAAGGTTCATACTCTCAATAAATTTCACTTAGTACATCATGTAACAACAACCAAACCGTTAAATCCAATATTAGGATATAATATGTCATATAATATAATTTTATTAAATGAATTACCATTCATAATTTTTAGATGAAATTATTCATAAATTATAATAATAATTCATGAAATCAATAACATATAATTATTTAACACATAAAACCAATGGTTCATGAATAAAACATGAAATGGTTTCTTTATAATGGGGTCATCACCAAAATTTCTCTGAAAAACCATTTATAATGATTCAGAAACTTTTTTTAATCTAATTATGTTATCCCTACAAGAAATATTGGCACATTTCTATATATAATGATCAAGGTACTATCTATATTTCCCCATGCAATGCACATAAAATGTAAATTTGGCAAGTAAAATGTATCTAATATAAGACCTAATGTTACTACAATGATATATGAGTTAATACCTACTATCTACAGAAGTTCAAGAAAAAAATAAAAACCATAATAATAATATCATCAATAAAAATTCAACAAAACATGTGTGACACCTAATAGTGAGATCAGTAGAAATATAAATAGAACAGTCCAAAGTAGGGAAACCCCACCTAATGTAATTTAGGGTTCCAATGTATGTGGGTTAGCTACTACTAGGAATAAGGTCATTACGAAATTAAAACAAATTCCATGTATCGTTTCAAATATATAAATTTTTAGACAAAATGAAAAAAATAACTAATAATAATTTATAGTGTCCCACCCCATAATCTACTATGAGATTCCCCAATATGTTTAGCCACATGACCTAAATAATTCCTCCCTATACACCATAGGCTGTTGATTATCAATGAGGTCATTGGGTGTATCTATGGGGAAACTATTCCATCACGAGTCAGAGTGTATCCAAATGGTAAATAATAAATTTAAAATTGGGGATACAATAGTAACCAAGAAGAAGAAGATAACAACAATATATCATCCAATATAAATAAATATGCAGATGTAGAATAATAAATTGATAAAAATGATTATGATGATTTAATTTATTTATAAAAAAATATCTACCCATGATTTAGGAGAAACAGGAACATACCCCTTGATACACAAAAATAAAAAAGGCCATAAAAATTCCACTATTATAATAAAGCACATAGGCTCGATCCTCTGCTCTCGTACTCCATCCTAGTACTCATAATTAGTCATTAGAAGTTGGAATCTTCCCTTTATCTACACCTAAAGTCATGGAGACTTCTAGGGTATCAAGGGAGTACTGAGTAGTGTGTGAGATATACATAGTAGGCTACCAACAATGGTTTCTAGAATAATATAGTTTGTTTATATAAAATTATTAGTGTTCCAATAATAATAAAATTGTTGAAATAAAAAAAAATACATATCAGTCTAGGTTCCTCATGGATACCCAAACGATAAAACCTACTTCTACCTAAGATGTATGTCACTAAACCAATGTGAACCTGTACAAGTATGATATGGTGTATATATTGTTCATCATATGTCATGTATCAAGATTGGAACAAATCCATGCAAGTGATTTTTCTTGTTGGATTGGTATTTTAATTTAATTGGCTGGAAAAACTAGAATTTTATATATGGAATATATAGAATTTAATAAAGAAGTATCCTGAGCATATCGAAGGATAACTGTATAAAGGAACCCAATTATCACACTCTGATCACTATAAATGCCCAACAACACAATAGAATGTCCAGGTAGATATAGAAAGGCATCTCATGTATCACACTAGGATTGGTGTGAAGCACACCGCTCTAATTCCATCCCACGTATACCACATATGTGTCCATGTACAGCTCACTGATTGTGTAACCATATCACCCACTGATCCTACCCAAGGTATCTCCCCTAGGTAACTGGTATCTCACATAGGTAAGTAAGATATCCTCAAAGTGCACCCATCCATGAAAATTCAGAAAAAGTACCCTACTATCATTGTTGTCGTAACGTAATCATTCCCTTTTAAAATTATGATTCATGATGAGATCATCCAAGTTATCCATAAGTAGGGGCCAAGTATCACTCTCGTCTTAAGTGAAGGGAGGGATATTGTCAAAATCAACTCACACTATTCCACCCAAAAAATTCAAAAATGTTGGAAAATTAATTTAGTTCACTAAATTCAGCTGTGGAATAAATTATAGATGCCTAAATTAGGGACAAAAATCATTCATTATTTCCTATCACATTAAAAAACATTTATTAGAGGGAAATTCATGCACTTAAATTAATAATAAATTATCCCATTTACAAATTATTTGGATTATAATCCATTAAATAAATTAATGTTCAAGGAAGTGTCTCATGATGAGGTAATAAAACACACCATTGACTCATAGGTTGTAAGGGTCTTGTTAAGCCTGAGAATAAAATTTAATTTAATTTATTAGACTACATGGATGAAATTCTAGGATGTATGATGTGTGGAACAATAGATTATGGTATAAATGAAATGAGAATTTAGGGTAAATAGCTAAACCCTCTACCTTAATCCTTTAGTACTCTCCTCATCTAATATCATCCCTTGAATCAATCTAGAAAATTGTAAATTTCAATAATGGATGAAAACCATTATACATGTGCATATAATCTCACACCAAAATTGAATTTCATTTAGGTTGATATAAAAGAATGGAATGAAGATGATTAGAGATATTATCATCACATATTAAACAAACTAAATGGTGAGGAAAACATATATTAGATAGAGGAGATACCAAAAATCGTATCATGGATTTAGAATGATAGCTTAATGTAGAAGATTATTTCTGCTATAGGAGAAAGGAAGAGAGGGTGAGGATTTAAAATATTACAAGGTAAAAGGGTAATTAGATCATTAATTAAGGGATTATAGGGTTTGGATGCATGGTTGGATAATCCATGGGAAAACCAACATCCCTAAACTACCCAAGGAACTTCCTTTCCTGATCTTGGTTAAAAGTTTCACAAACACTACACAGTCTATGTGTAATGGATTTTTCATGATGTTTGAAACACAAGCATGGGAATGCAGCCTATGTCACACAACAAGGGAAAATTTTGTGGATTATACTTTTGACTGAGCACCCCACGTATTTGTGTTGCATGGTTTCCACTACTTGTGGACTAAATATGTGGCTAAATCTATATCTCCAAGTTCTAGAGTTTCAGGCTCGAAATGATACCCAGACTCTCTTAAACCACTCAGTAACATTTATATCACATTTTTTACATATAGTGGTAGGTTTTAAGTAGTAGAATAAGTGTTGATAACTCTTTTAAAAGTGACGAAATTAAAAATTTATAGTCATTTAACCTCAAAAAGAGTCCCTACATGGTTCAATTAGGTTCTTAAGGTTTCATCCACATGTTCTAGGAAGAAACACTTTATGTTATGGAAATTAACTTCCAATTTCCACCAATACATTGGATTAATTTTTTACAGTAATTCATTTTCATCTAATTATTCTTCATGCATCTAAAAAAATTCATTACTATCTTAATTATTCTATTAATTAGATACATACCTTCCCTCTATTTAATCATATTCTCTAATCCTTTTTTAATACCTATTATTATCCCAAAGTCATTCCATTTATTTTCAATCATTACCTGGTGTTATCCTTATGTTGTGAGTAAAACCCCAATTTTTTATTCGGGGTTATTCCCTATATATAACCATGATTCAGTTAATTTTTAATTTAAAATATGAGACAATCATTTTATTATCTAGGGTTAAAAATAATTTAATGATCGTTTATTTTAGTATATATTAATTTAATTACTTTCATTTAATACAAATTTATTATCTCCCTCCAGATATTAACAAATGGCTTTCTTATGATCTATGTGGAACCCATGAATTTATATATATGAATGGTATTCTTTGAATGATCTCCAATGAATTGGGTAAAAAATAAATCGCCAGATATGATATGTTTTATGATACAGTAGTGAATAACAATGTTAATTGTGTTTTATAACACCTTTATTATGGAAATAGGTGTGTGATTCTGAATGTTTAATTTTTTTAAAGGATCAAAATTTAAATGTTATGATTCCTGATAATTATATTGTTATATACTTCATGTTATTATGATTATTCCCTAATTTTATGGCTCATGATCACATCATAAATATTTCCTTTTTTGTTCCCTTACTGGCATTTATGTTTAACCCTTTAATTTGATGTATTTCCCAAGGATGTGATTTTTATTAAAAGTAACCTATGATAAATATATGGATAATATTTTAATATGGATTATAATAAGGTGTATATTTTCATGTATTGTGTTTCTATTCTCTATGAAAATAAACCTTAAAAGATCCTAGGTCTTATTTAATGTTAAACTATGTAATGAAATTTTTATGTTTTAAAAATATGGGATTCCATAGTTGATATCAGTTGTAGGTTTAGTTGTTTTTTAAAATTAGAAAAAAAAACAATATTAATAACCCCAGGGTTAAATCTAATGATTGAAAAATATATTAACTACTTTTTAAAGTATAATGTATGTTTCTTCCATGAGTTGAAATATTTTTCTACATACTTGATGTTTATGTGGATCTAACATAGTTGTAACTAGGGGTAACAACCCTAAAAAGGTGCATTGAGTATTAACTCAACCATCTACTTGTGTACAAATAATAAGCCTCATTACACACCATGTTTTACAGTCCCAATGAATATGTTTGGTTAATCACATTCCTTTTATGAACCATTATAAAGGATATATAGTAACATTAATTTTAATTATAGGAGATTTAAAAAATATTAAAGAATGTTTCTTTAGAAACTAAAATCAATTAAAAAATAATAGATTAGTAAATGTAACACATTTCTCAATAATGTATTCCTATTTTTGAAAAATATTCAGAAATATGAGGATTCACTAAAATGATCAATACAATGGAGATTACATTAAAATACTTCTAAATTATAGAAAATGGAATGGAAAATATCATGAGGATGATGAGTCCATTATCAAGGGTTATAAATAATCTCCTAAATCATGGTGAGAATCCAGATTCACCTCAAAGGGAACAACGTGTACATGATTCCATTATAAATCAATGATTAATTTATTTTAGTTTATCTATCGATACAAACATTATGCAATAATTAATTACATATATGTAATATATATGTTCTATACTCTATTGTTCGGATCTAAATAATTTCCCCCAAGTATTTTAGGACTTATGGGGTTATGTTTATCATCAATAGACACAAATTAAGAACATGAATCCAAGTGGGAGACTGATTAAACAACATGGTAAGAGATTAGAATAATCATTTTCATTAGTTTTTCCCTCATTCGATACAAAATAATAAGAAGGAATTCTTATAGCAAAAGCATAAAGAAAATGATTTAATGGGATGTAAATAAATTAATATTACTAGACATGCTCGATACACCCCCATCATTTTTGTAGATCCTAAGGGAAATGTTGATAGGTTTTATAACTTACTAATACCCCGTCTATGGAGGGGAGACTATAAATTCTATGAGGAGATAGTGCATATTGATATCAATGTTGAAAAAGAGTTTGGAGATTGTTAGTGGTATCACAGGAAAAATGTAAAGAATTAAAAAATCTAGCCAAACATAATAAAAAATTTACATCCTGTATGAGATGGATAGAAACTACAATTACCCTTCTATAATAGATGTGGGAATAATTGTTTGGGTAACTGCTTAAATTTAATTGGGAGGTTCAACAAGTGTGGATGAGATTTCGATATAGCTCAGAACTATCCAGGTGAAGTGAATACACAGTATCTCAATAGAAATTTCATGACTTCTCAATAATAATTAATGTTGTAGTGGCTCCAAATGATATGGTTACAGGTAAAGTTTTTGTTATCTAATATCTAGAAAGTACACTTTTTTTCTCTAGTTTTACACATTCTTTTAGTTCAAAAAAGTTTTCAAATAATATAGAAAGAAACCCAAAACATATTGAATATAATATATTATCTAAGACTCCATGAGGTATTATCTTGGAGTAATATGTGTAGAGAAACTTTATTACCATCTTTTTGGAGTGAAAACTCATCACAATTCTAGTAGTCATTACCATTGTGGAATTATTAAGATGATTGGGATGGATTTGATGAAACATTATGATGATAATATCAACTATAAAAGAATTAAAATTTTAGTTGTCTTTATTTTAAATCATGGAGTTATTTTTAATGGAGATATATCCCTTCTTGATATTTTTCAAGAATCACCACATATAGACATCTTTATGGAAATGATCATTGGGGATGGTGGGGAAAATGAAAGTATAATGATTTAAAATTTCTCCTATTTTCATTAATTCATTGAATTAATTCATGAAGAGTTACCTAAACCTAACCAAGAATGATAACAATAGGTTTTCATTGGACTCATACCAACATCCAGAAAATATTGAAGAACCCATATTGAATGGAATATAGAGAGTTATGAGAAGAAATCAGCATAAGAAACCTCTTGGAAAATGTTTTTATTCAACCAAGTGTGTATCCTTATAGAGAAAATATTTTCTTTGTGAAATAGAATGATGGATCAAAATGGATATTCACTTACTATAGAGATATTAAGAGGATCACAATAAAGAAAAAAATATCATCTTATAAGGATTGATGATTTATTTTACCTACTTAAAGAGGATAAATTATTCTCCATGGTTGACCACATATAGGATATCATTAGTTGAGGGTGAAGAAATTATCTATCTTAAATACTACCTTCTAAAAAATTGTATGGTAATTTTGAATTTTTTTATTCAATTTATATTGATTAATACTCCTTTCAAATTTATGGATTTTATGAATAGAGTATTTATATACTACATTGATACATTTTTGTGGAATTTTTGGGAAACATTGTGATATATTCAATAAATGCCAATTTTTAAAGAATGTATTCACACAAATAGAATTGAACCTGAAAAAAATTAGATGGTTTGAGCATTAAAATACTATGAAGGTTCAATTAATTATCACCCTGAAAGATAAAAAATTCCTCAATTCATTGTGTAGGAAATATTTAAGTTTTTTTGATATTATGATGATTAAAGATGATCCATTGATCTAGGAAGTAGTTTGGTTGGATATGGGAATCAAAAGGAAAGGTGCATCATCAATCCTATACCAAATGACTTATTAATAATATTTAATCATGAATATATAGAATGATCGATGGGATGATCCTTTGATTAATAATAAGATAAGGGATATAAAAAATATAATTTTTTAATATAATATTGATCAAGAATATTTGATGAAATTTGGTAAAATGATATGTATCCAATCTATTATAGAGTTAATGAAGGATATTAAGGATGAGTCTCATAGCTCTACATTCACTACACATAAAAAATATAGAAAACTTCTTGATCATAATTGGTTGGATAATATGAAAATGGATATTGTTAATTACCATGCATGATGTTTGGTGTTTCAAACAGTGAAGGTGGAGTGAAGACTTCCCAATGGGGTATTAAAACCACTACCCATACCATTATGGATTTGGGATAAAATTACTATGTACTTTTTTACAAGATTTCATAAGTCATTAAGTGGGAAAAAATTTGGGTAAACATTGATAGGTCAATAAATTTTTACAATTTTATTTCATTAAGAGAAGATTTTTTTCTAGAGTGTCTAGCACACAGATATATTTACAAAGTAGTAAGACTCTATTGAGTGCCTCTATTAATTTTTAATTACTAAGATCATTGAATTACATCTATGTTATGGAAATTATTTTAAAATTAAATGAATATAGATGTAAATCAAGTCATATCTAATTATCCTAAAACCAAAGGGAGTAATGAAAGGGAAATCAAATCATAGGAAAATATTGAAAGGGACAACTCAGTAAATTTTCAGGGGAGTTGGGAATAACCTCATCCAATTGATGATTTACCCTATAAAAATATTATCAACTTTTAGTTTTTAAATAGAACATTTTGATGGTCTCTATTGAATGTGTGCATAACACCAACCTGTTTTCCTATAGTTGGAGAAGGGAAATTAGAGGGATTAGACATTATGAAGGAGAGTATATAAAAGATAAAATTAATTAAAAAATACATCTAGGATACTCATATTCAATATCAATTTTATGATAACTACCAAATTAAGGATATTGAATTTCATTTTGGGATCACGTATTTCTCAGAAAATCATAATGGAAATGAGTTATGATATTTGGAATGAAGGGTAAATAAATTCCAAGTTATTCTTGATCATTTTAGATTCCATAGAATGTTTTAGTGGTGCATTATTGACTTTCAAAACCTCCAAATCATTCCAATGTACACTATGTCTTCCATGCGTATCAATTGAGAAAATATATGATAGATACATCAAATGTTATTGATATTGATGGTTTCTAATTAGAACTCAAAATTTTATATAAATAGTATCTGGTATAGATTCATTATAAAATGGAACATGTGTTGAGGAATAAGAAAACATAACTTGTGAAATTCTTGTGGATAAATAACATGTTTAAAGAAACTTCTTGGGAAAATGAAGAATAAATGAATGAAATATATCCTTATTTGTTTTGATATGGAGAAATAATTTTGACAAAGAAGTTTCGTTTTTGGGGTAGAATGTAATGACCTGAAAGTTAATAATTTTATGAACAAAAAAGAAAAAAAATCATGATGACTATTTTATTGTATTGTACAATGGAAGTACATTGAAGAAATTTTACCAAAAAATAATAATCTAGATTATGTAATAATATTAATTACTAAATCTAATACTCATAACAAGTTATAAAAAGAAAATAATAATGAAAATGAAGTGGTATACTACGTAGAATTGAATTCTAACATGAAGATTACACATGCCATGAGAACTATTAACAGAAAAAGAAATGTTGCAAATACTATGTAAATTATCAATGGAATTTTAAAACCCTTTTAAAATGAAATAGTAAATGTTAATGTTTCTTAGTTTATATATATAGGACATAATCAATAATGTGACCATTAGGATATGACTATTACATTACAATTAGATAACAATTTTCTATTTGAATTTTTTGGATTATGGCCATATAGTAATGTAGCCAATGTAATTTGAATATTATGGTTAGTTAATTATAAGGGTAATGATATGAGTTAATAGAATTTAGAAGGATGTAATTATGGAATCAATAAGTAGATTCATTCCTTATGATGCTTATTTTTAATATTTTGGTAGGGAGGAATCATTGTAGGTATTTTCTCTTCATAAATCCTAAAGATTGATTCAACGAGTGAGGCTCAACTGAAATCAGTAATGAGAGATATTTCAGCCTATGGAGGTCACTACTAAATCTATTTCAGTTGAACCACATCATGAAACAATCTACATCACACAACCTAACCATAGATTTTATGTATCTATAATAATGGGTTATATATCTAGGACCTATTTTTATTAAAGTGTAAAATATTTAAAAAGCAATTAATAGTTTTATTGAATATTCATTTTTATTTAGTGTTACATCCTTGGTTAGGTTCACAAGGTAAAAAATCTTGAGGATGGGGAGAATTAGGGTATGAAAGATTAAAATAAATTCCCCTTTTATCATGTTTTTTTGTTAAACAAAACTCTCTTCTCTCTAATTCTTACATTGTAGTGTGAGATGATGTTAAAGCGTACACATGACACAATATTTTTACTTAGTTCATACTCACTAGGCTACACCCAACAGGAATCCAATAGAAATTTACCGATATACCAATAAACTATTAGTACACTATAATTTAAAATTATTTGAGTGGACTCACTATCCCTAATTGTTTACAACCAATCACAATTTGAATGATCATTGCTCTATCAACAGAAGTGTGCCAACTACTTCTTTAGAAGATCCAATCACCATTTATAGGAATGTAGGTATCTCCAATATCACTAATGGATCCATCATCCACTCTATGTTTATTATATATTTATGTGCAACTACCATATACTAATGAATATAACTTTACCATAGAACAATGGGAAATCCCTTTTGAATAACTTTCACAAAGCTCACTACTTCACGAACCTCCTTCTTTCATGAAGATCAAACCAGACTTCACGAAGTACACCTCTATTTTCAATGGTCACTATTTTTTAGGTCTTATACTATCCTTCACAAATCTCTTGACTATTCTCAAAGCTCACATAACCATCGCAAATCGCACCCCTTTCGTAATGCTCAACTAGCCTTCATGACGTTCCTTCCTTTCGTAAAGCACAATCAGCCATTGCGAATTACCATACATTCATAAAGCTCACTTTCATTGTGAACCTCTTTATCAATTATAGATCCTTAAGATTTTATTTGAGTCTCCCTACTCTTATAGAGGGGGTATAGGCCTGTTTATAGGTATTTCCCACCGACTCTAGAACCTTCTTGTCACGTTAGTGCCACATTAGCATCAATTTCTAGTGCTCCCTCTTCTCTGCTGCAAAGCTCCCTATTTCATGATGTTCCCTAGAAATGACCCATTTGTGAAGCCTATTGTAATAATATAGATTTCCATAAAACATTGTGACATTGCGATGCTCCTTTTCCCATAATCAGAGAGTTTCTTCCAAAATATAAGTGTCACAGCAATGATCTTCACCTCAGACATCCGTGAAGCTCTTCATAATCACATAGATCACTGTCATCATTCATTAATCCGTTGTGAAACACTCTTAAAGTAACCCAGCTTTGTGAAACTCAAGAATTTTCAATATTTTGGTTATATCTTGAAGGAAATCCATATTTCTCAATATTATCCAAACCCCAAATTTTGGACCCCAAAAATTTGGGAATCATTAGAAAATAGTGCCACCTTGTATATGTTATTTATTTAACACATCCAAATATTATATTATTTTTTCATGGTTCATTGTCAACTTGGGTTGTCAAAAATATCACTACAACTCAAAAATTCACCATGGAAACCAACCTTTTTAGGAAACACAACCATCCCCAAAATGCATTAATGTTTTCTTGAGGGATTTCTTCCCAACGCCGTTGTATAAAATTAATATTATTATATAATATGATCATATATATTTTTAAACAATTAATCCAAGAATTAATTATTTAGAAATTATATATACATAATTTTAATTAAAATTGTTTTTTTAATATGGTTTAAAAAATATATAAAAGAATTATTTTTTTACAAAATATTTTTTTGAAATTTTATATATTTTTTCAAAGGGATATATATTATATTATATATTTAAAATTGGGGGTTATAATAAAAAATATTTTTATATCTAAAAATTAAATTTCTCATATTTTTAATATTTTCCTAATATAATGGTTTCAAATTTTTAAACTAGCATGAAAAAATTATCTAATAATAAAATTTTCGTAATTTGTTAGGACAAAATTTTAAAGGTAAAAACTAAAATATAATATAATATAAAGTGATTTTTAGGAAATTATAAAAAAATAAAAGATATTTAATAATTATGTCAAATTATTTTATCATCTTGAAATAGATTATATTTTAAATATTGTGTTTTTTAATTTATTTAAAGAACTTTCCAAACCTATAAATGACATTCAAATGTCTACAATGAAAATTAAGATTTTGAAAACTATGTTTTGTTGAAAATTAAATTTTCCATAGAAAAAATCAAATTAAAAAAATGAATAATATTTTAATTTACATAAATTTTACAAAACATGACATAATTTAATGAAGGTTTTGATAAAGGGAAGCAGGTTTCTTCTGACACATGATTGCATATTGTATCAGGATGGAGCTGGTAGTAGATGACCAGACTAGAGATCGCAAGGCTTTGTAATGTTGTTAGTTTATTATAGCTAATTTTTTATTGATTTCTTGCCTACTACATCCATAAATATTTTATTATATTTATAGTGAAATGGAATATCATCTGTTGTTATATATTTTGATCAGTTATTACAGTTTTTTAGTGATTAATTATTCATATCTACTTATATTGTGGCTTATGTTTTCTTACATTTCTTCAGATACTTATCTATTTTTTATATGTTACCTAATTTGATAAAATCTATTAATGAGGGAATATTCTCACTATGGACACACATCAGGTCCTCACTTCTAGTCAGTATCCTTTAGAGTTCAGGGAGATCCACTTAAGGCCATGTGGTCAACTGGGCTTGGGGCCCCACTATGTGGAATCTGGGTTCAGGATATCACATTATATTTCAATAATTATGGTTATTTCATAAACATAACATATATTAATTAATATTATCCTTACTAACTTCCATTTAAATTGTCTCAAAAAAATTAACTGCATTGTTTCATGAGTTAGTAGCCTGCTAGATAGAAGAGTGATGTTTTTATATTCCCCCACCAAATGGTATGTAACAAGGTATATGTTCTATATTAATTTTAGAAGTATAATAATGTCATAAAAGTAATATACCTAAGTTAAATCCTTCATTACATCTACCCTTGAATGGTTTTGATGGAAAACTAATTACATCAGTTCGCAAGGCAGTAGTTCACCGTACACATGATCTAGGATTTCATCACCCAACTTATGGAATAAGAGATGGATATATTTTATGAAAACAACCTATGAAAATATTTTTATATGTAATATAATGTTTTTATTATATTTTAATTTTTAATACATAATTGAATAATTAAAAAGAAGAATGAAAAAGAAAGGTCTTTATTAAAACGATTACCTTTTCATAGTTAATCCTCTTTCAGATATCCTATTAATGATGACATGGTTTGTCTATTGGGAATAATAAAATATATATAATGTGTATAAGGATTTTAGGGATATTTTTATTAGGTTTTTGTCATTAAAAATGTCTTTAGATGTGTGAAGAAGTAAGGAGAGGGAGTGTTCTTTTATAATTGCATAGGAGTGACATTTTTGTAAATAGCTAAACCTTTTCAATAATGGGAAATCACTCTCACCATAAGATCCTAAAAAATTTATAAAAAATGTATTTTATTTATATTATTTTTATCCAAACCTAAAACAAATCAATTTTAAGCTTGTGATCTATTAACTAATAAGTTTATTTAATTTTACTATTTATGTTTTCACCATGGTTACTCGTATATTTTTATTTGACTAGGTAATTTATCATTAAATACTACAGTATAATGGGTATTAATAGATAATTTCTACCGATTTATTGTAAATATAAAATCAAATTTATTAATTAATAGTTTTATGTTTTTGGATTGTTAATATTAATACAAGGTCTTGTAATGTGAAAACCCCATTTAAATCTTAATCGTAATAATTAATTTTTATTGTCTTTATTAATATTTATGACCAAAAAATTAATAAAAATTTATAAAATAAAATAAATTATTATCATTCAAAATATTTATTCCATTTTATAAAACTCATTTCATAGATGTGGTGTAATTTAATTAAAAATTAATCCCAAATACTTGATGAAAAAGTTTTTATACAAAGTTAAAATTTAAAAAATCATTTATTCATTTAATATAATAATTCAAAATAAAAATTATTCCAATGAAATAAATTAGTAAAATTGTAATATATTTGAACTATGTTTAAATTAAAACAATTTAAATTATAATATATACTTATAAATAATTTAAATAAAGGGTTGTTTTTCAACAAAAAAATTAGTATTTTAGACTATTCATCATAAAATTAATATTTTCAAGAAATTAAAAAAAATCACTCAATGATAAATATGAAAAGAATATATAGAAAAAGGAGATTATTTTTAAAAATATATTTCTTATAGTCATAAAAATTAATTTTAAATTATGTTTGAAAAACATGACAAAACAGATTTTTAGAAAAAAAAAATTTTTTATAAAATAATTATATTAATTTTAAATGGTTCTTATTTTATTTCTATTATATATACAACTGATGAATTAATTTTATACATCTATAAACCATAAAATTTTTATAATTTTTTTTAGTATTATTCACATCCTCCAACCTAATGGCTAGATTATAATGGTCATATTTAAATAATAATATTTTAATAGAGTATCGCATTTCGTTTAAACTCTACATTGTGTGTTATGAAAGAAATCAAAGTGATTGAATTTATTTATAAATAAATATACTATAAACTCTCAGGGTGTTACATTCTTTTCAAATTTTATTTTTTCATTCCATATAGGTTATCGAAGAAGATCTTCATGTTTTAAAATATTATTGTGCTACTAGATTATAGGATAAATAATATATTTAGGATATCATTAATGTAATTATATGAATAATATGAGGAAAAATTAATGATATGATAAATAAATGATCGACATTAATTTAATAATTTAATATAAATATTCTATATGGCTAATGTTTTATTCAAATATTATAGTTCTTTATATCCATTAATTATTCATATAATTGGCTCCAATTCTAGTGTATCACACTAATTAAAACAAATTAATATCTTATGATGTTAGTATAATGATATTACAAAAAAAAAATTACATAATTATTTAGTAAATCATGGTAGGTTTATATTTGGGTTTTTTTAAACATATAGACAACCAATACTTTTAACTTGTGTCATGAATGAATACTAAAACATTCATCAATGGAATTTTAAAATTCATAAATTTTTAAAAATATTCTCTAAAAGTAATTATAATATCATTGTAAAAATTAAATTTTAAAGAAGAATTAATATGGAACTGATATTAAGAATCTTTTGAAAATGATAAAAACTATAAACATTTAAATGTAAAATATGATGAATTCATGTAGAGAATGACTATTAAAAAGATTATATATGAAAATTTATATGACTGTGGTTTTTAATTATGTGATTTTGATAGATATTTTTATGATAAAGGAGGCTAAGTATGTTCATGTATGTTAGGAAATGAGGTAAGCATTATCCACGACAAATTCCTCTCTTTATACATGTTTTTTATTATGCACCTAATATCCAATATATGGTGTATATACTACCTATTTTTAATTTTATATCGTGAAGTTATTTTATTCAAAGTTTTTTAAGATCATGTTTGATCCCTATCTACCAAGACCTTATTATTAAATTGTTACACAGGCAATTAGTTATGTTTTTAATCTCAAATTTATCCCTTTGGGACCAATGTTATCTTCACCACCTATTTCATTGTCTATGGTGCATACATTTTAATGGGATATTTTTACCATACTAGTTTTCAAATTTAAGGAATTCACAAGTGTATATTTATATCCATCCATAATACATTTTATTATTTAAGAGTTACCAAAACCATTGTACAAAATCAGTCTTTTAAATTTTTGGAAACTCATAATATGTTTTGGTAAAGTTAAATTATATGTTGTTACTAATAAAATACAACACAATCCAGATAATGGCATTTTGATGCGTTTGTAACCTAGATACACCTAGAGGTAATCAACCTAAAAGGTATTTTTGGAGAATTTACTCAATAATTTATTTGATTCACAATTACTATGCATTAAACAACACATCTTGATAGAAACTCCGTAGGGATATAATTAGGAATGTTCGCATGCTCTATATAAACCCTAAAAAGTTAATTTTCTAACCATTTCCTTATTCTCCTACAAATGAAAAGTATTTAATAAAATTATTATCTTACATGGATAACTGAAAACATTATAAATACCATGTTCAATACATTTCCATAATATGTGTATGTTTTGTTACATTGATGATAACCTTGTGCTTTGATGTTAATCAATGTATTTTCTCCTAGAAATCAACATTTTTATATTGAAGTTGGATGTATTTAATTTTTATGTTTGTCATTATACTGAGAGGAATTTTTTATTTTGCAATAGGTTTCTCAAAAGTTCTTGATGACTCTTATTGTGAATGAAATGGATTTAATAATGGGACATATGGGGCCCAAAAATATATAACCCCTCAATATATCAATAGGTCTCATGAAACAAAATATATTGGGTTTTAGAGTATACCTCTTCCCATAACATGATAGTGTCTTGGATCAAGGAATTGATAGTAGGTTTTTTTGTCTGAAACTTTTCATTCCATCAATACAATATCAATGACTATTGTTTTCAATTTTTTCATATATTATTTAGGATAAAAACATTCCCCATATTTTTCTGATTAAATATTCATGGTTTCTGTTTCTTCTATCAATATCATTTATTCCTAGTTTATGTTATGAATACGTCTATTTTTTTCTCCTCCTTACTAACCATATGATCTAACGCTAATTTTATTTCCATTCCCCAAGAAACATAAAGGAGTAATTGGTTTAATTATTAGTGATATATTGTAAGATCTAATCATGTTATCTTAATCTGTTTATATTGTAAATTAAGTTTCTAAATTTATTATATGTTTTTATATAGTCTTCCAAAACTACTGAACAGTAGGATACTTCTTGAAATATTGAATTTTTTACTAATAGTGTAATATAAATATTATCTCTATGATTATGTAGATTTATATTTTACATTTAGATCTGCCTAAGAGGGACCCAATTACCCACTGATGTCATCAATTCCTTCATTCCCCTGCTCTTTTGGGACACACTAATGAAGCCACCAAGGAGATCCGGACAATAGTTACATATACCAATAAACATGGAATGATATATATCCCTGAAATAATGTATATAAATGATAGGTAATGATACCATATTCACATTACCATAAAATATAATTACTATAATGTCATAGAATCATGTGTTCTTGCATGAACACATATTACATTGGCTTCTATGAAAAATTATTATACTAATGTTCTCAAATATAAATCCTATCAAACCATCATAAAAATATACATAAAAAACCATACTATTTCTTCTATATATGAATCCCATCATAATATACTAATGTAAAAAATAAAAATTAATGGGCTTATATTCCCATTACCACCAATGAGTAAGAACGTATCCCCATTCCAACTGAAAAAACACACCAAAATATCATTGTGGAAATTTAAGTGTTGTCATATGTCCCAGAAAAAATCCAATAAAGCTTTTATAATATCATTGAATATGTAATTAAGGACCATAATCAATATATTCTAGATTCTTGCTTAGATAAGACATATATTCTAACTACAACTATTAGGGGATCTCATTTGTATATTCTGATTCCTACTCAGAAGTGGCCCCACATTAACACTCACATTTTTGTGTATCATCATTATATCCTTGAGATGAATGACGAACATGAACGGGATAATATTATCATTCAAGCTGGAGTTCTCTAGTATGTCTTGATAGTCACTTTATGGAAGTCTCAAATCCCTATCAACACTATAGGAGATCAATGATATAATCCAAAAATATATCCAAATATGGATCATATTCATCATCTCACGATAGTATATCAACAACATGTTCTAATAACATAATTAGGTTAGGTTCATATTCCTCTCCAATTATACAAATATCACTAGGATATTTCTATAATGCACATCTAAGAGTATGATGATATTTCAATCCTATCATAGGATTTCCTTCATTAAATTTCGATTTTGGATGAAGATAAACAATGGTATTAATTACTTATACCTTCTTATATATGTAAAACACATCGTTATATTCTATAAAAAATACAATAAAATCATTGAAATATTTTTATGGTAGTTATGATGTCAATTAAGACAGTCCATATGCCTAAGGGTTATTTCCCACATTTTAAAAATCATGTCTTGATCATTTTTATGACCCCTATTCTCTGAGAAATTAATATCTTAATGTTATCACAATGGGTAATATATAAATAAATTGATGTCTCATATCTCTATTCCAATCAGCTCTAGTATTATTGAGACACTATAACATATCTTAATGGAAACTTAAGAATGTTTAGACCCATCATCACTAGAAGATAGAAGTAGAAAGCATGTAGGTCCTCTCTATGTTATCCAGATTTTTTCTCTAGAGGTCCTCCCTAGATTATCCATTATAGAGTTCCTCGACATGAATATACAATGAACAAAAATATTGTTGCTTCCCATGAATCTTGTTCTATAGGTCATCCCCACAACATTATGATCAAGAGATAAGAAGTTTCTCCCCATTAAATTTCATTAGTTTTAGTTACTACAAATTTTCATCCCAAAGAACATGAAATCATCATCATGGATGTTCTCCCAAGTGAATATTTTTTAGAGGTACTCCCTTTAACTAGAAATAAATATATAATGGAATTCCTACTCACAATAGTGAGTATAATGAAAACTTGGAGGCCCTTACAATGATTATCATTACAGAGTCCCTCCCAACATTTATCTATCTATTTATCATAAATGTCATACTCATTATAAACAACTTTGAGGTTTCTAAAATATTTCACGACATTTGAAAATTAATGGTCAAAATCAACCATTTAATCCTTCTCAGTCGAAGGGGTTTCACGACAACCAAATAGTGGTTTGGGGATAATATCATCATATGTGACTCCCCCACCCAATTTTTTTTTATGATGTAGTTAATAATATTACAAATAGTCTATCTTCCCTTGATAATGTTGGATATTATCACTCTTGTTTGATTTATCAGAGAGATCCATCTATGATGATGAGGATAATAATATAGTTGTGTGTGATAAATTGGGTATAGAAAATATCCATTTTTTGTATTTGTTCTTATTCACATCACGTCATGAAATTATGGATTCATTTAAAAGGTAGTGAAAAAATTATCTACATCCAAATATATGGGTAACTCACTTCCATCTTGTGATGAAATGTTTTTTTGAGAGCAGGCTAATATCATCAAGGCATTAAGAGAGCAGAAATTCCTTGTCTATTTAGTCTCTCTATTAACTGGAAACCATTTAATGTTGGTAAAACAATGTGGAGACCTAAAACATGCATTCCATAGGGTTTTAAAGACTCTTAACTATTTTATCACTAATTCCCAACCAAGAGTATTCATGAGATGGTGTGGTGACAATGAAGTATTACATTTTATCTATATCTATTGGTAGTAGAATTCAAGGATTGATAAAACATATAATGTCATCATATGAGAATGAATCTCATTCTAGGGTTCTTCATATACTAGTTGGTCTATCTAGAAAAACATAATTTTCTTTAGAGCACATAAATGATACGCTCAATAGGATTAGTAGATCTATAAACTTTTTTATATGGCCTCTATAATGATGAAACAAACATAAAAATTAAGTAATTTTTAATATAAAATTGGTGAGAACCCCTTAATAAAAATTATCTCAAGCCAAAATATTCCCAAAATCCTACAAAATTCATAAATTAAAGCTTGAATATTTATGAATTCTATGATAGCTACCATGTCAAAAACAATATTAGAAAAGCCCCATTTAATAGGGATAGGGTTATTTTTACCATCGAAATCACCTCTAGGAACATAAAATCCCCAGTGGTTCAATGTTATGTTGTTTAAAGAATGATAGTATCCCTAAAAAATATGGATGGTTTAACTATTTCCTCCTCCTCAATAGAAGTTCGTTTATATTTTGAGGATCTTCATCGAAAAATAAATCACAATATCATTTTCTTCATGAACCATCCTTCTCAGTGGGAATATATTGGGTCACAACAAGAAGGTTCATACATTAGATCACCCTCATAAAATTACAATAAAGGGAATATTAAGGAGATAATTAAAATCCTCATAATGGTTATTAGCAAAAATAATCTACTGAGAAAGAAAATACTTAGAGGATTGTAAATTTTACCTTTAAAGATACTAAGATGTAGATAAATCCCTATACTCTTCTAATATAGAAATTAACCTCACAATGATAAATGAATCCATGAATTTCATAATCAATGACACAATTTATAATTTATATCAGGAATATGGTAGTAAATAACATGAAGAAGATTCCTCTATTAAAAATATAATCCAAACCAAAATACATGATGAAGGTGTGTGTACCTAGAATTGGAGGTAGACTCAATATTTATGATTCCCTAAAATATTATATTACCACATTCAAATCAATCTATAGAAAAATTTAAATGAAAAAGGCATGGTTATATACCACACGTCCCCAAGAAAAATTTGAATCCATTTGTTTTGATGAAAATTTGGAATAATTTGAACATAAGTTGGGAGATTAAAGAATATTGGTTCCAAATTACTCATTGTTAATATTATTTCTATGTATTATTCTTTGATCAAGGAAATAGTTTACTAACAAGAGAATATATAGTATGATGGAACTATTAATCTTATTAGAGTAATGGATATTAATCTATCATGGACTGGGGTATTGTGACCACAGTTCCTAAACCTTGTATCCAAAGATTATCTGATGTTTCCTTATTGGGGTATCAGTCACAACTATTTCAAGTGTGTTACCCATGTTTTTATCATAAATAATATCAATGAACAATTCAGGAATGATGATAATACAAAGAACCATCAATAAAATCAACTTTTTTTTCTACCCCACCATTAGTCCCTCAAAAAATCCTCAAGTCCTCATGTTCTTGGTCAATCGAATGTTAGAATTGTATGAGATAGGCACACAACAGTAGTTTTATATAAATTCGTATCCTATGTGGTTTTATTTGATTCTCATCTAACAAAAATCAAGAGTCCTAACTTCCCCATAATCAATGGGACTGAGAAAACAAATTAGAATCTCACAAATTTCATATCGCGATGTTTCCCCACGGTGGGAACACCTAAATTATAAAAATCTCAAAAACTCATGTGTTTGTTCAGAATATAGTGGGACTAGAGTTTAATTGGTAAAAAAACCACCCATAAAATTTCATTATGTTATTTAAAGACCTTCATCGAAGATCCCTCTACAAATTGAACTCCATGATAAAAAAAATAAAATGGTCATATATCTCTTGAATTTAAATTAGTATAATAATGAGAGTCTATTGAATATTATTTCCAGGAGGAAGGGTCAAATATATATATTGAATATGTATCTTCTATAAGATAAACTACTAGAGATATGTATAGAAAATATCCATGATGATTTCTAGACACTATTAATTCCTCTAAAATACCTTGGTATATTTCCAAAGTTTTCTTTTATGTTAAAAAAATATATAGTATGTCATATGATGTTCCAATGCTAAATCTTGTACAACACCATTAAACTATTTAAAAAGGCCTAATATAGTAGTGATCAAGAATACCATCCTCAAAATAGCACTGGTAGTATCTTAAATAGTAAATCCCTAAAATATCATGCAGCACCTCACCCTAAAAATGAGAAAAAACAACCACACCCATATTAATAGAGAAATAAGAATTATAATTATTTAGGTTTTGAAGACTATAAGATAAAAAAGTATTCTTTATAAAGAGATAAAGTATAAGGAACATTATAAATTCCCTAGAGAGTAATTTTTTAATATTTATATAGGAAAAAAATCCCCAATGAATTAATTTAAAATAATCACCAGGATTATTATCCCTTCAATTAGCTAGAGGGAAAAATCTCTAATATCTCAACCTCTTCAATGACATCCTCTAGAAGATTATTTACTCATAGAAAGTAAAAATTGGTAATCTCAAAAAATATAATATTTTCATATCTTCCACCCCATATAACTATCAAATTTAATGGAAGATATTTCCATGAATTTGTGAACATATGTTTAATATCCGGATAAGCATGAAATTGGTCAATCTGTTGCATACCATGCCCAAGGATCAACTGAAACAAAAATCTATCACACTATATCCGTAATCCATATTCGATATTATATCTTCCCCATCACAGTGCTAAATAAATCAAAACAATAATCACCAATAGAATAAGAAAGAGGTGGAAGACACCATATGAGTACCCAAACTGGTACATATTGTTTTGGACTTCTTACCACCATCATTGAGTGGACTAGAACCATCCCACCAAATCAGATAGTGGGAACCACCTAGAGAAAAGGGATCATCATTATGTGAAGAATCCAAAGATGGGTTTGTTACTGTGATATACATTAATAAACTCGAATCTAACAATGAAAACACATATAAACTTTAGTTCCTCTCCCATAATCATGGTAGTGGTCAAAGAGGATATGGAAATCAAGGAATATTGTGTTGATATTGACCATAAAAATTAAGAAATTCCCTCGGAGAAGCTATATATATCATAGAAACTAAGAGAATAAAATCTAGTGGGATCAAAAGGAGCATCAATCTAGTCATGAATTAATTTAGTGGGTTCAAAAGGAGAATAAATATACTCATTAATTATCTATATCCCATATATATTTAATCATATTGGTGGAACAATTATTAAATACAATATTTTATGTTTAGCATCATAACAATTGAAGGCCCACTCACACTAAATAAAAATAATAATAGACACCCAAAAACAAGGTCCATTTATAGGAACAACAAATAAAAGTAGCCTCACCAAACATGCTTTAGGCCATAGAATAGCCAGTTTAAAAGGATTAAATTAAATAGGTCTATAGGTATGATATATTGAAACAACTAAAAAATTTTATATCCATGATTTCCATTCTATATTCACCCCACAACTCCATAGAGATCATATAGATACTCATGGAATCCCTTTTGAACCCTCAATAGTTCAATGCTAATGTATCTATAGTATATTTATATCTCTTAGAGACTAGTTAAATTAAGTATCATAAAACAATTTCCTTCATAGAATAACAACAAGATAATTTTCTATAAGTCCAAATAATATCCTTTTACACATTTGTAATACTGGATAACATTGACATATATCAGTATTCGACAGATAAGGGATCTGAAATCAATCTCATAAAATTTTGGATCCTACAAATCTTGGGATTTGGTGAATCTAAATGACCCAATTCTGACCTAAAGTTCTAGGGATATGAAGAGAATTAGTAAAAACATATAGTAATGATATTGGTTAGGACCCAATATAAATGACCTTCCACTAACTCTTTGTTTATGGTATTCTGATAATACATGTCTTTTGAAACTCAATTAAAATGTCATTGGGCCTATATTCATGACATAATTACCTCATCATACCATATGTGATTCAAAAACACTATCAATATATAGATCATATTGTTATATAGTGAAACTAACCCCATAAATTCTTATGAATCTCAATATATAGATGAAATATTTTATAAAATGGGGGGACTTGTTCCAAGTAATGAAATATATATTCATATGACCAATGGTTTATAATTGGATCCTATATCCCATGAATTGATTTCAACAAATACTATGTTGCTGATATATCTAATTGATGAGAAAACTACAGAATTGGTTAGTTATCAGATCATGTGAATCCCATTTTAGAGGATAAACCATTTGATCAACTTCCAACTATTAAATGGTTAGATAAATTTCCTCATGAATTAATCGCTAGCAATAATGGAAGATAATACCGCATCTTCCATACAGATTAATCTTGTTCCTAATAACATTTACCTAAGGGCCCACCTTACTAATATTTTAACTAAACATTTGAGAATTTTTTATCAAATGGACAGAAATCCTTAAAGGAAAACGTAATAATGAGGCATGTGAACATTTTTCTAAATCCACATGATCTCATTAGAATCCAACAAATATTGATATATAGGGGATATTTTTATCTTAATAAAGAAAAGAAATTCCATAATAATAATATCCCCACATTACCTATTTAATCTCAAGATATAGGCCCCCATTTTCCCCTTGATGATAAAGAAGTGGAAGGGGAAGATATCTATGATTAAACTTATAATTATTCCCCCACATAAACACCACAAGGATCAAAATATACCTCCACCACATCATCAATATCAAAAAATAAAAAATCATGTTCCACTTACAATAGTGGAATGGTATATGATGGAGATAAATAAAATATTAGATATTCCCCTCTCTATTCATGGAAATTCACTCAACCAATATTGGTGAGATTTGATTGGGGAATCTAGGTATAGAGGAGGATCCACAACCTATAGGGAATAGTGTTTTCATGAATCCTAATGAAGAGGATGTGTTGTATTTTTTTAGGAAAAAATACTGATATTTATTCACATGGACCAATATGTAAATTACCAGACTATATATGGATGTGGATACACATCATTTCTGTCTTCTAGATGACCATCATATTTATAAATACAAAACAAAAATAATGAATTGAACCCATACCACCAAGGCAGAATATAATGTTGAAAGTATTATTAAATATAACCTCATTTGAGAGGTCCAATAATGAAAGTGGCCTTCCAATATTTTCCCTATTGAGGAATATAATAGAAAAATTAGTTATTACATTGAATTAGGGGATACAACACATCCTGAAGGATTCCTAGTTACGATAATGGATGTTCTTATTGATGTGATGATAATATTTTCGGACTTCTCCATCATAGAAAATTACTTAAGACACAACTAGATTTAAATAACCCCTCTTTATACGGGGGAATCACTTATAGGGGACCTATAGGGGTATACTACTACAATGTAATTATCTTTGACTTGAAAAAATTTGGTGCTACGTAACAAAACACCATCCATCATATCCAAATGCAACTTTTAGGAATGATGATGGAATTATAAATAGATGATCTAGTGGTTATGTACCAACAATGTTGTGATATTATAGCCTATCTTCATGTAGTATTATTAAAATACACAAACACTACTTGATGATAAATCCATAAAAGTGTGTTTTGGGGTAATTTAGGTTAAATTTCTCATCTTTTTAGTATATCATTATGGTATTGAAGTCATCCCAAAGAAGAACAAGTAGATCATTGACATTCCACCTCCTGGAAGTATAAAGAATATTAGGGGACTCCAGTGAAATATATTTTATATCAAATTCATCATAGATAATATTATTATAAATTCCATCCCTTTAATAAAGATAATGAAAATGAGATTGAAATATTAGTGGGATAAATACTATCAAAATAATTTTTATAGTGTTAAGAAGTACCTCATACACCCATAAGTTTTTATTATTTCATTTGAAGGGAAGCCACTCATATTTTGTGTGGAAACATTTCTATAGTCCCTAGGCACTCTATTTTCCTATAAGAATGAGGCCAAAAAAGATAAAGCTACAACTATCTTAGCATAATATTGCTAAATATCGAGACCCAATAAATCGATATCAAGAAGAACTACCCAATATTGATCTCTCGGGTGAATTGGTTTAGATATGAAATGAAACACTAGAAGAACCACTTGTTCTCCCATATTAGTCCACATAAAAAAATCATTTGTCCTCCAATGATAAATAAAATAATAGAATTGTGGGAGGTTATATTGTATAAATTTTAAATCATATTGGTTTCTTACAAGGTGTTCAATGTTTGGTAATTGGTACAAATACTTGTTGTGCATATTCACCCAAAAAAATTCTAGTATATATAGAGATTCCATATAACATATTGATATTTTATTATCGATATTCCTATAAATAAATACTGTGATTATCTTATTTCTACACTGAAAAAAACTGAATCAGAACAATCTATGATAAATTTTATTAAGACTCAATTATAACTAGTAAATATATCTATTAAAATGTATCTTCTATATTGGATGTTATAAATAGTGTTTTCATGTAACAACCATAAATTTTAACAATAAAATTTCCCTTTTGAGTATATAATGGTTTGATATTTATTAATATAGAATTATATATTGCATTTGAACCACATGATAAAACCAACAACATTTTATTAATTATAACATTAATATTAGAGAAAAAAAATTTCTATAAAAATTGAAAATATTATAATGGGATAATAATATAATATAAGAAAACATTAAAATGATAATTTAGATATGCACAATTCACCAGAATAATATCACCCATAAACAATACTGTATAAATGTAACAAATTTTTAGAAATGAAATATTAATAATGAAAATGAAAATATATATAAACATGAGATAATATACATATGGAAAAAAAATGACTTAAATATGAGGTATTTTTAAAATATGGGGAACACATTTTTCTAATATAAAATTGTATGTTAGTATAGTAATATCATTGATAGGAATGGTAACCTGGCCATCAAAATAGTATCATCACCTATGGGAGTGTATAATTTTATTTCATTGTCATTTGAAACAATAAAATAACATATTTATATCATGATACAAGTAAATAAAAGTTTTTAAAATTTTAAAATAATTGTCTTTATTTTTGTAAAACGTTAATTTTTTTATTTATATAAAAAATTAATGATTTAATATAATTTAAATTTTAATAATTTTTTTTTATTATTTAATATTATATTACTGAAAAATGATAATATAATTTTATGAGATAATATGTAATTTTTCATAGGGTTGGAATATTTAGCCCAATATTAAAATATGTATTTTTTTAAATAAAAAAGTACTTTAATTATAAATAAAATTCAACATATTTAGAAATTTATTTTCATAAAATCGAATAGTTTTTTATAATAAAAAATAATAATAAACATTAGCTTTAATTTTTCTTATTTTTCAAATATAGTTTAATTTTTTGTGAATAGTAAAATATAGAAAAACATGAATAATGGAATTATAAGAAAAATACATGCAGAAATGAGTCAAGATGATATAAGTGGCCATATTATAAGCCTCACATTTACTATTTACTTCATATATTCAGAATATTAATAACTATTTATATTCTCAAGAAAAAATAATAATCCAATGATTATAATATTAAAAAAGAACCCCTATTCTCCCCTTTTAAATATAACACTCATCAATTCTTCTCCAAAAACCTTATGTGCCATGGATATTACCCAATATCTACCAAAACATCCACTCAAATTACTATCCATGTCCCAAGAAGTCATTTTTTCTCACCAAATACTGTGCCAATGATCCTTAAACAGTATTCAGAGAGTAGAAAACCAAAGGGAGGGGTAAATTTCAACTAAAACTATTTAAATTTTATTATTCTTTTCCCACCCACATGTGTTTTCCATACTCCATGCCATTAATACATAAATATTTAAATATAATTTTATGTGATTAATATGTTTTAATATTGATATTCTACTATCCCTTCATAATTTTCAGAAAATGAAAATATTGTTTTCAATATGGTTTGTTCACCGCCACTATGAACAAAATACTTCATTTTTATCAAATACTATGATTATTAGTCATAAAAATGTTATTATTGTTTAATATTATGATAATAAGAATATTATAACTTATTAATTTATTAATATACTTTTAATTAAAAAATAAATCTATTAATTGATTGTAGGAAAACCCTAATAAATTAACAAATCCTATAACAATAACATTATACAATGTGAATCATCTATATGATGGAACACATATGGGTATTTTTGAAAATTTAAAATGTTATGAGGATGGGAATATTACTTCATTTCAATTATGATGTTATTTTCACATTTTAAAATAGCTTCCGTTATTATCTTCAATTGATCGAAACCTAGAACCATGAAACAAACACCATTAGAACAACAAAATTAATCATGATATATCATTGAAACAGTTAGAAATGAACATCATACAAAATATAGTATGTCAATTATACATGGTAAATGTTCTATATTATGTAATTAATTAATATAATTTATTTATTTTTGATATTAACTTCATGTTTAAAATGATTATGCAAATAAGGTAAGGGAAAATTCTGACCTTCCCTATTTTATTTAGGTAATGAAATTTATCTCTATAAGTCACTTTCTCTCCAAATTTTATGTTATAGAATGCCTCAAAATTCTATATATATTTATTCTACATATATAATTATCTTATACTATCCTTATATTTGTATAGAACAAGGATTAAAATACATTTAAATTACATTTCATTTGCAGAAAACATATTACATGACACAAATAGACTGCCAAAGACTGTATTTGTTTAGTGTATTTGGAAACGTGAAACATAATATTCTAATCATGGTGAAAGATCATAAAAATCATCCATAAAGATCATCCCATTTTTTTCCTAATTATTACCTTTCTTTATAACCTATGGAAAAGAAACATATAAAAGGGTGACCTCAAATTCTCTGTAAGGGTAAACATGGAGAACATAAAATACCAATAAAATTTTGAATATAAAAACATGAACTTAAAGTTCAAACATCAAAATCATGAGTCACAAAATCAATCTTGGCCATATGTAAGAAATGTATAGTAAATGAACAATAATAATGATAAAATAGCATTGGCATAAATCATTTAATTATAGCAAACTAATGAGCATATAATATGATTTCCATAGTAGCCAAGGAAATGCTTCCAAGACCATCGTAGTTGAAAAAGTCCATTACTGAACCAGTTTACGTGTCATTATAGCCATGTATTACTAAACCTTATTTAATTTACATTCAAGACATGTCTATCTCATGATATATAAATCATTACCCAATGCATTGGAGGGAGATATAGGTCCCACCCATCTCATAATGAATTCATTCTTACATGTTCCATAAAAACATAAATCATTCATCACAGCATAACCCATGAAATAAAATTGGATTCTTAAAAATACATCCAACATAACATAATCCATATAAAAAACAATTCCATCATTAATATAATAAAATCATAGTAATAATTGGGATAAAAATATGACATTATTTAAAGAGTGTCACCTTAGATAGAAAATAAATTTGATAAACCACTTGAACTGAGTTCTTGAGGAAAATATCCTTTCATCTTCAAAAAAAATTTCTTTTCTCAAAATTCCACACAAATTTAATAGAAAAATAATTTAGTTGAAAATATAATTGAGAAAGTTTAGAGAAATAATCATGGAAATAAGGTGTCATGAAACTATAAAAATCCATTCATGTTGTATAAGTTAAAAAAACATTATCGGCACACTTTTACTGGAAAAGTTAAAAAGTCCCTCATATTGTAAACGTAAGAAAATTCGTTCCAAACCATGTAGTAAAATTAAAAATTATAAAAATTGAATTTAAAAACCCATAGAAAATATTAAACATTTTTTAGAAACATTTTTTGAAAACAACAACATGGATGATATATATATCCCAAGTAAATACTTATGTATAAAAAATCTTGGATAAAAATGAGATTACAAAATTATTTCTTACAAATGTAAAATAAGTCACATCATATGAATCATAAATTAAATAAATATATATGCATATTTGAATATATTAATTATCATAATAATAATCATAAAAATATTTCGGATAAACATAAAAATTACAGAAAGGTAATCGGTGGTGTATAAGGAAAATTTCCTACAGAAATAAAAGTGAGAAAAAATAATCCCTTTCCTAAGGTCAGATTTCATGTATATGTGTCTGAAACGTCTGTATAGTGGGTTTAAACATATTATTAACTTCTAACATAAACATAATAATATTTATGATATCATATATTATACACTTATGACTTAATATTACGCATTCATTTGTCAATTCCATGTTAAAGATACATTTTGGGTAATAATTGTTTTATTTATCATACATGTTTTGAATTTTTATTTTTTATATTATTACTTATATCATTATTTACATACTTACAGAATATAAAATATGGTTTATATATTATATATATATTCATTATATAAATATATATATATATAATAGATAGATAAAAGAAATGGAATACACCATTCATGGAGACGGTAGGTCGTACGTACGCTTGAACGCTGTTTTCGTTTACTTATTAAATTGAATGGAATTAAGTACATGACATATATATATATATATACATAAATATAGTATCATTATTATGTCCTATATTTCATGATTATTTATTATATATAATTTATAATCATTCTTGAATGGTGAATGTGGATAATTAATCACATCGCGTCGTGGAGAAGGTAAGCCATACATAAACACAAGCGACGATATCATTACCATAATTATTGAAATGTATTGAATTGAATGGTGTATAATATATCTGAATTATTATAATGCTATAATAATAAAATTTATTTATTTCTTCTACCATTACTCCCATCTAATTAAGGTGGTGGTGAAAAAACAAATTACACCACAGCGTTGAGACGGTATGTAGTACGTATGCACGTGAAGTGATTTCATTTTTAATAGGATGGATAGAAGGTGAAATAGGGTAGATTCTTATTTAAAATAAAATATAATATTAGGAGTGATACATTTTTTGTTCCTTTATAATGAAAAAACTAATGAAGATAAGGCATAAGAAGAATGAAATTTGAAAGAATCGGTAGAAGAGATTACCTCTTTCTCGACGTGCCTCCATTAAATTTCCACTTAAGGAACTAGAGTATTTCTTTTGAGAAGACTAAAACCTCTAAAATGTAACTTTTAAAGTTTATTATATAAATGGGAAAGTTTTTTCCAAGAATGAAGGTTCAAAATGGAGTGAATATGATAGGGAAGAGGTTCCCTTTTATAATAGAGGAAAGGGGCACTTTAGGAAACACTCAAAATATTAATTTATTATAAAATTATCTTCGGTTTAAAAAGGTCCAAAACTAATTTAATTAGAATATAATATGGGGATTGTTCAAAATTATCTCATCTAGTTTGTCTTAGACTAGTTTATGTCTCAAATTGAAACTTATATTTTAGCTTTAACCATTAGTTAACTAATTTAACTCTTACCATGTCTTCTTGTATATTCATACTATATGGCCAATATAGTTATTCTAAAATGCCAATAAAACCTAATGTGGGAAATTAATTACATATTATAAATTATATATGTCCTTTGGATGAGTATTATATTGTAATGTCCCAGACCTCTCTGGCCCATTCCTTTGTCGAAAAAAAGGTCAAGAAGTGTTCTGGAGGGTAAAATGGACTTTTCCCACGCTTTCCAGAATTTTGAAACTACAGGTCGTGTAGTTTGAGTACACGTCATGTACCCCCTTCCTGGGTATACCCCGTGTCGCAGGCCATGTCCTCGTCGTGTGAAGTAAATGAGTACACGTCGTGTAGTGTAACTACATGTCGTGTACCACCTTGCCGGGTATACCCCGTGTTGAAGGTCGTGTCCTTGCTGTGTGAAATAATGGATGCATGTCGTGTGTCCAATACTACACGCTGTGTAATCCTTCCCCACGTACGCGTTACCAGTCAATAGTCATGTGCCGTGTTGAAGGTTGTGTCCTTGCCATGTGGAATAATGGGTGCACGCCGTGTAGTCCCTCCCAGCGTATGTGTTACCTTCAAACCGTGTGTTGACCAGTCAACAGCCGTGGAGCCGTGTTGGAAGCCGCGTGGAGACCGTGTGAAATATTTGAGTGCACGTCGTGTACCATAAAGTACACTCCATGTACTTTTTCTTTTCTCGCCTATAAAAGGAGGGGTCCCATCCTCCTTTTCAACTCACCCCTCTCCTCCCCTTTCCTCTGAGCAGAGTTCTCCCAAGAGACTCGAAGGCTCTTTCTTCCATAACTTCTTCATCCGAGTTCTGATTTATGATCCATCAGTGGCCACGGGATCGTAATGATGATGTGAAACTTCTGAGCTTGTATCTGTTGTCTTTCCTTTGGCCTTTACTTTTTGACTTCCACCCGAGACCCGACAGAAGTGAAGGACGCCGACGGACGTCTTCTAAAGTTGATCTGGGGGAGCGTTGTGATCAGAACCTGTTGAGGTAGGGATCTTACCTTCGTCTCTCTAAATTGTACATCATGTGGGGTGGGTGTCCTCTTGTTTATGTGAAACACTTTTGAACTGGTTTAATGAAGATAATAACTGGCTTATATAACGGGGTTGGGAAGTGTGTGATTTCTGTTACATCATTTTTTTGTATATCCTGTGTAATTATGTTGTGAATTGAATAGGCTTATGCCTACTAAAAATCATGGTTGTTGGGGGCCTTTTCTTTCCCAATTAAATGTTTCCCTATCTTTCTAGACCGTTTATGGATGGGAACTTTGTGGAATGTGGATATTTGGTTAATCACGTAAAGTTTGATGATTTAAAATCTGGAACCCTTGTGTGATCACCCCGGTTGAACAAAATGGAATAATGAACATCTGGGTGTTGTCTTGGATACGTGGCATGTGATGGGGGTGTTTTGTTGGTTTTTGTGGATAGGGTGAGAAGCAGGGCTGCGGTTGGCTTGGTTATGGTTTGGTGTGAATACTATGTTGGAGATGGGAAGCGGGGCTGCGATAAATGGTATTAAAGGGATAATGATGTTCAGGTTTCGATGTGATTATGGTTATGGTGGTTGGAAGCAGGACTGCAGGGATGGGCTTGTATGTGAACGAACTATGGGTTGTGAATAATAAATAAAAAGTGGAAGAATGGTGGGTCATGGTAATGGAACGGGATTAATAATCAATGAGTTGGTTGGTTATTAAGAAGGGATTTTTTGTGATGCTTTTGTTTTCCTAACCTGGTTTGTGGATGGCAGGGATATGTTTTATGAACGATTGATGTGGTTGGTTGTGGATAGTTTCCCAGTAGTTAAGGAACTAATAAACTAATTCTGCTGAAAAGTGAAAACCTAAATGGGGTTGGGATTGCTTGTTGTATACATTCTTTGTAGTAGCAGTGCCAAGGAATGTGCTCAGTTTCTCTGTTTAGAAGCCATAGGTTGGGCTGTGTGTTTGGTATACATATATATATATATATATATATATATATATATATATTTTGTTTTATCGCACCCCACCCATGTTGAGAACTTAGTGTTGAACACTCCCATTTCATGGGAGAGGGTGTTTTTCCCTTAGTTACTAGATCCTTCCTACTCCTTCTCCCCTAGGATGTGATGGCTTGAGGCGACCTTACACCTAAGACTCTTCGGGTAGGTTTCTATTGGGGTGGTTTTAGACCAATACTCTTTGGGCAGGTTTTACTATTTCCCAAGAATCTTTGAGATGAGGCCCAGGTGTGTGCGTGTTGGATACGTGGTTGTGAGGCCCAGGTGTGTGCGGGCGGGTTACGTGGTTGTGAGGCCCAGGTGTGTGCGGGCGGGATACGTGGTTGTGAGTCCCATGTGTGTGCAGGCGGGATATGTGGTTGTTAGGTCCAGGTGTGTGCGGGCGGGATACGTGGTTGTAAGGCTGAGGTGTGTGCGGGCGGGATACGTGGTTGTGAGGCCCAGGTGTGTGCAGGCGGGATACGTGGTTGTGAGGCCCAGGTGTGTACGGGCGGGGAGAGTGTGGCAGCGTCAGGACGTTCGACGTTAGGAAGAGCAGCTAACAAAAGGTAAATGGTGCAGGTTACCCAATACTCTTGTTCTTATATACTACTACCTATGGTGATTGTGTTTTTGGTGAGTGTGGCTGGTGAGGTTGGGTGGATAGAATTCCTTGCTAGGTTTCTTCTGTTGTTCTCACGGGACATTAGGATGTCTCCCCACTTGTGAACGAGAGCTTTAGGTTTCCCTAATGGGTATACTTGTATACTCACCCTACGTTTACATTCAGGTTTCCAGGAGGACTACCAGGGCCGTGTGGGACCCTACTAGTCGGACAGTTGGAGTTTTTTTTGTTGTTTCACTCTTGTTTTCTTTTGGTATTGTACTTTGATCTTTCTTGTACTTGTACCTTATTATAAAATTTATTTAAACATGCATGTGGGATTGGTTTGGGTTTATTTATATACACTTGTTCTTTACCTTTTTGGTGGTTGACTTGTCCTATTTCCCGATCCTAAATAATAAAAAGGTTAATGCCTCCCATATTTGTGAAAACTCATACCCTTGGTGCTAGTCGCCACCCCGGGGCCTACTAGAGGCGGGACTCAGGGGTCATTATCTCCCTTTCACCATTTCCAGCTCAGGAGGGGAATCTTTGGTGGGAGGGGGTCGTGACAGAATGGTATCAGAGGTGATGGATGAGAGATAGGATGGAGTCTAGAGTTAGGAATAGTGATTATTGCATGGGATGGTAGGGAAATAGTGTTAGTTAATCTTGGTGCGTGACATAGGCTAGGGAAGACCGGCTTGGACACGGGATTTTAGGGCCCCCTATGATCCGATGCAAGGACTCTGAGCCTACCGAACGACCAAGTGAGACTACATTTATTGTAGGGTAGAGACCCTAGGGAAGGTACATGCATCATCATGATTGTGTTTTACTTGATTTGGGTGTTCTGGGAAAGAAATTGAAATAAAATTATAAAATGAAACTTTGAGTTTTTTCCTTACTACTTGGGCTTAAGTGATCCTTGTTTATCGTACAGCTATGGAACCTGGACGTCATCCCCAGGTGGCTCAGACGGCCGAGGCCCAGCAGATCTAGGCGGTCGATCAGTTGAGGATTGACCGAGAGGAGGAAGATAGCCAGTGGCAGAAGACTCTTCATTCTTTCCAACGGCAGACCCTCAAGAAGTATGAGGGTAGTACTTCGGATACGGAGACGGTGGGGTGGCTTGAGGAGCTAGGGATTGCTTTTACCTTGATTCATTCTCCGAGGGAGTATTGGGTTCCCCTAGCAGTCAGTCAGCTGAGAGGTGCGGAACGATAGTGGTGGACGCTCTACCTCGGAGAGAGGATAGAAGTAGAGGTTCCATGGGCTGACTTTGAGAAGGAATTCCGAGAGGAATTCCATTATTCCATGATCAAGGCGGAGAAGCGGCAGGAGTTGCTCTCCCTTCAGCAGGGAAGTATGTTAGTACAAGAGTTGGGGATCAGGTTCAAGGATCTCCTGCGCTTTGCTCCAGATCTCTTTCCGGATGAGGAGTCTCGGGCGAGACGTTTGGAGGAGGCACTTCGTCCATCGCTCCAGTATGCTATCACCCCCTTCACCCTTCCGACGTACTTGGAGGTACAGAAGAAGGCAAAGGTTGTAGAGAGAATGTAATCGCTGGGAGGTGCACCCCGAGAGGGGATCCAGCCAGGCTCATTGAATGGGAAGGCAGTCAGCAGCAGGTCTCCTACGACGGGACCTTCCAGGTTCAGGCCAGTGGGGAGCAAGCCCCCAACAGTTCCAGTTCAGATCTTCAGGTCCTCATCTTTTTTTTTCACAAGCACCTCAGCAGCACCAATTGTCAGCGAGGCCCTTCCAGCAGCAGCAGGACCATGCTCCTCCGAGGGAAAACTTTGCGAAAGGAGGCCGACCTCAGGGTGCTCCTTAGGGACCTCGACCAGGGTATGGTCGGGGAGGTGGACGACATAAAAGTGGCAGATGATCTGGGCGTGGATATTTTCACGCAGCAGAGTTGACAGCTTCAGTCGGACCAGAGGTGGTGCGAGGTAAGATTTGTTTGTTCAGCACTCTTGTTTCTGCTTTGTTCGATTCGGGAGCTTCACACTCCTTTTTTGCACCTGGTCTACCCCATGCTTTGGGACTAGATGTAGAGAGACTTTCTGTACCACTGGTGCTGAGTACACCAGTTGGAGGCCAGACCAACGTATCTTGTGTTTTCTAGGGATGTGGGCTGACGTTGGGACCACATCGATCTAGTGGGGACCTTATTCTGTTATAGATGCAGCCATATGATGTCATCTTAGGCATCGACTGGTTTTTTTTCTGTTAGTGTCGTTATCGACTGCTTCCGGAGAAGAGTCGTGTTCTCCGACGTGGATGGGCAGCGCGTATCTTTTGTTGGAGAGAGGAGTTATCAGGTAGGAAGCCAGCGTGTGAAGCCTCTCCATTCCTTGTTAGGTAGGTTATCAGTGGTTCCAGCTGATACAGAGATGATGGATGTCCCGGAGGTTTTTGTGGATTTCCTCAATGTTTTTCCCGAGGAGGTTGTGACTCTACCCCCCAGACGTGACATTGAGTTCGGGATAGACTTACAGCCTGGTGCCCGCCCGATTTCGATGGCCCCTTATCGGAGGCACCTTAGGAGTTGAGGGAGTTGCGGATTTAGATTGATGATCTGATGGATAAAGATTTTGATCGACCTAGCGTATCACCATGGGGTGCTCCAGTTTTTTTCGTGAAAAAGGCAGATGGTGGTCTCAGGCTATGCATAGACTACCGAAGGTTGAACCAGGTAACGGTCAAGAACTGTTACCCCCTTCCAAGGATAGACGATCTCTTCGACCAACTAAGGGGAGCAGGTTGGTTTTCCAAGATTGATCTACGATCTGGATATCATCAGCTGAGGTTAAAGGATAGTGACATCTCGAAGATAGCTTTCAGGTGCAGGTATGGGCACTTTGAGTTCGTAGTGATGCCGTTTGGAGTTACGAATGCACCAGTTGTGTTCATGGGACTTATGAACTTTTTCTTCCGAGAGTTTCTAGACCGGTTCGTCGTTGTGTTTATCGATGACATCATGATCTACTCAAGATCATAGGAGGAGCACGTTGAGCATCTCAGGGTAGTCTTGGAAGTCCTTCGACACCACTAGGTTTAAGGTAAATTTTCGAAGTGTAAGTTCTTGATGCAATAAGTACACTTCCTTGGGCACGTGGTGTCTCAGCATGGAGTGTCATTGGACTCGTCGATGGTGGACGCAGTTGTTTTTTGGGCAGCACCCAAGAGCGTGACAGAATTTCGTAGTTTCCTGGGGTTAGAAGGTTATTATCGGAGGTTCGTTTTGGACTTCTCTTGAGTTTCTTATCCATTGACAGCTTTGACGAGGAAGAACCAGGTCTTCCTATGGAGCGAGCAGTGCCCGAAATCTTTCAACTACCTAAAGTAGAAGTTGTTCAGTGCCCCCGTACTCAGGTTTCCAGAGGAAGGGTTGTTGTATGAGGTGTTTTGTGACGCTTCTGGCCTTGGTCTGGGGTGCGTGCTGATGCAGAATAAGGGAGTGATCTGTTATGGGTCTAGGCAGTTACGCCCTCACGAGTGTAACTATGCCACCCACGACCTAGAGCTTGCAGCAGTAGTGTTCTCACTAAAGTTGTGGTGACATTACCTCTTTGGGGAGTGCTTTGTGGTCTTCTCAGATCACAAGAGCCTACATTATATCTTCTCCCAGTGTGACCTGAACTTACGGCAGTGGATATGGGTCGAGTTTCTCCAAGACTATGACTTTGAGATCTCTTACACTAAAGGTAAGGGAAACGTTGTGACTAATGCCCTAAGAAGGAAGTCGCATAAGGAAGTGGTTCGGGAATCCGCTGATGCTTGGAAGGTGATGGGAGACTTGGCTGCCTTGCATATGGATGCCATGGTAGAAGGTGTTAGAGGCCGTTTGTTTTAGATGACGATGCATTCCTCCTTGTTGCAGCAGGTGGAAGAGTCTCAGTGGGGGAACTCCAAGGCGGAAGAAATGCGGGATCGTGTCGATCAGGGAAGCGCTCCAGAAGGATGTTCAGAGGACATCCGACATCGGATTCGTTTCCATGGAAGGTTGTTTGTTCTGGAGGCGATGCGCGAGGGAGTTCTCCATGAGTCCCATAGCTCATCCTTGGCGGTACATCAAGGAGTTTGAAAAATGTACTGAGGCCTGAGGGAATAGTTTTGGTGGCCCGGGGTGAAACGGGCAGTGGCGGAGATTGTGGCTAAATTCCTAGTGTGTCAGCAAGTGAAGGTTGAACACTGTGTTCCCAGTGGTTTGTTGCATCCTTTAGATGTCCCCGAGTGGAAGTGGGATGACATCTCCATGGACTTCGTCACAGGACTACCCAGAGCTCAGGGTGGTTATGATGCTATCTGGGTTGTGGTGGATCGACTGACGAAATCAGCTCACTTCTTAGAAATTAAGGAGTCAGGCCCGGTGAGTACCTTAGCACAGAGGTACGTAGACGAGGTGGTGCGTTTGCATGGAGTTCCAAATACCATCATCTCATATTGGGATACTCGGTTTACCTCACGATTCTGGAGGGGGTTACAGCATGCTCTTGGAACCCAGCTACGCCTTAGCACTGCTTTCCACCCCCAGACCGATGGGCAGACAGAGCGGACTATCCAGATGCTAGAGGACATGCTACGGCCATGCGTTATGGATTTCGGAGGATCATGGGTACGACACTTTCCTTTAGTATAGTTTTCCTACAAAAACAGCTTCCACTCTACTATTGGAATGGTGATGTTTGAGGCTTTGTATGGAAGACCATGTCTTTCACCCATTTGCTGGGCAAAGGTTGGTGAGACAGGTTCTCTTGGGCCAGAGGTAGTGGAGAGCACCACAGAGAAAGTCCAGCTTATACGTGAGAGGATGAAAGCAGCTCAGGATTGACAGAAGTCTTATGCTGATCATCAGAGGAGGCCCTTGGAGTTCGAGGTGGGATATCATGTGTTCTTGAAGGTTTCCCCTCGACGGGGGCAACAGAAGTTTGGGAAAGGGAGCAAGATTTCACCTAGGATCATCAGACCTTTTGAGGTGCTGAGGCGAGTCAGCGAGGTGGCATATCAGCTAGCCCACCCACCTCAGTTAGAGAAGGTTCATGACGTCTTCCACGTCTCCCAGCTATGTCGATACTTACACGACGACTCTTGCGTTATCGACTGGGGAGAGTTAGATTTGGGAGACGATGCGACCTTCTAGGAACGACCAGTCAGAATCGAGGATCGTAAAGAGAAGGTGCTCCGTGGATAAACCATCGCCTTGGTTCGTGTGTTGTGGAGGCATGGCGGCCTCGAGGAGAGCACTTGGGAGAGGGATGCCCAGATGCACGCTCAGTACCTAGAGTTTTTTTGACTTGTGTTTTCCCTTGTTCTTCTGAGCTTTGTGTTAATGTTATACTATGTACCTTTGATATATGGAATGCTTGGATTGTCGGTTGTGAGACCTTTTGTTTCCTTATTCACTGGTAATGTGTAACATGTTTGGATGTGTGTGGAAAGGGAAAAACAAGATCCTTAATCGAGACACATTAATGCGGATGCGATTGAACCCGTGCGGGTGAGTCAGTGCTGCCTAAAGAGGATAATATCTCAACATAAGATAATGAATTTTTCCCCAAACCACATGTTCGGGAAGTGTGTTGGTTGTGTGGTGTTGGGGGTGGTGAAAGTTGGAAAATCCTAATGTATGAAAGTGGGAAGACCCAATTCTTAATCGATACGCATTAATGAGGATGCGATTGAACCCGTGTAGGCGAGTCAGTGCCGCCTAAAGCAGATAATATCTCGACATAGGAGAAGTAATTCCTAACACGTATGATTAGGGTTATTGGTTGGTTTCCTGTTATAACGAGAACCCTAAGAGGTATCTTGTTGGGTTCCTCTGGGTTGGTTTTTGAATTCTCAGGGACGAGAATGTTTTAAGAGGTATCTGATGTAATGGCCCGGACCTCTTCGACCCATTCCTTTGTCAAAAATAAGGTCAAAAAGTGTTCTGTAGGGTAAAATGGACTTTTCCCACGCTTTAAAGAATTTTGAAACTACACGTCGTGTAGTTTGAGTACACGTCGTGTACCCCCTTTCCGAGTATACCCCATGTCACAGGCTGTGTCCTCGCCGTGTCAAGTAAATGAGTACACACCGTGTGGTGTAACTACACGCTGTGTACCTCCTTACTGGGTATACCCCGGGTTAAAGGTCATTTCCTTGCTGTGTGGAATAATGGGTGCACGCCGTGTGTCTAATACTACACGTCGTGTAGTCCTTCCCCACGTACGTGTTACCAGTCAACGGACGTGTGCTGTGTTGAAGGTTGTGTCCTTGTTGTGTGGAATAATAGGTGCACACCATGTGTCCAATACTACAGGTCGTGTAGTCCCTCCCCGCGTATGCGTTACCCTCAAACCATGTGTTGACCAGTCAACGGCCGCGGAGCCGTGTTGGAAGTCGCGTGGAGACAGTGTGAAATAACCGAGTACACACCATGTACCATAAAGTACACACCGTGTACTTTTTCTTTTCTGGCCTATAAAAGGAGGGGTCCCCTCCTCCTTTTCAACTCACCCCTCTCCTCCCCTTTCCTCTGAGCAGAGTTCTCCCAAGAGACTTGAAGGCTCTTTCTTCCATAACTTCTTCGCCTGAGCTCCGATTTACGATCTGTTAGTAGCCACGGGATTGTAACGATGAGGCGGAACATCTGAGCTTGGATCTGTTGTCTTTACTTCATCCTTTCCTTTCCGACTTTCACCCGAGACCCGATATAAGTGATGGATGCCGACGGACGTCTTCTAAAGTTGATCTGGGGGAGCGTTGCGATCAGAACCTGTTGAGGTAGGGATCTTACCTTCGTCTCTATAAATTGTGCATCATGCAGGGCGTGTGTCCTCTTGTTTACGTGAAACACTTTTGAACCGGTTTAATGAAGATAATAATTGTCTTATATAATGGGGTTGGGAATTTTGTGATTACTATTACATCATTTTTTATATCCTGGGTAATTATGTTGTGAATTGAATAGGCTTATGCCTACTGAAAATCATGGTTGTTGGGGGCCTTTTCTTGCACAATTAAATGTTTCCCTATCTTTCTAGAACGTTTATGGATGGGAACTTTTTGGAACGTGGATATTTGGTTAATCATGTAAAGTTGCCTAATTTAAAATCTGGAACCCTTGTGTGATCACCCTGGTTGAACAAAATGGAATAATGAACATGTGGGTGTTGGATTGGATATGTGGAATGTGATGGGGGTGTTTTGTGGGTTGTTGTGGATAGGGTGGGCAGTGGGGCTGCGGTTGGCTTGGTTATGGGTTGGTGTGAATACTATGTTGGAGATGGGTAGCGGGGCTGCGATAAATGGTATTAAAGGGATAATGATGTATGGGTTTCGATGTGATTGTGGTTATGGTGGTTGGCAGCGGGGCTGTAGGGATGGGCTTGTATGTGAACGAACTATGGGTTGTGAATAATAAATAAAAAGTGGAATAATGGTGGGTGATAGTAATGGAATAGGATTAATAATCAATTAGTTGGTTGGTTATTAATAAGGGATTTTTTGTGATGCTTTTGTTTTCCTAACTTTTTTTGTGGATGGCAGGGATATGTTTTACGAACGATTGATGTGGTTGGTTGTGGATAGTTGCCTAGTAGTTAAGGAACTAATAAACTAATTCTGCTGAAAAGTGAAAACCTAAATGGGGTTGGGATTGCTTGTTGAATACATGCTTTTTAGTAGCAGTGCCAAGGCACGTGCTCAGTTTCTTTGTTTAGAAGCCATAGGTTGGGATGTGTGTTTGGTATACATACATACATATATATATATATATATATATCTTTATCTTTTGTTTTTTATCTCACCCCACCCATGTTGAGCACTTAGTGCCGAAAACTCCCATTTCATGGGAGAGGGTGTTTTTCCCTTAGTTACTAGCTCCTTCTTGCTCCTTCTCCCCTAGGCTGTGATGGCTTGAGGCGACCTTACACCTAATACTCTTTCGGTAGGTTTCGATTGGGGTGGTTTTAGCCAATGACTCTTCGGGCAGGTTTTACTATTTCCCAAGAATCTTCGGGATGAGGCTCAGGTGTGTGCGGGCGGGATACGTGGTTGTGAGGCCCAGGTGTGTGCGGGAGGGATACGTGGTTGTGAGGCCCAGGTATGTGCGGGCGGGATACGTGGTTGTGAGGCCCATGTGTGTGCTGGCGGGGAGAGTGTGGCAGCGCCAGGATGTTTGTCATTAGGAAGAGCAGCTAACTAAAGAGAAATGGTGCGGGGTACCCAATACTCTTGTTCTTATATACTACTACTTGTGGTGATTGTGTTTTTTGTGAGTGTGGCTGGTGAGTTTGGGTGGATAGAATTCTTTTCTTGGTTTCTTTTGTCGTTCTCACGGGACATTAGGATGTCTCCCCACTTGTGCACGAGAGATTTAGGTTTCCCTACTAAGTATACTTGTATGCTCAACCTACGTTTACTTTCAGGTTTCTAGGAGTACTACCAGGGTCGTGCGGGACCCTACTAGTTGGACAGTTGGAGTTGTTGTTGTTGTTGTACTCTTGTTTTCTTTTGGTATTGTACTTTGAGCTTTATTGTACTTGTACCTTGTTATAAAATTTGTTTAAACATGCATGTGGGATTGGTTTGGACTTATTTATATACAGTTGTTCTTTTCCTTTTTGGTGGTTGACTTGTCCTATTTCCCGATACTAAATAATAAAAAGGGTAATGCCTCCCATATTTGTGAAAACTCATACCCTTGGTGCTAGTCGCCACCCCAGGGCCTACTCGAGGCGGGACTCGGGGGTCATTATCTCCCTTTCACCATTTCCAGCTTAGGAGGGGCATATTTGGTGGGAGGGGGTCGTGACATATATTTTTATGACTATTATATCATTTAATAAAATATTATTCATTTTAAAAACCCATTTATGTCGATTTTTATACAATTCATACCATGAATTTTTAAAAATCCATAACAACTTGATTATTTAGAAAAAGCATCATTAATTCAAATATAAAAAGTCATAATCATCCATAAAATTGGTGGATGTTATAAAAATATTCCATGTAAATTTATTTTACTATTGATAATCTCATTTTTTTATATCATTCATTAATAAGGTAATCACTGCATCATCATTATATAACAAATAAATTTATTTTTTTGGTGTCTAAAAATTATAAATAATATACCATGATATAGGAAATATTTTTATCTTTCTAAAGTCAATCTATATACATTTAGATCAATTATAAATCCATATAATAAAATCTATTTCCTAAAGGATATATGTTTACTTTATAGTTATATTTATTTTAAAATAATTCTTATATAATGTCATTTTCACATCCAAGTGAATCCATGGGTTCTCCAAATATACCTATGGATTCCCATGGTCATAAAATATCTCATCCAATAGGATTAAAACATGTGTTAGGGAAGTTTAACATTATTATAATATTTTTTATCCTTCTTAACTAGGTTAACCCTTTTAACCATGGTAAATAAAATAATTACTTGTCACGACCCGTCCTCAGGGCCCGTGCCGTGACTACCCCAAACCCGCCTTCCATAGGCCAGGGGCTGGCGACTAGCACCAAGGCATAAATCCCAGTAAAAAGGGAAGGCATTGCCTTTGTAAAGTAAACGAGCACCACAGAGTAAGCAAGAGGAAAAATAAACACTAAGTAAAAACAGAGTACAACTGAAAATGCGGAAAAGTAAATGGCCAGTATACAAACCCAAACTGAAAGTAAAGTACAACTCGAAAGGGAAAACAACAACTATAAAGTAAAACCCGCTACACCAAGCTGTCCACTGGAAATCCCACCTGAAGGGTGGGTACAGATAGCTCCACTGCTCCTCGGGTCTTGTCGTCCTCTCCTAGTACGTCCTGCCCAGTGGTCCACCTCCAGGTACCGTCCTTCTCTACACGCCTCAACCACGATCAACGTTGTCCATCGTATGCAACCAACACAACGTAGTGCGGGCATAGCCCGTGCAGGGGTGAGTATAAGCTACACAGTAGGGACCCCGAGACCCCTGAAGGTCTCCCAAAATCCACAAAGGATAAACCACAAAAGAAAGATACAATCACGAAGTAACAACCGACACTGCTTAGGTATATGCCCATACGTATACCTAAGTCATCAATTCCAATACGCTCCAACCTCCGAGTCCAAGTACAACTCAGTCCACACAGGAAAGTATACGTATTCCACACAGGAAAGCAAACGTAATCCACATAGGATAGAACAACACAATCCACACAGGAAAGCACGGGATTCATCTCACACAGTTATACTTCTTCGAGGACGATAGAGATGATCACTGATCCATCTAAGTCGTCAGACCCACAAATGATCGATAGGTACTAACCCCCGCAAAGACCCACACAGGATCGGACCCACACAGGATCTGTAGGCACTGGTTCACACAGGACCGCGGAGCGCAGACCCACACAGGATCGGACCCACACAGGATCGGTAGCACTGATCCACACAGGATCGCTGAGTGTTGTAGTCGTCGTCATCGAATCCACTGAGGATCTCTGCACAGTCGTCGTCGTAGTCACAGTAGCAGTCGCAGCCAGCTCTAGGGTTCCCGCACACAACAAGCTCGTTCGGGAGGGTCCGCTCCACGAGCCGAGAGGCTGATACATCAATTGTCACAAAGTCCAGAGTTGATGTATCCAAAAGTTCCGTATCGTCAACAGGAACTCAACGCAACAGACGGTGCGTCAATCGGACGCCCGGTCTGAGAGTTATTGGCTTTTTCGTTCCACGGGCCCGGTTGGTTTTTAAGACAAAACCAATCCGACCGTACTCCACCTGCGTCCAAACCTCGGGCGGAGTATGCCAAAAGATCCTTCTCACTAATAGGAACTCAACAAAGATGATGGCACGTCAATCAGACGTCCGTAGCTCAAGATATGAGCGTTTCCGCTCCGAGGGCCCGGTTGGTTTCGTGTACAAACCAACCCGCCCGAACTCAAAGTAATCTGAAACCTTGAGTGCGATATACCTAAACGACCATCTCGATCCAAGGATCTCATCGCCGCTGATGGAGCATCGTTTGGAGGTCCGTAGCCCGAGTTATGGGCATTTGAACCCAAACCATTCGGTATCGGGGGTTTCGGGCCCGGGCCGACCCTGCCCGAGACCCCCCGGCTGGCCCGAACCAGGTCGACCCTCCCTGGACAGGGTCGACCCGGCCCGGCGTGGCCCGGCGTGGCACGGCCCGGCCTGGCCTGGCGGACCGGCTGGGGGCAGCGCGCTGGGCGCGCTGCCAGCACGGCCAAAGGCCGAGCTGTTTGAAGAAACGGGGGGCGCCTGCCCCCCCTTTGTAACCGCAGCCCCCCCCCCCTCTTAATGGGGGGCTGTTCAAAAGACTGGGGGAATTAAATTCCCCCGGGTTTCTCCACTCCGGGATGTACCGCCAAAGGAGAAGTGTGAAACTCTCTCAGAACCTCCTCCCGTAAAGCGACTGGTACCATGGTACGTTCTCTGAAAAGGATGTCGTGCTCTGTTCCAAAGGAGAAACCATCAGGTGCCTGTCTTGAGGATATCTGTGCACACTGCGTCTCACAGTCAGCGTCCCCACGCTGTGCCTATCTGACCCGCTGTAGAAGTGGGGGAGTGACTATGAGAGATTAAAGAAAGGCTGCTCCATCTCTATCCACGAAGGATATCTGCAAAGAGGCTAGCTGCTCCATCGCCTCCTCAAGTAGCTGAATGCCCGTCCTCCTGCTGAGGGCATCGGCTACTACGTTCCCCTTCCCAGGAGTATAGACTATATCAAAGTCATTGTCCTGGAGGAACTCGAGCCATCGCCGCTGTCTCAGGTTCAGGTCCTTCTGGGAGAAGATATACCTGAGACTCTGATGATCAGAAAAGACTGTAAAGCGCTCGCCCATCAGATAGTGTCCCCATGTCTTCAGAGCGAAGACCACTGCTGCTAACTCCAGGTCATGTTTAGCGTAGTTCTGCTCATGCGGCTTCAACTGACGTAATCCATAGGCGATCACGTCCCGCTCCTCCATCAGGACACACCCAAGTCCGGTCCCTAATGCATCGCAGTAAACTACGTATCCAATTCCCTCCTCAGGCAACCTCAAGATGGGTGTGCTGGTCAATCTCTATCTCAGCTCGTGGAAGCTCTGCTGACATCTGTCTGACCACACGAAGGGTTTCCCCTTCTTCTTCAAATATGATAGTGGTGCCGCAACTCTAGAGAAGTCTGGCACGAATATTCGGTAGTATCCGGCTAGTCCCAAGAAACTCCGCACCTCCGTCACGCTACAGGGTGGCTCCCAAGCTTGCACTGCCTCGATCTTCACGGGATCCACTACAACTCCCGCTTCAGAGATGACGTGTCCCAAGAAGTGGAACTCACGTATCCAGAACTGGAACTTCGAGAGCTTACCATAAAGCTGGTTCTCTCGGAGTGTGCCTATTACAACCCGTAAGTGGTAGGCGTGCTCCTCCTCAGTCGTCGAGTAAATCCGAATGTCGTCGATGAAGACCACGACAAACCGATAAAGGAATGGATGAAAGATCCTGTTCATGAGGGCCATGAACACTGCTGGATCATTGGTTACGCCGAAGGGCATAACCAAGAACTCATAGTGGCCATACCGACATCTGAAGGCTGTCTTCTGTACGTCCTCGTCTCGAACTCTGAGCTGGTGATAGCCTGACCTGAGGTCTATCTTCGAGAACCACCGTGCTCCCTTGAGCTGATCAAAGAGGTCATCAATCCTCAGTAACAGATACTTGTTCCTCACTTTCACCTGGTTCAGGCGACGATAGTCAACACAAAGTCGCAAGCTCCTGTCCGCCTTCTTGGCGAACAAAATCGGGGAAGCCCAGGGTGAAACACTGGGTCGAATGAACCCCTTGCCCCACAAGTCCTCCAACTATACTCGTAGCTCTCGATGCTCGGTGGGGGCCATCCGATATGCTGGAGTCGATATCGGAGCTATCCCGGGGTACAGGTCAATATAAAAGTCTACCTGTCTGCGAGGAGGTAGCCCTGGAACGTCGTCGGGGAAGAAATCCGCAAACTGATCCACCACTGTAGGAAAACCAGGACTCTGCACGTCAACTTCTCCTAGGATGAGGCTAGCCAACTGATGTGTGATGGTCTATCCTCTCCTCCGCGGAAGTCCATCCTGTGGTGCTAAGGCTCCCTTCTCGCCGGTGAAGGTGAACCTTCTCCCGTCGGTGCATACACATCGCACCTTGCACCTAAAACAGTCAATCTTTGCATGGACCGTAGATAACCAATCCATTCCCAAGATGACGTCGTAAGGCCTCGACGCTGCTACAAGAAGATCCCAGTCGAAGCTCTCGCCTCCTAGAGTAAGCTCACACTGCCGGCACCAGTGCATAATCGTCGAATCTTCTCCCGTAGCAGTCTCTAGCCGTAAGGATCGAGCCAACAGCTCTGTCAGAATCTCCGAGCTCCGAACAAGGGCAGCGGCTATGAAAGAGTGACTCACTCATGTGTCTATAAGAACTGCAGCAAGGGTGGAATAGACACAGATAGTACCTCGAATCATCTCGGGCGTGCCGTAGTCATAGGCCTCTGCTGCCTGGAGTTGTTCCTGTCTCTGCCCGCCAGCTCCCTGTGGTCGGGGTGGACCTCCTGGTGGTGGTGGTGGTAGTGCCTCAAAGCGTCTCCCACCACCTGCTGCTCGGCCAGCTCCTCTGCCTCGTCCGCCTCCTCCCTGCGGACCGCCACGGTCGACCCTCTGCCTCTGCCTCGGTGGTCCCTCAACCATCTGCTGCTCCTCAGCATGGCGGGTCAGGCAGTCACGAGCCATGTGGCCCTGCCCGCCGCACGAGTAGCACTGTCTGCCTCTCGAAAGACTGGCTCCGCGCTGTGTGCCCTGCACTGCTGAGCCAGTGTCCTGAGGTCGTTTTCCTGAGGGTCTGGTCTGCCTGGACCCCTGAGTCATCCGTCAACTGCCTGCTGCAGAAGACTCTGCTACATGCCGCCCTACGGTGGATCTCGGTGCTGGTGTAGACTCAGCAAGAAAGCTCTCGATCAAAAGGGCCCGCTCCAGTACTCCTGTCTGAGTCGGAATGCTGAGGGAGATCAGCGATGCCCTGATCTCGTGTCTCAAACCCTACTCAAAGGTCTGGGACCGGAAGAATGGGTCCCTTACCATGTCGGTCGAGTAGCGCGAGAGATCAGTAAATCTCGTCGAGTACTGAGCGACCGTCATGTTGCCCTACCGCAGCTAAAGAAGCTCTTGAATGCGCACCGCACGGAGGGTGGCTGGGACGAACTCCAAGCGGAAGAGGCTCTCAAAGTCCATCCAATGTAGAGATGCCTCATCGTGCACCTGGAGCATCAAGCTCCACCATCGACCCGCTGCTGTGTGCAGTAGGCTCGCAGTGAGGATCACCATGAGGTCTGCTGGTGTCCTCACTATCCTGAAAACTCGTACCACTGCCTCCAGCCAGTCCCCGGCTGCCTGGGGATCCATCTCCCCATGAAACCTGGGTGGTCGCTGGCGCTGAAACTCATGCAGTGCGCTGAGGCGACGTGCATCGTCAGCGGCTGGTGCTGGAAGTATCGGTGGCTCGGCGGGTAGTGCTACCGTCGGTGCCACTACTGACAAAGGGCCCTGCACCGAGGCCTCGTCACTCGGTGGGCTGTCATCACGCTCGACTCTCGGAACCCTAGCTGGCTTCCGTCATGGGGCCATCCTGAAAAGGAAATAGGTGCGACACGGTCAGAAGAGTATACCTGGTGAGCTGATATGAAGTAATCACAATGAAAACTTGAAACACACACGCAATCTATGTTTTCGTGCATTAAGTCGGAAATCAGAAGTCAGGGTCCTGGTGTACGGATACGTCGGCCGCCGCACCAACACTGGACTCCCTGGACTGATAACCACACTCAATACGCTAAACATTATTGCTTCACATAGAAAATATCAGAGTTCGCGGTAGAACCGAACTCCTTTGATACCAATTTGTCACGACCCGTCCTCGGGGCCCGTGCCGTGACTACCCCAAGCCCGCCTTCCATAGGACAGGGGCTGGCGACTAGCACCAAGACGTAAATCCCAGTAAAAAGGGAAGGCATTTCCTTTGTAAAGTAAACAAGCACCATAGAGTAAGCAAGCGGAAAAGTAAACACTAAGTAAAAATAGAGTACAACTGAAAGTGCAGAAAAGTAAATGGGCCAGTATACAAACCCAAACTGAAAGTAAAGTACAACTCGAAAGGGAAAACAACAACTGTAAAGTAAAAGCCGCTACACCGAGCTGTCCACTGGAAATCCCACCTGAAGGGTGGGTACAGATAGCTCCACTGCTCCTCGTGTCCCGCCGTCCGCTCCAAGTACATCACGCCCAGTGGTCCACCTCCAGGTACCGTCCTTCTATGCACGCCTCAATAGCGATCAACGTTGTCCGTCGTCTGCAACCAACACAACGTAGTGCGGGCATAGCCCGTGTAGGGGTGAGTATAAGCTACTCAGTAGGGACCCCGAGACCCGCGAAGGTCTCCCAAAATCCACAAAGGATAAACCAAAAAAGAAAGATACAATCACGAAGTAACAACCGACACTGCTTAGGTATATGCCCATACATATACCTAAGTCATCAATTCCAATACGCTCCAACCTCCAAGTCCAAGTACAACTCAGTCCACACAGGAAAGTATACGTATTCCACACAGGAAAGCAAACGTAATCCACACAGGATAGCACAACACAATCCACACAGGAAAGCACAGGATTCAGCTCACACAGGTATACTTCTTCGGGGACGATAGAGATGATCACTGATCTATCTAAGTCTTCAGACCCACAAAGTATCGATAGGTACTAACCCCCGCAAAGACCCACAGAGGATCGGACCCACACAGGATCGGTAGCACTGATCCACACAGGATCGCTGAGTGCTGTAGTCGTCGTCGTCGAATCCACTGAGGATCTCTGCACAGTCGTCGTCGTAGTCACAGTAGCAGTCGCAGCCAGTTCTAGGGTTCCCGCACACAGCAAGCTCGTTCGGGAGGGTCCGCTCCACGAGCCGAGAGGCTGATACATCAACTGTCACAAATTCCAAAGTTGATGTATCCAAAAGATCCGTATCGTCAACAGGAACTCAACGCAACAGACGGCGCGTCAATCGGACGCCCGGTCCGAGAGTTATTGGTTTTTTCGTTCCAGGGGCCCGGTTGGTTCTTAAGGAAAAACCAATCCGACCGTACTCCACCTGCGTCCAAACCTCGGGAGGAGTATGCCAAAATATCAGTCTCACTAAGAGGAACTCAACAAAGCTGACGGCACATCAATCGGACGTTCGTAGCTCAAGATATGAGCGTTTTCGCTCCGAGGGCCCGGTTGGTTTCGTGTACGAACCAACCCGACCGAACTCAAAGTAATCCAAAACCTTTAGTGTGATATACCGAAACGACCGTCTCGATCCAAGGATCTCATCTCCACTGACGGAGTGTCGTTTGGAGGTCCGTAGCCCATGTTATGGTCATTTGAACCCAAACAGTTCGGTATCGGGGGTTTCGGGCCCGGGCCGACCCGGCCCGAGACCCCCCCTGGCTGGCCCGAACCGGGTCGACCCGACCCGGACAGGGTCTACCCGGCCCGGCGCGGCCCGGCCCGGCCTGGACTGGCCTGGCGGACCGGCCCGGCACCGGTCCAGCTGGGGGCAGCGCGCTGGGCATGCTGCTAGCTCGCCCGAAGGCCGAGCTGTTTGAAGAAACGGGGGGCGCCTGCCCCCCCTTTGTAACCCCCCCCCCCCCCACTCTTAATGGGGGGCCGTTCAAAAGACCAGGGGAATTAAATTCCCCCGGGTTTCTCCACTCCGGGATGTACCCCCAAAGGAGAAGTGTGAAACTCTCTCAGAACCTCCTCCCGTAAAGCGACTGGTACCATGGTACGTCCTCTGAAAAGGATGTCGTGCTCTGTTCCAAAGGAGAAACCATCAGGTGCCTATCCTGAGGATATCTGTGCACGCCGCGTCTCACAGTCAGCGTCCCCACACTGTGCCTCTCTGACCCACTATAGAAGTGGGGGAGTGACTGTGAGAGATTGAAGGAAGGCTGCTCCATCTCTATCCACGAAGGATATCAGCAAAGAGGCTAGCTGCTCCGTCGCCTCCTCAAGTAGCTGAATTGCCGTCCTCCTGCTAAGGGCATCTGCTACTATGTTCCCCTTCCCAGGAGTATAGACTATCTCAAAGTCATAGTCCTGGAGGAACTCGAGCCATCGTCGTTGTCTCAGGTTCAGGTCCTTCTGGGAGAAGATATACTTGAGACTCTGATGATCAGAAAAGACTGTAAAGCGCTCGCCCCTCAGATAGTGTCGCCATGTCTTCAGAGCGAAGACCACTGCTGCTAACTCCAGGTCATGGGTAGCGTAGTTCTTCTCATGCGGCCTCAACTGACGTGATCCATAGGCGATCACGGCCCGCTCCTGCATCAGGACACACCCAAGTCCGGTCCCTGATGCATCACAGTATACTACGTATCCAACTCCCTCCTCAAGAAACCTCAAGATAAGTGCGCTGGTCAATCTCTGTCTTAGCTCCTGGAAGCTCTACTGACATCTGTCTTCCCACACAAAGGGTTTCCCCTTCTTCGTCAAAGATGAGATTGGTTCCGCAACTCTAGATAATTCTGGAACGAATCTCCGGTAGTATCCGGCTAGTCCCAAGAAACTCCGCACCTCCGTCACGCTCCTGGGTGGCTCCCAAGCTAGCACTGCCTCGATCTTCGCGGGATCCACTGCAACTCCCGCCTCAGAGATGACGTGTCCCAAGAAGTGGACCTCACGTATCCAGAACTGGAACTTCGAGAGATTACCATAAAGCCAGTGCTCTCGGAGTGTGTCTAGTACAACCCATAAATGGTAGGCGTGCTCCTCCTCAGTCGTCGAGTAAATTAGAATTTCATCGATGAAGACCACAACAAACCGATCAAGGCATGGCTGAAAGATCTTGTTCATGAGGTCCATGAACACTACTGGAGCATTGGTTACGCCGAAGGGCATAACCAAGAACTCATAGTGGCCATACCTACATCTGAAGGTCGTCTTCTGTACGTCCTCGTCTCGAACTCTGAGCTGGTGATAGCCTGACCTGAGGTCTATCTTCGAGAACCACCGTGCTCCCTTGAGCTGATCAAAGATGTCATCAATCCTCGGTAATGGATACTTGTTCCTCACTGTCACCTGACTGATGATACTATTCATAATATCTAAAAAATATAAGGTTTGTATTTAAAAAATTTGAACCTAATGATTCCAAATATGTAATATATTTTTTCAAATATGGAATCCATTTTTCAAAAAAATGCAGTTTTTTCAAAAAAGGCAGTTTTACACAATTTGAACCTTCTAATTCAAAAACTTAATTACTACAAATTTTGTGTCAAAAACTAGATTTAAAATGGGTGCACCATCAAAAGGCTATAGAACTTCATTTATTAAAAAATAATTCATTTATCCCAAAAAATAATGTTCTTCTCATATCATGTTGTAGAAAATGTATAAGATGAATAATAATGTTATATAAATTTCAAAATGTGGTTAATAATATTCATAATAGCTAGTTATATAATATTTGAATAATATATCATAGTTTAGTGACACTCGGTATTGCGTACACCTCATGATATCGAGGAAGGTCTCTCTTTCATGTAACGCAGACCAAGTCAGTGTTGCGTGTAGTGTAAGCTTACTTCGGTGTTGTATATAACGTAATCCAAACATAGTTAATTTATACATTTAAAAAAATATATACTCAGTGATGCATGAAAACAATTCTATAAAAAGAACATGAAATTTTGTGCAACAGAAGCCATGAATAGTTTTGTCTATACTACATGCTAATACGGTGTTACGTATAATGCAAGCTAATTTGGGTGTAGTGTACAAAACAAGATATCAAAGAATTTAAAATAATATATCATATAAAATCTAGGGGTGTTACACTCTTTATGGGGTTATACATTCCTTATGAAATTTTATCCACTCCTTACCAAAAAATCAAACCAAATTAAGGGGAAGTTTTCAAGCTCTTGATCCTTTTATGTAGTAATCTTCTAAATTAATAATTCCTATTCAATATTTGATTAAATAAATAAATATTTTTGGTTAAGATAATCTTATTTACCTAATATTTCAAATAAAATTATATATTATTTAATTTATCAAAATTATTTAACCAACTCCACCAAACACCATTTGAAATTTTCATTTCTATACCCAATTATCTAACATTAATACAGATATATTTTTTTCCAATGAAACCCATATTTCCCACATATGAATATTTATTTAGATGTGAACATTCAAAATAATTAAATTTTATTTCTTTTGAATCTTTATTATATTCTATTTAGATTGTAATATGAGGAATATTTGGGTATTATTCCCTACTAATTTCTTATGCTAATAAACAATTTTTTTTTATTCCCACAATTGGCACACAATTTCATGTACATGTTAATTAAAAGTATTCCAAGAGATTGATATAATTAATTTGGTAATGATTTATTTATAATGAGATAGGATATATGGGATTAGGGTTTAAACCTAATCTACAATAGGACTCAGTCCATGATGGGATATTGTCTTTGAAGTTGTAACTGAATTATGATTATTTCATGTTTTATATTTCCACCATATTACTGTGATGACATGATTTTATGTTGACATATTCTTTATTTAATACTTTTATTTTATTATTTATGATCCTTTAATTTATATGATAACATGTTATGCCATTTTTACTCATATGTTATGGTTCCATATCTTTTATATTCCATTACTGGGATTTATCGATCATCCATTTTCATTATGTATTCCCAAGATTATCTAATGATGTTTTTGAAGATAGAATGTATTTAGGATCCCATTAAGGAGAATAAAATAAATATGTTTTATTTTAGTTTCACACTGATGTATTATGAACCTATTGATCTAAAGACACAAGATCTATCGATCTTTGGGTTGTGTTCATTTGATATTTATGTTAAAAATTAATTAATATTAAGTGTAAAAGTATTGGGTCATAATAGTTGTTAAAAAGAATGGTCTAGTAATTCTAGGGATGAACTCAATAATATATTAGTTAAACCCATAGGGATAATACTTGGTATTATAAAATAGCAATAAAAATTGGTGAATTATAGAGTGATTGGTTTCAAATAATTACCTTTCTATCTAGATAATATATTTGGATTTAGATTTTTCATAGATTTAATAAGGGTTAATAAACTAAAAAGTGATCATTTGGTATTATCTTGACCTAGAATCGGTGTATGAAAAATATTCCTTGTTACACAACTAGTTTGACACTCTTTGGGGATATTCTTTGGAAAATTCAAATATTATTTATGATGCCTTATGAAGGACGTGAATTTATTTTTGGGCTATAAAACCATGTTTGAAATTTACCATCGATAACCTAGACTGAAATATTGACAATATTATGTTATGATACCCAAATTATATATAAGTATTTACTTTTAAGTTCATATATTCCATATTGTTTTCATTTTTTAATTGAGGAATCTCATCCCTAGTTTTATTTCCTTTTTTCATTAATGGTGGGAAATAAGAGAATAATTCCAATAACCAATATGATTAGAAATGAAATTATTTCTCTAATGATATACCTAACATTATGGGTGTGGTATTAGATAACATCATGGGTTTCTTATATCAACTAAAACATGTAATTATTATTACATGAATAATGTTGAGGAACCTCCTTCTCCTAAGAAAGGGAAAGTTAATTTAGAGTATTTTATGTGATAAATGAATCATTACATTAGTGGTTCTTCTAATGACCTCATCATGGAAAATTGGATTAAATCTATTAATAATATATCTTCTTTCCCCCAAATAGTCATAAAATGAGAAATTCGTGTGGGTAATTTATTGCTTTGAAAGGGAAGCTGATCAGAGGTGGACAATGATCAAGGTCCAAAGCCCAAGTCAGAAATTTATTAAACAGAACAAGAATAATACTGAGAAAATATTTTACAATAATTTTTTTCCTAAACTCACTATCATAAAATAGATAGGGATTTCCACTAATTGAAGTAAAATATGAAAGATTATAGTAGTTCATATGTGGAAAACACCACAAGGATGTCTTGGTACCCCTTCGTGATTTTTATTAAAACTAAATATTCAGTGTACTACTTCCATTGTGGAATAAAGATGATAATATAAAAAAATAAATTATAAAATTCAATACCTATGAAAATATTATTCATTGATCCATTAAGGTTGAAATAGATATTATATACTCAGTGTTTTTATGGGTCTGGATTCAAAATGTGTAAAGTAGGGTTTCATTTTGGATGATCAAGGGAAAAATCTCCTAGAGAAAATAAAAAAATACTTTCAATATATAAAAAACATTGGGGGTAGTGTATTGAAAAATATCTTAAAGGGATCAGTAGATGCTTCATGTGTAGAAATGAGGGGCATCGGACTAATTAATGTCAAGGGGAGATGTGAAAGCCACTGATGTTATAGAATAAAACACGTTTTTTATCAACACTCAATCTGCATTATGGTGTTTCAACTATAAATAACATGATAATTATAAAAGGACTTGTATTATTCAATGGTTATTCGAATATAATCAAGGAAAAAAACCTATAAGGCCTATAGAGAAAAGAAGGGAATATGATATCAGCACTACTGAGGTGGATCTTGACAATTATGTGGTGATTCGAATCCTAGTTATTAATTCAAGAATAGTGAATTCACTATTTTATTCTCATTCTACACATTGTTTCATATAATGAAATATTAGTAAAAATATTTGAATACCACCTCAAACCAGGGGGTTGAGCTATCAGTGAGAAAAAACAAAGAAATTATTTCATCTAAACTATAAAACTCCACCAAAATCACTTTTTATGGACTGAATCCCCAATTAAATTTTTTTAAAACAACATTAATAGAGTTTTATTATTTATTGGTATTGTATTTTCCATCCTTATGTAAATACAACATCAACAGTTCAGGGAGGGATATCACTATACATATCTCGAGTCATCCCCTTATTTTGTACCAGTGTAAAGAGGGGTTTAATATACATTGGAATATTCTTCTCAATCAGGGATATTATTTATTTATGAGAAACTATATGAAGATCAAATGATTTAGAAAAATGATATAATAATTTTGAATGAAATTCCATTTGTGAGGGACTATACTAATGTATTCCCTGAAGAGCTACCCTATCTTCCTTGTGATTAATAGATTGAGTTCTCAATTTTAATTATACCTATATATCTTCTCATATCAAATACTACTTATAGAATGGCCACTATTGAGTTAGAATAATTGAATAATTTGTTACAAGAGAATTTTTACAATGGTTTTATACGTCCATATTACTCACTTTGGTGTGTAATAGTTCTATTTATCCTAAATAATGATGGTTCAATTTACCTTGAAATTTATTATCATGTACACAAAAAACAATGATAAATTAAATGTATCAACGTCTATGGTTTGGTGACTTGTTCAATCAACTTTGTGTGGACCAATATTTTTCTAAGGTGGAACTTTGGTTGGGATATCAGCATTTAAAGGGGAATAATGCATATATTTTCAATAATTCCATTTGAACAAGTTGAAGACACATTTATTTCATAAATATGTCGTTAAGACTCATTAATGTTCAATAAATCTCCATGGACATAATCAATATAGACTTTAGAGATTACCATAGAAAAATTTTGTAGACTTATAGATGATATTATAATATAATATAAATTAAATGAGTAACATGAAGAGAATATGAATAATATTATTAAGACATTGTGAAATGATAAAATATATGAAAATTATAGTAAATGTGAGTTTTCAATGGAGTAAGTATCATTCTGGGGGAATGATATCACCGACATAGGGATATCTATGGACCATTATAAGAAAAATGTCACTGAGGTGTGTCCTATAACAACATATATAATGGATTTCCATACTTTCCTTAGACTATGTGGGTATTATTTATGATTTTTTACAAGATTATTGCAACTGTAAAACATGATAAAAAAGATGACTCAGAAATGAGTTATGTTTTTTTGGATTATTTAATGTGATGAGAGCTTCAAAAATTTTAGAAATCGGTTTATCTATTCAAAAATACATATACATATTTCAGTTTGGTACTTTTTTTCAAAATTCAGTGGTTTATTGAATGGTTTTAGATGTGTACTGATGAAAAATGATAAAGCGATGAACTATTCCTTATGTAGTTGAAATTTCATGATCAGAACTATAGTACCCCTAGTTTCTGGAATGTAACCCTTAATTTGTTATTTTTATGTTTATAAACTACAAGGGTGGTGGATGGGAGAGTTTGGTGAACTTTCACTGTGTTTTGGGGACTAAAGGAGAAGTGCACGGGTTGTACACGGTTTGTCCAAACCATGCGGAAAGCCAAGTAGAAACCATGTGAAGTTGCAGATTTTGGATAGTATCTTCAATAGAGTGTGTGAAAATTTTGGGAAATCATGTGAGGATTTCATGTGACGGTTTTTTTAAGGAATGAGATAACACAAAATTATCTTACGGTTTGTCTAACTTCGCAAACTAACCACATGCCAGGATAAAGTGTGATCTTAAAAAATTGGATGTCACATGTTTTCACCTCTAAACCGCTCATTTTTCTCTTAAGTCTCCCAAACATAGGATCTTTATTTCTTGATGGTTGGAGAACCTCTCCCATGTGATTTGGATTCAATCTTAAGTCTATCCATGGGGATTCGAAGCAGGATTCTTGAGATATGTGATCATTCCTCATTGTTCTTGACCGGTTTTATAGATCTTCTTAGATCTACTTCTCCTCTCTTATGAGTTTCATATATCAAAACATGTCATGGGTAGATTTAAGATTTTATATGCCAATTATGTTGAAATATGGACATGATCTTGATAGTAGAATTTATTAAGGCAGTTTCATGGATATTCGACCCAGTTTCTTGAGTGTTCTTTGTCTATTTTCGGTTTGAATCAATACAATTGAGGTATATAGATACACTCCCAAGTCCCTATAGTATAACTTATTGGCCTGATATCAAATTGAATATCTTGGGTTTAATTGATTGTGAATTGGATATTTATAAATTTTTGGAATCCTTTTTTCTGATGGTTTAGAAAATTGTGGAAATCTAGAAAATTGGAATCCTTGAATAAAATTCCATGATTCATAATTTTAAAATGAATATTTTCATAGGGGGATTTTTTCTAGAATCATTTTAATTATATTTTATTAGTGTGTTTTCAATGAAAGTAATTGTTTTATCGAAATGGAATGGTTAACTAGAATTTTTTTATTTAATGGTTTCTAATAAAAGTATGGTTTTATTTAAATGGTTTAAATTTTTTATTTAAATAGTCTGGAATATATGGGTTGTGTGAGGTCATGTTCAATGTGACCCTAAATAAAGGATGTGTACCATTTTTATAAAAGGTGAGTGACTCTATATGGGGAGAATGTGTCATTGGGACACATGGTAATTGGATGAGAGACCCCTCGTGGGTATGAAACATTCAAACTGAGCATGCTTGGGTGTGTGTCTTATGAACCATGGAATGGGTATTCCAAAATTATATTTATAAATGGTTTTAAATATTTGATTGGTTTTTTCTATAATTATGACTTTCTGGAAAATTATTGATATAACACTTGTGCACTTTTTGGTTTTAAATGGTTTTGAATCTTTTTTATATTTAATTATAATATTTTCGGGGAAAATTGTTTCATGTAAACTATTATATATATATATATATATATATGTTTCAAGCCCTTATAACCTAGTGGAATGAGTAGGGAAGTCATTGGTGAAAACATACTATATTTTATACTCACCCCTGCTTTGGAAAATTGGTTCTTTTGAAGATGATATCTTCTAGGACATGGGAAAAGTTAATGTATCACATGTATTTAGCACCACCTCGTGATACTAGGGTTTTTTGGTGATTGGAGCATGGATATGGGGTAGCATGGAATCTATTTTTCATATTTGAGTTGATAATTTGTGTTTCCACATTTAAATTTGATAGTTTCTATGTCTTCAACTATAATACAATTTGGTGTGATTTTAATATAAATGAAGTAGTTGAGTTGTCTTTTATTTATTCATGCATCATATAGTTATTTCTTTGCTTGTGGTTTGTTGTCTAATAGTTTTATTTCTTAATGTTATATCTTCCTCCAGTTTTATTTGATGTCGTTCGGCATTTCTTTCCATTCGTTGGTATCGTAGGGATTTCTATTAAGGCCTTGTAATGATTAATTGCATTCTCAAGCCAATGGAAATTAGTGGGTCATTAAAAATGGTACCAACTTGATTGGTCCTTTCTTAACAAGTGGTACTCTATTTTCATGGTCTTTGAGTTGAAATTAAATCTTGCTTATTCCTTGGTTTGTGAACCTAGAATGGACTGGGATTTATGGGACATTAAATGTAGACCATAAAAAGTCATAGTTAAAACTTTTATACTAAACTTCATGTTACTAGGGAGATGGGTACATAAGTTATTTGGAGACACATATAGGATTATAGAATTGAATTATCATGGGTTTATCCAATGAGACGACGATGACACACATTATAGATGAATGACTTCTTACTAGGATTTCATATTTCATTGGACTAATGATTTATGATTTTGTGAAAGATTTAAATTTTGAATAAAAAATCACTTGTTCATAAATGAATGGTATTGAAAAGGTAATTCATGATGTATCATTAAAATGGTTTGATTTTGAAAAACATTAATGGTATTTTTCAAGAAATTTTGAACATTGAAATAGATATTTTTTTGAGAAATAATTTTTTGATTGTTTATGTGATAAAATTTGAAATTCTAATCCATCAGTTTATAGAGAGTGAGACTTAGAAATTTTTTTTGTTGGTTTTAAAAATGGAACCTGGTAGTCATCATACAAAAAAACCAGAATAAGCTGTAAAGAATATGGTTGTACTGAGCCATAGGTAAACCAAGACCTGGTTCATAGTATCATTAAAGTATTTCATGCTTTGTACACATGGAAACAGAGGGATGAGCCAAGGAATGTGGATCATTCAATCCTGTTCATGAGGTAGAATCCACCCATCTTCATGGGAGATTCTAAAGCTGAAAAGGGGGAGGTGTGGTTGAATATTATGAATTGTATCTTCGGTTTCATTAACACACTATCGAAGTATAAATTCTATCTAGAAACCAATATGCTTGAGGTTCTTGCATGCTAGTGGTGGGATATTGCAGTGGAGGCTAAACTAGATCAATGAATTGGTTGGAAGTTTTTTGAGGAATTTTTTAACAAACAATTCTATCATGACTTTTTCAGGATCCAAAGAATGATAAACATCTTTAGGCTGAAGGAGGTAAGTCTCTCTTTCAAATAATATACGGATAAATTCATTCATTTAGTTCTATTTGAACAAGAGTTTTTTTCTTGTTTATCCTTGAAGGAATTCATCTTTAAATCAAGAATAATGAATGAGATTATCATGAAGATTGAATTTATATGAGTTATTGATTATACAGAGATAGTGAATAGAGAGACAGTGGATGAATGTGATATATCTGGAACTAAGGGAGGATGAAGTATGATGATACCTATGGTAAATGGTGGGAACTCAAATGCAGGGAACTAGGGGAAGAGGGACACCTATTTAAATGGTGGAAATGGGAATCAAAATCAGATGGTCGGGTCAGTGAACCTTCCTCGATGATCCAAGAAAAAAAATTTCTATTTCAAATGTGGTTCTCTTGACCACATAAAGTGAGAGTGTGCAACACAGCCTATAGCATTCCATAATTGCAAGAATATGGGCCATCTCAAGTGATATTGTCACAGTGCTCTAAGGTCAGTTACTCAGGACAATTCTCGGGTGTCGTAAGCATCTTATTCTTTTATGGGGAGAGGATTGTAGACTCAGTCTCTCCATAGGTATATCAAGGGTGATTCTATTAAATCCATGACTCATTAAAAATGGAAATCTCAGCAAGGCAACAATGACCAGAGTGCAGTGAATAAGCAGTTGTATGGATCCCAGAAGATGATTGTAGATGATCATTTTGGACCATCTATGGTGAGAGGTATTATTATTTTGAATTCTACCCTTATGCAAGTATTATTGGATATTGTTGCATCGCATTAATTCATTTATTCTCATACAATTGATTTTCAATATTCAAAACACTATATAATTCCTTCCATGTTAGAATTTAAAATCCATCTTAGTGAAAGGGAATTTCTCACCTTTATTTGTAGATCATATTATATAATGGTTGATGGAGATATGCTAAAGTGGGACTTCTTAGTTATGGCGATGGATGTATTTGATGTAATAATCGGTATGGAAATATTAACAACACTCAAGGATCATGTCGACGATAATAGATGAACGGTTAGTTTCACAACTGAGGATGGTGTTATGCATCTCTTTAAAGGAGAACGAGTTGTAATGACAGGTGAAACAAGTTTATTTGGAACAAATAGTGGGAATGATATCTTACTAGTTAGCAGTGCTGACTTTGTCATTGATATAAGAGATCAATGATAACATTTTTTTGAAACTTTTGGACCAATTTCCTTATGCGTTTCCCCAAAACATCTTAGGGTTACCACCAAGAATGGATTTTGAATTTATGATTGATCTCCTTCTATGACTATTCCTATTTCACTTCTATATTATAGGATGGAACCAAAAAAGTTAAGGGAACTTAATGTGTAGTTGGAAGAGTTGGAAATCAAAGGTTTTATTTGTCCAAGTACATCTCCTTGGGAAATACATGCCTTGTTTGTGAAGAATGAAAATGGAAATCTATGTATTTGGGTGGATTATAATAAGCTTAAACAAGTTACAATAGAGAATCACTATCCATTTCCATGCATTGATGATCTATTTTATCAATTGATAGGATCTTAGTGGTTCAAAAAATTTGAATTGCGATCAAGAAATCATCAATAATATTTTTAGAAATAAGATATTATGAAGATACATTTCAAAAGAAGATATAAACACTATGAATATGTAGTAATTCCATTTGGTCATACGAATTCACCAATGGTCTTTATGGAATTGATGAATCAAATATTTCAGAGATATTTGGATTTTTTTGGTAGTGTTTTTGGAGGAAATATTGGTGAATTCAAGGACAAAGACTCTGGATGTGATACAATTGAAGATAATGATGGAAATATTGAGAGATCATTGTTTGTGTAAAAATTTCCAAAGTGTATTTTTTGGAATCAAGAGCTATGCTTTCTCATCCATGTAATTTTTGAAAAAGTTTATTCTATTGATCCAAATAAGATAAATGTTGTTATATCTTGGTGAACCTCAATGAATGTCTCTGAGATACGATGTTTTCTATTTCTAGATGGTTATTACCGGTGCTTTTTGTGTGACTGATCACGACTATCCTCAACAATAATAGCTTTGAAAAAGAATAATTCACCATTCTAGTAGAATGGATAATGTGATAAGTCTTTTGAAGAGAGGAAATCTCATATTACATCATCACCTATCTTGATTTTTATATAATCGGGATAGGGGTATGTGTTGTACTGTGATACTTTAGGATCTGGATTGTGATATGTTATCATGAAAGGGGACCATATCATTTCTTAAGGTTCATGGTTGTTAAAAGTGGATGAGAGGAATTACCTGACACACAATTTTTAGTTATAAAAGCATTTCCATACATTGAAGTCTAGGAATCATTATATCTTTGGTGAGAAATTTTTTGTGTGCATGGACCACATAATATTGAAACATATTTTCTCAAAATAATATTTGAATATGTGGAATGGAAATGAATAAAGAGTCTCTAGATGTTTGACTTTGACTTGATGTATACACCAGGTAAAGGAAATACAAAGGTAGATGCATTAACCAGAGAGTCATATGATTAGTTGAAAAAATAATCTTTAGATAAATAATAGTTCAGGTCAGTCCTTGCTGACTAGAAAGTGGAATGTGAAGAGCATGGTGATGTTGTGGTTTTATTTTCAGTGTTCATCTTTCCTCATTTGGTAGAGATTTTTAAACAGGCACAAACATATGATGTATAATTCTTGGTTATGAGTTCAATACTCAATGGTGGGGAGACCATTAAGGGATAGAAACTTGATGGGAGTTAAGTGTTGTGGTTCAGAGATTGGATGGTTGTACCTATGGGTTGTCAGAAACAAATTCTTCTTTCTTACCACCAGTCTAGATGGGTTGTACATCTGGGTATATAGAATATGTTTAAGGCATTGAAGGCACATTTTTGGTGGAGTATAATGAAAAATAATGTTGATGATTTAGTATCAAGATACTTAACTTGTGGAAACATTAAAGAATAACATCAACAATCGGGGGTTATATTACAGTATTTACCTATCCACGTATGGAAATTGGAGCATACAGCCATGTATTTTCTTACTGGTCTCCTAAAAATGGTTCATAATTACAATTTCATATGGGTGATAGTGGATCATCTCACAAAGTCGGTCCATTACATTCTTATTCATGAAACTCATACAGTGGAGTATTTTTACAAAATCTATATCCATAAGGTGGTAGAGAGACATGGGATACCAAATTCGATATTCTTATATATATATCCATGGTTTACATCTCATTTCTATAAATCCATATGGAAATCCCACAAGAATCAATTAACTGTGAGTAAGTCATATCATAATTAGATATATGGGGAATCCGAAAGGATAATATGGATGTTAGGAGACATGTTTTAGGAATGTGTAATAGATTTTGGTGGCACATGAGAAGAGAATTTTCCATTAGTGGAGTTCTCATAAAATAACAACTATTAGGTCTCTATACATATGGCGCCTTTTGAAACATTGTATGGGTGTCCTTATCCTTCTTCAGTTTATTGGGTGGATATATGTGAGACTTCACTAGTAAGTCCCATCCTAGTCCAAGAAATGATGAAGAAGATTTAGTTAATAAGAAAGATGATGGAGATAACTCAAAACAATCAGAATTCATATGGTTATCATCTTCAGAGACCATTGTCATTCATGATTACTGATGATGTGTTCATTCGGATCTCTCTAAGGCTTGTACATCGTCATTTTGGGAATCAGGGAATGTTATCTCCTTCATACATTGTCCATTTTGAGATACAAGAATGGGTTCGAGATGTGGTATATTTGTGGGAATTTTCACCATGGTTCAGTGTGGTTCACAATTTGTTCCACATATCACATTTGAAAAATTATTATCATGATTCTAACCATGTGATCATATGGGATCACTTTGACCTAGAGTCGGATAATTTTTTGGTACATATCCAGGTGCAGATTATTGATAGGAAAGAGAATGTCGTGTGTGGACAAATCATGGGTCTTGTGTGTTTTTTATGGAAACAAGGTTTGATTCAAGAAAATGATTGGGAACGTGGGAAGAAAATCAAAGGGCAATGGATGGAAATCTTTTAGGGCCAGGAGGGTTATCTACTTTCTGAGGATGAAAAGACTAATGGTGGGGAGAATGTAGTACCCCCCTGTTTCTGGTATGTAACCCTTAATTTATGTTTTTTTGTTTATAAAGTGTAAGAGTGGTATATGGGAGAGTTTTTGGAACTTTGACTATGTTTTGGGGGCTAAAGGAGAGGCCCACAGGCTATACATGGTTTTTCCAAACCGTACAGAAATCCTTGTAGAAACCATGTGAAGCTATAGATTCTTGAAAGTTGCATTGGCATGGTGTGCACATAGTTAGATAGACTTTGTGAGGAGGCTATGAGAGAATTTCCTTAAGGATGTAGCTAATTCGTGGTTAGCACACAGTTTTCCTAAACGTGCGATCTAAGTGTGCGTGGGGTTAAATCGAGATGCTAAAAAAGTGGATCTCACACATTTTTTCCTAAAAACCCCTATTTTTTTATTCTAAGCATACCTAACTCACGATTTATCATCCTTAAAGTTTTTATAACCTCTATAATATTATATTGATTCGATCCAAATGCTTCCCTTGGTGATTCAAAGATGGATTCTTGAGGTATATGATCATTCTTCATCTTTCTGAATCGGTTTCATAGATCTACGTAGATCTACTTCTCCTCTCTTCTTGGTTTCATATATTTATACCTGTTATGGTTTTATATAAGACTTTGGATGCCAAATATATTGATATTTTATCTTTTTCATGATAGGATAATAGATCTATGGTGGTTTCATGGAGAATAGACCTGGTTTATTGAGCGTTCTTCGTCCGTTTTCAGTTTATATCAAACCGGTTAAGGAATGTGGCTTCACTATTAACTTCTCTTAGTATATATAATTGGAATGATTTAAAATTGAATGTGTTGGGTGGAATGTATTGTTAACTGGATATTTATAAATCTTTGGAAAACCTCTTTAGTGATGGTTTGGTAAATTTTGGAAAATTGGAAAATTAGTGTCCTTGAATAAAGTGATTTGATTATTGATTTTAAAATGATGATTTTAAAATGGGTTTTTTTCTAGAATCAATGTAATTGTATTTGATTAAATTTTCTTCAATGAATGGAATGGTTTTATTGAAATATAATGGTTGAGTTCAATTGGTTTGTTTAATGGTTTTCAATAAAAATCTGTATTTATTGAAATGGTTTGAATTGGGTTATTTAAATGGTATGGCATATATGGGGTGTGTGACTTCATGCTCAATGTGACCCTGAATAATGGATGTGTACCATTAGGGTAAAAGGTTTATTGTAATAGATTATGGGAATTATTTTTTGGGAAACAATGTAATTGTATGAGAGACTTTCCATGAGTATGGAACTTCCAAATGGAGCATGCATAGGTGTGTGTGCGGTGAACCATGGAATGGGAATGACAAAATGATATTTCGAATGGTTGTAATTATTTTTTAGATGTTTTTTTGGATGTATGACTTACTGGAAAAAAATTTATATAGCACTTGTGGCCTTTTGTATTTAAATGGTTTTGAATCTTTTTTATATTTAGTTATAAATTGTTTTGAAAAAAAAATATGTAATCTATTTTATATAAATGTTGAAAACCATTATATCTTAGTGGTGTGAGTAGGGAATTCATTGGAGAAATCATACTGAGTATAATACTCACCCCTACTTTGGAACTCTGGTTCTTTTTCATATGATATCTCTTGGGAAATGGTCCAAGGTAAAGTATCACATGTATTTAGAACCACCTCAAGATATTAGGACTGTTTAGTGATTAGATAATGGATATGGAGGAGCATGGAGTCTTTTTTTCATCTTTGAGTTTATTAGTTGTCTTTAAGTTGTTTACATTGATATTTTATTTTCCTTCCACTTTAGTACACTTTGGTGTGGATTTTGATATAAATTAGGTGGTTGATTGGTCTTTCATTTATTCATTCAACATATAGTGAGTTGTTTTGTTTTGGTTTGTTAGAAAATGGTTTTATTTATTAAATGGTAAATCATCCCCCACTTGTATATGAAACCCTTAATCATTTATTGCCTACTTTTAGTATCATAGAGATGTAACTTAAGTCTAAGTGATGAATAGTTGTATTCTCAATCCAATGGGAATTAGTGGGACATTATAAGAACTATCAAATGTATGATCTGGAGTGGGTTTCATTAATCTACACACCAAAAATGTTGTCACATTATATCGATGGGGAGAACAATGAAAACTATATATACAGATCAAAGTGTATCAAATATACAATCACACCAAATGATTATTATTTGTTTTATTGAATATGGTCAGTAGTGGTCAAGTATTATAGATTATCTATATACTACCATCCTGGTAATGTGAATAAAGTGGATGATTATTTATGTAAAAATGATCCAAAAACATTATACATGATGAGAATTGAGAAGGATCCAATCATAATATACTAGAAAAGGATAAATGTGTAATTCATAAATGATGGAAGATCATCATTTCATTCTCAAACGATTTCTCAACAATCTATTATAGGGATGATAGAGGATTATTAAAGGGATGGTGTGGAAATAAAAAAAATAAGGTGGAAGCATTATGAAAGGGAAAATCCTCAAATGTAAAAATTGATGAGAAAAAAGTTGTAATATTTTGGTCAATACTATGTTTAACATCAAATCGTGAGATAAAGATAGAGTTTTTGAATGGTTCGCATGGATTGAAATTCACCATCCTCCCATAGAGCTTTTTGATGTAACGAGATGTCAAAGGGAACTATTTTTGTGGAAATATAAAGAAGGTGATAATGGAATATATATATAAATGAGATTGATTTATCAATAGGTAATGAAATAAAGGAAACATTATAAGTTTATGATTCCATCATTACCCATAACTAATTAGAAATTGGAAAACATCAGTATGGGATCATTCAATGGTCTTTCAAAGAAATCTAATGGAAATAGTTTCGTATGAGTTTGGTGTATTTTTTTTATGAATAATTTTTAATTTATTAAAATTATAGATCCATTCTCAAACAATTAACATGTAGGGATTTACATCATAGAAGTGGTTATGTTTTATGGAAAACTATAATAAATTGAATCTGATCAAGTTATATATATTATCTCTAAATTATTGAAAAATCTCAAACATGTCATAAACACTAATTTGAAAGTTTGTGTAGCTTATAACCCCATAATGATGTCTAATATGAGTTGAATATACAAATTATTAAAGGAAAGTTGGGATAATTCATGACGTACATCAACGGAGAATGAGATCAACATTGTCGAATGGTTCATTTATTATGAAATAATTGATTTCATTCACACAATCTAATAGCTATATACAAATCCCCTTATAGGAATTGATATAGAACTCCTACATGTATAGATAAAGTTGTTGAAAAAAAGCTCCTAGGACATAAAATGGTATAATAAATAGTAGAAATGGTCAAGAACATTTCCCAAAATATCATAGTTTTTTAAAATAAATATAAGAGCTATGATGACAATTTTTTACCAGACCTGGTGATTCAGGTTGGAGATAAATTGTTTCTCCATGTATCTACAATGAATACAGTCATGATATTTGGGAGTAAGGAAATAAAAAGTATCAAGTTCATAAGAGCCTTTTAGATTCTTAATGAGGTTTATGGTTTGGCCTCATCATTTTTATAACCATGAGACAACCATGAATTTCTCACTACCTAAGCACAACACATTCACGAGCTGGCTCCACAATTACCCTTACTATGTATTGACCATGTGAAAGACATTTTGATAAAAAATGTAGAGGTCTCCAATTGTTATTCACCCCTACATTCATTGTTTGAAAAAAAACGTGTCCAATGTTATGGGTAGGCCTCATGGTTTCTCTTGGGATTTCACTCAACAATTCCGAACTGTGCGCCTCTTTTGACACTTTCCTAAAATTGATTTTTTTGTCCATGTCGCAAGGGAAACACACCCAAAATCTTGAGAAACATTATAATCATTAAAACCCATCTATAATAGTACTTTATTCAAATAAACCCATGTAATTTGTTTTATAATAACACTAAAACCATTGGCCTACTCCCCAAACACAAAAATTCAAACCGGGTCAACTCCCCTCAAAGGGATCCCCACCTTTGGAGTTACCTACCAGATTCCATCCCAACCCAAAACCAAATTAATAATGGACCATAAATCATCCCCATACTCAAAAATCATCACATGATTCATCATAATTATTTTAACCTATTAGGTTATCAAATCATATTAATGTAATATCTAACACCCAGTAAGTCTCATATCTCATCATATTCCCAAAAGTACATGCATCATACATGAAACTCACCAGAACCAACATCTTAACACATGCCCATAATCATACATCTAAACACACATTCAAAATTATCATTAACCATATATACATATCCATTACCATAAAAAAATTTCTATCTACCTCATATACAACCTTATTTGTGTCGATGCCCATATGCCTATGGACCACATATAGATCATGAATCGCATCGATTCCCATAATAAGTTCCAATAACAACACCCCTCATATTTATATAACATAGCATTACAGATTCCAGACTACTAACAATTGTCTAATTAGTCTCAAAATAATATAGACGCACCTCATACAAAAAAACTATCCAATGTGAAACACAAAAGGAAACTTGATCACGGATGTAATCCTGGAATACCTCTATCTACAGTAGTCTACATGGACTTATTTGATCATGGAATCTCTACTACATGCACTTTCCTTGAATCCAAAATACTTGAGGGATAGCCTCCTTGCATAGATACACTAGCTAGCAGCCACATAACCCACTTCTAGGTCCCTCTATCACTTCTAGGACCTTCATGTTAAGCTGGATCCCAGTTACCAACACCTAGTAACACTCCTAGTCATACCACATATCCCAAAGCCTACCAAAAACCCGGGATCCCTGCTATACAATAAGGATTCATACATAAACTCAACAAATAACCCATTTGGAGACATACACAACACTCCTTTGGAACCCAATCACACTAGGTCTGATTATGTCAGGGCTACCTACACTAGAAGCATACAGTTAATGACCCACTCTGTAGTGGTCTTCCTGAATCATTGGTCTAAACACCCTACTAAGTTCCCTCATAGACCCACATATTTATACCAAAATAATCACCATTGAAATAACCTAAAATCATCACCTGGGTTGTATAAGAATGGTATTTCAGGTTCCCCTAGGTTATTAGTGCATAGTTCACCACCTTGGAAAAGGACTACATCATGAAGATATTTACTTGCACATTAATGGCATGCCATAGGACATTAAAAAAATGTTTTACCCTACATATTCTATCACCCACCATTAAGGGTGAAAATAATGACAGGCCTATGATCTTTTTAGTGCAGTCCATGACTGAATTACCTCCCTACTGGAGAGTCATAAACTCACAATCTCAGCCCTCCCTCAGTGCCTTCTAAAAAAGGTTCTTGAAGAACCTAGCTTTGAAATCCTTCAAGTACAGTCCCTCATGTCATCCTTCCTAAACCTTTATATCCCACAAATTATTTTTTGGTCCACTAATCCTTTATTCCACTAGCTTTACCCATTATCATAGGGGTGTATTGAGATGGTCAAAGATAGAATGGACTGATTTGATCCATTTTTTCCACCAACAGTCCATCCTCGCCATGAAATAGCTTTGTGTTCTGAGATAGAGACTCTCGAGTTAGGTACACTACAATTTTCTTGGCTAAATTATCTCCCTTAGATTGCACTATATAACTCAAAATAGGCTTGACTTGAGATCCTATCAAGCCATATCCTAAAGTCTACCATATGTGGTTGTAACACCTATACCGGAGCCTTTTCATATGTCTCATGCTGATCCAGGCCATTCATGTCCACATCATAACCCTCGGGTGACTAATATAAAACATTCTTATGTGTCACCAAATCACCACCCTCATGATTCTCCACTAGAATCTATATAGGTGGAATCCTTCTAAATAAAAATCCAAATGTCAAAAAGTCATTATAGTATATATGTATATCACCGATAGAGAAGTTTGTAAAAAGAAGTGAATCACACCACCCATAGACTACCCCATTTCCCATGTCATCCGACCCCTTGGACCCTTAGCTACATGAGTTAGGTTCAGGTATCACATGTAACACAGCCTCATGGAACCCACATAGAAGTCAGGAAACACATATAATGTATCAATCTATGTAGATAACCAGAGTTCCATCTAAGGGGAAATATTGGAAAACACTATTTAGATTCTTTTTTTAAACTTCAAGCAACTCACCACCTATCGTTATCCCTACCAACATTTATCAGGGCTTGGCCCATATGTCACGTGAATATACAATAACATACACATATCACTAGAACCACAAGCCTAGTTTGGCTGAATGGCATCTCACCAATAGAGGCTAAGGAAGAAGACATTATTTTGTATATTTTTTGAAAATTTAAACACCACAAACACTCTTAGCCCAATTCAGGCTCCCAATAAAAATTTTAGACAAGAATAAAACACATGAGAAAAATTTCATATCATGATTAATAATCAATCATACCTTATCATACTAGTCTATGGGTAAAAAACACAAAAAATATATCCAACACACACAACTATGAAATCCAAGGTTAAAATCAAATAAACTATCAAAAGAACAAAGAAAAAACAATTTCCCACCACTTGAAACTTGATCTATCACCCATGCATGGAGATCTAAGAACCCAAACACAATCACTATCCCTAGTTTAAACTAAATCCTAGACTATGGCCCACTATATCCCGAATAGTTTGAATAAAAAGAAATATAAATTTCCTTTGATACCATCAGTATAAATCTAACAATGCTACTGAATATTAGATAAGAAAACAATATGGATATCATTTTTAGTTCTCTAACCCGGATTCCATAATAAATGGTGCTTGGCGTTGGTAGACCTCTACCCATTTGGAACATTTCTTAGTATTCAAAAATCTAATGACTAGTAGTGAGGGTGAGAGAGGTGATAGTGGGGAGAATTTTCCCTCTAGTGCTGATAATAATAATAATGTTCCATACATAAATATAGAAATAAAATAAAATACAGTAAATAGTGGAACCAGTAATATCAAGTTAGTAGAAACATAATACAATAGTAGAAAAAATAGAAGTAAATAATCCCAAAGTACTAATAACATTTGTAGAAAACAACATATCATATCAGCTCTATAGATAATAGATAAAAAATCAGGGTTACTTGTTGATAAACTTTAGTCTATACATATATAAACAAATTGAATAAAAAGAAGAACATTTATCCTAATTAATATACAACCATGGTCATTATCCTTCCATTCCATGAAAAGGTCCAACTCAACCACTAAAATACAGCTCCTGAGAGTAGTACCCTACATGATCATATAGACATAATGTCTAGCCACGTCCTATGGGGACCATGTAGGGTGTGAGAATAAATCTCAAAAGGCCACCACAAATTAGTTCATGTCTTAAATACAAGATTATGTAGGTGTATGTGAAATATAATTAAAGGAGGAAAAAAAATAATTAGTAATTAACCTTTTTTTCTTCTTCTTAGTAGCCAAAATGAAATGAGTGCAAGCATCATCTATCACTGGTAATATCTAAATAAGTTCCATTAGTTATATATATAAAATATGGATCCTATATATATATATAACTGTAGAAGTGAGGATCCATGGATTATCCCCCAAGGAATCCCTATATTAATAGCATCCAATGTGAACCAGCAGTATCCACAAAAAAGATAATTTCAACACCTCTTTCCAACAATCATGAAAACTAACATTCAAATGATACACCCAAACAAGTCGCTAGTCCCATGGACCTCAGCCTAGAAAATCGATATCGGCTCAATGCATAATGTCGTATGGCATAGGGATATCTTTCCCCCAATATATAAACATTGTTAGATCAACATCCAATATCCCAAGGAATATACTTATCTATACACCATATATCCAATACCAATATCCTCAAGAATAAAAGTGAGCATCATCCCCTAAATGATGGTCTCATCACTAAAAATGGATTGTATATCACCATCAGTGTGGTTTTCTATGTTGATCAACCCAAAAAATCTGGTTGTCAACACCATCACCTAGGCCTCATAGTCTATGGGGGACTCCACCAGCAATTACTATTCAAAACTATAGTATCTGATTCCTAACTATCTACACAAGACTCCAACGGCGCATCGACCAACAATGGTGAGGAGAAATCACCAAAAAAACAAAATCCACATTATATGGAGCATCTTTTCCCTATTACTATGTCTCTAAATCCCGATGTTTGACACCATCTCAACTCTCAAGATCCAAGCCTTCAACCTGAAGACCACATCACATCAAATCTTGATAAAAAAGTTTCCACAACCTAGTGATCATTATCATCCAAATTATTTAGGCTAAGACCAACCTCATGAACCATTTCATCTCAATCTATTTGTTCATCATAACCTCAATCCTTGTCTCAAGCCCATCACATTCCCATGACACCACAAAATCAATTATAATTCAATTTTAAATAAAAACATCAACCAGCCTAACCTTTCTAGGAGATCACAATCCCCTTACTGATATTAATAAATTTAAGTGGATAAACACTATTCCCATAAGAATCACATATCATCATTAGAATAATTTCATAATGATTCATTTTATTAATTATGCTCTCCCTTAGAAACCCCACATAATATATATAGAAATCACCATGAAAACAACCACAATGAAAAGAATAAATCTTGGTTTCACCTATCATATACTAGTTGGTAATTTCTTATCTCATATAGAAGTCTAATTTGATCCAAATATAAATGAAATGGTGTTTTAAATGAACATTGTAAATACCACGCCCCTAGTAGCCTAGATTTCGTGGTTACATTATTAAAATTTCATATTATTAAAGGAATATCATCCTAAAGGAAAAAAATGATTATTAGTTTTGGAAAAATAGATGCAAAATTTAATTTTTCATTAAAATTTAAAATAAATGATACCAAAAAGAATACTTTCATAAACCCATTATTCTTATTCCTTAACACATAATAACAATAATAATAAACTTCTTTTCATTATGAGGAAAAATAAAACCGAAGAAATTGGTGATTATAGTTTCCTAGTAAGGGTGTGTATATAATAAAAACTATCATAAATAATAAATTATAACTATGTATTGTTAAATAACTAAAACAAATTTCATTTAATCAATAACATAAGAATAATATAGCCAAAATAAAATATAATAAAATAATCCCATGTCAATAATCACAAGATCTAGAAAACAAAACATTGAATATTATAATAATAAAATAATATCATGGAAATTGATAACTAATCTCATAGTTTAGTAAGTCATAATATGAGACATTATACACATATTATTAAGGCTTATTATATGGAATAATACCTAAATGGTTAATACATCCTCCAATATAAAAACTATTTTGTCTCATGAGACCTACCGATGCATCATGAGTCTATAACAGGACTCGATCATCACTTACTAAGTTTAATTAATTCCTCATATAAAAGGTGTGAAACATAGTCAATATAAACATTTGAATTGAAACTATCATCTGAATACTTAATAATTTCCCAATCAATAAACAAAATCATAAACCATCTAGACTAATCTGGTGAATGGAATCAAAATTGTACATCCCCTGTCAAATAGATCACAAATAATTTAATAAAATATTGAATATGGTATCATATGAGATCAACCTCAATAAGGTATAAGACTCAAAAAAGGATTTTTACATAGATGAAGATAAATTTAATTAGATCATTGAATTTTTTTTAGAGAAATACCCATTTCACTTTGAAAATAAATTATTTTTAAAATGTTTTCCAATTATAAAAGAAAAAAAATTCTTTTAAAATAACCATGTAATATTTTAAAGCATGATTTAAATCATTAATTCATCAAGATTTTGGGAAAAACCACTCATGATGTATAAGTTAAAAAAATCATCCATATTTCTCTTACAAAGGTATCAAAGAACCTTATTTATAAAATTAAAAAATATACTTTTCAAAAAATTTGTAACAAGTAAAAAATGTGAAAAAATGAACATAAAAAGAAAATTATAATAGTGATAATATTTTGGGAAATAGTTTTAGAATAAAAGGTCCCAGAATGAAAATATATTTTTATGGAAAGTTTTATAAATATATTTTCCTAAAATAATGTCTTAAAAATATCATATAATCAGAAAAAAAAATATTACGTGATTAAAATGTATATATCCACATAAAATAAGAGGTAATTCAACATAATATAATCAAAATTAAATCTACACATAATCTTAGAATGATATAATCAATAATGTTGAAGTAACCCAATAAATGGATATTGAGGGAAGAAATCCCTTACCACTTGTAATCAGTTAAATAGAATGCCCCCTAAAATTAATAATTACCAAATGAATCTTTTAATTATTTGAACATAATTATATTCATGATATGATTTAATAATGTTCTGTATATACATAAAAAAAATTAATAAGTGATGAATATGGTATATATCTCATATTAGTAAAAGTGAGACTTGAAACCCTTATATCACGATTCCATTTAGTTTTTTGTATATTAAAGTCTTGTATAGAGGTCTAAAGAATATTATTTTCAATAAATAACCATATTCAAATTTTTAATACCATATATTATACTTTAATAATATCTTACTACACATTCACAAATATTACGTAATTATTTTCATTATTTTGTGTGTGTTCATTACATGGTTTCATAGTCGGTTCACCAGTATAAAATTAGGGATTTTATTTTCAAATCGAAGAGGAACTATATAAGTGTAATTGAATTTTATTAATGAACAATAATATTTTTAAATGGCGCAATGTATCATTGTTCTTTCTTGCATGTGGATTATTCATTTTCTAAAAGTTAGTGGTAAATGTTTAATTAATTTTGGCTGTTTTCCAACCCATCATGAACTAGTTTGGGTTTATTTAATAGTATGTATATATATTATTTATAGAACAATAAATGGGTTATAATTTACTTATTAAAATATTATTTAACTAGAATAATACTTTTATGGCCAGGCTATAAGGATGTAGTGGAAAATAAACAAAATCATTATTTATCAAGAAAGCTAGCCATCATAATTTAAACAATAGTTTCATTTCATTTAATTAGAGGATTTGAGAAAAGGTTTGGGTATATTATATTCCACTAAAAAAATATAATTTAATTATATAAATTATACCATATTTATTATTCAATTATGTTTGAAGGATATGAAGATATGGTAGAAGAAAAAAGGAATTTAAGAGAGGTGGTTTGATAAAGTTAACTCTGAAATATCACCTCTGTGAAGGACCCCTTAAGGAATTTTGAATTGGTATTTTCATGAAAAAAATATGGATTTGGAGATGGGGAAAGTTGATATGATAGGTTTTGGAAGATATTTGGGGATATTAAATGATTTTGAGGATAATTGGGGTGGTGTGGTTGGGAATTTATACTTGAGGAGGGGTGGTTTTAAGTGATAAAATAATGATTATTTTATATTTGAAGACAACCACATTTGGGAGGAATTAATTACAATGAATTATATTATTAATTAATGTATTAAATTCTATTTATGGTTAATAAACACATCAAACATCTATTTAAAAATTTATATTATAGTTATTTTTATTCTTGGCATTTTAACATTAACACACTATATTATTTTACCTATACTAGAGTAAATCATTTTTTACCATGGTAAATTTTTATGACTCAAATGAAAATTACATTATAAAATAATTCTTATCTCATTATTCCAAATATATATTCCATTTTAATTGATTCAATTTATAAACATGGTAAAAAATAAATTCTAAATATGTTATGTGTATAACTCAAAAAAATAGTTTTTCTTTGGTTAAAATCGTGGTTTTCTAAATTTTTATAAATGTGTTTCAAAATGTAACACCTCATGTAGCACCTTATGTATTATATAATAAATGGTAAACCTTATGAAACTTCCAAAATTTAATGATCTGAAACACTAGAAAGAAGGTTATTGAATTTCAAAAATGAACATACCATTAATCTCTCAAACAAGATGTAGTAGATATTAATTGGAACATAACAAACATGTGACTACCTTATCTATGTATTCTATTGAAACATGAGAATAAATTGAATTACCATAATTCCTCATTAAAAACAAGGATTATTCCAAATTCCTTAAGTAAAACATATATTATTATATATTTTCCATAAATTTATTAACTTTTTCAACTCCATAAATGGTAGCTTAAACAACTTTTTCAAAAAAAATAATTCATTAGTTCAAAGGTATATCATATATTTGTCCCAAAATTATTATATTGACATTAAGAACATATTGATGGTTATATTACATTCAATAATGTTTTCAAAAAAAGATCAAATTTCCACAGAATCACTTTTTGTGGTAATTAGTATCATACAATATATTATCTCACATCCTTAAAATCATATTATGGTAAAATCCTTATATTTTTCATAATAATTACAATGATAATGTCAGCCAAGTTCTTTTCTATATATTAAAACAATGTCACAATAATAAATCCATGTTGGCTATAACAATATCATAATATTTACCTTGATCCCTGAGATTTTAATACTTTATATTCCTTTGATGCTTGGAGCATTCATTTATTTAGTTACCCAACTCCCTATTTTTGAACCATTGCACATTCGAAAATTCATTCCTAACCATGAAATCACGATCATGGTGGATTTTATCTAAACACTTAAAGCAAATTCCTTCTCCATTTTAGAATTTACCATGGTGTTTCTTTCTAAAATTATAACATGTTGGAAATCATTCTTTACCTTACTCCCTTTATCCACATTTTTCCCAATCATCCTCTTCTTCTAATGACTCCCATCAAATCCAAAATACATATAAAATTATTTCTATTTCTCATTAACACATGATACTATGTCCTCATGTGATGAGAAATTTGGGGATACTAGTTCCCTTCGAGATATTATCATAAAAAAATCTTAGAAATTATCGTTCTAACTCTTTGTCTCATGTTAATTGATGTGGTTCTCATTCCTTCTGATATGAACCATTTTTAAACCATGGAATGTGTTATATTAGATCATAACATTTTGAATAATAATGTATAATCACAAAACTAGTGATATAGTTGACATAAATTTAAAAAATAGGTATAACTAATCTCTACATAATTAGATCATTTTATTCTGATATATTTCTTCGTTTTTTGATATTTCTTAATTATCTAATATATTTTTTCCAAAATCTATTTCCAATGATTTCTACTAATTTTTTTCTAATGCCAACTATAAAATTCTCAGCCCTAGTCACCTGGATTTGGTGGTTGATTTATTAAATTATGATAATATATAATGAATGACATCATGAAGGACTAAGCAGTTATGTTATTTTGAAAAAATGTATACATACTTCAAAATTAAATTAAAATTTAAAATTTATAGTAAAAAATAGTGAATCCTTTGAGAAAATTGTTCTTCTAGCTTAACCCTTCATATAAATCATAATAATTTCATTGAATACTAGGGGAAAATAATACAAAGGAAATGGGTTTTCTTAGATTCCCAATAAGGGTAGGTATATAGTTTAAGCTATCATATGTAATAAATAATAAATATGTCAATGTAAATAACAGAAACACATTCCATTTCATCAATAGCTTGAGAATAATTTGGATATAATAAATGATGATCAAATAATACTATATAAATAATAACATGAACTATAAAACATAACAATAGATTTTATACTAATTGAATACTCACATGGAAATAAATAACTAATTTTATAATTGGGTAATTAATTATGTTGGATATTATAAAAAAATCAAGGCTTTGGCTACGGCATACTATATAAACAAGTAAGACATCAGCCAATACCCAAACTATTTTGTCTCCCACAACCTGCTCATAGATCAAGGGGTTATGTCGGTCCCCACCCATCACTTACTAACTAAAATTAATTCCTCATAATAAATTGGTTAATCATAGTCAACATAAACATTTATATTTAAACTACTATATGAATATTTGATAATTTCCCCAATCAATAAAAATAAACATAAACCATCTAGAGTAATATGGGGAAAGGTATCAAAATAGTAAATCCCTGGTCAAATTGATCATAAACCATTTTGTAAAATATGGAATATGGTATCAAAATATATCAACTCTAATGAATCATAATATTAAATTATGGATTTTGTCATATATAAAAACAATTTAAATGATATCATTGAAAAATTCTTTAGGAAAATATCCATTTCAACATTAAAAATCACATATTTTTTAAAACAATTGTTTAGTTAAAAAATAAAAACATTTAATTCACAATATTCTTGTAAATAGGTAATGGATTATTGAAATCCTTAAGGATTTATTAAATATGGATAATTATATCACACTATAAATGTTAAAAAACATTCGTTCGGTATTTTTTTAGAAAAGTACAAAAGATCCTTGTTTATTAAATGATAAAATATAAAGATAAATTTTTTTTTAAAAGATAAAATTTACTAAAAATGAATTTAAAAAATTAAAGGATAATATTAATAATAGTTTTAGAAATATTGTTTCAAAACATGTTCATGGAATAAAAAGTGTTTAAAGGAATGTTTTAAAGGGATAATTTTTTAAATAATGTATCATAAAAATATCATATCATTAACAAAAAGAATAAATTATTTTTATCAGATGTACTTACACAAAAAAATAATTGGAAGTAATTCATAATATTATAAAAAATCATTTCATACATAATATTATAATTAAATAATAAATAAATTATATTTTTAACCAAATGAATATAAATTGTTTTAAAAAATACCTTACCACTTATAATTAATTGAATTGTATGCCACATAAAATTAATAATTGTAAAATAAAACTCTAATTAAAATTAATATAATTATATTAATGATATGATATCTCGAGTGGAAGTAAATACACTAAAAAAATAAATAAGTGGTGAATAAGGCATATATCTCCCAAAAGTAATTGTGTTATGAGAAACCCTTACCTCACACTTCACTTTACTTTTGTGCACATTAACATATGGTTTAAAGATTTATAGAATGTTATTAATTCATCCAAATTTGTATTCATATTTATAATACCTTATATGATTCTTTCATAACATCTTATCACCCTTTTTTGAATAATATTTCATTACTTTCATTATTTCAACTGTATTCATTCCATAACATCATGGTCGGTTCACTTGTATAAAATTATGGATGTTATTTTCAAATAGAAAAGGAATTATAGAAGATAAATGTTTTACTATTAATTCACATCCCTAAGTTTAAATTCTATGATATAACATTTTTCATTCTTATATGTGGATTATTCGTTTGATAAATGTTATTGATATATATTTAGTTTATTTTGGAAGTTTTTCTAAAGATCAAAAACTAGTTTTGTTTTATTTAATATAATGTATATATATTAGTTCTATAAAATGAAATAGGATAAAATAAACTATTAAAATTTAATTTAACCATAATAATACTTTTATTACCATTCTTGAAGGAGATAATGGAAAATTAACAAAATCATTATTCATAGAGACGGTTAACTATTATAATTTGGAGAATGGTTTTGGTTTTTTGTATAAGACGATTTGAGAAAAAGGGGTCGGTATACGATATTAATTTATCAATATAATATTCTATTATGTGAATGATACTAGAGTTTTTAATATTTGTTTCCCTCTGTAATTGGGGATGACCTCGTCGATTTAAGGTTCAAACATTCCAAGCGGTTTCTAACGGGTTTGTTCATAGAACCGGAAACATCTAATGATTCCATATCCATTTTAACCAACTTTCCAAAGGTAGGCACTCATTAGTTGTGGACTGATGAGGATTATGAACTTTCATTGGTCGAGAGGATGGGAGGTTGGACTCATCATACCTTTTTAGGGGAATTTTTGTCTACTCTGGGACTCTCTTTATAGATTAAAGTTATGTTCATGAATCCTTATTACATTACCATGTATAAAATGAGCTTTTCTTCAGATCTGACAATCAATGATTGGTATGTAGGAAATTTAGAGAATCTTTTATATGTATTTGAGGTTCTTCATCGATAGAGAATCATCTGTATTTTTAGAGATTCTTATTCAATGGTATTCTTTAATACATAAAAGTATCTTGGTCATTTTGATGACCATACTCATTTTAAAGCCACTCAGTGGGGCACTTGAAGTTTATTGTCATTCAGAAGGACATGGATTATTTCATAGTTGGGATCGTACCCACTGATGGGCCACCTACGTATCCTTTGTTTTAGAAAAGGAATCAGAACCCACGTAGCTCGAGAAAGGGAGCATGATGTTTATGATTGATGGATCAAAGAAAGATGTCATAGTTACTTTTACACTCTAAGCTCACGTGAGTCATGCTCGGTGTGAGAAACAAGAGGTATTGGTAAAACCAGACAATTGTGCCATAAAATATGCAATCATAAGAAATGATGTGGGGCTTATGTATGTATGACTGCCCAAATATATGAAGAATAGGATTTAATTCAGGGAAGAAATCCAGGAACAGTGTCCATAAAGGTATATGTACTTTATGGAGATTTGGATTCTCTAATTTGGGGCTTACTTCTGAAAAGGAGGCCCAAATTAAGAGGGGACTTATGATTGGGTTTTACCCCTGAGAAGGATACCCAGATATAAAAGTAAATTAGGACTGGTTAAGAGATATTAAGACTGGGGCTTACTCTTGAGAAGGAGGCCCATGTTAAGGGACTTGAAAAATTAAGGGACATGGGGCTTACTCCTAAGGAGGATGCCCAAAATTAATGAGAATTATTACTGGGACTTACTCCTGAAAAGTAGGCCCACGTTAAGGGGTTCTTTCATCTTAAAGGATGAGGTTGAATGAATGAAATCTCAATCTTTAGTGACATAAAGATGTATAAATCACAAGGTTTGGAGAAATATTCCACATAATTCCTTTCAGATAAGGAAGTCATTCAAGAAAACATGCCATAAATGGATTTGAGGAATGTCTTGAAGACTAAATCTTGACTAGGAGAGGTGGAATGGTATAAGAGAGATGAAATGGGAAAGAAAGGCACCCAAAAAGGTAGGGGCACACAAGTCCTAGCAGGCACGCAGGTACTGCGTGGGCGTAAGTCCTGGGCACGCAGGTATACCTGCGCGGCACATGGGTACTTGCACGGTTGTAAACCAGCATTGTAATACTTGGTAAATCCTTTACCAATGCCTTTAGAATTATCCCTAGAGGCTTTCTAGAAGATGGCGCGCAAGTTATGATGAAGAAGTAGGGTGGCGCGCAAGTGTGTCAATTTCCCTTAAGGGTAAAACACTTAGGCGCACAAGTGTTAGTGAATTCTAACACTTATACCTTACTCTTCTTGTTTAGACCTTCCATTCTAGGTAAAGAATTACCTTATAAGTTTTCGGAAGACCTGAAGAAGAGACTTGGGTGTTCAGAGCTCTGTATCCGAATTCTGGAAACATTTCGTCTGAAATGGGGGGCCCATAGGGTCTATTTATAGGCTGGAGAAGACCCTGAGCGGTTATCACTTAGGGCGTGCAAGTCACTTGCGCAAACATTAGGCGTCACACAAGTGGACTTGCGAGACAGTGATGGAACTTACGCGGCGCATGTGCATTTGAAGCCTTGTTCATGCCTTTGTCGATTTTTGATGTTTTCTTCAAAGGATGAATCAATTTGTGCTAGGTCATTTTCCTTTCCATTCCTTTAGACAATGTGACGAAAAGTAGAATCAACAAAAGTCCCCCCTCAGAGTTGGATCCGAAAGAATAAGGATGTGACTCTAAGGAAAAGAAGAAAACCAAATGGAAAGGGGCGCGGAGGTATGAGTCGTGCAGCTATCATCGCGTAGGTGCGAGTCGCGTAGGGCTGGAGTGCGCCGGCTGTAGGCGAGCAAGTGGGTAGCCAGGCCTATAAATATGCGGCCATTTTCCGCACATAGCATCTGATTTTTGGATTTTCGAGCTCTCACCACGCAGGTCCCCTTCGCCGTGCATGTTTCTCGTTTTCTGCTGTTTCTCCGATGTCACGCTATTGTCAAGGTAATAGGACTTGCGCGGTGATACTTGCGCGCAAAAAACTTATGCGGCAATTTAACACTTGTGGGACACATCCATACTTGCGTGCCTTAATGCCTTTGCCATTTTTCTGAAATTCCTTCACAAATGTTATGAAAAATCAACTTACTTAAGAGTTAATTTATTCAACTTTTTTACAGAATCAATGGCTCTTAGAACCGGAATAGCTGATGAACTAGCTAGCAAGAGGATTAATGATATGATGAACATCATTGGCCATGATTATTATACCATCAAAAGTAGCACTCTTCCAGATTTGGCAAAGTATCTGAAGAAATATCATTGCGACTTTCCCCAAAGCATTTATTTTCTTTTGTATGGCTATGGTCATCTGCGAGAAGTTACTATTCCAGAAGCAAAGAACTATCTCCCATTTTCATGGTTTCAGAATTATACCAACTTTTCATCAGCAAATATCTCTTGTGAAGGAGTATTTATAAGTGCTGGAACAGTGGAGAAGGCCCACATGATGCATCATAGTCCTTGTATGCCAGATCTGAAACCTCATTAGCCTGAGCTGCAACCACATTGTCATCCTTCAATCTTCTGAAATGCTCAGATGGATCAATCCAAAGGCTGGGAGAAAAGTTGGGACTTCCGTCCTGGGGGAGGTGTGAAGCCAACTTGGATGTGGGCATACTGGGTGCGACAAACCTGTGCAGAGATTGTCGATGATCTAAAAGGAGTTATGATATACGAAGCTATTTGGGTTGGGAAAACATATGTTTACAGACATGATAACTTCATGCCGGAGATACTCAGCCACTGGATCCCAGAAACTAATTCTTTCCACTTGACTCATGGAGAAGTAGGCATCAGTCTGTGGGATGTCCACAAGATCTCAGGGGCTCCAATTTTGGGTGACATGTATGATGAATTCATTCCTCCCAAGTAACTTTGAATGATTCAGAGAAGACTCCTACTTTAGCTCGAGAATTATTTAAAATCTTCCACAGGATCAAGAGTTTAGAAACCTCATTAACTCATTATAGAAAGGATATTCATCTGTAGGAGTGGATGAATATATTTCTTATTGAGAAGAAAGAGAAGGAGCCGAAGGATATGGAGCCAAAGGAGAAATGATCCAAGAAAAAGAAATCCAAGGATAAGAGGCCCAAACATCCTACCACTTTCCCAAAACCTGAGAAGAGGGGTGCTCCTGGCACATTTTGGACAACTCTAGAAGAAGGAGAGTTCGAGAAGTGTGGAAATTAGGTGAATCAAAGGATCCCAAATATGACTCGTCTGGAGGGATTTTTGGCTTTATGGATCAGCGTTTATCTCTTGCCAGTCAGGGATTCAAAGGGAGGCATTTGGCCAGGGACCTTCGTCATTGCGGAAAAGTTGGATGAGGGAAAAATGGTTGGGCTGGCTACCCCCATTTTAGCAAAGATTCACAGGAGTTTACATCATGTTTTCATGGGTAAATATCCTTTATGAATAGTGTGACCATTCCATGTTTTATGGGGATGGATTACCACTCACTTCAGGACTTACAATGTATAGAATGGATTAAAAATTCCTAGAAGTTCTTTCAGGCCGTCAGTGCAAGCATTATATGGAGTTTCTCTATTAGATGTTAATGCCTATGAAATGAAAGTGAGGATGAGCATGTTTATGGAATTCAACTTCTTTCCCTATGGAAATCCGCCAACCGGGCGGTTTGTTGATGATGGAACAACCCACTTAGATTTGAGGGCATACATGCTAGCTTGCAGAGATGGTGTGCTAGTTTCCAGGATTGACGGAGAAATTATATGCGAGGCCTATGCTCCATATAGATTTGAACATCAATTAAAGTGTCTTCAATAGATTGTTGTATCTCCCCCAGTACATGTCAGGTTAGAGTAACATACGATGGTTTCTCGGCAACTGTGGTTGCTGACGTCAAGGGAGAAGACTGGGGCGGTATTTGATCTACCAGTTGAAAAAGAGGCACATAACTTGACTACATATTATGCCGAGAACTGGATAGAATCATACCCCAAAGGGGTGATGAATCACCCAGTTTATCAGGTGGGGAAAAGGAAGAGGATTTTAGATAAATAAACCCTTCCTCGTGAAGGTGATGCTTCCCCACCTGAAGCTGATTCGCCAGATTCCTCCTCTAGGACTGATTCACTGAATTCCCATGATGGGGATAATGAGGAACAACAAGTGGAAAAGCGGCCTCATGCCTGATATAATACTCTGGTTAGAATCAAGAGACCTACTCCATCACCTCCTGGTGAGTTAGTTCATTGTGGTAATTTAATCACTACTACTTTATAAAGCAATAATTCATATTTTCTTATTCTCTATCTGCAGTTGCAGGAGCCGGGAAGAAAATGAAATCAAAGATTGTAGGACCTTCCTCACAGCATTCATATCTAAGACTATAGGTTGTCTAGTTATGGCAGAGTTTATAATGTGGTACTGAGACTGCCTGGATGGATTTGTGTGAGGGCCTAAAACTTCCTGAAATAGGAAATCTTCTGGATTCTACAGATATCCAATATGAGGATAATCGCAATGAAGTGTTGGCTTACATCAGAGTGCTGGAAATGATCATATATTACATTGATGAGTCTGTTCCTTTCATCGGGCGGGTGAAGGAATTGATTGATCGTGGTGCCGCTGAGGGGACTGATGAAGAGTGGCACGATTACGTGGCTCCTGAAGATGTAAGTTTTCTTTCCTTATTTGCTTTGGAACTTGATTTCAGTCGAATATTTTTTACTTAAGGGGGTTATTTTCTTCATCTTGAAGCTTGAAAGGAAAGGAACTACTGAAGTTCCTTCGCCACAGTATAGCCTTGGTGGTACTTCCATCAGGGCTGCTGCTGATTCTCCTTATGAACCGAGTGAGATATCTCTAGGCCAGCAAGCCATGAATGAGGAGCTATAAACGGCTTTTCATTATCCAATCTAGGTTCCAATAAGGGAGACTATCAATACTCCCAAAAAACCAAAGAAGCAAAATCAAAGAAGGAGGAAGTCCACATCTAAATGCTTCGTTAGTAGTGGTAAGTCCTTCGGGTAATCATGAGTCTATACCCATGAAAAGGTTGCTCATATTTCTGAGGATTGCAGGGGATTCTTCAATTTCCCCCTGAGGGAAAGTACTGATCCTCTTTCAAGGACCACAGAGGGTGTTGTGGAACAAACACAAATTCATGCTGACTTGGCTGCTCCTGGAGAAGAGCCAGCATCTGTTCCTAGTATCCCTCCTACTACTGTTGCAAGAAGAGAGGAACATGTTTCTGGTAATTTAACAATGCTTTATAAAAATGTTGAACGAAACATCGACTAACTTCCATTCTTTGATACATCAGGTTCAACTCCTGCATTAGAGCTTCTGGCGGTTGTTGCAACTAATGTCGTGATTTTATCCGAAGATGTTGTCCAAGGTCAGGGGCCGCTGGACTTAAGTCGCCAAGAAGACACATCCAATGCTCCCACTAGTGGGACTAACCAGGATTCTGAAATATCATTGGATGAAATGATGAATCGTGGCATGCCTTTCGAAGAATATTATGATCATGCTAAGTTATTATGTGATTTAGAAGACCTTGGGTGTGAGTGTTATCCTTCACCCATAAATTTTTCTTATAATTTACACTTCTAATCATGACTGAAAATAATATTTAGTTCCATCCATAGATGTTTTTGAACTGCCAATTCCTGAAGAGGGTGTAGACATTGATGTCAACCCTACCATTGCAGAAACATTAGCTCAAGTAGAGATAAACCCAGTAAACCATCTTGAGACTCATATTGAAGATCCTGTTGAGACTGGGAAATATGGGGAGGAGTCTTCTCTGGTTGTGGATCTACCATTGGGTAAGGGATAACAATATTTTTGATTATACTTAATTTTCAAGACAATCGATTCTTTTGTTATCCTTTGAAACTAAACAAAGCTTTCAAATAATTATGTAGGGCCATCAACTGCAGTGGCTAGATCTGGAGGTGAGGCCTCAGGCTCTACCCCAACGGGAATTGTAAGCGAAGAAGCATAGGTCAGGGGGAAGGAGCATAACAGGGAACTTCTTTAAGTGCATTAATCCCTGATTACATGCCCCCCCCCCCTGTGATGATGATGTTGAATCAGACCCAGAGGTGCTTAAGGTGCTCAGCTTTTCACGACGCAAGGCATGGGACAACATATAGAAAATCATATCTGAGGTGCCTTTAGAAGAGCTGTCATCAAATATTTCCTAGTTGTCATCCCAGTTCTCCATGCTAGTACTTGGCGGTTTTGGATACCAAGAGATCCATACCATGGTGAAACAATTCATCTTCAAGAGGGAGCAGGAGAAAAAGTGTCGCGAAGATCTGACCAGGGTGAAACTGTCAGTTAACATCGGTGAATTTGAGGCTACAGTATCCCGAGATGAGGCTGATTATACTACCCAGATGAAGGAGCTGAAGCATAAGATCAAAGAAAAAGTCATCCAGTAGGTGAATCTCAAGCAACAGTTAGATGTTGTTACTGGGGAACTTGACCAGCTCAATAATTCATTTGAGGGAGCTCAAAAAAATGGTATGAAAGCCATTGCAGATGCCAATAAGGCACTCCATCAAGCTGAGAATGGTGAAGCTGGCTGAGTGCATGAGCTTCATGTAGCTTTTGATGAAGGTTGGGATGTTCTACATAAAGTGAAGACTTATGTTGATAGTCTTTTTTAATTTCCTGAAAAAGAGAAGAGGCTCCAATCTGTGGATGTTCCTCTAATTCTTGTGCATCAAATGGAAAGAATGATCTCATCTTTAATCACTTGTGAGCGTATTTTCCTACTACCTACTTTAGATTTTACCTAAGCCAATGGGCCTAATAAGGATAGTTTGATTTTTACTAGGATTATTATAAATAACCCTACCAACTTTGAATCATTTAATTTCTCAATATTACCTAAATCATACAAAATGTATGTTTAGTGAGCTGGAACCTGACTTTTATTCAAATTTCCCTTGTATTTTGTGGGTAGTTTAAAGTCATGTACGTCGGACATAAAGAGGCTAATGTTTAAGGTCGAAATATCTTTGACCGAATGAATTAGAATTGACTCAATTCCTTGACAATTTATCTGAAAACATATTAACACACTCAAGTATTAGGGAAAATATGTAAACTATGACTTAATAATATTTGAATCTGAGGAATGACATGAAAAAGAGCTAAAATGAATTAGAATAAGTTGTTCCTTAGAATGAAGCTACCATTATTTAACAAACCCGTTAGGAGGTTGAATTATGCAGGGCCACCTAAGGGCATTGGCTGCATTGTCAAATAAATAACATCTTTTGGCTGAGAGGTCTGTTATGTAGAATACTTATGCAAGGCCACCTAAGGGCACGTGCTGCATAGTCAGGAAAAAGAACTCTCAGAAATTTACTTTCCTAGTGCTAAAAAGCCAGTGAAAGTTTATGGAGATTAAAATTTTCCAAAGTATAGAGTTTGCTGTATGGAAAGAGGTACTTGAATACGGAGAAGATATTTCCAAACAAGATTATTAAAGAACTGGATGGATGTCACTCCTACGAAGGTCTGACCCAAACGTAGGGAAGGAGAATATAAACCATAGACTTGAATACTTTCAGATCATGAAAAAGGATATGGGACAAGTATGTTAAGGATGACTATTTTTGCAGATCCCTACATATTGTCATCAAGACAAATAAGGACAAAAGAGGCTTTCTTCCCAAGAATAAAGTTACCAGTATTCAAAAAACCCGTTAGGGGGTTGAATTATGTAGGGCCTCCTAAGGGAATTGACTGCATAGATAAATAATAGCATCTTTTGGTTGACAGGTCTATTATGTAGACTATTTATGCAAGGCCACCTAAGGGAATGTGCTGCATAGTCAGGCAAAAGTACTCTTAGAAATTTGAAATTTTTGTAATTAGAAGTCAAGAAAAGGGGTATGAAGATTTGAAAATATTTAAGGTTAGGATTATGACACATAATGATGGGTATTGTCCAATGTATGCAGAGATACACAGATTAACTCTAACCATAATCATGTTGTGGCTAGTTCCTAAATAGAAATGTTGGACTTCACTACGTATCCCATAATGATGGGAATAAATCCATACGTAGTTCTTGAACTACAGTTTAAGGTCATGTGGGAAAAAAGGATTGGAGATCTTAGTTTAGGTTCATAGATCTTGGACCATTATAAAAAATACATAGTATGTGTTTTCATGGGGACTTTTCAGCCAAGGGACTGAAAGTGGAATTTGGGGTTAGGCCCAAAAGACTTGGGGATGGATTCGAGGGACACTTGAACATTCCTACGTATCCCATAAGGATGGGAATCAAGGCCACATAGTACTAGAACTACCCTCTGTACAAATTAGGTTCATACATGTGAAGGGTGAAAGGGGACTTTAGTGAAATGATGGTTTAACCCAAGATAAAAAGTTCAGGTATTTCCATGTATTCATGTAGTCTTTGAAATGAAACATGATTTAAAATCAATGAAAATAATGATTCCCTCTTAGGTGAGGGTGTCAAAGAATATTTTAGTTTATTGTTATACTGGAAAAAAGTGTTGTATAGTTTAATGTCATATAGCAAGGACGAAAATGAACCAATGTAAAGTTATTAATTCTAGGGGCGGTTTCACAAATCAGTATCGTATGAGATGGAGGTGAACTGATGTGAAGAGATTGGTTTTGCGCTTGAACCTTGGGTGGTTTCCTACGTACCCAGCCTAGAAGGAAAGGATCGAAGTCTTAGTAGTTCAATTAAAGAATGAATTAGTGATCAAGGTGTCCTTGGGGACAACGACCTAGAAAATAGTGTTGGGACTTACACATGGTTAGTAGCCCATAGAGAGTTTTATGGTTGAAGTTTTCTCTAAACTCACGTGAGTCATACTCGGTGTGAGAAACAAGAGGTAGCAACAACCCTAACGATTCATAGTTTAATGTCATGTAGGACATAAAAAGGGACTATGCAGTTTAAAGTATTGAAATTAGGACTATTGGTGATGTACAGTTTAGTGTCATGTAGCAGGGACAAAATACAGTTTAACGTCATGTACGATGTATTAAAGGACATTCTATATAGTTAAGCGTCATGTAGTTAGGACGATGGGGACAATATATTTTAATGTAATGTTAGAAAAAAGGGGGACTGTGCAGTTTAATGTCATGCAGTGAGGACAAAAGAGTACACCATTTAACATTATGTTGGATGTATTAGGGACTTTTTCACAATTTAACGTCATGTTGGATGAAAAAGGGATGATACAGTTTAGCGTCATTTTGGACGTATGTGAAAATAGTTTAAGGTCATATGCATGGACCATTGATGATGCAGTTTAATGTATTTCTGGACGGTGGTGTAGTTTAAGGTTGTACCGGACCAATGATGATATATTTTGCGTTTATACAAAATATTTCTTCAAAAATCTGGAATTGGTTGGAGTAGTGATGAGTTCTCCATCCATCGAGATTAATGAATAAGCTCCATTTGAGTAGACCCTATGTATTGATTAAGGTCCTTCTCATTTTTTCTCAAGATTGGGAGGTTTCTTTCTTGGTATCATTGGAGTTTTGAGAACTAATACCAATTATCCCTGAGTAAATGAATGAAGACGGACTTTTTTGTTGAAAGCTCATGCTATTCGATTCTGATAGACTTCCAAGTGGTGAAAAGTGAACAATCGTTTCTCATCTAACAGTTCCAATTCATTCAATCGCTTTTGAGATTGTTCATCTTTAGATGACTGATCACAAATAGCTACTCTGAGCGAGGGTAGTTGAACTTTAATGGGAAAGATGGCTTCTGTTCCATATACCAGTGAATATAGAGTTGACCGCGTTGCAGTGCGGGTGGTAGTCTGATAAGCCCATAAAGCATGAAAGAGTTTATCAGGACATGATATCTTATCTTTATCCACCATATTTTGCAGTATATTGGAAAGAGTTTTGTTAAAGGCTTCTATCTGGCCATTGGCCACTGCATGATACCGAGATGAATGATTGTATTTGATGTTGTATTCTTGATACAACTTCTTCACCTCAGATGCATAGAATTTGGTGCCATTGTCTGCCGATATGTTATGAGGGACACCAAATCTGGTAATGATGTTAGACTTGATGAATCTAACAATGCATTTAGAATTGAATTCCTTGAGAGGTACTGCCTCTTCCCATTTGGAAAAGAAATTAGTGGCAGTAAGAATATACTTAAACTGCTTGGTCGTAGCTGAAGGGTAAGGTCCCACCACATCCATTCCCCATGTGGAAAATGGCCATGAGTATTTAGTTGTATCAAGAAAATCTGGAGGTTGATGAATGAAGTTGGCATGTACTTGGCATGAATGAAACTTCTTTGTGAAATCAACACAATCTTGTATCATTGAAGGCCAAAAGTATCCAAGCCTTCGAATCTGATCAGACAGTCTATGTCCAGACTTGTGGGCAGCACATACTCCTACATGCACTTCTTTCATGAAATCCATTGTATCTTAACCATCAATGCATCTGAAGATAACTTCATCAAAACCACGTTTGTAGAGAATTTTCTCTAGGTGATCTGGGCTATCATAAAGAGTAAAATTGACCACACGTCGCCGGATTTTTTCTTTCTTAGCTCTATCAGGTGGAAGTATTCCTTTTTGAAGGTATTCCCTGATAGGTGACATCCATCCTGTAGTATGACCATACGGTTCAAGAATGGGACTAATTTCATTAATTTCCTCTGTTCTGGATCGAACAGAAGGTGAAATTGCACGACGGTGGGAAATACTGATGGTTGCCTCATCCCGATTTGGATCTTCCAGAGCTGTGGCTATATTAGCCAGCACATCAGCTTGAGAATTTTGTGATCACGGGACATAAGAAAATGTCAGTTCCGAAGGTAATTTCACCATTAATTCTCTGACGTAATCATACAAAGGGATTAGTTCTTGTTTTCTAATGGCATAATCCCCATTGACCTGTTTGATTACCAGGTCTGAATCAATTTTCACCTTTAAGTGATTCACTTGTACTTGAAGCGCCAATTCCAAGCCTGCGATGAGTGCTTGGTATTCTACTTCATTATTGGTACCACCTTCCAACAATAAAAAGGAATAAGGTAACACTTCCATTTCTGGAGAAATGAGCACAATTCCTAAAACATCTTTGTTGAATTTAGGATTTTCCATTTTCCTCCCTGTTGGACTTCTGGAACACCATCAAAATACATTTCCCATGCCTGAGGACTTTCTTGAATAGAGAAGACTTCCTCATCAGGGAGTTCAATATCTGAAGATGTGTCTTCCACTGAAGGGTGTTCAGCCAGGAAATCGGCCAGATCTTGGCCCTTTATTGCCTTTTGAGACACATACTGAATGTCGAATTGCTGAAAAATAACTACCCACCTTTCTAAACGTCCTGTAATCATTGGACGACTAAGGATGAATTTGAGCGGGTTATTGCGAGATACCAATTGGACCTCGTGATGTTGTGGGTAGTGTCTCAACTTATAAACTGTAAATATTAATGCCAGGAATCACATCTCAATACTTGAATACCGAGTTTCTTCTTCAAGCATAGTCCGACTGAGGTAGTAGAGGTTGTGTTCATTCCCAGCATCATTTTTCTGAGCAAGAAAGGCACCCAATGATCGCTCTAATGTTGTCACGTAGAGGATAAGTGGTCTTCCTTCAATAGGTGGAATGAGTAATGGTGGAATCAAGATGTATTTCTTGAGAATATCAAATGATTCTTGACATTCTTCAGTCCACTAGTAAGTGACTCCCTTCTTCATCAATTTGGTGAAGGGTAAACTTTTGCCTGCCAAATTGGCGATGAAACGCCGAATATAGGCTAAGTGTCCTTGAAGTTCTCTTAATTCATTCAAATTTCGAGGAGGTGACATACCAAGGATTGACTTTTTCTTCTCAGGATCGACTTCAATACCATGATGGCGTAAAACAAAGCCGAGAAATTTTCCTGAGGTTACCCCAAAATCACATTTTAAGGGGTTTATATTCAAATTATGTTGTCGAAGCTTGCAGAATATGACTTCCAAATAAGCCAAGTGATTAGAATTTTGTTTGGATTTTACCACAAAATTGTCTACATATCATTCAACAAACTTCCCTAAAAATGGTTTGAAGATACGATGCATGGGACGCTGATATGTTGCACCTGCATTCTTTAAGCCAAAGGGCATTACCCGGTAGCAAAACACACCCTGAGGAGCTCTGAAGGCTGTGGATTCCTCGTCTTCTGGGTCCATTCAGATTTGATTATATCCAGAATATCCATCCATGAAGGAAAGTTCTTCATAGATAGCTGTTACATCAATTAAAAGTTCTGTAATCGGAACTGGGAAATCATCCTTTGGGAAATGCCGATTAAGATCTCTGAAATCGATGAAAACTCTAATTTGTCCCTTCTTCTTCTTCACAGGGAAAATATTATCCAACCACTTGGGATATTTAAATTCTCTGACGAAGTTAGATTTGATAATCTTATCCACTTTAGCTTCAATTTTGGAAGCATAAGTTGGGTGTGTTTTTCTCGCAGCTTGCTTAAATCCTCGATGTTCTTATAGTAAACCCAAATGATGAGTAGCAATATCAGGATCAATCTCGGGAATTTCTGTATAGTTCAAAGAAAATATATCTCTATTTTTCTTTAGAAAGGAAATATACATCTCTTACTCTTCAAGATTCATGGTCACACTGATTAAAGTGGGACGTTGATCTTCTTTTGTACCTAGATTTATTTCTTTGAGTTCATCCACAATGGTAGAGATACCCTCTTCAAATGCTAGAGGAGCATCTCTGAGATCTTCCTCTTCTTCTTCTTCATGTGTTATTTCTTCTATTTCTACTTGCATAGTAGATGATAAAGCAGAATTTCCATGATCATAAGAGATGTTAAAATTTGAACATCTTGAAGAAGAAGCTTCCATTTCTAACCCAATTGATGATGAAGGGTCTTCCTTGGGAAATAAAGAGGAGATGATGGATTGAGAATCGATATCATTGTTCACCTCCGATGTTTCAATAACTTCTTCTGGCCTGATTGGTGAAGTATAGACTAGTTGGATATCAGTATATGAAATGAAGACGTCACCATTTGGTCTTTCATCACTACTTGGTGGGTTACCAATTTCGCCCATGTTGTCAAGCTTGATTTCCATAATTGACATTATGGATCTTTCCATAAGATTATTTTTATTTGGGTCTATCTTTTCAATTTGACTGATAGGAAACACATAATATGTACTCACATGTGTAAATGTATTTACTGGAATCTTTTCCAAACCATACGGATCATTAACTTTGGTAAGCTCCCTTGTTGTGGATTTATCTTTTCCCTTCATGTGATAGAATTCCGCCTCAATGTATTGAGACTCACATGTCTTGAACGGGGCCTTATAACCATACAATGTCCCATCTTGACCATCGAAACAATAATTCATTGATGTTATGATGAAGGGATAGCCGCATGTTGATGTATCCGGGGTCTTCCAAGCAAGATATTGAAGGCTGAATCTTGATCAACAACCATGAAATCTGAATTGGATACAAGATCTCCAAACTGAGTTCTGAGTGTAACTTCGCCCAGTGGTTCTTGTTCATTTTTATCATATCCTTTTATCATCATGGTAGAAGAAGATAAATCATATTCTGTGAGGCCCAATCGACGAAGTGTATGAATGGTCATGAGGTTGACTCCTGAACCATTATCAATGAAATCTCTACTGATGTCTACTCCATTGACCTTTCAAGATAAGTACAAAGGTCTAATATGTCCATGCACGACATCATCTTCATCTTCATCAGTAAAAGATATTACTGCATGGTATTCTGCAGTATTATTCTCTATGTGATAGACTTCAGCTTCAGCAATTTCAGTTTCAAAAATATGAGGACTTGACAAAGCCTCTATGAGTGCCTCCCAAATATCTTTTGACAGATTCAAAGCATCCATAATTGATAACTTGGCTGGTACTTGAGCCAAGTGTTTCAATACATCATAATTTTGATCCAGAGGTCTGCATTTCCAAACAGGAACATGTGGTTTAACAGGTGCCTTGGAAGTTGATGTTTTGGAAGTTGATGCATCTTGTATTGGGATAGGAGTTGGAAATATTCCTGGTTTTGAAAGATTAGACCGATTATATCCATTTACTTGTTGAGGGGAAGAAGATGGAACCTTCAACCGGTCTTCCATAATAACTGTGCAGGACTGAATTTTCAATTGGTAGAAGAACTTGCTTGTTCTTGCTGAGCTCACTGAAGGGATCTACTGCGAGTTTCATCTGCGTACACAGTTCTAGCAGGGGTAGAATTGGAATAGTGGCCTCTAAAAGATCCACATCTTCCCCTATATCCTAAGCCTCTAGAACTTCCTCTGATTCATCTATTTGATATAGGGAATTCAGGATCATCATAATTGAAACTGCAACTGGCATATGGATATGTTAATTTAATCATATTAACATAACCGAAAATCAACTCTTCATCCGATGAAGACTCTGCCTGACTAGCCAATTTAGGTTGTGCCATTTGATGGGGCGGTTCCCATTTCTTCGAAGTAGATGGCATGAAATCTTCTAGATTCAAAGACAGGTTAGGCTTTGACACATACTCATCTTCTTCTGATTGTTCCTATTTCTTGGAATTGTGTCGTTTCCTTGAGGATTTTCCCTCTGATGAAGAGGGTTTTTTTGTGGCATTCATGGCAGAAAGCACAATTGGTTTCTTCAATAGTGTTCGCAAAATAGAATGAGTTTGGTTGATCGTCTTTCTGAACATCCAATCATTATATTTTTGTGAATTTTTTCTTTTTACTTCTTGCTACTCTCCTTCCTCCTCTAGAACTGTAGTAGTAACACATGCTACCTGAGCTGAAGAAACTTTCAGTTTGACTTGTCTCGAGTCGACCATCTTTTGCAGGAGGTCCTTGAAGACAAAACACTCTTGGATGGGATGCCCTAACATTTGATGAAATGGGCAATAATTGGGACGGTCTTCATCACTTTCCTTATTTGGCCTCTTGGGAACTGGAAATTGAACCAAATTATTTTCCAGAGCCGAAATGAAATAACCAAGAACTTGTTCATTTCGGAAAGAGTAAACTTTTCTTTTCAAATCCTTAAATTGTTTTTGTCTTTTATCTATTTGATTATCTTGACGAAACGACCTCTGTTGTTGGCGCTCAGGAGGTGGAGCCCTTCGAGAAGATGAAGGTTTTGAGGTAGAAGCAGGTACAGGTGCTTGTTTAAGCATAACTGTAGCAGTCTCTACTTTACCCATTTTCCTTCCTGGAGCTGATGGAATTATACGAGATTTAGCCTTAGTCTGTATAAGAGAATCTTCAATCTGTTGAGTGATTGAAGTAAGGTCTCAAAACCCTCCTATGTATTTCACAGGGATCAATGGCGTGCGTAATTCGTCACACAGATTTGCCACACATATTGGTAATACTTCCTCTTGATGAAGTGCTAAGATTAGGGAATATGTCAATCCCTTCCTGCAAGAAATGAAATCAGAGACTCTTTCATTCTCCATTTTCTTACAGTTTGTAAGATTAAAAACTATTTTCTTTGGCAAAGTTGAGCTGAATTAAAGAAGAAATTTTTTACGGAGATCTTCCTATCCGGTAATTGACCGGGATTTCAAGCTTGTATGCCAGAAAAAATATTATCCTTGCAAGGTTCACATGAAGCATCTGAGTTTCACTGCTTCTTGCTGCTCCGGAGTTCCCATCATAGTATCGCAACAAGACACGTAATGCATCAAATACTGTTCAGGGTCTTCTGATCCATTGAAAATAGGGAATACAGGGTTCCCAAAACTTGATGGGGGAGAGATTGAATCTACCCATTCAGGGTAAGCTTTATTTTCTGGTTGAACATGCACACGCTTTCCCTCCATAGTCTCTAACCGAGCTATTAATGACTCAATAGTAGTTATTAACTTTTGAGAAACATCCTATTGACTTGGACCTGAACAGGTGCACTGACTGGAGCTTGGACATGTATGGCAGCTGGTACTGCAATTGATGGCAGTACTGCCAGTTTTTTTGCACTTGACCCATAGGATTAAACCTGTGAGGGTGTAATGATAAAGGAGGATATTCTTGATCCATCTCAGTAGCTGCAACAAACTCCCTTGGCTGACTGACTCCAACACGCTTAGGAGGAAGACTACCCTGAAGTAATTCTGCATTCAAACTCCTTAATTCTTTCATTTCGTCCTATTGTTGCACAAATATTTTCTCTAGTGAAAGCGATTGTCCTTATCTAGAGGAAGTATATGTAACCAGATTCTTTCCCTTCCCCTTGTTTTACCCCTTTCGGAGAGGGGGAATTAGGTTACTTGAAGGATTACCTAGGTTCTGAGTAATCCTTTGATTTCGTGTACGCACACCTTCTTCATTTGTGTCTGTGCATACACCTTCTTGAGCAGGAACCTCTTCATTTGATCCCTCTGAATGAGCCTCATCTAGTGGATCAGCAACAATAGCATTGATGACATTGATTGATGCATAGCACATCGCATCCCTTCTATCATCATTTTTGTGATATTGTCTTTTTCCATGTCTTTGATGAAACATTGCCTTTTGCGGATTTGATCCCTCAGGGATTTTTGGACGAACCATAATTTGGAGGGAATCTCCTAATAATTTGTCTCTTAGTTCTTCATGTGGATTCTTCCCCAATCGAGAGAAGACCGAATTTCGCTAAGGAGGGGATTGATGATTTAAAAAATACCCCAGTCCAGTGGACTGGGGCTATTCCTGCTACCTTTGCTCAACTCCTCAAATCCTATTTGTTGATTCTGAGGGTTGGTTTAAAAGATTCCCCAGTCTGGCGAGCTGGGGTGGCTCTTGACATGCTATTTCTGAGACTTTCTTAAAATCTCTCCTAATCTTGTGGACCTTAGTCCTGAAATTAGCTAGATTCATCAAGCTACATCCACTTTTATCACCCGGTTCAAAAGACCGTTGGATGATTTCTGACACTTCTATCACTTGATGATGTGTTTTCTCTATACGAGAGGTCTGTTCAATATTCTCGTTTGCTTGATGCAGGAGTAATTCAACAAATTGTTCTCTGTATTCCTGATTTTGAGAAGAAATAGTTGAGTCATGTTCTTGGGCAAGATTTTGATTACAAACAAAACCCATTGACGGTGGCTGACCATGGGCAATAACATTGCATGAGACCATTTTCGGTGGGTTTTGCTAACTGGATAGCACAGTGAAATGTAGTTCTCTATTTACACCCCATCCTCTAATATGAATACTAGATGGGGAATTGGAAATTAGCTGGTGCAATCTTCATAGTGCGCCAAGGCATGAACGTTGAAGGGATCTCTGCTACTTTTCAGCCTTCGGATATCGAGATACTGATAGAGATGCCAAGTCAATATGCTGTTGTAACCCTTCTATTATCTTAACATTATTTTAATATTGATCATAAGATAATACTTTCTTTTTAAACTGACAAAGAGTTTTCCATATATTTAGATTAATATCATGAATTCCATCTTCCGTCAAAATCTCTGGAATGTCATACTGAGAGTCAGCCAGAGGCCAAAACATGACTGGTACTTCACCTTTTTCCATTTGTTTTCTCATGTTCATCATTTCCTCTTTATCATTCAATGAATATTATTCTACCTAATTTGACCAGAGTTGGTGCTTCCTTGTTGCTTCATCGGATTCAGAAAGATTGGTAGAGAAATCACTGATCAAACTAGAAGATGCATGACTTAGGGTGGTTCAGAGAATGACCTACACCCTAGGCTATCTTCCGATTTATAAAGTATTTTACTTGCTAGCGATGAAGCATCAGACATGACTGGTTTCGTATTTGCAAGTTCCTCAAGATAAGAGGGCTTTCTCAGTACTACATTGTCCACTAGAGCATTTTCCAAGAAATGTGCATCACTACTGCGGAGAGGACTTTCGTAGTGAAATTCATTATCATGGGGAGGACCACCATGGTGGGTTACAAAAAAAGATGAGATCTCGTGCTCCTTGGTCTTCTGACCACACAGAGGGTTCCTATGGCTCTCATCTGAAGATGAAACTTCAAGATCGACCAAATTGTCATGAAGAAAGCCTTTATGAGGAAATTTCTATTGAAGACATTCAGAATTAATGTTCCCACTATTAGGAAATGATGGAGTAGAATCTTGCATTCCAATAGATAACTGTATGAGGGCTTCAAGAACTCCAGCATTGAGCAAGGCCTTATTACAGATTGGCTCTTTATTTCTTGACTGTGCTGGGCATGTCTTTTTCTTAGACGCCTTCTTACTCAATTTAGCAGGTGTGTGTGCATGCTTAGGAGAAATGATCAGGTTAGGCTGATTATCTCCGCTCAAACCAAGTGTATGTGCCTGACTTGGTTGTCCGTATGATATGGGTGAGTACACCCCACAACCCTCTTGGACTGGAACAGATGTGTGTGTCTATTCTAGAGTGAACTTTTGATGTTTCACTCCACTGGTTGGGATAGATTTATGTGTCTTTCCCTGAGATGTTGCTGAAGCTGTTATAATATCCTGGCAAGCATCCAGAATATAAGTAGGGATTTTCTTCTGCTCTTTCACCATTGATAGAATATTCTTGGTGACTTCAACTGCAGGAATGAGGATATACATCTATTCTGTGCCTGGAGTAGGTGTATGTGCCTGCTCCTGTCCTCCTTTTCTTGTCAGTAAATCTTGACATTACTCAAGTGTAGGGGCAGAGAGTTGAGTATGCCTCTTGTTTGTCACCGGAGATTTCTGACTAACTTCTCTGAATACTACCAAGCGAGACTGTTGGTAGTCTTGATTAATACTAGCAGGTGTATGTAACTGCTGATTGCACTTCGTCGAACGTGGTTGAAAAGCTCAATCATATGTAGTCAGACGAGCCTCCTGACTAGCTGATGACATATAAACAGGTGTATGTTCCTGCCTATAATACTCTGCCAGAATTGCCTGGCAGGATTGGCGTGATGCTTCCAGACAAGTCTGCTGGACAGCGGAATTAAAATGGGCAGTTGTGTATGCATGCTCGTTGCTTTCCACCAAGTTAGGTTGGCGGACTTCTCCTGAGATGGAAGAGATGAGAACCTTCTCACTATTAACCGGATTTTTCCTCTGGCGATTCTCCTTGCCTACTCAGGTTTGAGGAACCTGAGCCAAACGCCTGGAGTTGACACCCTCATCATGTTGAGGGCATACTACCACACGAGTATAGCGGAGATTGTTAATAGTATCCTTTGGGAAGAACTCATATCTGCTTGAATTAAGGCCCTAAGGGGCCTTCTCGTTAACCTCCCAAGAATATGGGAGTGAATGGTGATTGCGTTCTGGGGATAATGACCCGAAATGGTTGGAGACAATGGTTATCACCGCCTGCTTCTTGATCACTGTTCATCGTTTTCTGGATGACCAGTGTGAATTGTTCACTTGGAGGGCTTGTCTGGATGCCTCCATAGTTGGAATGGTACCGTGTTGACGGTACTCCTTAACCAGTGAGTTTGATACCCAGCGTTGAAGATGCTGAGTAGGTGATGTCATCCTCGGAGCAGAAGATGATCCAGCAGGAGTAGCAATAGTGGCATTCGCAGTAGCAGTATTCATAGGTGTGAACTTTAGAGCAGCCGTTTCTTAGAATGCAGAAATTTTTTGAAAATAGGGCATGTTTGATATAACAGATGTAATCAAGATAAATTCAGCCACTACGTCTTTTGTATGATCACATGTGTCAATTATTGTTTTTGTTGGACCTCTCATTGAGTTTTATATAGGGGCCAAACAAATAATAAAAACATCATTTTGACTTGGTTAAGGATTCATGTTGGGTTCACCATTTTTTGTTTCCCTCTGGAATTGGGGATGACCTCGTCGATTTAAGGTTCAAACATTCCAAGCGGTTTCTAATGGGTTTGTTCGTAGAACCAGGAACATCCAATGATTCCATATCCATTTGAACCTACTTTCCAAAGGTAGGTGCTCATTAGTTGTGGACTGATGAGGCTTAGGAATTTGCATTGGTCGAGAGGATGGGAGGTCGGACTCATCATACCTTTTTGAGGGGAATTATTGTCTACTCCGAGACTCTCTTTATAGATTTAAGTTATGTTTGTGAGTCCTTATTACATTACCAAGTATAAAATGAGCTTTCCTTTAGATCCGACAATCAATGATTGATATGTAGGAAATTTAGAGAATCTTTTATATGTATTCGAGGTTCTTCATCGATAGAGAATTGTCTGTATTTTTTTAGAGATTCTTAGTCAATGGTATCCTTTAATACATAAACGTTTTTTGGTCATTATGATGACCATACTGGTTTTAAAGCCACTCAGTGGGGCACTTGAATTTTATTTTCATTCAGAAGGACATGGATTATTTCAGAGTTGGGATCATACCCGGTGATGGGCTACCTACATATCCTTTATTTTAGAAAAGGAATCAGAACCCATATAGTTTGAGAAAGGGAGCATGATGTTTATGATTTATGGCTCAAAGAAAGATGTCATAATTACTTTTACACTCTAATCTCATGTGGGTCATGCTCGGTGTGAGAAACAATAGGTATTGGTAAAACTAGACAATTGTGCCATAAAAGATTCAATCATAAGAAATTATGTGGGGATTATGTATGTATGACTGCCCAAATAGATAAAGATTAGGATTTACTTTAGGGAATAAATCCATGAATAGGGTCCATAAAAGTATATGTACTTTATGGAGATTTGGATACTCTAATTTGGGGATTACTCCTGAAAAGGAGGCCCAAATTAGGAGGGGACTTATGATTGGGTTTTACTAATGAGAAGGATACCCAGATCAAAGAGTAAATAAGGACTGGTTAAGAGAAATTAAGATTGGGGCTTACTTCTGAGAAGAAGGCCCAGGTTTAGGGACTTGAAAAATTAAGGGACTTGGGGCTTACTCCTAAGGAGGATGCCCAAAAATAATGAGAATTATGACTGGTACTTACTCCGTAAAAGGAGGCCCAAGTTAAGGGGTTATCTCATCTTAAAGGATGAGGTTGAATGAATGAAATCCCAATATTTAGTGACATAAAGATGTATAAATCACTAGGTTTTGAGAAATATTCCACATAATTCCTTTTAGATAATGAAGTCAATCAAAAAAAATGCCATAAATGGATTTTAAGAATGTCTTGAAGACTGAATCTTGAATAGGAGAGGTGGAATGGTATAAGAGAGATGAAATGGGAAAGAAAGGCACCCAAAAAGGTAGGGGCATGCAAGTCCTGGCAGGAGCGTAGGTACTGCGTGGGCGTTCAAGTCCTGGTCGCGCAGGTAAACCTGTGCGGCACATGGGTACTTGTGCGGTTGTAAACCATCATGGTAATACTTGTGAGATCCTTGACCAATGCCTTTATAATTATCGCTAGAGGCTTTCCAGAAGATGGGGCACAAGTTATGATGAAGAAGTAGGGTGACGCGCAAGTGTGTCAAATTCCCTTAAATGTAAAACACTTAGGCACGCAAGTGTTAGTGAATTCTAACACTTAGACTTTACTCCTCTTGTTTAGACCTTCTATTTTAGGTAAATAATTACCTTAGAAGTTTTCGGAAGACCAGAAGAAGACACTTGGCCGTTCAGAGCTCTGTATCTGAATTCTGGAAAAATTCCTCCTTAAATGGGGGCCCACAGTGTCTATTTATAGGCTGGAGAATACCCCGAGTGGTTATCACTTAGGGTGCACAAGTGACTTGCGCGACCATTAGGCATCGCACAAGTGGACTTGCGCGATAGTGATGGAACTTGCACGGTGCATGTGAATTTGAATCCTTGTTCATGCCTTTGTCGATTTTTGAGGTTTTCTTCAAAGGATGAATCAATTTGTGCTAGGTCATTTTCCTTTCCATTCCTTTAGACAATGTGACAAAAAGGAGCGTCAATAATATTTTATGTATGAAGTATGTGAATAGAAGGTAGAAGAAGAATGGAAATTATGATATGTAGTTTGAGAAAGGTACCTCTGGATTATCACCTCCTGGAAGGACGCCTTTATGAACATGGAATTGGTATTTTGGTCAAAAAAGAAGCACATGGATATTGGGAGATTGTGGAGGATATATTTGTTCAAATATATTTGGATATTTTATGTTTTCAATATAATTGGGTTGATGAGGGGTGGTATTTATTCTTGAGGTGTGGTGGTTATAAGTGGTTAAAAATGATTGTTTGATGTTTAAAACCAACCACATATGAGTGAAATTAATTACAAAAACATTTATTATCATTTAATGTTGAAAAGTATTATTAAAATTTAGAAAATAATCAATCAACAATTTAATATTTTTTATGTTATTTTATGCATTTACCTTTTTTCTTTTATCTGCTACATTATTTTACCTATATAGCAGTAAATCTTTTATTCCCATGGTAAATGTTTTATGAAAAAAATGAATATGACATTATAACCTGATTTTCAAACCCTTATTAAAAATATAGGAACAATTTTACTTGATTAAATTAATAAAATTTATTAAAATAAATTCTAAATATGTTACATGTATAACTTATAAAACATTTTTTATTTCTAAAATCATGGTATTCAATATTTCCAAGAATGTGTTTCTAATTGAAATACATTATATGTAATTAAATAAATAAATTTTTATCAAGAATAATTTCTAATTAATTTTAAATCATGATAATATAATTATTATTTGATAAGAGTTATGTTATTTCATAAAAATTATATTTTTCACTTTTTACCCTGAAACTTTATTTGAAATTTCCCAAAAATTTACCCAAAGCATGTATTGATGTGAATACTAAAAAAATGAATTTTATTTTGTCTTATAAAAATTATAATATTTTTAAAAATTATTTTCATTTATTTTAACATATAAATGAATTAAAATTTTCGTTTTGAAGAGAATATATTCTTGATGAATAAAATGACATTACTAAAATTAAATGTTTATTTTATGATAATAAATAAATTATTATTATATATTAGATTATTATATATTTCATAATATAGTTAATAATATTCATACCAACCAATTTAAAAGAAATTTTATAAAGTTAAAATTAATATAATAATATCTTGGAGTTCATTTAAGTTCGGTGGTTTTTGTAACTGAAGCTATCGAACAAAATTCCCTTTTGAAATCTCAGGGATGTTATAAATGACCTGAGAATAGGATAAAAACACATATTGATTTATAATTATGTTTGGAGGGATAAAAAATATAAAGAGGCTAGGATATCAAATGAATTATTCTAAATAATCTTTGACCGCCAACTGATCAATGATTAGAGTTTCGATGAAAAAGATGGATCGAAGCCTAAGTGGGAAGATGAAATGGGAAGAACCACTACTATGTGGGGGAAATGGGAAGAAATGTTGAGGATATAAATTTAATATTTTTAAGGGAAATATCATATATTTACTAAAATAAATGTTCCGCACAATTTGGTTAACTATGTGCCAACCGTGTGGTGCTCACCGCTTATGCACACACATGCATGGGTTGGGCGAACAATTTCCTAACTCATACACTGACCATGAAAAAACCCTGTTTTAAAAAATGTATAGATCACTCCCATTTATACACCCCTACTAGTATAGTTTAAAAACCTGGTCCACTATTGTAGATAGGCCTCATAGTATCTCTAGGGAGGCCAGACAGTTTGTCCAAACAATGAACCTATATTAGTTCCTTCCCGAAATTGAGTTTATGGGCTCCACCACACTCAAATCTCGCCTGAAACCACAAGGAACACTCTGATACATAAACCCCATCTAAGAAGGACTTGGTTAAATGAAACACATTTAATTTGGTTCAAAATATCCAAAATTTAATTTTCCCACTCACCAAACACAAAAATTAAAATCAGGTAATGAAATATTGACCTTCCCAAAAACACATGACTTTATAAAATCATTATTATAATTGTTTCATATAATGAAAAGATAGTATATCACATGGCCAAGTGATAAAATAAATATAAATGTATGAACTAACTAATAGCATATGATTTGATTCATTTTTACTCATTGATTATTTGTAATGGATTATATAAAGGTTGTCACCATGAAATGGTAGATGTGAGAGATTTACAAATAGTTATCCAAACATCTACTTCCAAAAGATCTACACCTTATCCTCAATTTCTTACATGAAATTCAATCATATTTTATGAGAGAGAATTATTCTTATCAATCTATTGGAAAATTTTATTTGGTATATCTATACACCAAGTAAAAGTTAAATATTTCTTCCAAAACATGAATGAACACCATCAGGAATATATGGAAAAATTAACTAGTAACTCCCCTAGGTGAATAGTACAAAAACTATTCCTTCAATTTCAAATAACCTTTTTTCAATTTATCAAATGAAAAATCTTCGTTTATGGTTTCTTTTTTCTTTCATTTACTCATTTAATCATTAAACTATTCTACAAATCCTAACAGTGATATCGAAAAACTAACTATGTATTTATATTCACTCAACCCTGTTTAAAAAAGAGATAAATCATGAATTATTAATTATACTAAAATAAATAGTACGTTCACATAACTATGATATATGTTACATCATAATACACTATGTATTTATTTTTAAAAAAATTCCCAGGACATTGTATCATTCTTATGTGGATAAATATTACACAGACTTAGTCTGCACATGATTAATCACACACAACACAAGTTTATTCTTATTTTGATGATTTGGTAATGCTATGTATGATTTCATGAACATGATTACTCCTATAAAAAACGAAAATAATATGATAATATTTTATATTTGACCTTATATATTATATCCTTATTTCATTATATTAATCCTCCACTATGGGTGATTATTCTTATGAAACCCCCTTTGAATTGAATTAATCACATATTTCACTTTCATTAATCCTACGCCGGTCCAATAATATCTTAATGGCGAGTTATTCCTGTATATATAAATGGATTAGGATCAATTAGGTACCATTAGTATTCAATTTATCACATCCAAGAAAATCTCATAACCTGTGATAAGGGGGATGTATAGTTAATCTCATAAAGGTGCTTCTGTGTCGATTTAATCCAATGTTGTTAAACCTAGCCTAGTTCAATCCCACACACATATAAATATCAATAATATTTTTTTATAGATAGTGAAATAATGTTTTCTTTCATATAAATCATAGGGTATGATTCAAGATATCACCCAACCCCTCCACTGATACACCTTTTAGGCCAACAATGAAGAGAACAAGTGACCCATGAAGACTGCCTCTAATAGGCCCTGAGTTGGAAACTAGCACCAAGGGTATGAAACATAAAATGGGATAAAAGTCTTATATAAAATAAGTTATGGATTATAGATAATATAATCTGTAATGGTCAACAACATTCCATATATATATATATATATAATTTCCATCATCTGACAATAAATGTAAAGAAAAACAAAAAAAACATCCAAAATTAAATAGTCCCAGGGGAAATACTAAGGAAGAAACATTGCAACAATACAAACATATATGATATTAATGTAAATCTCAATAATTGAAAACCTCCTAAAAACATGCAAATAGTTTATATTTATATTGGTTTAATATAACATGTATAGTCTGTAAGATCATACCCAATGAATCTGATAATGATTTTAGAAGAAACATTAATGTACTAGTTAACAAAATGAGGAACTAACATGTTAAAAATAAAATCATCTAAACATCTAATAATTTCCAAGTCTCACACACCAAATCATATATCTAAGGTAGTAATGTTAAATCTTGATATTATAGAAAAAGGGTTCATGCATCCACATCCCTACTGAGTTTCCACTCTCACACCCCAATATCAAACATCATGTTCTCAAAAACCTTCCACATATAAATATATCAACAATCACATTTCAAGATGTGTCTAATGTGGGTCAAGTCATAACAATACATACACCATAATTCTATAGGGAAAGGTTTCATGTTATATAATTCATTAATATCTTCATATTACTAGTTATTGAATCATCATCATCTGCACTAAAACATATCCAACCACAACCTCATAACCATTGTATTCTGGTATCATAATCTTGAAGGGAATAAAAATCATTCCCTCCTCTTACCGTTCATGACCCACATTGTATATCAGATCCTCTCATCATCATGACTCACCAATAATTATTCCTCTATCTTCCAATACTCACCACAGACTAGGTACTATTGGAATATACTATATTACAAGGGACAATAAGGAAAGGGTGATCAAAAACTACTTATTACCTCGCAATAAAAGATTTTAGTAAAAATATACCAAAAATATTTGGGTGTTCGTACATAGTACACAACTTGGGTGGGTATAATAAATAAGTAACATGAAAATAATATGACATTATATAGCATCCAATAACCAACCTATGGTTTCACATCAAAATAAATTAGCATAGCCCACATCACTCGAACATCACCTACTAATTCCCATCACTAACTAAGACCACCACTAAAAAACTCTACATGGAAGACAACCACAACACATCCCACAATTCCCATTTTCACCCACAGATTATACCATTTCTATATTTTAAATTTTTAAAAAACATTATATTTAATAACCACACAATTCCATATTTGAAGATGAACCACCACCAAGAAGACAATTCATTTAATTCAAGTGATTTCCAATTTCATTCCAACCCATTTTTTTTATCAATTATCAATTTATAAATGAATCACCGCACACACATTCCCATTAAAAATGAATTTAATTCCATTTTATCATTACCAGTGAATTTCATAACCACATGCAATTAAAAAAAGGATACAATGAAATATACCTACTATCTCACAACAACCACCAAAAACATACCACTACCAAACATCCCATTCCAACCCATCAACTACAACACTACACATCACATTCCTCGTGCAAACTAGCCACCACCACCACCATATAAACCCCAAAAGTTTCACATAAGAACTAGTATAATATCAAACACAATAATATATTTCCAAATTACACAAATCATCATAAATAATTTTCTTCTTCAAATAGGTCTTGTATATCATTTCATCACCTCTAGAATATATATTCACAATGAAATTATATATTTATACATTTCTGATTAAAAATATATATATAGTTGTTTAACCATTTATGAATGGTTAGTTCATTAAAATGGTAAAATTATGGGTTCAGAACTCAGAGAATATATTGTGCATGAAACATAATAGTATACATGTTTCGAGAGGAATATAGATTAAATAAAAAGATAAATTATTAAACACATGAAATCTATCCCATTACACGTTTAATTAATTAAATATTTTATTATCATTTTTAAGTCCATATGTACTATCCACCAAATAAAAAACAAGATCATTTCAAAATCACAGTTACACAAAAAATAAAGGGAGAACGGGGATCCCCTATATTGATTATAATTTCAAATGTATCTGATAAATAATGGGTGATCAAGTATCAACCACCACAAAAAGAATCAACACAAAAATAGAAGGGAGACTCACAAAAACATATTCATATAAATGTGTCATTTATCCTCTTTCAATATCCATCCTAAATAGAGTATCTACTATACAATGAACTTTTGAGATGAATATGAATAATGAGAATGTATATGATATGAGAGGAGAGAGTACTCTGATTCATTAGGATTAAATATAGATGAACCAATGTGTTTATACCCTCAATGGTTTGGATGGAGAAAGAAAATAAGCATTGGAGTCTATTAGGTATTAAGGTATGAAGTAAAAATCTATATAACAGAACCCTTGATAAACTATCTATATAAGAGTATTAGAAGGTGGCTATTTTAGTGTAGTGAATTTCACTACACGTGTGGTGCATTTAGTGAAAGATAAGATCCAGAATTAAAGCATTTGAACCACCATTTTACACACATTTTAAAAACCCTATTGAACTATTTGGAACACAACTATTTTCTAGGCCATGGTTTGTTTTAGGGTGTTTCATCCAAAGATGTTTTCCATAACCAACCACTATGGCATAGCGCTATGTTTTTGTCCATTTCACCTCATCACGCATTGAACTAGGGCGTGGTTAGTAGTATCATTCCATTTCCATGGACCCTCTCTACACTCAACTCCATTATGAAACTAGAAAACAAAAACCCCCAACCATGTGGTGTGGTGGTCTCTACATTTCATGATTCTTATAAGATGACCCTCTGAGGGACATGCCTAACATGCCTCCATAGAAAGTTTACAATCTTGTTGTTGCATCAACCCATTTCACATAGGTTGATTCCCCATGTATACTTCCAACAGAAATAGTTAACCAACCCATTTCACTCATCATTGTGCACCAAAGTACCAAATAGAATATCGTTAAATTCCCAAAGACTAATTGATTTACCTCACACAGAATCCTCCAATAAATCTTTAAAAATATTGACACCATAAACTCCCCTATGGAATGGTAACCCAATTAATAGAAAAAACGTATCTCAAGACCACAATGCTCTTTTTAACTCCCATGAGAAACATTAAATACCCATGAAAACAAAAGGCAAGTGATCTATATTTTCCACTTATTTAATATACCTATTAAACAATTTTTATCCTAGATAATTTAAATAAAACATAGGTTAAAGTAAATGGGCCCAAACAATATGAACCTATGAAATTAAATGACCAAGTGATTTCATATAGACCCCCATGCCCCATTTAAAATGAACCAGGGAAATGAAACGCCCACCTTATACCTTATTTTGAAGATACATGATCTCAACCAAACACTCCATGAATGTCACATTATCCTTGTTATCAAACACATCCCATTCAATGACATGGGAGAACATGTGAGGATTTCATCAAATATGGTAAATTTAGAATTTTTTTTGGTTCTTCTATAATTCTAGTGGATGTTCCAACTGATACGCAACATCACTAACAAGGTAATGATTTGGAAGATAAAGTTCTAGAAGAATATGAATCACATGTTAAATTATGATAATTTTCATGATTTAGATATCTGGTGTAGAGTTATGATGATTATTTGAGTTTCTTACATTTAACTAATATTGGAGAACAAAAGATTCTGGATTAAGTGACTACACTATGCGATATTAGAATGTGGGAGTTATCAATGTAGGAGGATTTGGATTCACTCGGAGTGAATAACACATTATATCTAATGGAATTATCACTAGGGAATAAATAACGTAAGAACAAGTGGGTATTCTCATTAAAAAGTAATCTAATGGAAGGAATGGATATAAAGAAATAATTTTTGTGAATGGTTTTTAGTTAAAATAATGTATATTGGCATTTTTGATATATTTTATTTTCTTTTTAAACATACTCTATCTGAAATATTTTAATTTTGGTTTCTTCTTGAAATTTATACCCTGAAAAATTGATATGAATATGAATTTTCTTTATAGGGACTTGGAGATATAAAATTATATGATTATACCTATTCATTTTTTGGAAAACAAAATTAGGGATTGGTGTGATAACTAAAAAGGAGTATTTATGGTTTGGAAGAGGCCAAATTGTGTTGAAACTAGAATATTGATTTCTTCATGGAATAGAAATATTACATTTGAATTAATTCCAATCAATACTATGATCAAAAATATTTTTGTATAAAAGACATCATAATCCTACTTTTGAATGTGGAAGAAATTTTGTTGGTAAGTTTCAATGTTCTGCTGATTTAGAAGTTGAAGGAGTAATTTTTTAGAAATATTGATATGAAAGATCATGGGGAAGAAAATTTTATATTAAGAATGGGGTTAAAAAATTATATGAAAACATAGATCTTGGTTTTATCATATAGGGATTACATCTAAAAGATCATTGAGATATTCAATATTAGTAGATGTAATCTAGTATAAAATAACCTTATTTGTTGCCTTAAAATTTCAAGGGAGTAGTTATAACTAATAAATGAAGGAAATAATTACATGTATAATGTTATGTATGCTTCATTATCCAGATGTTTGATTTATGTTATCGTGTGTACACATCAAGATATTTTTCATATAGTTGGATTGGTCATATAGATAAGATAATATCCAGATAAAGATCATCAGGATGCTGTAAATTGGATTATTAAATATCTCAATGGAATAAATGGAACTTAACTAGTTTTCAAAGATAATGATATATTAATTCGGTTTTAAGATATATACATTAGGGGTAATTATAATTCTCAAAATAAAAAATAATTGACATGTTTACACTTTTGTTAGAACCACGGTTAATGGGATTTCCTAGAAATAGTAAGTTATTTCAATTTATACAGTGGAAGAAGAGTATGTTTGTGTTATGGAAGTATGAAATTACATGGTATGATTGAGGTGCTTAGTTGAATAACTATGATATAGTCAAGGGAAGGATTTCTCACACCCCGACCATGGATGCCCATGTTTTTATTCTTTTCTCAGTCCCACGACTCTGGGTAGAGTCGGGTTTGGGTCTGGGTTTGATTTGTTTTGAAGCTTTGATGTTTTCGATGGATCTCAGGCCAGTACACAGTCATCGTACTGCTAGCACTCACTGCACATTCGGTTTGATCGTGCATTTGGACCTAGTGGGTGCGGTGTTTCCCAAATGTTTAGATAAATAAAAAAATTAAACGAATAAATTAAATTAAAAGGAATTTTATAAAAAATTTAATAATAATCATAATCATAATTTATAATATTGTTATTATTATTGTTATTGTTACTATTATTATTATTCTTGGTTTTATTATTATTATTAGTATTATTATTATTATTATTACTTTTATTGTTTTTGTAACATTGATATTATATATATATATATAAGACCCTAAAGCTACCCATTCATTCACCCCCTCCTAAACCTAACCACCTCCCCCCCCCCTTCTTCCTATCCTACTTCCGCCACACGGCAGCCCGCGCAGCCCCCTACTCTCTCCTCTGTCTGCTACCCAGCTAGCTCGGAATCCCCCGGCTCCCTCTTTCTCCATTGCAGCACACCTATCACAGCAACCCGCAGCTGCTCCGCCTCCTCCTCCCCATAGTCGCCTCCTGCTCATCGTGCCCTCCTGCCACCTTCGGCCTACATGCACCCAGCACGGCACCCCAGCCTCCTGTTTCTTCTCCCCCACACCCTGTTCCACCAGTCACGAACCTAGCTGCCCACTATGGCTCCTCTTCCCGGTGCCCCATCACCCTCACTCTTCATTCCTTCCATCTAGCACACCTGCTGCAGCGCTCCACTCCGGCAGCGCCTCCGCCCAGCAGCCCCGACACTCTTCGCACGCCGCTGCTCCCCTTTTTGTCTCCTCCTATCACGGTAGCTAAACAAGCACCAAGCCTCCCCGTCGTGCGTCATTGACAACCCCCTTCCATGATCCGCCCCCGTCGGCCCCTCCACCTCTGTCCAGCGGCCCTCTCCACACCCCCCTGGTCGGACCGCGTCCAACCGTGCGGACGCCTTCCGTTGTTCCTGCGTGACGCCCTCCTGTGGTCTTTTTCCAGTTGCGGCCCCCCGTTGTTAACTATTTCTTTTATGCCCAATTTGATATTTTTTTGATATATATATATATATATATATATATCCTGGTTTGATTAGAATTTTCATTAATTAAATTTTATTTGTGTCAGTATGACTTTCTAGGACCCGCATGGGGCGTTTTCGGGTGAGCGCCAACGCCGCGCTTTGTTTCTAAGTTTGCGTCGTTGTTGCGCTTCAGTTTCAAGGTGGGGGTTTCTTATCGCCATTTGGTTTTGAATACTTTAATTGGGGTTTTTTTTGTGTTTTTTGTTCTTAGTTTTTTGTTTACGGTATGTTGGACCTTATTGTGTGATGCCGGACGTGTGTCTTCCTTTTGTTCTCGGTGTCGAGGTAGGTTCTCATTGCACTACTTTTAAAAATTTAAGTTACATTATTTATTGCTATTTGTGCACACTAATTTTTCAAATTAAATATTTTATTAATTTTAATAAATGTGAGATAATATAAGATAATTAATTTTTAATATAATACAATTAATTTTTAAATGATTATTTGGTGTAAAAACAGTCGTGTATTATATACAAGACACATGAAATATTTTCTCGATGAACGGACACCCAGTAGTGAAAAATTCCTGTTTGTATTTTAAACATAATCCACACAATTTCAATTATAGTTATGATTTTAATGATAAATTATTTCTTCTCAAGCATGAACAAGAATTTTGGTTCTTTTCAAAGTGTTGATTGTGAAATGTATTTATTTCCCGTTTGGACCTTTATGGAAAAAGATGAAAATGTTTTGATGAAAACCCTCCTAGGATAACTCTCATACCTTGATTGCAGTTGATTATTTGGGAGGCCGTGCTTAGAGGCTCCCAAGTACTTGAGTAGTTTAAAGGAATGCGGTTTCCCCATGGAGTGGCTCGGGGTGATGCTTTTTGTGCATTATTATTATATATATATATATGTAATTGGATGGTTGGCTAGCATCATTGGCTCACCCTCTTTCCAAACACTTGATACATGGGAATCCAGCATATTGAGAGAATATTCTAAGAATGATTGCTACACTGGTAGGTTATGATACTAACGAGTGGCCCATAGTAGGTGGATATATTGGTTTTATTACTATTGTATTTTCCTTCAGCCTTCTAGACAAAGGATCGTCAATCGTATTGGGTGTTTTGATTTCAGAGTGTGTGACATGTCAACGAGGATGATTTCTCATGTATTGGTGTCTTCTGGTTTATTCTCAATCTCCTAGGTTCACCCATGTTAGATGGATTTCAGTTACTTGATGTGATAAATATGGTTCTTATATATATTTTATTTTCATTTCCCTTACTGTGTAACTACTGTAGTGTTTTCATGAGTAGTGTTTTTACTAGAAATTGATGTGTGGTTTTAAAGTGGTTTATGAAAACTATTTTCAATGAAAGGTGTTTTATACTTTTTGTCAAAATTGAAAAGGTAAACATCACTTCCCCTTTGAAAAATGATAATGTCTCACTAAAATAATGACTTGGTTTTTTGAGAAATGAATAGGGGCAATGACTCATACTTTGTTTTTGAGCAACATGTATAAAACCTTACTTTTATAAATTGAAGTACAAACTTGAAATGATGTTTCTTTTATTTTAAAGGTAGTGCATTTGGAATAGATATCAGGCTAGCCTACTGAGTTTTAAAACTCACACCTATAGTTTTTTTCTGTTTTTAGTGTTCGTGCAGGCTACAGCTTGAGTGTGCTCGCCTTGGGAGATGCTTAACCGTTGAGTTGGAGAGTGGGCCACAAGGTCACATGGAGTTAGTACGGACGTTGTGTTTGGTTAGTTTTATTTTCTTTTGTTCTCGTTCAGTTTCTTTACCTGGTTTATTTATTCAAAATTTCTTAGTATTATTTCTGTTGCTTTATTTATTTATATTGGTAGAAATCGTTCCCACTACCTCTGTTGATTCCTGGGTTCTTGTCTCCAGCCTGGGAGGATCAAGAATGCCTCTCAGGCCATGTCGCGAACCGACTCAGGTGACCTGTTCATGGTTGACTCAGGTTGGTTAAAGACAAAATAGTATTAGAGCAAGGTTTTCTCTTAGTGGGACACTCTTTTTAGAGCACCCTTTGTTATTTGGGATGTCTGGTAGATGGAGATTAGGACTATCGGGGCTCAGGAGGTAGGTTATGGGTCGGTGCCTAATCACCACTGCTCGTGATGAGACCTGAGTTACCAGGGTTAGTCTGGGATTTGAATCTTTTATCTTTGGTTGTTTTGGATTGAGGGATGACAATGGGGGAGAATCGGTTCAATTTGTGGCCTCACATGGGGTGGTGACCCAGGTGAAGTCCAAGTGTCTGGCTCAAGGTCCTCTTAGTGTTATGCTTTACTTGGGGCATGGCTCACCACCATGTCGTTGGGTCAGACATATGAACTAGTTACTCGTTCCAGTGGGTTATTATTTCTTGTGTTTTGTTTTAATATTGGTTGATTTGAGTGTGCATTAAAAGTGAAACTGGTTTTTAAATGGAAATATGTTTCTTCCAAATTATTTTTGAAATTACAAGAGTTGGTTTTTAAAGAGAAGTTGTATTGGTTTGGAAAAAAATGGTATGTGTTTGGATTTGGTAAGTAAAAGAAGTGTTTGAACCTTGGCGCTCCTTATGGAGGGTCACACGTGCGTGGGTATGAATGGAAAGTGCGTCGGGGCACATGTTCGTAGATGATGTGAGAGGGATTGAATAAATTCACATGTGACGGTTCATAAGATTCCATAGGTGAGTTTTTAAAATTTTAAAGAATTAAAAATTTTGGAAAAGTGATTTATCTTTGTGTTATATATGTTTGGCTTATGCGCCATTTTCTCTTGGCTTGTGTTGTTGCCTTGATAGAGTTTTGTATTGATGCCAGTTTTGATGGAGTTTTTCATGTTGTCATGAGTATGCCACCCAGAAAGCCTCCAAAAGTTGTTAATGAGTTATGCTCAGTTCTCAGTTCATTTTGTGTGTTGCTTGCTTTTTGAGGTAATCGATGTCTGTTATAGGCCGTTGTATAGTTCATAATGATAGTGTTTCTTCGGTTTGTTGGGGACTCCCAAGGTAGTTAAGGTTCGTACCATCTTAGAGTTATTTGAGGGTTCAGTTCTGGACTAGTAAAGATGGAATGTCTCATCACCGTTATAGTTTTGGTTGTGATTAATGGTGGTTGACATCCACGAAGGTTCCCCATCTGGAAAGGAGTACGGGCCGGTGGAACCTATCTCCAAGAAACAATCCTCATCGATACCATCTCCTAGTTCGTCGTACTGATCTCTTTTGGGCCACCAGTATGGCCAATCCGGACATTCTAAGTCATCATGTTGAATCCCTTTGAAAATGTACGACCATCGTGGTAGCTTGACTCATCGAGAGAAAGGAGTTAGAGACCAAAAGATGAAAATGCCTGACTATGAGGCAGGAGACACTTCAGCCATCAGGGCCCCAGACACAGGTCTCAGGGTGATTCTCGCGCATAGTCGAGAGTTACTGAGGGTTTGTGGGACCTCATTTTGGATAATGATTTCAGATTTGGGATGGAAATATCCAAAATTTCCATATTCTACTCTCATATTTTTCATAAAAGAATCCATGGTAGGGTGTTTTTATGAACTTGTTCGATCGAAATCCATGTAGTCTTATCTGCTCTCAGTGTGGTTCTTAAGTTGGTTGGTCTCTATGAATGGTGTGGGCCTGTGAATATATGGAACTGTTCTGATTTTGAGTTGGTCATAGCTGTGTTCGATAGGGGAATGTTCGTTTCATGAATTTGATGTTAGGTGTTGAGTTAATTTCTCCTCCACAAGTTATAGGATTGATCCGTAACAATATTTTTCTCAAGTCTCAGTTGTGTTGTTTGGTACATGTGGGGAAAATGGATGAGTTTGGTTTGGGAGGTCCCACGTTGCCCCCCGGGGGTGGTTTGTTCGGGTTTCAAGGGTTTTTGTATTAGTAAATTCTTGTGGTGAGGAGAACCCTCTCATGTTCTCCCCTCAATCTCGGGCAGTGGTTTTTCTATAATTGGTCGGGTGTGATGTTTGTTGGTAATGGTTACCACGAAGCTCTCAGTTCTCTATGTTTTTTTTCTGGGAATGAATTCAGTTGTGTCAACTGTTGGCTGGGTGACTTTCTGGGGGCAGAAAATGTCTGTGTTGGGGAGAATTGTCACACCCCAACCACAGAAGCCCATGTTTTTATTCTTTTCTCAGTCTCGCGACTTTGGGTAGAGTCGGGTTTTGGTCTGGGTTTGATTTTTTTTGAAGCTTTAATGTTTTCGGTGGATCCCTGGCCAGTGCGCAGTCACTGTACTGCTTGCAGTCACTGCGCATTCGGTTCGATTGTGCATTCGGACCTGGTGGGTGCATGGTTTCCCAACTGTTTAGATAAATAATAAAATTTAAAGAATAAATTAAATTTAAAGGAATTTTATAAAAATTTTAATAATAATAACAACAATAATTTATAATATTGTTATTATTATTGTTTTTATTATTATAATTATTATTATTATTCTTGGTTTTAATATTATTATTATTATTATTATTATTATTACTACTACTACTATTATTGTTTTTGTAACATTGATATTATATATATGTATATATTTCTTTTTAATACCCTAAAGCTAACCATTCTCACACCCCCTCCTAACCTTAGCCACCTCCCCCCTTCTTTCTCTCTTGCTTTCGCTGCACAGCAGCCCGCACAGGCCCCTGCTCCCTCCTCTGTCTGCTACCCAGCCAGCCCGGAAGCCCCCTGCTCCCTCTTTCTCCCTTGTAGCGTGCTGATCGCAGCAGCCCGCAGCTGCTCCTCCACCTCCTCCCCGTTGTCACCTCCTGCTCGCCACACCCTCCTGCTCCCTTCGGCATGCACACACCCAGCCCGACGTCCCAGCCTCATGTTTCTTCTCCCCTGCACCCCGCTCCTCCAGTCACAGACCAAGCCAGCCCACTGTGGCTCCTCTTCCCAGCACTGCATCACCCTCGATAGTCTTTCCTTCTAGCCGGCGCACCTACTGCAGCGCTCCACTCCGGCAGTGCCGCCTCCCAGCAGCCCTGACACTCTCTGCACGTCGTTGCTCCCCCTTCTGTCTCCTCCTGCCGCGGCAGCTCAACACGCACCCAGCCACCATGTCGTGCACCCTTTTCAAACCCCTACTGTGATATAGCCCCTGTTGGCCACTCCTCCTTTGTCTGATGGCCCTCTCCGCACCCCCTGGTCGGACCACGTCCAACCGTGCAGACACCTTCTTTTGTTTCTGTTCAACGCCCTCTGGTGGTCTTTTTCCAGTCACGACCCCCCTGTTGGTAACTATTTATTTTATTCCTCATTTTATATTTTATTTGATATATATATATATATACACAGGTTTGATTATAATTTTCATTAATTGAATTTTATTTTGGTCGGTTTGACTTTCTAGGACCTAGGCAGGGCATTTCCGATGGAGCGCCATCACCGCTCTTTGTTTCTAAGTTTGCATTGCCATCGTGCTTCAGTTTTGAGGTGAGGGATTCTTCCCACCCCTTGGTTTCGCATACATTAATTGGGGTTTTTGTTTTTGTTTTGAGTTCTTAGTTTTTGTTTACAGTACGTTGGACCTTATTGAGTGGTGTCGGACGTGCGTCTTCCTTTTGATCTCGGTGTCGAGGTAGGTTCCCATTGCACTGATTTTAAAAATTTATATTACATTATTTCTTTCTTTTTGTGCACAGTAATTTTTCAAATTAAATATTTTATTAATTTTTATAAATGTGAGATAATATAAGATAATTAATTTTTAATATAACACAATTAATTTTTAAATGATTATTTGGTGTAAAAAGAGACGTTTATTTTATACATGACACTTGAAATATTTTCATGGTGAATGGACACCCAGTAGTGAAAGAATTCCAGTTTGGATTTTAAACATAATTCATGGAATTTCAATTATAGTTCTGGTTTTAATGATAAATTGTTTCTTCTGAAGCATGAACAAGAATTTTGGTTCTTTTCAAAGTGGTGATTGTGAAATGTATTTAATGCCCATTTGGAACTTTATGGAATACGATGAAATTTTTTTGATAAAAACCCTCCTAGGAGAACTCTCCTACTTTGGTAGCAATTGATTATTTGGGAGGCCGTGCTTAGAGGCTCCCAGGTACTTGAGTAGTTTAAAGGCAAGAGGTTGTCCCATGGAGTGGCTCAGGGTGATGCCTTTTGTTCATTATTATATATATATATATGTATGTATGTGATTGGATGCTCAGCTGGCATCGATGGCTCACCCCCTTTCAAAACACTTGAGACATGTGAATCTGGAAAATTGAGAGAATATTCTAAGAATTATTGTTGCACTGGTAGGTTATGGTATTGACCAGTGGCCCATAGTACGTGGATATATTGGGTTTATTACTATGGGAATTTCCCTCAGCTTGATTGAGAAAGGATGGTTGAGCGTATTGGACGTTTTTATTTCATCGTGTGTGACATGTCAACAAGGATAATTTCTCATGTATTGGTGTCTTCTTTTTATTCTCGATCTCCTAGATTCACCCATGTCTGTTGGCTTTCAGTTAATTACTGTGATAAATATGGTTCCTGTATTTATTTTCTTTTCATTACCCTTACTGTGTAACTATTGTAGTGTTTTCATGTGTAGTGTTTTTACTAGAAATTGATGTGTGTTTTTAAGGTGGTTTATGAAAACTGTTTTCAAAGAAATGTGTTTTATACTTTTGTGCAAATTGAAAATGTAAACATCACTTCCCCTTTGAAAAATTCTAATGTCTCACTAAAATAATGACTTGGGTTTTTGAGAAATAAATAGGGGAAATGACTCGTACTTTTTTTTTGAGAAACATGTAGAAAACCTTACTTTTATAAATTGTAGTTCAAACTTGAAATGATGATTATTTTATTTTTAAGGTAGTGCATTGGGAATAGATATCGGGCTAGCATACTGAGTTTTTATACTCACGCCTATAGTTATTTTATGTTTTTACTGTTTATTCAGGCTACAAATTGAGTGCACTCTCCTTGGGTGATGCTTTACCATTGGGTTGGAGAGTGACCCGTGAGGTCACATGGAGTTAGTTTGGACATCGTGTTTGGTCAGTTTTATTTTCTTTTTTTCTCGTTTAGTCTCTATACCTGGTATATTTATTCTATGTTTATCTATATTATTTCAAATGATTTAATTATTTATATTGGGATAAATCATTCTCACTGCCTCTATATATGCGCTGGCACTTTTCGCCAGCCCGGGAGAATCGGGAACGCCTCTATGGCCATGTCGTGGACCGACTTAGGTGACCGGTTCAGGGTCGACCCTGGTTGGTTCGTGACAGGCTTTATTACAATGTGACAGTCATAGTTAAATTCATCTTTTTAGGAATATAATGTTTCATTCAATAATTAGACACAATGATCTGAAGTTCCATTATATATATATGATAATAAAAGATGGTTGGTTTGAGTTATAAATGAATCTGGGAAATTGAATACAATGGATATGTTTACCAATATCTTTCATCTATTAAAAATGAGGTATCCTCGGTTTATATTGGGAGAACTGAAGGAGTTCGAGAATCACTATATGAAAAAGAAATATAAGGATGTTTTATATTTGTTGATGGTGGTTTTGTGATGTTTTATAAATAGAGGTCTTCAAGTGGGAGATTTTTTGTATGTGTGAAACCAATATCAATTCAAAAAAGCCTTCCAAAAATAAGGAGTGGTTCAATAATATCATCATCATGTTGATGTGGTGGAAGTGACTATGTTTTCCTTCAATGTTCTAGAATGATGATTATTGATGGAGTTGGTTTCAAAGGATGTTACTCTAATGAGTTCATCCCAAGGAATTCATGTTCTATATTTTCATATAGGACTTTTTGGAATGTCATGAATATTGAAATTGATATTGTGGATGATTTGGGTTTATATGAATAAATAATCACATTTAGGATTGCTCCAAGATATCGGTAGTGGGAATAATGGAATATATGAACTCTTGAATATCATAGAGCTTGGTACAAGAAGATTACCAGATGTCACACTTTACTAATAGAGTTCATGGACACCTTTTTTTATATGTTTGTTGTACTGAAAATTATTTTCAAAAATCTGATCACTTGATTTAGTATTCCAAGTCACTAATTAGTAACAGAGTTTTAATGTTTTCATTATAAATAAATGAAATGATACATTTTTTATCTTGTAGACATTGGAATTATTATCTTAACCACATAAAACCAATATCTTCTTTCATTTAATATATTTATATTCCCTGTGTGGAAGTTCTATTTTCTGTTTGAGTGAATAGGGATAAATTTGTTTTGATATAGTGCAGTTATTTCAGTTAACATTGTTTCTTATATGTTATGTAACATAAAGATCTGATATTTTAATATATAATCTATTTAAAATTGGTATTCCTAGATAAAAAACATCTTATTATTTATCAAAAGGATTGTATAAAAGGATTCTCAACAAGTTCAACTTGCAACCCCTATAAACTGCAAACTACATCTCTCATTGATCCATTTCACATAATGCTATAAAAATAATGTATATATAGTCATCTGATTGGACCTCCCAATACCATATCCCATGATAACCCTATGTTTCACCACTCCCCTAGACTACAATCATTTGATCGGATGATCAAAAGACATAGATAAATGAATCTTCCACTACATGGAACTCCAATCCCTCAATCATTTTGGGTCTATATAGATCCATATTCATCATCCAATTAATAATAAAAAATCCAATAACTAATGGTGCGACCTCAACTCAGTATTGATATGTTTCCACCATCTGTTGTCACACATATTTGACACCAAAATAGGTAATTCCTCCAAATTTATCCAAATATTAAAAAAAATTCTCATTCTAAGAATCCTAGATATAGACTTCATTTTCCAAAAAAAAATTAGTTTCGCATGTCAAATTGAGATATTGAAAATAACTAAAGCCACTCAATGGATTTTTGTATAATCCTTAAATCAATCGATGTTATTATAATTCTATTTGTTTTATCTATTAAAGAGACTTATAGGTAAATTTGGTTCATATGATGATTTAATCTGATGATGATGTTATTTTAGATTTATCTAAATAATTTTGAAGAAAAATCTATCAAATATTTCATGAAATTAATTCATTATATTTTTCAAATATTAAAGGAATTTTATACATTCTATAAGTAGAATGTAATTCTAAAATTAATTTTCCTAACTCAATCATTAGGCTTAATTAATTTAAGAAATAAGTTTTGGTCTCAAAAATATCTTAATAATATTTTTTTTAATAATAATGTTTTATTTTCAATAATCATTGTCTATTAGGATCATATTTAAATAATAAATATGAGATATAATTTGGGAATAAATGTGGTAATTCATTAAAACATATAGATATGTTTTTGTCTTGTTAAACTTCATTCTATGTTTAGTCAACATTTGTCTTCTGAATTTCGACAAATAAAATATTATTATATTCTTCCCCAATTTTAGAATAACATAATTTAATATTATTTCATGTTTTTATTTTTAAATTTTATAACATGAATTCATATTTAATGAGTAATAAATTTTCAAAATGTAATGTTGATATAAAATAATCTTACATTAGCCAGGTCAATTCCTCATTCTCCAGTTATGCCTCTCCCTCTAGTATTGGTTTCAATGTCAATAGAATTTTCCAACCTTGGTTTATTTAATAAAAATAATATGTTTTATTAATAAATAAATTAATTTAGGTCAAAATAATATTGTAATAAATATTAATTATTCATTGGAATTCTTTTTTTAATGCCATAAATTTTAATATCCATATAAATTTAACAAAATATCTTCCTAAAAGAAACACCCCATTCTGAGATCTATAACCAAGTTTTTTTTTCCAATGTAATATTTAATTTAGCATGAAAATATTATTTTACTGTTTTCAAATAAAAATTGACATTTATTAAAACTCTAAGTGGAAATGAACAAATCCATGTTAAATATATAATTTGATTAAATTTAGAATTAATCTATCCTTTATAATATAAATTGGTTCTAAAAACTATATACAAGAAAAGTAATTATCATAAGGACACCCATAATATTACACTTCAAGAATAGAATTATTCATCACAAAACATGTTATTTTTTAGAAAATATTATTATCATAGTGTTTTTTTGATAATTTCAATCATATAAACCATTAAAATATATTAAATATTGTTTTTTTGATGAGTCTCTATACTGTCATAGATTTGTGGGCATCATAGATCATATTTTTTTAAAGGTTGGGGCCGAAGCCTCAATTTATTATTTGAAAGAAAATACCTCTTTAGACTGGGTAGAGGGTGACCCATTACAAAGCCCGAAGGCCCAAGTCCAAGTGGCCTGAATACAAGGCTTAAAAGCCTACTAATCGGCCCAAAGGACCCCTCAGTGAATAGTACTACTACAGTAACCACACTGCTACAGTACCACCACCGCTATAGTCCCTGCTACAGTACCTCCGCCACTACAGTGTCGCCGCTGCTACAGTACCCCCGAGAATTCTCCCATTCCCAGATTTGATCCTCGGTCTTTTGGATGCCAAGAATGAGCTTGTACCACTATGGTACATGCTCGTTGGCTCATAGATCATATATAATAATTTATTTAATAGAATTTAATATATTTGGATTACACATGAATTCATGGGAACAATTATTCTCCTATAAAATAAATGATTTTATTGAAAATATGATACCTCATTTGGGACCAAAATGAGGGTTTTACATAGGGATCATTAAAACCATCATTTTCATTTGGGTTCTTAACATATATCCATCATTGGTAGAATAATAATTTTATTTAACCAGTTTAATTAAATGGTCAATTAAATTATTTTCAATAGGATTCTACCTATTAAAACATATTTCCCCAAATTTTAGGGTTATCTACCATAAACCCTAGAATTAGATATAAATAGGAAGATATGATTTTTGAAAGATGAGGACTCCATAGAATAGAAGAATGGAACTCTTTATAGGAATCGTCAATTATTACCCATGCTAAAATATAGTACATAAATATGTGATCAAAACATTTGGTGATTATTTTTTTCAATTTTTCACAATTATTCATTTCATTATTCATGATTTAATGAATCCATTGAAAATGTTTTTTATTCATCAATTCACATTCCATGTAATTTTTATATAATATTTATCACTAACATTATTGATTTTTAGGTATAAACATTATGGTTGACTGATTGTGAATGGGGGACATATATATATATATCTCTATCTCTCATATCCATACCTCTCAACCTCTATATATCCTATTTAAACATGTATTAATAGAAACCATTTTCCCTGGGGATGATTGATGATGGTAGTGAGAGCCTTTTGCGGTGAATTTCATTATAGGGGATTATGACATGGAACCTTATTAAGGAGGTTATGATAGTGAGATAGCTTCAATGAGGTGGTAACGGTGAGAGGTGGTAGGGACCAAGGGTAGGTAATAGTGAAAATATATAAGGGGAATCTGGAGGTGACCATAGTAGGTGGCCTTGTGGTGTGTAGTTCTATTAGGTGGTGTGGAGGTGCAAAGCTATAAAAGTTGGGGAGGGGATAGAACGCATCCAAAACATGCACTACTAGAAAACAGGGCATTTGAGTCCTGTTGCCTATAGCGACCGCCATTGGCGGTCGCTAAGCCTCCTTAAAAAAAATAAGGGGCTTCCCCCCCCCCCTCTCCACTCGATCGTGCCCCCCCCCCCCCCCCTGAACTCTTCCCCCCCGTCGCCCGCGCCCCCGCCCGCCGCCGCGCTCCCTCCCCGCTGCCCCGCCACCGCGCGCCCTCCCTGGCGCCCCGCCCTCCGCCGGCCCGCCTTCCGCCAGCCCGCCCTCCGCCGGCCCGCCCTCCGCAGCCCCACCCTCCGCCGGCCCGCCCTCCGGCCACCCTCCGCCCTTCGGCTGCCCTCCGGCTGCCCTCCGACCGCTCTCCGCCAGCCCGCCCTCCTCCGGCCGCCCTCCGCCCTCCGGCTCCGGCCGCCCTCCACCCTGCGGCCGCCCTGCGACCTCCCTTTGCCCTCGAGCCTCCCGCCACCCGCCTCTAGCAGCCCGGCAGCCCTCCGGCCGCCCTCCGCCGGCCCCGCCCTCCCCGGCCGCCCTCCGCCGTACGGCCGCCCTGCGGCCTCCCGCCACCCGCCTCCGGCAGCCCAGAAGCCCTCGAGAGCCCTCCTGCAGCCCTCCGGCCTTCGTCCTCCAGCCCCTCCGGCCTCCGACCTCCGCCCTCGGCCCTCTTCCCCCTCGTCCCTCTCCCCAGCACCCCGAACACCCCCCCCCCCCCGCACCCCGCCAACCCCCGTCCCATTCGTCTTCGTCCCCTCCCTCGCCGCACCACCGCCACCCATCCCCTCCTTCACTGTCCCCTCCCTCGCCGCACCAGCTCCGGCTCCGGCTCCGGCTCCCCACCGCTCCTCTCCCTCAAAGCACCGCCGTCGGCTCCCCTCCCTTCTAGGTTTGTAGCGCAATCAGGTATGACATGGGCTTTCACTTACATTATTATTTTATAAATGGTTCACAAACAATCAGTTAGTATTTATTTTAAATATATTTGATATCAAAAATTAAAATGTAATAAGTCTTATGTAAATGTTTGTTATAGGGATCTTATTATGGATAATAGTTGGATTGATCTTCCAAATCGAACGTCTAGAGAGTATTTCAATGGCATTATGCAGTTTATTGACTTCACGAGAGGATTTGGAAGTGACTATATTAGTTGTCCATGTAGAAAATGTGCTAAGAGATATCAATTCACACGAGATATTATGAGGGAGCACCTTTTGTTTAATGGATTTCTGAAAAATTATAATAGTTGGACTCATCATGGAGAAGAATATGTTCGTTGTCAAAATACAGATGCAGCTCAGATGGATGTTGATGCAAGGATGACTGATCCAATGCATGAAATGCTTACTGAAATGGTACGTGGGTTTGATCCTGAAGGCATTGACATCCAGAATCTTGAGACCGGTGAGATAAATCTTCGCTCTGGTGCAGATCGTGATTCAAGGTGGTTTTATGAAGCACTTGATGATGCGAAAATAGAATTATTTCCTGTATGTACTTCTTACAATAAACTGTCGTTTATCGTGGAGTTGTTGCATTTAAAGACTTTGAATAATTGGTCAGACACATCATTCGACATGCTTTTGGTTTTATTGAAAAAAGTTCTTCCTGTCAATGCTAAGATTCCTGAGTCGTATTACTATGCTCGTAAGTTGACAGAGAACTTAGGTTTTACACATGAGACCATAGATGCATGTGCAAACAACTATATTTTGTTTAGAAAAGAAACTGCCCATTTGGATATTTGTACGGTTTGTGGTGCTTCCAGGTGGAAAGAGAACAAGGGAAATAATACTCATCAAAGTCAGATTGCGATACAGGGTAAACCGATTTCTGTAAAGAAAATGCGTTACTTTCCCCTTAAACCCAGGTTGAAAAGATTTTTTATGTCATCTAAAGTTTCAAATTTAATGAGATGGCATGCAGAAAGAGTTCATGAAAGTGATATGTTAACCCACCCGGCAGACTCTCATGCATGGAAGGAATTTGATAAGAGACATCCCAACTTTTCTAAAGATGTTCGTAATATTCGATTGGGATTGGCAGCAGATGGTTTCAATCCATTCAAGTCTATCGTTGGTGAAACTCATAGCACATGGCCCGTGGTGTTGGTTCCATATAATCTTCCTCCGTGGCTTTTTATGAAGCAACAATTTATATTACTTTCCACTCTTATTGATGGACCTAAAAGTCCCGGGGATAAGATTTATGTTTACCTTCAGCCATTGATTGATGAGTTGAATGAATTTTGGGGCGATGGTGTGATGACTTATGACTGCGAAACGAATGAAATGTTCAAACTGCATGCTGTTTTATTGTGGACAATCAATGACTTCCCAGCTTATGCAAATTTATCAGGCTAGAGTACGAAAGTGGAATTTTCTTGCCCTTGTTGTAATAAAAGTAAAAAATCTGTATGGCTTAAACATTCCAAAAAATGGGCATACATGGGTCATAGGCGTTTTCTCCCTCCTCAGCACAGATTCAGAAAGGATAGAGTGGCATTTGATGGTTCTAGAGAGTTCAGCCCAGCACCAAAGATCATGACAGGAGTCGAAATGTTATCGCAGATTGAGGAAGAAAATATCCGAATGGTATATGAAATTCAGGATTTGGTGGCTCCTCCAGTACGTAATATTCGTGCTGCGGGTAGGCAGCGCAGTCACAATTGGAAAAAGAAAAGTATTTTTTATAGTCTTCCGTATTGGAAAACTAACATGTTGAGGGGGGTCAAAACCACCCGAACGACCTCCGAATGCCACGAAACTGCATGACAACATCCGTTGAGTGCATTTTGAAATGGTCGGGCAGACGGCACGTCAATCGGAGGTGCTGTTTGACCGCGACGGTCGGAAATGCGTTTCCGGCGCCATAGAACACCAAAACGGCGTGCGGCAGTCCAATTCGGAGCAAACGTGCTCCGAACGACCTCAAACTGCACGATAACGATAGGAATATTTTTCCTGAGATGCAGGAGGAGGCGGCACGTCCATCAGACATGCGGTGCGCTCGGCACGACCGAATGTGTCGTTTTCAGTAGCGCGGCGCGCGCTGAAATGGCGCGTTGGGGGTTCAAAACTACCCAAACGACGACCGAATGCCACGAAACCGCACAAAAACAGACATTGTGTGAATTCTGAAATGGTCGGCCAGACGGCATGTCATTCGGAGGTGTCGTTTGACCGCGGCGGCCGGAAATGCGATTCTGGAGCCATAGAACACCAAAACGGAGTGCGGCGGTCCAATTCAGAGCAAGCGTGCTCCTAAAAACCTGAAACCGCACGAGAACGATAGGAATATTATTAATGAGACTCAGGAGGAGGCGGCACGTCCATCGGACGTGCGGTGCGCGCGGCACGACTGAATGCGTCATTTTCAGCAGCTCGGCGCGCGCTGAAATGGCACGTTGGGGGGTCAAAACCACACGAACGACCTCCGAATGCCACGAAACCGCAAAACAACATCCGTTGCATGAATTTTGAAATGGTCGGGTAGACGGCACATCAATCGGAGGTTCCGTTTGACCGCGGCGGCCAGAAACGCGATTCCGGAGCCATAAAACACCAAAACGGCGTGCGGCGATCGAATTCGGAGAAAAACATGCTCCGAACGACCTGAAACCGCACGAGAACGATAGGAATATTATTCCTGAGATGCAGGAGGAGGAAGCACGTCCATCGGACGTGCGGTGCGCGTGGCACGACCGAATACGTCATTTTTAGCAGCTCGGCGCGCGCTGAAATGGCACGTTGGGGGGTCAAAACCACCCAAACGACCTCTGAATGCAACAAAACCGCACGAAAACATCTGTTGCATGAATTTTGAAATGGTTGGGCAGACGGAACGTCAATCGGACGTGCCGTGTGCCCGCGGTGACTGGGAACGCCGTTCTGGTGTCATAAACGGCAAAAACGGGCGTCTGACGGTCAAAGTCATAGTGGCACACATCAGAATGACTTGAAATCACAGGGAAACAATATAATTATTATTCTTGATGTGTACGCGCGGACGACATGTCAATCGGACGTGCGGTCTGTGCGGTAGGGCTCATTATGCGTTATTTAAGTGTTGCGCGCGCTTGATAAATGCGCGTGGGGGGGTCCAAACGGGCCGAACGAGGTCCGAATGGCCTGAAATCAGACGAAATCAAAGGGTGAGTTAATTTTTACATGGTCGAGCAGACGTCACATCAATCGGCCGCACCGTGTGCCCGCGGTGACCGGGAATTCCGTTCCAGTGTCATAAACGGCCAAAACGGGCGTCTAACGGTCAAAGTCATAGAGGATGACATCGGATTGACCTGAAATCACAGGGAAACAATCTAATTATTATTCGTGACGTGTACGCGCAATCGGCACATCAGTCGGACGTGTGGTCTGCGCGGTAGGGCTCATTATGCGTTCTTTAAGTGTTGCGCGCACTTCATAAACGCGCGTGGGGGGTCCAAATGGGCCGAACGAGGTGAGAATGGCCTGAAATCAGACGACATCATAGGGTGAGTGAATTGTGACGTGGTCGAGCAGACGGCACGTCAATCGGACATGTCGTGTGCCCGCGGTGACTGGGAATGCCGTTCTGGTGTCATAAACGGCCAAAATGGGCGGCAGACGGTCAAAGTCATAGCGGCCCACATCGGAATGACCTGAAATCATAGGGAAACAATATAATTATTATTCGTGACGTGTACGCGCAGACGACACATCAATCGGACATGCGGTCTGTGCGATAGGGCTCATTATGCGTTCTTTAAGTGTTGTCCGCGCTTGATAAACGCGCGTGGGGGGTCCAAATGGGCCGAACGAGGTCCGAATGACCTGAAATTAGACGACATCAAAGGGTGAGTAAATTTTGACGTGGTCGAGCAGACGACACATCAATTGGCCGCACCGTGTGCCCGCGGTGACCGGGAACGCCGTTCTGGTGTCATAAACGGCCAACACTGGCGTCTCACGCTCAAAATCATAGCGGACCACATCGGATTGACCTGAAATCACAGGGAAACAATCTAATTATTATTCGTGACGTGTACGCACAGACGGCATGCCAATCGGACGTGCGGTCTGCGCGGTAGGGCTCATTATGTGTTCTTTAAGTGTTGTGCGCGCTTAATTGTTTTCCATTTTTTATGATTGTTACCTTGTTTTATGTCTGCTTTTCCACCGTGAAGAAAAAAACACAATTTGTACATTTTATTTAAAAAATGAAAAATATTTTATTTAATATTATATATATAAATATTTTCATTAATATATATATATATATATATTATTTAATAAATAAATATACATATTTTATTTAATATTATATATATCAATATTTTCATTATTTTATATATATATATATATATTTGATTTAATAAATATATATTTATTTATTTATTTATTATGGTATGAATTTTTTTTTAAAAAAATTCAAGTTTAGCGACCGCCTCTGGCGGTCGCTATAGCATGCCTGCCAGGCAGCATTAGCGACCGCCATTGGCGGTCGCTTTAGCCTGTCGTTCGGGCATTATTAGCGACCGCCAATGGCGGTCGCTAATGGTGCCTGCAAGTCAGCCTACAGCGACCGCCAGGCGGTCGCTTAAGGCGGAATTTCGGCCACCTATAGCGACCGCCATTGGCGGTCGCTAAAGCCCTACAGTGACGGAGCAGAAGCGACCGCCATTGGCGGTCGCTAAAGCCCTACTGTGATGGAGCAGAAGCGACCGCCAATTACGGTCGCTGGGCGGTCGCTAATGGCCTTTTTTTTAGTAGTGATGGGGCCATGAAATGATAAGGGGAAGTAACCATTAATCTATCATGGAATGTGACATATAGCACATCTTGATGGCCATAGGCCAGAACATATGGGCAGTGCATGGACCCAGCCACCTAGGTCATCCCAGCACATGAGGTCGAGTCCAATGGGACCAAGAAAGCAAGCATAGCTCATGTTCAATTAGGACATATGGTTCAGTTCTAATGAAAAAACCTAGTTAGCATGTGAAACCTCACCCCCATTACACTGGGTAGTGAGCCCAATGGCCGCCACATGTCGCACTATTCTCGTACAAAGAATTTTCATGTTTTTCTCATCATCCATATGTTGTGAGAAATTTAATAACATACCTCCTGTTTTTTAAAATTAAATATTGTTGGTTTAGTCTATTGGTCCAACCAAGAACATTTTCATGGAATGATGGGTCATCTATGATTCAGATATATAAATATGATGGTGGTTACTAGGCATGGTTATTGTATTGTTCTTTGAGACGATACTCCCTTGAAAGTGTGTTGAGGTCAAGGAGTAGATCCCCCATATCTCCAATAGTGTTAATTAATACCTTCCAACCAATAATGGGGAATATTACCTCAATATATAGATTTGGTAAACCATCATCTAAGATATTAGGAAAGGAATGGGTCCTCCATTTGGATCAGTACTCCCTCGACTAATAATTAACCTTCAATGAGTCATGGGTCACCAACTATTGTTATAGAGAGGATAAATCAGTTTCTGGATTCTGTAGTTTAGATTCTTGGAGTTAAGGGATAATTTCACAAATAACTAATTTCAAAGAATAGGTCTTTCTTCTACATAATTTAGTCTCTCTTTTAATGTATATTTGATCTAATTTTTCATGGGTTATCTGTCCCTTTTTTTTCTTGTTTTTTGATGACTAGCTCTTCTTATTATTCAATTGGTTATTTTAGGAAATCAAACAAGAATTTATATACTTGCCCCCATATTAGAATCTTCTCCCACATGTGTTATGTCATATATAGATGATGGAAGGTATGATAACCCAAATCTTTTGTATTTATTTTTTCATGATTTGTTATATAATGATACACATAATTAAATCCCAAAATATCAGGGGGCCGAGTGTCTTTGTATAATTAGATATGTAACACACTAAATTAAAATAGTGATACAATGATATTATTTTAAACTCTATAACATGCCCTTAAATTTTATTTCTCTTCTAAAACTACGTGGGATAACCTAGGGAGGTACATACAAAGGGGTGTAATATAAATCCCATAATGGGAATAATAAAATTTTAACATTATAAAAGTAATATATGTGAGTCAAGGGGAATATCAAGGAGACAAAAATGTGTGATAATTATAAACTTGAACATAGAATCATTATAAAGATTATAACATTAGGGAAACATAATATTGTTTCAACACATAAAACATGGAATCATAAGCATAAGTCGAGGATAACCTCCAAAACATCATATCAAAGTGTGCATAAGATAACCAACCATGAACTGTAAATTCTATCTCAGGATATAAAAACATTATCCAATGCATTGAAGGGGTATATAATTTTTGACCCACACATCTTATTTATATCTTATACATGCACTTGTTAACCACATTGGTCATATATTATAAGAATTTATTTCATCAAATTTAATCCCAAAAATAATGGGTTTGAGTTATATGCATGAAATTACCTAATAAATAAATTATTTATTTATCTATATTAATACCCTTGAGTGGAAATGGGGATGGGTTTTCATATTTTGTCCTGGAAAATCAATGGATAATTTCTATAGTATAACAGGTGTACATAAACATTCATGGAAGGGTTTGATGAGAGTTAAAGGTTTTATCTCATTAATTGGTAATCATAAGTTTAGTAAAGTTATGTGTAAAGGCATATGTAAACATGAAAAATTGGAAATAAAAATCCATAATTCAAATAATGTACTTGAATAAAGAGGTGGAGGAGAGAATCTCATAACATGAGAGGGTACTTATAAAATATTGGGGGTTCTTATTAAGATCTTTTGAAAACCATATGAGGGTATTGGATAGTGATAAAGGGATTTAATTTGTTATAAATGGGTGTTTAGTGAATAGTAATGGTTGTTTGGGTGTTTCCTTATTGATTAAGGGAGGGGAATTCTTTATTAAATTTTAAACATAGGTTTTGGACTCTATGATTGTAAATAATTAGAACAGCAAACCATCTCATTGTTTTTTCAAATTTTATCAACCAATGATGAGTGGAATGAAATATTTTATTAGGATAAGAAACTAAATCACTAAAATAATATCATTTGTGATGGGGAAGTGGGTCCTCATCATAAATAATATAATTTTAAATCCTTAAAATATAATATAGGTTTTGGAGGATACAACTTAAGATTTTAAAATTTATCAAATTACCTGAAAAAACATAATATTTTTAACTTGAAATATATTTTTTGTTATCAATCAAAATTATAGTATTAATTACATCACTTGATGGTAATTATGGTGTCATAATACATACTATATATTTATAGAATCTTTAATTTTTATCCAAAAATTCAACTATCTCAAAAAATAATGAAAAAATAACCATTGGATAATTTCAATGTGATGATTTCAAAAATATTATTTATTTCACCAAAAATAATTTTATTAATATTATAAATTATAATTTTAAATAAAAAATAATTTACTAGAAAATATTAAGTTTTTTGAAACTATCCACATTCTAAGCCCTATAAGAATTAAAATAAATGTCACTAAAATTTATTATCCTTTATATTTAAATAAATATTATTTAAAAATAATATTTAATGAAAATATAATTTACTGAAAAATTTATTGAATTTATCCAAAAGAGTGTTATAATTGAAACTATTTGTTTAAAAAAATTCAAATTAGTTTCTTCATATCAAAATCTAATTTTTCTCGAAATCATTACATATATATTGATATATGAATTATTCATGAAAAATGGATATTTATAATATTATTTCATTGAAAATAAAATATATAAATTCATACAAATATATTTACGACACATAACCTCTTATTATAATAGTGTATTCCATACGGGTTAGGTGTGTGATTATGTTAATTTTTAGGGTGGTTCAGGAAGAATGTTTTTTTCATGATATTGATAAGATTAAAATTCACTATAAAATGGTATTTATTGATTTTTAGTTATTTAATATCATATTTTTATTGTTCAAGGTAAAATATCAAGGATTTTATCTCCCTCAAAAGCTCTAATAAATGGTATTAATAAGGTATGATCATACTGGTCAAAGTTCACCTCTTCTTCCATCTATGTCAACTAGGCTTTATCATAAAGCATTATATTAATTAATATTAATGGTCATTGTTCAGTGAATATATTGACAATGTTTATGATTCTTAATAGACTTTTAATCTCAAAGAAAATTATGCCAATTTTTAAATGGTCTAAAATAGAAAAATGAAATACAGTGCTTGTGTTTTCTTATAACTATATTTTTGAAAAAGTAATTTATTCATTAATGAGGGATTATAATTTATAATATCTTAGTTCAGTACATTATTCCCCCATTTATAATTTTTTCTCTTGAAATTTCAATTCATACACTAAAATAGATGAGGATACTTATGTTTGATCGTCTCTTCTTATTCCAATGATTCTTCCTCAAATATATATTATTTCCACTGTAATTTAACAAGGTGAGTTGTCTTCTTTAATAGAATATTATCTCTATAATCTATGATGTTCACAAAATTATAATCATATAAAATATCACTCTCCAAAGGTACCACCTCTATATTCAGTACATGTGAGGGGTCTTGTATGTACTTTCTTAGGAGAGACAAATAGAAAAAAAACATGTTCATAATATAGGTTAGGTGGGAGATCAATTAAATAGGCCTAATATATGATGTGATCAAGAATATAAAATATTATTCCATTTCTTGGACTTTATTTTCCCTTATTCCCAATCCTTATGTCCCTCATCAACTGTGATGTACAAAGGAACACTTTTTCTCCAACCTCAAACTCTAGGTCTCATCGTCGATTGTTTTCATAGCTTTTCTAACAATTTTTTGGAGTATTTCATATGAAAAATAGTGGATTTCACCTTATATGTCATATATTATATAATATTAGATCTTATAAGCTTCCTCTCTCTAACTACATATCATAATTTTGGATTCTAACACCCCCACCCCCTATATTGACCCACATAAAGTTCCATTTAAATGCAACAATGGATGCTTTTTTTATATAGATATTCATCAGGGGAAGGAACTGATCCCAAAAAACAATCAAAATTTGTTAAAAAATATATATCATCATATCCTCTAGAGTTTATATGGTTCTCTCAAACAATAAATCCATCTAGGGGGTATAAGAAGTACTAAAACACCCATTATATCCAACGCTTTCTTGTGGCTTCTATAGAACCTTGAGGTAAACCTCATACCATGATCAGATACAATAGAGAGTCATAAACCATACAGTCTTACCAATTCCCATATGTATTACATAGATATTTGATCAAGAAGTAAATCTTCATAGATAAAAATAATGTGTGTCGACATTGTAAGGTGATTGAAAACTTCCCAAATAGTATTATTGCCTTTAGATTTCATAGTGTTCTATGATAAAACCCATTCTTATTTTTTCACAATTCCATATTTGTTTGAGTAATGATTACATCATAACCTTAACATTAAATTTTTCATCCTCCTATTTTTGGAATACTAATCATTGAGATACAGACATGAAATTCCTTCCCTTCATGTTATCCCACCATAATATTTTTCTTCAGATCTCTATACATATTAATGCATCCTAGATTAATAAATAAGGATGTGATATACACATCATCCAAAAGTTCCCTTTTAGTTCTAGTATTTATTAGAAAAGTATCCAAGTTCCCAACATTATAAATATCTATTTAGAAAAAATTGAACTATGTAATATTTACTAATTTTCTATATGGCTCTTTATAAATGTTTCAGACCTCATTGATCCTATAAAAAACAGATTGTTGAGATATTATTTCAGCAAGGTAGAATTGAGTTAATTTTATGATTCCCATGTCCATCCATTGAATCTATAATAGGATTGGAACCCTTTTAATATACTTCATGGATAGTGTTGTGGTTCCTTTCTACTCAAAGCATCTACAACATTATCTCTATTCCCATTATAGTAATAGATATAAAATCAATATCCTTTATCTGATCTATTAAAATTAATTGAAACATATTGATCTCCTTTTGTGTGATAATTTACTTTATTATTTTATGATCCATATATATTTCAAACTTATCTCTATAGTGATAATACTTAGATGTCTTAAATTCATATATCATTAGATTATATTTCAGATCATGGGTTTGGTAGTTCTTCTCATGGTTCATTAATCGGTTGGAGGAATAATTTATCACTTTTTCATCATGAAAGAGTATAAAACTCATTCCATTTTTGTATTCACCATTATTTATAACAAATAATTCCCTATGTATGGGTTATGTGATCACTGGTGCATTGATTACCCACTTTAACAGTATAAATCACTCCTCACATTCATTAGTCTTGAAAAACTTCACTCTCTTATGAGTTAGCTTGGTTGTCAGGTTTTAAAATCACGATATGTTTCCCAAAAATCAAAGATAGTACCAAGATAATATAATAAAACTATAAATATATATCATATATTTTATATTGGGATATCCTTCAATTTATAATATCATTGAAGGATCCACAGATATCCCTTTACTAGTGATAACATGCCCTAGGAATGTTACTTTCTCAATCCAAGACTCATATTTTCTATAATTATCATAAAAAGTTTCCTTTCATAAGGTCTTTAGTACTACATTGAAATTATCCTAATGTTCATCCATTATTTTAAAGTAGATAATAATAAAATCTGTGAAGACTACCAAAAATAAATCATGTTAATCCCTAGAGAAACTATTCATTAAATACATGAAGAAAGTTGGAGAATTACAGAATCACTATAAACTTATAGTTCTCATAACTTTTTATGAAAAGGGGTCTTGTGGATATCCTCAATATTTATATTTACTTTATAATATCACATTCGAAGATCTGCCTTATTGAAGTGCTATGATCCATGTAGCTATTCAAACAAGTCATGAATTTAAAGAAAATGATATGTTTTCTTCATCAGGATCTTCTTATGACCATAATAATCATTTTATAGTTTCATTTTCCCTTCCTTATTATTAATGAAAAGGACTAATACACCCCATGGTGAATCACTTAGGTGTATAAATGCTTTATCCTAGTTATATTATAGTATCATATTTATTTTTTCAAGTTAAGAAGTTTCTATTAAATATGGGTCCTTTTATATTGGAAAATGTTATAGAACAAGTTTGATTAAGAACTGAACCTATTAAAAGTGAATAATACTTGGAAATTATTTAGGGAACACATTAACATATTCCCATTTCTGGGGAATGTCATCAAGGCTCATATTTCCCTAGTCTAAATCATGGGATTGAGGTGTTCTTCCACATGAAGAAATAATATCTATACAAATGAGTTTCTTCCTCCTCCTTACACTTGTATAGAATCAGAGTGTGGTTTGTGACCCGGAGGGTGATTTACTTATCCCCATAATTTATGTTGGATCTATAAAATGAAATCCAATCTATACCTAAAATAGTTTCAAATTACATTAAAGAGTTTATCACAAGTTTTTCATGGAAATTACTCGCAAAAATATTATCATGGGTGAAATTTTATTCATGGAATGAAATAATTACCCCATTTTCCTATTTTCACTGATATCTCAACATCTAGGGTTTGAGGTGGTTTTTGAAGAAATATACTAAATTTAAGTGAAATAAAATACTCTATTTAACCAAATAAAATAGTATGATCTCTATTCATGAATGAATTATGGGCATACCGATCACTTCATAGTTTTCAGGTTCCACCTCAAGAGTTGTGATGGTAAAAGCTTTCCCTTTCTCTCTGGTCCATGGATATTTTTTTCATTGGTCATAATCAATAACCCTTATTATAGTGCCTTATTTTACATAGTTTTCTTATTTCATATAGCTAAAACACTGGATAGTATGGAGGGGATTTACTGACACATTCCTTCCATTCACCATATTCGTGGGTCTTTATCATTATCATTCACTATCTAGGTGTCCTTTCTTCCCACATATAAATAATTTGGTTTCCCCATTTAGGAAATTTTTGGGATGCTTCATCCAATTATTTTGAAAAGTGGGGTGTAGGAAATTTTTAACAACATGGTATTTCTCTCACTCGCAAGAATTAAAATCCATTTACTTCTTCCTATCCAGAAACACATTATACTGCTAAGATTTACCAACATCCATTTCAACTTTTAGGGGAAATCATAAAATTCCTTTATAGCTATAAAATTCATGAATCTCTAAATATTTTCATATATTTTGATTTAGAACACTAAAAAGTATTCAACGTTAAATTTAGGGTAAAAGAAAAATATGGACGAGAATTATGAAAGTGTTGTTAAGTTTTCCTTAAATACACTTATGGGACATTTATCCTTTTCATGAGGCTAAAAAAGTCACTCTACATATTATGATGGAGAGTGTAACAAATTTTTTTATCAAAAAACAATTTCCAAAATTATTTCCACTCTATTACTTTGATTTCCTCATTGGGATTTGTATTCTTATATCAAAATCCACCATTGATCAAATTCTTCATCCTAATGATAATCAACCAGCATTACATTATCTTACTCATTGAATTTAATTATCAATAGTATGTTTTAAATGGTTTTTATCCATTGTTACATGGTAATAGGATGATAATATCCATTAAAATTTCGAGGCCTTTCTAAAAAAATGTCCCAATTACAACTTTCTATTTCTTAGTGGAATGTGGGTTTACCCTTTAAATCAAGTTTCCATTAAAAATTTAATATAATTAAGTTATTATTTTCATAAACTTCATATATCCTTCTGACATTAGGTTGGGATAACATTTTATTAGTCATCACATAACCTGTAACATTGTTTGTTGACTCAATTACTTTTATTTATAACTATTGAATAAAATAAAGGTAATACTATGGATGATAAATTTAATTCTATTAAAAACATATAATGGAAACTATGAAAATGGAAGGGATAACTCATAAATTACTTATATTCCATATCCTATTAATTATTAGGTTTCAATATATGTTCCCATTATCTATTTCTATGCATTAAATTTCATAAGAATTTCCCTCATTCATAATGGTTCATAAAGAACTTGTGAATTTACCAAATTATATCCCCTAGGAGTGTCAAACTATGTGTGTAAAAAGTATAATTTGTTATGAACTAGATGACTATCATGTTAGAACCCAATGAACCCCTTTTGAGGTATTTACCACTCAGTACATATTTTCTAGATCCTTATCTAATTTTAGTAAGCAGACATTGATTTTATTGCATGGAAACCACTCGCTCTATTAGTTTTAAAAAAATAGGTATATTTTCTATGTTTAGTTTTATCCCAAATTAAGTCAATATATTATTATAATCTGAATATAATAAATTAATCAGACCTTTCTCAAATACCAAATATGACAAGCCATATATTTTATACATTTTATTTAATAAATTCTTAAATAATGATAAACATAATATAGTCCTAAAATATCAAGAGGCATATTTTATTTGGGTAATTAGATATATAATGAAATAACATGAAATAGGTATATAATTCAATTATTTAAATCTCAATAACATTTCCACAAATTCAATTAATCTTCTAAAACAACAAGGGATATATTTGGGATGTGAATAAAAAAGTGGTGAGTTATAAAGCCCAGTAAGGAAATAATCAAAAGAAAACCTGATGAAAGTAATATATATGAGTTTATAGGAATATAATGGTTATATAAATGTTTTATAATTAAAAACATGAACATAAAATCATGATATATAAGATCACATCTAGAAAACATATGATGTTCCCACACATAAAACAATATATCAGTAGAATAAGTCAAGGATAACCACAAAAATATCATAACATAGTGTTATTAGGTTAAAATCACATGCACCGTGCATTTTTTCTCACGAGTTAAAAAAACTACCCAATGCATTGGAGGGATATATAATTCTTGTCCCACCCAAAACTTTCATATCATTTTCATTAATTTGTGTGAAATATTGATTAAAAACATAAGAATGTCTTTCATCGCTTTTAATCCGATAAATATAGGGTTTTGTTTCATAAATGGAATTCCCCGTTAAATAGAGGATATTTTATTCTATGTGAGTACCCTTTAGTGGATGTTGGGATTGGTGTTTACAACACAAATGTTTGGCAAGTAAATCCTAGGATAATTTTGGATACATAACTAGTGAACATAATGATTCATAGAAGGGTCTAATGAGACTAAAACATGATCATTCATAAATTTGTAAGTATAATGACAATAAAGGGATTTTTAAAAACATATTACAATATGAAAAAATGTAAATAAAAGGAATATTTCAAAGAAATTTCTTGAATAAAGAGGAGGAGGATAGAATCCCTCTCCTTGGGAGTGCGCTTCTAAAAGATTTGAAGGATATTCTTAAGATCCTAGGAATAAATTGGGAATAATTTAAAGAGAGAGGAGAGGAACGTAATGATAAATGATTTTTGAGTTATTATAAATGGGACATTGGGTGGATAATTATAGATAAATAGATAGCAATTCATTATTAATTTATGTACATAGGTTTTAGAATATAATTTATAAAATTATAAAAACTAAAAAAATTCTCATGGTTTTTCCCATGATATCTACCAAGGAGGAGTTGTATTAAGTATAATAGTAGGATAATAACCGAAATACATTAAATAATTCCATTTATTATGAGTTAGTTTTTCCTGATCAAAACCAATTGATTTTAAAACCGGAAAATTAAATATATGTTTGGAGGTTACATTTCAGGTTGTGAAATTTATCACATGACATCAAATACACCTTATTTTAACTGGGAAGTATATTATAGTTTTAAATCCATTTTTTAGTATTTATTACATCAGTTTTGGGCAATTATGATGTTTTAAGGAATACTATATATTTATACTACATTTTATTTTTACCCATAAATTTTACTATCCCAGAAAATAATGAAAAATTAACCTTTGGATAATTTTTATATACTAATTTCATAACTAATATTTGTCTCACAAAAAAAAATTTCTAAATATAATATTCTACAATTTTAAAAAGTATTTATATTTACTATAAAATAGTAGTTGTTACAATAATAATCATATTTTGACTCATATAAAAATCACATTGGACTTCATTAAATTAAATTATCATTGATATTTCAGAAAATATTATTTAATAGTATTATTTCATGAAAAAAAGTTTCCTACATTTTTTTGAATTTATCAAATGTATTATTATAAGTAAAAATATATATTTCCCAAAAATACAATTTTAGATTCTTCTTATAATTTTTTTTTATCTTTATGAGTATATAGTCATATAAATATATATTAACAATTAGAAATGGATAAATATTATCATTATTTTATTAAAAAATGAAAAATCTTACTTCTAGGTTCTTTATACATAATCCCTTATTACACCTATTTATACCCATAGGGTAAGACGTGCAATAGTGGTACATTCTTATGGTGGGTCAGAGAACATGTTTTGGGTCATGATCTTAATAATATTGAAGTTATCCTATATTAGGTTTTACTAATGTTTTAGTTGTTTTATCTTATATTATTATTGATAAAGGGGAAATCCTAGTGATTTCATCTATATTTGAAGCCCTAATAAATGGGCTCCAAAGGATATGATCCTACTGGTTATGGCTATAACTTCTTATATCTATGTCAACTAGAATTTATCATAAACCTTAATATATAATACCAATAATCGTAGTTATAAAATGGCTATATTGAAAATTTTTATAATGATTAATGTTATTTTAAGACCAACTGATAAATAAAAGGAATTTTTATAATGGTATAAATTAAAAAAAAGGAAATGTAGTGCATGTGTTTTCCTATAAAAAATTTTCAAAATAAGGAATCTATTAGTAAAAAATGAAATCTAATTTATAAGTGTTTTCATCATTATATAATGTTTATTGTAGATATTACTGGACACTACATTGGTGGATCTTAGTGGTACTTAGAGGTGGTAGTAGTGTCTTTTGTTTTTTATGGATTTTTTTCTTCATGGATACCTATTCACTATTATTTTTTATGTTAGTATTTTATCATGGGTTTTTAGAGAGTGTAACTTACCCATTTAATCATGATCAATTCCAAATTTTATTACAAGATTAATCATATTTGTGAGTTTAATGGGAACCCCCACATCAATCACCAGACCCCATGTTTTCATTAAAAACCAAAAACTGATAGAAAAAAAAATTATAATGTTGAACACTAAGAAAACTATCACTAAATTAATAAAAACATATAGAAAATAATTTTTTATATCCATAATAAGAGTTTTACAAAATTAATATTTATCTAAAAAATATATATAAACACCAAAACAATATCTTATGCCATAGAAAAGTTGAAGGCAAGGAACCAACTATAAAAGTTTCATATTAATCATTTTCAGTCTATATTCTAGTGTATAATTATTGTGATTATCCCCTAATAATGACATTAATGTTCATTAATATATCTGAGAGATCATAATATCATTAATTGAATTATATAATTCTAATTTTTCTTTTATGTCCATCTACATTCATTCCCAAAATTTCGTCATATTTCTATAACTATACTATCTTGAATAATAGAAAACATTATTCGACTAATGACTAAATGAATGTAAAATATCACATTGAACCACTAGCCAAAAATTCTACTTAAAAGTTATCAAAGTGTAGTTCCAAATAGTAGAAAACATTCCCAAAACAATATCTACAATACATAACTCAAAATGAACATTCTATACCAAAACAACCATCAATATCTGTCATCAATAATCAATCTATAGAAAGAATGGAATATCTGTGTCATACCATTTAATTATAGGGTATGATGACCATAGATAAGGAATTTTATAAATATAAATATTAAACCCAAGATAATAAATAATCCCTCTTTATGAAACTCTCTCATTATTATTTGTCTGTAATAATACTGAGGATAGATTGGTATTTCCATGATAAATATTTTAATTAATTATTAGTATGGATATTAAGAAGACATTTTGTGGATATGAATAAGAAATGAAATACCATTAAAAGTAATCAAAAGTAAGTGATGTGTCAAAGAACTCCAGAAACCTCCATTCCAAGTGAGTGATCATCTAGTGTTTTTTAGTTTCATCGGGTCACTAAGGGACCTATAGTTCCATCATCATATACTACTCTTGTAGAGATAAATCATCCTCCCTAGAATTTTTATCCTTGAGTTCCAAATCAGAGTCCTCGATTAATTTATCATTACTAACTATCATTTTATATGAGAAATGGGAGGGAAGAAACTCAATTTTTAGTGGTCCTTCTGAAGGCCCTCCCATACTTTAAGAGTCAATAACCTTGATAGACCCCTCCAAGGTTTAAATCCATATCTCCTTAAATCAAAATTCCTTTCCAACTAACCATAACATCATGGGTTTTGGGAGTTAGGAATAGTATTTATAATGTCGAGGTTACTTCCTATTTCATTGATAATAAACCACCTTATTCTACTCTACATTAGCTACTAAAAATTACATTGAGGTATATGTTATTTTTTTCATTTATTCTTTCATGGAACCTGATATTTTAAGGATTTATCAAAAAATCCTATTCATATTCACTTGAAACTTGTATCCCACCTTCTGGGTTAGAGTTCAGAGCATCTACTAACACCTTCATGGAGACATGGATTTTCTTAGAAGTAAAGTAATTGTAATGTATTTTCTTTCTAGACGCCATCACCCACAATTATCTTTATCTATAAAATCTTAATTTAAATGTTCAAAGAAATTATAATGACTGAAACATGAATGATATCCCTACTCATAAGTAATTTGACAGACATTATCAACTTAAAAGTGTAGTTTATAGGTATAAGATTAATCATGACCACTTTCAAATTTTTCTAGTACTGTTGAGGTCTTTAAACCAAAATAATCATAAAACCGGCCAAAACATGAAACACTATAGTTTCACTGATTTTATTTGGAGATTGTTTGCCTCCATGGAAAGGGTCAACTCAAAAGGATTACATGTATCTTCTTTTCACCTAGGGGGTTTCTCTAGTAGTTAATGGATACTATTCTAGGGGATTTACTAACTCCACCCTCATAATAGAGAATATATTTTTTATAATGAAAAATGGGGTTGTAGCATCACCACTAGGATAAGCACCAACAATCATAGTGGATGATTCCTTTATTATCAATATTGCAATTAACATTTGAAAATATACCTCATGTCAAGACTCAATCTCTTCAAAGTAGATAGTGTTTGTTGAACCTATTTGAGGGTATACATGTTTTGGATTTGACCAACTCTCTAGAGTATCTATTTCCATTTGATTCAATTACTCACTATTGAGAAGCCAATATTTTCCATCTTCTTGAACACCTTGAGACCTTTGACAAGGATCTTGTGTATTGTATCTATGCCAATAACAATAATTGTATAGGTTTATCAAAAATTCTTATTAGATCAGCTATTAATATCATTATTCACCCTCAAACATAATCTTAACTATTTTCAGAGGGGCCATGAATGCTCCATCTCAACATAGATACAAAGTATAATTTTTTGTTTTAATGTAGAATTTCAAAAATAATTACATATGAAGAGATGAAAGGAAATATTGATAGACTGGAGGAGTACCATGTTCTGGAAGTGAGAAGGAAGTCCTATATTTTGACAAAACAATCTTCATGGTGGATGATTCATGATTCGTTTGTAGGTAAAATGACTATCGAAGAAGGGGGAAATGAAATCCTCAATCAGACCAACCCGATCTAGAATAGGTTATCAATAGATCCTCCTCATCGGAAAAACATATGAGGATGTGATATGGTCCTAGTTTCCCAATGGTATATTATTTCCTTAAACCCTATTATCCATGCATGGATTTTTCAACGACATTGAAATGAGTAATTCTTTAAACAAACCTAGACACCAAGGTCATGGAAATATATAATGTAGCCTATGGGAACATCTTTATAGAGACCAAGACCACCGTTTGAACATAAAAAATTGTAGGGAAATTTGGTGATATCTGAATCCTAGGGAATTCTAATATCCACTTCACAAGAGTATAGTAAATGATTACCACAACCTTCTCCCTACGATACCAACTGAAATTATCACCAAATAAGGGTTAAGACCCCCCACCCCTAGGGAAGAAGGAGAATTATCTACCTCTATCATCACCAATTAAGAAAATATATGATCACCCCCTTCCTTCTCATAAGATCTATAAAATATTATTGTACTAGATATATGTATGCAGATATTATAGGTTATGTTATGAATTATATATATTAGATGGTTTTTTTAATTGTAATTCACATTTATTATATCTAGTATAGATATGGGTTTTGTGTACATGTGTATTATGATAATGAATCCATTAATGGGTGTTATTTCTTGTCAGTGATAGCCCCTATCCCATATCCTACTGAAGGTAGTATTGGGGATGAATTCCTTACTTACCACCATTTTGGGTGGGTCTCTGTGGGTTCATTCATATCGAAGTGGTATCTGAGAATAGATTATCTTGTGAAAAAATGTTTGGAGTCAGTTTTTTATGAGGATTGGTTTTTGAATTTAGAGTGATGGGGTTAAAGGGTATTGAGTTTAGTTTAAAACTATGGAACGAGATTTTGGTGTGATGGATGATGTATCCATTCACATAACCACATTTTTTACTATGTACATTGGGGTGATAGTTTTAAGGAACGTATTAATGGAACCTCCAAAATATTGGACATGGTAATTGACTTACATTTCCTTCCTGAGTCAGCTCCCTTGAATTGATTTATTAATCAATTTCCATATAATTAAATTATGGTAAGATATTATATAGATATCTAACTAGTATATTGAGGAAGGGTTGTGACATTATTATTCTAATGATTGATCCTCCAATCAATTACCAGATGATAAATGATGATTCTATTTAGGGACTATATAATGAGGTTTTACACTGCGAAGGCAGTGAGTAGTTCCCCCACTAATTATGTAGTGATCTTACCCACCTCTCATTGTGAAAGATGAAATTTTATCACCTATCATGTAGCTGATTATTCTAATGGGGAAGGATGAGAATGTGTGTAGACAGAATTTTTTCCTTGGGTTCTAGAAATAGGTACCTCCTAGTTTATAAGTTTCACATTTCCCTTATATAACTAAGGACTATATTGGGTTGATGGTTTCTATAATTCACCATTATTAGATTAAAATTGATCAAATGGTTGATCTTTCTACAAGTCTTCTTCATGGTGTAGTGAGTCACTAGTAGTCCATGAAAATCTAGATGGATCGTTATGTTCCCCTTCCTAGGAGTGAGTTTTAGTGTCATTTTCATGTGAATTTTTGTCCTGATATGTTTAGGTATATGTGTATCTAGGAGTTGTTAGAGTAACAATAGTTCAAAATGTAAATTTTTTAGTAAATATTAGGAATCACTAATTGCATTTATTTATCCCTTAATATGATCCACATGGTTACTTATATACATGAAACCTTGAGATAACACTCCATAAATACATACATGTCATTATTTTTTCCTCTATATCCCCATCTATGTTGGTGTTCTGGAGTGATCCATAGGGATGGAGATATTCATTGAAGAGGGGAATAGGTTTAAGGTTCCGGTAATGATCATCATAAGTATATTGATTATCTATTGAAAGATAGTGATAGGCATGAAATTCTTGATATAGGAGGAATTGGCAATCATCATCTCATATTAAATGATAAACAGCTTAGAGTTTGAACAAGAGATCCATTTAGTCAAAGGATATGTATTGTTATTCTTATAATGGATAATTCCATTTGAATAATGACTTCCTAACCCATTATGATGTAATGGGTAGTCCGAAATTTGATGGACCTCTATGTCATAGGAAACAATATTACCATAGACCTCCTAAAGATATTTTATGTTGTCTTTAGGGTGGTGGATTTGGAAGGGGAGATAGTAGTGCCCTAGGAGGAGAAACGGGAGGAGGATACTTGATTCACATTCACGAACACCACTCCCATCCCATCCAAGACATGATAAGAGGGATGGTGATTAACTGAACAACAAAATATTGTTGATGGATGGTTAGGATACGGTGGAACCGGACATAATTTGAGGTATGATATATGTCTTCTCTACGTTGGCACCCATACTCGTTGACACCCACACAATCTATTGTCACATTGTTTCATCCCTTTTTTGATACCTATATATTATAGTATAGCTCACATCCTTAATCATGTGTCTAAACACACCCACATGATGAAATACCATTCACACCCACATATTTTGGTGATAAGAGCTTGTTCTCAGTGGAAAGAGGGTTCCATCTAACCTCATGGTTAGTGTAATGAATATGTATTACGTTATCCATGGTATATATTGTTTTTCTATAGTAAATTCTCAAATACATTTCTACTTTCATATATTGTTGTGGTTCTAAGATAATGGATCAATATTCTCTTTCATGGGAAAGTGGGAAAATTAGTCAAGAAAAATAGGGTGTGTGTGTAGGATGTTGTGTAAAATCACCCACCAGAAGGAAGGTTTGGATTGATGTGTAGTAGATGCCATAGATTATTAGCTTCCTACAGAGGTCTAGGATTACACATACTATTTTTTCATGATTTTTTTAGGATTTACCTCTCATCAAGTGGTTGAATACTACATTAATATCTACACATGTGATATAATTATACCTTACACAATATATTAGATGACCCTACCTGAGCTCATTGGGATAAAATTATAGTCTGAGGATATTATAAAAAAAGACTTTAATTAGACCTATTGTGTCCCCTAAGGTGAATTTGTTGTTTGGGATGAAGGATAATTGGATATTGGGGATAATAATAGACTTATGCCGCCTGAATATGGTCAAAATCAAGTATATGTACACTCTACCAAGTATTGATGACCTATTCGAACAAATAAACAGAGTGAATTAGATCTTGAAGATTTGTCTCTACTATAACTATGACCTACTTTGGGATCCAGTGGATGATATCCTGATGATTTGTTTGATATGTATCTATATTAATTATGATTTTTTAGAGATCTCCTATAGTGTATCAAACATACTAATAGTTTTTATAGGCCTTATTGAACAGATCTTTTGACCCTTCTTGGACTGGTTCATGGCGTTACTCAGTAAATTCATCCATGTATATTCAGCATTGAAGGAAGAGAAAACTAATTATTTGAGGATTGTATTAGATGTAATTCATGACCCTATATATATAAAAATATCTAAAAGATTTATTTTTAGATTCAATAAGTCAACATTATTAGGTAATAAAACATAAAGGGTAGAGTAGATATAGGACCAGTGAAGATTGAAGAAGTTCTAGTATAGAAACCCAACCTATATATACATAAATAATACATTATTCAATTATTTAATGAGTATATATCACAAATAGTTTCAAAACTCATTGACTGATAGGTTAGTGTATTGAAAATCATCCACATAATCATTATAATCTATAATCATTAAATAATTATTGTGATCCTACATACCCTCTTATAGAAATCTCATATGATATAATCATATTCATAATGTGGGGAATGAAAACAAAATAAAGGAGTGATCTCGAACACACAGTAAGGGAAAACATTCAATATGTTATCAATGGTTAGATCATAAGAATACAATAAAACATGGTCATGGAAAAAAATTATTATCAAAAAGAACAAGTAATAATAATACTTTGTCATAATCCATGATTTAATTACATGTAAACACAAATGAATAAACCTATACCATGGAAACATTTTGTGTAATCATGAGATAATAAACATGATTTATGTATAATAATCATAGGAATAAATAAATATGCAATTTAATATAAACAAATAATTTTTGTATTCACATAATAATAATATTTTAGAATTATGAAAAGACAAAAAAGTACGGACCACAAGTTGTGAATAAAAATACACACATGCTTCATGTTGTGAACAAAAACAAATTCCCTTACTTTATATTTTGAAAAAAATGCCAACACTTCATGTTGTGAGAAAAAAATTCCAATGGTTCATGTTATAAATAAACTAAATCATCATGGTTCATATTGAGAAAAATAAATTCTTTTACTTCAAGTTGTGAATGAAAAATTCCCACACTTATTTTTGTGAGAAAAAGTATGACCACGCTTCATGTTGTGAAAAAATAAAATTCTGATGCTTCTTGTTGTAAAAAAACAAAATTCTCATTCTTAACCTATTATTATCATGAGACATAAATCCCCAACCAATTCATTATAGGGTGATTTTGGACCACACCCATCATCATCCAAACAAATTTTTTCTAATTTTGAAAACAATCATACACATATTTTAATGAACTCGTGGAACATGAATGGGTTTCTTAAACTTTTCAAAAACATCTTATACCATGAACATAATAAATCATATAATATTATAACTCTCATTATCCAAAATAAATTGTATCATAATAACATATAATTTGATATCCAAATTTTTTGTTCATAAAAGATAAAACTTTGAGGGTAAATATAAGTGAAAATGTAAATTTTTTCCAAAAGACCTTTTAAAAATTGATGTATAAATTACTTTTAAAAAATCATAGAATGGGAAGATAAGGAATTCAGAATCCTTATTTAAAAATAAAATATCCAGGAAAAGACATATGGTTTCAAAAAATAAAAGTTCAAATAATTTGAAATCGTTTACTTTTAAAACATTATTTAATAATGGAGATATGAAAAGTTCAAATAATGTTCAAAAAAAGGAAGACCAAACAGTTTGAAGTAATTTAATTTTTTTTCAAATAAATTAGTAAAGTAAATAATAAAAAGACACAATGTTTTCAAAAATGTGTAGGAAAATACTTTTAATACTTTTATATTTAAAAATAAAATTTAACAAATTAATTATAAAAAATCATAAATGTTATCTAAATAAAATATGGAGTGGATGATAAAACTTTTTATTTTAAAAATATGGAATTTTTTTAATATTTTTAACTAACCATGTTGAAGACCCACATTGCTAAAAATATAGTGAAACCTTTTCATTATAATGAATAAATGGGAATAAAATAATTATTGGAGACAAAATAAATTTTCATTTCCATGTGGGAAAGGAGAAAATACTTGGGATGTGAAAACATTAATATGGAATAAAAACTAATTTAAATGAAATTATAATTATTCTTAACAAAAATACATTTTAATGAAAAAATATAATCTTAAAGGTAGAATAAATTTCTGTGAAACATTATATACCCTGAAAATGATGTGAAAATACAACTTAACGTCATCATTAGGTATAATACATGAATCATGAAATATTATATTCAAATAAATATTATAATGATCTAAGAAAAATATTTTAGACACAAAACCCCCTTATAGACTTTGTATCATTGGAATAAAAAACCCATGAGATGCATACCATTAAATAGAAAAATAAATATTATTATTTCATGATAGGAAATTAAAATAAGCTATTATTTACACCATTTAAAATTAAATATTGTGTGTAGTTTAAACATGACTCAATGAATTCAAAATTGAGACAAAGAAACCCACACGACTTTAGTAATTTTAATAAAAAGTCATTGGAAGCTTAAAGATAATAAAGTTTTATAAATCCCATATATTAAATAATTTTTTATTATAAAAAATAATTTTCATTTTATAAACCATATAAATAAGAAATTTTTTCATAACATTAAATCATGTCTCAAGCAATAGAAATTGAGACGAAACAGTTACCATATTTCCATAAAAAGTACATCACACTTCAACCACGTGTACAAAAAAATAACTAAATTAATTTAAAATTATAGAAATTTATAATAAATATTACCTTTTTATAATACTTATTAAACCTTTTTTATGATGATTAATTTAACTAGTTATATTATATTATGACCATATAGTGTTAATAACTTTACCTGTTTTGGGAATGTTTAATAATTTTATATCATTAACCAACAGTAGATACATAGTTAATTATTGATATATAATTATATATTATGTAATATATAACTTATATTTATTTAATATTTTATTATTTCATTCCATGTGTGTTTTGGTCATGTTAAGTGAAAACCTAATTGATAACATCTTACTTTGGTGATTTTAATGAATGAAAATGGTACTTTAATAATAACTTACATACTTAATATAACATTTCAATAAGAATATTACAATAATTATTTTTATTATTATATTATAAGAAAATTATTTTTTATGTTCCCGTAGTCATCCATAATATGTTTTTATATCATCATTCTTGTAGCGGTTAAACTGAACCAATCTTGAACACGCTTTAACTCGATTGGTCAGTGTGGTTATAGAAATGTTTATTTTGTCATATATCATTAAAATAAAATAATAATGATATTTATTTTTATTTTTTTATGAAGATGGAACTGTATTTGAATATTTTTGGATAAATAATGAAAAACTAGAGGAAAACTAAAAAAATATTAATATAGGCGGTAATCCACGGACAAAAACGGTTGATATTCCATTATTTTTATTTTTTGATGCCAATGAATAACTAATGGATATACCCTTAATATAAAAAAATACTATTATACAAAGGATACATAAAGCCTTATTTTATTATTGTGATAAAATATTTGGAAGAGTATTTTTAAGAAGAAAACATAGGGAGTAGAAAACAATTTTTATGGAGACATGAGTATTCCATGGAACATCCATTTACAATGAAGGGATTAGGCTAACTGTGAGTGCAGAAGGGATTTTTTTTATTATATTGAGTTATAATTATATTAAAAAGAGATAGTTTCATGGATAAATTATAAGGGTATGTGCGTGTTTGAAAGGTTGTAGGTGATCTAATTTTATAAGGGAGGATAAGGTCACATTTGGAAACACCCTTTATAATTTGTTAATTCCATAACACTATTACAATGTAAAGGGATCCAAATTTTCAAAATGATGGATTTTATTGAATAATTAGGTTGGTTAATAAATCTAAAAAATATTTTTTTACATAGATATTACATCTTTTTAGATGAATATTCTATACATTACACAAACACACCATTGATGACCGTAATAGTATAGTGTCATTAGAGATAGCGACACAATATTATAATTTTGTTAAAGATCCTCAGAATATCCCATAAATCTCTTCCCATTTAGTACTCTTCATAAAAATGTCATGTTAAAACCCATTCTTCATAACCTAGGGAATAGAAACAAAAGAATGGGTGAGAACAGATGCCCAGTAAGGGGAGAAATGGATATACCTAATCCTAACATGAAAATGAGTGTATAAGAATATGATCATAACATTTGAAAACCATAACCTACAAATAAAAGAACATAATATTTAGTCATGTTATAAAAATTGGATTTTTATAACACATGAATCATTATGGAATCAAATAACATGAGTCATGAGAGGTTAACAATGGAATGAGACATAATATTATGGCATACATGTGAGAATATAAAATTGTGAACATGTATAAAAATATATAGGCTCACTCATTAAGTTAAGGAAATTAAATGATGTCCTGGAATGGACATATTAACATGAAACCAGTTCTATGAAAAACATTATGTATATTAACGATAGGTCCATGCATAAAAATTTGAATAGATAATCAGGTTCGCACATATCCTTGGGAACATATAATCAGGTAAAAAATGTCATGTGAATATGTAATCAGGTTTATGCATAACATTTTGAACATGTAATAATGTTCACACAAAACAAATTTACTCATTATATATCCTTTTTTACTCAATTATTTTTAAGGAGATATATGTATCACTCATCACATAATGAAAATCATACATGTGTCTTCCATACAATGATAAAAAATTCATAATATCATAACTCATAAAATTAAATGGGTTTCATAAACATTTCATTATATCATAACCTGTTGAAAAAAGAAATGTTTCATAATCCTTTCATCATTTCCTCATAACAAAACCCATAGAAAAAACAAGTGGGATTCATAATAATTTAGTCATGGTAAAGCCCATGGAATGGGAAATTATTTCTTAAAAATCATTTCATGATAACCCATTCTTTAAAAGAATAAAAATTTTATCCTTGGATGATATCCCAAGAAGAGAATAAGATACATCAATGGATTTCATCTTATATGGATAATGATTTTAAAATACAAGTTTGAATATTTCTTGATGACTATAACATTTTTTTGAAAATTATTTTTTAAAACTAAAAATTAATACAACATTTCTGAAAGTACATTTCAATGAAAATAACCTTGAAAACCTTTAAATGAATCTCTAAAAAATTAATTTTCATAACAGCTGATAATTTCATTCATGTCATACATGTTAAAATAAATATCAATTTCACATTTTATATAAATTCCAAACAATAATTATTTGGAAAATGATAAGAAGATTCATTTCATAAGAATTTTTAAAAGAATAAAACATTTGTAAATATTTATTTAGTAAATAATTTTAATTTTTCTAAAAAAAATTGAAGGAATTTTTAAAAAACATGGTTTTTAAAAAAACGGTGTTCAACCAATGAAATAAATAATGATGATTTTTCTTAAAAACATTTTCTCAATTATTTTAAGAAAAATAATAGTAGAAAAATGGAACTATAACTTGAAAATATCTTATGTAACTCCCTAACCTGAGAAGCCATAATTTAGTGCATTATTTTAATATATTGGAATGATTATAAATAATCGAATCCTAAAGTATTTAATAGGTTACTAGTTTTGGAAATTGAGATTATATACATGAACATTACATTACAATTCATAACATAAAATACAACATATATAATGCTTTGAGAAATCTAATATTATCCAAGGTTAACCCTTATGAAAAATTATAATATAAATATTGGCATACTGGGAAAATAAATCATATGAAATGGGTGAGATTAGATGCTCATTAAGGGTAAATAATACCATGGAAGATTTCATAAATAAGAATAAACTTATAAGTTAGGTTATAAAACTAAAACAGAATCCTTTTAAACATAATCTTGAGCATAATATGAAAATAATATATCAAATAATGCAATTTAAAAATTCATATGTATAATCTACTAGTTGAATAATCACATGTAATATCAATAACTAGTCTCATAATGAGGGGATTCAAAATGTCAGACATCTGAATCATACCGTTGGGGCCTCAACTAAGACATATAAAAACAAATGGTTAATGCCTTTTCCAAATCCATAACTTAAAATAAATGGGTAAGGCCTCATTGAAGTACATATCTAGTTTTCCTCATGATAGTTATTGATGAATCAAGGATATTCTATTAACTGGTCCCCAAGTCAGAGGGATTTCATTAACTGGTCCCCAAACAATCACTTACTATGTCTAACGCATTCTTCATTTGAAAAGGGAGAAACATAACCAACATAAACATTTGAATTAGAACTAGCATACCAAATGATAATGCATTAACCACAAACCATGAATTGTATCAAAATAGAACATACATAGTCAAACATATCATAAAACCTTCAATATAATATGGTAGACTTTATCATAAAAAATAAACCTCGATTAAGAATAAAATACATCAACGGATGTTGACATAGATGAAAATAATATTATAAAATAAATACAAATTTCTTGAGAGAATTTAACTTTTTCGATTTAAATCTTTTAGAAGACAAATAATTTTTAAAGAAAAAAATTATTTTTAAAATAACCTTGTAATCACATAAGGGAATCTTTAAAATGATAAGTAATCATGATGGAGTAAAAATATGATCAAGCTGCATAAGTTAAAAAAATTCCTTCCTTCAAAATTGTCATAAAGTACCTCATTTAGAAAACCACAAAGGATTCATTTAATTTTTTTTATAAAAGGTAAAAAAGGAGAAAAAAATAAATAATTGTATAAGAATAGTAATAAAATTTTGAAATTTTTTTTTAAGAAACCTGTACATTGATGATAAATATTCCCCATAAGATACTTACAAATAAAAAATCCCAAATAAAAATGAGATTGTGAAATTAACCCCTACCTCATAATTTCCATTAATTGGATGTTAATTAAAATCTCATAAAATGTTTTAAAATGTTATATTAATTTATACCATAACTATATACATTATTTATGATATCATATATCATTCATTTATGAGATTATGTTACCCATTTAGTAACAATTCAATGTTAAATCAATGCTTTGGGTTATAACTGATTTGTTAATAATACATGTTTTGACTTTTTATTCTTCATCCTATTACATATATCATGATTTAATTACTTAAATAACTAAAAAAATGATTTATATATCATATATATTCAGCATATATATATATATATAATATATGTAATTGAATACATTGTTCATGGAAATAGTTGGTCCAACATAGGTATGAACGTTGTTTCCTTTTTCTTTTCATATACAATGGAAGAAAGTAAATGGGATATATAAATATATATCTACATATATAATTCCATTATAATTATTATGTCATATATTTCATACTTAATCATTATATATATTTTTACAATCATCCTTGAATGGTTAATGTGGGATATGTATCTCATCGCGTCGTGGAGACGCTAGGCCATACGTATGCACAAGCGAAAATATCATTCCTTTAATGATAAAGGGGTGATTAAATGGATGGTGTTTTAATTATAAAGAATAAAAATAATTTTATATTTATTATTTATATACATTATATTATCATTACACCCATCCAAGCAATGTGGTAATGAAAAACTAATTACACCGTAGTGTGGAGACGATAATCCATACATACACACGCAGAGTGATATTGTTAATTAGAGAATGTATAAAAGAAGGAATATGGTTTTACCATAATCATAATAACATGTAAAAATAGGAATGATACTGTTTTTATAACATTACTATGGAAAAACATAGGAAGTGAAATTTTAAGAAGAAATGAAATTGAATTGAATTGGAAATATAATTACCTCTTATTCGAGTATCTTCTTTTGATTTTCACCAAAGGAATTCTAAGGTTAGAGTTATGACCAAAGTATGGCCTCAAATATGATGTGATAGAATTTTTTAGGATAAATGGGATGTTTTTTTCATATCCAACGGACTTTAGATGAGTTAATGAAATAGAAGAAGAGGTTCTCTTTTATAAGCGATGAGAGGGGATCTTTTGGAAACTCTAAAACTAGAAAATTTAATATAAATTTATTTTCGTTTTCAAATAGCTTCAAAGTGAGTAATTTGGAGTCTGAGATTAGGATGGTTCTAAATCCTCTCAACCAATAAATTTGGGATATGTTTTGGTCACAATATTGACCTTACCAGTTGGTTGTAACCCTTAGTTAAATAATTTAACTCCTACCATGACTACATGTCTTTTTACACTATAGGGTTAATATAGTTACTATAAAATTCTAAAAGAACCCCAATTGGATAATTTATGACATATATAACATTAATATATTTATTTTTAGGAAATATAGATTTTTATGAATTTTATATCATTTAATAACATATTATTTATTTTAAAGTAGCATTTATGTCAATTTTAATACTATTTATTATTTTTCTTTTTAAAAATATAATTACAATAGTATAACATCTAAATAACACTTCTAATATATATTTAAAAAGTTTAAGTTTTTAAAAAATTCATTAATTTCATTAATTAGGTCAAATTAAAATATGTTAAATATTTTTGATATCCTTTATTTGATATATCAATTAATTAAACAATTACTACATCATTATTATACAATAATTTAATTAACTAATTAATTCTCCGTAAAGTAAAAAATTAAATATCATGATAAAGATAAATTTATATCTTTGAAATGACTATTTATATTTGAATTTTTATTATGTGAAATCCTTTATTAAAAATTATTTAATTATCAAAATTATGAGTATGAAATTTTCATCATATCATTAAAAAAATATTATTAAAGTGGTATTCTATCCAATGTGGCTTAAAAATATCATAATTTCATCCCATAGATGATTTTGGTTGAAACCAACTTATCCAATTAAATTCAAACAAGTTTTAGGGTAAATTTATAATATTATAATGTTGTTTATAACTTTAATTACCTAATTTACCCTTAACCATGGTAAATAAATAAAAATTTACTAAAGTTATTATTCACCATAAAATTTAGTTGATCCAATGAGACTCAAAATATCATACTAATTATATATGTGTATGTTTGATTTTCCAAATTCTACTCATAGGAGTCGTTATTATCGACTGAAAGGGGATAATATTCATTGATTATATCTTAATATTAATGTGTTTAAAATTCCATAAACATCAATTTTATTTTATTTTATAAATTTAACTTCATTTCTCATCACAAGTGAAATTCATGTTTAAAGGGAAAATTTGGGCCCAATTAATCATCTTATTCTAGATATAATTCTAACCCTTATTTGAATTTCATATTTTGGGATATGATTTTTCAGTTTTTTTCGAACATTTTATCTTGTACGATCTGTGTATGAATCCCAAGGGAAGATGAATATTTTTGGGCATGATTTCAAAAAAATTGAGGACAAAGAATCACGGGCCTAAGTCCCATCAAACAGAAGTGGGTCCCACAATCCAATCCTAATGTGTACAAAATTTTAACTGTAGAAATAGAAAAGTATATGTATAATTTCATTAAAATATAGTGAGAGCTAATTTTAAAGTTTTCAAGAAGATAAAGGAATCCCAAGTTGACATTTAAATGGTGGGACATATTTGAACTCCTATAAAGTCATCCCACTAGATCAAACATAACATCAAAACGAATGATCCAATTTCCATATAACTTTTGTAGCTGGTAGAGGAAACATGTAAGAAGATAATTTCCGTATAAAAACCCTTTATATTCATCCATATTAGTTACAAATTAACAGAACAACAAGGGGGATGCATCTAGATGATATTCCTGGTCAATGTTGAAACGTCAAATTTCCCTTGATTTTCTCACCATTTTTTTTACTCTCAAAAATAATGGGGATGGAATGTATTTATGGGGCTAAACCTAAGGCCAATATCTTCCATGTTTTTCCTTTCTATCTAATTTTTTTCTTTCAATTGTAATTTATCGCTTTTATTTTTTAATTGCTTCTTCAATTTCCCCAATTTATGTTTTTCATATCACATTATTTTATTAATAAATTTTATTCTTATTTTTTTATTATTCTTAGTATCACATTGATACCTTTTCCTTAGGTAGTGATTCTATTAACAACAATGATTGTGATAATTGTCACACAACGGTGGAGTGATGTTTATGTCAATGTTTTTTCATCATTCCTACATCCTTAGGTCTACTTCCTGCTTCCAAACATTGAATAACATCAATGGAGGCATAACCTTTTATGGGCTAATAATAGGGAGTTTCATGGGGTTGTATTTAATGTAATTTCTTGTTCATTAATATAAATTTATTATTTTAAGACTTTCATTTGATGAGTTGTTTTCTTCTTTGTCCTTAACAAATATAACCATGACACATTTTGAGTGATAATATGATCCAATTCCTAGAAGTAAGCCTGAAAATGATAATAAAATCGAATTGGAGATTAGCCATGGAATTGAGTAGTGACTGATCGGTGAATGCGTTTGTGTAATTATATTATATTTTGATTCATCTTGAATTAGTGATATCTATGTTTCTATGAAAAAAAATCATCCCATACAAACCAAATGAAATCTTAGTATCGACTAAACTTAATTAATTGTTTCTGACCAAGTAATTATGTGGGGGTTTTTTTACTTTAAATCAAATAAATCTGAATAGTTCGCCACTTCATAACCAAAACCTTAAAAACTCAAGTGTATTTAGGTTTCTTCTTCGGTCCCTGTAGATTAAACCCCTACATGTACTACAATGACTACTTGTAACTTTAGGGTAAATTTGGACATAACCAAGTGCCTAAATTATTTTTAATGTCAATGTGGTGAGAATTTGGGTAAAATAGGTGTCTAAAAGTTTAGTAAGTTTTTATATCTGATTTTAATATAAAATGATTCCAATGACCTACATTGTATTAAAATATTTTATTAATATATTGTGTATTTAAAAATAAATTTAATATATAATTATTTTTTAAAAGAAAAAAATTTGTTTTAACTATAATGAAATATTTTTTTCAATTCATCAAAAAATAAAACATTTCAGAAAAAATACCAAAAAATTCACCCTAAGATAATTTGGATATTTCGTATTCAAATATGAAATGTATTTAGAAAAATAAATTTTATATATTTAATAAATTTTATAAAGCGGTTATTACTATTCCTAACCATTTTTTAAAAAACTAGTTTGATAGATCACAATGCGCTCGAACTCGGTGTTCTATGCAATGTAAGTTGTTGAATTTATTTAAAAAAACATACCATGAAATATTGTGGTATTAAATTTTCCTCTCCTTTAATAAATGGTGTCCTATCAATTTTTTAAATTGAGTTCGACGACTAAGGATTGACTATTCAAAATTCCATTATTGAAATCTCACATTGGAACAAGGGTCAATAAAAATACACGTTAAAATAAATAAAGGGAAGTGTGAATGTTACTAGATATAACCCATACAAGGGTTCCATGTAGAAAAAGATGGACATGAACGAAAAATATAACTATCATGTTTTGATGGAGAGTGATAGAGAACATTATTAGAAGAAAGTTAAAAATCAAAAAGCTCAAAATATGTGATGATATAAGGGACTATATGATTCATATGAACAAGTAATAGGATAAAATTTTTGGATGCAAGATCATTTCCCTATAGTTTCAATATTAATTTACGTCATACACAATGAACATAAGTAATCATACTTACATGTCATGTAGAGTTTCATCATTTATCTAATTTCTATAACAAACTCATCCTTTTCTATAAATGGTAATAAAATTCAAAATATATTCTATTTCTGTTAATCCTATGGGGATCCAAAAATAAAATAACACTTCATATTTCATTCAATTTAAATAAAGAAAACTATGTAATACTAACCAGGACATCACGTAGACCAGTGGTAGGTGATGCACCCTTGTTTCCCTGTGATTGTGGGTTCATGTTTTGTGGCCATATAGGAAGTGACGAGTTGTCCCCTGATCTGCAGGATATCTTTTCTCTAAAATTTTATTATTATAGAATTCAAAAAAAACTATTAATATATTCAGTCATTAAATAAATTTTTTATCCTTAAACTCAATCAATAATATCCAATTTTCAACCCAATACATTAACACCTTAATACTCTTCCAAAATACATATGTCCAAATTTACAGTCCAAAAATTTATAAAGAAGGTCAATAAATTTCTTAAATCTTCACAATATAATATAAACCTCTTTTGATAATCCAAAAATGTGAATACCCCTATCATGTATTCCCTTGAAATATGTTAATAACAACAATTACGATAAAAAACATTGAAAACCTGCTTACATCCTTATTCCTAAAATTGAACATAGGTTATTGGATATACTCCCTAAATCAAAAAATGTTGTAAACTCCATAAATGATGGAATAAACCAATTTTTCAATAGACCATTAATCAATTCCCTGGTAGTCGATAATATAAATTTACATTATCCAAATCAATCATCTCTTTATTCTGACATTATTATCTCAGTATCCGGAACATATTAAGGGTTATTTTCCCTCACCAATATATTTTCCAAAAAATATTAACTTGATACTAAGTTTCTTTTCTTGGTACCATACAATCTCAAATCCTTAATTAAATAGTACTATAGTACAATCCTTAAATATCCTATATTTCTTATATGCAATAGTTAATTTATTAAATACTAAATTTACATAATTCTTGAATCCCAACATAAGAACATTAATTATTCCTCTTCATCCATGTAAATAACATAATTTTTACCAAAATCCATTTTCCTAATTTTTGGTATACTCTTTTCATGCATGAGACACTAATTTTTATACTATCCTATCATGTTACAATTGAAGCATTGGACATTAGAAACCTTTTTCTTATACTTGCAATCCTAAAATAGTTTTATTTCTCTCCACACTTTTAGAAAACTCCCTTACCTTTTAAGGAAGTACCTATGTGATTATTCCTATAATTATTACATGTGGGAAAATACAACATTCTCTTCTTCCCTTTTATCCATATTTTTGGCATCTATCCTCTTATTCTCATGCTTCCCTCTAAAGCCATAATACTTATTGTAATCCTTACATTCCCCGTTATTAGATGATACAATTTCCTCATATTATGAGAATGTTAGGGAGACTATTTCATTTTGAAATATTGTCTTAGGACCATGAAAGGTACAATCTTTCATACTCTTCAGATCACGTACATCAGTGATGTTTACATTCTTTCTAGTAGGTTCCATTTTTAAATGCAGACATAAACTAGATTAAATGATATCATAACGTATAATCCAAAAACTATATAAACTTTTAACATAATTAGAAACATTTATGCAAATCTAATATCATAAACATGGTTTCTTTAGGGTCAAATTAACTTTAAAATCCTACATAATGGTTTATAAAGGGAATGTGAATTTTCCTAAGCATATTCCTCTAGGAGTTTCAAACCTAGTTCATAGTAAGGCATGTGGTCGTGTAGCAAGTTACCCCAAGTTAGGCCATAGACACCTTGTTTGAGTTATTACACCTAGGAACATTTTTTCTAGAACCGCTTCAACTTGTAGTATCCAGAGAGGGCCGTTTTTTCTAGGAATATTCACATAATATTTGCCTTTCTAAAATTCCAATGCATTCTTCTATACTTATACTCAAATCTGATCTTAGGGTTATGTTCCCTAATATATGATTTATAAATATAGTTTTGAATAATAATTCCAAACTTCCTTTGATACCAATTGAAAATCCTGAACCCTAGAAGCCCAAAGTTGGTGAAATATTTTATTATATTGGCATGATTATAGAGAACCAAATCCCGAAGGATCAATGTGTTTAGGATTTTTTGATGGCTAGATTACATACATGAACTTTGAATTAAAATTAATAACATGAAATAAAATATAGACAATTATTTGAGAACTTGATTGTTTTTCCTAGCTTAACCCTTCATATCAATCATAATACACATATTTGATTAGTGTGAAATAAAACATTAAAAAGGGGTGATCTTAGATGTTATTAAGGGTAAATAATACAGTAGAAGCTTTATTTTATAAGCATAAAATTTTATGGAAATGTATAAAACTAAAACACAGTCCTTTTAAACAAAATCATAAGAACAATATAGAAATAATAGATAAAATAATTCCATTTAAAAATTCATATATATATTCTACTAGTCGAATAATCACATGTAATATCAAAAAAAATCTCATAATGAGGGGATACAAAATGTCGGACATCTTAAAAATACCATTGAGGACTCTGAAAATACATCTGAAAATAATTTTATTAGTCCTTGATCAAGATTATATCTTAAAATAAACAGGAAAGGCCCCAGCCAAATCCATATCTATTTTGTTTCATGAGACCTACATATGCATCGAGGGGCTTTCATTAACTGGTCCTATAACAACCCTTCTATTTATTTCACACTTAAACATGATTTATTACCTAAAATATTCAATTAATACAACAAAGAAGATCGAGTGGTATAATTCATTTTGGGCATAGTAAAAATACATAACAACTTATAACATGAAATACACATATTTATTGAAAACTTCTTTTACATGACCACACATGTTCCTTCATACATAGCATTGCATTGGATAACCTGAGGACATGTATAGGAAAATGAAGAGATCTAAAGCATAATAATGGATTAAACAAGGAATAAAATGAAAAATATAATAAATTTTAGGAAATAGGTGTATCAATGGATCATAAGAGAACCATGATCATAAAGGCATGGCATATTATGAATATTATAATGTGGAAATGTGGAAACAACATTTAATATTATATTTGCATGATCCAATGACCATTGCACATGGAAAATTATTAAACCCTCATTGCACTTGAATTATCATGAGTAAACCCTCATTTAACTTGTGTATCATGATACTATTCTTTACCCAATTCATTGGAGTGCTATCATGGTGCACCATTCATAATAATTTCATTTAATGCATAAGTGTGACACATAGATCATACAACATGGATTTATTAAAAATAATAATTTCTTCGATGATAAATAAATTTGGAATTCATACACGTATTTTTTAATCAATAATTAAATTTTCATAAAGGTGAATACCATTTATAGAGAAATGTGCATGGTATTCGCTACACAATGACTTAGGCTTGGAGAATCTCGGTGCAATTTCGGCAGCATAACGACTGAACATAAGAATTCATAAAAATGATTGTCGAGATAGAAAGGGGTATCCCATCATATTTTCATGAAATTTACAATAACATGTTTCATATAGACTAATGTACCATCATATTTAATGAAATTTATTTTCATAATATAAATGCATTTCTTGAATGTAATTGAGAAGTGAGAAATTCCTTACGGAATATCAGCGGGGTAATGAGTGTTCATGGGAGGCATTAATGAGATATAAACAGGTCTCTCATCATTAAAAAATGAGGAGGGTAGTATGGGGGAGGTGATAAATCATACCCCAACTTTTTTAATTTAAAAAAAGGGTATAACAATATAAAGAAATTTTTACAAAATGAGAAAGGAAGAAATCTCATACTTGGAAGTGAGATCCAAATGTCTTAAGAGAGGATTGAGAGGGGATTTATGGGAGCTTGGGGAACATTGAGAAGATTTTAGAGAGATGAGGGAAGAGTAGGGGCGCTATCCAAGGGTTTTTAGTGATGATAAGTGGGAGCTTGGGTGGTTTTATATAGGAAAATAGATCTAATTCATTATCATTTGGGGTTTGAACACTACACATTAAACTAAAAAAAACCACAAACCAACCCATGGTTTTTTACCATGGGTTTTTTAAAAGTATAGTGGATAACATTATTTTATAAGTAAAATGGATGAACTTCTTAAAATATTAGGCCTGATAATGTTGAGGTGAGTCACACTCCCAAGGAAATCATTTTAAAAAGGTAAAATGTTTTATAAGTCTGGGAGGGTCAACTAAGGCTTTGTAAAATAAACCAAACAAAACTAAAATAAAATTATTTTAAAGTTAAAGCATATATGGGCCGAACATACAGTTTATATTATTTTATTAAATAACTATTGGGTTATTTTGATGTCAAAAAACACATTATATATTTAACGATATTTAATTTTTATAGAAAAATTTAATTGTCCCAGAAAATTATGAAAAATTCACCGTTAGATAATTTTGACATCATAAATCCAAAAATAATATTATTTTTATCTTAATAATTTCCTAAATATGTTAATTATAACTTTTAAGATAAAAACTAACATTTATCAAAAATTCATGGGTTTTGACAAAAATGGCTTTCAAACATTAATGAAAATGACAATTGTATTTAAAAAATTATATGACCATTTATATATTATAAAATGTTATTTATTAATAATATAATATTAAAATATTATTTAATTGAAATATTTATTAATTAATTAAAAAATATTTCTAAATTGAATATTAACTAAAAATACTAGTTGTTCTTTATAAACTATTTAGAAAGTAACAATAATAAAATGAATGTATATTTTTTATTCTATAAAAAAATAATGCACAAAATCCTAGTTCTAGGGTCTTGTTATATAACCCCTTATAACACCCGCATATGACCTAAGGTTAAGGTGTGTGATTGTGACAGACTATTGAGATTTCTTGGATAACATCCCTCAAATGGTAATCTCTATAAGCATCCACTTCTCCTGTTGGAAATTCTGTTCGAGCTTAACATGTTGAAGCTCAGCTTGGGAATAATCAAGAGCAAAGCCTAGTGATGCCACTTAATTTATGAGCTCTAAAAAATAGTCTTCATATGGAGAAATTATACTAGATGAGGCCATCACTTCCTTTGTCTGAGTAAATTGGATTTTTTAAATCTCTATATTTATACTAATCAATTGATCAATGTCCAATGGGTATATTAGCAATGGTAACAATTCATAACTGTATTTTGAAATCTATAAACATAAAACCAAGGAAGTGAATATTTTATATAACCATTTTACATAATAATATAGTTAATGAGATCAAGAGGACTTTTCATTAATAAAAGTTTTGGTCATTATAGGTCCCCAACCTGTAGGGATTTCATTAACCATTCCCCAACACATTGGTATTTCATTAGCAGGTCCCCAAACCATCACATACTAAGTATAATTCATGTTTCTTAAGAAAATGGTGATACATAACCAACAAAAACATTCTTATTAAAACTACCATAAGAAATGTTAATACATTAACTAAAAACCATGGATTCTATAAAAATAGAACATCCACAGTCAAACATATCAAAAACCATTCAATAAAATATGTTATATTATATCATAAACGATCAAACAAAATTAAGATTAATATCCATCAATGGATTTTGAAAAATATGAAAAAAAATCTAGTTATATCATTAAAAATTTCTTGAGAGAAATACCCCTTTTTTAATTTCAAATCATTTAAATGCCACACAATTTTAAAAGAAAACATTTCTTTTGAAAATAAATATGTATTCATGTAACAGAAGATTCAAAATGTTAAATAATCATGATTTCTAAAGAATCTAATCACACTTCAAATGTTAAAAAAACATTGCTTCCATTTAAAAATTTATAAAGTACATCACTTAGAAAATGACAAAAGATTCATTTCAAAACATTTTATAAAAAGAAAAAAAATGAGTAAAAAGTACATTAAATATTTGTATAGTAATAGTGTGAATATTTTGAAATAAATTTTTAAGAAACATGGAATTGGATGATAAATATTCCTTTGTTGATACTTACATATAAGAAATTCCAAATAAAAAAGAGATTGCGAAATTAACCCTTACATCATACATTCTTTTTGATGGATGTTCTTTAACTGCCTGTATAATATTTTTACATATGTTATTAATTAATACCAGTACCATAATAATTATTTATGGTATAATATATTATTCATTTATGACTTCATATTTCCCATTTATTAACAATTCCATGTTAAAGAATCATTTTGGGTAATAACAACTTAGATAATCATACGTGTTTTGACTTGTTATTCTTGATCCAATTACATAGATCATGATTTAAATACTTTCATAAGGTATAAAATTTTCACTATATAATATATAATCTGTACATATATATAATATGTAATGGAATACACTTCTCATAGAGACAGTAGGTCGTACATACCCAACAATGGTGTTTCTATTTTCTTATCATATTGAATAGAAGAAAATATATGACATATATGTATACACATATATATATATATATATGTGTGTATATATATTATTATAGTAGAATTATTATTTCATATATTTCATACTTATTACTTATATATATATTTTTATAATGATTCTTGAATGGTTAACATGGAAGACGAATCTCATCGCATTGTGGATAAGGTAGGTTGTACGTACGCACGAGCGACAATATCATTCCCTTAATGGTAAGGGGGTAAGGAAATGGATATAATGTTAATTATAAAGAATATAAATAATTTTTTAATGATTATTTATATATATTATATTCATCATTATACCCATATAAATAAAGTGGTAATGAAAAAAATTACATCTCAACATGGAAACGGTAAGTTGTGTGTAAGCACGTGTGGTGATATTGTCATTCGTAGGATAGATAAAAGGAATAATATAGTTATCCCATAATCATAATAAAATTTAATCATATAGATGATACTATAGATATTAATTTATTATGGAAACAACATAGTAAGAATAAGTATAAGAAGAAAATATATTGAAATAAATTGGAAAAACATTTACCTCTTCTTCAAGTATCTTCTTTTGATTTTCACAAACAAACTTCTTAGGTCGGATTTCATCCAATAGTGTGGCCTATATGATAAATTGAGATAATTTGGAAGATTAATGGGTAGTGTTTCCATTAAAAATGGATTTAGTCGTGTGAATAAAATAGAAGGAGATGTTTGATTTTATTAGAGAGGGAGAGGCACTTTTAGAAACTCCAAAACTATTAATTTAATATAAATTAATTAATGATATAAACTAGATAAAAAACGAATTATTAAGATAATAAGATGATTATTGGTCTAAATAATCTCAACCAATTCATTTAATAAATTCTTTGGTCATAATATTAAACTTATCTTTTGGATTTAAGGATTAGTTAAACAATTTAACTATTATCTTGACTACTTGTCTTTTTACACAATAGGTTTAATTTTGCTAATATAAATGGCCAAAAGTAACCCAATTTGATAATTTATGAATTATTTAGCATTATCATATTTATTGTTATGAAATATTTATTTTTGAAAAATTTATATCATTTAATAAAATATTATTTATTTTAAATTATCATTTATATCAATTTTGATACTATTTATTATTTTTCTTTTTCAAAATCTCTTAAAAATCGTAACATTGAAATAAAACATATAATATTTCTCTAACATGTCTAGGTTATCTAAAAAATGGGTTTATGTCCTTAATTATGTCAAATTATATTAGTTCTAGTATTTTTAGTTTCATTTATTAGATATTTCCATTAGTTAAATAATTGCAACATCATTATTATAGAAGCCTTTAATTAACATATTTCTTCTCTAGAATTTAATAATAAAATATCATGATGAATATAAATTTATTATATTTCAAATTACTATTTATAGTATAATTTATCTTATGTATTACCCTATATTAAAAATGAATATTTATTAAGATTTTGACTATTCCTTTTTAGTTTATCTTTAAATAAAATTTAATATAATTCGTATTCTTACACTAGTGGTTTAAAAATATCATAATTTAAAGAAAATGATTATTTTTTGTCAAAACCCACTTATCCATTTAAATTAGGACATGTATTTGGGTAACTTTTAAATATTATAATATTCTTTTACCTTTAATTACCAGATTTACCCTTAACTGTGGTAAATATATAAACATTTACTAGATTTATTATTTACAAAAAAAATAATTTTAAACTATTAGACTATAAATATAATACTAATTAAAAAATTTCATGTCCATTTTTCAAAATTATACTCTCATGAGTGGCTAAATTATGTTTAATGCTAATGTCATGAGAAGGTGGGTAAAAGAAACGTTTAAAAGTTCATTAATTTTTCATGTTTAATTTTAATATAAAATGTTTATACTGAAATAAATTGTATTAATATATATATTAATAATATATTTTTCCTTTGAAAATAAATTTAATTTATAATAATTATTTAAATGAAAAATTCAGTTTCAAACTACAATGTAGTATTCTTCACTATTCATTAAAAAAATCAAAAAGAATACCAAAAAATCAGCCTAAGATAAATTTTTTATTCTGAATTCAAAAATTAAGTCTTTTAGGAATAATAAAATTTATAAATTTCATTATTTGGTTAATACTATTCATAACCTTATTTTAAATGGCTATTTTGATAGATCATAGTGCGCTCAAACTCGGTGTTGTGTGCAGCGTAACCAATTGAATTTATTTAAATGGAAACATACCATGAAATATTGTGGTGTTATATCATGAGTAATAATATTAGAATAAAATTAATGAGAGTTATTTAGATTTAGATCATAATATTTCTACATAGGGAGCTAAATCCTAAACAAACATGAAAAATAATGAGATTGTAACATAAATCCATTATCTCTTTCGAAATACTTTCAAACAAATTACACATGAAAGATAGATATTAAAATTTATATACAATCCCCATAGTATTAAAATTAATAATAATAAAACATTAATCATCATTATATGCATTATTTAAAAGAAATAGTTGTTGAATATGTCATGTGTCTCACAAATGTTAAAAGTGAGACCAAAATCCCTTACTGATTTTGGAATCTTTTGAATCGTAAGACCAAAGAAATCATAAAGTAAAATGAAACATTTAATGTCATGAAAATTGAGGTATTCATTATTTAACATTTCAAATGGTAATTATATATACCAAAAAAGTAAATAGTGGTAGATTTTCATATGTCTCCCAAAAATAAAAGAGAGAATAGAAATCGCATACCTTAAGTATCAAATTATTTCATACACATTAAAACCTCATGTATAGTAAATATAATTTTATTGTATATCTATTATAAAACCATAATTATATATATTATTCCGTATATTATTTACATAAAACCATTTATTACCAATTTTTTATCAATTCATTGTTAAATTCATGTTTTCGATAATAACTGCTTTGTTATTGGTATATGATTTGATTTTTTATTTTCAATCCTATTAATTTTATCATGGTTAAATAATTTCCAAAATATTTAATTTTAAATTAATATCATATATTTTCATTATATTTATATTTATATTCATTCATAAAATTTAGAGATATAATGATGAAATGCATTATTCATGGAGACAGGTGTTCGTACATACGCATGAATGTTGTTTCCATTATTCAATGAATTGAATAAAAGAAGAGTAACTAATTAGTAAAATTTAAATAATCATTATGATTTCATATATATCACATATTTTCATTAACAATATCTCCATTACCATCCCATTAAATCTTTAGTGGGAATGAATCACATCTCTTCATGAGGCGGAAATCTGCGACACACTTGAGCGACGTTAATGTATCCCCCACATAATGGAAAGTAAAAAATGTTATATATGATATTATATTTCCAAAAATATTTTTATGTTAAAATTCATATATATATATATACTAAATCCATCATTACACCCAACTATTAGTGGTTCTGATTGAAATCAAATTATGTTGGTTCGTGAGGTGGAATTCCATTATACACAAGATCAATGGTTTTAAGACCTATTTTTTGGAAGTAGAGATTTATATATTTCATTAAATTAACAAAATAAAATATAAGTATATAAGATATATTTTTTAATTAAATTATTATTTTTAAGGCAAAATTAATAGTGGGAAAGAATAATGAAAAATAAAGAGTTTAGTGAAGGAAATAACTTTCACTTAGAAAAAACTCATTCGTATCTCTAATTAGAAACAATAATGTAGGTATTTTTGTAGGTACATAAACACTAGAACAAGTATAAGGTTTTTTGGAGGTATTGTTTTGGGTTTTATTTGAACTAGATGTCTTTATAAGTGTAATAAACCCACATGGGAACTACTTTGAAATTTCCTAAAAAGAATCCAAAATAAAATGGTCATTACCAAGGAAAAAACATTCAAATAAACGTAGGCTCAAAATTAGAAAGAATAAGATTTCAATATTTCTATAAAATATGAATTTTTCAAGTGTTAAATACATTTTTACCCTTATATTATTAGTTTTACCCCTGTTAAACCCATTTTTATCTTAAAGGTTGTTATAAATTTTTTCTTCTATCACTTTTCATTTTGGTCAAAAATAAAATTGAAAATATTAGATAAAATAAATTATTCTGATTCCAAATATTGAATATTTTTTTAAAATTACTGTTCACATATATGGAATAATTTAATTTAAAATTAATCATTTAGATGCAACAAGAATGTGGGTTTTCAAAGAGAAAATGTAAAAAAGGTTGAACAAATTATATCAAGATTCAATATGAAAAGGATTAAAAATAACTAATATAGCTCAATAGAAAAAAAATTTAAATAATATTAATATAAAACCATTTTAAAATATAATTTAACATTACAATTTATTTAAAAAGAAGAGAAATTTTCAATTTAAATTCATTATTTTCACTATTCATCAAAAAAATTAATCTCCTAAATATATTATAAAAAAGCTCACCCTATAAAAGTTTTGAAATTTTGATTTAAAAATTCTATTTATTTCATTAAATAAATTTTATAAAATTTTCAAAAAATATATTCAAAAATATGTTCTCAAAAAGATAGATATCAAATTTTTAGAGGAATATAGATTTTAAGCGCAAAATTGTATTTATTCTTTTCTATTGTTTATAAAACATGTAAAATGGAGGCTAAAATTTTATTGAATATATATAATATAAATATAACTAAAATAATTCACTAAATGTTATTTTTTTAATTAATTAAGAAAAAAATAGACAAATATTTTTTCAAAAAAATATTTTCATTATTTTCGAATAATTTTTATTTTATTTTCAAATTATTTGGTCATGAAATAATTAATTTTCAATACATTTATATATCATTAGTTAATAATATTAATACTCTCCCTTAAAACATATTTTTTATAACTATAATAATATATTAATATTATGTTTGGTCTCATTTAAACTCGGTGGGGTTTGTATAGCCAATTACATTCATTGTTGTGTATAACACAATCTAAAAACAGTGTTGTATATTATAAAAAATATAAAATATTTATTATTCATGAAAAAACATATTTCACAAAATATCATTTTTTTAAATTATACCCTCTTAAAATGAATTTCTCCATTGAAATTCATCATTTTGGTACCAAAAACTAAGGATACATCTGCCTCATTACATCATTATGTTCCCATGTTGCTTCTTCGAGACAATGTTTTTCCCACAAAACATTTACCAGGTGAGTTATCCTTTTTATTATCACTTTATCTATTTGATCTAGAATCTCAAAAAATTGTCCCTCATAAAAAATATCATGGTGCAATTGTAAAACCTTTGAGTTTAGTACATGTGATTTATTGGGTATGTAATTTTCCAAGAGAGATACATAGAAGACATCATGAACCTCAAAGAGTATCAATATAATTGTAATGAAATTATCAATGTTACAAATATGATCAAGAATTTATAATGTAATGATATACATAGGTCTTAGTTTTCCATTGTTATGGAATCTTATAAATTTTTTCTATAGGGAAATCACTAGAAACACAATGTCGCTAATTTCTAATTCTAGATCACAATGGTGATTATTAGCATAACATTTTTGTCTACATTGTGATTTCATTATGTGTTTCTAAATGGATATAATCTTATCTACCATATACCATCTTCATAATGTCCCGTTATACTTCTTCTTACAACATCATTCTAGTATGTTATAGTTTTATACTTATATCGAAAAATGGATTCATAATGATCTATATCAATTATCAAGTGAATGTTTCTGTTGTACAGAAATTAATCATGAGGAAGGTGTTGATCTCAACCACCTTTGAAATACATGTAGAAAAGATCTTAGCACATCCTCTTGGGTTTCAATTTTTATTTAATACTGAATATTTATCTGTATATGATAGGAATTTCCAAAATTCATCTCTACATAAATATGTTTTTGAAGACATTTCCAAATCATCAATATAACCTTCATATCTTGATTAGATAAAAAAGAATGATATACTCCATAAAATCTATAAAATTTTATTAATGTATATCCAAGAAATATTATCCAATGATAAATCTTACCTAATAGATATAAAGTGTGTTGAATTAATAAAGATATTAAATATAATATGTGTTATATTTTTGTGGGAGTCCGATGAAAAAACCCACAGTTATGTCTTCCCATTTCTTTTCTGGTGTGGATAGTGGTCATTGCATCCTTTTAGACCTTTGTCTCTTGAACTTTTCTTACATAAATTATATTCATAAGGATACATACATAGAAATAAAACTCTCTATGTTTTCCCACCCTAAATAATCATTCATGTTGTCAAGAGGTAGGTGTTGTACTGTTTTCTTATTTTAGTTTCGGGTTCAAGCACTGCATCCTTGCCAAATGCAATGGGTAACCTCCCATCTTGAGGGTTATCCTTTTTCAAAAAATATATTAAAAAATGTTTTGAAATTTTTAACAACCCATAATTTACATAACATAAATTTTTAGATAAACCATAATTTTTACCAATACATTTAATCATATGTCCATAAAATGCATTCTTCTCCAAAACCAAAGGGTTTTATTTTCATAAATATCTCCAAAAATATAATTAATCCTAATAAAATCACAAAACACAAAATATCAAAATGCATTTCTAATCAATTGAACCCATGCTAAACCATTAACTCATAAAATCATTATGAAATCAATAACTCTTAAGTTAATCATACATGGAGACTTATATGCTTCTAAAAATAATGAAATCCTTCGATGATTCAGGATATTTGTAACCAACATTCCATTGCTGAAATAATTCTACAAATAAATCTTCAATAAAAATACATAAATACTTCAATATTTCAACTAAAAGTATTGGAATGGATTTATGTACTTTCTTGGTCTAGAATTTAATTGTTAGGATAGGGCATTGGGTTGGATAATTCCCATCTTCCCCAAACATAAGACATTAACCCCCCTTGAAAATTTGTCACTCTATTACCTTATTTTCCACACATATAACATCTTCCCCTATATTAAATATATTCCTCTAGTTATTATTCCCACCTTCTTGACATTTAGGAATCCAAGTCTTATTTCCTATATCATCATTACCACATGAACTTTCATAAAATCCCATCATCCTCTTATTAGATGTGTTTAGAATCTCGATTAAGTTCACATTATTAATCCCATATCAAGACAGCTAGTTTGGCATAATCACTATATCATTCTCTCTAATAATCATCCAATTTGTTTGATCATAGTCACAATATTTTCTATCATATTCAATGTTAAAATTATTCATTCTGGTTCTGTATATTGACAAAAACAAAAATCATAGTGTCAGTAAAACTAATCATAGTGTAAAACCACATAATCAAGAAAAATACCATATATGACGTCTAAATAATGAATCCTTATATTAAATATATGAAACAATGGGATTAACATAGGTAATCCATGATCATCACCTATTTAAATAATTCATGATATTTCATAAAGAGTTTTTTTATTTCAAAAGCATATACCTTGTGGGTGTCAAACTAGGTGTGCAGCAGGGCCTGCTGTCATGCACCATGTGATGGTCTAGTCGAGCTCAAGGCTACATTTTTAGAGTTATTACACCTAGGTATATCTGTTAAAGATCCAAACCCACATGTATTATCTTGATAGGTATTTAATTTCAAAAACCATTTTCTCTATCCTTTACCAAAATCCATTACATTTTCATACACTTTGAAACATCCTTAGAATTGTCCTTAGTGACATTCCTAGACATATCCTTAAAAATATCACTAGGTATCTCAAAAAAGTTTTATCATCCATGTTTCAAAAGGTTAACTAAACATATCCCATGATACCATATATAGATACGGACACATCTCATACATAGATATTATATCTTTTTAAATAAATATTCAATAAATTACACAAAAACATACCTGAGGACCCTAATGGTTTAGTTTATTTAAAGAAATAATACAAAATACACTAATTTAGTGAATGATATTCAAAAACTCTGATTATATTCTTACTAATTATCAATCTTCAAAAACTTAACCTACTTACAACCTTAATTCATAACCACGGGAACATAAACATAAGAAAGGGTGATCTGAAATACTTAATAAGGGTAAAAATGAGATATGTAAGTATAACATGAACATATGGGTATGAGTGTAGCGACTCGAGCCTTTTACAAATAACATTACATGATTTTAAGTATAATTATACATCACATTAAAAGCCAAGGATCATTAAGTATAGTTCCTTGGAAGACTAGGTACATAATACATAAAAAATGGGGCTAAAAACACTTCTTTATTTAATCTCCATAAAGAGCTCCTAACTTCCTTTAAGCCCTTACATCTGCATAGGGTACCCTAGGGAACACATGAACAAAGAGATGAGCTAAAAATACCATAAAGGGAAAGAACAATAGAATACATCTTAAGAACATGAGTTATTAGGAATGACATAATGATATCAAAAGCATGGAACATGTGAAATCATATCATATAAACAGGGGATCATATAAATATGGAATCATATAAATGTGGTAGAAATGTAAAACCTGTCTTCAGTACAAGTTAAGGAAAATCAAAAACCCAATTTCCCATAGTAGTAAAGGTCAATTATAACCACCAATGTCATTTTCCATTGTATTATGGGTCAAGGATAACCTCCAATCCTGTTTCCCACTGTAGTACGGGTCAAGGATGACCACTAATCTCGTTTCCCATTGTAGTACGGGTCAAGGAAAACAGCCAATCCCGTTTTGCATCGCATCTCATGAGACATAACATTACCCAATGCATTGGAGAGCTATCTGGGTGCACCCATATCGAAATTTTCAAGAATATTATTTCCACATAAATAATCATACATAATCAACCAAACATAAACATAAGGGTACCCATTGGAAGAATTGGGTACCACAATCAAGACATAAAGCATAACGAATGGGTGTATCCTGAAAGTGTCCAGGAAAGAAATGGTTTATGACATACATGGAAGTTCATAATTTAAAATAGTCATACAACATGGTAAGTGATTTCAATCAAAAGTGACAACATATAAGAAATATATTTGAGAAACATTGGCATTTAAACATTTTTTGCAGTTTTAAGGAAAATACTAAAGAGATTTTAAAATAGAAAAGAGGAAAATATTTTATATAAAACAATAATTGTGTCCAGAAGGTTTTCATAATAAAATTAAAGATTTTATAAAAAATGGTGTCTTAAAAAAGGGGATATAGGGCACATGAAATTGGGTAAAAATTCATGAAGTTCCCTTAAAATAGGTTTTCTTATCGGAATGTTCTAAGGAGGGAATCTTTTAAGAAAATTTATATCCCCAAAACTGTGTGATGGAAGGGTATTAACAAATGAATTTTTTAAAACTACCTAGAATATATAATATGTACATAAATAGATAATATAACTCTATTTTGATATAAATAATTACAAGGAAAATTGAAATAACAAAGAAGGTTTGGGTAGAATTTGTTATGGTTTACCGTCATGGTGTCGGGTGTACCTAAGAGGGACTAATGAGAGATAAATTGGGTTTCTCATCACTTATATATCATGAGGGAAGTGTGGTGGAGGTGTGTAATCAAACCCCATCATTAGTTATTAAACATAAAATGTCATATCATAGAGGAAATCTTGATTAAGTGTGAAATTGAGAGGATCCCTTACCATAAGTCCGGTGGTGTTCTCCACTTGTTATTGTTGACCTCTTGAGTGTTCCTCCTTTGAGAACCTCTTAAGGATAGATTTTTTGGTATTTTGAAGAGACTAGAGGCCTTTGGATGTGGTGGAGGATCTTGGGGAGAGATTTTGGAAGAATATTGGAATGGAAAAAGTCTTGAGAGGAGTGAAGGGAAGAGGGAATGAGGGGTTATATTGGAGGAGAGGATGGTTTTAATAATTTTTTAATCATTAGTTTATTATTTTCCCTCAAGACAAGAAATAATGATAATTAAAAGACCAATAATATTCATAAATTCATGTGGGTTCAAGGTTTGGGTCCTTACATCACTTTTGATTCTAGAATAGTGGATTTAAATTATAATGTATTTATACAGTAAATTAATGTATTTTACTATTCACCAAAAATTCTAGTATTTCAGAAAAATCCAAAAAATTCCTGCCAACCATTTTTCGATGTGTAGAATAAAAAAATGAAATCAATTTTTCGAAAATAATTTTCTAAATAAGATTAATTTAATATTTATTTAAATTCATAATTTAAAATTAAAAACCAGTTTTAAAATGTTCATTTACTTATTCTAAAATATAGGTATATCGAACATCGATCTTGAATATTATTTATATATTATCATAGTTAATGTTACTATTAATTAGGTTATATCACTAGTCATAAGGGTATGTTATTATTCATAAGGGTAGGTTACTATTCACCAAAAAAATATGTTTCTCTTATTAGACTACAAAAAACTTACTGGTCACAACCGTGTATATCTGATTTTCGAAATTTCAAACATAGAAGTGAAAAACTTATGTTTAAAGGTCACATAGAACTTATTAGTTCATTATTTTGGGATTTTATAAGAAAGTAATGTATATTTATAAAACATTGGATTGTTACATTACTCCCCCCTTATGAAATTTTTCCCAAAAAAATCATTTTACATTCTAAACCGTAAATAGGTGCGGGTACATTTCCTTCATTACCTCCTCTAGTTCGGATGTTGCCTCTTTGTACTTGTGGTTCCACCATAGTACCTTGACCAGGTGAGTAGTCTTGTTACATACAATATTGTCTCTACAATCTAAGATCTTCATTGGTTCCTCTATGTAAGAAATATCATCATCCAAATGTACCACCTTTGAAGAGGGTACATATGAAGGGTCTGATATGTGCTTCATTAAGAGGGATACATAGAATTCATCATGTACTTTTGACATGGTGGATTGATGTGTCAGTCGATTGGACACGGATCCAACTTGATCAAGGGTCTCAAAGGGGCATATATACCTATGACTTAGCTTTCCTTTCTTCCAAAACCTCATGACCTTATTATATGGAGATATGTGTAGAAATACCATGTCCCCAAATTTGAACTCAAGGTCTCATTGATGATTATCTGCATAAATCTTCTGTCGACTTTGGGCTTCCTTGATATGTTGTTGAATGGTTTTCACCTTCTCCACCATTTCATCGACCATTTCATGTCCTAGTATCTTACTCTCACTGACTTCATCCTAACTCGCTTGTGTTCTTTACCTTTTCCCATAAAGGGCTTCATATGGTTTCATTTGGATGCTCGAGTGGAAACTTTTATTGTATGGGAATTCAACTAGTGGAAGATATTGGTATCTTCCTCCTTTTAACTCCATAGAACATTCTCTCAACATGTCTTCCAGTGTATGAATAGTCCACTCATATTAACCATCAGTTTTAGGATGATAGGTTGTAGTGAAATTCAATTCAGTGCATAGAGCATGTGGGATACTTTTCCATAACTTCAAGGTGAATCTAGGATCACGATCAAATACAATAGATAGTGGTACTTCATGAAACCTTACCACTTCATTAATGTAAATATGTGATAGTTTATATAATGAGAATACCTCTTGGATTTCAATAAAGTGAGTTGTCTTTGAAAGTCGGTCTGCAATGACCCATATAGCATTGCTTCCTCTGGATGTCCTTGGAAGTCCAGTGACAAAGTCCATGGTAATTTTATCCCACATACATGCAGGTATGGGTAGTGGTTTCATCATCCCCATAGATTTTTTCCTCTAATCCTTCACTTTCTGACATACTAGGCACTTTGATGTATATTTAGAAATATCCCTTTTTATATTGTCCCACTAAAAGTTTTCTTAGAGATCTCGATACATCTTTGTGCTCCCTAGGTGAATAGAGAAGGTTGAGCTATGTGAGTCATTCAAAAGATTTTTCTTTATATCTATATCATACGGTACACATAATCATGACCCAAATCTTATAACTCCCTCCTCATTAATCATTTACTTATATGATTTACCACTTATTATAGCTTCCACCATTTTCAAAAGTTCAATGTCTTTTCTTTGTGCATCTTTTATTTTCTCCATGATGGATGGTTGAGCTATAATTTGAGAAAGGATTGATGATGTTTATACCTTAATGATTCCCATTTACATCCTCAAAAAGTCTAATAAGATCATATCCTTTTCAATTATCATAATTGATAATGATGTAGGATCCTTTCTACTTAGAGTAACCACCTCCTTCTTTGCCTTACCAGGATGGTAGTGAATTGAGAAATCATAATCCATGATGAGCTCTATCCATCTTCACTAGAATATATTAAGATCATTTTTTTGAATATATATTTGAGACTATTTTGGTCAGTATATATCTGATATCTCCCCCCATATAGATAATGCTTCCATATTTTTAATGCAAAGATCACTGATGGAAACTACACATCAAGCGTAGGATATTTTTTCTCTTGGATTCGTAGTGGTCTTGAGGCATAGGCTATAACCTTTTCATTTTTCCTCATATTACACTAAATATATACTTATAATATTTTCAAGAACAACATTCCCATTAAATTCAACATTCGATACAATAATCGTATAATTCTTCCCTAATGACATAATATCATTTCAGGTGGGGACTCAATGTTTTTAGAAAACATTAAATATATACAAATAGGACATCAATTAAAATACTTTTTGACATACACTACTCTGATTTATTGTTTATATGTAATTTATTCATCATCATCCACCTTACCATATGACCTATAGTGCTCCCTTGATCATGGAGATTTTTTATGCTCATCATGCTTCTTTGCCCTTGGAATAGAGCATCGTGTTAGATAATGTCCAAATTCTCCACATTTATGACAAAAAACTATGTATGATGCCTTAGATTGAAATTTATCCATTCATCACATTATTCATTTTTTCAAGGAAGTTGGATACTTTGTGCCCAATCATTCCACACTTAAAACATCTCGGATTCCTTTTGTGACATTCCCCTTGGTGCCTATTTCCACACATGTTGCATAAAGGAAACTGGGTGTTACGTCCCTTATCACCTTTATTATATGAACCTTCATGAGATATCATCTTCCTCTTCCTTGACTCAATTTGGAATTCAACAAAGTAACAATTGTTAATCAAGATTTTTGATAGATAGTTTGGTATAATAATGATATTTCATTCATGAGCTCCCATCTTATCGGGGATCTTGTTCTGGAAGTCATCACATTTCCCTTCACATTATTTTTTAACCTGATTCACACTATTACCAACTATTTGATAGAATAAAAGAAAATTTTGGGATGAGTATGAAATAAGGGGGAAATGATTGACATTAAAGGGATAACATACAAATTACACTTATCTCTTTAACTTATGTGTTTCTAGGAATCAATCAATGTTACTCATGATCTATCTTCTAACGTCTATTCTTATGGGACCCTTTTTGTCCATTAATAATGGTTCATACTAAGATTATGAATTTACCAAATAATATCCTCTGGGAGTGTCAAACCAAGAGTGCATCAAGGCTCATTATCGTGTATCATGATACACTCAGTCAGACCTGAAACTCCTTGTTAAAGTTTTCACTCCTTGTTACATCTGTGCTAGAGCTACCTCTACCTGTTTGTATCCAGATTGGGATTTATTTCTTTAATAAACCACTTAATCTATACATACCCAAACTTAGGGGTGTATATTATACTGAGACTCATTCTTAAGGTTATCACTAAAGTGATATATTCCTAAACTCCAAAAATAACTAGACCATCCTATGATACCAACTATAGAGACCCAAGTCTTTTCACAAAAAAAATATATTATTTTAAGCATAATTATAGATCAGAGTAAAATCCAATGATCATTAATTCTAGTGTCTTGGAAGACTAGGTACATAAAACATAAAACATGGGGATAAACACACTTCTTTATTTAATCTCCATATGAGCTCCTAACTTCCTTAGAGCACTTACATAAACCTAGGGTACCATTGGGAACACATGAACAAAGGGATAAGATAAAAAACCCAGTAAGGGAAAGAACATAAGAATACATCATAAGCCCATGCGTTAAGAGGCATTACGTAATGATATTAAAATAATTAAAAATATGAGATCATATCATATAAACATGGGACCATATAAATATGGAATCATATAAATGTGGTAGAAACATAAAACATGTCTTTACTAAGAGTCAAGGCTAACTGCCAATCCCATTTCCCATAGTAGTTGGGGTAAAGTCTAACACCCAATATCATTTCCCATTTTAGTATGGGTCAAGGATAACCTCTAATCATGTTTCCCATTGTAGTACGGGTCAAGTCTAACCACCAACCATGTTTCCCATTGTAGTACAGGTCAAGGCTAACCACCAAACCTGTTTCACATCACATCTCATTAGACATACTTTACCCAATGCATTGTAGCACTATCTGGGCACACCCATCTCAACATTTTCATGAAAATTCTTGACACATATAAATTAATATATAATCCGCCATACATAAATATAATGGTATCCATCGAAATAATTGGGTACCACAATCAAGATATAAAGCAAAACCAATGGGTGTATCACGAAAGTGTCCATGAAATAAAGGGTTTATAACATACATGTTTGTTAATAAGGTAAAATAGGAACACAAAATCGTATTTCATGTCAAACATAAGTGACAAAATATAAGAAATATATTTGAGAAACATTATCATTAAAATATTTCTATGGGGTTTTAAGGAAATTACTATAGATAATTTAAAATCGAAAAGAGGACAATATTTTATATAAAACCAGAATTGAAAAAACAAGGTTTTCATAATAAAAAAATTTTATAAAGAAAATTGTGGATTAAAAAAGGATAAAGTGTACTTGAAATTGGGTAAAAATTCATGATGTTCCATTAAAACAGGTTGCCTTATCAGAAGGTTATAGAGAAGGAATTTTTTAAAAATGTGTGTATCACCAAAACAGAGAGATGGGAGGGTCTTCATAAATTAATTTTGTAAAACTACACATCATTTAGAATGTTGAAATAAACATATAATACAAATACATTTTGATATAAATAAAGATAATGCAACTTGAAAGAAAATAGATTGTTTGGGTAGCATCTATTACGATTTATCATCAAGGTGTCGGGTGTACCAAAGAGGGATTGGTGAGAGAGAAAGGGGGTTTCTCATCACATATATATCATGAGATAAATGTGGGGGTGGTGCATAATCATACCTCATAAATAGAGATTAAACATAAAATGGAATATAATAGAGGAAATCTTGATTAAGATTGAAATAGAGAGGATCCCTTACCATAAGTTTGGTGGTGTTCTCCACTTGTTATTAAAGACCTATTGAGTCTTCCTCCTTTGAAAACTTCCTAAGGGGAGAATTTTTTTATTTTGAAGAGACTAGGTGCCTTTTTACATGGGGTAGCTTGGGTAGAGATTTGGGAAGAATATTTTCAAGTTAAAAGGATTTAAATGAGTGAAGGGAAGAGGGAGTGAGGGGGGTTATAGTTCACCAGAGGAGGGTTTTCCTAATTTATTAATAATTAGTTTATTATTTTCCCTCAAGACTAGAAATAGTAATGATTCAAAGACCAATAATGGTCATAAATTCATGTGAGTTCTAGATTTGGGTCCTTACACCACTTGTGATGTCAGGAATAATGGATTTAGATTATAATGTATTTAAATGGTCAATTATTATATTTTACTATTCACAAAAATTCAAGTATTTTAGAAAAATCCCCAAAATTCACCCTAAATTTTTTTTCACGTGTATAATACAAAAATGAAATCCATTTTTCAAAAATAATTTTCTAAATATTATTAATTTAATATTTAATTAAAATCATAATTTATTATTAAAACCCTGTTTGAAAACATTAATTTACTTATTCTAAAATATTGGTATATTGTACTTTGAACTTTAATATTATATATATATATATTTTTTCATTGGTAATGTTACTATTAATTAGGGAATATCACTATTCATAAGGGTATGTTATTATCCATAATGACCGGTTACTATTCACCAAAAATTATGTTTTCTTTATCGGACTACAGATAACTGATTGGTTGTAACCGTGTTTGTTCGATTTTTTAAATTCAAAAAACATAAGTGAAAAACTTACGTTTAAAGGTCACTTAGAATGTAGTATTTCATTATGTTGTGATTTTATAATAAAGTAATTTTTATTTATAAAACATTGGAACGTTACAATGAGAACATTATAATAACATTTGAAAACAATACCCTATATATTAGAGATCATAATATTGAGTCATGGCATAAATATTGATAGTTCATAAGACATGAATCACAATGGAATAAAATAACTTGAATCGTGAGAGTATAAAAATAAAATTAGACATAAAATTGGGGAATAAAAATCAACTAATAACATTATGATCATGTATAAATAGAGAAAGGTTCACTCATTAAGAAAAGGATATTAAATTAGGCTCTCGTATAAACTTATGTACATGCAACATAGTCCATGCATAATATTATGGGAATGAAACAAAATTCCTTGAATAACACTAAGAACATGTAATTAGGTTCATGCATAACATTTTTAACATGTAATCATGTTCATTTATAACATTTTAAATATGTAATTAGGTATACAAATTAAATTTTTATCATATAATTTGGTCCACACATAACATATTTACTCAAGAGTTATCCATCTTTACCTAATCCATTGGAGAGAGATATAGGTCCCAACCTTCACATATTGAAAATCAAAAGTATGTGTGAAATAAGGTCATTAAAAATTAATCATATAATAAACCATGAAATTAAATGGGTTTCATAAACATTTCATCATATCATAACCTGTTTAAAAGAGGATGGTTTCATAATCATTACATAATTTCATCATAGAATAAACCATGAAAAAGAAAGTGGATTCATTATAAATTTATCATGGTATAAACTATGGAAAATAAATAGGTTTTATAAAAATATTTTCATGATAAATTATTTATATAAATAATTATAATGGTATCCTTGGTTTATATACCCATAAATAATATGTTAAATCAAAGGATTTTATATTAGATATATAATAATCTTGAAAGATAAGTGGGAACGTTTCATCTTTAAAATAGCCTTAATTTTAAAATTAACCTCTAAAACTAAGAAATGATAAAAAAAATTGGAAATAATTTTAATTTAATGTAACATTGAAAACATATATAGTGAGATTCAAAGAAAATAATGATCATGACAATAGAAATTTTTTTCATGTCAAAAGATTTTTTTAACCTTTTTGGTAAACTCCTATTGGGTATTTTTTGGAAAACAAATATAAAGATTCATTTAAAAACATTTAAAACAAAAAAATATGGGAAATTTTATATTTAATAATTCTTTAAAATAATGTTAAAAATAATTTCATAAAATAAGTTTCTGGAAGAAAAAGGGTTTTCGACCGAATATTGAATGATGCTGATTTTTCATAAAAACAACTTCTATATTAATCTAAGTACCAAAGAGTGTAGAAAAGGTAAAATAAATGAAAATATCTTGATTAAAAATATTATAATATAATTTATGATAATTATTAAGTGTTTGATCATAAGATTTTGATATAGGGGACTTCATCAAAATCAATCCTGATAAAGTATGGGATTATAACATAAATCCATTACCACATTCATAATGATTTGAAACATAATCCAAATTAAAGATATATCCAAAAATGGATATGTACTATCTATAATTTTCAGGATAATAATTATAAAATACATTAACATATTGACTATAAAAAACATAAAAGAAATAAGTGGTGAATTTGGCTTCTCTTTCATAGAAGTAAAAACTGATACAAAAATCCATTACCGCTATTGTAATATTTTAAATAATAGGATATAATAAAAAATAACATAAAATGAAAATTTTAATTTGATAAAAATTATTATATTCATGCTATATCATGTAAAATGGGAATTATAAACACCAAAAAAAATAAATTAGTGGTGAATTTTTGTACGTCTCTCTGAAATAAAAGAGAGTAGAAATCCCTTACAATAAGTCGCAGCTTCCATCGTGCATGTTTTAACATATAGTATATTAAATATAATATTATTCTAAATAAATTATATAACCATAATTATATATGTTATTGAATATATAATTTATTCATGACCATTTATTACCCATTTATATACAATTCCTTGTTAAAATAACATTTCAAGTAATAACCATTGTGTTTTACGTATATGTTTTAGTTTTTTATTTTTGATCCTCTTCTGTTGATCATGGTTCCCTCGTATAAATAATTTCAAATATAAAACTAATATAATATATGTTAATTATATAAGAATTTATATTCATTCACAAATATTAGATATAGAAAGATGAAATGCACCATTCGTTAAGACGATAGGTCATATGTAAGTAAGAATGTTGTTTCGATCTTTCTATAAAATCAACAAGACAAGGGTAACTAATTTACAAAAATTATATAAAAAATATGATTTTATATATATCACATATTTTCATTAACATAATCTTTATTAACTTCCATGTAAATCAAAAGTGATGAATAATCACATCTCTTTGTGAGGTGGTAGTCAACCGTACACATGAGCGACATTATCGTATCCCACACAGAATGGGAAGTAAAAAAAGTTTAATGTGATAATATATTTACACAAGTGAAATTATTTAATAAAATATTATATAAATATACAAAATTAATCAATACACTCAAATTTGATTGGTGGTAATGGAAAATGAATTATGTTTTTTTGTGATGTGGTGGTTCGCCATACACATATTCAATGGTTTTATCTTGATTTTGATGTTTGTGGGGGTGGATAAAGGTTATTAAATTAACATAATAATATATTAGTATATATTAGATTCAATTTTTATTATATTATATATGTTAAAAAATACTTAAATTCTGAAAGGGGAGATAGAAAAATGAGGAACTTAGTATAGTCTATTACCTTCACAGAGAAGCACCTCCATTGGATCTCCAATTAAGGACCCTAGTGTTGGTCTTTTAAGAGGACCATCTTCTGTAAAACATGTATAAGAATGTTTTGGATGTATTTTATTAGGTCTTGTATGAACTATATGTCTTGATATTATTTAATAATAGGTTTTTGATAATGGCCTTTTATAAGTGGTTGAAAGGAACCCACTTGGAAAATATTTGTAAATTTACCTAAAGAATAAAAAATAAAAAGGTCATTCCCAAGAAAAAATATTAAAAATGACCATTTATTAGAAATTGGGAATTATAAGGTTGAAATCATTCTATATAATAGTAATATAACAAGTTTTATAGTCATTTTAACCCTTACCGTCTTAGTTTAACACCCTAGTAAACCCATTTTTACCTTAACCATGGAAATTAGTTTTTTCAGCTTTCACTATTCATTTGGAAGAAAAATTTATTTCAACTTATTATATAACATAAATTATTATGATTCCAAATAAAGAATAAATTTTTTAAATTTAAATTCTAAAGAGTTCTAAAATTTAATTTAAAATTATTCTCATAGACATGATGAGAATGAGAGTTTTCAAAGAGAAAATTTTTAAAATTTTACAAAGATTTTATATAAAAAATCAATATAAAATTGATTCCAATGATGTAAATTGGATTAAAATAAATATAATTGAACTAATTTTCTTTTAAAACTAATTTAAAATATAATTTAAATTTATAATTAACTTAAATGAAATGGCGTTCTTCAATTAAAATTTTGTATTTTTCACTATTCATCAAAAATTAATCTTTCCAAAACATTATCATAAAACTCACCCTAACATAATTATGAAATTTTGATTTAAAAATGCAAATTTTATTGAAAATAAATTTAATAATTGTTTATTAAATTATTTTTAAAAATAAGAGTGCAAAAAAGGGGACAATAATGATTTTTAGAAAAATATAGTTTTTAACCATAAAATTGTATTTATTATTATCCCTTATATAGAAAACATATAATATGATTTTTAAAATTTTAATTGAATATATAATATATAAATTTCATTAAAATAATTCACAAAAGGTTTTTTTTTATTTTATTGAGGTAAAACGAGTTTTTTTCATAAAAATATTTTTTTTGGAAAGAGCTTTTCTTTATTTTCCAATAGGTTTTATTTTCATTTATAATTAATTTAACACTAATGATTTAATTTTATATACATGTGTAGAAAATATATATTAAAATTTTAGTTATTCCAATTCATACCCACTGTTCTGGTTGCAAGGTGTTAACTATAATAATATTTTAAAATTATGTTCCATCTTAATTAAACTCAGTGTAGCGTGAATCCCAAGTTACACTCGGTATTTTACGAAATATAAAATAAAATCAATGTTGCGTATAAAAAATATCAAAAAGACTAAATTTATCTAAAAATAATTATCACAAAAAATATCTTTGCGTTACAATAATGTCTCAACCAATTGACAACTCGGATGTTTTAAATGTGATATAGATTTTTTACGATTATGTTTTTACATCTTACTCATTTACCTTTAAACAAAGTAATATTTATTTAACTAAGTGATATTATGTTTTATGAAATGTTTGACATAAACCATATGACCATGTTTGGGTTTTATCAAGCTAAATTTAATATATATTTAATCTAACTCAAATTCTAAATAATATAATCTTTATTTCTTAATAAAAAAATAATGTGTAGAAAATATATTTTTGTAGAAAAATTTCATTTTGACCATCCGAAATTCTAAATATTATTTAGTAATTATTACCAAATAAAATTTCTTTGGATTATTTATTTATATATTTATAAATTATTTAAGATTAATTATTTATGGTACTTAAATTTAATTTATTCGATAGAAATTCCTTGATGTTATTACAAAAAATATTTTTAAAATAATTATTTAACCATTTTCATAGTAATTAGAATTAATAATAATAATCTAAATTATATATCAAAAAACAAAATTGATCATATTAAATATTATGAAAATTATTATCTAAAATATATGATTCATTTTATAATGTTAAATTTCTCTAAGTAGGTGAATTAATCATAACACTCGCACATGTAAACAAAAATATTTACAATTCAGATAGAATTATCAATTACATTAATATATATGAATTTAAAATAATTTTTATCATTAAATTTTAAATTATTTGAAAATAAAATAATTCAAAAACATCATTTTATTGTTTTATAATTAATTCAACAAAATAATCGAAAATAATTTTTTCTAAAGATGCTACCTAAATTTTCAAAATGTTTAGAATGGGTTAATAAATTCAAAATTATATTTTAAAATTTTTATTATACTTTTTAATGTATTATATTAAAGATAAAAGTTTTATAAAATTTCTAAATCATATAAAAGTGACAGTATTGGAAAAATTACTATTTTTATTATTTACAAAAAACTATCTATTATAGAAAAAAAATCAAAATTACATCCTAATATAATTTTATTTTGAGGAATTAAAAAATGAATTTTACTTTATCAAATTTAAATTCAATAATTTGAATTTTTTTCTTTTTTTAATATAAATTATATAAGATCAAGAAAAATTATTTTATTTAAAAAAAATCCATTTGAATATTAACTCGTATTAATTATTTACCTTCTAATGGTAATAAATATTCATGGTTTACCATCACAGAGTTTATAATTGCTTTATTAATAATGTATTATTAATATTTTGTGGTTTTTTTACAAAAGGGGCAGTATGTGATGAATTTTATAGAATATAGTATGTATTTTAAAGGATCCCAAATCTCAAGTCATTACATCTTGCCCCATTAAATAAATGGAATCCTGGAAAAAAAAATTTCATTTACTGGAGGAAAAATTTAATGGATCCCTAAAAAACTCATGATATTTATTTAACTTATTTATCCACCTCACTCAACCTTGGTAAAACTAAGAAACTATTTATCCCAAATATCTTTCTTAGTGATTCTTTGGGGCATACCATTCACACCTTCACTTCCTTGATCTTGATTCAAGAAATACTAAAAAAAGTTGTGGTAATATCCAAAATAATTAAAGCATGTGAATATGATGGTATAATCCTAATATTTCTTATCCAATGAGATAAACCTTTCATCTATTGATACTTTCATTTCAACTATGTTATACTTTGTTAATCATATAACACTCTTGGTTACACCTGGATTAATTTAAGTGGGGATGTCTTATGATTCTCATCATAATTCCTAAAATTAAAAAGAAAATAAATCTCTAAAAGTGTTTTGTAATGATAATATGATTAATAAAATAATATCCCTCATGATTTTTCATTAATATTCCCATTTATTGTACATTAGGGTGATGATAGAGTCGATGTTTGACAAAACCTTTTCTGGTTGAGAACCCCTTTGTGAATCTAGGTCATAGATAAATCGACTTGTAGTATCCAAAAGAGGATATATTTCTTGGTAATGTAATATTTTTTGTACATTACTAATATTTCATGATATTATCCTATAAATAGACACATCTCTAGGGTTTTCACTAAGGTTCTCTAACCCCAAAACCAAAAGTAAATTAACTATACTCACAAAATAAATAAACTAATCAACAAAATAACAACACAATTCCTTTTATATCAATAATAGTGACTCAAAATAAACATACATAAATTATAAATTGATACCCTAATTTAAATTGAACATCTCAAAAATAGTCACACAACATGTGAAAAGATAGGTTTAGTTTCTTAGAGAGTAGCTACATAAGAATCTTAATATACAATCATTACTTAATAACTATGTTCATCTAACCCATATTCTAGATATATCATATGATACAATCCTCTTCATAACCTTGGGAATGGAAAAATAATAAAGGGGTGAGATCAAATTATTATTAAGGCAAGAAAATCATCATTTCATCAAGGGATAGATCAAAAGAAACTGATAAAACTCAGGTTGGGAAAAATATTTTTTATTCAAATGAACATGGAAAAATAAGAATTGTTAATAATATGTACATGAATAAACCTATACCATTGAATAATTGTGTCGGATATTATGATAATGAACATGAGTTAAGGGGAACAATCATTGATTCATTAAAATATATAATTTCATATAAATAAAGAATCTTATCATGAATCGAATCACATATAAGTTAAATCACCATGAAAAAAATGTCCACACATTATTTTGTGAATAAAAAAAATCACATTCTTTAGGTTGTGATAAAAAAACTTCCCCCAATTCATATTGAGAACAAAACGCATCCCACACTTCATGTTGTGAAAAAATCCAATGCTTTATGTTGTGAACAAAAACAATTATTATGATTCAAATTGTGAACAAAAAAATTTCCACTCCATGTAGTGACCAAAAAAATCATTCTTTTTTATGAACTAATAAAATTCCCAATCTTTATGTTTTGAATAAATAAAATGTACATTTTTCACATCTTTTATCATGGTATATAAATATTTAAAAAATTAATTTAAATAAAATATTTATTATAGGTAAAATCCATTTTAGTTTCCACTATAGAATGGAGAACAATAATAGGATGTAAAAACATAGATATGGAGAAAAAAATCCATTAAATCAAATGGTAATTACTCTTAAACAATGAATTTTAGTGAATTAATATAATAATAAATGTAGAAGGTGTTGGTTTGAAATATTATTTCCCCAAAAAAATTAGTAAGAAACAAAACATAACATCATCATTGGGTATAATTGAACAATATTTAAATAATATAGTCAAATAAAATTGAGTATTACCCGATGTAAAATATTTGAGTCACAAAAAAACCATATAATCATTGTAAGTTTGGTGTCAGAACTCTAATAGAGGTATAACATTAAATAGAAAAATAAATATCCTGAAATATAATAGGATTCTGATAGATAATGAAAATATGGAATTATATTCCCCATTTAAAATGAAAAATGGTCTATATCATAAACACGTGACAAAGGAATCCAATTTGGGACAAAGAAACCCTTATGAATTTTGAAAGTTCGAATAAAAAGTAATTGGATTAATTAAAATAATATGGTTACATAAATCCCAGGGATTAGATCCTGTATTATTTAAATATGAATTTTGGGGAAGTATATACATCATATAAATTGTAAATGGGTTCATAACATTAAAACACATCATAATAAAGTAAAATTGAGAAGAAATATAACCTTGTTTCCTTTCTAGTTTATGTTACACTCTATCCTCTAGTAAAACAAACTCAAATAACTTAATATCCTAATTTAGATCCATTTAAATTTGTATTGCCATTTTTAAATCCATATTAATTTTTTTATGATGAGTAAATTGACTATTTTTATAACATCATGAACAACAGTTATTAATAACTATAAATGTTTTGTGCATGTTTAATATTTATGATATCATTATACATCATTTGATAAAATGTTCAGTACTGATATATCATTAAATATTATGTAATATATAACATATATTTATTTAAAATGTTTTCATTTAAATAAATATATATCATCAAATATTATGTAACATATAACTTATTTTGATTTAAAATTTCCTCATTTCAATCTAGATATGTTTTTATTATGTTATAGGACAACTGAATTGATAATGGATTATTTTTTTGATTTTAGTGAAAAAAATGATACTTTAATAATAAGTTTTATAAAAAATATAACATTTCAATAAAAATATTACAATAATGATTTAATTTTTATATTATAAGAATGTTAGTTTTCATGTATCCATAGTCATACAAAATATATTTTTATTGAATCACCCCTGTAAGTGGTTAAATTGATCCAATATAGAATACACTTTAACTCAATTGGTGAGTATGGTTAAGGAGGTTTTTATTTTAAAATAATATTACTATAATTGAATAAAATTTATACTATTTTTATGTTTTTATAAATTTGAATTTTATTTTTTTATTTTTTGATAAATATTGAAAAACTATAGGAAAAATGAAAAAATGATTACTTATGGGGGAAATAATCCGCACACATGCATGATTGACATTATTGAGTTTTTATTAGTGGATTGAGATGAATAAATAAGTGTTTTGAAATATATACATAAATATTACAGTTTAATAATTATACTATATCAATTATATTATTATGGTGATAAGATATTTGGAAGAGTAATATTTAGAAGAAAACTAAATTGGGGGGTGTTATTAACATTAGAGACATGATTCTTCCTTATAATTTCCCTTTTAATTGAAGGGGTTAGGATAACTTTGAGTGAAAAGGATTCTATGTTTATGTGTTAAGTCTCTATTTAGACTAAAATTTGGGAGTTTCAAGGTCTTTGTATAAGTATATTTGTTTATTTTAATGGTTTTAAGTGATCCCCTTTATAAGAGTGGAAAAGAAAAAATTTGGAAACACCCTTTATAATTTAATAATTCCATGAAACTATTAAAATTTAATTAGACAAATATTTTTAAAACTATCTATTTTGGGGAATTTTTTGGGTCCATAAATGATCTACCATGTGATTCCTCGCATATTCTAAACATGTAACAGGGTTTTTATCATAAAAGTTTTACACTTTAATCTTATTATTTTAAACTAGGTAACTTGTTTTTAACTAAGTGAATTTATGTTTTATTAAGAATATAACATAACCAATATAAAAAAATTTGTTTTTGATGAAAATAAATTTTACATCTATTTAATTCAATTCAAATTCTTAATATTATAAAATTTCCATAAAAATTAAAATAGATAATATTGTGAAAATATATTTTAATATAAATATTATATTTTAATCATTACAAATTATTAATATTAATTATTCTAGATTAAAAATGAACGGAGTGTTAATATATGTATATTTTTTTCTTAAATCATATCTAATTCATTATTTTGGATATTTAAATTTAATTTATTATTTTTAAATTTGTTTATATTAATAAAATAATACTTTTAAAATAATGGTATACTACTATTATAGCAATTAACATTATTCATAATAATCTAAATTTTATACCTAGAAAATAATTTTAAACACTAAATAATACAAAAATTATTATTTTAAATAAATGATTCATTTTATAAATATAACTTTATAAATGTAAGTAAATTAATCTTAAGGTCGACACATGTATTGCGTAAAAACCTTTTTTTTCTAATTTTATTTTTATGAAAACAATTATTTAAGATTACGATAGATATATCAATGTAATTTATTCCAATTAATTTAAAATAATTATTATATTTTAAATATTATTTGTTTAAAAATAAAATATATCAAAAACTTGATTTCGACATGTTAAAATTCATTATAAAAAATTAGTCAAAAAATATTTTTCAATAAATGCAACATAAATTTTTAAAATCATGAGCATGGGATTATAAATTCAACACATTATTTTAAAATTATTTATTATAATTTTTAAAATATATTTTATTTTTAAAGCGTTCAAAAACTTCTAACTCATATAAAAGTGAAAGTATTAGAAAAATTCCTATTTTACATATTCACCAATAAACTATTTTATAAAAATGTCAAAAAAATATTTTTAAGATAATTTTTTTGGGTAATTCAAAAATGAATTTTAATTTATCAAATTGAAATTATATTTTTTTAATTTTATAGTTTTTTAAATGAAAATATATAATATCAATAAAATTCATTTTATTAAATTAATCTTTTTAATAATAAATCATATTAATTATATACATTCTAAGGGTAATAAATATTAATGGTTTAACATATTAGAATTTATTATATATTTATTAATAATGTATTATTATTAAGTTTTGGTTTTTTTCATTGAGTGTATCATGTGATGCTAGTTATAGAGTGTTCAATGTATTCTAAAGGATCTAAAATCTTTGGTCGTTATAGTTTTATTGAGAGACACAAAAGTGTGTGATTGTTGTGTGGAGATTTTGTGGGTCTCCAGGGTAATTCTGGATATTCATATAAAAAATATCTATAATTATTAGCCCCATGAATACTCTTACTTGATGTGGGAATCCATTTCTTTGGTTTGGTTCATGATAGAGATATTTTGAGGAGTAAAAGTAAAGATTGATAGGTGATACTATTCTAGGGTTGTCATAAGAGGGGGTAAAGTTTGTGGTGTTCTATAATGGGTATAGATATGGGAATCGATTCGTATTAATTCAAAGGTAAAAATGATTTATTGTCAGTCCATACATCTAATACCACACAAGAATACCTACATTTCCGATCACTTTGATTTTTATATGGAAGTGATCACTATAAATACTTGTAGGATATATCTTCTTAGAGAGTGATTTGGAGTCTACAAGGACAATAATATTCTTAAGTAAACACTAAAAATGAGAGATATGAACCCAATAAATATGTTATATTTATAGTATCTATTGGATTTTGGATTAAAGGAGATTTATACCCTACGTAAGGGAAATGTGTTGGTCCATCCCCTAAGAAGAATTTATTATTAAAAAATTTAGGAGTGGCATTAAACATCTAGCCTCATTGTATATATCCATATTGGATATGTGGATCATCTCTAATCAATTATTTTCATCCCTATAATTATTTCATTATTGAGGGAGGCCTAGTTGGGAGACATGGATTTTGTGGTTTTTTACAACCAAATATTCAATTTTATTCACCATATGTATATTATAAATGTAGAGAGAGTATAACCCAATTTCATGGGTGGATAGTTGTACCTGGAATTCTTTATGAGGAGTTTATAATATATTTCCATACCTTACCAATATTGGTACATCCTAGAGTGATGAATATGTATCTGGAAATTCAATTCTAGTTTTATTGGGAAGGTTAAAAACCCAATTTTTTGAGTTTATCTTGGGCTGCCTCACCTAGTAGATTGTGAATTTATAGAACCATGTCTCAGTTTATTTGGATTGACCACTAGAGGTTCCAGAGTGGAGGTAGTATGGAATATTAAGAGATTATTTAATGGGGCTTCCATGATCTGTGAGAGATAGTGATGCTATCTGGGTGATCATCAACCAACAAACCATGTTTTTTCACTTCATTGTCATTCAAGACAATAATTCAGTGGATATATAAGGAATATTGTATGTGGTAGAGATCATATAGATTTATAGAATACCCTCTACACTCATCGTTTACCAAGATGATATATTTATATATTAGTTGTAGAGAATATTTTAAGAGGCACCTGGACTTATTTGAATATAATTATACTACTCCACCCCTAGGTTGATGGCCAAACCTATTATACCATTTATATTACATATGATATATTGATTGTTTTCATGTTAGATTCTAATAGGAGTTGGGAGGATCAATTTGAATTGTTGGAGTTCATGTACAGTAATAGTAACCACTCTACTATCAGTATCATGCTTTTTTGGTCCCTATATAGGATACCATGTAAGTAAAACTAGTTTTAGATATGGGTAGAAGAGTCATCATTGATGGGGATTGAGATTTTATGATAGATAATGGAGATGGTTCGGGTGATCCCATAGCAAATGAAGATTACTACTATGAATATAAAGTCATATATAGACCATTAATGGAGTCCTTTATAGTTTTGGGGGTTCGATATTATGTTTCTAAAGGTCTCACCTTAGCATGGCTTGTGGGGATTTATTTAGGGAGAAACATTTTCCTTGAGATTTTTTAGTTCAATCAAAATCTTACGCAAGGTGGTCGAGGATTATTACAACCTGGAATTTCCCCTATATGTGGACATGGTGCATGAATTATTCATAATGTCTTAGATAAGTATATATTTTCATGATTATCTACCATCATTGATTTTCGAGAGATATACATTAATTATAGAATCGATTTCATGGAGTATCTAGTTGCAATCAAGGACTACTAGGAGGGGACTCACCAAGGGATTGATATTCCATTATTGCACATCCTTTGGTAGCATAGGAACCTTCTAGATATCACATAGTAGTATGAAAACTAGATAAAGGTTCTCCACCCTCCATTTTTTCCAAATATTATTATGCTTGATTTCATTATTAACAGACAACATCTAGCCTTAATAGAATTGTGATATAATTTAAAATTATTATTATTTAAATGTGAGCATTATAACCAAGCTGTTGGATTGGTGAGTATAAATATTATTAATTTAATTATTAAATATAGATATATAGTTCAAAATAAATAAAATTTTACAAATAAATTATTAGTAAATAATATCCTAATTTTTTTATTAAATTAATTTTATTCTTAAAAAATGCATTTTCATTATAAATTGTCTTTGTTTATTTTTGTGAGAAAATATTATAAATAATTTCTCTATATTTTTTAAATTTTACTTGATAAAAATAATATCATTTTTTAAAACATTATATTAAAATTATCTTATGGTAATGTTTTGGAATTTTTTTGAAATGTTTTGTTTTTCATTAAATTAAGAAATAGTAATTAAAGATTTATTGTGATAAAAAACCATTTTACTTTACACTAGAGAATGGATAAAATTTATGGGATGTAAAAAAAATATGTGGTGGAAAAATCTATTAAAAAAGGGAATTATTCTTAGACAATGCATTTCAGCGAATTAATATAATCATAATTGTAGAAGGTGTTGGTGTGAAACATGATTTACCCAAAAAATTAAGAGGAAACAAAACATAACATCATCATTGGGTAGAATTGGAAAATATTGAAATAATATAGTCAAATAAAAGTGAGTGTTAAACGAAGTAAAATATTTTAGTCACAAAAAACCCATATAATCATAGTAAGTTTGGTATTAGAACTCCAAGTCTAGTATAACATTAAATAGAAAACTAAATATCCTGAAATATAAGATGATCACGATATAAGATAGAAATATGTAATTATTTTCACCATTTAAAATGAAACATGGTTATACTGTAAACATTTGACAAGGGAATCAAATTTCAGATAATGAAATAATTATGAATTTTGTAATTTTGAATCAAAAGTCATTGGATTAATTAAAATCATAGCGTTAAATAAATCCCTTTAATTGGAGAATGTATTATTAAAAATTAATTATTTTGATGTATATGAATCATATAAATTATAAATGGGTTTATAACATTAAAACCCTTCTCGATAAATGATAATTGAGACAAAAATCTAACCATGTTTCCTTTCTTATTAGATCACACTTTATCCTGTAGTAAACCAAACATTAATAACTTAATATCCTAAATAATATCCATTTTCATAAGTATTTCCATTTTATAATCCTTAATATAATTTTTTATGATGAGTAAATTTTTTAGTTAGAGAACATTATAACCATCAGGTGTTAATAACTTTAAATGGTTTGCGCATGTTTAATATTTATGATATCATTATAATTAATTTGATACAAAGTTCATTACTAATATATCATTAAATATTATGTAATATGTAACTTATATTGATTTAAAATGTTCTCATTTAAATAAATATAAATCATTAAATATTATGTAACATATAACTTATTTTGATTTAAAATTTCCTTAATTAAATCTATATGTGGTTTGATTATGTTATGTGAAAATTGAATTGATATTGGGTTATTTTGGTGAATTTAGCGTACAAAAATGATACATAAATTATAAGTTTTAAAGAAAATATGTCATTTCAATAAACATATTACAATAATTATTTAATTTTTAGATTATAATAATATAATTTTTCATGTCTCCATAGTCATCCATAATATATTTTTATAGATTCACTGATGTATGTGGTTAAACTTATCCAATCCTAAACATGCTTTATCTCAATTGGTGAGTATTATTAATGAGGTTTTTATTTTGAAATAATTTCATTATAATTGAAGAAAATTAATATTGATTATATATTTTTTTTGTAATTTGTATTTTATTTTTTTTATTTTTTGATAAATATTAATAAACTACTGGAAAAAAAGTAAAAAATGATTACTTGTGGATGAATTAATCCATACACATGCATGATTGGAATGTGGGTGTTTTTATACATTAGTGGAGATATATATCTAAGGGTTGTAAAATTTATACATCAATATATCAGTTTAATAATGATACTATATCAATCATTTTGTTACGGGGATAATATATTTAGAAGATAAATATTTAGATGAAAACTAAAGAGGGGGATGTTACTTATGTTGGAGGCTTGATTCTTCCTTAAAAGTTCCCTTGTAATTGAATGGAATAGGGTATCTTTGAGTGATCAAGACCCTTTATTTTTTGGGATAGGATTCTAGTTAGAGTAAAATGGAAGAGTTTAATTGAGTTTTTTAAGGATAGTTGTTTGTTTTAAGGGTTTTTAGTGATCCAATTTATTTGAGTGGGAAAGGGATATTTTGGAAACACCCATTAAATTTTAATAAGTTCCTCATACTATTCAAAATTAAATGGATCAAAAGTTTAAAAACAATATATTTTTTTGAATTTTTGGGTACATAAATGATTAAATAAGTTATTCCTAACATATTCTAAACATTTTATTGGGTATTTACCATTAAGTTTTTACATTTTACTCTTATAATATTGAAATAGGTAACAAGTTTTTAACTAAGTGGTTTTTGGTTCTATTAATAATATAATATAACAACTATAACAAAATTTTGGTTTGATGGAAATAAATTCAACCTTTATTTAATCCAATTAAAATTCTAAATATTATAAATTTTACTTGTAAAATAAAATATATAATTTTTATAATTTTTTATTATAAATAATACATTTTAACCATTAAAGCTTGTTAACATTATTTAGTCTGGATTTAAAACTAAATGAGTGTTAAAAATAATATTTATGTGATTTTAAATCATATCAAATTCATTATTTAATGTATTTAAATTTAATTTATTATGTATAAGTTCATTTATATTAATAAAATTATTATTTTAAAATTATTATTACTATTATTATAGTAATTAGAATTAATTCAAATAATCTAAATTTTATACCTAGAAATGAAATTATAAATAATAAATAATATGAAAAATATTATATCAAATATATGATTCATTTTCACAATATCAATTTATAAGTTTAATGAAATTAATCTTAAGTTTGACACATGTATCGCGTAAAAACCCATTTTTTTTAAAAATTAATTCTTTGAAAAAAAATATTTTGGATTAGGATAGAACTATTAATATAATTGATTCCAAAGAATATAAAATAATTATTATAATTTAAATTTTACTTATTTAAAAACAAAATAAATAAGAAAATTTATTTCATCATGTTATAATTCATTAAAAACAATTTCTCAAAAATAGTTTTCAATAAATGCTACATAAATTTTAAAAATAATGAGCATGGGATTATAAATTCCACACATTATTTTAAAATTAATTATTATAATTTTTAAAATATTATTTTATAGTAAATGGTTTTAAAAACTTTTAACTCATACAAAAGTGACGGTATTATAAAAATTATTAATATTACTATTCACCAAAAAACAATTGGTTTAGAAAAAATCTCAAAAAATACATATAAAGCTAATTTTGTTTTATGGAATTGAAAATTGAATTTTAATTTATCAAATTGAAATCATAGATTTTTTAATTTTATACTTTATGAAATGAAAATATATAAAATCAAGAAGATGAATTTTATTTAACTTAGGCTTTTGGATATTAACTCATATTAATTATTTTCCTTCCAAATGTAATAAATATTAATGGTTTTCCATATTATAATTTATTATAGGATCATTAATAATTTATTATTAATATGTTCTAGTTTTTTTGCATTTAGTGTTCCATTTGATGCTAGTTATAGAATGTTGTGTGTATTTTAGAGGATTTAAAATCTATGGCCATTATAGCTCGCCTAGGAGCCACAAAATAGAATGATTGATGTGTGGAGTTTTTGTTAGAATGTAGGGTAATTTTAGAGATTCATATAAAACATATCTAGTATTAGTGTCCCCATGAATACACTTACTTAAATGGGAAACCATTTGTTTGGTTTGGTTGATTATAGAGATATTTTGATGAGTCAAAGTAGAGATTTTCAAGGGATCTTATTCTCGGGTTTCCATAGGAGGGGTCAAGTATGTGGTTTTATACAATGATTATAGATATTTAAATGGATTTGTATTAATTAAATGGTATAAAGTGATTTATTTTCAGTCCAAACTAACAATACCACACAAGAATAAATACATTGTTGATGACTATGATTTTGAAGTGGTAGTGTTCACCCTAAATACTTTTCATATCTATCATTTTGGAGAGTGATTTTGAGTCTAAAATGACCAAATGATAATTAATTAAATCATTAATATGAGAGAAATAATCCCAATAAATAATCTCTATTTATATTACATATAGGATTATGACTTCAAGGTATCCTGTACTCTAGGAAAGGGAAATGTTTTGGTTGATACCCTATGAAGGAATTATTATTCAAAATTTTAAGACTGGCATTAAATAGCTAGCCTCGTTATAGATATCCTTATTGAATAATTTTATTATCTCTAACCAATGGTGGTTTAGCCATCAATTATTTCATTCTTTAGGGAGGCCAAGCTGGTCGACATGGTTTTTAGTTTTTTTCAACCAAATATTCAAATTTGATTCACTATATGGATATTCTAAATGTGGGTAGAGCATCATCCACTTTCATGGGAGGATAGTGGTACCGGGAATGCTTAATAAGGAGGTGCTATAAAAGTTCCATACTTCACCACTATTGGAATATCTTGGAGTGATGAATATGTACCTAGATCATCAGTGTCAGTTTTATTAGAAAGGTAAAAAACACAAAGTTTCTGAGTTTTTCTCTGGGTGCGTCACCTGTTAGTAGGTAAATTCATAGCTCTAAGCCTCAGTTTATTTGGTTAGACCACTAGATGTTCTAGATTGATGGTAGTATGGAATATTAATGTATTTTTTGATGGGTCTTCTATGGTCAGTAAGAGAAAATGATGCTATTTGGGTGATCATCAACCAACAAACCATGTTTTTTCATTTCTTTATTATTTGGGAGAGGATTTTTGTAGATATATATGGAATCTTGTATGTGCAAGAGATAATATAGCGTTATATAATAACCACTAAAATCATCTCTGACCATGATGATATATTTATATCTTAGTTTTGGAGAATCTTTTAAGAGGCACTAGAACATAATTGAAAATAAGTATAGTGCATCACCCCTAGAATGATGGCCAGACCTAGTAAACATTTTATATTAGCTAGGATATATTTATTGAGTTCATGTTAGATTCTAATAGGAGCTGGGAGGATCAACTTGAAATATTGGAGTTCATGTACAATAATAGAAACCAATCCACTATCAGTATCATTACTTTTTAGACCCTATATGGGAGACCTGGTAGGTTACCCTTGTTTTAGATATGGTTACAAGATTCATTATTTATGGGGATAGATGTTTTATGACAGATAATGGAGATGGTGTGGGTGATCCCATTGAAAATGGAGAATTCTATCAGGAATATAAAGTCATATGCAGACCATTGATGTAGTCCATTGGAGTTTAAATCGATAGATATTGTGTTTCTAAAGGTCTTACCATATCATGGATTGCAGTATTTATTTAGGGAGAAAATTATTCCCTGATATTTATTAGTTTATTCATAATACTACACTAGGTGGTCAATGATTATTACCTCCTAGAATTTCCCATGTGGTTGCACCAGGTGAATGAATTATTTATAATGTATTAGATAAGGATATAATTTAGTGACCCATTACACATAATTGACTTGGGAGAGATATAAATTGATGATGGATTCACATTCATGGGGTATCTATTAGAAATCAAGGACTCGAAGGAGGGGACTCATAAAGGAATTGTTCTTCCATTGTTGTGCGTCCTTTGGCAGCACGGGAACCTTCCATATAGCTCATGGGAATATGAAAAACAAGATATTGGTTCTACACCACCATGTTTTTAAAATACTACTAAGCTGGAAATCCATCTTAACACACAACATTGAGCTTTAATATAATTGGGATATAATATAAATATATTATTATTTAAATGTGACCATTATAACCTAACCATTGGATTGGTGAGTATGACTAGTATTACTGTCATTATTAAATATATATATATATATATATATATAAAGATAAATTCAATAAAATTTCATTAATATATTATTAGTAAATAATATCCCAATTTTTTAGAAAAGGCATTTTATTCATAAAAAATTGTATTTTCATCGAAAATGGTTTTTATTACATTTTTTGAAAAACAATTATAATTAATTTCTATACCTTTTTGAAAATTTATATAATAAATATTATATCATTTTATAATTTATCATGTGAAAATTATATTATGGTAAAAGTTTGGGATTTTTTCTAAAAACTGTGATTTTTCAATAAATAGTGAAAAATACTAAAATTTAATGAAAACTGTATTTTATATTAAACTATTAAAATATTATAATTATTTTTTTATTATTTAGAAAATTTAATTAGTTATTTTTAATTAAAAATTATACAATTATTTTCTTTGAAATGAATTTTATGTCGAAATTTTCTATAAAAACATTTTTATACTTGAAAACGCATATTTCATAAAAATATGTTTTCCATTATGCTGTGAATATTAATTTGATATTATTTTCATCAATTTATAGAAATTTAATGTTGATAAATTCACTCTATGTTTTTAATTAGTATTTCCTAATATGGTAAATATTTCCATTTTATTTTTTCCATTATAAATAGTTATTGTAGTAAATAATTATTACCATAGTAAAGTTAAATCCGGTAAGTAAGGTTAAAAAATATTAAAAGGACTAAAAATTACCATTAACATTCATTTATCCTATTTTTTAATTTAATTTTCCAATTTCTATCCAGGTTTCCAAAATATTGCAACTTCCTGTCATATTACATTGATTTTGACTGTTATATTATTTTAGGTAAAGAAAATTCAAAAATGGAATTCTCTCTATTTTAATATATATAAATATTTGAAATAGGGATCTAAAGAATATATGTTAGGTTCTAAAGGTTCATTTCAGACATTAAATGTTTTTTTATCAGGGTAATTTATTTCTAATTTTTTTGTAATGAAATAATTACCTTAAATTCTTATGCAACATTGACACAATATTTATTCAATTAATTGAAAAATAAAATAAATGTATCTAAAAATATATAATATAAATGAATTACTATGTTATATGAATTTTTTAGACAATTATAACATGTAATTTTTTTAAACGATTGTATTCGAATTCATTTTGTGTCATCATTTTTTCACATTCAATTTAAATTAATAGTTCCAAAATTGACATTAATGATATTTAATAATAAGTAATATTTTATTCAATTATTTAAAGTTTCTAAAAATATTAACTTTGGAAAATTATTAGAATATGGTTTAAAATATAAATCATGTCTCATTTATTGGTTACATTTCATTTTATTGTCACTATATTTACCCATAAATAGTTAGAAACTATATTATCATAATAATTGTCAAAGAGGTTTCCAAGAGTGACCCTCCCCGATATTTTAAAATGATATCTCCTCCCCTTTATCATCACACATAAAAATATATTTAGTTCATAAAATATATTCTCAAATCATTTCTTATCATCCATCCCAACATTCTATAGGTATTATTTTGGGAAAAATATCAACCTTAGAGAGCTTGAGGTGTACCGAAAAGGGCGTTGCCTGAAGAAAATGCATAGATTTCCAATAAAAGCATTAGTTTTATTTCTTATTTTTCTTCCTAAAAAAGTTTCTTCAAATATGATAAAATAAAAACGTCATTATCTTTAATATATTTATTTGTTGTTATTTTAATGGAATAACCTATATCAATCTTCTTTCCCAACAAGCACTATTACAAATCTGGAATTTAATAGCACTACTAAAAGGGTTCTATCAATGCTATTGAAGTATTGATAATGTAAGCGATGTTAAGGGGTAGGATTTAACAGTTCTCATAAAATTCCTGATAAAGGCCCACATTAATAGTGCTAAAAACACAGAAAAATATGTCATTTATCAGTGCTCTTTTGGTCCTAATATTGGGGGCCTTTATCACTTCTTTTTTAACGCTATTAAATGGCACACTGATAATGGGAATAAAACATTTTTCACACACCACCCCACCCCACCCCCTTCCCCCATCCATGCTCCCCCACCCCTATCACAACTTCCCCTACCCCCTTATCAGTTATTTAGATATTCCCACCCCTTGTAAATTCCCCCACCTGCATCTCATTTCGAATTTGGGACCTCCAGCATATACATCAGCACCTTTTCCACTCCCCTATACTGTTTTGTTTTACATTTTATGATAAATCTGTATATTTAATTATATTTAATTATATTTTTTTATCCATATATTTTTTTATATGTTGACATATATTTATATATATATATGTTTATAGAACTATATATATTTATATATTTTTATATATTTTTATATATTTTTATATATTTTTATATATTTTTATATATTTTTATATATTTTTATATATTTTTATATATTTTTATATATTTTTATATATTTTTTATATACATGTTTATTTATTTATATTTTTTAAAATTGGTATATTTTATATTTAGATAATGTTTCTATATTGAGAAATATATTTTAAATACAAATATAACTAATTAATTATTAATAAAATTAAATTTGTATGTGTGAATATATACAAAATATGTATATGATGTTATATATTAGATTATAAATAAAAGTAAATTGTAAAAAATGATAATATTTCAAAGCTAAAATATCAATATTAGTGTAATCCTTAGTAATAAATTAATTCCACACGGTAAAATGTCAAAAAGACCCCTTTGAAGGAGGCTTAAATCCCATAAAATGTTAATAAATTATGATACGGAGACCAAAAACACAGTTTTGGATGAATTATAGACCTTTTAGCCTCATCATAGGTTGTTAGGGAACACATGGATCACTGAGATATAGGGATTATCAAAAGTATTGATTTTATATGTGTTATAACCCAAGCAGACACCCGGAGAAAAAGATATGGTTGTTTGAAATTTCATTGAATGTGAAAGAAGTACGGTACAAAAACTATAAACTCAGTTTTACCATAGATAAATGTGATTGGGGGTTCTCATGGGTAATTAGGGTGAATATATTTTCAAAATAATTGATTTTATATGTGTTATAGTCCAAATGGATACTCGTATCAGAAGTTATAGCCATTGGAATTTTATGAAATTTGGTACCCCAACTAAAACCATAGTTTTAGAGTCCTAATGGGAATTTTTTGGGGTTTAATAACAAGACAAACCTCAAACATCCTTGTTAGAACCTTTGTGGATAAGATCTCATTCCATGCTTCGATTTGATATGTTGTGGAGCACGAACGAACACATAGATCCAAATTTATAGTCATTTGAAGTTCTCGTTCGATTTTTAAATATTTTTAAACATTAATATATTTAATTTATTGTATTATCCCACTATTTAAATCTATTGTGATTTAACTCATTTTAGAAGCTTTTATTTGATTGGTTGTGGAGCTGAAATGGACTCCTATATCCAAAAATATTGTCGTTTCATGGGTTTTAGGGTTTCTTTATATTTTAATGGGTTTTAAGGGCTTCAAGTGTTATTACCAGTTTTTTAGGTATTTTTGGGTTTGTAGGGATTTTCTAGAGTTATAATCCATTTTAACTGAATATCATATATATTAAGTGTAAATTCCTATTTAGTCATTTCTAAAACATATTTAAAATACATATTATATTGATAGAAATATTAATATATTAATATATTAATATTTTAATATATTATTCTTTATAAAATATAATTTTATTTTTGAAATATACCCTTTATCATCAATTTTTTTGAATCACTGATAAATTCCTTTTATCAGCACTTTTTTTAGCACTATAAAAGACCCCTTTAACTGTGCTAAAAAAGACTCTATTAAAGACCGCCTTTAATAGTTATTTTTCTAGAACTGAGAAAGGAAGGTTTTAATAATTATTTATCAAATGTTTTCAAAACCATAGACCTGGATAAACATGGTTTTATAGTATTTAAATGGTTACTCAAATCATCACCTTTGTGTATATTGGACTACCACCTCCCGAACTGATATAATTCATTTTCCATCTGCGCCACTTAAGGGTGTTTATAATGATGTGATTAATTTTTATATGTTACATTCCTGAAATATTTATCATTATAAAAAACATAATGTATCATATATTTTTTACTTATCCATTTATTGAAAAATGGTAACATCATTTGTGTGTACCAGGGAATTACCACCTCTATAAAGTAGTGTGGTTCATTTTTCAAAACCATGTCACATAGATGCTATATATAAGTGTATTTATAGATATTTTATGATATTTATGATATAATCATCATTATTTAATGGTAAAATAACACTTACCTTATTTCCATCGTGATCTTTGAAAAATGGAAATGTTACTCGTGCGTATATATGGCCTACCATCTCTATAATTTTAACATCATTCACTTTTCATAACCAGCATTCCTTTTTAGTTTTAAAAGTATAATTTATGTCTAAAATTATAATTATATCATTATTATTATTCTATATATTATGTATTAATGACCTCCTTTACCATATATAATCTAAAGAATTTATTTTAGATATAAGAGTCAAATATCATCAAAACATATAACATGAACTTTATTTATTAAGTAATTATATATAACATGGTAACTAGTGAAATAAAAGGAATAATAAACCAGGAAAATTATATTAAGAAAGTAAATAAATAACATAATATTATTATTCAGGATGATAATGAATTCACATGATGATTTGGGTATGTGGTATGGGACACATTACTTTAAAAACATCATTTTAAATATTTTAATGATTTAATTTGTAAATCATTCTCATCTATGTCCACGTTCTTAAATGAATTTTCTCTATGTATTTATATTGAGATAAATGAATTAAAAATTAAATTTTATTCTCATTTTACTTTATTTCAATTTTTTTTAAAATGTTGTCTTTTTTCATATTTTATGCTGAACATTTTGAATTTATTTATAGAAGACAAATAGAATATTCTATTTTAACACTGACTCTATCAATGGGTTTTCACATCTTCATAACTATTATTTTATCTTTGGGATCCCTTTATGAGCCTCTATTCTTTCCTCAATGAAAAAAACCCTCTTTCTCATTTTTCTATTTTTTCAAAAAAGGATTTCAAATGAATGGATATTTTGATATCTAAAAATGTTTTCTATATAGGGGTAAGGGATCTCTCTGAACCATCATTTTCTTTGGGTCATTATCTTTCTTTCTATAAATCACTTTATCTCTCAATTTAATTTCATTTAATGATGATAAATTCTATATATGTGTCACTCACATATATACCTGGCTTATTCTTCCTTCAATTGATGGGGTAATACATGACATATGTTCCTTTCTAAAATGTTTTTTATGAAATATCCTTTGATTATGATATGTGGAATAATTATGAAACCCATTTATTTCACAAGGTAATTGATATGTTTTTTCATTATGATTCATTTCTTTTGTGGTACACATAATAATGAACATGTTAGGATGGGTGTTCCTAGATATCACTCCAATGCATTGGGTATATTTTTTTCATGATACGTTTTGTATGGGATTAGGGAGTAAACCTAATACATGATGAGACTATGTCCACTATGTGTTGTTGTCTAGGAAGTTAACCATAAATTATTCTTATATAATATTTTGTGTTTTTTCTAAATTTCCTATATTTCCTTGATCATATGATACCATTTTCATTATGTTATGTACCCATGTGATTACACATGAAATAATGTTTAAAGGAAATTATATACTACTTATTAATGGTTTAATATATAAATTTTTTTAAAAAAATTAATTCTTTAATAATTACAAATTAACCTTTATGATTATAATTTTTTATTTAATAATTATTTGTAAAACATTTATTAAATGTTTTTGGAATAAAATTTGATTTCTTGGATAATAAAATATTTATTTTGATCCCAAAGGTTAATTTCAAAAAATATATTTTTTATGTATTCCATGGGTTTATTTCTTTCTTTGTACACGTAACTTACTACATCTTTTTGTTCGCATCCCATGTTTTTAAAACAATAATGGCTTTCAATGATGAGTAGGGACAAGGGTGAGGTCCAGATGAAAATTGTGAAGATATGTAATAAAAATAAAACATGTTATATCATAAAGTATTTTTTATAAGAAAAATAGATAATAAGTTGAGCTTTCTTATATGTGATTAATATTTATATGTGTAACATTAATGTAATAATTCTCTAGACCTAAAAAAGAATAAATTTTCTCAAATTTATGAATGCTAATTTTTTACTTAAAATGAAAGACTTTTAAATTTTTATTGTTGGTTAATTATATTTTTTATCAATATAAAGGTTTAGATATATTTGGAGATTAAGATTAGATAAATTTGTTGAAAACCCTAGGAATAATCATAATTATAAGATAACATCCTAGTGTTTTGATAATATATGGATTATGTGTCTCTCCCAACTATACATTACTTTCTAGATACTTCAAGTGAAAAAAAATAGGACAGATTTATATATTGGTAATAACTCCAAAATGTGTTGTTTAGGTACATCTCATCCATCATTCTAGTGCACAATGATGTTTCCCTTATTGTGCACCTATTTTGACACTCTCGGGAGATATTCTTGGGTAAATTCACATTTTATTCATGAACGTTCACGAAGGATTTAAATAGATGATGATAACAGATGACCTAGTTTAAAAATATTGTTTCATGTATTGTAAAGAAGGTGTTCAGATTTACAAATACTATAAATTATTCTTCCTAATTATGGTTATTATTTCCCACACCCTGGTTTTTTTTCAACGGACGTAAACATGAAGAATGATTTTCATACTGAATGTGATGGAAAGAAATGTGATTCTAAGAAACAAAATGGGTTGATGAATAATGAGAAATATATTTTTATTATTCTTAATCAGTTATAATGACATTGAACTAGAAACATGTGCCTTAACCAACTATTGGACTCACCAAATAAGAGAAGGATTTAGTCTATTAAGAGCCTGGGTGGCAGAGTCTATGGTGGAAAGAAGGATCAATTTCCTTCAACATATAAATATGAAAAGAAACACCCAGGTTAATGTCTCAAAGGAATTTCAAAATTTTTTATGTGTGGAAAATAAGAACATAATTTAATGAATTGTTGTGGAAAAATGTTGAGTTCAACAGATAGAAACAAATTTCCTTATAAATATCCATTTATAGTTTTTTGTATTAAATGTGTCTAGCCTATAAATTATCCAAAGAAAACCCCTTCTTATAAAGGTTAATCCCTACACCAAAGAATAACTGATATTATTAAAATCATTGAAGTGAAAGTATTAATGTTATTATATATTGGGATTCTATAATTCTATAGTAGTGTTATTTTTATAAATTTTTTTATTATAATATTTATAAAACTTTTAAATATTTCTCATTAGTAGTTTTTCATTATAGATTTGATAACTAATGTAGAATGGTACTGATAAATAATAAATTTTATTTAGTGTAAAGGAAGTATTTTTACAAAAGACATGATTAAAGGAAAGATAACCATTAATATATACATATTATTGTTTTAATAATGTTTATTTGGGATAAGGATAATATTAAAATCGATGAAGTAAATGGGATAGTAATGGAAAACTTGAAGTTGGTATGTGATTTAATGAAAAAACGGTTTAGATATTTTTTGATGAAGTTTATTAAATTTTCGGATTTATGGAATATATTCAATATTCTGTGATTAATAAGAACTATGTTTTCTTTTTTAATCATATATGTATTTATGTGAGGTTAAGATAAGATTTATAAATTCCATATTTGGGTTATAATTTTAAGATTGATCATATGTTCAAAGGCACATATACTCCCTTTGAGGTTTTACATAATGTGATTTTGAGGTGATTTGAATCTTTTATTAGGTTTAAGTAATAATACTATATTGAGATTCAAATAACCCATTGGGTTAATATATGATTTTTTGTTAAGATAATTATATATTGAGATTTAGATAATCTTTATGGTTGAAAATTTACTAGTTAAAAAGGTGATAATTATAGAGATATTTATGGTTAAATTATGGACTACCTTTTTGGTTAGTTTCTAAATTTTATTCATGATATTTTGGTTATGTTCACTAAATTTTAAGATTATATAGTGATTTATCATGGTGATTAATGATATTTTTTGGAGACTCTTATTTGGTTAAGATATATGTTGTATTTATGTTTAATATGTGATTTAACATGAAGGATTATCTAGGAAGAACACAATTTTATATTTTTGAATGTTTAATGAATGTTATTAGATTTAATTTTAAGATAAATCAATATTTATTATTGAGTTTATTCAGGTTATTTTTTAATGTGGGTTTATTTATTAACTGATCTAATTAGTATCTCGGTTATTATTATGGAAATTTTGGAGTTAACTATATTATTTCACCATATGAGGGTTTATAAATTTTGAATATTTTCTTATCCTATGATTACCATTCACTTTTTTTTAATATTTAAATATAATAGGAAGAAATTAACAACTTTTCTAAATTATTATGCTGATTTTAGTGAATACTACATAAAAAATTCATCTTGAATACTCATCATTCGGATAAAAATATGATATTTTGGTGAAAATTGAATAAAGGATGAAATAGGAATTGTCAGGTAAGTATATTACCATTTTTTTATTAGTATTTATTGTAAAAAATTTCATCAACTCTAGTAAAAGTATCTTAAAATAAACATTTTATCCTATGACCTTAATTTAGAAGTATTGATGGCCTTTTCCACACCTCTTTGGTTTATGGTTTTTATTCATTAACTTTGTAATGATCATTCAATTTTTTTTGATTAATTATCTTTTTCACTCTCCATAAATATTTTGGAATTATACTTTTCTTCCATGTCTATATTTTCACATCCCACTAATTTTTTCTAATTTGAAAACATAGTTATGTGTTATTACATATGTCCTTCAAATTTTCATTTCCCTCTTTTCAATGGGAAGTTTAATTAACCCTTTTATATGATGTGGTATTTCATTCAAGGTATTTTTAAATGTCAAACACTTGATTATCAAGTCCAGTTTAGAATTTTGAGGATAATATTTGTTAAAGGGGGAATAATTTGACAAATTGATTTTGAAAAATTATATTATGCTTCATAGCCTACTTGACATGAAAACCCTAGGTTTTATTTAATTTGAATATACTATAAAAATTATTATATGAATGTGACTTTTATAAACAATTAAAAAAATTATAGGATATTAATATGATTAATCCTGATATGAAATATTTAAATGACCCTAATAACTTAAAATGTATTAATAAATTCATAGATAATAATCATAAAAAATTATTTAAGTATTTTTATTCTTCATACATATGCCCTCTTAAAAAATTGCAATGTTTCTTTTTTTGAGAAAATATTTTAACACATTTCTTGAAATTTTTTGAAATTTAATTTTGTAAAAATAATATCATTTTTAAAATAATCATATCATAATTATCATATGGTGAAATTTTGAGATTTTTCATAAAATATTTATTCTTCAATAAAGAGTGAAAATACTTAATTTTATTGAAAAATATATTTTCTTTTAAAATATTAACAAAGTAAAATTATTATTTTTTTCATATGTGTTGAAATATAATTAGATCTTTTTTATTTAGAATTATCCAATTATATTATTTGTAATGGATTTTATAAATAAATTTGGTATAAAAACATTTTTATCTAAAATGGCATTTTTTAAACTATTTTCATTGAATTTTTAGTTTTAACATGAAATTAACTAATTAAACGTATTTAAATTGAATCTATAAAAAAATTATTCCGTATTTGGATTTAGTACGTCCAAATTTGGTAAATAGTTCTCTTTTATTTTTTGAAATTATCAATAGTATCTATAATAAATAATAGACACCATTGTAAGGGTGAGTCGGGTAATTATGGTTTAAAATAATCTTATAAGGACAAAAAATTGATCATTCACATTCATTTATCCTGTTGGATGGTTTAATATTTTTTTCATTTCCATCCATGTTTCAAAAACATGGAAACATGATGTCATATTTAATTGATTTTGACCTTAATATTATTTTATGTAAAGGAAAGTCAAAATGTAATTCTCTTTTCAAATTATATCTATATTTTTACATAAGGATAGATAGATAATATGTTTAGTTAAAAATTATAATTTTATAGATAAATAATTTTTTTCATTGTGATTTATTTATAAATTCTAGTAATGAAATAATTTCCTTAAATACATACAAACCACCAAAATAGTATTTATTCCATCAATAGAAAAATAAACTAAATGATTCAAAAAATATTAAAAGGAATATAATTTAAATGATTAATTGTTTTCCATGAATTTTATAGATAAATATTATATTTTAGGGAAGTTTTACAATATTTAATTAGAATTAATTTATTTTCATTTTATTTTCAAAGCTAAATTCAATGAATAGAACCAAAATTGACGTTATTGATATTTAATAAATAATATTATTTTGTTAAATTATTCAAAATTCCTAAAAAATTAAATTTGGAACAATTATTGGGATATGGTTTAAAATATCCACTATGTTCCATTTATGGGATAATTTTCCTTTTATAGTAACTATCTAAACACTAAAGAGTAAAAAACATTATTATCGTCATCTCTATCAAAAAGGATTACAAGGGATAAAATAAAATGATATTGGTAAAAAAATTATATAAACATATCAAAACCTCTTTGGATGAGATTATTTATACCCATAATAATCATATATCCTACATTTATCCTTATGGGCCATTGTTCCTTTAGAAATAAATTTATATTAACTAAATACTTTAAGAAAATCCAAGTGTGCCCCTACCCTCTCATATAATAGGTTACCTCATCTCCACTTTCCTTCACTCATAAAAAAATTATTTCCACAAATACCTATCCAATTACCTTTTAAATATCCCTATGAAAATTCAATAGGTATTATTTTGGGAAAAATAATAACCTTAGAGAGATTAAGGTGTTAAGAAATGGAGGTTTTCTATAGGAGTGGTATAGATTTTAATAGAATGTTTTAGTTTTATTTCATTTATTCCACATTAAATTATTCTAAAAATGTTATTAAAGAATAAAACAATAATATTATATATAATGATAATTTTTTAATGGAATATCCTATATCAATATCCTCTTCTATCAAATCAGAAAAGAAAACACCATTCGTGTGTATGGAGGACTTCCACCTCGTGAACCAATATAATTTTTTATCCATCCCCAATACTCACGGCAAGTAATAATGATGGAATTAATGGTTATATAATAGAATAAAGAAATATGTATCATTCTTAAAAGATAATATATCATCTATTTTCTTAACTTTCCATTTACTAAAAATGGTAACATCATTTGTGTGTATGTATGGATTGACACCTCTATAAAGTGATTTGAATCTTTTTTTATAACCACAAAAATTGCACACTATATTTAAGTTTATTAAAATTAATGATATTAAATTTATTATATATTAATCATTATTAAAAGATAAAATAACAATTACCTTCCTTCTATCCTGATCATTCAAAAATGGAAACTTTACTTATGTGTATCCATGTCCAATTATCTCCATGATTTCAATGTAGTTCATTTCTCCTGAAAATATTTCATATTTAATTTTAAATTTATAATTGATGTATAAAAATGAAAATTATTTCATTATTTTTATTATTTTTATGAAATATTAGTTACCACTTTTACCATATTAGTCCTATCAAAATAATTTTGAACATATGAGTCAAATATCATCAAAACATTCATTGAGATCTTATTTGATTATATAATCGAATATAGTATGGTAGTAATTTAAATAAAATGAATAATAGAATTGAAAAATTTTATTAAAAAATTTAATAATTTACATAATTTTATTATTTAGTGAGACAATGAAAGCTCTTGATTACTTAGGCTCGATGTAAGGGACAATTTACTTTAAAAAACTCATTTTAAATGTTTTGATGATTTATTTTCTGAATATTTCTATTCAATGTCTATATTCCTAAAATTATTTTATTTATATTTTTATATGTAAATTAATGAATTATAAAGGAAATGTTTTTATTCTTTTTTCTTTATTTCAATGTTTTTTAAAAGGGGTATTTTTATGTATTTTATATAATACATTTTTACTTTCATTACAAAATAAAAAAATAATGTACAATTTTTAAAAATATAGCATCATTGGTTTTTACCTCCATCATTAATATTATTTGATGTTTTGGACTCCTTTATAATATTCTATATTTTATTTAATAAAAAACCTTATTTCATTTTCATCAAATTATTATAAAAAATTGTTTTCAATGGAATGGATATTTTTATATCATGAAATGTTTTTCATATGGGTGTAAGGGGGCTCTCTGAATTGCTATTTTCATTGGGTTATAGTATTTATATGCTTATATAACATTCTATATCACTTAAATTTTATTTAATTATTATAAATTTGGTATATATATATCACATATATATACCTATATTATTATTTTATCCTTTGACGGGGTAATAAATGCATTTTGTTTATTTCTCAAATACCTTCTTTACAAAATCTCCATTGATTACGTTATAATGAAAGATTATAAAACTAATTTCTTTCCATGGGTATTATATCATTTTATGACATGATTTTATTCCTATTTTGGGAAAAATAATCATGAACATGTTATGATGGGTTCTCCTAGATCATTCATCAATTAATTGGGTAATATAATTTTTATGAGACATTATGTATGGAATTATGGAGTAAACCAAAACCACTATGAGACTCTATCCAACATGTGATGTTATTAGGGTAGTTAGACTTCAATTATGATTATTTCATATTTTTCTTCGATATTTACTATGTCTCCGTGATAATATGTTACCATTTTCATTATGTTACTCTCTCATGTGATTACTCATGAGTTTGTGTTCAATGGAAATTATATTTTACTTTATAAGGATGAAATGTATACCTTTTTTGAAAAAGGTTTTACATGTTTTTAATTATTACAAAGGAACCATTATGAGTTTTAATTTTCCTTTAATATTTCCTATTTATTGTTTTACAAAATCCTTCGGTAAGAAAAGTTATTTTATGGGGTAATTAGATTTTTATTTTGTGGTCAATATTTAATTTCTAAAAATTCATCTCTTTTATAAGTATTCTTGTACTTACATGTTTATTTATTTCTATTTATATGTCTCTTACTAAGTAATTTAATGCTCATCCGACATCATAAAATGTTTTTTCATACAAGTTTCAGTTTGATAAGGGAAAACGATGATTTCAAGATGAAAATTATGAACAAATGTAATGAAAATAAAAAAAATATATCATATTAGTTTTTTTGTTTAAAAATGGATACTAATTGGAGGTGTCTTCTTTTTTATGCAATATTAATTTATGTAGGGGTGATGGAAAAAATCATTATAACACTAAAATATAAAGATGATAAAATATAATAAAATTAATTTATAACATAAAACTCAATATTATGAAAATTTTTAGGTTGGGTCGCTAAAGTCTGAGCAACATACCTTTTTCATTAGTTTGTGATTTTCAGGGAAACATCCTTGAAGGTGGGTAGGAATGTAGCAACCATGGTTTTTTCATGTAAACCATTAAAATATTTTAAATATTTCTTTTTGGATGAGTCTCTAAGCTAACACAAAGTTTCCAGCATTATAGAGTATTGATATTAAAATATAAAAAATAGAATATTATTTTTATCTAGAACACACATGCTCATTTTAATGTTGTCATTCCTTTGAAATGAATACTATGATGGAATATATAATACATTGGTTGTGAAATAATGGGTTTTAACAATGTTAATTCATCCACACCAGTGTTTATTCAGTCGATCCATCACGGGTGGATTAATTAATTAATTTTATTAATTTTATTAATTTGTAAATTAGAACATTTAACCTAAGATTCCACCTATTTAAACAAATTTTCTTTAATTATTGGTGTGGCTTCCATAACCCTAGGGATTTTATGGAGTGAAAATTCTAGATAAGAATTTGGAAATTAATAGAATCCATATAAATAAAGAACTAAACTATTCATCAAAATCATTATTGACAACCAACACAAACATGACCTTAATTAATGAGTGATATATACATGCCTTAATGTTTTTTACTTCTATTTTTTCTTAATTATTTAGTTTTTTAATGATAAATATAAATCCTTTAACATATTATTTACTTATTGATTCCCATTATATGAGACTTTTGGTAGAAACCTTATCTTTCACATTGTTCATTTTGAGAACTGGTTATAAAATTTGGATAGATTGTGAATAAGGGGTTGAATCACACTCTCCCCCTCTCTTTCACTACCCTCTTCCCCTCCCCATCCCCCCCCACAAATCTCATCTTCCCTTTCTCTATCTCATATTCTAATGTGAATTAAAATGGACCATTGTCCCTGAGGATAGTCGAAGGTGGTAGTATGTGGTGATAGTAGTGCATGGCACAACAAGGGATGGTGGAATATGGGTTTAGATGTGTAACGGCGCTAGATAAGAAAGAATAAATTTTTCATCCCTATCATATGGTAAACATTTCATATCACAAAAATTACCTCACAATCCTAAGAATGGAAGATTAAGTTTTTTCAGGATGAGAAACAAAACCAAAACAATCTTTAACAATTTTTAACATTTATATAATGATCCAAAGATTATTTTTATTTATATATTACTTTTTTTAGATTAATATTCAATTAATTGCAAAAATAAATTCTTGAGGACCATATATGAGTTTTTTATTTGGATACTAGATGTGAATTCTTCTTAATTCAATAAATATCATCAATGTTTCCCATAAATATCTCCCCATTTAATACTCTACATAAAAATAAACTACTTAAAACCCTTATTCATAACCCTGGGAAAAGAAACATAAAAAATGGTTATCTTGGATGCTTAGGAAGGATAAACATTGGAGATATCAATCGATGATCATATAAAAACATAAGGGTATGATATCATGAATATAAATTACAAAGTCCATAGAAAAGTTTTTCAAATAACATAAACCTGATTCATGGAATGATTCTTGGCAGTTCATAAGACATGAATAATAAAGGAATCAAATTAAAAAAAATCCATGAGATCATAACATTCGCATATGACATAGATTTTTTGAATACAAAAAGTATTGTAAAATTTTAAAATTGTATAAATGAGAACAGTTTTATTCATTAATTTTAAATAAATTTTATAAGCGCACACATAAAACTTATGGACCCGAAATTCAGGCCCATGCTTAATTATATGGACCTAAAACTATGTCCATGCATAAACATATGGACATGAAACCAAGTCCACACAAAACAGTAAATAGATGAAACTAGAACCACACCTAACCTTATATACATGAATCCAGGTCAAAATATAACCATGTGAACATTATACCTAGTCTACTAATAATATTTTAAACATGAAATATTTTTCATGAAAAAACATATTTTCTAATAATTTACCCATATTTTTGTAATGTATTGGGGGGAGATATAGGTCAAACCCAACCCATAATCTATAAATTTATGTTCCACAAGGTAAAATAATATTCATCATATCATAACCCATGAAAAATAAAATTGTTTTTATAAACATCTCATCATATCATAACCCATGGAAAACAAAATTGGTTTCATAAACATAACCCATAGAAAATAATTTTCATCATAAATTTTGTTTCTTGTATGATTTTTTTTGTACTTTTAGTCCTTTTACTTTAATAACAGTTCCAATATATCCATAATGTTAACCATAATAAAATATATTATTTATTCATATATATATATATAGTAATCTATAAAATTTAGAGATATAAAATGAGTTACACCATTCATAGAGATGGTAGGTCGTACGTACACATGAACGATGTTTCTATTTTCTCGATTGATGGATTGAAAAAAAATGAAATATTAATTCACTATCATATCATCATTTTGAAATAATATATATCATATATATTAAGTAAATATACCCTAAATACCATCCATGTACAAATAAAATTAAAATTTTATCACATTGCTTTGTGGAGGTGGCAGTCCACACATACGCATGAGTGACTTTATCATTTTTCAATTGTTTGTAAGGTGTGAAGGTATATGTTATATTATAATTATAGAAGTATAATTATTTAACTAATATCATATATATAATTTTAATACATAATTATATCCGCCCATGATAGGTGTTTAAGAAAAACAATGTTCCTTGATCAGTGAGGCAGTGATCCGCCGTACACATGATTGACAGTTTTGTTTCCCATTTATTAGAAGAGAATATGGATGTAGGTTATTGTACTAACATAATAATATATTGTATATGTTAGATTATTATTTTATTATATCATAAAAAAATTTAGACTATTTGATGTATGTGTAATAATAAATAATATAATAATTCTTGGTTAATAATGATACTTCCTCTTCGGACAACCTCCTTAGGTTCGCGCAAAATGCCTCCGCAGGAGGGATTACTAATCAAAATAATTCTTATAGGATGTGGGATGGTAAGTAAAGAATTTTATTTTCTATAAATTTTCTTAATAAAAATGTATTTTATAATATATATGATGGGAGAGGAGATGTACTTATATATGTAGGGAAAGGAACCCACATGAAAACTACTTAGAAATTTCACAACAGAATCCAAAAATGCTAAATTGAATCCCATGAAAAATTATTCCAAATGACCATATATTAAAATTTTGGTAGGATAAGTTATAATTATTCCCATATAATACTATTTATTTAATTTTTATTGGAAAACATACTCATATCTTATGGTTTAACCCACCAATAAACCCATTTTAAAATTAACTGCGGTAATTAATTTTCAATTTTTTTCACTTTTCATTTTGACCAAAAATTAATTTTATCTTATTGAATAGTATGAATTATAAAAATTCAAAATAACTAATAAATATAACCAAGATCCATTAATATAAGTGAAATAATTTAATTTAATATTAAACCAGAAGATGTGACAGAAAAGTGGTTTTCCAAAGAATATGTTTTGTTAGTTATAAAAGTTTTATGTCAAAAATAAAAATAAAATAAAGGTTATTATCTAAATTGGAGTATTAATAATAAAATTGATCTATTTTTTAAATCCACTAAAAATAAAATTTATCTTTATATATACAGTAAATGAAAATGCAGCTTTGAATAAAAAATAGGTATTTTCACTATTCATCAGAAAATAAATCCTTTTAGAAAATTATCGAAAATTTAATCTAAGATAATTTAGATATAACGATTTAAAAAAGGAAAGAAATTTTTCTGAATAAATTTTCTTGTATAGTCAAAAAAAATTAAAATAATGGTGTTAAACACAATTAAATACCTTTTTTACAAAAACAAAATTAAACATAATATTGGATTTATTCTAATCCCATGATTAAAAAAAATATTATATGAAATATAAAAAAAATTAATACATAATATATAACATTAATAAAATCTATTCAACAATATTGACTAATTTAATTTATTTGGATATAAAATATTTTTTAGAAAAACATTTATTTTACTTTCAAATGATTTTTTTCTTACTAACCAATTGAAAACAAATGAATTTGATTTATTAATGTTTAAACTATATATTTTTTATTATTTATTTAGTCCTATTAATAACCATGAATTAAGAAGCTTTAATATAACTTTCAGGTTTACATAATAAAATTAATAGTATATTTTGGTTTTCTAAAACTTAGTGTTTTGGGTAATGCAAGCTATCATAAAAAATAAATATATTAAATAATATTCCATAAAAGGTAATGGTATTACATTAACCCCTTTAAAAAATTCATCCTATAAATGTAATCTTCTTGTCAATTCAGTTTCCCTTTCAAAATAATTTAATAGAAAACCCACATCATAAAATGGGTCAATAAAAATTCATCTTGAAAAATGGAAAAAGAAATTATGAACATCATTTGGAATAATACATAACTAGTTTTCTAAAAAGGATCACATTGGTGGGAAGTTAAAAAGTGTACATTGAAGAATATACTAATTCCCAAGTCTTAATAGAGAGTGATAGATAACATTGTCATGATAATTTTAACCACCATAAGACCACAAATTTGTGATGAGTTAAAAGATCATTGATTCATCAAGAATTGAAGTAATAGGAAAACTTTTATGTATCACGATCATTTTACTAAGGATGAGAAAATATTTACTATCATGATAGAGAATAATAGAAAATATAAATACTTGATTTATTTCCATTTCATAATAACAATCTCATCAATTGGTTGTTCTTCGATCAATTTTCACTTAAATCTTATTTATAGAAATTATGTTGATTTTGTCCTTCCTAAAGAACTAATGGATCATAAGATCCATAACATAATAATAATTCATTCCTTCTATCTCAATATATCATCAAAACAAAAATGGTTAGATCATGTTATCTAATGTGGATAAATCATTATATTATGAAATAATAAACTAATCTCTAAAACCATATCCAAATTTCAACTAAAACCATTCCATAATTGGTTAAATGTAATACACTTAAAAAATTAAAAAAAATTATAAATATTTTCACTAAATTTAAAAAATAAACTTAACATTAATCCCCAAAATATAAGGAAGTAGCTCTTAATTTTCCCATAACAAATATGAAAATACCTTGTTCATATATTCTTTTAAATCATGGTAATGACCAGAATTACACTAAAATCCAAATAAAATATACATGCTTCCTAATTCTTTAAATAAAAAAAATATAATATTGAATATATTCAATAAATCCAAAAATTATATAAACTCCATAAATGATAACATAAATGAATATTTCATCAAATAATTAATCTATTCAAAGATGGTCAATAATATAAAATTTACTTTATCTATATCAATCAAATCTTTAGCCCAACTAAAAATAGTTATCTCGAAATAAGGAAAATATTAAGGATTATATCTCACTTAATCATACTTTTTTATAAAATATTGTATTAACATTAAATCACATTTCTAGGAAATGAGTTCCATTAAACATATTCATACAAATCCTTAATGAAACATTTCTACAGAACAATCCTTATATATTTCAGATTCATTTATAACAATTATTGAGTTCCAATATATAAAAACATTAATCATTACAATTCATTCTTTAACCACCAACTTGGATTCATCATATTCTTCCATTATACCTACTTCATTTAATAATTCATTTTTAGTCTATTCGTTATCAAATGAAAATCATTTACTCATAAAACATTGTTGATCCTATTCTTGAGATTTCCCCCTAGGACATCAATTTTCATAATTCCCATGGTTTCCACATTTAAAACATTTGACTATTGAAGATTCCTTAGGGAAACTAGTATTCTCTTCCATTTCATTACCTGATATTCTCATTTTTCCTCAATAATTACTTTCCCTGTTCACTTATTATCAAAACAAAAAACATTTTCTTGCTCCTTTGAGACACTCCCTTCAGTGCTTCTTCCCAAATTCTTAATATATAGTAATTTGAAACTTCCTTTCTCTATGTTCTCCACCGCCATAGCAATCAATGAACTATATCCTTCTATTATTTGGTGATTCAATGAGTTGGATAAGCTAAATGTTTTTAATAATATATCATGATTACTGATCATGAATAATTACAATATCTTTCAGTACACTCATATTCTCATTTATTTTATCATCAATATATTGTATACCACAATCAATATCAACCTAGTTTATTCTTTTTCCCACCACTGACCAAAAAAATAATAGTGTATAAAACCATATACAAAGTGTTAAACCTCCTAATCAAGAATAATAATATTTATATTGTATAAATCATAACACATTTATTTCTATATATAACACATTATGTTTAACCATGGATGTTCATGGTCATCATCTATTCAAATCCTTCATGATTTTTTATAAAGAGACAATGAATTTCAAAAACATATCCACCAGGAGTGTCAAACCATGTGTGCATTAAGAATTTTTTTCATGTGACAATCAATGAAAATCCCAATGAATTGTTATCAAAGTCATTAACCCTGAGTATAATTGTGCCAAAGTGACATCCACATGTAGTATCCAGACATGGATGTAATTTAATAGAAACCTCTAAATCTACCATTCATAAAAATTTAAATATATTTTCATATACGTTGACTTATCCAGACTGTTCTCATTGATGTTTCCTAACCCTAATATCTTAAGTTTTATTGAACCCTTCTATGATACCAACTATAATGACCTATAATTTTTCATATATAGATATTATATATTTTTAAATAAATATTTAATATATTTCAATAATATATTCCCAAGGGTCCTCTAAGTATTGTGTATTAGTATTATAGATACAAAGTGTTTTTATTTCCTGAAATATATTCAAAATACTCATTAAAGATCTCCCATTTAGTACTCTTTATAAAAAAACCCTACATAAAATGCATCTTCATAACCTGGGGAAGGGAAACATAGGAAAGGGTGATCTCATATTCTTGGTAAAGATAAACATGGGAGATATCAATTGATGATCATATAAACTTATAATATAAAAATAAGGGTATGATATCTAGAATATAACTTACAAATTTAATACCCAGTTCTATCATAGATCATAAAAATGAGTTGTAGAAAAACATTTGACATTTCATAATAAATGAATCATAAATGAATAAATTTATCTAATCTATGAGGGAATAACCTTTTCATAATACATATTTTTTTTAATACACAGAGCCTTATAAAATATTGAACATGTGTAAATAAGAACAAGTTCACTCATTAATTTAAGGGCATGAAATCATTCCCTTGCAAAAAAAATTATGAAAATAAAATCTAGGCACACATTAAATCTTATAGACATGAAATTTGGTCCACACATAACCATGGGGACATGAAACATGGTCAACACATAACCTTATGAACTTGAAAATAGGTCCACACATAACTTAATGGTCATGAATCTTGGTCCACACATAACTTTATAGACATGAGACTAGGTCTAATCATATCACTATGACCATGTAATCAAGTACATGAATAATATATTTTCTCATGAGTTATCCATCTTTTTCCAATACATTGGATAGAGATGTAGGAACCACCAATCACATAATCCATAAATTTTTGTTCCATATGGTTTTAAAACAATCATAATTTCCTAACCAATAAAAAATAAGCTTTTATCATAAACATTTTATCATATCATAACCAATGAAAATTAAACAGGTTTCATAAACAAAACCCATGGAAATGAAATGTTCTATATGAAAATATTTTCATAATTATCATAAACTATCCATATAAATTATAATTATGGTATCATTTTTCATATCCTGAGTAATTATTATGTCACATTAAATGGTATCATCTTAGATAGAAAATTATTTTAAAATATCACTTTGATCATTTCTTGATTAAAACATCATTTTTAATTTTATACCACCCATTTAAAATCTTAAAAAAATCCAAAATATTAAAGAAAATAATTTTATTTAAAAATAACCTTATAAAATTATAAAGGATGCTTTAAATCATTTATCACATATAATGGGGGGGAATAAAATTCATGTTGTGCATGTTATAAAAAATATTCCTTTCATATTTTTGTAAGAAAAGTCAATAAGTACCTTGTTTTGAAAATGACCAGAAGATCAATTTTAAAACAATTTTTCAAAATAAAATAATGGGTAAAATTTAAATTAGAAAAAATTAAAAAAAAATTCTTCAAAACATGTTTTGAAAACATGGATTGGAAAGAAAAATTATTTTGGAAAAGAGAGAGAAATAATGTTGATTTCCTTTAAAAGGGTCATTTTGATATTTTTAGCTCTTAAAGTGAGTAAAATGAATGTAAAACTTTTTTTATCTATAAATAAAAATATTTTAATAATATTCATGATTTTATTGAAATGTATATTATAATATTTCATCATTGTAAGCTTAATCATAAAAAATCTTGATAAACATTGATATTTTAACATTAAACCTTTACAATATTGGTACCCTTTAAATCATATGCCCCAAGAAAGAAAAAATATTATATGGATTTTAAAATAAAAATAAAAATTATTATAATAATCATAAAATACATTCACAGTAAATATATACACCATATAAAATAAACAAGTGTTGAATATGGACGTGTCTCACATAAAAAAAGTGAGAGGAAATCCAATTCCACTTTGCTAACTATTGAATCGTAAGAACAATGGAAGTATAACATTATATGAAACATTAAATATTATGATAATAAATAAATTCATCATATAAAAGTTTATATTATAATTATATTCACCACATAAAATAAATGAGTGTTGAATATGGTAGATGTTTGCAAAAAATAAAAGAGAGACTAGGAATTCCTTAACTCAAATCATGGATTTATTCATACACATTAAAAATGAAGTTATAAAAAATATATTGGGTTATTATAAAAATATTAAAGATAAATAATCATATATATCATACCATTTATGATTTAATTTTCACCTTTTATTACCTGTTTATTAATAATTCCTTTTTAGAATCTTGTTTCATGTAATAACAGCTTCATTTTTCATGTATTATTTCTTTTGTTATTTTCTACCATTCTACATTGATAATGGTTCCATAATCTCCATAGTATTAATAATTATATAAATTCCATATATATTAATTATATATATATATATATATTAATCCTTTAAAGTTGGATATATACAATGAATTTCACCATTCGTTGAGACGGGAGGTCAAACGTACGCATGAAAGTTGTTTGAACATTCTCAATGGATGGAATGAAAAAAGGTAAATATTAATTAAAATCTCTATAATAGTTTTTATATAATATATATAATATATATTAATGAAATATACCATAATTTCCATCAATTTCAAGACAAAATGAAAAATGTGTCCCATCACATCATAGAGACGGCAGTCCACACATACGCACGAGAGACGTTATCATATTAAAATAGAATGGAATGTAAGATGGTATATATGATAAAATAATTATAGAAGTATAATTATATCATAAATATAATATGTATTCCTAGAATCTATCATTACATCCACCAATGATATATTTCGATGTAAAACAGAATACATCGGTTCACAAGGCGGTAGTCCTCAGAACACATGATCGATGGTTTCATTTCCCATTTTATGGAATATGATATGGATGTCAGTTATTAAAATAAAATAATAAAAACTCATTATATTGGTGGTATTGATTTTTTTTATATCATTATTGTTTAATAATATTTTAATTATATGGAAGAAGAAATAAAATCCAAACACTCAGTTAAGGACAATACCTCTTCTTCGGACACCCTCCTTAGGTTAGCATCAGAAGCCTTCTTTGGAGGGATTCCTAATAAAACACTAACCTACAATACATGGTAAGGGAAAAAATTAATGGTCTTATATAGGTAATTTTTTAGCCAAAAGTATATTTCGGTGTGTATATGAGAGGATAAGAGATGTCCTCATAAATGTTAGGAAAGGAACCCGCTTGGAAAGTTCATGGATATTTCCCAAAAGAATCCAAAATGATAAATTGATTCCTAAGAAAAATTATTCCAAATGACCATATATTAGAATTTGGTATATTTTAAGCTTTAAATAAGAACATACAATAGGATTTATACATTTTTTACTCAAAAACATACCCTAATCATTTGGTTTAAACCTTGGAAAAAGTCGTTTTAACCATAATCATTGTAACTAATATTTTATTGTTTTCAAAATTAAATATGAACAAAAACTATGTTCACCTTATTATATAATATTATTTATTATTATTAAAATATTTAATCCATTTTATGGAAATAAATTCATAAAATTGATTGAATATAATTAAAAATAAAACCAAAATATGGGATGATAAAGCATTTTTCAAAAGAAAATATTTCTTTATGTATAAATTTTTTTAAAAAAAGAATCCAAAAATGATTAAAATAACCTTATTTGGATTATTAATAATAAAATTTATCTGATATAACTTTTAAAACCATTTATAAATTTAATTTAATAGTTTAAATATGTTAATTGAAAATATAGTTTTCAATGAAAAATAGTATTTCTAACTCTTTATAAAAGATTATTTTTTTCATAAAATTGTAAAAAAATTAACTCCAGGATAATTTTAAAATCATTATATCAACAATGAAATTAATTTATTCAAAATAAATTCTCTAAAATTATAAAAAAAACTAATTTTAAAATATTTTCATAGAACACGATGAAACCACATTTTGAAAAAATGAACTTACTAAAAAAATTGCATTTATTATTATCCCATGAATATAAAAATATTATAACAATGATAAAACATTTTGTTGGATATATATTATTTTAATTTCACAAAAATCTTAAACCAATAGTGAATAATTTAAATTCTTTATATAAAAATAGTTTTTTAGAAAAACATTTCTTTTACTTTCAGATGATTTTAATTTTAATTTCTTTTCAATTGAAAAAAAATTAATTTATTTTATTCATGTGTATGACATAAAAATTACCTAATTTATTAAACCATATTCATACCCACCTATTTAATAGATATGATATAATAGTTAGATTAAAATAATAATATCAATATTATATTTTTCTTCCAAAACTCATTGATGTGTGTAACGCAAGATATCAATGAAATTAAATTTATTTGAAAAACAAAATTTATAAAATGCCAATGTTTTATAATTAATCCATAATTGAGACACTGGATAATCTCTTATATAATTCTCATAACCTATAATTATATTCAAATCCTACGGAATGATAATATAGATAAGGGGTTACATCAAATGCTTAGTAAGGAAACACATATCATTAAATAATCAAGTGTTATATCATAGGCATAAGATAAAACTTTAGAATGGGGGATTTCTTATTAAAAGAACATAAATACATGTGTGTTTATTTGAGTAATGATAGAATAACATTTAATAGAAAATGTGTAGCATGTAAAAATAGTGTAGAACCAAGAGAAAATAAATATGATTCATGGTGAATAATTATAAGAATATGGCATGAAATTTAGCATTCCCTTGAGATAGAATGACAATTTTCTTTGATAAAAATCATAATAATATGGTATCACCAAATTATTTTCATATAAAATAAGTATCATGAATTATTTTGTGACTGTATATAAAATGTAAAATTTCATGAACCAACCCAGATTGACACTAAACCGGTCTCTTGATCCGGACCATAACATCTCCGAGGTGAGTTCCTAATCACCCCATGGTGGATACAAGAACCAAGGGAATTAACAAAAGATAGTGGGAATAATGTTTTCCATTAAGAAAATAAAAAAAAATAGAGTAATGATAAATGAATCGAAAAAAACTAATTAAAAAGGATAGAAAAAGAAACTAAACATAAATATGGATTAAATAAGATCTAAACCTGACTAAAAAATACATATCTATGTGACCCCACAGTTCACTCTCTGATCCTAAAACCCAACATCACTCAATGAATATCAAGACCAAGATGGAACTTGTACCTAAAGTAGAATGAAAAATGTTGGGGTATATTCATTGGTATTAAAACTCAATAGGTCTTCCCAAGTAAAAATATTCCCTATTAAATTACCTAAAACAATGATTAACTTACTAAAAGTTTGAAATAAAATATATAAACATAGGTTTTTCAAGTATTTATTTTCTAAAAAAATCATGGGTCATTTCCCCCTTTACTAAAAATAGGTTTTTCTAAAAAATGGAGGTTATATAATTTTAATGAAATAGGGAGAGGTAGATAGATTGAGAGGGTGTGTGAATAATATTCCAAAACATTTTTCTTTAAAACAATTAATAAAAACCAAATATTATATTTTTGAAATGGGAAAATAAAAGGATATAAACAAAGATAATACCATATAGAGGTAAATGGAAACGTAATACTCATGAAACCAAATCGTATAAGACACCTATATTATTTGCATTAGATAAACTATTTTTGGGGGAAATTGGAATACCTTAGAGATTATAGAAAATATAAAACATACTATAAACCTATTCATCTTGTTGGTGCACCTAACATAATCCAATGGACCAATGCTCTGTCATACCCTACTGGGAATAACTGAGGGGCATAATCCCAATGTCGAAAAAATTCAATAGTAAGGGACACTAGCCAAAGCATAATCCTAAACTAGTGCAACAGATGTTCCCAGATAATCTATTAGTTATGATAGGTTTCCATGAAATGTCAAAAATAGGGGTGATCCAAGAAATCCCAAATCATCAACCATATCTACAATAAGCGCAATTCATCGCATGAATCACAAAACCAAGAATAACTCTTAAATCACCCTGAGGGATAGTCCCATTTCTATAAGACCATCTATATGTGAGGTGAGTTCATTTATGAGGACATTTCAAAACTTTTAAAAATGAACAAGGAAATTGACACATTCCAAAGAGGGTTTTCCAAATAAACCCCATTTCAAATGTGCTAATCTGGCCTCACATATCATTTAACTGAAAAAAAATTCCAAAATTGAAGAATGCACCGCTTAAAATTTCAGGAAATATTTAAAATAAATTTAGGTAACCTAAACATAATTTAGAAAATAAAAAACATATATAAAGTCCAACCAGTCATTTAATCGAACATCATGTGGGAATTCCATATAATGTAATTCCAAAAATATTAATTCAAAGATAAAACAACTTGGTTTCATTAAAAATATTACATAAAACATTATATATTAATAATATTCATTATAACATGTTATGAACATCAATAAATTAGTGATTTATAAATTTAAAGGACAATTCATTAGGAAACCTACCTCGGAAGGGATAGAACCAAGACAAAACATCACGTTACTCAGGGCCTTCATTAGGGACCACTTTAATCTACCCTTTATTACTGTAGTGCGTATACACAATATCATATGTTTAGTAACACCTAAACATTATATTCATATTCATATTACAATTAATGAATATGTATAAGGGGATCCTCACAGATATGCATGTACTTGCATATGCGATAGGCTACTCAAATCCACCCCTACAATTAAACGCATATGCCCAGACACACACACACATAGATATATATATATATATATATAATCACATTTATCCCCAAATATATATATTCACACTGCCATGACAAAATATATACAAGGTGAACTTATATATATATATATATACCCACACATAACTGCATATGTGCATACGCATAGTTTACTAAGAAAAACTATAGAGAATCCTAGATTAACCAAAGGAAGATAAACAACACCAAAATAAAAAAAATATAATTAGGAAAAACAAATTTTAGATTAAACTTACTTCAAATGGTGGTGTACGAACTAAATTGAATAGAGGCTCTTCACCTTAGATGGTGGATTCATGAACACTCCTAAGGTCACAATGAGAGACACATCGCACACCCTAATAATTAAATAATGGATAAAAATAAGATCAACCCTTTCTATAGGGTTTTAATGAATAAATAGGGTCCATGAGAGTGAATAAAATATCCATGAAATGGGAAGAGGAGGGAGGTGGAGACCTTTCCCCAGGGGGTGACTATGATACTTGAAGAAATCTAGGTGGGATCACCAAAATGAGAGAGCTCGCATGAGAGGGGGAGGCATGTGTGGTGGGAGAAGAGAGGGGGGACTTATCATGTGAGGTATGCGGGGAAGGAGTATTAGATTAGGTTTATTTTATTTTATTTTATTTCATTTTATTTTTATTTCAAATTTTTATTAATTTGAAATTTTAAAAAAAAATCACAGAGCATGGTTTGGAATACTACGCACCCTCTATTGGGCTCTTAGAGCACTCCTAATTGGATAGATTCATGGTTTGGAAAACCATTCACCAACCATCACTTTATCCCTTTCAAATATTGTATAATATATCACATGGTTACCACATGGTTTAGAAAATTATGAACTTTAACCATGCAACATGCTCCGTATGCTCAAAATCTACCAATTTTAGGGGAAAACCCTAGGAAGAAAAAAAATAAATAAGTATGAAATCAAAATTAATTAAAAATAGATTATTTTAGGGTTATAGTGAGATAACTCTCCCCGTATTGACACTTTCTTCCAGCATAAATTCCTTTAAAACTTAGTTGATCAAGAAATAATTAAGGATGAACTAGACCCAATGTAAGAATTAAAAACTCAAATATTAAAGAACAAACACTCAGTTCTATTCAAAATCCAGAACTGTAAAATCACAAATGAAACTGTGAGACCATCTTCAAAAATAATCCACACATTTAAGGATGTAATCTCACAATACCAAAGAAATAGAATGAAAAATGAAGAGATTATTAATAATAGACTCACAATACCAAAAAAACCCAACATGGAACACATCATACCCTAACATTAAAACCATCAATGAAAATCATCATGGTGTGTTCAAGATCTCCATGGAAATATCTCAAAATAACGACTATCTTACACAACATACTACTATAATCATGATCTGGTAAGGTAAAAATAAGAATGTTTGTTGTCATGAACACCAAGAATATGAGTTCATCATGAGATCATCTTATTGTGTCTTCCCCTACATATTAGGACTCTAATCAACAATTTATTTCATAATCCAAAATAACTCCCAAATCCTAATGAAAACCAAAAACCAAGGTAATATGTGCATAGAACAAGGAATTTCACCATTCCACAACAACAAGATTCAAAATTTTCCCAAAATCCCACTAACATTAATAAAATAATTCCCAAAAAGGGGTTATGCAACCTCATTCTCCACCACCAACAAAAAAAGACCATATCAATAAGAAACACACCCAAAATAGACATTTTCAACAAATGAAACATTTAACTGAATCCTAATTAGCACCCTAATCTTGAAAGAAGGTTGAGGGGTCTTCCAAAGGGATAGACCAGTCTTCATATTACATCCTGGAAATACCATAGAAAAACTATTGAAAGTGACCCAAGAATCAACGAGTATGGAATGTATTTGTTGCATCTAGACAAGACTAATTATTTTGATCTAGATTGCCACATTAATGACACACTAGGGTCCTTTTCACATAAGAAGCTGGTGAAATATCATAAGGCCTCTAAATTCCACCACCACCATAATTAACATTGGGCCACTTTCCCACATTTTTTTGGGGATTCACATCCCTCCTACATGAGACTAAAGGGGGATTTAGTACCTTGAGCACCCCTGCTACCACATCCTCAACCCAAAATGCTTTCCTCACCACATCATCAAAGGAGGATAGATCTAATTCTAACACCCTCGAATGAATATCAGGATGAATCCAATTTTAAAAATTTTTGGTTTTCAAAAAATATTTCTCATCAAACTCTAAGAGCTAAGAAACTAGATCCAAAAAATGATATATGAATTCTAATAGAAATTAATTTCTATGTTGAAGGTTGCACATTTCCATCACCTTGGTCGCCTTCACAGCCTAAGAGAAGTACTATCAGACTGATGAAGTATTAAAGAATTCCCCAAATTGGTCTTCCTATGGCTTGGTCCTAATGACTGATTTTCATAACTTATAATTTAGAATGTTGATAAAAAAATTAGTAACCTTAACTTTTATAGACATAGGAAACTCAAGTAAAATGAATATCCCTTTTACTTTTCACATCAACTCTTCTGCTTCTACAAGATCTATTTGACCATGAAATATAGAACAGTTTAAATTCTGAAACTCAGGTATAAATTCAATATGTTGATCATCTGGAAGTTCCAATAATGGTTAACTACTTGTATCTTTGCCTCAAATATTTGTTGAGTCATTGGTGGGGGCATACTCTGAATAAAAAAAATGAAAAGTCAGTCAAATCCAACTCACCTTCAATAACCCGTTATAAATAAACACCAAACACACACAGAAATCGACTCACAAATTGAACAACACTTTTTAAAAATACTCATTAACTATCACTTAAAAACCATTTTCAGACTCTAAAATCCAATCAATTTCATTCTAAAAAAATCCATTGATTTCCTTTAAGAAATCCAACTCTTTTTTATTAAAACTCCTTCTCATTTTTAAAAAATACCCAAATACCTCTTTGAAATATCCCAAACCATATTTCAAAAATTAAATTGAAGAATAAAACTATTTTCTATAAACCTTTCTATAAAAATACTTTTTAATTTTAATTTATTATTCCAATAATAATCTTAAATAGGTCTGAAAAAACTTTTTCCAATTTGGAAAGAAACACAGCATTATTTCAAATCCTGATTTTATAATCCAAAACAAAGTTTTCAAAAAAAAATTAAAATTAAGATCACCTAAAACAAATTCATGGTGTTCAAGTATTGATGGGTGACGTTTTCATATGGTTGGAAGCCAAATGGAAATCAAGCCATAGTGATATAAATTCATTGAAGATGGTGTCCCAAACTCCATATGGAATTCAAGGCCATATTAACTCCTTGAAACAACTATCCCAATATCAATTTCATTCCCAAGGCACAAAAATATCTATAAAAAATCCAAAAATATTTTTTAAACCAAAAATAATAAAACAAAACAATGAATTACTAATAAAAGAGAATCAAACAAAATAAGAAGGAAAAACTAAAAATATGTCTTCTCATGCTCACTCATGGTTCAGCACAGGAAGTTATTTATAGACACTTCCTCATACTTACACCAATATTTTGATCGTCTTAATACTTCTACCCTAATAACCCAAATAAAAAAGGGAACTCTGAAAGATAGGTCCTCTATAGAACTTATATTATGATACCTTTTTTTCATGACCCATCTCGGGTCAAACACAAACTATTCACATGAGTGGGTATGCGACACCCGCAAAGCATGTTCTTAGTCACACTGGGGTGGAGAAAATAACCAATGGAATCAACGAGAGATAGTGGGAAGGATTCCTCACAATAAAAAAATAATCAAAAGTATCAGAATAAAAAATGAACAAATAATTAAATAAAAATTACCAATTAAATAAACTAAACATAAAATGAAATTAAATAAGAGTCAATCCAGATGAAAAACTAAATCTCCATATAACCCTATTTGTCACTCACCAATCCAAAATATGACATCTCTATAATGTGATCGAAACTAAGCTAAAACCTACACCTAAAGTTAGAAAACAAAAGTAGTGGTTTATAAAAGAGTATTAACACTTAGTATGAATTCCCTCGTAAAACTATTCCCTATAAAATTAATTTAAAAAAAATATTCATTTAATACAAGTTTTAAAAACAATATATAGACATTGGTTTTTCATACATTCCTTTTTAAAACAAATGATTTCCCATTAACCACTTTACTAAAATAGGTCATTCTAAAAAGGGGATATATTATAAATTTAATGAAATGGGAAGAGGGATATAGAGATAGGGTGTGTGAATAATCTTACAAAACATTTTTCATTAAAAATTTTAAAAAAACCCAAACATTCAGTTTTTTCAAGGGATAATCATTAGGAGACAACAATGATATTACTATATGGAGGTAAATTGGAAATAAGTACTCAGGTAACTAAACCAGATGAGGCACAAAAATTATCCTCTAATGATAAACAAGTGTTTGGGAACCTGGGAATACCTAGGGGATTATAGAAAATCTAAAACATAATGTATCATGACATGTCCTATCAGCACACCTGATGCAATGAACATCCCTAATACTCAGTCAAACACTAAATTTCCTAACATATGGGTATAATCTCAAAGAAGAAAAAAATAAATACTATGGGACACTATCCAGAGTGTAATCTTAAACTAGTGCATTAAAAATTCTTGGAAGACCCATTAAAAAGGACAGGTTCCCATGTCATGTCTAAAATTATGGTGATCCAAGAATTTCCAAAAAATCAACCATATATAGAATAATAATATATCACTAAATGAACACCCAACCAAACATCCCCCCTTGAATCACACAAAGTTGTAGTCCCTTTTCCTGTAAACCATTAATATATGATGGAATCCCCATGTTGAGGACATTGAAACCCCTTTCATAGTGAGTAGGGAAAGAGAAACATCCCAAGGATATTTTTTCAAAGAAAACCCATTCAAAAAGTTTTAATTAGGCTTCACATATCCTTTGAATGAAATATCATTTCAAATACAGACAAAGACACCACTTATAATTTCATGAAATATTTAAAACACACTTAAAAAATAAAAACATCATTTAGAAACCAAAAAAACACTTATAAAGGTTAACAAGTCATTTTATCAAACACTATGTGTACATGCCATCTATGAAAATTATATACAATTTAATTCAAAGAGGAAAAAACTCTGATTCATTCTATATAATCCTTTAAACATTATATATTATTTACAGAAATAAATTAAGTAATAAAAATCAATCAGTCAATTAATATTAAATATAAATTTCAATTAATGAGGAAACCTACCTCAAAAGGGAGAGAACCAAGCTGAAAACCCTTATCACTCAGTGCCTTCATCAGTGACCACTAAAATATGACCTCTTCCACATTTTCACATATACACTTTTTAATATGTATCAGGACAACTAGCCCCAATATGTACATTCTTAATAGAATAAATGAATATGTATAAGGGGATCCTTATATATGCCTATATTTTCATATATGATAGGATACCTAAATCCACCCCTAAAATTACTTGCATATGTACATATATATATATATATGCACACACACTCACACACACACAAACACATATATAAGTAAACCTAGCCCAAAATATATATATTTTCACCACCATGAGTGAATATATAAAAAGGGAGAAAAAAATTATATATATATATATATACCTAAATATGTGAATATTCATAGTTTTCCTTTAAAGAACTGAAAATAATCCCAGAGAAATAAAATGAAGCTAAAAATCACCAAAATACACAAATATATTTGGCCTAAGGAAAGAGGGTATAATAAACTTACTTCAAATGATAGTGGGTGAAATGAATTGGGTTAAGGCGCTTCACCTTCAGTTGTGGATGTTAAAAAATGAATGAGGCCACCCCAAGAGACCCATCGTACACCCTAATAATGGAAAAAAGGAACCAAAAATTTGACCAACCCTCACCATAAGGTTCGACCAAATGAAGAGGGTAGATAGGAGTGAATAATGGCACAAATAATTGGGAATAGGATGGAGGTGGAGACCTTACCTCGAGGTGTCGACTAAAAAAATCAAATAAATATAGGTTGAATCATTTAAAGGAGGTAGATTTCTTTAGAGGGTGAGGTTCACACTACTAGAGAAGAGAGGGCGATAGTCTTACAATGTAATGGGGGAGAAGTTGTATTAGATTTTGTTTTTTAATTTTAAAAATAATTTTAATTATAATTAATTTAAATTTTTATATTGTTGAAAAAAAAAGACACGGAATAAGGTTTGGGACATATTGTTGGGAAAATGGGGCTCCAACCATGTTCCCTCTACTAGGATCCTAGAGTACTCTACTTGGTCTAGAGTCACGGTTTAGAAAATCATGTGCCAACTATGTATTTGGATATGAAAAAAATTATACAAGTTGATTCACAGTTACTGCATGGTTTGGAAATAGTGTTCATGTCAAAGAAGCTTCATTCTATATTATCTTGTGAGATATAAAATATTGATCCATACTTTGAGGGTTATATAGGACCCCCCCCCCCCCATTATTTTTTTAAACATATGTATTCCAATACATTTCAATAATTTTAACATCCCATGTAAACTCATGGAAAAAAATATATATTATTCAACACATCATAAATATAAAATGGAAAGAAAAATGGTTTCTATAACATTTCTAAATGGAATCATCAAAATTGGCATTAATAGAGAAATCAATTGATACCCAAAATTCAACCACCATAAAAGTGTATTTGGTAAGATCATTTAGAGAATGATTCATAAAAAATAATTTCAAAGTAAATAATTCTCTTTAATATAAATATAATAATGTAATATAATCCAAAATATAGTTTTTAGGAAAAAATAATCATTTCCATAAATGAATAAGTTTTATATCACATTCCAAATTCCTTTTTTAAGGTGAATTCAGAACTTTTGAATGAATTTTATTTAATAATAATTTTCAATAATAGTTACATAAAAAATATAAAGGTTATTAATATAATTTGGATTGGAAGAAAAAATATTTTGTTAAACAATTATAGAAAACTTTTTAAAATTTTTAAATACCTCTATTGAGAATTTACATCATAAAAATTATCAGATAAAATCATTTTTAAAAGGGAAGAAAAAAATATGAACTTCACTTGTGATAAAAAAAATGGGATTCCAAATGAAAGTATAAATTTGGTTGAAAATGGAATCATGAACAATTAAGTGAAGCCACCATTAAAGGGGATGGGAACTATTCCCAATAATGAAATATTTTTTTCAAATGAAATTCATTAAAGAAACGATTTGAATTAAAATTTACACATTCTTGGGAGAGAGATGGGATTGTAGTATCATTATAGAATATAATAAATATATATTGTAAAGCCTTGGTAAAAAAAGAATCATTATTACTTAAGAAAATAAGTTGAGTTAATAAATTCCATTTCCTTGTAATATCAGTTACTTGAACATGCCCAAACCTTAATAAGAAATTAAGATTTCACTTATAAACATGCTTGGAAATAGAGACCATATGCTTTTCAATTGTGTCCAGATACTTATAAACCTGAGATATCATTAAAGGATGATAAAAATGAAAGATTTTTTTTGATGAAATTATAAGATATGGGTGTGGTATAAAGGGTTGGAATTGTTCTGCTTTTATAAGTGATTAAAATGGAAATTTTGTGAACACCCATTATTTTTTCATAATATAATAAAACTATTCAAGGGTTAAAATATTAATAAGTGTGAATAATATATTTTTTGGGTGAGATTAGTTTGATAAATCCTCTACCACAGATTTTCAAATATTTTTAAACATGTTTCAATTCATTTAGCATTATATTTTTACATTTTACCTTATTTATTTTTTAAATAGGTTGTTGGTTTTTCATACTAAGTAATATGTGTTTTACCAAATAAATTAAAATAACCCTAATAATAAAATTTTTTGTATGTAACATTAATTTAAACTATATTTAATCAAATTAATATTATAAATAATATAATATTAACTTGTAATTAAAAACTATTATATTGAAAAAAAGAAGTTTGTAGAAAAATTTTGTCTTTACTGTTAAGTTTCATTAATTTTATTTATCATTTTTTACTAATTGAATGATAATTAACATATTTTTATCTAGTTTTAAAAATTATATTAGAGTTATATTTATAATAAATTAATTTTTTATTAGATATAAACTACCAAATGTTAATAAAACTATTCTTTGAAAGTTATAATTTTAACATTATCGGAGTAATTAAATGTAATTCTGGTAATATAATTTTATGACTTAGAATTAAGTATTCCATTTAAATAATTTTTACATACAAATTCCAAATTTAAAATCCATTTAACAAAATAAAAATTCTTTGTGTGGGAAAAAAAAATTTAATATTAACACACTTAATGCATAAAATCCATTTTTTAGACAAAGTGTTTTTTACGGATAAAATTACATTTTTTATTATATCGTTTACATTATTTTTGTAAGGTGGTTACTTATTATTGATACCTTATAATTTTATGGATACAATATAATTGTCACATTTAATAATTTTATTTTATTAATGTACCATGTTCCTTGTTTTATTTTAGTGTGGTATACATGACATGGAACCCAACATGATTTAAGGAAAATTATTTTCCAAAATCATGGGTTGTTAAATTCAACCCCCCCCCCCATAAATTGAAATTATTCCTTGAAATTTTATCATAAGGAAGAAAAGAAGTAAGGGTAATTTTTTCTAATTACATCTTTGGGTTCCCACACAACATCTTTTTTCTCATGATTCCTCCATAGAACATTGACTGAATGAGTTTTCATGTATCATGGTACTTTATCTCTCTGGTCTAAACATTTGAGTAATTGTTCCTCATATGAGATATCATGTTTAAGTTTAACAACTTCTGAGTTTTGTAAATGTGATGGTTATTCTGTTTACTTCCTCAAAAATCAATACATGAAGCACATCATGTACATGGGAGAGGTATGGAGGGGGTGATAATTGATAATTGTAACACCCTAACCTGAACCAATGGGCCCGAGTCAAAGAGCCACATAACCTCATGTGCATCTCCCATTATTCTTTTGGTTTTATACAATTACTGAGGTCCAAAATGAACATATTTTGGATACAATTCCTTTGGTACTATGTAAGAATCATAGTAAAAATCAATTAATAATAATAGAATAAATAATAATAATTAAATAAAAAATCAGCATAATAATAGTATTCACAATAAGTGTCAACCCAAGTAGTCTAATTATGGTCTAGAAGACACATAAACTGAAACTACAAAAAATAATCCCCATATATGGTGGATAAATGTATGTGTTAAAGAAACTAAAAAAGGATATAATAGATTTCTAGCCTAAAGGAAATCAAATAATTCCAGCATCCTCTTTCTAAACCTTCTCTACTAACCATTTTATGGCCATTTTCCATCGTTGGATCCTTTGTCATAAAATCTAAAATAACACTAAAATTTCCAGGTATGTTGTGGGTAAAAGACTATATATGAATCCCCCAATGACCCTTAACACAAGATCCTAGGATATACTAGTACATTCCATGAAGGTAAACAAAATTTCAATTAGCATCAGGTATAACACACTAGAAAATTATATAAAATGATTCCTCAGAGACAGTATCTACCTACTTCTGCTCCATAATGGAGGGAATGTCGACTAACCTCTTGACACATCCCCCAGTATGGTATAGTCCAAAACATGTTTGAAACATGCCCCTTAAAGGGATAAGCCAAATTTATTTCATCCAAACATCTAATAGATCCCTTTTCGGGGATAGCCTATAAGGATAAAAATACATGATCAACTGAAGAAGATAGAGTAATAGCACATACGATACAAGATACCAATTATATATCAAACATTATTCCATAATAAGAAATAATCATAACTCCTAAAAACCATAAAGGAGAAAAACACCAAGCATGGGTCTCATAGGGCTACACATGCACACCTTATGTGATCAAGTATCAAACATAAGTCTCACAGGGCTATCAATGCACTCTAATAGTTATTCCAAGAAATCATATAAAAACATGATAAATTCAATGGATCCCTTACTTAGGAGAGAAAATGATTGATTACAAGTTTTGATACCTGAGTCCAATAGAACCCCCAGATCTAGGAAGATCTGTTATCAACAAGGGCCTATGACCAAATGGTGTGCAGAAGTCAAATTCCTTGACCAGGATGCTGATTTAATCAAATATAAAAAAAATACCTTGTTATATTATGTCAAAACTCTTCGATGTGATCGATATTTCAAATAATTTTTTATCTTTTATTGTTTATAAGAATAGATGATTGATCTAGATCAAGATAGAACTCTCCATATTGGAATTTCAAGATTAAACCATCATTTGGTGTCAAAGAGAGGAGTCTAAAGGAGAAGAGAGAGTCCAAAATTAATTAGGATAGATATCCTAGGGTTCTAAGAAAAATAAGGAGAGAAAATGAAAATATTAATGAGTTCTGATGACATTTAATGAGTTAGAACATTTATAATTTACGGCATGAGTTATATATTCATTTCATGAAATTTTAAAAATTTGATACTCCAAAATCTCATTGCCTCGGTTGATAATCCTAAAAATACCATTCATAATGTGAATTTACCTCTCAGTTCTTGAATTTATTAAATATCCTAAATAAAGAATCATGGATTCTATGCATAATCCATTCACTTCCTGAATATATATTCTAGACGTGAACCCCTCATGTAGCCATCGTCTAGCCTTTGAATCATTTCCTTCTCCTAATAGACTAAAAATACATAACTCATTTCATTAAACCATTTAAGATAAATCGAATTTTATACTTGGTATACCTTAAAACTGAGGACGTTATAATTCTCTAACACTAATGACTTCTCGTCCTCAAGAAGTGTCTCTAATGGTTTTCATTAAAAACTTAGGACATTATGCCATAATTTCTATCTCCCACTACTATAATTCTTATTGGGAATAGATTTTATACTATCGAACTCAATAAAGTGGAATTTTATTCCATCATATAACCGTTTTTTTCTTTCAACAATCCAAATGGCCCGATCCAAAAAATATTAATCTAGTTCTAACTCAACATCTTCACAGTCATTCAGATGCGCATAATTGGGAAAATATTTTAAAACTAATTTTCAAAAAATTTAGAAATTTATTTTTATAAAAAATTAAATTCCTTTTTGAAATCATTATCACAAAAGTTTTATAGGGTTAATTTTTTATAATTTAATGAAAATATTTAATTTTTTTATGAATTGTGAAAAATACTAAACATTAATTGAAAACTAATTTTTTGTTCAAATTATTTATAATGTTAAATTATATATTAAATTGGTTTTATCATAAAATTAGATCAATTGTTTATCTTTTAGTAGAATTTATTGCATTATAAACAACTTCATATTGAAATTGGATATAAAAAATTTTTAAGCATTTTACCATATCCTCTTTGAAAATCTACTTTCTCACCGCGTCTACAGGATTAATTTTCAATAAAAATTATCAAATTTTGTGAATTTAAAGTAGAAAAATGGATTAAATATTTTTAATAATAACAATTTATATTATCTAATAAGTTCAAATTGGTTTTTATAAAAAATAAATAGTGAAAATATAAAAAACTAATTATTGCAGTTGAGGTCAAAATCAGTTTATCGAGGGTTAAAACAAAATGATAAGGGTTAAAATTACATAAAAACTAGTCTAAAATATATTTTAGGTAAATATATCAAACATATAATTTATAATTATAGATAATAATCATTTTTTGGATTTTTAATGACTAAAATGTTGGTAATCATTTTTCTTTTCAAAAATTACAAATGTGCCATTCACCTCACATATAAAATGCCACACCCTCTCCTCACTTATTCACACATTAAACCCATTTAGGATAAGAAAATACCTACAAAAATAACTTCCCAACTTCACTACTCTCATAATATAATCCTTATTTTGTTCATAAATCCAACTTTGGAAGGATTTTGGTTCAATCCTAATGAGGATACCCAAAGAAGATGTTACATTCGACAACTAGTGTTTTTATTTTCTTCTTATACCACATCATAGAATTATTAAAAACCATGATGAAATAATAAAATAACTATATTAAATATACATATAATTTTTTATGTTAATATAATGAAATAAAACAACCTCTAATTCAATAAAATGGATTCTAAAATCATCATTTTTGTGTACGGTGGACTATCGCCTCGCAAACCGATGTCGTTCTTTTTCCTATTTCCACCACTCACAGTTGGGTATGATGATGGATATAGAGTATATATGTGATATTTATTAAACAATTTATACCTTTTAGGTCATTATATAATATATAAAGTTGTACATTACATTCCATAGGGGATACGATATCGTCGCTTGTGTTTACGATGTGCTACAACCTCACAAAGTGATGTGATTATTTTTCACTGACGCTTTAAATGGAAGATAATGAGGATAATTGTAATTAATATATGTGATAAATATGAAATAATTATCATATTAATGACATAAATATCATTTTTATGTGATAATATATCATTTTCAATCTTAAATGTTCACTCATTGAATCATGATAATGTCGTTTGTGTATGTGTAGATGATGGCATTCACAAAGCGACGTGAATCTATTATCATCATCATCACACCACATAGATGTTATGTATAAGTATATTTAAATAAATAATATGGTATTTATGATATTATTATCATTCTATAAATATATTATATTACTTACCATCATTTTATAATGATCATTAAAAAATGGAAATGTTACTCGTAAGTACATACGGTCTACCGTCTCTATGACTGTAACGTGCTCCATTTCTAAAACCCACCTTTCATGATTGGTATTAAAATTATAGTTTATGTATAAATATTATTATTATTTAATTATTATTATTATTTATATGATGTAATTGTTATAAAATTAAGAGGACCAAAAATAACATATCAAATCATATACGAAAAATAAAGCGGTTATTACCCAAAACGCAACTTTAAAATTGAATTGTTAATAAATGGGTAATAAAAGGAAATAAGTAAATAATATATGGTATGGTATATTTATTTTAATTTATGTAATATATTTATAAAAAATATATATTTATCATACATGTGTTTCTAATGAGTACTGATAAATTTGAGCCTTATGGTCAGGGATCCCTAGTCTCTCTTTTATTTCTGGGAAAAATTAGCTAATTCACCACTCATTCTCCTGTGTGGGGTATATACATCCTATTTGATATGTTATATAATTAACATAATACTTTTAATTATATTTAAAGTTTTATTTTATGTTATTATTTATTTGGGATTATGATTCAAAATATTATTAAAGAGGTAAGTGATTTCCATATCATTTTTTATTTTTGTGAGACACGTGTCATTTTCCCCACCTATTTCTTTTATGTGGGTGTGTGTAATACCCATGAATGTATTTTATTATGATTCTCCTTAACATTATTATTTTTTACATATCCAATTTATTATCACCCTCTCATCGAGTTTATGTTTCAATAGTTAACATCTTAGTATGGGATTTTTATCTCATTTTTCCTTCATTTAAACATATGTTATGTAATTCACCTGTATTATATTATGAGGTGTATATATATCCCCATTTAAATGAAATTTAATGAATTTATTTATTCTCATTATATTTTAATTTTCATTTAATGTTATTCCTTTATGGTCCTACAATTCAATGTTAACAAAGTGGTATGTTTTTAGGATAAAGTCTCATTATTTATCGAGATTATTTTGGATTACGTTTCAATACTAAATCCTTATGATCAATATCAAAATAAACTCATAAATTTTATTATACTATTTTTATTTCATTATTATTCATTTACCCCCCCCCCCCATTTTCCTCTCTTTATACACTCAAGAGTTTAAAATAATTTTTTAATAAAAAACGTCTTCACTTCTCCCTTTGGTCGAAAATGTTTGTTATTCCAAAACCATGTTTTTATAGAAATGTTTTTTATAATGTTTATAAAATTATTAAAAAGATTTATTATTGAAATATTCATCCATTATTTACTTTTAAAAAATTATATAGAAATTTTATATTGTTTTCAAAAACAATTCCCATTTGGATTTAATTAATAATATGATTGGAATCTTGGTTTTAACAGTTATGAAATTAATTGTTTTTTCTACTGTATTGACCCCTAAATGTGTTAAATATTAAATTATGTGTTTCAAATTGTATTTTTAAATAAATTTAATTGGAAAATTTTTTACCTTTTAAAAAGTTTATTCCATGTGGAAATCATATTTTCCTCAACAAACATTCAAAATGTTTTTTTATTCAAAATATTTTTACATATAAGATGACAAAATTTAATGATTCTTATGATTTTATAAGGATATGAGCCAAGAATACAATTTTTATTATTTCCACAGACAGTTTGGGTTTATGATGACAATATTTTTATCAAATCCCATATCTATTCCATTGGTTATGTTATGATAAAATAATGAAATGATTATGAAATCCATTTCTCTTCCACAAGTTATTATATAATGACATTTTTTATAAAACCCATTTATTTTCATGGGTTATGATTTGATGAATGTTTTATGATCCTGTAGAACTTAAATTTATAGATTATGGGATGGTTGTGTCCTATATCTCCCTCAAATTCATTGGGTAATGTTTAATATTATATGATCTCAAAGGGTAGATGGGAGGTTTTCACAATCTTGAAAGAGGGTACTTGGAAGGTTATCCCAAGACTGAAAGATGGTATATGGGAGGTCATCCCAAACCTAAATAATGTACTTAGGTGGTCATACCAAGACTAAAATTTTATAAAAACATTTGGGTACCCTTGACATAATATATTCTATTCTGATGTGTATTCCATAAATTTTTGTCTTATTCCAATGTTATGCTCTCATAGTCCATGTTCATCGATTTCCTTATGTTTCATGTCTTATAGAATAAAAATATTTATGCAATGACTAAAGATTATGATCTTTTATATGTAGGGTATTGTTTTAAAATTTTATCTTCATGTTATCATACCCTTATTCTCATGTTATGTTTAGGTATTTCCCTTGTTTAAACTTACTGAGAATTTGAACATACCCTTTCTTATGTTTCCTTGCCTAAAGTTTTCTAGAAATTTTTTAAGTGGGTTGTGTTTGTGAAGAGTACTAAATGAGGAGATAATTATGGGATATTTTTATGATCTTCCCTATAATAAAATATTGTGTACCTAGTCTCTAAATACATAAAATTGTTAACATTCATTGGCATGGGTTATGAAATGTATTGAATATTCATCATAAAAGATGTAATATCTAGTTATGAAAATCCTTGGTCTCTATAGTTGGTATCAGGGGAAAGGTTTTATTAACTATTGGAATCTAGGATGAGAAAAATTTAGTGATATCCCAATGGATATTTCAAAGTATATTTCTAGGTATTTAACTAAGGATAAGTCTAGAAATTATCTAAAGTATAGGAAAATGTCCTAGAATTTTTTAAAAGTATGGAGAAATTGGTTTCAATTAAATTATAACCTTGTATACTTATTATAAGTGGAAATAGATATGGTATAGAGATACCTTGGGGTAATAACTCGGAAAAGGGAAATTTGAGTTGGACTTGATCATCACATTGTGCATGAAAACTAGGATGTTTTCACACCTCGATTAACACTCACAGGGGATATACTTTGGAAATACAAAAACCCTTTATGGACAATGATGGATGATTTCAATAGATGATGACTAATAATGAACTAATATAAACCTGAGGTTTTATAGATTAAAAATAATTAGTCCTGATTTAGATATCTTATAAAGGATTTTCCATAATTATGTGCTTTCATGCTATGATTAGTGTTTCTCAAACTATGATTTTGGTTTTAGTCAATGGTTGGAACCTGAATGAACTTTGTCAATTCTGTGTGTGAAGAAAATGAAATGATTTTCCTATAGAGAATAAAAACATTGTGAGAGGAGGGGTAAAAAATCTCATTTCTATGCTCATATAACTTTCTCAAGTTATGAATCATGTTGGACATCAAAATAAAAAAGGAGGGAAAAACATTCTTTTGAGTAATTCATGAGGTAGTGTCCACCTTATGTCAATGGGTCTTATAATTCACTAGTTACATAAAAATGGATTCTCACTCCTAAACTGATATTTTTATTTTTCAATTGCTTGGAAGAATAAAAAATCATTTTTGTCGTATACCATTTGTAAGGATAACCAAATAAATGAAGAAATTTTCTCAATAATATGAGGAAACATAATGAAATTGACTCCATGGACTGGGATGATTTAAAGAACATGTTTTTTATTATTTAAATTTTTATATTCTTCAAAAAAAATTGTAGAAGGATTTTTTTAACCTAAATAAAAAGTTTGATGAATCAATTGGCACATTGGTTGAAAGTTTATAAGACTTGTGAGGTATAATGTAATGACCCATGTTTTTATCCAAGGTAGAATTATAAGGGAATTTGAATTTTCCAATTTTGTGGATTGTTCATTCATTGAACTGATATTTGGGATATAATTTTGAGATTTTAAAAATGAAAAATGCTATTTTCATACTTGGTTAATTTCCTGAGAGGTTCTTCGAGTGGTTTTTTTTTAGTTTCATAAGTGTCAGACACCCATAAAATCCAAACTAGAGAAGGATGATAAGGGGGGAAAAAATTTTTGAAACCATGCAACCCTCTAGAAGAAATTGTGTGACTAATCTAGTAGACATATATGTCACACATAGTTTCAAATAACTATTTGGGTGGAGCCACATGTTTGTGTGCCTTGCTGTAAGTTCTTGAAAATGTGTTCTTGCATGGGTTGTACATGGTTACCCAAATAAAGAAACCAACCCCTATGAGGGAAATTCTTAATCAGTGCCTTAAGAACATTTGGTGCATAGTTTTTTGAACCATTTATTCAAACAATGTGCCTCTATTTATTAGGGTTAAATTACTAAACTTTTATTAATTATCTTTAAACCCCTTTTTTATTCTTTCATTCTTCTCCTCTAGTCGCGTGATGATATCCCTTGCTAATGTGGTTTACTCCTCCTTCCTCCACTAGTTTTGGTGATATATCTCTCATCCGAAGTCAGAATCAAGTGTTGTCAGTCACATTGGATCCACATCATTATTTTTTAAATTCCTCCAATTTCTTATCTCAGATTCACTTCTCATTTGTTTCACAATTTTTGGAGTGACCTCATTAACCCTATTTTCAGGGTAGATGTTTGTTTCATCAATTTCTTCCAAACCATACCATATCAATCCTCAATATTAGATGTCTAGATCATATTAGGAATGATTTTGGTGGTATATATCTCTTGAACTAATTTTTATATGATTTATAAATATCAACATTATGTCGCACAATGGAATTTTTCATGCATCACCCTAAAATATGTTCTTCATTTCTAAATTATTATACACATGTTTTATTACTTACTTTGACACTTTATATTTAATTGTAAGATTCCGAACTCAATTATAGCTTGCCATTTGGGTGTTATTGAATGAAATTACATTCATTGTTTAATTAATTAAATTTCATAACATCTTTTAAGTGTCAATCTTAGATTGTTAATGGAATTTTCCATATATGTTGTTACTAAATTAATAATGGAACCACATAAGGGATTCATTGATCCATGAATTTATTTTTACATGTTAGGTATAATTCTTAATTTATCCTTTTTATTGAATTTATTTATGCCTCTTCAGTGTTGTGTGGGGTTGAGTTAAATAAATTGTTTGTTAAAAATGTCATGTTTCTTAATAAAATACCTTAGTTGAGGTCAATGGTTTTATAAGTTAAAAATTCATGATTGGTGTCATATATTTTATTATCTATATTGAATTCGTGTTTTATATGGATTTATTTTTATTGTTACATATGTGGAATGCTTTGTAAAAAGCCTCAAATTATAATTTCAAGTAGACTGAATAAGGGGGATGACTTTCCTTTTGATCGGTTGATTCAAAGACCAACTACCTTATAAGTGGGTTTCAAAGACATAATTATAAGTTTTAATGCCTTGATAAATTAAATGGAATGTTTAAAATTAATGGTTTTAATTAATTGTAATTGAATTGGGTTGTAATACCATACCACTTTCAATGTTTAAATAAGTTCTTCTTATGTCATTTATAATAACTATGATTTCCTTGGTTGTATTTGGATGATGGATTACCATAGAGGTAATTACATACTATTAATTTTAATAATCCATTGATAATAGATATGATATGATGTTTGAGGGATTTTTGTGCATGATGTTTCACTTTCCCTTATATCGTGTGTTGATCATGATGTCTCGCACAATTTAAACTATTTGGAAAATGGGAATGATGCACCAAGTCCCTTGATTTTTGTGTTGGTATGATTCCAAACCCACCATATTGAGTGTTGATCATGAGATATCTCACTCATTGTGATATTTAGGACATGTATCCTTTTTCTTGATCTTATAGGCTCATTTAGACAGGTTTTGGATGACTAAGTCACACCCCAATCCATCCAGCACCATGTATTCTAGGTATATAGACACTTATGTTCGCACATACTTGGTCCATGTAGGAGGATTCAGTACATAACTATAATATATATATATATATATATATATATTATTACTATATATAATAATAATAATATAACACTCATTTTGTCTACAATCCAAAGTAGGTAGAGCCTCCATGTGTCATTAAGGAACCTTATCAGGCTGGTATTTATTGATTCTTTATTTTTTATTGTTTAATTATATCTTCAATGCTTTACCATATATTTAGAGATTGGAATTTTCTATAGACACTACTACTGGTGGCCTACAATGATTTTATCACACACCCAGCTCCAGATTTCATTGAACTTGGGTACCGAAGAATATCTAATGTTCAAAAGACCATAAATTATTACTTGTATTGTTTTTCTTATATAGTGACCCATTCATTACACACATTGGTATCACTTCATAATTGATGTATATTTTGTACAAAAAATAAAAAAACCATGACAGGACTGTATATGTATACTGTCTTTATAAAATAAGAAACCTAAACAAATGGTTTATAATACATCTACATTGACTCTTGTTTATTTCATCATATCTAGACTCCTTTTTGGAATATCATACTTAATATCCTTATTCATTTCCTGTGGAAAATAAACATATAAAAGGGTAATCTAAAATTCTATGTAAGGTTAAACAAATAAATTAACAATCATATCATATTCATAAGAACATAACATTTAAGAATCTAATCCTGCATATAAAAGATCACAATATCATATCATGGGATAAATCATAAAAGTGAAATGTAATCCCAATATTCATAATATTAGACATGAAATTTTGTGTCATACACACATAATAATAGATAATCATTGCATATTATTCAAGGATCTTTTCCAAGACCATCATAGCGGTCAAAGTCCATTACTGAATAGAGTTCTCTCCTCGTTCCTGGCTTATATAACTGAACCAGATTATCTTCCCATTCTATCCATGTATATATCCTAAGATATAAATCTTTACTAAATTAATTTTAGGGGGATATTGGTCCCACACATATCATAATTAAACCATTCTTACATGTTCCACAAAAACATAGAAACATTCACCATAGCAAAACCCATGAAATCAAATGGGTTTCTTAAACATCATTCCATCATAATTGATATAAAAAATGGATTTCCAAAATAACTTTTCATCATAAACACAATAAAATCATAGTAATAATAAGGATTGATACATAAACCTACATAATCATATATGGAAAATAATTTTGATAAAACACTTGAGCTTCATTCCTAAGAAAAATATCCTTTATTCTTCAAAAACGTTTTTTTTCTCAAAATGTTGTGCAATTTTAAAAGAAAAGAATTGAGTTGAAAATAAACTTGTAAACTTTTAGAGTAAGATTCATGGAAATAAGTCCTTATGAAGATATAATCCCCATTCATTCCATATAATTTAAAAAATACTTTCTCCTTATACTTTTGCTGGAAAAGTCAAAAAGTACCACATATGGTGAACAAAAGAATGATTCCTTCCAAACCTTGTAGTAAATGTAAAAATCAGTAAAAAGTAAATTAAAATTAAATAGAATAATAGTACAATTTTATGAGAATATTTCTTGAAAACATGGACATGGATGATAAATATATCCCCAGAAGATACTTACAAATAAACAATCTTAAATAAAACGACATTGGAAAAGTTATCATTTCCCTTAGGTTTGATATGCTTCGTATGTACTTAAACCTCTTGAATAATGATTTAAATAATTTTAATGATTCATAATAATTTTTAAGATAACATTTATGATCATATTTTCATCCGTTTCTAAGTAAAATTTCATTGTTACTCGTTATTCAGGTATTAACTGATTTATGTTCTTATGTATGTTTTGTCAGATAAGTTCCTATTACTCTTTTTAGGTTCTAGTTATATCATTTAAAGAATAGTATTATTATAATATATATCATATTTATTCATTAAATTCATTTATATTATCATGGTTTGATGAAGATTATATAGAACGAATCACATCGCACTGTAGAGATGGTAAGTCGTACGTACGCACGAGCGATGATATCATTCCCATAATTATTGAATGGTATTGAAGTGGATGGTATATAGTATCACTAAATTAGTATAATGTTATAGTAATCATTTATAGTTATTATTTCCACCATTATACCCATCCATGTAAGTTGGTGGTTAAAAACAGATTACACCACAGCGTGGAGATGGTAAGTTGTATGTACGCACATGCGAGGATTTCGTTTTTCCTAGGTTGGATAGAAGGTGAAATAGGGTTGTTTCATATTTATAATAACATATAATTATATTATTCATACTTATGTTATAAATTTATAACGAAACAACTGAAGAAGAGGAATTATAATAAGAAATAAATTTGAAAGAATGGGTTGAAGATATTACCTCTTCCTCGGTGTGCCTCGTTTAAATTTCCTTTTAGGTAACTAGAGTTGGTCTTTTGAGAAGACCAGAACCACTAAAATGTTTCTATATTATTTGATAAGAGAATTGGTCTGGGTTTTTCGATAATTAAGGCTCAAAATGGAGTGAATATGGGAGGGATTATGTTCACTTTTATAAGAGAGGAGAGGGTAACTTTAGGAAACTCTCACAATATTAATTTATTATAAATTAAATTTTGACTAAAAATGGTACAAAACTTATTCAATTATATTATAAGATGATTTTGGATCGAATACCCACCATAAAGTAATTTTTAAAACTATTTTGAATATTTTTTTATCCTTATCTTTTTGGTTTAACCGTTATTTATCCTTTTTTAATCTTACCGTGATATCATGTTATTTACACCATGGGGGTTAGTGTAATTACCATATCATGTCAAACAACCCAAAAAAAATTATTTATGACATATTTAAACTTATATTAACCATTTCACTACATATAAGATTTTTAGGAATTTAATATCATTTAATATTCTATTTTATGTTGTAAGTTATGAATTTTGTCAATTTGGGACACTATTCGTACATGACATTTTTTAAAAAAATCATAAAAACCTTATTCCTTAAAAACTAAGGAATTAAATCAAATTTAATATGTCAATATAACCCAAAAAACTTGTATTAAATCAAAATAACCAAATTACATTTTTTTAATATTTATAAATTATTTTATTTGAATCTTTCATTAAAGAAGTAATCACTACATCATAATTGTGTCATAAATAAATATATTTATCTAATGTATAAAAACTATAAATAAAATACCATGATGTATTAAATATATTTATCTTTATAATGAATATTTATAGAAATGGATTTTGGTTATATAACCCTATTATAAAAATCTATTTAGTAAAAGGTATGTGATTAGGTTATAATTATCTTTGTTTTAAATTAATTCTTATAAAATTTCATTTAGACATCCAAGTGAATCCATGGGGTCCCAAAATAGACCCAAGGATTTCCATGGTTGTAAATATCTTATAAAACATTTTTAAGACACGTTTTAAGACTGTTTTATATCACTAAATTATTAGTTTTTACGCTTATTTACCAGATTTACCATTTAACCATTGTAAATAATATAATTACGGAAGTTTCTTTTCATAATGTCCAAAAATAAATGGTAACTATTCACATAATTTTTACCATTTTATTCCAAATACGGAATCCATTTTTCCAAATTCAAAACGCCGAATTTTTAGTAATTAATTTAAAATTATTCCCATTGTTGAAATGACAAAACGATTTTTAAAAGTTAAAACATTTCAAAATATTGAAATGTTTTTTCCTATTAATTCAATGTAAAATTAATGATAATGACATAAATTATATTAAACATTAAAAATATATTCCATCTATACTTTCAAACCATTCCATATTATAATTTATCTATATAAATTATCTCAATGAAAAAGGTTGTTTTTAATTAAACTTGAGAGAGATTCGATGGAAGAGCCAATCGAAAAGAAAACATTATAACAAGATATAGTATTTAAAAAGAACCAATATACCTAGGTATCAAAATTCCCTTCTTCCATAATATCATTACTCTCTTCCAAGGAGATATTCATAAGAACACTATATCACCCTCTTCAAACTCTAGGTCTTTTCTTAGGTTGTCAGCATAACTTCTCTTTTGACTCTGAGCTGTTATTATGTTTTGTTGAATAGATATGAAATTCTATTCAATTTCATAAAAAATATATGGTCCTAATAGCTTTATTTCCATAACGTTATCTCAAAAATTAGGAGTTATTCACTTCATTCCATAGAGGGATTCATTTGGAGCCATCGAAATAGTAGAGTAAAATCTATTATTGTAAGAAAATTACACCAATGGTAGGAGTTGATCCCAACCACCTTTTAAATCCATAGAGAAAGATCTCAACATGTATTATAGAGTTTGAATTTTCCTATTAGACTAACCGTATATTTGAGGACGATAAGTAGTTCTGAAACATAACTCTGTATCTATAGCATACTGAATACTTCGCCAGAACTTCGATGTAATCCTCAGATCCCGGTCAGATATAATGGAATGTGGTACTCCATGAAATCTTACAACTTCTTTTACATATATCCCTATAATATGATGAAGAGATAACTCCTATTTAATAGAAATTAAGTGTGCTAACATCGTAATATGATCAACTATAACCTAGATAGAATTATTGCCTTTGGATGTTTTGGGTAGTCTGATGACAAAGTTCATAGTGATGTTTTCCCATTTTCATTCCTGTGTGGGTAATGGTTGTAACATTTCCTTAGACTTCTGTCTCTTAGCCTTAACTTTCTAACAAAACTTTCATCGAGAGACATATTCAGCAATAACTCTTTTTATGTCATCCCAATAGAAGTACTCTTTCATGTCCCTATACATCATTGTGCTTTCAGGGTGAATAGATAATGAAGAACTATGAGCCTTATCCAATAGATCCTTCTTTAATTCTGGTATGGGAGGAACAAAAACCCGGTTCCTGAACCTTATTATTTAATCTAAATCAAGGTAGAATTTAGGAATGTTTCTCACCTTCTTTTGTAACTCTATATCTTCCTTCTATGCCTCTTTAATATTCACCTATATAGATGGTTCAACATTCATTTGAGAAGATAAGATTTCTACCCTTCTATTAGAATTTCCAGATCCATCCTTTATAAATCCATAAACATTAGATCCTTTGTGATCCTTATCAGAGATAAGCTATCATGGTGTTTCTGAATCATATAATTTTCCACCTTTTTCACTTTCCCAAGTTGGTAATGTATTGAGATATAATAATCTTTAATCAAATCCAACCATCTTATTTGGTTCATATTCATCTCCTTTTGTGTGAAAATATACTTTTAACTTTTATGATCAGTATAAATATCACACCTTTCACCATAAATATAATGCCTCATATTTTTAATGCAAAGATTACTGCAGCTAACTCCAAATCATGAGTTTGGTAATTTTTCTCATGGATTTTCAATTGTCGTGACGCATAAGCTATCCCCGTATCATTTTTTATGAGAAAACACCCCCAGAACCTTTTTGGATGCATCATTATAGATCACAAACCTTTCTCCACTACATGGAAGTGTGAGCACATGTGAACTGGGTAAACTTATTTTTAGCTCTTGGAAATTCTATTCACATTCCCCCATCCAAACGAACTTAACTCCTTTCCAAGTCAACTCGGTTTTTGGATTAGATAATCGTAATAAGTCTTTTACAAAATTTCGATAATATCTATCCAAACAAAAAAAACTTTGGATCTTAGTTGTTGTTTTTGGTATCGACTATCTTTGAATAACCTATGTTTTTGTTGGATCCAGATATATCCCCTCTCTTGAGATTATGTGACCCAAAAATGAAAAAAAAATTATCCAAAATTCACACTTGGTAAATTTTTCATAAATATTATCCGTTCATAGGGAATTCGATACAATTTTCATGTGATCTTCATGTTCTTCCTTTCCCTTTGAATAAAAAAATTTCATCTAAAAAGACTAAAACAAACTGATCAAAATAGTCTCTAAAGACTCTATTAATTAGATCAATGAAGATAGGAGGGGAATTAGTATGACCAAAAGGCATCACTAAAAATTCATAATGTCCATACCTTGTAAAGAATTATGTATTAGGTATATCATCTTTTTTGACCCTTAATTAATGATACCCTGAATGAATATCAATCTTGTAAAAGTATTGAGCTTCACGTGGTTGATTAAATAATTCATCAATGCATTGGGGAGGATATTTTTTCTTGATAGTGATCTTGTTACGTTATTGATAATCAATTTAGAGTCTCATTGATCCTTATTTCTTTTAAACAAATAGAATAGGTGCTCCCCTAGGTGATGAACTTGGGCATATGAATCCCTTATCAAGATTCTCTTGGAGTTTCTTCTTCATTTCCTATAAATCAATTGGGGCCATTATATAAGGTGTATTTGAAATAGACATTGCACCCGATATGAGTTCTATTGAAAAATCAACTTTATGATTTGGTGGAATACCTTGAAATTACTTTATAAATACATCATCAAACTCCTATACAATGGGAATATTCTTAATTGTGTGTTTCCACCCAACCATTTGAGATAAATAACATTAATTTCTTGGAATCAAGACCCATAAGACGGAATAAATTTCTACTTGAAGGTTTTATTCATCCTTGCATCGATATATCAACATAGATTGATCTGGAATATGAAATGTGACTTCCAATCTTTGGAAATTGATATGATCTCCATATAAATAAATCCAATCCATGAAAATAATCACATAAAACTCTAATATAGGAAGGATCGTAAGATTTGAAAGAATTACTTTCCCACAAACATCAATTAGAGAAGAATTGTAAACATTAGAAGCTATTGTTGTGCCATTAAGAGTTGTCATAGCTAACACAACATCTAATTGTTGAGGTCATATGGTGATACCATTATAAAATAATTTAGAAATAAAATCATGGGTGGATTGGGAATCAAAATAATACATTTTATACTTTAGAGTGGATGGTAAGTGTACCCTTCACCACTTCATTAGTGTAATCCACATCACCGATAGTAATTTTATGTGACTTTCCTTTGTCATTGGACTTAAGAGTTTGTTGACATTGATCATCATCAATAAACCATGGGTTAGTGAATTGATTGGAATAATGACCCATTTCCTTTCACTTGTAACACTGAAGTTTAAGAGGTGCATTCTATGTAGTCTTTTATTTGTTCTCATCATTATACATTTGTCACACCCCGACTGACACTTCTTTTAATTTAATTATTTTAAGTCATTCTTTTGAGGTGCATTATAAACCGATTCAATTTTAAAAAAGAATTTGAGATCTTTTACGAGTGCTCGACCGTAATCGCGACTAGGGGTGCGAACTCGCCCGCACACGCGACCGTGTGCGGTGTCCAACATAAATTAATAATTATGTTATTATTTTGGCTGGTTTTATTATTTTAGTTTTATTATTCATGTTGTCATTATTTAAGTTAATATGTTAATTAGGTTATGATTATAACTATTATTATTACTATTATTATTATTTTGTGTTAATGTTTTGATTTGGTCATTGGTATTAAATTAATGTTACAATTATAAAATAATTAACTTTCTATTTAAATTATCGCTATTTTTGTGATTATGTGTAGGTTAGTTTAAGTGTTTTTTTAGTTTCATTATCAGTATTGAAATTTTTTATGATTAATTAGAATTTTTTTGTATTATTTTATTTGTATTTTACCCTATTTTTATTTTATTTTCTCTTATTATTATTTTTCTTTCTCTCTTTTCTCTCTTTTTTTCTTTTCTTTCCTTCTCTTTTTTTCTTTTTTTTTTCTTCCTCTCTCTTGCTCTTTCTTCTCTCCTGCGCGGACACTTCCCCCCCTACCTTCTATTTTTGCGCAGCGGTCCCTAACCCTACTGGCGCCGAAAAATTCCCCTACCTCTTTCTCTCCTTCACCGGGTCGCGGTTGTCCAGCATATCTCCCCTCCGGCTCAACCCATACTGTCACACCACCCTCCTGCTCCCTCACGTCGCCACCCTCTCTACTGAGCTACCCGACGACCACCCTGCGGTGTGCTTACCCTACGCCGACCAGCACCCCCGAGCCACCCCCTGCTGTCCTCCCTGCTTTGAAGCCATCACGCCCACCACCCTTGGTCGCACCCCCTTTCTCTTCCGGTGATCCTTTCCGATGACAAAACTGACTCCCGCTACCCACCTTTCACTGAAACCACCTAGCGCGGCTCCCCTAGTCACGACTCCCTTTGTTGTGCCTTCTACTGGCGAGGCTTCAGCTGGCGCAACACCTTCCGGCAGCCTCCAAATCACTCGGACAGCTTCTCAGACCCCCTTTCCGTAGGTGGGTTATACCCCAGTTGTTCATTCTTTCTATTTGTTTAAGTTCTAATTAGGATCTAGAGTGGATTTTAGTTTAGTTCTGATGTTTTTGGTTCAAATGTTTTAATTAGAGTCAAATTGAGGTTTCTCATGGTGTTTTTGTCCTGCCGTGAGAGTTTTGCGCCAAATCGCGAAGTTGGTCTACATCAAGGTAGGTGGTTCCATGTTTAATTTTTATTTGATTAATTTATTTTCCAGTTTAATTAATTTAGAATATTATGTAATTAATTTCTATTGTGCGAATTCGATCTTTAATGAGATTTGATTTGCAGTTTATCTTATTTGGAAGTATGTTTATAATATGGGTACTTGTTTCTGGAATGTCGTCTCTGATTAATTGTTAGTTTAATTTTTTTTTTGTGGTTAGCCTACTAATTATTTTGGTTGTTGTTCTTTAATTTTCTTTTTTTTTTACTTGATGTTTGTTATGTATTAATACATTTATTAGTACATTTTGATGAGATGAGTATGTTGTTGCTATGAAAACCCATGTTGGACTATTTACTAGTGTTTTATAAAATGTGCAGATTATTTGTTAGGGTGTACAAGGGTTGCAGTTGGTGTTTTGGTGTTGTGTCGGTGTGGGTACTATCTTAAATGATCATTTGAGTGGATTTTTGGTGTTTTCATCCTGCAGCGTAATGTTAAATGGGTTGACATGTTTTCCTGGTGGTTTGTTTAACTGTCATAATAGTTTTTTTTTACTTCGTGTGTGGTTTATTTAATCACATGAGTGATGAAGATTGAGTTCTTGAGGTGGCCTTGTGTGCGTTTGGTTATAAAAAGGGTGTTTGGGTCGGTCTAGTGTGTAAAGCGGTATTTTGCACTTTAAAATTTATTTGTGAAAATTTGAATTATTTTATTAAATAATTATTAAGGGTGAAAAATTGGTTTGGTTAAATTGTGTAAAGATTTTTGGCATTTAAAGTCTTGTGGTTGTTGTATTGTGTAGTCAAGGAAAGTCCACGACACTACGGTTATCAGTTTGCGCGTGCTTATGTGCAAGTGTAAAGAGAGTCGCGTCGTCACGATCGAGCGGCGAATCGAGGTAGGTCCCCCACTGAACTTACCTTTATATTTAGAATTTATTAATTTCTTAATGTTTAATTAATTTTAATAAATTGGAAATGATATAATATAATTAATTTTTATATGATTATCTGGTGTGAAAAGAGACGTTTATTTTATACCGAACACTTGAAACATTTTCTTGACGAGTGGACACCCAGTATTGAAAGAGTATCTGTTTGGCCTTTAAACATAATTCACGGAATTTCAAATGTACTTCTAGTTTTAAAGATAAATGATTTCTTCTGAACAAGTGGTTTGGGTTTTCTCGAGAAATGAGGTTTTTCTTTAAAATTTTTGAAGGCTCGTTTGGCACTTTAATAAAATAAATTGTTATGGAAAACCTATTCAGGGGTGATCTTTTGTGTGCTTTGATTGTCTGAGCTCTGTGTGATGTTTTTTCATCATAACTGATTTATTTACATTGTGGACGTACCCCTTTTTATTGTATGTGTTGACATGGGAACCTATCATATTGAGTGAATCTCCTGAGAACGATTGTTGTACTAGTTTAGAACACTCACTGGCTAGTGGGTCCATAGTAGGGGAATACTGAGTTATTTCTGCTATGGGGATTGGGCCCCTCGGTTAGGCCATGTAGGGCTATGCCGAGCGTTAGGGCGTTATGATGTCATCGATTTAGGGCATGCCTTTAGGATGAGTCAGATGTATAGTACGTTTTGGATTGTTCACGATCTCCTAGGTTCGACCCATGTTTTATTTAGTGTTTATTTGTGTGTGGCGCACGATTGAGAAGTCTAGTTCAGTTGCTGGCTCGTGTGTGCCATTTTTTCCATTGCCCTTGGTGTGTGTTGTGTGTTATGAGTACTTTTCCTTTTTGGATAATAACTAAAGTTTGGTTTACTAATTGTTTTCAAAAAAAAATGTTTTAAAATGCAATGCACCTATTTCTTTCAAACATTAAAAATTGTTTTTAAATTATAAAGGGAAATGGACTTATAATTATTTAGAAATGAAAGTGTGTATAAAAACCCATATTTTGTACAATGTAGTTCAAACTTGGAATTAATGAATTCTTTATTTAATGGTATGTGCATTGGGAATAGAATTAGTCGGGCCTACCTACTGAGTTTTAATACTCACACATATAGTGTTTTCCTGTTTTTAGTTTTGCTGCAAGTTTGGTTCGAGCTTGCTCTCCGTGGGCGAGATCTGGTTGTGGACTGGTGAGCTACTCTCAGAGTCGCGAGGAGTTTTGGTCGAGACCAGGTTAGTGTGTCTCGTTGTCTGTTCTTTCTTTTCAGGGTCATTTATTTTACTTTGCGTTCTTCCACTTTTCTGCTGTTTTATTTATTTTTATTGGGAAAAATCGTTCCCTCTTGTTTAGTCTTGATGCCCGGCACTAGTTGTCAGCCCATGGGGATCGGGAAAGCCCCTCGGGCCATGTCGCGGGCCGGCTCGGGTGACCGGTTCAGGGTCGACCCGGGCTGGTTCGTGACAAAATGGTATCAGATCTGGTTTTTTGCCTTGTTATTTGGGGTGTCAGGTAGATTGGAGATAGGATTGCAGGTACTCGAGTGGTAGGTGCGGGAAGAGCATCGCGAACTCTTGCTCATGCCGATCCTCGAGTAACCTGGGATAGTTCGGGATTTAAGTTTTGGATTTTCTCTATGAGGATTGGGGATGACAATAGGAGTAAACCGATACTGCGCACCATCTCAGATGGAGTAGAGACCCATGTGATGCTCGATAGTACGGTTCGACACTCCTAGTGGGTGGTGCTTGCCTAGGGCATGGTCTGCTAAACCATGTAGTTGGGTTAGACACGACCACTAGTCCTCCGCCCTGGTGCTTTAATGTTTGTGATGTCTTACTTTAATTTTGGGACTGACACGAAATTGTTTTCCTTTAAAAAGTGAATCGGATTTTGCTGCTGCTCCTATTTTATTTTGGTGTGCAGTTGACATGATATTTGGGGTGCGTTTCTCTTGGACCTTGTTTTTGGAATTTGGTGTTGATTTGTAGAAGTTAAATTTCTAAAAGGATATCTTGGGTTGTTTGAAATTGGATTGGGTGGTTTTATAAATGGAAATCATTTTGGAAATTTATCTTGAGTTTTTGAAATAGTTAGAAAAAGGTATTTTGGAAAAATTGGGAATGTATTGTTTTGAAAGCGAAAGATCCTTGTTTCTTTTCTAGTGGTATTCCTATGGGTGCTCGCATATGCATATGGAAGTGATTAATGGATAGTTGGTGGATTGTGTGGATGGGTGCCTGGGTGGCACAGAAATACAAATCTATGAGGCATCCAGGAATATCAATGGTGAGTGTTTGATTTTAAAAGCTACATATTGTTTCTTGAAAAATGGGGTTTTCTCTCAAATGTGTTTTTGTGCTTAAATGGTTTTGGAATTGTAAAACGGTTTCGAGTCCGGAGTGAAAGCGATGAGTTCAAAATAGTTATTGGGTTTTAATGTATTGTGCTTGGTTTTTCAAGTGAGTGTTTTTCTTTGAAAATGAATTGAAGTTTTAAATTGGAATTGTTGGATTGTTTTATGGAATGTAGATGTTTGTTTTGTGATGTGTTTGGATTTTTGGAAGGTTGTTTTTTGTTTCTTGTTTGGTATATTCCCCCTAGAAAGGCCCAATGGTTTTCCAGTAGGTCTCTCAATTCTTGGCTCAGCCCAGACTCCCAGTGGAGTGGCGGATTTGGGTTCTGCTCGGTTGTGTCGATTGTTCGTAGATGTAGAGGTAAGTTGGATAACGTTGAATACTTTTGAAAAGTTTTAAGTGTCTCCAGTTTTTTTGGAACTCCAAAAGTTTTGTGGGTGCAAGTTGTCTTGAGTATGTCTGGTGGAGTAGGACTACACTAGGAAATAGTGATCGTTCTGTTTTCATTGCAAATGAGGATGTCGTGAGTGATCCTCAATACTAGCCTCATCCCACGGTCGTACCTAAGGAAGTGAAGGTGAGAGAAATTGGTGGATCTCATAGGTTCTCGACCAGTCAATAGGTAGAGAAGGAGGTGTGTTTGACCTTTCTGATGAGCTGGTTTCATGTTCTCCAGAAGTGGTGTGGAGAAATCAGCTTAAAGTTTGTAATAGTTTTTGGTCTCGTCCATATTGTGGTAAGTGCAGGTTCCTCATCTGATGAAGAGTGTGAACCAAAGGGACTTTATCTCAGAGTTACCCTCTCGTCATTTTGCGTTGTGCGTTTGACATACCTCTCAATCTCTTACCTCTAGTGTGGCCAGTCGGACACCCTAAGTCGTTCGCTGAAATTCCTAGTTGGTATGTTGACGGAGTGGCTGCTTGGGACACGAGGAAAAGTATGCAGGTTGCTTTTACAGTGGAGGAAGTTCCAGACAGAGGTGGTCAACTTATGACTGTGAGGCAGTAGATACTTCACACATCGAGGCCCCAACCATAGGTCTTGTTGTGAAGCTTGCGCGCAGTCAAAACTCATCAGACATGGGATGAGCTTGGTCTAACTTAAGTTTATAGTGTTGGGATGGGGACGAATTAAGTTTCCCTACTGCAGTATCGTCTCTAAAGGTTTCATTTTTGTTGTGAGGGGCATAAAGGCCTTGTCTCCTTGTGGCGGTCTTGACTTATGGAAGTTCCTCTTGGGCTTTATAGAGGTTCAAAAAATCTGTACCCCTGTAAAGCCAGTAGGCATGCTCCGTGAACCTTCTTGTGGTCGGAGATGCTCATGTATTGTGGAATTTCTGTTTTCCTGTTCGGTACTCCTCTTGGTTAGGGGTTTATGCTATAAAATTTATCTCATGTGGCAGAGTGTTGTCCACTGTAGGAATAATCAGTGTAGGTCGGCCCGTGTGGTGGGTTCGCGATGAAGAGTTCAGTCTGTATCGCTCAAAATAAACTGGGAATGCCTGCGCAGGTGTTGTGGTGTTAGGAAAATTCTAAAATGGTGGGGAGACCCACTGTGGGTCTCGCCAGCGTCTCCTCTTGTGTCGGTTTGGTTCAACTTAGGGAGATTTGTGCATCAAGCTAGTGTTAGAGGTTTTTTCTGGGTTTGTGAGTCGCCTTGGATTGGAGAACAAGTGTTTGACAAGGATCCTAATGTGGTGGGGAGACCACCATAGTACGATCTTGTGCAAGACTTTGTTTTCAAAGTGCACTTGGCGGAGGAACCCATTGCTTTTTCTCTTCCTGACCTCGTCCATGCTAATTTGTTAGCTCAGATAGTGGGTCACTTGATGAGTGTTCTTGGAGATCCCGAGCGGCCCCGATGATCCCTATGTCAAGGGTCGGGGTGTTCCATAGTGTAGTTCTATTTCGGGGTGAATTCCGTGTTGTTGGTCATTTTGCTTAGTGATTCTGGTTTTGAGATTTTTGATGTTTTAGGTCATCGGTGTTTTAAATGCTCGGTCTTTGGGCGATTAAGGTTTGGTTTTAAGCATCATCGCGAGCTTGCTTGGTACCCTTGGTTGACCTGGTCTCTTGGGACTTTCTAGGGGCAGAAAGTGTCATGGTGGGGAGAATTGACACACCCCGACTAACACTTCTTTTAATTTAATTATTTTAAGTCATTCTTTGGAGGTGCAGTTTAAACCGATTCAATTTTAAAAAGGAATTTGAGATCTTTTACGAGTGCTCAACTGTAATCGCGACTAGGGGTGCGAACGCGCCCGCACACGCGACCGCGAATGCACCTGCACACGCGACTGCACACGCGACTGTGCGCGGTGTCCAACATAAATTAATAATTATGTTATTATTTTTTCTGGTTTTATTATTTTAGTTTTATTATTCTTGTTTTCATTATTTAAGTTAATATGTTAATTTGGTTATGATTATAACTATTATTATTACTATTCTTATTATTTTGTGTTAATGTTTTGATTTGGTCGTTGGTATTAAATTAATGTTACAATTATAAAATAATTAACTTTCTATTTAAATTATCGTTATTTTTGTGATTATGTGTAGGTTAGTTTAAGTGTTTTTTTAGTTTCATTATCAGTATTAAAATTTGTTATGATTAATTAGATTTTTTTTTGTATTATTTTATTTGTATTTTATCCTATTTTTATGTTATTTTTTCTTATTATTATTTTTCTTTATCTCTTTTCTCCCTTTTTTCTTTTCTTTCCTTCTTTTTTTTCTTTTTTTCCTTCCTCTCTCTTGCTCTTTCTTCTCTCCCGCACGGACACTTCCCCCCCCCCCCCGCCTTCTGTCTTTGCGCAGCGGTCCCTAACCCTACCGGCGATGCAAAATTCCCCTACCCCTTGCTCTCCTTCACCGGGTCGTGGTTGTCCAGCGTCTCTCCCCTCCGGCTCACCCCATACCATCACACCACCCTCCTGCTCCCTCACATCGCCACCCTCTCTGCTGAGCTACCCGAAGACCACCCTGCAGTGCGCTTACCCTACGCCGACCAGAACCCCCGAGCCACCCCTTCTGTCCTCCCTGCTTTGAAGCCATCACGCGCGCCACACCCCCTTTATCTTCCGGTGATCCTTTCCGATGACAAAACTGACTCCCGCTACCCACCTTTCACCGAAACCCCCTAGCGCGGCTCCCCTAGTCGCGACTCCCTTTGTTGTTCCTTCTACTGGCGAGGCTTCATCCAGCACAACACCTTCCAGCAGCCTCCAACTCACTCGGACAGCTTCTCGGACCCCCTTTCTGTAGGTGGGTTATACCCCGGTTGTTCGTTCTTTCTATTTGTTTAAGTTGAAATTAGGATCTAGAGTGGCGTTTAGTTTAGTTTTGATGTTTTTGGTTCAAATGTTTTAATTAGAGTCAAATTGAGGTTGCTCATGGTGCTTTTGTCCTGCCGTGAGAGTTTTGCGCCGAATCGCGAAGTTGGTCTACATCGAGGTAGGTGGTTCCATGTTTAATTGTTATTTGATTAATTTATTTTCTAGTTTAATTAATTTAGAATATTATGTAGTTAATTTATATTGTGCGAAGTTGATCTTTAATGTGATTTGATTTGCAATTTATCTTATTTGGAAGCATGTTTATAATATGGTTACTTGTTTCTGGAATGTCGTCTCTGATTAATTGTTAGTTTAATTTTTTTTTTGTGGTTAGCCTAATAATTATTTTGGTTGTTGTGCTTTAATTTTCATTTTTTTACTTGAGGTTTGTTATGTCTTAATGCATTTATTAGTGCATTTTGATGAGATGAGTACGTTGTTGCTGTGAAAACCCATGTTGGACTATTCACTATTGTTTTATAAAATGTGCAGATTATTTGTTAGGGTGTACACGGGTTGCAGTTGGTGTTTTGGTGTTGTGTCGATGTGTGTACTATCTTAAATGATCATTTGAGTGGATTTTTGGTGTTTTCATCCTAGGGCGTAATTTTAAATGGGTTAACATGTTTTTCTGGCGGTTTGTTTAACTACCGTAATAGTTTGTTTTACTTCATGTGTGGTTTCTTTAATCACATGTGTGATGCAGATTGAGTTCTTGAGGTGGCCTTGTGTGCGTTTGGTTATAAAAAGGGTGTTTGGGTCGGTCTAGTGTGTAAAGCGGTATTTTTCACTTTAAAATTTATTTGTGAAAATTTGAATTATTTTATTAAATAATTATTAAGGGTGAAAAATTGTTTTGGTTAAATTTTGTAATGGTTTTTGGCATTTAAAGTCTTGCGGTTGTTGCAGTGTGTCGTCAAGGAAAGTCCACGACACTGCGGTTATCAGTTTGTGCGTGCTTATGCGCAAGTGTAAAGCGAGTCGTGTCGTCACGATCGAGCGGCGAGTCGAGGTAGGTCCCCCGCTTCACTTACCTTTATATTTAGAATTTATTAATTTCTTAATGTTTTATTAATTTTAATAAATTGGAAATGATATAATATAATTAATTTTTATATGATTATCTGGTGTGAAAAGAGCTGTTTATTTTATACCGAAGACTTGAAACATTTTCTTCATGAGCGGACACCTAGTATTGAAACAGTGCATGTTTGTCCTTTAAACATAATTCACGGAATTTCAAATGTACTTATAGTTTTAAAGATAGATGATTTCTTCTAAACAAGTGTTTGGGGTTTTCTCGAGAAATGAGGTTTTTCTTTAAAATTTGTGAAGGCCCGTTTGGCACTTTAATAAAACAAATTATATTGGAAAACCTATTCAGTGGTGATATTTTGTGTGCTTTGATTGTGTGAGTTGTGTGTGATGTTTTTGCATCGTGACTGATTTATTTACATTGTGGACACACCCCTTTTTATTGTATGTGTTGACATGGGAACCTAGCATATTGATTGAATCTATTGAGAACGATTGATGCACTAGTTTAGAACACGCACTGGCTAGTGGCCCCATAGCAGGGGAATACTGAGTTATTGCTGCTATGGGGATTGGGCCCCTCGGTTAGGCCATGTAGGGCTATGCCGAGCGTTAGGGCGTTATGATGTCATCGAGTTAGGGCATGCCTTTAGGATGAGTCAGATGTATAGTACGTTCTGGATTGTTCACGATCTCCTAGGTTCAACCCATGTTTTATTTAGTGTTTATTTGTGTTTGGCGCACGATTGAGAAGTCTAGTTCAGTTGCTGGCTCGTGTGTGCCATTTTTTCCATTTCCCTTGGCATGTGTTGTGTGTTATGAGTAGTTTTCCTTTTTGGATAATAACTAAAGTTTGGTTTACTAATTGTTTGCAAAAAAAAATTAAATTCAATGCACCTGTTCCTTTCAAACATTAAAAATTGTTTTTAAATTATAAAGGGAAATGGACTGATACTTATTTAGAAATGAAAGTGTGTATAAAAACCCATATTTTGTACAATGTAGTTCAAACTTAGAATTAATGAATTATTTATTTCATTTTATGTGCATTGGGAATAGAATTAGTCAGGCCTACCTACTGAGTTTTAATACTCACGCCTATAGTGTTTTCCTGTTTTTAGTTTTGCTGCAAGTTTGGTTCGAGCTTGCTCTCTGTTGGCGAGAGCTTGTTGTGGACTGGTGAGCGACTCTCGGAGTCGCAAGGAGTTTTGGTCAAGACCAGGTTAGTGTGTCTCATTGGTCGTTCTTTCTTTTCAGGGTCATTTATTTTACTTTTCGTTCTTCCACTTTTCCGCTGTTTTATTTATTTTTATTGGGAAAAATTGTTCCCTCTTGTTTAGTCTTGATGCCCGGCACTAGTTTCCAGCCAGTGGGGATCGGGAACGCCCCTCGGTCCATGTCGCGGGCTGGCTCGGGTGACCGGTTCAGGGTCGACCCGGGCTGGTTCGTGACAACATCTTTTTTCCATAAATTTTCCAATCAATGGCTCGATAACCTTATTTTCCACACTTAAATAATTTACTATTAACCCTTAATAAAATTCCCTCCATGTTCCTTTAAACACTTTGAGCATAAGGGAAAACCCATATTCTTTTTAGTGTGGCCTTAAGATTTTCCTTTGAATTCCTTTTTTCTCTTCGTATCAAACCCATATGACTGATGGGTTTCTCCAATCTCCATATCAACCTTGAGAGCACATTGAACAATTTCCTAGTAGCTATTGAAGTACCTTATGGATAATTCCCTTCGGATTCATGGTTTTAAGAAACTAAAGAATCAATAAATCCTACTCGCAGGTTGGATAATAATTCCAGAAGCGTGCCATGAATGTCTTGTAGAATTTTCTTTGTAGGTAGAAACAGATTCATCATCCTGTTACTTATGTTCAAGGAACTCCTACTCCATCTTTGTTCGGAGAATACGAGGAAATCACATATTGAAAAAATAAGTTCTTGGACTCATCCCTTTCCTTGGACTCAATTTCATCTCTTTGCCTCATATTCTTGATAAGATTCCACCATTGATCAGCTTCTCCTTCCAAACGATATACTGATAAGATGAATTTATCTTGTTTTGAACATTATAGAACTGAAAATATCTTTTTAGTGGTAGTGATCCACTGTTCATCCACTAACTGATCAGAAGACATGTTGAATGAAGGTGGATGCTACCTCAGGAAGGATTCAACAGAATGTTTCTCCATCCTTTGTTCGTTTGGAAGTCTGGAATGAATCATAGCTTTAGAAAGTTGTGTGAGAATAGATACAAGATTTTTCATTCTATCTCCCATAACATTTGGATGCTCATGGGGACAATAATTTTGTTGTCTATCACATTCAACATTAATGTGATTCCTTTAAATTCCATCCATCGAATAGAACAATGAAGCATAGTGTGATTAATACTAATCATAACCAAAAAACCACATAATCTAGAATAAAATTTCAATTAAGTACACTTTAGGGTTTATCCTAGGTTATTCATTTTTATTTATAAAACAGTATAATTGTATCTTATACTTAGACATATCCTTAAGTATTTCTCGTCCTAGTTTTTAAAGGTTAACAATATTGTTGCTCTGATACCAACTATAGCGTCATGTTCTTTACATACATTGATATCACTATAGAATTTAAGAATATATATTACAACATATAATAAAACCATGATAGGACTGTATAGGTATAGTGTCTTTTGAAGCTATTAAACATAAACAACTGGTTCATAAAACATCTGCATTGTCTCTTGTTTATTTCATCAAATCTAGACTCCTTTTTGTAATATCATACTTAATACCCTTCTTCATGTCTGGGGGAAAAAGAAATATATAAAAGGGTAATCTCAAATTCTTATTAAGGGTAAACAAAATAAATAACAATCATATCATATTCATAAGAACATAACATTTAATAATCTTATCCTTCTTATAAAAGATCACAAAATCATATCATGGGATAAATAAAAAAAAAGTAAATTGTAATCCCAATATTTCTAACATAAGACATGAAATTCTATGACATACACACATGATCATAGAAAATCACTTCATATTTGTCAAGGTTCTTTTCCAAGACTATCATAGTGGACTAAGTCCATTAAAGAACCGATTTCTCTCATCATTCTAGCCCAGTATCATTGAAATGGATTAACTTATCATTCCAACCATATCTATATCATGAGATATAAATCATTACTCAATGAATTGGAGGGATATATTGGTCCCACCCATATCATAATGAAACCATTATTATGTGTGCCACAAAAACATAGAAACATTAACCATATCTTAACCCATGAAATCAAATGGGTTTCTTAAACATCATTCCATCATAATTGATATAAAACAAATGGATTTCCTAAATAACATTACATTATAAAAAAAGTAAAATCATAGTAATAATAGGGATAGAAACATGAACCCATGTAATAATATAAGGAAAACAATTTTGAAAAAAACAAATGAGTTTCATTCATAAGGAAAATAACCTTTCTTCTAAAAAAATGTTTTCTTTTCTCAAAATGTCATGAAATTTTAATAGAAAATAATTGAGTTGAAAATTAACTTATAAATTTTTAGAGGAATATTCCTGGGAATAAGGTGTTATGAAGATGTAATAACTTTTTCATGTTGTATAAGTTAAAAAACATTATTCTCGTACTTTTTCCAGAAAATTCAAAAAGTACCTCATTTGGTAAACAAAATAAATATTCCATCCAAACCATGTAGTAAAATTAAAAATAATTAAAAATGACATTAAACATGCATAGAACAATATTACACATTTTATGAGAATAAATTTAGAAAACATGGATGTGGATGATAAATATATCCCCAGTAGATAGTTACAAATAAACAATCTTGGATAAAACACGATTGCAAAAGTTATCCCTTACCTTAGGTCTGATATGATTCGTATGTATTTGAACCTCCTGTATAATGATTTAAATAATTTTTCTAATTTATTATAGAATCATAATAATTTTTATGATATGTTTTATGATCATACTTTCATCCATTTGTAAGTAACATTTCATTGTTACTCGTTATTTGGGTATTAACTGCTTTATGTTCTTATATATGTTTTTTGGATAAGTTATTATTCTTATTTTTAGATTATAGTTATATAATTTACAAAATGGTATTAGTATAATATATATCATATTTATTCATTAAATTAATTTATATAATCATGGTTTAATGAATATTATGTAGAACGAATCACATCACACCGTGGAGACAGTAAGTCATATGTACGCACAAGTGAACGTATCATTCCCATAATTGTTGAATGGAATTGAAGTGGATGGTGTACAGTATCTTAGAATCAGTATCATGTTATAACAATCATATATAGTTATTATTTCCACCATTATACCCATCCATGTAAGGTGGTGGTGAAAAACAGATTTCACCATGGTGAGGAGACGGTAAGGCATACGTACACGAGTGTGGTGATTCTGTTTTTCGTAGGATGGATAGAAGGTTAAATAGGGTTGTTTAATATTTATAATAACATATAATTATATTATTTATACTTATTTTATTACTTTATAATGAAAAAAATAATGAAAAATGAAGTGTAAGGAGAAATAAATTTAAAAGGATCAGTAGAAGAGACTGCCTCTTCATCGACGTGCCTCCTTTAAATTTCCTCTTAGGGAACTAGAGTTTGTCTTTTGAGAAGACAAAAACCTCTAGAATGTAAGTAGGGAAGTTTAGAATAGAAATGGATAGGGTTTGGTAGATCTATAAGGCTAAAAATTGAGTTAATAAGAGAGGAAGGAGGTTCCCTTTTAGAAGTGGGGAGCGGGGCCCTTTAGGAAAGTCTCAAAATTTTAATTTATTATTAATTCAATTTCAACTAAAAAGGGTTAAAAACTTATTTAATTAGAAGATAAGATGATTTTGGTTCGAATACCCATCATCTAATAATTTTTAGACAAGTTTTGTATATTTTTTTTATCATTATCTTTTTTTACCCTTATTAAACACTTGTTAATTTTACCATGATATCATGTTATTTACCCCTTGTGGGTTAGCGTAATTACCATATCTTGTCAAATGACTAAAAAAAGTTATTTATGACATATTTGGACTTATATTATCCATTTTTCCTAATAATATATTTTTAGTAATTTAATATCATTTAATAAGAAATTTTATGTTTTAAGTTATGAATTATTTCAATTTTGGACACTATTCATATTTAACTTTTTAAAAAGAATTCCTAACGACCTCATTCCTTAGAAACTATGCCATTAAATAAAATATAATATATCAATATCATCCATAAAGTTCTTGGATGACATAAAAATAACCAAATTATAGTTGTTTTAATATATATAAATTCATTTATTTGAATCTTTTATTAATGAGGTGATTACTACATCATAATTGTGTCGAAAATAAATATATTTATCTAATATCTAAAAATTATAAGTAAAATACCACAATGTAGGAAATAGTTTTAGCTTTATAATGATAATTTATATAGATGGAGTTTATTTATATTACCCTACATTGAAAATCAATTTAGTAAAGGATATGTGTTTAGGTTATAATTATCTTTACTTTAAATTAATTTTTATAAAATGTCACTTTCACATCCCAGTGAATCCATGGTGTCCCAAAATAGAACCTAGGATTCCATTTTTCGTAAATATATAATCCAATTGGTTTAGAAAATGTTTTAGGATAGTTTTATATTATTAAATTATAATTTTTTTACCCTTATTTACCATATTTACCCTTTAACCATGGTAAATAAAATAATTACTAAGGTTACTATTCATTATGTCCAAAAATAAAAGGCACTTATTCACACAATTTTTACCTTCTAATAACAAATATGGAATCCACTTTTTTTAATTTAAAACATATAATTTTAAATAATTAATTTAATATTATTCCCAATGAGAAAATGGGTTTTAAAAGTTAAAACATTGAAAAATATTGAAAGGTTTTTACCTATGAATTCAATGTAAAATTAATGATAATGAAATAAATTATAATAAATATAAAATATATATTAAATTTATATATTCAAACAATTCAATATTATAATTTAACCATATAAATTATCTCGATGAAAAAAGTTTTTTTTAATTAAAATTTACCGTATTTTTAATATTCATCAAAACATGAAAGTTATCAGAAAAATATCAAAAATTTATACAAATTAATTTTTTTATTCTAATTCAAATTAACATGTATATGTTTTCATATATAAATTATTAATGTTCCAAAATCATAATTTAAAATGGGTTCTCTATTCAAAGTAGTAAAATTAACCTTTAAAAAATATAGGTTCTTATACATAAAATAGGGTTTTATTCATACCCTATGACTAAAATATCCATTGGATGAATATCAAAAATATTTTATAAATTATATAAAATATATATCTCATTAATTTAATTACCAAATTTAATTTACTCAAATATACATATATCTAACTGAATTATATTTTTCCTAAATAATTAATAGCTAATGAATTCGTAGTGCATTTTCATAAGTTAGTTATAATTATTCCCACTAACCTATCAGCTAAAATATAATGATAATATTATATTAGGGTAATCTTGTGGTTCTTCTAAACTCATGATTTCTTACAATGAAAGCTACTTAAGAATAAAAATTATTTAAATAAAATATTTCATAAAAACATTCGGGTGTTACAGCTTGTACTTGGGGGTTAAGAGAATAGGACTAAGATCGAGCTCAGAATGCATGTGGAGAATTCCCTTCAGGATTTTATTTCTTTTCTTTATTCATGCTCTTAATTGTATCATGTTTCCTATTTTTTGTCTAATGTTTTATTTTATTTATCGTCATTTTTACATACATTTTTTGTTGTATATTGGAATTTTCTATTTATATTATATTAATATTTATCATTTGTTGATCTGTATATCATTTTTTACTTCCTATAATGATATTTGTTGTTTATTTTATGATATAATTTTGTTATACTATGATCATGAGGGTATATTATTCCAATTATGAACTTCTTATACCCTCTATTTTTGTCATAAACCTATAGAGTATAGGGAGGTGCACTTGATGCCTTGTGGTGACCAGTCTGACTAATGGTTTAGTGGTCATTCGAGTCGGGAGATGAAAAAGTGGTATCAGAGGAGGTTATTTTTCCTTTTACTTAATGTTTGGATTAGGTAGATATGATACTAGGAATGTTTTGATGATTTTTGGTAAATAGTCATGTCTAGGAGTTATCAACCCACCCACGGGGAAATCCCAAGTGGCTAGGTAAGGGATTGTTTTTCATGATGTTCTGTATTAGAGTTGATTCTTATTTCAACTTGAGTTATTGGTTTACATTACACTATTTATTGATCAGTTATATTTGTAGTATGTTTCCATTATATAGAATGTAAAGGAAGTAGCATCACATTCATCATTATAGGAACATAGATATTCACATTCCTTGAATATGAAATTCCAGGTAGTTACATTGTAGATTTCCTAATGATTATGATTATGTGACATGTGTGGTTATTAGACTAGATGTTATATACCATGTTTCTTATATTAGTTATATGATTTATTTTTTTAAAGTTTTGGTATTTCTTTACCATCCATGTTTATATAAAATACATGGATGATTTATTTAGTATGTTAATATGTTTCCATGATAAGAAATTTACATGCATTGCTGCCAGATTATTTACCATGTCTTTCCTATTTATCATAATTTTATTCGTATTAGAATTTTCATGTGTTTAGTTATTGTGATAACTTTTGTAGTTATTATTTTTATATATTTGATTGGTTTCATGTACTGAACATATTGGTTGTGATTAAATTGGATCCAGTTTAGGGTTGTATGGTTTATGGGTGCCTTATAAATTGGGGAAAGGTAACTTCTATATTTGAACCATATCTTGACCTCTTTATATATATCTAGATACCATTGTTAAAATGTTAAAGATACTAAATTTAAAATTTCCAAGTGAATTGGTTTTTATTAGATTGTAACTGGACAATGGTATATAATGTCTATAGGTGCTTTATCGATAGGGATATGGAAACCACTATAATCAAACCATTATATATGAACATTATATATTTTGAAATGGTAATCAATGTAAAAGATGATAAATTTTGATCTAAACTGGATTGGTTGCTTATGGACCTCTTACGCGACATAACATTAGTATGTCGATTATGGAATTTTAGTTTATTAGATAAACCCCATTAAGATAAATTTAAAATTTTAAACTTTTATGGTTGCCTTTATAATGGCTTGTTACTCTATCACATGGTATTGATGATATTTATGATTAAATTTTCCTAAATGAACAATGTGACCCAATTTGGTGATTTGGGGAAGGTTTCTTTTGAGATAACCATCAACGCATGTTTTGAAAACTTAATAATTAAAAAACATCAATTTGGATGCATCCGGATGAACCTAGTTTTGCTTAATGAGGCCCTTAAAGGTCGCTTTATCTTCTATAACTTGGTATTTAAATAGTCCAAATTGAGAATATACTTATGGATAAATAAATAAACATAAAAGAAATTTATATGATAAATTTCCTAATTGTGATGGGATGAAAATAAATGATTAATGTTTAGAAAAGGATGTTTGATATGAATTACCTATTTTGTCTTTATGTGTTAGTTAAATTTGGTTCCAAGTGCTTTTTTCTTGTAATTTTTGCTTGATGTTTTGAATTAAATCTTTTAAATGACTTAAATATTGAAATGAAATCAATGAAATGAATTGAAATGTATACTTAGGTGGTATCCTTAGTCTAAAACCTCATGCAATGGTAGTTTAAACATCCCTTTTAGTATGCTTTTAATGTAAACATGAGTGTTTTCTATAAGCCTTTTTCCTTTTTAGCAAGGGATTAAATTATAGGCTTAGAGCCTACTGAAATATGTTTGGTGTAACCTATTTATATGGTCATCAATTTTTATTTCGTAAGGGGAAAACCCAAGGTATATAAAACCCTTTTAGATTAAATTACTTGCTAAATGTTGTGAGTTTTATAACATATGGTGTCGTTCAGGTTCCATTGTCCCTAGTAGAACTCTTAGATTCTAAAAGACGCCATTTTTTGTATAGGTGGTTGTTGTATCCTTGACCCTTGGTGTAGGCGTAAGAATCTTGTAATGAAATATTTTATAAGGTTAGAAATTCCTTGGGAATTTTCATCCATTTAGTAGGTAATGTGATCCTATCTTCTTCCAAAGTTATGGATGACATGGTTCATCATCATCAAGGTTAAGGGTTGTATGGGGAAATATGACTCTAGGTTTAATCTCTTATATGAATAACTTGATAAATGGATGCATAGGGTATACATCCTAGGGATAGTAACAAGGATGTGTCATATTTATTCAGAAACCTTGGGGTGGTGTGCCTTCATATATATGTTGCCTTTCCAATTGTTTCATGATATAACAAACCAGTTGAGTTTGGTGGAATCGTAGAGCCTTGAACTATTGAGTACATTCCCAAGTAATAATTGGAGTATAGTGACCTGGTCATTAAAAGGATCAGACTATTCCCAATTATCAGGGTAATGTTCCAAGTGAATAAATTTTTCTTATATGCTGGATAGGTTGGTTATTGTTTTCACGTCAAATGTTATGACATTATTTATTGTGGCCTGGATATGTGTCGTATGTGCCTTTATGGATAATTTGATCTATCAATATTATGAGCATCTAGTGTATCTATCCTTTCGATGACTAGGAAAATCCTAAGGTGGGGATTCTCATGTCAGTTCTAAGGAATATGTTTCCTCTAGGTATAAGGGAAACAAGTGAGGAATAACTTTTAAAAATGGTCAATGTGGTTTTTTAATTCCTATGATGATGGTGACTCTTGTTACATGAAGGTACCTACTTAGTAGAATGGAGTAGATGTGGTTGGTTGTATACTCGTCCCTTGAGGAACATTTTTGTTCATGGATAGACATTGGTGGTAAACCTTAAGCAATCATGGGATTCCTCATGTTTTGAAGGAATTGTGGATGGTTATTGATGATGCATCGACGGGTGTGGTTGAGCTTCTTTCAGGAAAAGTCATCCAATCATGGTACGCATTCTCTTCTTTTCGGTATTTGGGTATGGTTAGTTGGAAATAGAACCAAACACTTCATCTATGTCATGATGGAGGTGTTTCAATCCTTCTTTAATTATTCACATCATATTAGTCTAAACTTTCTTAGTGACAACTGTAGTACACCATGTTTCAAGAATGTAACCAATTCTTTATTATTTTTTAGTATGTAAAGTATATGGGTGAAGTTTGGGAGAATATGAGGAACTTTGAGAAATTATTTGGTGATTTTCTATAGGTTCATGGTTGGTACACAGTTTGGAAAAAATGTGAAAACCCTAAATGAAATTGTGAACAATTAAATAAAAGAAAAAGGGAAGGTACACAAGATTTGAATAGTTTGTCCAAACATTACAACATCCTAGGAGAAAACATTCTTCTAATGAAAGTGGTCTTTGGAATGGTTGGATCATCGTTTGGAAACTGTTTGAGCCAAACATTTTATTTTCAACGCTTGAGGTAGTATCTTGCACATAGTTATCACATGGTTTTTCAAACCATTCGACTAACCATGCCCAGTTTAAAAACTAGATCTACAAAAAGTAGATCTGGATTGGTTTAATATTTTAATGCCTATTTTTTCACCAAAATGGACCTAAATCGGTATTTTTTTCCTCTCAAATGTTGTAAACCCTCTCCCCCATTGAATTGGAAGTGATTTGGATCTATTCATTGGTGCATTGAAACTCAATTCCCATAGTAAGTCATCATTCCTAGTCATTCTTGATGGTTTTTCTTAGATCCTCTACTCTATCTCTCTCAATTTCTTAAATCTACATCCATTTTGGATAGATATAAGATACTTGATCCCAAATAGATTGATATTTGGTGTTGTTAATGAAATGGTAAGATTTATAAGGAGGTTTTTTATAGATTTAACCTTGTTTTGTGGGTGTTTTCATTCTATTCTTAATTTTCATCATAAAACCCGAGGTAGGTGGCTTCAGACACTACTCATATATTTAGAATTTTAAGGATTAGTTTCAAATTTATTGTTTTGATTGAAATTATTTTTATATTCACTATGCAACGATTTTTGAAAACCCTCTTATGTGATGGTTTGTGGAATTATGGGAATTTAGTGTTTTTTAAGAAAGTTATTTGGTTCATGGTTTTAAAATTTCTATTTTAAAATGTTGATTTTCTAGAGTTGTGGTGTCATGAAGCATCCCATAGTGTACAATTCCATTACTACCCCAAGCCTACCTCTAATAGTCTAGGGGTTGGTGACTTGAAACGAGTACGTATATCCCACAAATGGGAGTCATTAGCCCAAAATACATGTACACACGCACACATCTATAAGAAACAAAAATGCTGAATTGTAAAATAACTGAAATCATGAATGCATACATATAAGATCCCATAATAGAGTAGGACATTGAATGTACTAGAAAGTAAATTGTTCCAAACAAGATCCCACTACAAAGAGTCTATAACAACAAGTCCAACCTATAAGAAATAGGTACAAGGACTATTGACTGAAGTCACAGGAACACACCTCAGTCTGTATAGTCTCACTAAGAACCATCTTATCTTATTACACTAGGACTCTGTCAAGAGGTTGATTTTCTACTCATGACATGACACGTGTAGGAAAAACCCATGCATGGCTGATTTTAACAATACTCAATAGGTCACCCCAAAACCACAAATAAATACACAAAAGGAAAGTACATTGAGCTCTACATAGGTATATGTCTACCACGTATATAATAGAAAATTTAGATATAATCAAGAGAGACCACACCCCATCAGGCGGTCACAACCAATTTCCATCCATAGGATTCTTCTCAAAGCACGCTCTTTCTGGTAGAACATGATCCCCAAGCCATGATATCATCAGAGACAGCCACTGTAGAGGCCTTTCCCTTTTGGGACCCTCCCAAATGGAATGAATTGATCAATGGGGACTGTGATATATATAGAAGGGGTCACACCTAGAACTGACTGGGGGACACCGTAGATCGTGTCCAAAACTAGTTGGGGGATACCACGTATCCAATCTGGATCAACCCGCTACATAGGGGATCATGCCTAGACACACTTGGGAATACCAAAAACCCTACCGATGGAGCCCTATAGTTGGAGGATCAACACCCTACTCAAGGGGTTTATCTGATTCCCCAATCTCCACTATGGGTGATAGAGGATCATACTCTAGTCTCACGAATGGTACCATACTCTATCTAAGACTCGGCCTCTATATGGGATTATAATCCAGTGATTTGGATGTAATACTCTATTGAGCCCTTGAATAAAGGACCAAGGGAATTATTTAAACATATACTGGTCCCAAATAAAAACCCACCGCTTGTCTCAAATTGGCCATTTAAACTTTGAGGTCTCAACGCAGAAAACAACTCATCGATTGGATGCTTCATAGAGGAGATAATCTTTATTGAGAGAAACTACTTGCAGGCCTACCAGGGGCCTGAGGACCTACAACTGTACTAGCGTCCACCTACAACCATGGCCAACCACCAAGGTCATTTGACATATTGTGGGGCTCGGTCATGCATTCGTTGCACCTGTGGTCAACTGTCGTGGTTGACCGCCATGATCAGTGCACCCATGGCAGCTCAAGCTGTCATGGACCCACAATCGACCGTCATGGTTGACTGAAACTGAGAACCACCCCAGTTTCTCTAGATCTGACCTAAGTCTGGCTTGACCCACCAGCCAAAACCGACCCTCAAACCCTGGTTAGCCCATCTGCATGGCCTGTCCCACTCTACATTCATTGTCGCATCTTGTTTCTGCATCCCACGACCATCACCATGTCTCCAGTCATTGTCAGTTACACACAATCTAACACCTTATCCTGCTACATGCCACTTCCTACCTTTGGTCATTTCCACCGCATCGGTGGTCCCTACTGTGTACCATCGTGCGTCCTCCAATGCCAAAAAAACTAACAGTCAGATATCAAATATCCTCGACTCCCGATCTACATAGATCCATCCTCAATTGTTGATTTTCCTCGAATCTGGGGGTCCAATCATATTTGGAACCACCATCAAATGTCAATTTCAGAACTGTTGGGATCCCACATAGATGAACTTAAAGAAAAAGGGGATTAAACTATATAGAGGAACCCTAAGGAACAAACCTTGTTTGTTGTTTATGTCGGCCTTGATTCATTTTCATTTGAATGATAAATAAAGAGGTTTAAACCAACAAAACAATAATAAATTCATCAATTTGAAATCTACAGATGATGTAAGTATAAATTCTTGTTTTTTGAATTGATCCTCCTTCTTTCAAGATTAATATGGGGATGGAAATCACAATACAAATCATCCTACCTCGATTCAGTTTGATCACTGATGAAGAACAATCACTCCATCATGTTTGTTGGTGAGATCCGTTGAATACAAAGATACCTCGATTGATCAATCCATGATCCACTAGTGTTCACCTGAGAGGATTCTATAAGGTTCTATATAGAAGTACTCCAGTGTCTCTGGGGTTATGTGACTAACCCTAGATTTCCAGTATAATAATCTATTAAGAATTAAAAAATTTCTACTTCAAAAAAAAATATTAAAATATTTTCTTCTTTTTATGTCCCGCAATAGATTTTTCACAAATGACAATGGTGCCCTCAGATTTCTGATCTGGGCACCCATTTAAGAGTTATTCCACTTTTTCAGGAAAACTGTGTTCATGTGCTATTAAATATTTTTATATTTTTTAAACATTAATTTCAGGAACCTAGGGCCTCGGAATCACACGTCATTGTAGTTTATGGTCTTAAAATAAATCCCTATAATATCAAAAAATAATAAATTTAAAATCTCAGATGTTATATTCTTTCCACCTTGGGGATTTACATCCCTGATAATTCAAAATAAGGGCTACATAAATAGATGATGGTACTAAGAATGAACCTGAGCCTCCCTCTTCCATGTGCTCTCCTAGAGATTCTCATGATGCCACCAAAAATGCACCAAAGTAATTGATCACAAACAAAGGATCCTCTCATCCTGCTCCTCAACTTCCACTGGGCACTCAGCAAAGGTCACTCCATCCTCGATTTCCATCTCACCCAAGTCGATGATGTACGATTGTTCATGCATGAACCTCCTTAGTTGTGACACGTAGAAGTATTTGTGTACCCGATCTAACTACGGTGGTAGAGCCATGAGGTACTCCACCTCTCTAACTTTATGTAATATCATGAAATGGTATATGATACTTGAAGATAAATTTTCACCCCAGAAAAATCTTTGTAATCTTCATTCAGGTGAAACCTGAAAAAACACATGGTCTACTTCCCCAAAATCTAAACGCCTTCGTCACCTATATGTATAAGGGTTCTATTGGATCTGTGAAATATTCATCTACCCATGGATGATCTACATCTTCTCTGTAATATCTTGCACCATATTCAGGCCCATTAGTGATGACTCTCCTAGGTCATTCTAGAAAATTAGTGACCAGTAGGTTCACTCGTACAAGATCTCAAATGCTTCCATTCCAATGGTGTAATGATAGTTGTTGTTTTATGAAAACATGATCAATGGTAGATGATCCTATAAACTACTATCAAAGGAATAAATTCATTCCCACAACATGTCCTCTTGAACCTGAATGGTCTGCTCATTCTAGCCATCCGTTTGTGGGTGAAATGATGTGTCCAAGCATAGTTGGGTCCCAAACACATCCGATAATCCCTCCCATAATAGGGATGTAAAATGATAATCATAATAAGAAAAAAAACATATATTGGAATCCATGGAGTAGAACTATCTTCTCTGTGTAGAGGTGTCTCGTGATCTCTAATAAACTCTTCTCTCAAATAGGTAAGAAATGGGACGACTTGGTGATTCATTCAATGATCACCCAGATGACATACTTCTCCATAAACATAAATGGTAAACCCATCCCAATGTTCATCGATATTCCATCCCACTTCCATTCTGCAACCTCAAGGGGTTGAGCTAAACCCACTGGAACCTGGTGCTTATTCTTAACTTGATAAAAAGTAAGGCATTGAGAAAAAAACTCTCCAACTCTTTTCATCATCCCTGGACACCAAAACTGACATCAGAAGTCCTAGTACATATTCACCACGCCTGGATTTCCTACCAAATTGGATGTTTGAAACTCCCTCAAAACCTCCTCTTTCAATGTCACCAGTACTACTATTCATTCTCTAAAAATAACGACATGCTCCCCACATTTCGAATATCCATCTGGAGTATGCCTTATGGAAATATGAGCGCATATAGTCTCATAGTGTATATCCCCATTTTGTCCCTCCAATACACATTATAAGAGTAGAGGAGAGACAAACATAGAATGCAGGTAAGTTGTTTCATCTCCCTCCTCAATGGTTAACTAATATGAGGCCAGCTGATCTAATTCCTGGTTCAGAAACTGCAATCTAGATCTCCTACAAAGATCATTTGAAAACAATTTCTCATTCCCAAAAGTATTTACAACCTCAAATTCATAGTCCAGTAGGAATTCTATCCATCTCTTATGTCTCAAGTTTAGATCCTTCTGACAGAATATATACTTGAGACTCTTGTGATTATAGTAGATGATAAGCTCCAATCCCATCAGGTAGTGTCCTGACATCTTCAATATGAAGACTACTGCTACTAACTCAAGATTAGGGGTCACATAGTTCTACTCATGTGGTATCAAATGGAATGAGAAATAGGAAATCAACACTTTTATCTACATCAATACACAACCAACAAAGGTCCCTACTACATCGTAGAACCCCACATGCTTAACTCCTACCTCCGGTAACTTCTAGATGGGAGTTCTAGTCAACCTCTACCTCATATCCTAAAATCCCTCCTAGAAATTTTCAATCCATAAAAAATTCCGACCCTTTACTTCCACAGTTTTCAATAGTTCTAACACTCTAGAGAATTTGGGTACAAACCTTAGATAGTACCCTACCAAATGATGGAAAATTTTCACCTCGATAACACTCTTGGGTGGCTCCCATGAAATCACAACCTCAACCTTTACTGGATCCACTGCTACTCCAGCCTCTGATATGAATTGTCTCAAAAAATGGAACACTCTAATCTAGATTTTTCATTTTGAGAGATTCCCATAATTTTGTTTCTTTCATAGTGTGTGTAGGACCATCCTCATGTGTTTCCCATGCTCCTCCTTAGACTCTGAATCCACTATGATGTCATCGATAAAGTCCACCATGAACCGGTCTAAATATGTTTAAGGACCTTATTCATGAGTCCCATGAACACTACTAGCGTGTTTATCACACCAAAAGAAATCACCAAGTACTCATAGTGACTGTAATGGCATCTAAATTTCATCTTCGGTATATTTCATCTCATACTCCCATCTAGTGATAGCCTGATATGTGGTCAATATTTGAGAACTATCGTACCCCTTTTAGTTGATCAAAGTGGTCATAGATGCTTGGTAGTGGATACTTGTTCTTTAAGGTCACCTAGTTTAAGCTATTGTAATACACACCTAACATCTTGATCCCATCTTACTTACTGGGAAAAAAACTAGGGTTTCTGAGGGTGAAACCCTCAGTATTACAAATCTCTTCCTCTACAAGTCCTCCAACTGTTACATCAAGTCACAAAGCCCTGTTGGAGCCATATGATATGTAGGTGTAGATATTAGTGTCGTACAAGGGGGTAGATCAATGTATAATTCCTTCTACCTATGGGGAGGTAAACCTGAAACATCTTCTAGAAGGACGTCTTCATTCTCCACCACCACTATAAGAAACTGAGGACTCTATCATCCACTACAATGAGGAAGAGGCTTGAAAAATGATGATTAATTATTTTCACCCTCTTATGCGTGAATACATCATGTGAAACTTGTGTTTGATTTTAAACAATTGAGAAAAACCTAGTTCTATCACTACATACATACCAAACTATTCACCTAAAATAGTCAATCTGAGTATGAACTGTGGATAACGTGTCCATAACAAGAATGACATTGAAAGACCTTGATGCCACTACTAAGAGAAAACAAAAAAAAACTCTTGCCTCCAATAGTCATTTATCACTATCGACACTAGTGTGTGATCATTGAGACTCCTCCAGTATGATTCTCCAAGCATAAGGGTCAATTCAACAATTCAACCGGAATATCTGAATCATGGAAAAGGTTCATGGTAAGAAAGAAATGACTAGAACCTTTGTATATCAAAACTTAAGATAAGGTGAAAAAACAAATATTGTACCTCATATCCTCCCTGGATCCCTAGACTTATAAGCCTCCATATCTTATAATTGGCCTCAACCCTTTCCATATTCTCCCTAAGCCTAGTTTAGAAAACATGGGCGTGGAAATAGGTCAAACATCCTACCACATTTTTCTACCCTGCCTTCCCCTCTACCATTTCTTCCACCCTATAGACCACCCTTCTCCTATCTCTTTCTCTGCCTCGGAAGTCCCTTGACCATATCCTAATTAGATGTATGACATGTTAGGAAATCTTGTTCCAGATTTCCCTAACCACAGAATGAGTATCACCTTATATCCCTTGGATAATTCAAGTATCCCAAGGACCCCTAGATAGTTGTCCTTGAGTCATTCAATCACCCCCTGAAGCACCTAACCTGATTTGGTCCCTGTGACTCCCATTGGCTACCTTCTGCTAAGGTCAGAGCTACCCAGTGCCCACTAATATCTCCCACTAATATTGTATGTTATGTAAAAAATCTCTCCACTAGTAGGGATCTCTCAAGTAACCCATGATAGGTAGGAATAATAAGGCATACCACCTACTCCCTAATGTCTCAGCGTAATCCCTACTCAATGGTATGATCCCTAAATAATTGGTCATGTACCATGTCCAAGGTGTAGAATTAAATATCAGTAAACATTACAGAATACTCTACCACCATCATACATCCCTACGACATATGAATATGGTCTTGTATGCATACCAATCAATATTTATATGGATAGAATGATTCCTTGAAGATATGCTCAATTTTTGTCTAAGAGAGAGTTGTCTCATTGTGTGACTGAGTCACCAAGATCCACCATCACACCCACAGATCCCAGAATAATGCTTGTAGTAAGGAATACTATATTTTATCCATGCATCCTTACATGGTCAAAAAAAGGGTTACTACCTCTATCCAATCCTCAATCATATGGGGGTCTAGCTAACCTTAAAACCTAGGAGTTCACTTCCTCTGAAACTCATGCAATGCACTCAGTATGCATGAATCCTCATCTTGTGGGGCTGGTAGTAGTTGTATCTCTATAGGTGGTGGTATATCTGGTAAACTACCAGGAGGTTCTATCTCTGGTAAAGTCCCATGTATCAATTCATCTTCACTAGGTAGATCATCCTCGTGATCACATAGAGGAATCCTAGATTGTTGTCTACATGGAGGCATCCAGAAATAAAAAAAAAATGTCCCTTGGTAAATAAAGCATATCTAGAGAGATGGATCAAAAAGGAAATGGATAACACAACCATTATTATATGATTCATGTACAATTGTTTTTCCTTGTAACCTATTTTTTTATGTACCATGTTGAGAAGCAGGTAATCAGAGTCGTGGTTTATGGATATATCGGTCCCTGCACCAATAATAGAGTCCATGTCCTAAAATCTGAACTCAAAACACTTAACACTATTTCCCCAAACCAAACTCACAGACTCTGAGTCCTAAAGTATAACTAACCTTGCTCTAATACCACCCTATCATGACCCATCCTCGAGGGGCCCGTGAAGTGGATACCCTAATCCTACCTCCAATAGGATAGGGGATGGTCACTAGCTTTGAGTAGGAATATCACACAAATGGGATGCATTATCCTATAGTACTTTTACATACACACACATCTCCAAGGCACAAATTTCTTAAATGTAAAAGAAATGAAAAAATGCATGCATACATCTAAGATCCCACAATATAGTACAATAGTGAATGTATTGAAAATAAAATAGGTCCAAAAACAAACCCACAAAAAAGAGTCTATAATAACATGTCCATCATATAAGAAAAAGTTATTGGGACTTTTGTATGAAGTCACATGAACACACTTCAGTCTGTCCAATCTCACCAACCACTGTCTGGTCCTCGTATACCTACACTCCATCAAATGTTTGATCGTCTTCACAATACAGAACATGTGTGGTCAAAGCCCATGCAGGGGTGAGTATAACAATACTCAATAGGAAACCCCACAACCACAAAACAATACATGAATGAAAAGTAAAGTCGTCTCTATATAGGTATATGTCTAAGGAACATATAACAAGAATATCTATATATACTCAAGAGAGATACCATTCCATTAGGAGGTCATAACCAACTACTTTCCATGGGAATCTTCTCAAAGTACACTCGTTCTAGGAGAACTTACTCCTGGAGCCCTGATATCATAAGAGGCACTCAATGAAGAGGCATAGCTTGTTTGGGCCCTTCCCAATGAGAACACACTGGTCAAGGAAGACTATGATATACAGAGATGGGGTTTATTCCCAGAACTGAATGGGGGAACCACAAATCCCACCTAGAACTAACTGGAGGATACCATGTACCCAATCTATATCAACCCGCTACGTAGAGGATCACACCCAGACACACTGGGGGATACCACAGACACAATGGATGTGGCCTTCTAGATGGATGATTAGCACCCTACTCAAGGGGGTATGCAATTCTACAAACCTCAAAAGGGTGAATAGAGGATCTCACTCGAGTATCATAAAGGGATACTGAATTCTATTTGAGACTCAACCACTATAGGGGATTACAATCTAGTGATGTGGATGTAATGTCATACTAAACCATCAAGGAAAGGACCAAGGGAATGATCTCAACCTATATTGGTACAAACAAAAAACCCACTATCTCAAATTGATCTTCTCAATGTTAGGGCCTCAACAACATAGATAGACCATTGATTGGTCTTTCCATTTAAGAGATATACTTGGTAGAGAGAAACTACCTGCAGGCTTTCTAGGGACATGAAGACCTACCACAGCGGTAGGTCCCCCTACCACTACAGTCAACCAATGGGGTTGATCAACTTACCACACTGCTCATCCATGAAGTCGTTGGACCCATGGTTGACCGCCACGGTCAACCATCATGGTTGGTGCACCCATGGAAGCTTGTGCATTCATGGCCCCACAGTTGACCAAAATCAAGCTTCGCCCCCCGGTTTCCCTATATCTAACCTAGGTCCCACTCGTGTCTGGTTTGACCTAACCCGCTGACCCGACCTATCCCATCCTCCAGATCCAACCCACTATACCGGCCCACTTTTCATTAGTTGTCGCTCCACATCCTTCATTGTTTCCACCACATCCCACCATAATCATCGCGTCCTGCTATCAGTCACCACCACCCACACATAGATTTTCACTGCACGTCACTTCCAACCGCCTCCGCTACACCGTTGATCCATTCCATAGAACGTTGTGCCTTCTGTGATGCTCAAAAAATATAACAGTTATAGATTCGAACTCTTCATGTCCCGATCTACACAGATCCATCCAAGGTTGTCGATTTTCCTCATATTTGATGGGTCTAATCATGTTCAAGACCACCTAGAAATGTCCATATAGGAATAATGGGGTACCAATGGAAAATAACGTGAATAATAGAGGGATAAAATCATAAATATGAACCCATAGGAATGAACATTTTCTACTGTTTGTATCATCCACGATTCATTTCCATTAGAATGATAATTATAGAGGTATAAATCAGTGAACCAATAATCAACCCATCAATTGGAAATAAACTTATGATGTGTGTATCAATTCTTGTTCATTGAATTTATCTAAATTCAACCATGATTAATATTAACATGTAAATCAAAATAAAATCATTATACCTCAATTTGGTTTGATTTCTGATGAAGAAAGATCGTTGTGTCATGTTCATTGGTGAAATTTGTTGAATTTGAAACTACGTCGATCGATCAGTCCACAATCTGCCACCATTCACCAGAGAGGATTATTTGAGGTTCTCTCTATAAATCCTCCGTCATCTCTAGGGTTAGGCTTCTAACCCTATATTTCCAACATAAAATCCATTTAAGGATTTAAAAGTCACTCCATTAAAAAAATATTAAATTATTTTATTCCTTTTGCATCCCGTAACAGCTTTTTCACAAATGACATGCACCGACTAATGTTAGGTCCTGCCTAAGGTAAAAAAAACCATTTTTAATTCAATGGTTACCTAAGATTTCAAATCTGGGTTCCATTTAAGATTTATTCAATTTTTTCATGAAAATCACGCATGCATTCTAATAAATATTTTAATATTTTTAAAACATTTATTTCGGTCACACCAAGCCTCGGAATCTCACATCATCTCATCACCTGGCCTCAAAATCAATCCATAAAATATCCAAAAATAATACATGGAAAATCCAAGATGTTTCATGTGGTAAAAGGATTAATCAAAAAAAATAAAAGGGATTTTTTATTGAAATGAGTTAGAATGGTTGATTTTAATTGGTTTGTTGTAAGGTTTTATATAAAAGAATGGTTTAACTAAAATCGACGAAATGGTTTTTTTGGAATTAGTTTGGAATTATGGTTTTGTTTTTTCATGTAAATTAGGATAGATAAGGGTATGGAGTCTCTGCCATAATTAACAGGATGGGTAAGGGTCACAGATCTCCCCCGTCAAATTTCATTTGGGTTGGATAAGGTTGGAATGTCTCCCCTATCATTAGCATGATGGATAAGGGTCTGGGATTTCCCCCTCTTCCATGTTTTCATTAATGGTTATATTTTTGGATAAGAGATGTGGAATGGTTATAACAAAATATAATTTGTAAAATTGTTTCAGAAAATTTTTTGGTTTCCTTCCAAGGAACATGATGTTGTTTTGAGAAAATGGTTTCATTAGCACTTGTTTATATTTTGATACAAACTATTTTAGAATTTTTTATACATAAAATGTTTTTTTATAAATGTTGCTAACATGTTTTATCCAAGTGGAGTGAGCAGGTAAGTCATTGGATAAAATCTACTAAGTTTCATTACACACCCCTGCTTTAGCACTTAGGTGATTTTTTAGATGTTTTCTATTGAGACATGGGAAAAGGTAAAGTATCGCACATCTGTAGCTAAACTCCATGATACTTGAGATGTTTTTTGGATTTAGGTCATGGATCTTGACGTAGCCTTGGTGGTATAGTTTCCTTTGAGTCTTGGGGAGTTTTTAGCCTTCCACTATTTACTTTAATATTGTAGTCTTCTTTTGTGGTACTTATTTTAATTTGGATTTTGGTAAGAGAAATGTTGAGTTTTCTTTCATTGTTATTATACATCATGTAGTCGTTTTTTTTTATTATGGATCATTTGTTTTGAGGTTTTTTTCTTAAATGGAATATAATCCCTCACATGAATTGAAGCCCATTGGTATTTATTTACATCCTTTTGCATCTTGGGGATATTTCTAAAGGACTAGTAATAATATTTTGTCTTCTCAAACTAATAGTGAGAAGGTCGATATTAGGAGTGGTATTACCATTGTCTTTAGCTTGTGGAAAAGTGGTTTATTTCATGGTTGGTTTTTGACTTAGTATTAGATGTCAATCTTGGATTTGAATTCATTATTGTCTATTCTTTGATTTGGGATCATAGAGAGGAGTAGGCTTATCGAAACATGAAATGTATACAATAAAAAGAAGTAGCTAACTATTTTATATTTAACTTTAAGTTACTAGGTAGTTTTTTACAAAAATGTTTTGGAGAGACTTATAGGATTTTCACTCTTATTTTGATGTTTTTATCTAATGAGATGAGTATGACATGAAATAGAGGAATGACTTCCCACTAGGAGTGCATGTTTCATTTTTTTGGACCCCAGTTTTTTTGTTATATTTGTTTTCAATATATAAATATGGTGATGAAAGAATTTATATTGAGTAGGATGTGAGGAAGGATGAAAATTGGATCCATCATTCATCAAAAATGAGATCCCGAATTTTAAAATAGGATATAACATTCTGTGAAAATTGGATCCATCATTCTTTGAAAATAAGATCCAAAATTTTTTAAAAATCAGACCTAGCATTCTATGAAAATCAGATCCATCATTCTATGAAAAATGGATCCATAATTTTTTTGAAAATCAGATACAACATTTTATGAAAACTGGATCCATCATTCTAAGAAAATCAGATCTAGCATTTTTAGAAAATCATATCCAGGATCCAATATCTTTGTATTGAGAAAATCTGATTCAGAAATGTTAATTAGGAAGCTACTTTGGAGTTTGAATTACTCCAAATAAATTTAATTAGTCTTTGGTGTTTTTATTTCTTATAAATCATATTTAAGTTATAAAACATTTGATACAATCTTTATAAAGGAATGTATTATGAATGGAAAGATATAGGGGAGCATAAGGAGTAAAAATATCATACATAAGAAAAAACCTTACTCAATAAAAACACCTTAATCAAGAAAAATATCTCACTCAAGAAAAAGATCTTACTTAAGAAAAAGGACTTTCTCAAGAAAAAGATATTACTCAAGAAAAACATATTACTCAAGAAAAATATCTTAATCAAGAAAAGGATCTTACTCCAGAAAATGTTCAAACTTAAGAAAAGTTTCTTACTCAAGAAAAAGATCTAACTCAAGAAAAGTTTCTTACTAAATAAAAAGTTCATACTCAAGAAAAGTTTCTTACTCAATAAAAACATCAAACTCAAGAAAAGTTTATTACTCAAGAAAAAGTTTGTACTAAGGAAAATATTCTTACTAAAGAAAAATTTCTCTTGTATGGATAATTTATTACTCAAGAAAAAGTTCTTGCGAAAAAAAAATCATTAATGTTTGAAGCATTGAAGAATTCAAAGGAAGTTATAAAAATCAAGGGGATTTTAGTATTTGAAAAGGAATTGAATAATTAAATGATTTATCTGATATTAAAGGTGAGCTAATGATTAGGAAAATTTTTTAAGAGGGAAAGGTTTTCAAAACCCCAACTAAACCATTTTTGAGGTCCCTATTAAAGGAGAGCTGAGTTTATTTATAAATGTAGCTCTAAAATGTTCAATTGCTCGAGCTCTGGAATTTGTGAAATAGGTATTGAGTATCCAACCAAACTTTTTGTTTAATGATGAAGATTAGTAATATTCATATAAGTAATTTTATCAGAACGAGTTCCATTAGGAATAAGAATTCAGAGCTGCTAATTGAGATCCAACTCAACTGAAGAAGGTAGAGCATAAGAATAATCAGATCGGACTGAACACCATCGGATTGACGATCTAGACTGGAAACATTGGAATGATCGATACTGATCATGTTTTTCAGACTAATGTTCTGGAATACTATTCAAGAATAACGTGAATTTTTGAAGTTCTTGACCAAGGTACACAGCTAGAGTTTGATTCATCTTACGTACGACGGAAGTGAATACTTTCTGAAGTGGATAATAAAAGATTAATAAAGAGAAGATTTATTATTTTATATTCTTACCAGTTTCTTAAAAGTATTTAGTTGGGAAGTTGATACTGGAAAAGATAGTTGGGGTTATAACCAACTATAATAGGAAAGGTGCTACTGGGATTGTATAATTTTTCCTTTCTTGTGCCTTTGTATTTTGAGAAGAATATAGTGAATGAATCCATTTTGGTGTGTATATCCAACACATAAAGTAGTTTTTATTTGTTCCAAACCTTGTAAATATCATGTACTAGATTCTCATTATATTTTTTTCATAGTAAAGGTGAGGTTGTGATTTATATTTGAATGGATTGTTACTTTAAAAAAATTATAGGTTAAGAAGGATGTTGTTAAGAAGTTAATAAACATTATTATAAAATAAAAAGAAACCACTGAGTCACCCCCCCCCCCAGTGGAATCAATCCTTTAGGAAATACAATTGGTATCAGAGGTTTGGTACCCTCTGAAAGGTGCATCTCATGAATGGATAATTTAAATTCCGTAAACTATAAAGGGATTTTGGTTTTCAATGGAAAGAACTATCATATCTGGAAATATAGAATTCTTCAATATCTTATGTATCTTATGTATGATGTTCTATAAGTTACTACAGAAGGATTCCCTCCTTGTATTGAGAATACTCCTCTAATGTCCCTTGATAAGAAAAATCTTATGAATGATGGAAGAGCTAAAAATATTTTAATCTCTTCACTTACTGAAAGTGAGTTTCTTATATTAAAGGGAGTTGGAACAACCATAGGTATTTTGGATAAGTTGACAAACATTTATAAAGGTAATATAAAGGTAAATAATGAAAAGTTACAAATATGGAGGGTGAAGTATGAAAATATGAAAATGGATGATCAATAATATGTTGGTGACTTCTTTATAAGGTAGATGAAATTTTTAGCAGCATAATATGTATTGGTGAGAAATTGGAAGACTTGACTATTGTTGAAAAGATCTTGAGAATTCTTCCTGATAAGTTTGATGGCAAGGTTTCATCATTAGAAGACACGGTTCTTGAAACTCTATCTCTAGATGATCTATATAGTATTCTCGATACTTATGAAATGAGAAGAGAGAATGTTGTGAGAATAAAAGAAAATGTTGATCAAGAAATGCCATTAAAATCTTTTTTAAAGGGGAAAAACAAATATGAATATGTTGAAGAATAATCCAGTGATTCGGAAGCTAATAATGAAGCTAAATATTTCAACACAATTGTTTCCCTCCATTAAAATAAATTCAATAAGGGAAAATAGTAAAGTAACACTCTAAAATGTTTGACTTTTGATGGGAAAGGACATTTTCCACAAAATTTTCCTCGAAGAAATTTGGAGAATATTAGTCTGAAAATGATGATGAGAAACCTTAGAAAAAAAGTGGAAGAAACATAAAGAAATATTTCATTATGAAAAAAAGAAGAAGAAAAGTTTTCTAAGTAAAATAAATAAGAATGATTACTCATCTGATGATGAATCCAATCATCAACTCAATTTTATTGCATAAATTAGAAATTTATGTGAATCATCTAGTAGTGATGAAGAGAATGATTAGATTAATTAAATGGAATGGATTCTAAAAAACTATCTAGAGAAAACAATTGATCCAAATACTCAACTGAAGAATAAATTAAATATTTTTAAGAAACATGTTGAAAGAATAACATTAGAGAACTGTGAAGATAAAAAAAATATGAAAGGATATGAAGAAAATTTAGGTAGTAATGATAATCTGAATAAGATAAAATCTACCCTTGTTGAAGGAATTTAATATAACAAGTTAAAGATAGTTGAATCTAAAAACATTATTGATGTTTTGAAAAGTAAGGTAGCTGGGAAAGAAGAAGAGTTTTAAAAAACACGGTCATTTTTTCTTACTACACAAAGTGAGATAATATTGGTGAGATAAAACTTCACCAAGGCAATTTAAGTTAAAGTAGAAACATCTAAATAAGGTGAAAATAAAAGATTACAAAATCTGGTGTGTGAGAAAACATCTTTCATTAAGAAATATAGGAATTATTCATGAATGTATCCTCCTGAGTAAAGTGGTCCACAATTTTTTGAAGAAGAAACAACAACCAAGTTCTGATCAATTTTACTCTCAATCCTAAAGATTAATATTCAAAGGTCATTGTTGGTGTCATGGGATATTTGGACACATAGCTTCTTCATTTGGGTATAACATGCCTCTACCTAGAAATAGTCATGACTCAAGAGGGATCTATGATGATAAATGTAGATCAAATGTCCCTAAAAATAATTTTTGAATGGAAAAGTGAAAATAATAAGATGAAGAAAGGATAGTATGTTATTAAATATTAGTATGTTAGGAAATGTGATAAAAATAAACATGTTGAGTGCCAAAAAAAATAGTGCTAGTAATTTGGTAAGAACAAGTTGATATTTCTAGAAATTTAGAATAAGCACAAAAATAAGCTAAAGAAAAGTGGAATAAAATTGTCTTTGATGATGTGAGAAAAGTTGATAGAAAGGTATCAACAAATTGTATGATGAAAATTCAGAAAATATTTAAGATATGTGAGTAAGAATGTCATGTTACTTAAATTTTATTAACTATCCTTATGAAATAAGAAGAAGGGTTGAAAAAGTGTAACAAAATAATTGTAACAAAAAAGGTTAATAAAGAAGAAAATAATTTTATATCCTTAGAAGAAGAGTTTAAAGATGAAAAGAAACTTGTTACAAAATCAGATAATGATGATTAAGAGTAAGAAAAACATCCAATGAAAAATTGAAGAAGAAGAAGAAAAATTCAAGACTGAGAGAAGACTCTTAGTCTAAAATATTCATTTAAATAGCTATGAGGTTCCTCCTTATCCCAAAATATTTGTATTTATATTAAATTCTAGGAAATTGATGTATTTGATATAAGGAATCTGATGTTAGTGAGTCTCTTACTATTCCTGCAAAATAACATAATGATGTTATGAAAAATTTTGTTTTAAAAGTTCTGTTTATATGCCTGAACTTTTTGATAAGTTTGTTGATATAGTTGAAGGTTATTTTTATCATAAATAAATTCTTTTCAATATTTCCCTAGAAATAATAATGTTGAAGGAAACATGAAAAGGTATTACATGAAAGTTATGTAACATACAAAATTTATGACCTTTATTATGCACTCTTGTTTTCTACATTGGGTTTGCCTATGTAGACCTAGAGTTGGTAAGTTAAAGGATTTTTTTTAAGAAACTCATGTGATTCTTATGTTATTCTGGAGAAGAGTTTCTTGTTTTTGAGATAAAATTTACAACCTTTTAAAATGAGACATTTTTCAATAAAGAAGGAATCCTATCAAGATGACATGTTTGAATTTTATTATCAATAATGGGAGAGAATATATTCTGGGAGAGAGTAAAAAAATCCAAGGAGATAAAGGAACAAGGGGACCAAGAAAAGAAGACTAGAGAATGAAATTTTAGAAAATAAAACAATACCACTTGTTATTTTGAAGAGGTTGAGTGTAGGTATTGAAGTGGGTATTGACAACAAACCTAAGGCAGAGATTTTTGGAACCCAATTATGTTTTGGTTTAAATTTTTGTCTATAGATCAATATGATGATCAATGAATGTATATTGATAAGGATGTAAGGATGGTTGAAACCCATATCTAGAATTTGTGACTTAGATCCAGAATTCTACAAAAATAAGATCCATCATTTGAAAATCAGATCTATCAATCAATGCAAATCAGATCCGGCATTCTATGAAAATAATATCATGTATTCTGAAAAAATTGGATCCATCATTCTGTGAAAATCAGATCCAGAATTCTATGAAAAACATATCCATCATTCAAAAAAATAAGATCTAGAATTTTCAGAAAATTAGTTCCAGGATCCAGCATCATGGTATTATGAAAATCAGATTCAGAAATTGTAATGAGGAAACTAATTCAGAGTCATAATGACTCCAATTAAATCTGATGATTCTTTGGTGTTTTTTATTTCTCATAAATCATAATTAAGTTGTGAAACTTTATATACAAGCTTCGTGAAGGAAATTTTGAAGAAATTAAAGATTTTGTTGATCTTGAGGAAGAAAACGATCTTACTTAATAAAAATATTTTACTCAAGAAAAGGATCTTACTAAATAAAAATATCTTACTAAATAAAAAATATCTTACTCAAGAAAAATATCTTACACATGAAACAATTTGGACACAAGAAAAGTTTCTTACCCAAGAAAAAGTTCAGACTCAGGAAAAGTTTCTTACACAAGAAAAGGTTTGGACTTAAGAAAGGTTTCTTACTCAAGAAAAATTTTGAACTCGAGAAAAATTTCTTACTCAAGATAAAGGACTTACATAAGGAAAAGTTCTTAATCAAGAAAAAGTTCCTAGTCAATAAAACGTTTTTCAAGAAATTTTGAAGCATTGAAAAAGTCAAAGGAAGCTCAAAAAATCAAATATATTTGAATATTCTTAAAGGAACAGAATAATTCAAAGATATACCCGATAATTACGGAGAATCGAAAATTTGGGGAAAAACTTAAGTGGGAAAGGTTTTCATAAACCCACCTAATAACCTTTTGAGGTCCCTATAAAAGGGAAACTAAGTTCATTTTTAAATATAACTCTAAAATTATCATGCCATCAAGATTTAGAATTTTTGAGACATGTATTGAGTATCGAACCAAACATTTTGTTTTAGGGTAAAGCTGAGGAAGATTAATATAAGTGAGTTCATCAGACCAAGTTACATTGGACATAAGAATTCATAGCTTCTAATTTAGTTCATGCTCAATTGAATAAGGAATATTAGAAGAATAATCAGACCAAACTGTCCACCATTGTGTTGAGGATCTGGATTGGGAAGATCGGACTGATCGATACTGAGAAACTTTTTCGAACTAAGTTTATGGAAGACTATTCCAGACCAACATATTCCTTAAGGGAATTTTTAATGTTCTTGAAAATGTTAAATAGGTATAGTTTGATTCATCTTACTTGTGGAGGAATTATCGACTCTCTAAAGTGGATTTGAAAAGAAAAATAATGTGAATCTTGTAACTATATATTCTTACCAGTTGCTGAAAAGGATTGTTTTGGGTAGTAGATATTGGAATGGATAGCCGGGGGTATAACCAACCATAGCAGGAACATTTCTATTGGGTTTTTATAATTGTTCTTTACTTTTGCCTTTAAAATTTGGAATGAAGATAGTGAAAGAATCCATGTTGGTGGGATTATCCAACATGGAAAGGATTTGGTCTTTGTACCAACCCTTGTAAAATTGTGTGTTGTATTCTATTTTTATTTGTGGCATATGAAAGGTCATGTTGTGATTTATATTTTAGTGGATCGTTACTTTAACAAAATTCATAAGTTAAGAAATTTTTTGTTAATAATTTACTAAACATTCTTATACATGAAAAAAACTTCTAATCCACCCCCCCCCCCCCAGTGGTCTCGATCCTACTTGAGAATTGAAATTTTGAGTAATGATATAAGATTTGGCTCAATGTGTTAATTTCTGAAAAAAATGTGTTTTTTTCAATGGTGAAATTTTGAAGAAGGTAATGGTTATATTATTTTTAAAATGGTTTGATTTCAAAAAGATTGATAGATTTTTTCAAAAATGGTTGAACATGGAAATGGTTAATTTTTCAAATCATTGTTGTGAAAATTGATGTGAAGAAATTTGAAATGTTAAGCCTTCAATTAATATAGGGTGATAATTATGGTCTATCCATGTGTTTATAGAAAATAGAAACTGGTGGGAATTGTAGAAACCAACCAGAAGAATCTATAGAGAATGTGGTTGTACCAAAGTCACAGGTGAACCAAAAACTGGTTCAGAGTATTGTCCAAGATTTTCAGGTTGTGGACAGTGAGAATAGGAGGGATAATCCAAGACAACTATGTCATTCCCTTGAATACTAGAAACATTATCCACCAATGATTTTGTTTGATTTTGATCTAGATAAAGAAAAGTTTTGGATGAATGGGACGAATAGTATATTTGATTTCATCGGCACACCAGTAGAGATGAAAGTCAAACTGGAAATGTATATCCTGGATGATCTGGAATGCTAGTGGTGGGATTTAGTTGTGCAGGATAAAGTGTATCAAGGCATTGGTTTGGAGAATTTTGAAGAATTATTCAAAAAAAATCTATCATTACATGTTAAAAATTCAAATAATAAATTATTTCATCATCCTGAAGTAATAAAATCTACCTATCACAAAAATATGAAGATAAATTCATTAATTTAGTATAGCTTTCACCAAAAGTTACTGCTATTTCATTTTTTATGGAATGAATATTTGAATTGGGGATTTGGAAGGATATTAACTCAATGATTTTTTAGCTCTTTATTATGGACTATACAGAGATGGTCAACAGAGTATTGGTGGATGAAAGGTAAAAATTAGGAGCTATGGTAGGAGGAATCATGTTGATTTCAATATGTTTTTCTTGGTAACTTCTAAGGGTTAGAATCTATAAGGGAAGTGGATTTTATGATTGATCTCCTTTTAGAGGATAGTATTATTTTACTTTTTTCTAATAGGATGGAACTAATTCAATTAAGGGAATTTAAAGGGTAATTAGAAGAGTTGGAAAGAAAATGGTTCATTTTGGCCGAACATGTCTCTATGAGTACCACCAGTCATGTTTCTAAAAAATGTAGATGGAACTCTTCAGCTTTAAGTCAATTATCATAAGCTTAACCATTTGATGATAATGAATAGGTATCCACTTCCATGCATTGATGATTTTTTTGATCAATTAAGAGGTTCTCAGTGATTCTGTAAGATTGAATTGCAATCAGGATGTCACCAATTGTGGTTTTGGAAGGAGGATAATCTAAAGATTGCTTTTAGAAGCATAAATGGACATTATAAATATGTGTTATTGCATTTCTGTCATAAATATTCTCTAGAGATATTTATGTCATTGATTAATAAGATATTTTAGATGTATATATATTATTTAATGGTGGTGTTTGTGGATGAGATATTGGTGTATTCAAGGAATAAGGTTGGTCATGAGAATCGCTTGGTGACAGTGTTGTTAATCTTGATGGATCGTCTTTTATAATCAAAATTATCGAAGTGTGATTTTTGGATATAATGGGTATGTTTCCATATGAAAGTTATTTCTGAAAGATTCATTTCTATGGATCCAGAAATTATAAAGACCATAATCTGTTGGAACCTAAGAAATAATTACTTTGAGATACGAATTTTTTTTGTCAAGTTGGTTATTAAAGACAATTTTTGTGTGACTTATAATGACTAGATTCATCTATGACAGCTTTGACAAAGAATAACTTTCTATTCTAATGAGAAAAATAATGCTAGAAATATTTTCAAGACCCAATTGTTTAACTTACATTAGGACTAATATTTATTTAACTTCAATGAGTACAGGGGTATGTGGTGTATTGTAATTCTTTGGGATCAGGTTTGGGTTGTTTTCTTTATACAAGGATATCATGTTGTTTCTTATAGATCAAGCAGTTACAATTTAATGAGAAGAACAACCAAACACATTATTTGGAGTTAGATTTCATAGTCCATGCTTTTAAGACTTGGTGTCATTATATCATTGGGGATAAATTTACAATGTTCATGGATCATAATATCTTGGAATGTATTTTCTCACAATGGGTTTTGAATCTGAGACAAATAAGATGCATGGAGTGTCTCCAAATATTCGACATTAACTTGATGTATACAACGAGAAAATCCAATTCAGTTGAAGATGCATTAAGAATAAATTCATATACTTAGTTAGAAAAAGATGCCTCAGATGAGTGGAATGTCGGTACTATCCAACATGAACTTGGAATGTGAAAAACAATGGGGATTTTTTAGTTTTATTCCTAGCTTTAGTTGTTCCTAATTTGTTAAGGATGGTTAAAGAGGTATAGGTTTCTGATTTAGAATGTTTTATAATGAGTTCAAAACTCAATGGTGGGGACACCATTGAGGGATGGAATCTTTATTAGAGATCAGTGTCGGGGTATAGATATCATATGGTTTTACCTATGGATTTTTTGGAACAACATCTTCATGCTTACCACCATTCAATATAGCATTTTCATCCGAGAACATTGATGATGTATAAGGAATTGAAATCACAATTATGGTGGAGTTTCATGAAAAGGAAAGTGGTTGAGTTTTTTCTGATATGGTTAACTTTTCAAAAAGTTAAGGCATAGAATTATAAACTAGTATGCATGTTTAATTCTATACCAATTTCTTTTTGTAAGTGGGATCCTATAAGATATGGATTTAGTAATAGGTATCCTAAGAACAGTTTGGAAACATGATTCCATCTGGGTGATAGTGTATTAGCTCACAAAATTGACTAATTCTATCCTTATTTGGGAATTTTATATTTTGATGATCTATCCAAAATCTATATCTGTGAAGTGGTAGAGAGGCATGACATGCTGGTTTTGATCATGTCAGATATAGGTCCTAGGATGACATCTCATTTCCAATAATCCTTTGGGACTCAATTGATAATGAGTATGGATTATACTCTTAAAATGGATATAAAATATAAAATGATGATACAAAAATTGTAATATGTTATGTGGGCTTGTGTAATGGATTTTATTGGAACATGGGAAGAGAACATTTTGTTAGTCTGGTTCTTATATAATAATAGTTATTAGACCTCAATAAAAAGTTCTCCATTTTATGTTTTGTATGGGTTTCCTCTTCGCTCTCCACTTTATTGGGTGGAAATAGGTGAGATTTTTATATTTGGGTCGATCCTTGACCAAGAAAAAACCAAGAAGATTTAGTTGATCAGGAAAAGTATAGAAATGACACAAAGTCTTCAGAAATCATATGTGGATCATCATTGATGGTCATTTTCCTTAACAGAAAGTGATAATTTGTTCTTGATGATCTCTCCAAGTATTGGAAATCATCATTTTTGGTAGGAAGGAAATTTATCTTCTCAGTACATACACCATTTTTAGATACTGGAATGGGTTGGTGAAGTGTCTTATCAGTTGGAATTACCACCACGATTCAGTGTGGTTCAAATTGTGCTCTATGTATCTCAGTTTAAAAATTTTTACCCTGATCCTGACCATGTGATTTGATGAGATCATGTTGAACTAGAATCTGATGCTTCATTGGTATATATGACGGTGTAGATTGTGTATAGGAAACAAAAAGTCTTTCATGGTAAAATCATTAGTCTAGTGAGGGTTTTATGGAAACATGATCAAATTCAGGAAGAAACATGGGGGGTGGGAGAATGAAATGAATGAGCAATGTCACAAACTCTTTAATTTCAAGGATGGTTTTATAGTTCCTATGGATGGAAAATCCAATGGTGGGTAGAATTTAGTACCACATATTTCAAGTATATAACCTTTTCATTCTGATTTTTATGTATTTAAAGTATATGTCTAATGTTTTGGAGATTTTATATAACTTTTTTAATGTTTTGGGAATTTTCATTAGGTGCACAGTTTGGGAAAACTATAAAAAAAACTTATAGGAAACCGTTTATAGTGAAACAGAGGATAAAGGGAAGGTGCATGGGCTACACATTGTTTGTTTGAACCATGTGATTGCCTCGGAGAAACCATTCTACCTGAGATAGTCATATTTAGTAGGTCTAGAGCATGGTTTGGAAACCATGTGAACCAACCATGTGATGTTCAACCCTTGAATATATATATTTTGAATGGTTATCACATGGTTTGTGTAACTATGTGACTAACCGTGAATGGTTTAAAAAAAGACTCAAAAAATTGGATTAAGGTTGATTCATTGTTTTAATTCCTCTTTTTTCCTTAAAACAACCCTCAATCAGTATTTTTTCTTCTCAAAACTTGGAGAACCTCTCCCCATTGAATTTGAATTGATCCGGAGCTATTACATGGTGCGTTGAAACTAAATTTTCGTGGTAAGTCGTCATTCTTGTTCATTCTTGGGTGTATATGGGTAGACTATTCCCTCATAGGTCAGAATATGCATAGTAGTAAACAAGTGGTAATAAATAGTGGAATCATAAGCATAAAAGACAAAAAAAAAGTAATGAAATAAGAAAATCCAAATAAATTACTAACAGGTGGAATCTAAATAAATAAATGGATAAAAATATGATTTCCATGTCAAGATTCTATACAAAATTAGAGCCCATGGAAAATATGGGATACAAATCATATATTGCATGCTATAAAAAACTACAAAAGGCCAAAAACTAAAACACAACATCCCAAGAATAGGCTCGAACCTGAGGACCCAACTCCATCCTAAGAAGAAAGTAAATCAAGAATCAGAATTAGAACACTTCCCTTATTACATACCTATAATCATAAAGTCTACTCTAGTACTAAACGGTGCTCTGTAAGGGTGTGAGATATAATATTACTAGGCTGGCAGTCATGGTTTCAAGGCTGATCCATTTCACTCACTAAATAAATGAAATTGTTTCATAATAAATAAATCAGATCACTAACCAAAAAGAAAAACTATAACCTTAACTAGGGTTCATATAGGGACACCCGACCAATACCACCAACATTGGCCTATGCCAGATGTATGAAATGAAGTGCCTATGCAAAGTATAATATGTATACAAGATCCAAAGTAAACAAGGAAACCCAAGAAGGTATACCCCCAATCTTGTACATCATATTGGGGTCTAATTTATATGTCACCATACAAGTGCTCAAAATAATGATAAATAAATAGATGAATTATTTATGAAATGTGAAAATCAAAAAATCTATCGACTCCCATTTTGGAGTATGAGCCCATAAAATGTGATCTAAATAGAATCCCAAGGGTTTCTATGGAACATCTAGTATTACCAATGTCATCAATATCATCCAAGGAAACCTATACGACATCCCTTGTATCACACATGACATGGTGACTCTAAGCCCATACCAAGTATCTCACATGGGGGATAGGGTATCACCCATGGAAAGGCGTAGCTATATATCCAATGGATATGTCCTCAGTTTCTCCCCTTGGGAACCAATGTCACTAATGAGTATAATTAACTATTCTAGGTGATCCCATACTTGGCAGGCCAAAGAATCACCCCTGATTCATCAAGAGTATCCAAACGATCATGGTGAGTCCATCCTTGTAATCCTTAACTCAGGACCCTTGTTCACTCTCATCCTATATCAAGTTATCCATATCAATCAAGTCACATCATGAGACAAGGAATATATTTATAATTGCATTCCATAAAATAACCATATAAAGACCACATTCTCATAAATCTAACCAAATATGAAATTTTGTCCATCAAAAATTGTATGGTAAGGCATAAGACATTAAGAGAAATCATGGCATGAGGAATAAACAATAAGGATTAGAATTTATCAAAACACATGTCAACATTAGAATTTCAACATTCCATGTTAACAAAATTATCCTAACATTGAATTTAATTAAATCCAATCAATTTTGGAATAATGTAAAGTTTAAGGAACTAAGTAGCATACTCAAGGTGTAAGGAATATGGCATGGAACAGGTATAAAACATGGGGAAAAGGCCATTAGAATTCACCCAATTCATTAGGAACAACAATGAAATAAATAACATGACACATAATATAGAATAATCACGATCATTGGCCAAAGTTAAATCACAATAATCCAAATCATGAATAATGTCATATGGAATTACACATGGGGCCAAAAAATAAGAGTTAATCTTATTTATTTTCAATAGGATCTATCTCATGGTTATTTATTCATCTCAATTTATTTAAATAAATTTTAGGAATTAAATCAAGGTAAAGCACACACACCCAAGATGGTTCCATTAATTAAACATTGGAATATAGAAAATTTAGGATAATCATGCCCAAAAGGGGTGAAAAAGGCCCAGGAGAACACCCCCATATGGTTATTTCCATAAGAAAGGGTCACTACCAATATAAGAAAATAATTTAAATGATTTATTAAACAAATACTAGGGAACACTAGAAGCATCTGGTGCATGACACAATGGTACACTATTTAGAATGTGTATAAATGATTGGAAATATCAGAACCCCCTACCTCAACATTTTAATAATCTACTCATTCGTTTCATATGCTTGAATCGACCTAAAATTGAAGAGATCAAAGGATTTTTCAAATACTCTAAAATTGGGAAAAAAATAATTGCACCCATGTAGAGAAAATGATGTAATATGAAACTATAAATATATGTGTTCGGAAGGTATATATTAGAGAGATGTATCTATAGAATTAGAAAGTGAAGGATTTGAGTGTTGGGTGAAGGAAATATATCAAAACCCCATGGAGAGGGATGAGTTTCTCCATGCTTGAATGGTAGAGGATAGATCCACTGGAGTGGAGGAGGTAATAAAATAAGGGCTTAAAATCATTTAAGAGGGGTATTCTATACATTTAACAAATTTTTACCCTACGTACGGTTTGGATGCATAGTTGGAAAACTGTGTGCCAACCATGCAACTAGTTCTACTCCAAGGGGAACCCCACATGGGATAAGAATACTATTTTACTAACCATTCACAAATCGTTCATTTTTTATTGTCCCAAAGAATACATCACTCACACAATCTTGTATCCTGGGTCACATGGTGGTAGAAATACTATACGGCCCAATCTGTTTCCCACTTTTTAGTGCTCTCGGATACAAATGATCCTCGAACATAGACAAAACCACCTTGAACCTATTAGGAATCAATAAAAGGTACATTTTAAGGATTTAAAAAAATGAAATGGTATTTACCTTTAGATAAATGTAGGATGTTACAAACTCCCCTCCTTAAAACAACATTTTCTCGAGTTTCCCTTTGGATGGTGGTAGAACATATTATTAGAAAAGTTATGGCCACTGAGCACACACATCAGCCTCCTAATCCCAGGTCTCATCATGTACATTTATTTTCTTCCATATCATTGGGACCAAATTAACTGACCTACCTAAGAGAATCGTCATGTTACGATAAATGATATTAATTTGATGCTCCTTGAAGGACGCATCCACCTATAACTCAATATCCTCATGATCAAATGAATGAAATATGTGTGGATGATACTGTTGTAGATGAGATACATGGAATATATCATGTATGGAATGGTACCTATGTGGTAACTACGATAGGTTACCACCTTACCTTACCCACTATATCAAAAGGCCCTAAATATCATAGTGATAACATCCGTCATCTCCAAATTAGTTTATGTCTCTGTCTAGGTGATACATGAAAGAAGTCCATATGTCCCACATTAAACTCTATAGGTCAATAGTGATGCTAGTTATAGAATGTCCACATAGACAAGTCTATTTAGATACAATTCTAAATCATCTTGACTTTCTATAAAGTCTTCGGCACAAGATAAGGACCCAGTAGAGCTACCTCACCTGCCTCTTGCAAGCACCAAGGTGAAGAGGATGGTCTACCATAGAGAGTATCATATGGAGCCGTATGAATTGTTCCCTAAAAGATAATTTGGTATAAAACTAAACCATAAGAATATAATTTTTTCCCAAACCTATAAAATTAAGAATACAAGCATGTAGAATATCCTCCAATATGGTTCACCCAGATTACCTGTTGGTCTACAGTTGATTTGTAGTAATCAAGAGCACTTCTGAACCTAGTGCCTTTTGAATCCCTTTCCAAAAACGTGAATTAAACTGGTCATATCAGTCTTAAATGATAGAATAGGTAATTACATAAAGATTCACTATCTCTCATATTTATAGACTTCCAAACTCATCAACATAGAGGGTTTCTCAAATTAGTAGTAAGGGTGCAACTTTGGTCAACCTATCAAAAATCACCCATACAGCATCACTTCCTCGAGGAGATATGAGAAAGACTGGCATGAATTCCATGGTGACATTATTCAATTTACTATCTGAAATGGATAAAGGTTTTATAATTCTATCTATTCATTGGTGTTCAGCCTTCACCTGATGAAAGGTGGAGCACCAAGTGATGAATCCTTCTATCTATCTTTTCATACCTGGCCACCAGTACTAATGATGTATATCTCGATAAATCATGGTGAGCCCAGGATGAACTTCCAAAATTGGGGAATGATATTCCCTCATAAAATCTTCTCATATATTTTAAGGGATCCATACACACCCATGGTAGAGAAGGGTGTCACTGCCATCAACAACCCAACCCAGAGCTAGCTTCTCTCCAGTGAATCTCTCCTTCAGAATGATGCCCTCAATATCTGATAACTAAATTATCTAATCCTGTTACAAAAGATAGGATGTCACAATCAAGGCAGCTAAGACCAGTTCCTCATGTTTTTCTTGAACCTCCAGTTGACACTCAAAAAACATTTCCATCATTTGAAACTCATTTATTGCCACCTTTATGTCTTGTTCCTGCATTTTTTGTCTTAAGGAATCATCAATTTAATTTACATTAATAGGTGTGTAAGAAATCTCAAAATAAAATGGGTATAAGTATTCCACCAACAAATACTACCTCATATTCATGTCTTTTTTATTGGAGTTCAATTTGGGACTTTTATGGTACGTGTAAATGACAAATTTCTCTCCCAATAGATAGTGTCTCTAATAGTGCAGAGCATGAACCATGTCTTCTAGCTCAAGGTCCTGCATATGATAGTTATCCTCGGGAGGCCTTAGCTGGTGAGCTCCATATGCTATGAATCAATTACCTTGCATTATAACTAAACCTAGCTCGATCCCTAAAGCATCATGGTAGACTGTAAAACCTCTTCCTATATCATGAAAAATTAGAATTGAATCTCACATGAGTCTTCCCATTAACTCTTGAACATCCAACTCAAAATCATCACACCAAAGGAACTAATCACCCTTATTAGTTAGGGTCATAAGAGGTGTTTCTAATTGGGAGAAGTCTTGGATTAATCTTCTATAATAGCCAAATAACCCTAAGAATATGTATATATCAAACACATTCTTATGATGCTTCCAAGAAACCACATTTCTCACCTTCTCTGGATCAAGTTATACCCCTACCTCAGATATAATATAATTCATGAAGTGTGCCTTACTGATCGAAAAGTGGTATTTATTGATCTTCACATATAGATACTGCTCTATCAGTATACTCAATGTGATCTCAAGATGAGTGTAATGGTCTTTTCTGGTGCATTAATACAATAAGATGTCATCTATGAAGACTACCACGAAGGAATAAAGATAAGGGTGGAAAACATGATTCATCAAATCCATAAATGTGGTTGTCATGTTTTTTATACCTAATGTAATAACCTAGTTCTCATACAATCCATAACATCTCTATAACATTGTATGTGGTAAATGAGATCACCTCACAAAAACCTGATGATAGCCCAACCTTAGATCGATCTTAAAGAAAATAGATTCTCCTCAAATCGGGTCTAATAAGTCATCTATATGAGGTATTGGATAAGGATTCTTCACCATAAACTATTTCAACCATATGTAATCTATTGACACAATTGAAGTGTTCCATATTCCTTCTTGGTGAAAACGATACGTCATCCCAATGGTGATGTGTTAGTTTTCATAAAACCCATAGTCTCATGATCTTCATGTTTCTTCTTAAGTTACTGAATCTATTTATGTTATATCCTATATGGAGGAATGGAAACTAGTGTCGCACCTGACATTATCTATATGGCGAACTCAACCTCACTCATTGGAATTAATCCAGAGAAATCATCAGGGAATACATCCCTAAAAAATCCATAATTGGTGGGATATCTAATAATGACATTATATGGTATCTCATAAAGAGACTCACCAACTGTGCTATAACTCTGACAAAACCTGTTCACTTCGGTTCATCTCAATATCCCTAGATATCAAATTATCTATTTTTTACATATGTGATTCCCTCAGATGATATGTAGGACACTTGATGGTGATATAAATCTACTAGGGCATGATAAGACGCATGTCAATCCATACTGAGATGGACATCAAAGATGGAAATATTGAGGTAAAATTAACTCTAAAAGAAAAAACCATCTATTTTAAGGGTCCACTCCTAAAAACGATTTATTCCCTCTATTTTGATCCATAACGGCATGTCGATGTACATAATTCCAAAAATGTACATGATTACAAGACCAAGACATTCAACAGCAGCAGCAGATATGAAGGAGTGTAAAATACCTATATTCAAAAAGGAAGAAACTAAAGTAGAGGCTACAAGAATAATACCTCTAACCATAGATGTCCATGTAATTAGCTCCTCTGGTTCTGCTAGAACATCATACATACGGCCTGAACATCATCCCTTAGTTGTATCACTAGCCTTAGTAGATACACTCTTCAGATGCTGAAAATATTGGGCCTAACTGGGTTGAACACCTCCACTACTACCACGACCTAATCATCTAGTATATAACCAAATCCCATCCTAACATGGATTCATAGATCCCATACCTAATAGAGGTGATTGTATGAATTCCATACCACTGGTTTCTAGAGGAAAGGAATAGTAGAAATATTGAAGGTGACCCATCCTGCCATAGGCTCGGCATTCGATTAGGTTCCTCGTGCACTGATGTTTCTTATGGTATGTCATGCCACACTGGTAACACACTATGGAATCAGTTCATGTCACCTAGAATTCACCTCCCCCATGTGATTCCTAGAATGGGTGCTTCATATTGCCATACGAACCATCTCTCTGTTGTGGAACAGAACTGACCTGGCTCACATTTCTAGCTTCTATGAGGTATTATTACTTAATTATGTCCTATATCACTATCTCTATCATGATATTCAACTAGAATATGTTCACCTATGAGTATAAAACATGAAAAATCTCATCATCAAATCACCTTATAGTCACCAATTCTTCTCTGGTTATAGATAGATAAAAATTTTGAAGCTTAGTGAAGTGAGAATAATACACAAGAATAGTCATAGAGCCCTGGTGAAGATTCATGAACTCCCTGGATTGATCCCCTATCAGAGTATACCAAAATAACATGATCATAAAAAGCCATCTGGAAGTCTACCTAGATCATACCTTGGTAACACAACGACTGAGAAACGACATTCCACCAATTTTTTGCAGAGTCGTATAGCATGTAGGTAGCGATTTTTACCCTCCACATCGGAGGAAACTTAGATGGATAAAGTTACACACCATGGATTCTAACCAAGAATATGTAGCTTGAGGATCTCTATTGTCACGACCCGACTCAATGGGGCTCGGGCCGCGACTCCCCAAGCCCACCTCCAATAGGCCAGGGGCTGGCGTCCAGCACCGAGTAGGCTATCACACACATGGGAGGCATTAGCCTAAGGTACATATACACATGAACCCACAAAAACCTCAATGAAACAATGCAGAGATATAGAAAACTGAAAAGTAAATGCATGCATACAATCTATCCCAAACCAGAGTGCAACAGCAAAAGTACAAAAGGGAAAAACAGGGCCCACCAAAAGTAAACTACAAAAGTACATCCAACCAGCTCTGAAAAAGGGGAACGCTGCCACAAACACCCACCGGAAAACTCCCTCAGCACCGCACTGGCAAACACCCCGGTCAGTCTCGCTTACTCAGCTCTGCCTGCTCCGGGTCCTCCTGGGACTCCGTCGAAAGGCATGTGGTCTGCACAAGACATAAACATGTTTGGGCAAAGCCCGTGTAGGGGTGAGTATAAACATACTCAGTAGGCACCCCAAAAACCCAAAACAAAAGAGAGAAACTGAAAAGCAACATTCTTCTCATCCCATCCAGAGGGAACCCAGACAAGAGAGACTCCATCTCGTGACCATCCTCGGCTAAACACAACTAGTCATCTCAGCTCAGGTGTATCCCATTCATACACCTTGACCAATCCAGATATACTCAGCTCACGTACCAAGCCACAAGAGGAACCGACCTCATCAGCAGCAACTTTCCACAACCATGAGAGCACACTCCACAATAACTGTCATCCCAGATGACATGTGGCCGAGAGATACACTCCATCAAGTCCCAAGAAAACATCTCAGACGCTCACCCGAGAGACCACGCTCGTCGAATTCTGTCACTGAGGAAACCTCACTGAAACAACAGAACCACCAAACTCCTCAGATAGGGGATCACTCCTAGGGTCTGCTAGGGGATACCAGAACCCACTCCGGTATACGAAGCTCACAGATAGGGGATCACTCCCAGGGTCCGTTGGAGGATACCACGACCCGATCTGGCATACGTAGTTCTCAAAGATAGGGGATCACACCCAGGATCCGTTGGGGGATACCACAACCCTATATGGCGCTCGATAGAAGCATGACACTCAGATAGAGGATCATCACCCATATAAAGGTGGTCACGATGATACCGGAACCCTATCTGGTATAACTCGTGATGTAGGGGATCGAACCGACGATGTCTCAACCCTATAGAAACCACGTTCTGAGTAGGGGATCGCATAACCAACGATACTGCAACCCTACTATACATCTCATGCTGAGTAGGGGATCGTATACCCGATGATGCCACAACCCTACTGAGCACGACCCACCGCATAGGGGATCATAATCTCGATGATTCCACAAACCCTTGGGGTTAACCTGCTAGATAGGGGATCGCCGCCCGTGAATAAGTGGTCACAGTGATACCAAGAACCTGATCTAGGGAAAAGATGCTAGAGGATCCCGCTCCGGGCCCACCGGAGGGATGCCACAACTCTAACAGTTTAAACATCCCATCGAGAGGATCACAAACCTATACGAAGGTTGTGATGCCACATGAACCCTTGTGGGAAAGAACCAAGGGAGTACCCCCAACCACTGCTGGTCCAAAACGTCGCTAATCCGAGCGACCCGAAACAATGCCACACTGCACACCTCCAAGGCCAATACCGAGGCCACCATCGCGATCTACGCAGAAAAACACGCAGGATAGGCTGCTCACTCGCCCGAAACGGAGCACCAGTGAAAAAGGCACTATTCACCATAGCTAGCTCGTGTGGGGCCCACACAATGATCCTGAAACCCATCTAGCGGATCATAACATGGCGATCCCCTCGGAAAAAAAAGCGAAATCGACTACTCGCTCGTCCGAAACAGACACCCAGTGAAAAAGGTATTATTCACTGAAGCCAGCTCAGGTGGGGCCCACGCCTCAATTCTGAGACTCATCGAACGGATCGCACCATTGAGATCCTCTCAGAAAAACACACATGATCGACTAGTCATCAACCAAAAACAGACTCCTGGTGCGAAAGTTGTGTTTCTCTGAAAACGCCAAAAACTCGGCCTCATGGGGCCCGCACCCCATTCACAATCCCAACACCCGGAAACCATCTCAAAAAGTCCAACATACCATCAGGGTCTCAACGCCACTGACGGCACGTCATTCGGACGCTCCGGGTGGAAGTTACAACGGCCCGAAGTCATAAAATAACAAAATATTATTATTTTATACGACGTTTCTAACTCCCGGGCCACGATCCCAAACCTTTAAACCCTCAAACCCACACCGGAGGGTTTTCCTCGTCGTCAGGGTCATGTCTCCGCAAACGTCACGTGAATCCAACTCCCAGATTGCAAGATACGAGGGTTTAAAGACCCACGTATGATAAAAAGAGGCCGGACCGGCCTCGACCGGCCGCCACCGCCGGCCCGCCCTGTCTGGCGGCTCTCCGCCGCACGGCGCACAGCACCGCCGCGCCGAGGTCGCGCCGGCAGATCTTCTGCGGACCGCCGGGGGCACCCCGGTGGTCTGTTTTGCGATCCGGAGGCGTCTACCCGACCCTCGGGACCCGATCTACACTACTACGACTTTAATTTATGGGAAAACGCAGAAAAAACGGGATCGGGGGTTAAAACTCAAATCCTCCTACCTCGCGGGTGAAACGCTGACGTTCGGCCTTAGATTCGCAGTCTAGAGCTTCCGCTGCACACTCCTGGAATGTCCGTCGTCGAATTCCGAGCTCGTGGGCGATTCTTTTGCTCGATTCGGCGAATCGGCGGCGAAGAACGGCGAAGAACGTCAAGAGGAATGAAAAGGGGGAGGGGGTGCTGATATTTATATCAGCCGCCCGCCGGCACCAAACCCGCCTCGGACCCGACACCCAATGCAAACAAAGGTAAGGTCACCCCTAGGGTAAACGCGTCGTTCTGAACGCAACGGAAGACTCATATTTTCCATCCGAGACTCCGTTCAGAAGTTATTTGAGTGGACGCTCGCACACTAACTTCTCCATTTATTTACGAAAATGACCCTGGTGGCGTTTCTCACCGCAGGCCCGCACCCACAAAGTTTACACCTCGCCTAGGGTAAATGGCTTGTTCCAGACGCAACTGTGCCCTCGGATTCCCGTTCTGAGATACCGTTTGGGAGATATCACACCCCCGCCACGTGCATAGTATAAAAATACTTAATATTTTTATAAAATTAATTCCAAGCACACCGGGCCTCGGAATCGCACGTCGTCTTTGCGCCAAGCTTTGAAATTATTCATAGAAATTTTCCAAAGTCTGACAGGGCCAAAAACTCGAGTCTCTACATCCTCCCCCCTTAGAACTTTTCATCCCCGAAAATCCCTAAGCACAAGGAAAGCAACTGGACTCTCAACTGGGTCTCCCATGCCAGCGAGTTCGCCAACCAACACCCATGCCTGAACACATAAGTCAGAGGGACTCATCCACTACACCTCAACACTATCTGCTTTGGGCGGCACTGACTCACCCGCATGGTTTTAATCACGTCACAAAAACGCGTCTCGGTGAGGGAAGGATCCCTCTTCCTCATGAATTCGAAGCACGCTGAACAACACCCACACAAGGTATTACCTATGCCCTGAACAAAACTTGATCAAGCAACGGAAAGGAAAGAGTACCGCTAAACAGTGTCTAACAAACTACTGTAGAAAGTAGAAAGGACACAAGGCGTACCTCTATCCATCCGTGGAGCCTCTGGGTCAACAGCCTCCAGGGCATGTAGTTGTCCTCGCCCTCAGCCACCAGCTCCCTGAGCTTGGCGTGGACCACCTGGGGGTGGGGGTGGTGGCAACTGGTACCTCCTCCCACCTCCTCCTGCTGCACCCGCTCCGCTGCCACGTCCACCGCCCTGCGGACCTCCCTGCTCGAGAAGCTGCCTCTGCCAAGGTGGTCCATTGACCAGCTCCATCTCAGCAGCACGTCGGGTCGGACATTCTCTAGCAAGATGTCCCCGGCCGTCGCAAGCGTAACACTGCCTCTCCTGCGGCTGACCAAAAATGGTCTGCGAGCCCTGAGCATCAGATCCTCCAACCTGGGGTTGCCTCTTGAAATGTCTACTACATCCAGACCCCTGAGTCTGTCGTCGGCTACCAGATGCCGACATCTCAGCTCTCACGTGCCCAACACTAACAGGGGGAATCTGCTCAGCCAGAAAGCTCTCCACCACTAATGCTCGCTCCAGTACTCCAGCATAGGTAGGAATACACAAAGAAACCACACCTGCCCGGATGTCCCTGCATAAGCCCTGCTCGAAGGTCTGAGCCCTAAAGAACGGGTCTCGAACCATATCCAGGGAGTAGCGTGACAGGACTTTAAACCTCGCTGAGTACTCCGACACAGTCATGCCCTCATGTAGAAGTTGTAGAAGCTCCTGAATCTGCATTGACCTCAGCGTCATGGGATAGAACTCCTCCCTAAAGAGCCGCTCAAACTCTGCCCATGTGAGCGTCTCCTCATCATGGGACTGTGTCACTAAACTCCACCATCGCCCGGCCGAACCATGCATAAGGATCACCGCTAGGACCACCATCTGATCTGGGGGTGTCCTCACCAGGCGGAAAACTCGGGTGACTGCCACAAGCCAGTCATCAGCTTCCTGGGGGTCTGGGTCACCCCAGAACCTTAGAGGTCGCTGCCTCTAGAACTCGTGCAGCTCACTCAACCTGCGTGCAACCTCATCCTGCACTGTCGGCACAACCAGCTGCTCGACAGGTGGCGGTTCCACTGGCAGACCACCTGGAAGTGCACCCTCAGAACCTGCGCCCTACTCCACAGCCTCTACACGGGGCGGGTCGTCACCACAATCCTTCTACATAACCCTCACTGGATGTCATCGTGGAGGCATCCTGAAATACATTCAAGATGCACCACAGCCAAAGAGTATATCTGGAGAGCTGACTCAAGAAGGACAAGAAAAAACCAAAAACTCAGTTCTATATGATGCATGTACCGTTATGTCCATGTGACCAGTGTACAAATGTCATGAGTCGAAAGGCGGGTTATCAGAATCCTGGTGTATGGATACGTCGGTCGCCACACCAACACTGGAGTCCCTATCCTAAAAGCCGAACTCGAAACATCCTAACACTGCCTCTATGCAACCCAAACCAAACTCACAGCTAGACCAGCTACATTCTGAGATCCCAACAGTGGAACCTCCTCTGATACCACTCTGTCATGACCTGACCCAATGGGGCTCAGGTCCGACTCCCCAAACCCACCTCCAATAGGTCAGGGGATGGCGTCCAACGCCGAGTAGGCTATCACACACATGGGAGGCATTAGCCTAAGGTACCTATACACACGCACCCACAAACACCTCCATGAAACAGTGCAGAGATATAGAAAACTAAAAAGTAAATGCATGCATACAATCTATCCCAAACCAGAGTGCAACAGAAAAAGTACAAAAGGTCAAAACAGGGCCCACCAAAAGTAAACTAAAAAAGCGCGTCCAACCTGCTCTGAATAAGGGGAACGCTAGCACAAACACCCGCCGGAAAGCTCCCTTGGAACCGCACCGGCAAACACCCCGGTCAGTCTTGCTCACTCAGCTCCGCCTGCTCTGGGTCCTCCTGGGACTCCGTCGAAAGGCTTGTGGTCGGCACAAGACACAAACATGTGCGGGCAAAGTCCGTGCAGGGGTGAGTATAAACATACTCAGTAGGCACCCCAAAAACCCAAAACAAAAGAGAGCAACTGAAAGGTAACAGTCTTCTCATCCCAACTAGAGGGAATCCAGACGAGAGAGACTCCATCTCGCGACCATCCTCGGCTAAACACAACTAGTCAGCTTAGCTCAGGTGTATGCCCATACATACACCTTGAACAATCCAGATATACTCAGCTCATGCACCAAGCCACAAGAGGAACCGACCTCATCACCAGCAATTGTCCACAACCAGGAGAGCACACTCCACAATCACTGTCATCCTAGATGAAATGTGCCCAAGAGATACACTCCATCGGGTCCCAAGCAAACATCTCAGATACTCACCTGAGAGACCACGCTCGTCGGATTCCGTCACTGAGGAAACTTCGCTGAAACAACAGAACCACCAAACTCCTTAGATAGAGGATCGCTCCTAGGGTCTGCTAGGGGATACCAGAAACCACTCTGGTATACGAAGCTCATAGATAGGGGATCACTCCCAGGGTCCGCTGGAGGATACCACGACCCGATCTGGCATACGTAGTTCTCACAGATAGGGGATCACACCCAGGATCCGTTGGGGGATACCATAACCCGATCTGGTGCTCGACAGAAGCACAACACTCAGATAGAGGATCATCGCCCATATAAAGGTGGTCACGATGATACTGAAACCCTATCTGGTATAACTTGCGATGTAGGGGATCAAACCGACAATGTTGCAACCCTACAGAAACTGCGCGCTGAGTAGGGGATCACATAACCAACGATACCGCAACCCTACTATACACCTCATGTTGAGTAGGGGACCGTATATCTGACGATTCCACAACCCTACTAAGCACGGCACACCGTGTAGGGGATCATAATCTCGATGTTGCCACAAACTCTATGGGGTTAACCTGCTAGATAGGGGATCACCGCTCGTGAATATGTGGTCATAGCGATACCAAGAACCCGATCTAGGGAAAAGATGCTAGAGGATCCCACTCCGGGCCCACCGGAGGGATGCCACGACTCTAACAGTTTAAACATCCCATTGATAGGATCACAAACCTATACGAAGGTTGTGATTCCACACGAACCCTCGTGGGAACGAACCAAGGGAGTACCCTCAACCACTGCTGGTCCAAAATGTCGCTAACCCGAGCGACCCGCAACAACGCCACACTGCGCACCTCCAAGGTCAATACCTAGGCCATCATCGCGATCTATGCGGAAAAACACGCAGGATAGGCTGCTTACTCACCCAAAACGGAGCACCGGTGAAAAAGGCACTATTCACCGTAGCTAGCTCGTGTGGGGCCCACACAACGATCCCGAAACCCATCGAGCGGATCATACCATGATGATCTCCTCAGAAAAACAAGCGGAATCGACTACTCGCTCGTCTGAAACGGACACCCGGTGAAAAAGGTACTATTCATAGAAGCCAACTCGGGTGGGGCCCACGCCTCGATTCTGAAACTCATCGAACGGATTGCACCATTGCGATCCTCTTGGAAAAACACACAGGATTGACTAATCATCCGCCAAAATGTCCGTTGTACCATCAGGGTCTCAACTCCACTGATGGCACGTCATTCGGACGCTCTGGGTGGAAGTTACAATGGCCCGAAGTCGTAAAATAATAAAATAATATTATTTTATACGACGTTTCTAACTCCTGGTCCACGATCCTAAACCTTTAAACCCTCAAACCCACACCGTAGGGTTTCCTCGTTGTCAGGGTCATGTCGCCGCAAACGGAACGCGAATCCGACTCCCGGATTGCAAGACACGAGGGTTTAAAGACCCCCGTATGATAAAAAGAGGCCGGACCAGCCTCGACCGGCTGCCGCCGTCGGCCAGCCATGGATGGCGGCTCTCCGCCACACGGCGCATAGTGCCGCCGCTCTCCCCGGCGCGCCGCCGCGTTGGGCGGCCGGCCGCCGCGCCGGTGTCGCGCTGGTGAATCTTCCGCGGACCGCCGAGGGCACCCCGGGGGTCCGTTTTGCGATCCGGAGGCGTCTACACGACCCTCGGGACCCGATCTACACTGCTACAGCTTCAAATTGCTGGAAAACGCATCAAAAATGGGATTGGGGGTTAAAACTCAAATCCGCCTACCTCACGGGCGAAACGCCGACATTCTGCCTTAGATCCGTGCTCTAGAGCTTCCGATGCACGCTCCTGGAACATCTGCCGTCGAATTCTGAGCTCGTGGGAGCTTCGTTTGCTCGATTCGGCAGATCGGCGGTGAAGAACGGTGAAGAACATCAAGAGGAATGAAAAGGGGGGGTGCTGATATTTATATCAGCCGCTCACCGGCGCCAAACCCGCCTCGGACCCGATGCCCGATGCAAACAAAGGTAAGGTCACCCCTAGGGTAAACGCGTCGTTCTGAACGCAACGGAGGACTCATATTTTCCATCCAAGACTCCGTTCAGAAGTTATTTGAGCCAACGCTCGCACACTAACTTCTCCATTTATTTACGAAAACGCCCCTGGTGGCATTTCTCACCGCAGGCCCGCGCCCGTAATGTTTACACCTCGCCTAGGGTAAACGGCACGTTCCGGATACAATTGTGCCCTCGGATTTCCGTTCTGAGCTACCGTTTAGGAGATATCACACCCCACAACTTTCATAGTATAAAAATACTTAATATTTTTATAAAATTAATTCCGGGCACACTGGGCCTCAGAATCGCACGCCGTCTTCGCGCCTAGATCTGGAATTATTCATAGAAATATTCCAAAGTCTGACATGGCAGAAAACCCAAGTTTCTACATCTATCACCTGAGAAGGTGGGGGATTTTATTTCTAAATGTCTCATGTCAGCTTCTCCATAGTCTGGTAATATTGTGGAGCACCCTAAACTGGTTATATAAATCAAAATAAATTTTCATAAAACTAAGCATTGGTACCTGGTGGAATATCATAATGATGTGCTTTTGATGCAACTATAGGAGTTATAACTAGTGGATCGAATCTTAACACCTCCGGAGTGTGCTCATCACCACTCTCTTGGAATACAACACAAGTACATAATGGTGGAATAGTTATAAAATTTCCAAACTCACACCTTACACAAGATTTATTAGATAAGAAAACATATAAGTAATGTAGGTAAAGACTGAAAGGTAAAAACCCTTCCTATATACATGTCAGACACCTTAGCCTTCTCGAAAAAACTAGGTCTATATAAGAAGCAGATGGTCACAAAAGACACTCAAGAGACACAACTTATACCCCATTTCCAAGTTAGGGTCATGGTTGTGGTCTCACATTCCTCATATAAAGTGACCATTATATTTTGATAAGGCAGTATTCGTTTTAACCCATTCATTTCAAGCTTGTAATTTTCATTAAAAGGATGAATTAAGGGGATCTCCATTTCAATTCATAAGTTCCCATAAACCTCATTAGTTTAATTAAAATCCAATTAATTTAGACCATAACATATATCTATAAGAAGGGTATGAACATTTCTTTTAATCCAAAAAATAAACCACTATAAGGTTTAGAAGAACAAGGCACAATAACAATCACATGAAAAAAAGAAATGTATTATGAATAGTATATATGGAATGGAATAATGCATGACATGTTAATTATTATCATGCCTAGTATGATGCATGCTATGTAGAGCCCTTATTTTATTAGGATGAAATAATATAAATCATAATTTCAATAATACCAATACAATAACACCATAAAAGAATTGTGTCACCCAATGTGGAAGTCATGTCAATTGAAAATGGAATAACTAATAACTACAATACTCATCCCATGTATTTTTAATTTCCCCTATACATGGGTTAGATAAATCCAATCATAGGGTAAATTCCAAATACCAATGTCCTAGTCTCATATCTAAAAACAAATAGTAAGATAAGAGGAAAATAAATCGTGGACCCCTTTGTAGCATCTTTCCCTGAGTACCACTCAAAAGTGCCCCAAGATGGTGGGGCACATGACCTCAAGCCCATATCCTCAAACACCAGAGGTTGTAGACTAGCAATAAGGGACATGGGTGTGTATATAGTGAGACTATTCTCTCATAGACTAGAGTATTTACAATGGTAAATAAGGAATAAGAAATATTAGAAGCATAATAATTAGCAGATAGTAGTAAAAGTAATGAAATAAGACAATCATAATAAATAACCAAGTGGTAGAAGCTCAATAAATAAATGTATATAAAATATGATGTCCATTTTGTGATGTTATACAAAATTGGATCCCATGTAAAACAAGGGATACAAATCATATACTGCATGCTATAAAAAAGTATAAAAAGAACTAAAAACTTCAACACAACATATCAAGAATAAGCTTGGTCCTCTACCCCCAAATCCATCCAACATAGCATGTAAATAAAGCATTAGAAGCATCACTTTCCACTTTATCCATACCTGTAATCATAAAGTCTACTCAGGTACCAAACAGAGCCTGATCAGGGTGTGAGATATAATCTCAATAGGCTATCACCCATAGTGTCTAGGCTGATCCATTCCATAGACTAAATAAATAATAGTGTTATAGAATAAATAATGTATAGGAATAACCAAAAAGAAAAATAATCACCTCAATTAAGGTTTCTAAAAGGCCAGCCAACCCATGACACATACTTCATCCTGATCCAAATGTCTAAAAATAAGTACTTGTGGAAGGAATAATATGTGTACAAGAGACAATGTAAACAAGGAAACCCGAGAATACATACCACCAATCTGGTGCTTCGGCTTGGGGTATAATTTAAATGCAAACATACAAGTTCTAATAATAATGATAATTAAAAAATCCACTATATATGAAATGAGAAAATAAAATAATTCATCAATTACCATGGTAGATTCTGAACCCATCCAATATGATCTAAATAGAATCCCAGGGGTTTCTATGGAACATCCAATATATCCAATGTCATTGAGTCTATCCAAGGAAACCCATACGTCATCCCTTGTATCACTCATGACATGGTGACTCTGATCCCATACCATGTATCTCACATAGGGGACCAAGTGTCACCCATGGAATCTCATAGCCATATTTCCAATGGATCTATCCTTGGTTTATCCCCTTGGTAATCTATGTCACTCATGATTATAAGTAATTCTTCCCATCAATCACATTCCTGGAAAGGCAAAGTATAACTCCCATCAAGTCAAGAGTATCCAACTGAGCATGGAGAATCCATCGTTGAAATACTTAACTCATGACCAATGTTCACTCTGAGCCCATATAAAGTGATCCATATCAATAAATACACATCATGAGACAAGGAATATATTTATAATTACTTTACATCAAATAATAGTCTCAATACCACATGCCCACCAAGCTAACCAACTATGAAATTTAGTACCGCAACAATTATATGGTAAGGCATAAATAATTAAGAGAAAGGAATGGCATGTGGCATAAACTAAAAAGAAAATCATGTATCTAAACACATGTAAACAATAAAATTTCAATAATCCAAGAAGAAAAGCTTGAATAAACATAGAATTTAATTAAATCCAATCAACTATGGCATAATGGAAAGCATACGGAACCAAGTAGAATACTCAATGTGTAAGGAACATGTAATGGAACATGTGTAAAACATGGTTAAGAGGCTATAAGAATTCACCCAAGGAATTAAGCACAATAATGAAATAAGGCACAAGGAACATAATATAGAATAAGTAGAATAATTGGCTAAAGGTAAATCACAAGAATCAAAATCATGAATAATGAAATATTGAATTATGCATGGGGCTAAACAATAAGAGTTAATCCTAGGCATTGAAAACAAGATCTAACTCATCGTACTTTAATCCTCTCAATTCATTTCAATAAATTTATGGTATAACATCAATGTGAAACACACACACCCATTATAGCTCCATTAATCAAGTATTTTCATATTTTCCATTTATGATAAGCACAACCAAAAGGGGTGTCAAATCTCAAGGTGAACACCCCTGGATGGGTTTCACCATAACCCAGGATCACTGAAAATATGTGTGAAGACCATTAAATTAATTTATTAAACGAAGTCAAGGTGACATAATAAGAATATGGCATGTGAAATAATGGCACATAATTTAAAATGTGTAGAAAATTTGAGAAAGTGCATAGACCCCCAACCTTGATGTATAAATTCATAAATCATCCATTATTGAGGCTTAAATCGACCTGGAATGGGAGAAATAAAATGATTTAAAAATTCCTAGAAATAAGGTAAAATTAATTTCACAGAAATATAATAAAAATAGAATAGTAAGCTCAAAATATATGGGTGCAGAAGGTATATCTTACCAAGATAGATCTGCGGCTTCCAACGGTGATGGATTTTAGTGTCGAATGAAGGAGATACATCAAAAACTGATGGAGAGGGATGAGGACCACCATGAATGAAGGGAAGAGGAAAAATTTATAGGAGGGAGAGGATAAAATAAAATAAGGATTAAAATCATTTAATATGGGTGTTCTATAAATTTCCCCCATTTTTACCTTGTACGTGATTTAGCCACATGGGTGGAAAACTGTGTGCCAACCGTGCGCCCAATTCGGCTCCGAGGGGAACCTCGCACAGACTAGGTTCATGGTTTGAATAATCATGTGAAAACCATTATATTGATCTCTAAACCAAAACCTATATCAATAAAATGACCACGCTACATGGGTTTAACGGTTGTAGATGAATCGTGCATCCAAGTCTATTTCCCCCTTTTATGTGCTATGGGCTTCAAAAAAGCACCAGATGAACCTAAAACATACTTTAACCTCTTATGCATTAATGAAATTTCTATTTTAAGTAATTCAACAAAAAATTAAATGGTTTTTACCTTTGGATAAATCTATGACACTAAAAATTAACCTAATAATCCAATGTAAATGGTTTTATATAATAAATGATCTTATTTATGGAAAAAATTGTCAATTATATTTTCAAGGAATATATATATCTATGTACAATTAACTTAATAGTTATGTATACTATAATTGGATTAATAATTTAATGCTGATCATAATTTCAAAATCATTGAAACCCCTTTTGATGTTTTATGTGATGGTAGATTATCAATATTGAGTATATTTTGAGAGACATTTATTTTAATACAACCCATTAATTTTGTATATGATCTAATGAAAATGTTATTTAAGGAGGAATTAGTTTACAATTTTTTGGAAATATGATTAAAGGTACAGGTAAATTTTATGGTTTTTCTTGTCTTTTATGTTGAGTAACTTTTGGGTTATAGTTAAACACCCCATGAAGTCAGAAAACATCATTTATATCAATGAAAACTTCTGTCTGGATCCTCTTGAAATAATATCTATTAAGGAATCAGAAAGGTTGTATGGGGTACCATATTCAATTGTATCATATCAGGATTAAATGTTTACCATGATTTTTTAGAGAAGTATTCATAAATATCTTGCTATAGAGTTGAGTTTCATAACTGTCGATGGTCTATCTTAGAGAACAATTCAAACCCTAGAGGATATACTAAGTTCGTTTTCTATGGATTTCAATGGTTTTGGGATTAAGACCTTCCTCATGTTGAATTTTATTACAATAATAGCTTTCACTCGATCATATAGATGGGCCCTTATACATGGATTTAATGAAAGATGTGTAGAACTCCAACTTGAGGGAAAGAAGTTGCAAAGATAAATTTATTGGGACCTGAGGAAGATCATGAGATGGAAGATAATTTTAGATCTATTCAACAACATGTAAATATAGTTGAAATATGAACGAATTATTATGTTGATAATCATCGATGTGATCTATAATTTCAATTTGGTGATATGTTCTTTCTATGGATTTTTTCCTAGAAGAAAAAAAGGGAAATTTAATAACTTGGTATAATTGTCCAATTTAAATACATGATAATATCATGATAGTATCTTGTTATTTTTAACTTCCAATTAACTTCTCTTAGTTTCAAAATATGTCCAATGTACCTCTCCTGAGAAAGTATATACCTGATCCTTAACATATACTGAATAAATAGGTTATACCGTTAGAGAATAATCTTTCTTACATGGAATAATTTGTTGATATTATGGATCATACTGAGAATGTTCTATAAAACAATTCCACTCTCATAGTTAATTTTTTATGGTGAAACCACTGACTTGAGTAAACTATGTGGGAACCTAAGGGTGTAATGAGGAAGAATCATCCTCAGTTGTTAGTACCAAAGTGTTGAATTTCAAGGGTGAAATTAATCATAAGGGGGTAAAATGATGTAACACCCATAGATTCTATAAGATATTTTTTTCAAATAAACGTAATCTTTTCAATATTTTTCATTACATGGAACACTAAGAATATCGTTCATTACACACAATATTGAGTTTAAATGAAACTTGAAATACTATTAAAATATTATTATTTAGAAATATAGTTATAACATATCCATTGGAATTGTAGGTATTGATAGTATTAACTAAATTATGAAAATATATTATTTACATAATTATATAAAATTATTTCTTTGGTAGAAAATTAATTAACAATTAAAATATAAACTATTAGGGATAAAAATATTTTCTGAAAAACTATTCTAATGAAAATAAACCTATTTACATCAATAAAATAAAAAAAATGTGATTTATTTTAATTCAATTTATATATTATATATTCAATTAACTAATTATCATTCATCTTATGATTTCTCTAGAAAATATGTAATAATAAATTCAATTTTGTGCTTAAAATTGTATTTTTCTAAAAAGTAGTTTTGTCACCTTTTATGAACTTAGTTTAAAACTATTTTTTGAATCCTCTATAAACTTTATTTTCAAAAATTAAATCCATTTTTTAAATCATCATATCAAAATTATCTTCGAGTGATGTTTTTATAATTTTCTGGAAAGACTACTTTTTTGATGAATAGTGGAAATTATGGAACATTATTTTAAAATTTCCATTTCGTTTAAATAATTTATAAAGGTAAATTAAATTTTAAATTTGTTTCAAAGTGATATTTATTAAATTATATATCTATTAATCCAATTTAGGTCATTATAATCAATTTTATAGTGAAATTAGATATTAAAACTTCGTAAACTTTTGAACATTCTCTACTTGAAAACTCGGTTTCTCATCACAGCTACAGGAATAAATTTAAATAAACATTTCCCCATAATGGGAATAAAACTTCAAAAAATAGATTAAATAAAGTTAATCAGAGTAATTTATATTATCAAATAATTTTAACTTTCTTTTTGAATAAAATGGATTGTGAAAAGAGTAAAAATTAATTACCACATTTAAGGTAAAAATGGGTTTATTAGGGAGTAAAACTAAAAGGATAAGGGTTATAATGACCTAAAACATATATTACATATGTTAAATGGAAATATTTATACCATATAATGTCTTATAATCTTTAATAACACATTATTATCCTTTTTTAATGATAAAAACGTGGGTAAACCTTTTTCATTTCAAAAAATATATAGTGTTCCACTCACCTCATTTATAAAAGGTCACCCCTATCCTCTCTTCTTTGCACAAAAAAATCTTTGGGATCATAAAATAACTACAATAATAACTTCTAAATATCCCTAATATCATCCTATAATCCTTATATTTGGAATAAATACAACCTAGAATGGGTTTTGGTGCAAACCTAAGGTGGTTAACCGAATAAGGGGTAACGTTCTTCAATTATATTTTTTATTTTATTTCTTCACCCACATACTAAAATTATTATTAAACTATGATGATATAATAAAATATTTATATTACATATAATGAGATATTTTTATGTTAATTTAATTTCCATAAACTGTATCTACTTCCTTCAAATGGGTTACGAATTCTTATTTCGTGTGTACGGAGGACTACCGCCTCACAAACCGAGGTCATTCATTTTTCCATTACCATATCTCAAGGTTGGTAATTATGATGGATATAAAGCATACATATGATATTTATTACACTATTATACCTATGGAGTCATTATATGTTAATAATGTTTTACATTCTATTTCTTATGGGATATGATAACATTGCTCATGTGTATATACGACTACCACCTCATGTAGTGATGTGATTCATTTTCCCTAATGCTTTACATTGAAGATAATAAGGATGAATTTAATGAAAATATGTGATATATATTAAATAATTATGAATTTATTAACATATTTATTATTGTTAAAATATAATATATCATTTTATTTATTACCTTTTCACTCACTGGAAGATTATTGCGTCATTCTTGTACTTCTGGACGATCACCCTCACAAAGGGATGTGACTCTATTTTCATCACCAAACCATATCTATGATATGAAGAAGAATATTTAAATAAATACTATTGTATTTTTTATTTCATTATTATTATGGAAATAAAATATATTACTTTTCTTCTTTCTGAAATGATCATTTAAAAATATAAATGATACTCATGCATATGTACGGCCTACCATTGTCATGATCGTAAAAAACTTCATTTATCAAAACCATATTTAACTATTAGTATTAAAAATATAAATTATATATAAATATAATAATTATTTAATTATTATTATTATTTATAGTATGGAATCATGATCAATATAAGAGGACTGAAAATAACAAATCAAAATATATAAAAAAACAAATCAGTTATTACCCAAAATGAGACTTTAAAATAGAATTGATAATAAGTGGGTAATGAATGGAAATATGTAAATAAAATAGGGTATGATATATTTAATTTTTTCTATAATATATGTATAAAAACATATATTTATTTTTTAGGAGGTTCAAACAGGTATAATGTAAGTCGAGACTTACAGTAATGGATTTCTAGTCTCTCTTTTATTTATTGGAGACATATGATAAAATCACCACTAATTTATTTTATGTTTTTTATATTCTATCTATTTGACATGTTATATCATTAGTATCCTGATTTTAAATATATTTAAAATTTCATTTTCTTTTATGGTTTATTGTATCTTATGATTTAACAGATTATTAAAGTAGTAAGGGGTTTTTCTCTAAATTTTTTCTTCTATGAGACACATTACATTGTCACCACTTATTAATTTTATGTTATGAGAATGATATCCATGAATATATTTTATTATTGTTCTCCTAAAAATTATTTTCATTTACTTATACATTTTATTACCTATGAATCATGTGTTTTATGGTTCAAAAGTTAATTGTTATGGGATTTTTGTCTCAATTTTCCTTCTTTGATACATATGTAATGTAATGCACCTATATTATTTTACGAGGTGTATATAAAGTCCATTTGAAATGTAATATAGAGAATTATTTATCATCGTATTATATGTTTCATTTAACTTTATTCCTTCTTGGGGCATAAAATTCAATGTTACCAAACTGATAATTGTTTTGTGATACAATCTCATCATTTATCTGGATCATTTACGATTATCTTTCTAGTGATAAAATATTACGTTTCATATCTCAAAAAATCATTAATTTTCCAAAAATATTTTTTTTCAATACAATACATATTTTCCCAATATTTTACTCTCTTTGCGTACTCTAATTTTTAAAATAATGTTTTTAAGAAAAAATGACTATTTATCTCTTCACATGAGAACCCTTTTTCTTCCAAAACCTTATTTTCTATAAATAATTTTAAAAATAATTTTAAAATTATTAAAATGATTTATTAATGAAATGTTTACACATATTTTAATTTTAAAAAAACAAATATTAGTCATCATGTCATTTTCATAAATAATTCTTATTTGGCTTTTACCTATAATGTAAAAGGAATCATTTTTAACACGTATGGAATGAACAGTATTTTCCAATGTCAAAACACTAAATATTATAAAGATTAATTTATAATTTTATAATTTTATTTTCAAATAATGTTATTTTGAAAATATTTTAGGTTTTTAAAATTTATTTTTTAAGTGGAAATTAAATTTTTTTGAAGAAAGTCCCATGTGATTTTTTTCAATATCATTTTGCAAATAATATAATATAAATTGATGTGACATGTGATTTTCTAGGTATATAATCCAAGGATATAATTATTATTCATTCCCTAAATGATTTATATTTATGATGATAATATTTTTATGAAACCATATCTATTACATGGGTTATGTCATGATGAAATGATAAAATTATTAAGAAACATGTTTCTTTTACATGGGATATTCTATGCTGAAATGTTTTATGAAACCCATTTATTTTCATGGGTTATAATATGATTAATGTTATATGATATTTTGGAACATAAATATATGGATTATGTGATGGGAGGTGAAAGGACCTAACCCCAGTTTCTCGGAGTCGGTGCCTTATTTTATTACATTGGAATATAAATAATGAATATGCATCCCCAGGGACCGAGTAGTTTAGTAGCTGTGGAAACAATATATATACATAAGTTCAACATTAAAACCTGAATTTAAATAAAACATATAAGTTTTAATGGGAACATCCACATATATATGTTTATCCCTAAAGTCATTCATAATAAACTTCTTCAGGTATTGAAAAAATGTAACATAAGAAACGGGTGATCTAAAATGATCAGTAAGGGTAAGAAATACAATATAATATATCATAAACATAAAAATTATGCATTGCTAATAACTAAAAAAACACATGCATTTTAAAATGAACATGAACAGATTATGGAAGGAATGAGAGATGAATAAAAAATTCTATAATAAATCATAATCATGTGTATTATACCAGTCGAATAACGACATTAAATTTCAATTACTAATTTCATAATGAGTTAATGCAAAGGTAATAACCATACCGTCAAGGTCTCATGTCAAGACCATAAATAATCATTTTTTCAAGGCCTTGTGCTAAGACTGAAGTTTGTTTCATTAGACCTACCAATGCATTGAGGGGCTATATAGGGACCCACCCATCACGTAATAAGTCCAATGCATTACTCATATGAAAGGGGATAAACATAAACAACATAAACATTCATATTGAAACCATCATATGAAATTTCAATAACGTTCCTTGAACATTAATCCTAAACACTAACCATTCAGAGTAAATTAGTGAATGGTTTTAAGATATAAAATCCATAGTCATATAAATAATTCAATTAAATATGTTGTATTATATCATAAAATATTAATCCAAATAATACTTAATAATCAACAATATTTTTTAACAGATGAAGATACTCTTATAAAATCATCGAGTAATTCTTGAGAGAAATACTCTTTTACTTTTAAAAGAAGAGTTCTTCTGGAAAATTTGTTGTATAAAACCTGATGTGGAGTAAGATATTATTTTCATAAAAATTGAGTAATTTTATAAAGATAATTGTTTCTAATAACATATTATAGAGTTTCCAATAAAATAGGTAAGAATTTTATAAATTCCCTTGAATAGGGCTTTTGTTTTGGGAAGAATTATTGAAAGATCTGTTTAAAACATATAACTACCCAAAAATGAAAGTTGGATTCGGGTTGGTACACATATATAAATCATTCTCACAAAATATATGATGAGTACATATGAATAAATAAGAATTTAATTTAGGTAAGTAGAGAATAAGAGTAACCCAAATGAAAATGGATTTTCAAGTAGAAAACCCTTATCTTTAGTATAAAGGTGTTCCTCACTTGATTTTAATGACATGAATAATCAAATTTGGGTTCATAAGTTAATAACTCCAGAAACTCCTACACATTTAATTTATTTATTATAGCCTTATTTAGGTTCATTAGTGGCCTTTTCATGCGTTTATGTATTTATTTTCATTATTTATGAGTGTTTTCTTCATTGGTTTTCATGATCGGTTTACTTATATTCATGTACAGATAAAAATGTAGAATGAGAATGGTTGTAAAAAATAGAAGTTTTATGTTTTTAGTGATAAAATATAATATCACATGGTTATAAAATTCATTTTATTATTGGGAGTGAAGATGAATCATTTTATAAAACATTAATTACAATTATTTGGGTTAATTGGCGTTTCTTGATCACAACGAACTTATTTTGATTTATAAATTAATATCATGTGTAAAAAAGGATTATAGAACCTCACATAATTCATAATACATATATTATAGTTTTTTTCAACCATAATAATGGTTTCATAACCAGAATTTAAGACATTAATAGATATTGAAAACCTGTCGTCATTTAACATGATAAATTAACACATCTTGGATGGTGTTTTCATTTCTAGTATAAAATAAGGGGAAAGGAGAGACGATAAAGAATTACTATTTTATTATAATAAAATTCTAGTACATGTGTTTTAATGGATTCATCCCAACATTTTTATTATAGGAGGTGAGGAAATAAAAAGAAAATAAAGGAACTTGAAATAAAAGAAATGAAAAGAGAAAATTACCTCTTGAAGTAATATTTCTTTAGTGCCTCTTTAGGGGAGAGTTTTTTGTCTTTTTATGATACCATGGGAAATTGGATGTCGGGGAGGATCTTGGGAGGATATTTGAGCAAAATTTAGACAAGGCACAAGGCTTTATTGTAGTTAAGATAATAGGGAGTGAGGGGGACGTTTATAGTTGAGTATAGAGGTGATTTTGGAATATCTTATTCTTTAATTTATTATTTCCCTCAAGACAATAAATATTGTTGATTCATGTGACCCATAATAGTAATAAGTGCATGTGGGTCGAACGAAGTGTGATTACATTATCCATGATGCTAGGAATAGTTAATTTAACTGATAATGTATATATATGGTAAATTACCATATTTTACTATTAATCAAAAAATTTGAGTATTTTAGAAAAATCCCAAAAAATCACCCTAACTATTTTTTGATGTGTATAATTAAAAAATTATCCCCATTATTTGAAAATATTTTTCGAAATATTATTTATTTAATTTTAAAATAAAATCATAATTTATTCAAAAAATAACAATTTTAAAATTATAATTCATTTTATATCACCTTGAAAAATTAATCAAGATCTCATTATCTGATAACCATAAGTAAAAAATAATAATAATAATATGATTTACTATTCATAAGGTTCATATTACTATTCATAAGTGTTTGTTACTATCCACTAAAAATTAAGTTTGTCTTATTAGACTCTAAATATTTTACTAAACGCAACAGTGTATGTTAGTTTTTCCAAATTCAAATCATAGAGCTAGACAAATTATAGTTACTAACTAGGTTAATGGAAAGTGGTGTTTTGTGGAGACTCAGTGTTTCATAAATTTATTCATAAATTCTTGTTGAGTTACATTCTCCCCTCCTTATAATAAATTCATTCGCAAAATTACCATAATGTAACCACACAAAATGATTTGGGTAGTTATTCATCATAAGGTCCCCAAGATCCCATGTTGCCTCATTGATTTTATGATTTTTCCAAAGTATATTTAGTATTTGATTCAACTGATTCCTCAATGCCTATTTTTTAGTGTATAGAATTTGGATAGTCTCTTCATAGTAAGATATGTTAGGATAAAATTATATACCTTCAGAAGTGAGGACTTGTGTTGGGTCTGGAATGTACTTTCTCAGTAATGAGACATGGAACACATTGTGAACTTTATACACTCTAGGCGTCCTAACCAAATGATATGAAACATCTCTAATTCTATCTATAATTTCAAAAGGTAATATGTACCTAGGGATTAGTTTCCCTTTCTTCCCAACTCTTATAATACCCTTCCATGGAGATGTTGAGTCAATAAGGTTTTCCTTATGAATTTTACATTCCTCCATACATGAGGGAGATTGTTGAGTCAATAAGGTTTCCTTATGACTTTACAATTCCTTCTTGTTTTGACAATCACAAACACCTTATCTTAAGAAAATATCTTTTTACCCTATGTTTTACTTCTATAAGGTAAAATTTCCTTCCCCAAGGTAATTTATCCTTACCATGTTTTCATTGTTCATATCATAATTTTGTTTTTCTAAGTATAAAATTTGGTTTGTAACCAAAACCTTGAAATCCTATAAATTATCAAGATATGAAGCATTCTAATTTAGGATCCAAAATCTGAATACGAATTTTGGTTATGAATTCGTCTGACTTCTGACTCCGAACTCTAAATACAAATTCTTGTTACAAACTCTTCTGAGTTCTGACTTTGAGGTTTCTGAATACAAACTCCGAACAGTTATTAGTTATGACTCTGAATTCTCATGAACTCTGACTCCGAACTTTGTAATTTCAGGTTCCAAATTCTTATTAATCCAGATTCTGGTTTTTCTTGAAATTCAGACTTCATAATTCTATAGAGTTCATATTCTGAATTCCTAGAAAACAGAATCGGAATATCCTTGTATTATAGACTCCAAATTTATTTTTGGTCAGACTCTGAACTTTCATTTCCATACATTCCAAATATTGTATTTTAGTTATGTAACCATATTTTTGCTAACACCTATTTTTTTTATAAAACAATGTCATGAATTCAGTTACTAACTAACCATTGTTTGAGTGTCATGTGTACAGGTCCCTCCGAAATTCAATAAAAAATATGATCGTTGGAAGATGAAGCCGACCGTTGAAGTTGTGCCAATAAACAGGAGATCATTTGAAAGAGCTCACAATAATATGATCAATCTAGGGATTACATTCTACATAAGTGATTTCTAGAGAGAGAGAGAGGCTTTTATTGCTTTGTGCGTACTGAACTTCTTGTTCAGATTTTCTTTGTGCGACTCTGATGTTATTGTGTACAATTGAGGGCTTCCGGGGATAGGAAGATAGAGGTGTCGACTACCTTGAAGTTGAGGGCTTCCTTGCTGAGGAAGACAAAGGTGTCGTCTGCCTTGAATTTGAGGGCTTACGGGGATAGAAAGACAGACTTCGATCTTTGTATCGAGGGATTACCCTAGTGTGGGTAAGACAGACTTTCTTGAAAGTATAAATCAAGGGACCTTTATCCATGGTTGTTGGATACCCTTATATTTGGGTTAAAAGATTTACTACTTTTTACTTGTTTTGTTACAAGTTTTCCGCTGCATTTTATTTGTTGTGGAAAGTATAACTATCTTATGCATCCTTAAACTTGTACTTTTATTTAGTGAGATTATATATGCTTTAAGGTAGAATCTTTATCATTGTAAACTTTCATTAAGTTTCACTTTCCGGAACCATCTTTCCATAATCACTTTCTCGGAATCATATTTCCTGAATCTAGAAAGTGTTTAGAACTTAGAGGTTTTGTAAATTACCTTTTTTAACCTTGTTAAACACAACCTTATTTAAAAGTTACAAAGGATTTTTTTAAAGAATACAATTCACCCCCCCCCCCCTCTTGTATTTTAAGAATCATTAGATACTTTATTAAGTATCTCTATTATTTCAACCCTACATTTGGTATTATAGAGTATATCATACTCACATACCATCTCAACAATTGGTATCAGAGCATTGGTTCAATATGAATTAATCTCACGATTAGATTAAGAATAAAATTTCATCTCATTCTTTTCAGGAATTAGTTTTTCGGACTCATAATGTTTGGATTCATTTTTTCTTATAGATACTCTTGTTCTATATTTTTTCTTTCTTAGGAATGTTTTTCTTATTTACAATTTTTTTTCCTATTTACAAGTTTGTGTGGAAAGATATTTCTTTAAGATGGCTGGAATCAATGTTAGTTCCATAGACAATCTCAATCCAACTAGACCACCTATCTTTGATGGGAATGATTATGAATATTGGAGAGATCGTATGAAGACATTCATTATCAATACTGGAGTTGATAATTTTGTTATGCTTACTGGAGGATATAAAATCCCTAACAAGGAAGTTAGTACCTTCACTAATCAAGAAAAGCATGAATATCAACTGAATTATAAGGTATGAAATACTTTTCTTTGCTCCATGACTACAAATATATATAGCCAAATTTCATCTTGTGAAGAATCAAATTGTATTTGGAAGAAACTTGAAGTTACACACTTTGAGACTTCCAAAGTTATTGAAACAAGAAGAGCCATGATCAGAGCTGAATATCATGGTTTCTGTTTTCCTTATGGAGAACCCATATGTAAGGTGCAACAAAGATTCATAACTATTATGAATAGTTTATAATCAATGGGTCAGAAAGTATTAGTTGATGAAGCTATTGTTGATAAGATCATAGACATCATGCTGAATGAGTGGGAATCTAAGAGCACTATTATTGATGATAACAGAAAAGTTACTAAGATTTCTCTTGATGAACTATTTGGAACTCTTCTTCAACATGAGATTAGAATGAAGAGAGATGTTGATAACGTAAATAAGAATAATGGGAATGGTATTGTTGCTTTTACTACAACTTCAAATCATATGAAAGCTAAGACTCCTGAGTGAGTTACCAGATCTAAGTCTAAGAAGGTTGTTATCCAATCCGAATCTAGTAGAAGTGAATCTTCAGAGAATGAGTTAGCAAATCATGCTCGAAGAATGAACAAGATATCTGGACATAGGAACTTTCAATCTAGATATAAGAAGAAATAAATAAAATATAAGAATGATTCAGAAGTTACATTTTATGAATACAAGAGAGCTGTACATATAAGACCTGATTGTCATATGCTTAAGATAAAACAAAGAAAGTAAAATCATTCTGAGAGAAACATAAAGAAGTACTACAAGGCTAAAGCTAAGAAAGTCTTGAAAGAAAATGAAACCTGGAGTTCCAGTGGTGGTGACTCTTCAGATGAATCTTCAGATTACGAATCTTCTGGACAGAAGAATCTTGGTCAAATATTTATACTACCTATTGACAATCATTGTTTAATGGCTAAGGTACACAATGCTGAATCAATGGTCAATGTTTCTTTAAAAGCAAATTATAGTAATGATAAATACTATAACTCTTCTGATGAAGAATCTTCTTCTGATGAAGATAATACTTTACCTACCAATGAAGAAGTTTCTAGGTTTTCTAATCTCCTTGAGATTGAGAATTCAAAACTCATGAAAAAGATTCATAAGGAAAATTCTAGGAATATTATTCTTACTACGGAAATATCAGATCTTTCTAAAGATCCTGATAAGAAAAAGGTTTATTTTGAAAGTATTTCAAAAAATCTTAAGTAAATTATGATAATAATAAACTTTCTAAAGATCTAGAAAACGTAATTTCTAAGAAAAAATCTTTCGATCCTAACTCTAGTTTAAAATCGAATGTTTTAGAAGACAAGAACCTAGTTATCAAACTTAAATACGAAATCTTTCCTTGAGGAAGGGTTTGTCAAACATTACCTTAGGTAAGGAAAATTTTGATAAAATGTATTCTCAAATATGACCTCTAAGGAATAGTTCTTGTTTTGGTTATACTTGTTCTAAACCGATTTTTAGCAAAAATTATTTTTTTTCTCAAAGTGCTCTATTCTATACTAAGTGTTAGTGTGGTGCACACTGGGAAAAAAATTATTCCTTAAACAAAACCCAGTCTTTAGGAATTCATAAAGCCTATTTTTCTAAAATGATGGGGTGCATAAAATTTTTCTTTCTAAGATTTCCGGGTCTAAGAAAGTTTTGATTCTGAAAACTTAAATTTTTCTTATTTTCAAGAAAATAGAGAGAGTGCCAACAGCAATACATGTTACATGGATAGTGGATGTTCCTGTCATATGACTGGTAACAAAAACTAATTTCAAAATATTATCAAGATGAAAGGAGGGAAATTAACATTTGGAGATAATTCTCAAGGAGAAATTATTAGTATAGGTAACATCATTCTTCTTGCAAAAACTTTTATTTAAAATGTTTTATTTGTTAAGGGTCTTAAGAACAACCACATTTTCATAATCCAATTATGTGATGAATGTTACCTTGTGAATTTTAGGAAGGACAAGTTCTTTTTACACAATTCCAAGGAAGAGTTTATTCTTTCTGCCCATAGGAAAGAGAATGTTTAAACACTAAACTTAAAAGACCTTAGGATCCAAGATCTACCTTTCCTTAGTGCAATAGAGGATCATTCTTGGTTGTGGCATAGAAGGTTAGGACATTGTAACCTTAGGAACTTCTGTAAACTTTATAATAAAAGATTATCTAAGGATCTACCGAAACTTAGATTTGAGTCTTAAAAAGTTGTGACCCTTATCAATATGGAAAGAAACATAAATAAACTTTTAAATCAATAGGTGAAGTCACAACTACTGATGAATTACAGTTAGTGCATATGGATCTTTTTGATCCTACACAAACTGGAACCATTGGTGGAAAGTATTATGTATTTGTTTTAGTTGATGATTACACTGGATTTACATGGGTCTATTTTCTAGCAATGAAGTCTGAAGCTTTTTCTTATTTCAAAAGTTTTAGAGTTAAAAATAAGAAAAGACTTCCATTGAAAACAATTCATAGTGATCATGTTGGAGAATTTAAAAATTCAGATTTTGAAACTTTTTATAGTATAAAAGGCATTACTCATAACCTCTCACCACCCAGAAAACCTCGAAAAAATGTTGTTGTTGAAAGAAGAAATTGAATTCTTCAAGAGATAGATAGAACCATGTTGAGCGATTATTCTGTATAAAAACATTTGTGGGATGAAGAAGTGTTGGAGTTGGTGGCCTAGAACCAATTACTTTGTACTTTATTCATTAATAAAAGCCTTATCAAATCTTGTTTGTTCTTCTGTGTGACAATGCATGTGATAATGTCCTAAGGATAGTTGTTGCATTAAAGGGTCATAGAGGATCCCTGTTATGATGAGAACTCGGAAGTCCCATAATACTGTTCTTGAAAATATGTTCTATGGCCAGATGATGTTATTTAAGGGACACAAATAATACAGGTCATTAGGGGTGAGGACTCATAAAACTTTGAGCCACCTTCTCATGGTGTGCGCCCTTTGTAATATCCAGGAGGATATTATGAGAACGAGACCCACCATTAGGAAATCCACATTTCATAGTGTCATTGAAAGTTCCTATCTATGGACGTGTGTATTGGTCCTTAGACTTTAAGATTCTTATTAATGGTTATTACAACTCACGCACTTATATGTATTGATGAAAACTGTGACGACACACTGTTCGCAGCGAGGTAGGATACATTGGGTGTGTCACAAGTAATACTGCATTAATAGATAATGCAAGAAAGGATTTGTCCTTTCTGTTCCATAATAGAAGTATATATCTCAGGACCTTTGATGAAATTGATATAGCCTAAATAAATCCATGGCCATGGTAAGGTATGGGCGAGTTCAATTCTGGGAAGTCAAAGAAAGAATAATTGAGCACATGGTTTTATGAAACTAGTATGCAACCCGCATGATTAGAGATATTGAGACAAAGGGATTATATTACACGGTAATCATTTGTAGGAGGTGACACATCATTACGACGTTAACTTTTTTCTCTATGGGTGCCTTGGAGTGTTGCTAGATGCTAACCTTGGACTTTAGGTAGGATCCGCCTAATGCCATAGAGAAAGAGGCCTAGAGGGTCACACACTAAGTGTGTCCATGTATCTCAGTTAAATATAAATTTAACAAGTTAAATAAATATTATTCCCGACTGTGGTTTAATAATTATTTAAGGATGCCTGATCGCATTTATTTCAACACTAGTTATTTGAGAGAATATATTGTGGGCGAAATAATATATTTATTAGAAAGTAATGCAGTTAAATTTATTTAAGAAATAAATATCCATTACTCAAGGTCCAATAAATGTGGTGGAGAAAAATGGAAAATAAAAGTACACACCATGTATATTAAATATACACGCCGTGTAGTTTTATGGAAAACAAGTACATGCTTTGTATTAATTATGACATGCTGTGTAGTTTTCCAGTCGGGATTTTGAGTATATAATATTGTTTTATTAAATGATATTTATTATAATTAGCATGGGCACATGTCAAGGAATTAATGATTCGACATGGGGGTTTTCAATAACAGTTAATGAAATAAATAAAACACGTAACGTGTTTATTTATTTTCATAACTCTATTAACCTCAAACCTGATTATAAATATCCTCACAACCCCAACACTTTTGAAGAGCCATTTTTTGGTTGTGCACAACGGATTTGGAAATACTCTCAAGCCAAGATAGAATTCCCTTTCCACCAAGAATACCCTCAAGTTACGAGAGCGAGATCCTCCACCGGATCAAGGCGGTCGAAGGCGGACATTGCAAGCGAAGGTTCTTCTGCGCTAGCACCCGGAGATCCCTTCGGCAACGTCCAGTGATACGTGGAGCACGTGTGGATCACCGCTATAGGAATCCTATACTTGGATTCTATGACGCAATGATGGATCACAGGATCGTGACCGGAGACATCGACGAAGAAATAATTCCACCGAGGTAATTCTTGTGAATTAATTAAATTAATTATAACCAACATATGATGATCCTATCTCAATGGTTCCGGGACTCTTCTTTTATTTTCCATTCTTCGTTCCATTCCGAAGATCGGGCATTTTATATCATGATGGATCTTGGATTGAACGTTGTTTAATGCTAAAATTAAAGTTAGGAAATCCCACTAACGCGCTTCCGCTGTGCCCGGAACCTACAAGTGGTATCAGAGAAGTCATATCGTTGATTATAATTATTTAGTTTTTCATTGATGTTTTACGCATTTAATAATTTATTTGTTTCAATTCAAGTTTAATCGTTCTAGAAATATAAATCTCGAGATTTTTTCTTCCTCCATCGTTTCTCATTCACCTCATAGAAACAAATTTTTCTTTTAATTTTTATTAAAATAAAATAGAGGAACTCATCCGGAGGAGATGAACATTTCTATCCGTACAACACCAGAATACATGGCCTGTATTCGGAAGTACATACCATGTAATCTATATTCATGCATTGGACTGATCCTCCAAATCAGGACGTGTATTGGATCCTATCTAAGTCATTAATGACACTGTGTGTTGACCAGGAATAGGTGGCACACGGTTTCTGGATTACACGTTGTGTGGTCCAATGAACATGGAGTGTAGTCCCTTTAGGTTAGGGTTGGACCGTGTACCACTTGCATGGCTTGCCCGGCTAGAAACCGTGTAATGCGAAAACTACACGGCGTGTGTCCCACTGAACACGCTGTGTACTCCGAAAATTTCCGAAGTACATTAACACACCATGTCCCCAGGCGTATACTTCGGATGGACAGTGAACAAAAGTACACGCCATGTAGTCGGAACTACACTTCGTGTACTCGTTAAAATTACGCAATGAACGAGAATTCACCGGGTTGCCTCCATGCTACAAGTTACGTACAAGGATAATTTTAAATGAATTTATTTATTTGAAATTATTATGGATGAGAATATCAGGGAAATTCAAAAAAGGGGTTAAAGATAAAAGGATTGATTAATTAAAGAAAATTAATTAATTCGATCATGATTTATCTTAAATAAGAACGATTAAAGAATTGAATGATAGTTTTATTTATGCATAAATATCGTTGCGTGTATGGATGATCATGAGCTAGACCGAGACCTTTGTATGTGAATGTTTTCTTTTATTTTATTTATTTAAATTAAATTTGTGGCATGCGAGCCATCTCCTCATTAATATGTAGGGCCTGCATGCCCAAGGATTATTTTATGTAAAAACCCCATTTTACCCCTCACCTGAGTGTGAGATAGATGCATATGTAATGCATGGATCTCCCAAGATAGTGGATACGGCTCAAGTCAGGATCCAAGGTGAAACCAATCCAAGGAGATACAAAGGTGGACAGGTGGAAAGCTGTAAACACGAACCCACAGGGTTCAAGGTGTTTCTCCCCTAGGTCTTGGGTTAGTTTGTCAACCGCTAGATAAACTAACCAATAGAACAAACTCATGATCATACCATTTATTTTAATTTTGTCAGTTGCATGGTTTATTTGTTGTGGTTGTGTTGTCACAATCACACAATTAATGAATTAAACAAGCATGCAAGATGGAACTAAAATAAAACCGGGTTATGCGTAAATATTATCTTAGACATGGTTAATCACTTATGTATATCCCAATTAATATTAACAAGAATGTAATCAAAGATAATAAATTAGAATTTTATGTATAAGGATAAAATCCCTCAAAGAAATATTAAGTCGGTATAGCCTTCCATAATCTTGGTTAGAATCGAACCATAGTTCAAAGTGCTTGACCAACCCTAGTTGGGGTGCTTTCAATTATCAGGGAATTCTAATTCAAGGTTTTGGGTTGACTTAACTTGGTTCGCATCAAGGTTTGAATGCCACAACAGGACTTGGTGTGGCCAAAAGGAAAATGTTGAGGAAATCCAAAATAAAAGGATTTCAGAATTAGGGAGTCCACTCAGTGGATCAAGGAGCTGCGAGTTAAATGAAGTTGGCATTTGGAATGCCTACCTAAAAACCATTCAAGTTTCTTGACTAACCCTATTTGGGGTAATGTGAAGGGAAATATGGATCCTTGACACTAGAATATTCAGGCAACAGAATATTCTGAAGTCAATAGTGTGGGCTATTGGATTTTGATAAAATAGTGGGGGACTAATAAGTATTAATTTATTTATTTGTCTCAGTTTTGTAATAAATTACTAAACCTTTAATCATCTTAATTTTTAGAAATGGAAAGAAAATGACTTCAAATATATCATTGTGAACCATACTCGAGAATGAAAACCTTCTCACCGACACCAATTTCCAAGATTGGCAGAGGCATTTGCGCATCATCCATCACCACGAGAGTAAATTGTATGTACTGGAAGAGCATGTCCCAGTTGTGCCTAGATCGGAAATTCTAACCTTAACTCACCAGGTAGATAAGGACATGGGGCATGAAAAACCTGCAGTCCTTATGTTGAATAAGAAAAGGAAGGACAAGGCAAAGGGGCCAAAGACTTATAAACGGTATGAAGCCCCCGAGCACCATCCCTCCAAGAAGGGGAAGATCCATAGGCAGGGCAAGGAACGGGAGGCAATGTGTTTTTTATGTGGAAAGAAAGGCCACTGGAAGAGGAACTGCACCTAGAAGCGTCGGGATGCTAATAGTGCATTCATTATCGAGTGTAATCTTTCTATTTCAATACATTGGGTATTAGATATAGCTTGTGGGGATCAAATCTGTATTCAAATGAAAGAACCAAGTAGATTTAGAAATATTTCCAGAGGAGAGGTGGATCTTTGAGCTGCCAATGGCGCAAGGCTGGCTGCATTGGCTATTGGCGACTACCACCTCTCATTGCTGACTGGGATGATCTTGGTTTTACATAACTTTTATTATGTGCCTAGTGTTACCAAAAACATAATTTCTGTATCTTTTTTGGATATGGATGGATTTATTTTCAAGTATGGAAATAAGGGTTGTCCCTTTTATAAGAACAACGTATGTTATGCTATGGAAAATTTAAATAATGGTTTGTATGTATTAAATTACTAAAACCAAGTGTTGGCAATCGATAATGAAACAAACTCACATGAATCATACATCACTCAGTTGTGGCATCACCGTCTCGGTCATGTAAACGAGAAGCACTTGACAAAGATCTACCAATATGGCTATTTAGACTCTATTGAGCTAAAATAACTTGATATATGTCACGCTTGTTTACAAGGAAAAATGACCAAGTTGTCTTTTTGTGGACATGGTGAAAGGGCCATAGAGCTTCTAGGATTGGTACACACAGATGTCTATGGACCATTTCCAGTAGAATCTAGAGGTGGATATTCTTACTTCATTACTTTTATTGATGATTTTATTAGATATGGCTATTTATACTTAATGAGGTATAAGTCAGAGGTCTTAGAGAAATTTAAGGAATTCAAGAATGATGTAGAGAATCATCTTGGTAAGAAGATAAAGAAGCTTCGATTAGATCGAGGTGGAGAATAACTGAACCAAGAGTTCATCGATCTTCTACGGGAGTCTGGGATTCTATCTTAGCTCACTCCTCCTTATACACCACAGTGGAATGGTGTTAGTGAAAGGAGGAACCACACCTTGTTGGACATGGTGAGGTCGATGATGAGTCATGTAGATCTCCCATCATCCTTTTGAGGATATGCATTACAAACTGCAGCATACACATTAAACCGAGTACCAACTGAGTCGGAAAATGGAATTCCCTCTGAGTTATGGAATGGAATGAAACCCATTTTGTCGCATACACATGTATGGGGACGCGAGGCATTTGTTAAGGCCTTCTCAGGAAACAAACTAGCACCCCGGGGCATGAATTGTATCTTTATAGTATATCCTAAGAAAATGAAAGGATATTACCTATATAAACCTCAAGACAAGAAAGTGACTGTCGCTAGACAAGCCATATTTCTTGAGACGGGGCACATCCTCAAAATGGATAGTGGGAGAAAGATTGAATTTGACGATGTTAATGCTCAAGATACACAAGAGTTGGTATAGGAACAAGTTCCACAGGTCCCCGTGGAAGAGGATCCAGAAACACAAGTACTGTATAGGAGATCAAGAGAGGTAAGGGAACCAGAGAGATTTGGTTTCCTAGTCACCGAAGATGGTGAATCATTATTTTTGGACAATGATGAAACTCTCTCCTACAAGGAAGTATTAGAAAGCTCAGAAGCTGCAAGATGGCTAGAAGCTATGAATTCTGAGATGGATTCCATGTATCAGAAGCAAGTATGGGTTCTAGTCGATGATCCAATTGATGTAAATCATGTTGGATGAAAATGGGTATTCAAGAGAAAACTAGACATGTAAGGTCAAGTTAGTACCTATAAAGAAAGGCCGGTGGCTAAAGTATTCAGACAGCGTCAAGGAATTGACTATGATGAAACCTTCTCACCAGTTTCCATGTTTAAATCCATAAGAATCATACTTGCCATAGCATCTTACCTTGACTATGAGATTTGGAAAATGGATGTCAAAACAACATTCCTTAATGGGATCCTTTAGGAAGATGTCTATATGACACAACCAGAAGGGTTTGTGACACCAGGTGAAGCCAAAAGGATTTGCAAGTTGCACAAATCCATTTATGGATTGAAGCAAGTATCCAGGTCATGGAACATTCGATTTGATGAATCCATAACAGAATTTGGTTTCATTAATAATGAATGTGAGCCATGTGTTTATAAGAGGTTTAATGGGAATGAGATTTTTATCCTAGTAGTATATGTTGACGACATATTACTTATTGGAAACAATGTACCAGTCTTACAATCAGTTAAGGACGAGTTGAACAAGTGTTTCCCCCTGAAGGACTTAAGAGAAGCAGCCTACATTCTAGGGATCAAGATCATTCATGATAGATCCAAGAGGCTGCTTGGACTAAGTCATGGTATATACATTGACCAGATACTAAAGAGATTTAGAATGGAACAATCCAATAGGGCATTAGTTCTAGTGTCACATCACCTGCATCTTTATAAGAAAATGTGTCCTCAGACACAACAAGAGAAAGATAGGATAAGAAATATCCCATACGCATTGGCTATATGATCCATCATGTATGTAATGTTATGTACCAGGCCTGATGTTTCCTATGCACTGAGCATGGTAGGAAGATATCAAGCAGATCAAGGGGAACAGCATTGGACTACTGTTAAGACTATCCTCAAGTATCTGATAAGAACTAAGGATATGTTCCTAGTGTATGGAGGAGATGAGGAGCTTGTCATCAGAGGGTATGATGATGCTGGTTTTCAGACAGATCAGAATGATCTAAAGTCACAATCTGGATATGTTTTCTGTCTCAATGGAGGAGCTGTGGGCTGGAAGAGTTCAAAGCATCCAGTTGTCGCTGATTCTACAGCAGAGTTCGAGTATATAGAGGCTTCTGATGCAGCCAAGGAAGCTGTCTGGGTTCTGAACTTTGTCTAGGAGCTTGATGTGGTGCCTAGCAGTAAATATCTCATTACATTGTATTGTGATAATACTGCATCGGTGGCTCTTTCAAAAGAACCAAGGTCACATCAACGGACAAAGCTCATACTCCGGAAGTATCACCTCTTGAGGGATTTCTATCAGAGGGGTGAAGTTGTAGTGAGAAGAGTGTCCACGGAAGAGAATGTAGCGGAACCCATGACTAAAGGCCTATCTCAGTAGAAGCATGAATATCATGTGAGAGCTAGCGGGTTAAAGGTTGTTAGTAGTTGGCTCTATTCTAAGTGGGAGTCTGTTGGAGTTGGTGGCCTAGAACCAACTACTTTGTACTCTATTCATTAATAAAATCCTTACCACATCTTGTTTGTTCTTCTGCGTGAAAATGCATGTGATAATTTCCTAAGGACAGATATTGCATTAAAGGGTCATAGTGGATCCTTGCTATGATGAGAACCCAAAAGTACCATAACACTATTCTTGAATATATGTTCTATGGTCGGATGATGTTATTTGAGGGACACAAATAATTCAGGTCATTAGGGTTGAGGACTCATAAAACTTTGAGTCCCCTTCTCATGGTGTGCGCCCTTGGTAATATCTAGGAGGATATTATGAGAACGAGACCCGCCAGTAGGAAATCCACATTTCATAGTGTCATTGAAAGTTCCTATCTGCAGACGTGTGTATTGGTCCTTAGAATTTAAGATTATTATTAATGGGTATTACAACTCGCGCACTTAGATGTATTGAAGAAAACTGTGACGACACACTGTTCACAGCGAGGTAGGATACGTTGGGTGTGTCACGAGTAATACTGCATTAATAGATAATGCGATAAAGGATTTTTCCCTTCTGTTCCATAATAGAATTAGATATCTCAGGCCCTTTGATGAAATTTATATAGCATAAATAAATCCATGGCCATGGTATGGTATGGGCGATTCAATTCCGGGAAGTCAAAGAAAGAATAATTGAGCACATGGGTTGATGGAACTAGCATGAAACCCGCATGATTAGAGATATTGAGATAAAGGGATTATATTACACGGTAAGCATTCGTAGGAGGTGAAATGTCATTGCGGGGTTAACTTATTTCTCTATGGGTGCCTTGGCGTGTTGATAGATGCTAACCTTAGACTTTAGGTAGGCTCTGCCTAATGCCACTAAGAAAGAGGCCTAGAGCGTCACACACTAAGTGTGTCCATGAATCTCAGTTGAATATAAATTTAACAAGTTAAATAAATATTATTCCCGACTTTGGTTTAATAATTATTTAAGGATGCCTGATCGCATTTATTTTGATACTAGTTATTCAAGAGAATATGTTATGGGTGAAATAATATATTTATTATTGAGTAATGCAGTTACATTTATTTAAGAAATAAATAGCCATTACTCAAGGTCTAGTAAATTTGGTGGAGTAAAATGGAAAATAAAATTACACGTCGTGTATATTAAATATACACATCGTGTAGTTTTATGGAAAACAAGTACACACCGTGTATTAATTATTACACACCGTGTAGTTTTCCAGTCAGGATTTTGAGGATAAAATATTGTTTTATTAAATGATATTTATTATAATCAGTGTGGGCGCTTGTCAAGGAATTAATGATTCTACATGGGGGTTTTCAATAAGAGTTAATGAAATAAATAAAATGCGTAACACGTTTATTTATTGTCATAACTCTATTAACCTCAAACCCGATTATAAATATCATCACAACCCCAACACTTTTGAAGATCCATATTTTGGTTGTGCACAATGGATTTGGAAATACACTCAAGCCAAGAGAGAATTCCCTTTCCACCAAGAACGCCCTCAAGTTACGAGAGTGAGATCCCCCACCGGATCAAGGTGGTCGAAGGCGGACATCACAAGCGAAGGTTCTTCCGTGCTAGCACCTGGAGATCCCTTCGGCAACGACCAGAGATACGTGGAGCACGTGTGGATCACCGCTAGAGGAATCTTATACTTGGATTCTACGACGCAACGATGGATCATAGGATTGTGACCGGAGACATCGACGAAGAAATAATTCCACCGAGGTAATTCTTGTGAATTAATTAAATTAATTATAACCAACATATGATGATCCTATCTCAATGGTTCCAGGACTCTTCTTTTCTTTTTCGTTCTTCGTTCCATTCTGAAGATATGGTGTTTTATATCATGACGGATCTCGGATTGAACATTGTTTAACGCTAAAATTAAAGTTGGGAAATCCCACCAACGCGCTTCCGCTGCGCCCAGAACCTATAGTAAGTACTGCTTGTTATACTATAAATCGAGTTTTAATTATACCTTTTCTTATTAAAACTCTTTATGAGTTATGGAATGGTAGAAAACCTAGACTTTACAACATCAAGGTTTTTGGTTGCAAGGTATTCATCCTGAATACTAATGATAATCTACATAAATTCGCACCAAAATCAGATGAAGGAATTTTCCTAGGTTAATCCACAACATCTAAGGCTTATAGAGTTTTCAATAAGAACACTTGTACTGTTGAAGAAATAGTACATGTCAAATTTGATGAAACTGATCCTTTTTTTTTAAACAACCCCAACCAACATCTTTGGATGTGTTTTCAAAAACTGATTATTAACCTTTGTTATAAGATCCTTCTGATAAGAAAAATTTCAAAGAAGATACTTCTGAAACATTTACCCTAGAATATTTCCTACCAAATGTTGATGAACAGGTTTTACAAAACCCAAATAAGTTTTTTCTAAAGAATCATCCCAGTGATAGTATCATTCTAGATGTGAATCAACCTGTAAGGACTATAATTTTCTTATGAAATGAATTAGAACATCTAGAATTCCTTTCCCAATTAATACCAAAAAGCACTGATGAAGATTTAGGTGATGATGATTGGATTAAATCTGTGTGAGATGAACTAAATGAATTTGAAAGGAATAAAGTCTAAACCTTGGTTTAAAGACGTAAGGAAACTTCTGTTATTGGAGAAAAATGGGTTTTTAGAAATAAGTTTGATGAAAATAGAATCATTGTTAGAAATAAATCTTGATTGGTTTTTTAATGGCTATAATCAATGAGATGGAATAGAATATGAATAATCCTATGCTCGAGTAGCTAGACTTGAATCTATTCATATACTACTTTCCTTTGCAGAATTATTCAATTTCAAACTTTTCCAAATGGATGTGAAATGTTCTTTCCTTAATGGTTATGTTCAAGAGGAATTATTTATTGAACAACCTCCTGGTTTTGAAGATACAAAACATCCTGATCACGTTTTTGGACTTAAAAAATCTTTATATGTCCTTAAACAAGCACCCAGAGATTGGTACGATAGACTTAATGGATTTTCACTTCAAAATAATTATGTTAAGGGAAATTAAGATCCAACCCTTTTTATAAATAAATATAAGAAAAATGTTTTGATTGTTTAAATTTATGTTGATGAAAATATATCTGGTTCAACTCAGTAGTCTTCAACTGATTACTTTGTCGATCTAATGAAATCTGAGTTTGAAATGAGTATGATGGATGAGTTAACATTTTTCCTTGGTTTTCAAATTTCTCAAAAACCAAAAAGAATCTATATATCGCAACATATGTATATTAAATATCTTCCTAAAAAGTATGGATATGACAACACAAAGAGTATAAGTACTCCCATTGGAACCTCAAACACACTTGATCTTGATGAAGCTGGGAAACCAGTAGATCAAACATCTTTTAGAGGTATGATAGGAATTTTACTATACTTTACAGCTAGTGGTCCAAAAATAATGTTTTCAGTATGCTTATGTGCAAGATATCAATCCAATCTTAAGGAATCTCATTTAAAGGCATTGAAAATAATTTTTTGCTACTTAAAGGGAACCATGGATTTAGGACTCTTTTATACTTCTGGAAATGATTTTGTTTTTAAAAGTTTTTTGGATACTGACTTTGGTGGCTATAGAATGGATAGAAAGAGTACATCTAGAACTTTTCATTTCTTAGGAGATTCACTATTTTATTGGTAATGCAAGAAGAAACACTCAGTAGCACTTTCCACTACTAAAGTTGAATATGTCGCAGCTAGAAGTTGTTGTGCTCAGGTGTTGTAGATGCAACACACACTCACTGACTATGGTATGAGTTTTACCAAACCAAAAATTTTGTGTGATAATACAAGTACAATTTCCCTTTGTAAAAACCCTTCACATCACTCTCGTTCAAAGCACATAGACTTTAGGCATCACTTTATTAGGGATCACGCACAAAAAGGAGATATCATTCATCAATTTATAATAACGCAAGATCAACTTGCTGATATTTTCACAAAATATTTACCCTCCAATATATTTGAATACATTAAATATAAGTTAGGAATTATATTCGTAAGTTAATCCTCCTTGTTAACTTTTTTTTTGAACCAATCTCCATAGAATAATAAACTCCTTTTCATAGGGGGAGTACATTTTCATGTTAATTCAAAAAGTTTTTCATGATTTTTCGTAATGAAGTTTTTCATATTTTTCATAATAAATTTTTTCATGTTTTTCGTAATGAAGTTTTTCATGTTTTTCATAATGAAGTTTTTCATGTTTTTTGTAAAAAAGTTTTTCATATTTTTTGTAATGAAGTTTTTCATGTTTTTCATAATTAAGTTTTTCATATTTTTCATAATGAAGTTTTTTATGTTTTTTATAATTATGTTTTTCATATTTTTCATCATGAAGTTTTTCATGTTTTTCATAATGAAGATTTTCATATTTTTTATAATGAAGTTTTTCATGTTTTACATAATGAGGTTTTTCATTTTTTTCATAATGAAGTTTTTCATCTTTTTTGTCATGAATTTTTTCATATTTTTCGTAATGAATTTTTTCGTGTTTTTCATAATGAAGTTTTTCATGTTTTTTGTAATGAAGTTTTTCATATTTTTTGTAATGAGGTTTTTCATATTTTTTGTAATGAAGTTTTTCATATTTTTCGTAATGACGTTTTTCATATTTTTCGTAATAAAGTTTTTCATATTTTTTGTAATGAAGTTTTTCATGTTTTTCATAATGAAACTTTCAAAAAAAATTGTAATGACGATTTTCATATTGACGATTTTCTTAATGAAACTTTTCATAATGAATATTTTCATAATTAATATTTTCTTACTCATTTTTTTCTCTTTCTTTCGTATTATAGTTTTCTTCTTTCATAGTCAAGTTTTTTTCGAAATCTAAATTCCTTCAAGAAGAATTTTCCTCAATACAAATAATTCTCCTAAAAATCTGAAAGGTATGATTCTTTCTTGAGTTTTTGTAATCACCTTTTACTTGTTGGTAGTTTCTTTTGTTCCTAAAATTTTCTCATATTCTATATTTCTTAAATCTGAATGTCTTCCTTTAAAAAAACTCAATAGATCGGATCCTACCAAATTTTTCTTGCGACTATCATTTCATCTGTCAGATCTGATCAGAAGAATTCTCAACCATTGGATTGATATGGGAAGGTGAATCATCACATCAACGCCTATATAAAGGACCCCCGAAGGGTTGTCCCACGTCGGTTTTCAATATTTTACATGTCTAACCTCTGCCCCTCTTTTAAAATCCCATTCCATATTTTCAAAGGTTTCTCAATTCTGAATGTCTGGTGAAGTTCATTCTCAAGATATGTCTTCTATCAAGCCGATTGCAGACTGGAAATTATACAGAGGAAGGTTGGTGCATCCAAATTTCTTTAATAAGTATGATTCCATTGTCTCCAAAAACATCAAGCTGAATGGATGGGAAAGTGTTTTCATATCAAAGCCTGGAGCTCAAGACCTGGTGTATCCAGATCTACTCATTGAGTTTTATGAGTCAATTTTTTTCTTTAAAGAAGAAGGGAGAGATAAGTTTTCATTCAAGAGTTATGGAAAAAATTATGCCCTTTCATACACCAAGGCTTATAGCTTGGTAGGGATGTCTTAAGAAGGGGAAGTCGAGTTCATTTCCCACAAGCTGCTAGATGTTCAAGGAATTTTTGTAAAGGTGAAGTCTATGGAGTTTCTTGGACTTACAGATGTGAAGACCATAAAGATTGCTCATTTTTCTACAAATAATAGGATCCTTGAGTTATGGGTTCTGGGTTTTATCATACCGAGAAAGGGTGACAAGGACACGATAAAGAAAAGTGATATATATATCTTGGATTTTTTGGTAAATATAAGGAAGATCAATATGATGGAGCATATTCTCATTAGGATAGATAATATCAAGAATGAGAATTCGAGAGCACAGATAATCATGTATCCTTCCCTACTCTCCAAGTTGTTTTTTCTATGTGTTGAGTCCTTCAAGATTATTTATATTTCCAAGATGAGGAATTTCAAAGTTATGTTAGTAAGTGATGATACTTTGAAGAGAATGAATATTGGTTTTCTTAAGGAGTCAGGAGAGTTTTATGATCTACCATTGGAAGAAGAAGAAGCTGTTCCAAAGAATGCAGAAGAGGTTGAACAATTGAAGAAGGCTGAAAAAAGAGAAAACTGAAGGAATTGGAAGAGACAGAGAAAACCCCAAAGGCCAAAGAAACTCAATACGCACCTCCAAAGCCCAAGAATCAGAAATCCTATCTGGATGAGGTAGCATCCAAATGGAGAGAATACAAAAATAATCGGAAGGAAGGAGAGCCACAGTTTCGCTTGGATCCTACAGAGGCCAAAGCTTTGAAAGAGAAGGCAGCTGATGAGCTTGAGAAGTGTGCTATGGAAAAGAAGCAAAAGAAGAAAATTTATGAGGCTGAAATTTGTCAATCCCTTCTGAGGGATACTGAAATAGCATCTGAGAATATCCCTATACCGAAATCTTTCTCAGTAGAACCTTTACCTGAGACTCTGGGGAATAAGTACATGACTCTGGAAAAATCTCAAGAGAAGGATGTTGAAAAAGAACCTACCAGGAAGTACAATAAGAATCTGAAATAAGTGGGGATACATATTATTTAATTAAGAAAGTGGAGGACTTTCATGAAAAGGAAACCCCATCTGAGAAGTTATCAATCCTAACTTCTGAAGTAGTGTCTTCAAAGCCCCCAACTCCTAGGAAGGATGAGGAAGGTGAATATGAGAAGAGTGAAGAATAAGATAATAAATTTTCTAAGGAAGAAATCTATAATCATCACTTTATTCACCTAAAGGATGTCGAGGCTGGAGACGAGAAGCAGAATATAGATGAAGATAGAGTTGTTCAGCTATCTGACAGCGAACATGAGTCTCCGGATGAGGAAGCTGTTCCAAGAACCAATAAGGGGAAACAGGTGATTGTGGATACACCTACCAAGTTTGTTTTAAATAGAAAGTAATCTGGTAGATCTTAGAAGAGGAAGCTTGTTGAGATATAGAAAGAGACTCCACCAAGAAAACTCTCAGATTCGAAATCATCATCCCAAGGATATTATTTTGTCATTGAATCACTGAAGAATCTTGTTGACACCATTCCGATTTTTCCAACCATTGACTCCAGATTCCAGATGCTCCAACATATCTTGAATCAAAAATCAGATTCTGTATTCATGGTGATGGATAGGTGTGTAAATTTTGTGGATGATTACAAGAACGTCCTTATCAACTACGATGCCCACGGTAAATCTTGTAAGAAAGTGGTCATCCGATCAAAGAAATTAGTTCAAGACATGAGAGAGCTTGATGAGTTTCAACATGAAGTTAAGGAAGCTTTTGATAATGAAGATAGAAAAATCAAGGATCTCACGACTAGCTTTGAGGAAACGCTAACCTTTGAGTAGAATACTCGGATTCAAGAGGTTAAGGATCTGAATGGGAATTTGTACTCTATTTCTCAAAGCCGGAAGAGAGAAAGGGATATCTGTATTGAGATTGAAGAGAAGATAGTGAAGCAAGATGACTTGTTAAAGGCTCAGGCAGAGGCTCTGAAGGCTCAGGGTGATAGGATCAAAGCCATATAGAAACAAGTAGAAGAAGATCACATGGAGCTAAAGAGGCTGAAAACCATTGTGATGAAATTAATACCCAAGGAAAAGGAAGGAATATAAATCTGATCTTTTGTTGTATTTTATTTCCTTGTACAATTTCTTCCAATCTTAATGAAATTTTGGTTGCTTATTTCTGTTTTCATGCTTTGTACTAATATTTCAGGTACTATAATTCCTTTTCCATTCCCTCAAATTCTTTTTTAAAATCACAAAGGGGGAGAAATGAAAAAGAATGCTAAGTAAAGAAGATATATCCCTAAGAAAGGGATAGTTTATCTAATGGGGGGTTTATCTAAGGGGTAAGTTTTCATTACAGAGAGTTCTATACTCAAGATAATGAAAAAATCCATTCCGGAAATATAGAATGTGATCCTTAGTGTTCCAAAGCCTAAGGGAGAGTTTTTCATATTCATATTTGCCAATGTAAAAAGGGAGCTAAGTTTTATTTTCAAAAGTCTAGAACAATATTTTCTAAGTCCTTTTATTCTTCTTTGTAAGGATGTTTGTGCTTTCCAAAAAAGGTGGATATTGTTCAGTCAATAAGGTTTCCCTTATGACTTTTCCATTCCTTCATACTTGAGGGAGATTTTTGAGCCAATAAGGTTTCCTTGTGACTTTACAATTCCTTCTTGTTTTGAAAATCACAAACACATTATCTCAAAAAAAATATCTTTTTACATTATGTTTTACTTCTATAAGGAAAAATTTCCTTCCCCAAGGAAATTGATCCTTACCATATTTTCATTGTTCATATCATAATTTTTTTCTAAGTGTAAAATTCGGTTTGTAACAAAAACATAGGAATCATATAAATTACCTTGATATTAAGCATTCTGTTTTAGGATTTGAATTCTGAATACAAATTCCGGTTACAAACTTTTCTGAGTTCTGAATCCGAATTCTGAGTATGAATTCTGGTTACAAACTCTTCTGAGTTCTGACTCTGAATTCTAAATACGAATTATGGTTATGAACTCTTTCGAGTTTTGACTTCGAGTTCTCTAAATACATACTCTGAACTCTTATGAGTTCTGACTATGAATTCTCATGAACTCTGACTTCAAACTTTGTAAGTTCAGGTTTTGAATTCCTGTGAATCCAGATTCTGAATTTTCTTGAAATTCAGACTCTGGAATTTTGTAGAGTTCAGATTCTGAATTCCTACAAAATAGAATCTGGATATCCTTGTATTATAGACTCTGAATTCATTTTTGGTTAGACTCCAAACTTTCATTTCCTTACATTCCGAATATTGGATTTCAGTTATGTAACCATATTTTTTCTAACACCTATTTTTTTATAAAATGATGTAGTGTATTCAGTTACTAACTAATCGTTGTTTGAGTGACACATGTATAGGTCCCTTTGAAATTTAAGGAAAAATATGACCATTGGAAGAGGGATCCGATCATTGAAGTTGTGCCTATAAATAGGAGCTCATTTGAAAGAGCTCACAATAAGTTGATCAATCTAGAGATTACATGCTTCTAAAGTGATTTCTAGAGAGAGAGTCTTTTATTACTTTGTGCGTACTGAACTTCTTTTTTAGATTAGCTTTAGGTGACTCCGATTTTTGCTGTGTACAATCGAGGGATTTCGGGGATAGTAAGATAGAGGTTCCAACTACCTTGAAGTTTAGGGCTTGTAGGGATAGCAAGATAGACTCCGATCTTTGTATGGAGGGTTTACCCTGGGGTGGGTAAGACAGACTTTCTTGAAAATATAAATCAAGGGAACTTTATCCAAGGTTGCTGGATACCCTTCTCTTTGGGTTAAAAGATTTACTACTTGTTACTTGTTTTGTTACAAGTTTTCAACTGCATTTTATTTGTTGAGGTAAGTATAAATATCTTATACTTCCTTATACTTTTACTCTGATTTAGTGAGATTCTATACGCTTTAAGGTAGAATCTTTATAATTGTAAACTTTCATTAAGTTTCACTTTTTGGAACCATATTTCTGGAATCACTTTCTCGGAATCATATTTCCTGAATCTAGCAAGTGTTTAGAACTTAGATGTTTTTTGAATTACCTTGTTTAACCTTGTTAAACAAAACCTTCTTTAAAAGTTCCAAAGGATTTTTTTTTTAAGAATACAATTCACCCCCCCCCCCCTTGTATTTTAAGAATCATTAGATACTTTATTCAGTATCTCTATTATTTCGATCCTACATTTGGTATTATATAGTATATCATACTCACATACCATCTCAACAATTGGTATCAGAGCATTGGTTCAATCTGAATTAATATCACGGTTATATTTAGAAGAAAATTTGTTCTTATTCTTTTCAGGAATCATTTTTTTGGACTCATAAAATTTGGATTCATTTTTTCTAAGAGATACTCTTATTCTATATATTTCCTTTCTTAGGAATATTTTCCTTGTTTACAAATTTTTTTCCCTATTAACAAGTTTGTGTGGAAATATTTTCCTTTAAGATGGCAGGAATCAATGTTGGTTCCATAGACAATCTCAATCAAATTAGACCACCTATATTTGATGGGAATTATTATGAGTATTGGAGAGATTGTATGAAAAATTTCATTATCAATACTGGAGTTGATAATTTTGTTTTGCTTACTGGAGAATATAAAATCCCTGACAAGGAAGTTTGTACCTTGACCAATCAAGAAAAGCATGAATATCAACTGAATTATAAGGTACTCAATACTTTTATTTACTACATGACTAGAAATATATATATATCCAAATTTGATCTTGTGAAGCATTGAATTTTATTTGGGATAAACTAGAAGTTACACACTTTGGAACTTCCAAAGTTATTGAAACAAGAAGAGCCATGCTCAGAGCTGAATATCATGGTTTCTGCTTTCCTTATTGAGAACCCATATGTATGGTGCAACAAAGATTCATGAATATTGTGAATAGTTTACAATAAATGGTTGAGAAAGGATTAGATGATGAAGCTCTTTTTGATAAGATCATAGACATCATGCCGAATGAGTGGAAATCTAAGAGGACTGTTATTGATGAAAACAGAAAAGTTACTCAGATTTCTCTTGATGAACTATTTGGAACTCTTCTTCAACATGAGACTAGAATGAAGAGAGATGATTATAACGTAAAGAAGAATAATGGTAATGGTAGTGTAGCTTTTACTACAACTTCAAATCATATGAAAGCTAAGACTCCTGAGAGAGTTACTAGATCTAAGTCTAAGAAGGTTGTTATCCAATATGAATCTAGTGGAAGTGAATCTTCATAGAATGAGTTAGAAAATCTTGCTTGAAGATTGAACAAGATATCTAGAGAGAGGAACATTCAATCCATATATAAGAAGAAAGAAAGGAAAGATAAGAAATATTCAGAAGTTACATGTTATGAATGCAAGAGAGCTGGACATATAAGACCTGATTGTCCAATGCATAAGAGAAAAGAATGAAAGGAAAACCATTTTGAGAGAAACAGAAAGAAGTACTACATTGATAAATCTAAGAAAGTCTTGAAAGCTAATGACAACTGGAGTGCTAGTGGTGGTGACTCTTCAGATGAATCTTTAAATTACGATTCTTCTAGACAGAATAATCTTGGTCTAATATCCAAACTACCTATTGGAAATCATTTTTTAATGGCTAAGGTACACCATGCTGAATCAATGACCAATGTTTCTTTAAATGAAAATTATAGTAATGATAAATACTATAACTCTTCTAATGAAGAATCTTCTTTTGAGGAAGATAATACTTTACCTACCTATGAACAAGTTTCTAGGTTTTCTAAGATCCTTGAGATTGAGAATTCAAAACTCATAAAAAATATTGATAAGAAAATTTCAAGGAATACTATTATTACTAAGGAAATATCAGATCTTTCTAAATATCATGATAAGAAAAATGTTGATTTTGAATGTATTTCAAAAAATCTTGGGGAAGTAAATTTTGAGAAGAATAAAATTTCTAAAGATCTAGAATACGTAATTTCTAAGAAAAATGTTTTCGAGCTTAACTCGAGTTCAAAATCGAATGTTTTAGAAGACAAGAACCTGGTTGTAAAACTAAAACCCAAAATATTTTCTTTGAGGAAGTATTTGTCAAACTTTAACTTAGGTAAGGAAAATTTTGATAAAATGTATTCTCAAATCCGACCTCTGAGAAATAGTTTTGGTTTTGGTTATACTAGTTCTAAACCGATTTTTAGTAACAATTATTTTGTTCTTCAAAGTGCTCTGTTTGGTACTAAGTGTCAATGTGGTGGACACTGGGAAAAAAAATTTTCCTTAAACAAAACCCAGTCTTTAGGATTTCATAAATCCTATTTTTCTAAAAATATGTGGGTGCCTAAAATTTTTCTTTCTGAGATTTCCTGATCCAAGCAAGTTTGGATTCCGAAAACCTAAATTTTTCTTATTTTCAAGAAAATAGAGAGAGTAACAATAGCAATACATGGTACATGGATAATGGATGTTTCCGGCATATGACTGGTAACAAAAACTACTTTGAAAATATTATCAAGATGAAAGGAGGGAAGGAAAATTTTGGAGATAATTCTCAGTGAGAAATTATTGGTATAGGTAACATCATTCTTCTTGGAAAAACTTTTATTTCAAATGTTTTATTTATTAAGGGTCTTAAGAACAACCTCATTAGCATAATCCAATTATGCGATGAAGGTTACCTTGTGAATTTTAGGAATGACAAGTGCTTAGTACACAATTCCAAGGAAGATTTTATTCTTTCTACCCATAGGAAAGAGAATTTTTACACACTAAACTTAGAAGACCATAGGAGCCAAGATCTACCTTGCCTTAGTGCAATGGAAAATCATTCTTGGTTGTGGCATATAAGGTTAAGACACAATAACCTTAGGAACTTATGAAAACTTTCTAAGAAAAGATTATTTAAGGATCTACTGGAGCTTAGATTTTATTCTTCAAAATTTTTTGACCCTTGTCAATATGGAAAGAAACATAAATCGAGTTTTAAATCAGTCGGTGAAGTCACAACTACTGATGCATTACAGTTAGTGCATATGAATCTTTTTGGACCTACACAAACTGGAAGCATTGGGGGAAAGTATTATGTATTTGTTTTAGTTGATGATTACACTAGATTTACGTGTGTCTATTTTCTATCAATGAATTCTGAAGCTTTTTCTTATTTCAAAAGTTTTAGTGCCCAAGTTAAAAATGAGAAAAGCCTTCCATTGAAAACTATTCATAGTGATCATGGTGGAGAATTTCAAAATTCAAATTTTGAAACTTTTTGTAGTAGAAAAGGCATTACTCATAACTTCTCAGCACCCAGAACACCTCCACAAAATGGTGTTGTTGAAAGAAGAAATAGAATTCTTCAAGAGATAACTAGAACCATGTTGAGAGAGTATTCTGTAGCGAATAATTTTTGGGCTAAAGCTATAAGTACTTCTTGTTATACTATAAATCGAGTTTTAATTATACATTTTCTTAATAAAACTCCTTATGAGTTATGGAATGGTAGAAAACCTAAACTTTCCTACTTAAAGGTTTTTGGTTGCAAGGTATTCATCCTGAATACTAAAGATAATCTACATAAATTCGCACCAAAATCAGATGAAGGAATTTTCCTAGGCTACTCCACAACTTCTAAGGCTTATAGAGTTTTCAATAAAAACACTTGTACTGTTGAAAAAATAGTACATGTGAAATTTGATGAAACTAATCCTTTTGTTTTTAAATAACCCCAACCTATATCTTTGGATGTGTTTTCAAAAACTGATTATCGACCTTTGTTAGAAGATCCTTTTGATAAAGAAAATGTCCAAGAAGATACTTCCTAAACATTTACCCCATAATATTTCCTACCCTATGTTGATGAACAGGTTTTACAAAACCCAAATCAGTTATTTCTAAAGAATCATCCCAGTGATAGTATCATTGGAAATGTGAATCAACCTGTAAGGACTATAAGTTCCTTATGAAATGAATTAGAACATCTATCATTCCTTTCCCAATTAGAACCAAAAAAGCATTGATGAAGCTTTATGTGATGATGATTGGATTAATTCTATGCAAGATGAACTAAATGAATTCGAAAGGAATAAAGTCTAGACCTTGGTTGAAATACCTAAGGAAACTTATGTTATTGGAGTAAAATGGGTTTTTAGAAGTAAGTATGATGAAAATGGAACTATTGTTAGAAATAAATCTAGATTGGTTGCTAAAGGATATAATCAAAAAGAATGAATAGACTATGAAGAAACCTATGCTCTAGTATCTAGACTTGAATATATTCGTACCGTACTTTCCTTTGCAGCATTCTTAAATTTCAAACTTTTCCAAATGGATGTGAAATGTTCTTTCCTTAATGGTTATGTTCAAGAGTAAGTCTTTGTTGAATAACCTCCTAGTTTTGAAGATAAAAAACATCCTGATCACGTTTTTAGACTTACCAAATAATTATATGGCCTTAAACAAGCACTGAGAGATTGGTACGATAGACTTAAAGGATTTTTACATCAAAATAATTATGTTAAGGTAAATGAAAATCCAACCCTTTTTATAAATAAAGATAAGAAAAATGTTTTGATTTTTCAAATTTCTGTGATGACAATATATTTTCTTCAAATCAGCAATCTTTAACTGATTTCTTTAGGGGTCTAATGAAATCTGAGTTTGAAATGAGTATGATGGGTGAGTTAACATTTTTCCTTGGTTTTCAAATTTCTCAAAAACCAAAAGGAATATATATATATCCCAACATAAGAATATTAAATATCCTCTTAAAAAGTATGGATATGAGAACACAAAGAGTATAAGTACTCCCATTGGCACCTCAAGCACACTTGATCTTGATGAAGCTGGGAAACCAGTAGATCAAACATCTTTTAAAGGTATGATAAGAAGTTTACTATACTTGAAATCTAGTCATCCATACTTAATGTTTTCAGTATTCTTATGTGCAAGATATCAATCCAATCCTAAGGAATCTCATTTAAAGTTAGTGAATAGAATTTTTCACAAATTAAATTGAATCATGGATTTAGGACTCTTTTATACTTCTGGAAATGATTGTGTTTTAAAAAAAAATTGGATGCTGACTTTGTTGGATGTAGAATGGATAGAAAGAGTACATCCGGAACTTGTCATTTCTTCGGAGATTTCACTAGTTTCTTGGTCATGCAAGAAGCAACACTCAGTATCACTTTCCACTGTGGAAGCTAAATATGTAGCATCTGGAAGTTGTTGTGCTCAGGTGTTGTGGATGCAACACACACTCATTGACTATGGTAGGAGTTTTACCAAAACACAAATTTTGAGTGATAATAAATGTTCTATTGCCCTTAGTAAAAACCATGTACATCACTCTCATGAAAATCACATAGACATTACGCATCACTTTCTTAGGGATCACACACAAAAAGGAGATATCATTCTTTAATTTATCATAACGCAAGATCAACTTGCTGATATTTTCAAAAAATATTTACCGTCCAATAGATTGGAATACATTAAACAGAAGTTAGGAATGATAACCGTAAGTTAATCCTCCTTTTTAACTTTATTTTGAACCAGTCTCCTTACAGTAATAAACTCCTTTTTATAGGGGGAGTACATTTTTTGTTAATTCAAAAAAAAATTCATGATTTTTCGTAATGAAGTTTTTCATATTTTTCATAATAAAGTTTTTCATGTTTTTCGTAATGAAGTTTTTCATATTTTTTGTAATGAAGTTTTTCATGTTTTTCGTAATGAAGTTTTTCATATTTTTCGTAATAAAGATTTTCATATTTTTTGTAATGAAGTTTTTCATTTTTTTCATAATGAAGTTTTTTATAATTTTTGTAATGAAGTTTTTCATGTTTTTCTTAATGAAGTTTTTCATATTTTTCATAATGAAGTTTTTTATATTTTTCGTAATGAAGTTTTTCATGTTTTATGTAATGAAGTTTTTCATATTTTTTATAATGATGTTTTTCATGTTTTTCGGAATGAAGATTTTAATATTTTTCGTAATGAAGTTTTTAATATTTTTTAAAATGATGTTTTTGATATTTTTCGTAATGAAGTTTTTCATGTTTTTCATAATGAATATTTCAAAAAAAATTCATTATGGTGATTTTCCTAATGATAATTTTTGTAATGACAGTTTTCGTAATGAAAATTTTTGTAATGAAGATTTTCATAATGAAGATTTCCGTACTCATTTTTTTCTCTTTCTTTCTTATTATAGTTTTTTTTTTCATAGTCAAGTTATTCTTTCTGAATCTAAAGTCCTTCATGAAGAATTTTCCTCAATACGAATAATTATCCTGACAATCCAAAAGGTATGATTCTCTCTTGAGTTTTCGTAATCTCCTTTTACTTTCTAGTAGTTTCTTTTGGTCTTAAACGTTTCTCAGATTATAGTTTTCTTAAATATGAATGTCTTCCTTTAAAAAACTCAAAAGATCAGATCCTACCAAATTTTCCTTGTGGCTATCATTTCAACCGTCAGATCTGATTAGAAGAATTCTCATCCATTAGATTGAGATGGGAAGATGAAATGTCGCATCAATGCCTATATAAAGGACCCTCGAAGGGTTGTCCCACATCGGTTTTCAAGCTTTTACGTGTCGAAGCTCTACCCCTATTTTAAAAGCCTGTTATGGATTTTAAATGGTTTCTCAATTATGAATTTCTAGTGAAGTTCCTTCTCAAGATATGTCTTCTGTCAAGCCGATTGCAGACTAGAAAGTATATAGAGAGAGGTTGGTGCATCCAAATTTCTTTAATAAGTATGATTCCATTGTCTCCAAAAACATCAAGCTGAATGGATGGGAAAGTGTTTGCATATAAAATCTTGGAGATCAAGACCTGGTGTATCCGGCTCTACTCATTGAGTTTTATGAGTTCAGTTTGTTTCTTTAAAGAAGAAGTGAGAGATAAGTTTTCATTCAAGAGTTAGGGAATAAATTATGCCCTTTCATACACCAAGGCTGCTATCTTGGTGGGGATGTCTTAAGAAGGGGAAGTCGAGTTCTATTCCCACAAACTGCCAGATGTTCAATAAATTTTTTTAAAGGTGAAGTCTATGGAGTTTCTTTGACTTACAGATGTCAAGACCGTAAATATTGCTCATTTTTTTACAAATAATAGGATCCTTGAGTTATGGGTTCTGGGTTTTATCGTACCGAGAAAGGGTGACCAGGACACGCTGAAGAAAAGTGATATGTATATCTTGGATTTTTTGGAAAATCTAAGGAAGATCAATCTGATGAAGCATATTCTCATTATGATAGATAATATCAAGAATGTGAATTTTAGAGCACAGATAATCATTTATCCTACCCTACTCTCCAAGATGATTGTTCAATGTCTTGAGTCCTTAAAGATTCCTTGTAGTTCCAAGCCGAGGAATTGAAAAGTTATGTTAGTAAGTGATGATACTTTGAAGAGAATGAATATTGATTTTTCTAAGGAGTTAGGAGAGTTTTATGATCTACCAGTGGAAGATGCAGAAGCTATTCCGAAGAATGCAGAAGAGGCTGAACTGTGGAAGAAGGCTGGAAAAAAGAGGAAGCTGAAGGAAGTTGAATAAATAGAGAAAACCCATAAGGCCAATGAAACTCAATCTGCACCTCCAAATCCCAAGAATCCGAAAGCCTATCCAGATGAGGTAGTATCAAAATAGAGAGAATACAAAAATAATCTGAAGGAAGGAGAGCCACAGTTTGTCTTGGATCCTGCAGAGGCCAAAGCTTTGAAAGAGAAGGAAACTGATGAGCTTGAGAAGCAAGCTAAGGAAAAGAAGAAAAAGAATAAAATGTCTCAGGCTGAAGTTTTTCAATCTCTTATGAGGGATAATGAAATAGCATCTTAGAATATCCCTATACCGAAAACTTTCTCAGTATAACCTTTACCTGAGACTCCGGGGAAGAGGTACATGACTCCGGAAAAAGCCCAAGAGAAGGATGCTGAAAAATAACCTGTCAAAGAAGTATAAGAAGAAGCTGAAAGAAGTGGGGATACATATGATTTTATTAAGCAAGTGGAGTACTTTCATTAAAAGGAAACCCCATCCAAGATGTTATCAATACAAACTTTTGAAGAAGAGTCTTCAAATCTCCCAAATCTTATGAAGGATGAGGAAGGTGAAGATGAGAATAGTGAAGAAGAAGTTAATAAATTATCTAAGGAATAAAGCTATAATCATCACTTTATTCACCCATAGGATGTCAAGGCTGGATCCGAGAAGCAGAAGATAGATGAAGATAAAGTTGTTCAGTTGTCTGATAGCGAACATGATTCTCCGAATGAGGAAGTTGTTCCGATAACTGATAAGGGGAAAGAGGTGATTGTGGATACACCTACAAAGTTTGTTTTAAAGAGAAATGAAGCTGGTGGATCATTGAAGAGGAAGCTTGTTGAGCTAGATAAAGAGACTCCACCAATCAAACTCTTAGATTCATAATCATCATCCCTAGGACATGATGTTTTCATTTAATCACTGAAGAATCTTGTTGACACCATTCTAATCTTTCCAACCATGGACTCCAGATGCAGATGCTCCAACATAGCTTGAATAAAAAATCGGATTCTGTATCCATGGTGATGGATAGGTGTGTAAAGATTGAGGCTGATTACAAGAACTTCCTTATCAACTATGATGCCCATAGTAAATCTTGTAAGAAAGTGGTCAGCCGATCAAAGAAAATAGTTGAAGACTTGAGAGAGATTGATGAGTTTCAACATGAAGTTAAGGAAGCTTTTGATAATGAAGATATCAAAATCAAGGATCTCATGACTAGATTTGAGGAAAAGCTAACCTTTGAGCAGAATACTCAGATTAAGGAGGTCAAGTATCTAAATGGGAAGTTATACTCTATTTCTCAAAGTAGGAAGAGAGAAAGGGATCTCTGGATCGAGATTGAAGAGAATCTAGTGAAGCAAGATGACTTGTTGAAGGCCCAGGCAGAGGCTATGAAGGCTCAGGATGATAGGATCAAAGCCTTAGAGAAACAAGCAGACCAAGATCACAAGGAGCTAAATAAGCTGAAAACCATTGTGAAGAAATTGATACCCATGGAAAAGGAAGGAAAATAAATCTGATATTTTGTTGTATTTTCTTTCCTTGTTCAATTTCTTCCAATCTTAATGAAATTTTGTTTTCTCATTTCTGTTTGCATGATTTTTACTAATATTTTAGGTACTATAATTCTTTTTCCATTCCCTCAATTTTTTTTGAAAATTACAAAGGGGGAGAAATTAAAAATAATGCTAAGTAATGAAGAAATATCCATAAGAAAGGGGGAGTTTATCTATCGGGGAGTTTTATCTAAGGGGTATTTTTTCATTACAGAGATTTTCGTACTCAAGATAATGAAAAATACCATTACGGAAATCTATAATATGATCCTTAGTGTTCCAAATCACAAGTGGGGTTAGTCATATTCATCTTTTCCAATGTAAAATGGGAGATAAGTTTTATTTGCAAAAGTCTAGAAAATTATTTTCTATGTCTTTTTATTATTTTTCGTAAGGATGTTTGTGCTTTCCAAAAATAGGGAGATTGTTGAGTCAATAAGGTTATCCTTATGACTTTTACATTCCTTCATACTTGAGGGAGATTGTTTATTCAATAAGGTTTCTTTGTGACTTTACAATTCCTTCTTGTTTTGAAACTCACAAACACCTTATCTCAAGGAAAATCTATTTTTACCCTATGTTTTACTTCTATAAGGTAAAATTTCCTTCCCCATGGAAATTAATCCTTACCATGTTTTCATTGTTCATATAATAATTTTTTTCTAAGTGTAAAATTCAGTTTGTAACCAAAACCATGGAATTCTATAAATTACCTAGATATGATGCATTCTGTTTTAGGATCCGAATTCTGAGTACAAATTCTGGTTATAAACTTTTCTGAGTTCTGACTCCGAATTCTAAATACGAATTCTGGTTACGAACTCTTCTGAGTTCTGACACCAAATTCTGAATACGAATTTTGGTTACGAACTTTTCTGAGTTCTGAATCCGAGTTCTCTGAATAAATAATCTGAACTCTTATGAGTTCTGACTCTGAATTCTCATGAACTCTAACTATGAACATTGTAAGTTCAGGTTCTGAATTCTTGTGAATCTAGATTCTGAATTTTTGTGAAATTTAGAATCTAGAATTCTATAGAGTTCAGATTCTGAATTCCTAGAAAACAGAATCTGGATATCCTTGGATTATAGACTCCGAATTCATTTTTGGTTAGACTCCGAACTTTCATTTCCTTACATTCTGAATATTGGATTTTAGTTATCTAACCATATTTTTTCTAACACCTGTTTTTGTTATAAAATGATGTCATGAATTCAGTTACAAACTAAATGTTTTTTGAGTGACACGTGTACAGGTCCCTCCGAAATTCAAGGAAAAATATGACCATTGGATGAGGGAGCCGACCGTTGAAGTCATGCCTATAAATAGGATCCCATTTGAAAGATCTCACAACAAGTTGATTAATCTAGTGATTACATGCTGCTGAAGTGATTTCTAGAGAGAGAGGCTTTTATTGCTTTGTGCATACTGAACTTCTTGTTCAGATTTTCTTTGTGCGACTCTGATTGTTACTGTGTCCAATCGAGGGCTTCTGAGGATAGGAAGACATAGGTGTCGAATACCTTGAAGTTGAGGGCTTCCTTGCTGAGGAAGACAGAGGTGTCTACTACCTTGAAGTTGAGGGCTTGCGTGGATAGCAAGACAAACTCTGATCTTCATATTGAGGGCTTACCCTGGTGTGGGTAAGATAGACTTTCTTGAAAGTATAAATCAAGGGACCTTTATCCAAGGTTATTGGATACCCTTCTATTTCGGTTAAAATATTTACTACTTGTTACTTGTTTTGTTACAAGTTTTCCACTACATTTTTTTTATGAGGAAAGTATAACTATCTTATACTTCCTTATACTTGTACTCTGATTTAGTGAGATTCTATACGCTTTAAGGTAGAATCCTAATCATTGTAAACTTTCATTAAGTTTTACTTTTCGGAACCATCTTTCCAGAATCACTTTCTCATAATCATATTTCCTGAATCTAGCAAGTGTTTAGAACTTATAGGTTTTGTGAATTACCTTGTTTAACCATGTAAAACATAACCTTATTTAAAAGTTCCAAAGGATTTTTTTTAAAGAATACAATTCACCCCCCCCCCCCCCCCCCTCTTGTATTTTAAGAATCATTAGATAATTTATGAAGTATCTCTAATATTTCGATCCTACATTTGGTATTATAGAGTATATCATACTCACATACCATCTCAATAGGAGATACTTTTAAGAAAACAAGATCTCCCACTTGAAATTCCAAATCCTTTCTTCGATTATTAGCATAGTTCTTTTTCCTTCATTGAGATGCTTTGATATGGCCTTGAGTTGTCTTTACCTTCACTTTTGTTTCCTCTGCAATCTCTAGACCAATAAGTTTCAGTTCACCAACTTCATCCCAACATGTTGGTGTACGATATATCTTTCCATATAATGCTTTATATTGGGAAATTTGAATGCTTGAATGGAAGCTATTATTTTAGGAAAACTCCACCAAAGGTAAATACTAATCACATGTACCTTGAAAATAAAGTGAGAATGATCTCAAAAAGTCTTCTAAAGTCTGGATCATCCTTTCTGATTTCTTATCAATTTGAGGGTGATAAGAAGTACTCAGTCAAAGTTCAGTATCCAGATAATTTTTAATAATTTTCTAGAATTTTGAGGTAAATCAAGGCTCACCTTCAAACACAATTGAGAGATGTTCTCCTTGATGTATTTCAACTTCATTGATATAGATTCGTGTTAGGCGCTCTAGTGGAAAATCCCCTCTTATAGGGAGGAGTGAAAATTTCTTATGTCGATACAAAACTACCCATATTACATCATTATTTCTCGCAGTTTTAGGTAATCTGGTGACAAAATCCATGGCAATATCATCCCATATCCATGTAGGAATATGTATTGGTTTCATGAATCCACATGGATGTTTTCATTCGGCCTTCACATGTTGACAGACTAAACATCTTGATACATAATTAGAAATTTCCCGCTTCATGTTGTCCCACTAGAATTGTTCCTTCAAGTATTTATACATTTTACTGCTACTAGGGATTATAGAGAAATTCAGGCAATGGGAATCATCCAATAACTCACTTTTTTGATTTCGTATAGAGGGAAAACATATCCTCTTCACAAATTTTATAATTCCATATTCACATAAGAAGTCTTCCAACATCTCATCTTTAACATCATTCATTTTCTTTTGTAGGCTCTCATCATCAGGTTGAGAGATTTTAATCCTTTCTAATAAAGATGGTTGGGAAACCAAATGAAAAAGTAGTGATGTTTCACCTTCTTTGATAATTCCCATGTCCATCCTTACTATATCCATAAACACAGGATCCCTTTCAATACTCATTTTGTTTAGAACTCTATGATCCTTCATACTCAATGCATCTGAAACCTTATTTTCCTTTCCAGGGAGGTCGTGTATGGAAAAATCTAAATCATTGAGTAGTTCAAGCCTTTTCTTTTGACTCATGTTGAGTTATTTCTATAAAAATATATACTCCAGACTCTTGTGACCAGTATTTATCTCAAATATTTTATAATAGAGATAGCCTATCTATATTTTTAGAGAGAATTTCATTTTATCTAACTCCATATCATGAGTAAGATAGTTTTTTCGTCAATTTTTAACTACCCAATTGCATAGGCAATAACTCTATTATTCTGCATAAGGACACTACCATGTCCTTTATCTAATGCATCACTAAAGATCAAAAAGTCATCATTGCCTGAAGGTATATTTACTATCATATAATTCACTAATCTCCTCTTCAATTTATTGAACCAGTCCTCAAATTATATTTTATATCTGAACTTTACCACTTTATGTGTAATCTTGGTCATTGGGTTGTCTAAACGGGAGAAGTTCTTCAAAAAACACCAATAATAACCTGCTAAACCAATAAAACTATGTACCTTAGTTATGTTCATTATAGTACACCATTCTTGAACAGCATTTTTCTTTACAGGGTTAAAATATATTCCATCCTTAGAGAACATGTTCCCAATAAAGGAAATTGATTGAAGACCAAATTCACACTTGATAAAAATAAAAAATAATTCATTTCTTCTGAGAGTCCTTAATATAGTGAGAAATTTATTTTAATGGTCATCGTATATTTTAGAATATACCAATATATCATCAATTAATTCCACCACAATTTCATCAAGATATTCATTGAAAACAATATTCATTAGATCCATGAAGACTTAGGGTGCATTAGACACTGTAAAAGGCATTATTGTAAACTCATAATGCCTATACCTGGTTCAAAATACTATTTCGGAATGTCTTCCTTCCTCACAAGTAGCTTATGATATCTAGATCGAAGTTCAATCTTCAAAAAATATTGAGCTCCATGAAGTTGATCGAATAAATCATTAATGTGAGGTAGGGAATTATTGTTCTTTATTGTTATAGCATTGATCTCTCTATAGTCAATGCACAACCTCATAGATCCATATTTCATCTTAACAAAAAGGACAAGGGCTCCCCATAGAGAAAAAATAGGGATAATAGAACCTTTATCACTAAATTATTCTAGTTTTTTCTTCAATTCAACTATTTTCCCAGTTTCCATTATATTAGGGGTCATTGATATGGGCCTTGAACAAGGAATTAAATCAATATAGAACTCAATTTCCCACTCTGAAGGATGTCTAGAAAAATCATCTGAAAACATATCAATATATTATTTCATAATAGTTACATCCTCTATTTGAAAATTCCTTTCCTCACCCAAAGATATTGTGTTCTCTTCCTCCCCAATAATTAAATTCAGTAGAGATACTCGGGTTGGATCTTGATGAGAATCAAATGGTGATGTTTCTTCCCTAAAGATAAGGGATTCCACATCATCCTCAAAAATTGTATCTTCATTATTCTTGTAAAAAAATTTGACATCATGGTTTGGAAGACAATCCATACTGAGTATTATATAAAATTCAATCATGGTTATGATAATAAAATAAGAAGATAAATCGCATTTACATGTCTTAATGGGGACTACCTACCACAACTTTTTGGCAATGATACATCCCATAGGGTTTTTTACATACAACTCCCCTATTAAATGAAATTGGAAATATCTAACATTCTTGGAAAACCAGGAAGATATAAAAGAATGTGATGATACTAAATGAAATAAATCATTTTCTAAGTTCCAGGAAAATATTAAAGTACCTACCACCACATCGTTAGGAACTTCAACCTCCATAGTTGTGACTGTGTAAGCATTGCCTTTCCCCCTTGGCTTTCTTTGGGGAATGTTTATTTGATGTCTAGGACAATAATTTTCATAATTTCCCCTCTCCCTGCAATTGTAGCATTGAACATTGGTTGCTTCTTCTTCCCCTTACAATCCCAATATAGGTGGGATTTTTGTCCAAACTTGTAACAAACACTCTTACCCTTCAGTTAAGTACTGATGTGTCTCTTCCAATAATTATCATAGGGAGGAAGGTCAAATCATCCCTTCTTCCCCAATTCCTTATTTTATTTTCCATAGTTTTCAGCTACCCTCTTCTTCTCTTTCTTTCCCTTAAAATCATAAGACTTTGAGAATTTTTTTCCATCATGATAGCACTTGAGACATTATCTTCATAAGATGAGAAACTTTGGGAGACTAAAGACCTTTGGAGTAATGGTATTAAACCATCAAAGATTAAATCAATCTTTCTCCTTGGATTACATATATAGTCTACATCATGTCTTTCTAACCTTGTGAAGTTAGCTTCATACTTTTCAATATTCTCATCCTTTTTTGCCTAAAATTTAAAAACTGACTTTCCATATCTTCTCTGCATTCATGAGGGAAGTATTTTTCTGAGAATATTTCCTTAAAATCCCTCCATCACATTTCTTATATTTATTCCAAATCCTTTTTCTTTTGGATTAAATTCCACCACTAATCCACATCTCTAGATAGTCTATAAACTACCATGACAACCTTCTGTCTTTCGTTACATCCCAAAGCGAGAAATATCTTCTCTAATGAACTTATCCATTACTCCACTACAAATGGGTTTATAGTCCCATTAAATGATAGAGTATTTTGATGCATAAATTGATCTAACATAGATCCCCCATGTTGTAGATCAAGATTCTCCATATGGGTAAGGTTACTACTCATAACCTGAATCAGTTGTCCCAGTATAGTTATAAGTTGTTGAGCACCGGTAACAACACCAGATCCAACACCATTATTTTACATGAGAGGGAAATCTCTATATAGGACATGAACATTCAAGTGATTTCCAATCCTTCCACTAGGCTCCATTTTTAAAAAATGGCATACTCTAGAATAGGTTATGAATCATAATGTATAATCTCAATGTAGAAAAATTCTTAGAATAAATTGAAATTCTATACATAGTTATTCTCATAATCATAGAGATGGTTTCTTTGAGGAAAAATTTACATTTAAATCCTTCATAGTGGATTATAAAGGAAATGTGAATTTTCCTATGCATATCCCTCGGGACTTTCAAACAAGGTGTGCAGTAAGACACGTTGTTGTGTACCAGGATACCCCAGGTCAAGCCAAAAACTCCTGGTCAAAATTTTCACTCCATGGTACATCTGTTCTAGAACCACGTCCACATGTAGTATCCAGACAGGGATTTATTTTATAAAAAGATCCAAATAACCCATTACTTGAAAAAAATTCATGGATTTCCTTTTATATTTATCCTCAAATATTTTCTTAGAGTTTTTTATCTAATCTACATTTTTCTAAATATAGTTTCCATGTTTTCTACTAAACTTTCTCTGATACCAACTAAAAGGACCCGACCCCAGTTTCCTGAAGATGGTGCCTTATTTTATTACATTATCATATAAACAAGTAAAATGAATCTCGAAGGACTGAGTAGTTTAGTATATTTGGAGACAAGATACATACATAAGTTCAATGTTAAAACCTTAAATGAAATACAACATATAAGTTTTATTGGGAACATCCACTACTATATGTTTATCCCTACAGGTCATTCATAATAAAAATCTTCATGTATTGAGAAAATGAAACATAAGAAAGGGGTGAGATCAAATTATTTATAAGGGTAAGAAATATAGAGGAAGATATCATAAACATTAACATTATGCATTGTGAATAACTAGAAAACGCATGCCTTTAAAAATGTACTTGAACACATTATGGAAGGAATAAAAACTGAATAAAAATTCCATAATAAACCATAATCTTCAATATTCTACTAGTCGAATAACTTCATGAACATTCAATTACTAGATTAATATGAGGGAATGCATAATTTTGGACATCATGAACATACTATCAAGGCCTTTTGCAAAGACCATAAATAATCATTTTGCTAAGGCCTTGTGCCAAGACCGTAGTTTGCCTCATGAGAGATATTGATGCATAGAGGGATTATATCAAACCCCACCCATAACTTACTAAGTCCAATAAATTCCTCATATGAATTTGGATAAACATAAAAACATATACATTCATATTGAAGCTAACATATGAAATTTCAATAATGTTCCCCAAACATTAACAGTAAATACTAACCATTAGGACTAAATTGATGAATGGTTTTAAGATAGCACATCCAAAATAAAACTAACCATTTAATTAAATATGGTATATGATATCGTAAAATTCTAATCCCAATAGTAGATAATAATCAACAAGAGTGTTGAAATAGATGAAGATACTCTTATGAAATCTTTGAGTAATTCTTGAGATAATTACTCTTTTACTTTAAAAAGAAGAGTTATTTTGGAAAAGAATTTCTATAAAAATAAAAGTGAAATTAGATAGTATTTTCATATTAAAATGATTAATTTTATAAAGTTAATGGTTTCAAAAAACAGATTATAATTTTCCCTTGAAAATATGTAGGAATTTGAGAAATACCCTTGAATTAGGCATGTATTTCAGGAAGAATTTTTGAATGATCCTTTTAAAACATATAACTACCAGAAAATAAAATTAGGATTATACTTGGTACACATATATATATAATTATCACAGAATATATGTGGAGTAAATATGAATAAATAAAATTTTCGTTGAGTTAATTATATAATAAGAGTAACCTGAATGAAAATGGAGGTTCGGGTAGAAAACCCATACCTTATGTATGACGGTGTTCATCTCCTGATCTTAATGGCCTGAATAATGAAATTCACATTTATAAATTAATGATTACAAATCCTCCTCTATAATTAATTTATTTTTTATTACCATATTTAGTTTCTTTCATGGCCTTTTGATGGGTTAAGAGATTCAATTTCATTGTTTGTGAGTGTTTTCTTCCTTGGTTTTCATGATCAGATTACTTATTTTCATGAATAGATAAACATGTAGAATGAGAATGTTTTTCCATAATATAATTTGTATGTTATTAGTGAAAACCCATAAGATTACATGGTTAGAATATTAATTTGTTTATTAGGATTGAAGATGATTCATTATATAAAACATTAATGACAATTCTTTGGGTTAATTGGTAGTTCCGATCACAATGAACTTATTTTGATTTATAAATTAATATCATATGTAATAAATGATTTTATAACTTTAAATAAGTTATAATACATATATTATATTCTTTTTAAACCATAAAATGGTTTTATGAACCGAATTGAAGATGTTAATAGAAATTTAAAACCCATCATCCATGAACGTGATAAATTAACACATCTTGGGTGGTGATTCATTTCATGTATAGAGAAAGGGGAAAGGATAAATGATGATTAATTAGTCCTTTATCATAAAAAAATTATAGTACAATTATTTTATGGGATTAATAACAACATTTGGGTGAAAGTAGGTGAGGAAATAAAAAATAAAAGTAAGGAACTTGAAATAAAAGAAATGAAAAGAGAAATTTACCTCTTGATGTAATATACCATGAAAGCCTCTTTTGGGGAGTGAATTTAGACTTTTTATGAGATCAATGGATGATAGACAGGGGGAGGAGCTTGGGAGGATATTTTAGAAGAATTTAGACAACACACAAGGCTTGAGACGGGTAAATTGAAGAGGGAGTGGGGGGTTTATAGTGGAGGAGAGGGGTGGTTTTTGAATATCTTTTTCATTAATTTATTTTTTCCAAAAATATAACTAATAGTGTGGATTCATGTGACACAAAAATTAATAAGTTCATTTGAGTTCAAACCAAGTGTTCTTACATCAAGCATGATGATAGGAATAGTGAATTTAACAGATAATGTATATATACGGTAAATTGTTGTATTTTTCTATTCATAAAAAATTCGAGGGTTTCAGAAAAATACCAAAAATTAACCCTAACCATTTTTTGATGTGTAGAATTAAAAAATGAACTCCATTTTTTGAAAATAATTTTCTTAGTATTATTAATTTAATTATTATCTAAAATACTAATTTATTCAAAAAATAAAAATTTTAAAACTATAATTCGTTTTATATCACCTTGAAAAATTAATCATGATCTCTTTATCTAATAACATTAAAAAATATTTTGATTTAATAATAATAATGTCCTTATTATAATTCATGTTATGATTCATAAGGGTTTGTTACTATTCAAAAAAATAATAAGTTTGTCCTATCATACTCAAATATGATGTTGAATGCAACAATGTATGTTAGTTTTTCAAAATTCAAATCACATAGGTGGAATAATTAGGTTTAATATCTAGGTTACAAAAATGTGGTGTTTTGTAGAGACTCAGTGCTTCTTGATTTTATTCCTAAATCCTTGGGGTGTTACATTCTCCCCTCCTTAAGAAAATCATCTAGGAAATTACCAGAATGTTACCTCACAAAAATATTTGGGTAGTTTTTCATCATAACCTCCTCAAGCTCCCATTTTTCCTCTTCAATTTTATTATTTTTTAAAAGTATCTTTACTAGTCAATTCTTATGATTCCTCAACACCTATTATTTAGTTTCTAGAATCCAGATTGGCTCATTACAGTAAGATAGGTTAGGTTCCAATTCAATACCTTCAGAAGTGCGGACATGCGCTGGGTCTAGCATGTACATTCTTAGAAATGAGACATGGAACACATTGTGTACATTAGATAGGCTAGGAGGAATAGCCAAATGATATAAAACATCTCCAACTCTATTTAGAATTTAAAAAGGGAATATATACCTAGGGCTCAGTTTCCCTTTCTTCCCAAATCATATAACACCCTTCCGTGGAGATACTTTTAAGAAAACATGATCTCCCACTTGAAATTACAAATCATTCATTTCATTATAGGAATAACTCTTTTTTCCATCTTTGAGATGCTTTGATATGGCCATGAATTTTCTTTAAATTCAATATTTTTTCCTCCACAAGATCTAGACCCACAAGCTTCTTTTCACAAACTTCATCCCAACATGTTGGTGTATGAAATATCTTTCCATACAATGCTTCATATGGTGCCATTTCAATGCTTGAATGAAAACTATTATTATAAGAAAACTCCACCAAAGGTAAATACTGATCTCACATACATTGAAAATCAAGTGATCATGATCACAACATGTCTTCTATGGTTTAGATCATCCTTTATAATTACCCGTCTGTTTGAGGGTGAGAAGTAGTACTCAATTGAAACTGAGTATCTAGATATTTTTTATTACTTTTCCAAAATTTCGATGTAAATCATGGATCATAGTCAGACACAATTGAGATAGGTTCTCTATAATGTATCACAACATCATTGATATAGAGTTGTGCAAGGCACTCTAGTGGAATATCCTCCCTTACAGTGATGAAATTTGTATATTTTGAAAGTTGATCCACAATTACCTATATCGTATCATTTTTTATTGGAGTTTTGGGTAATCTTCTAACAAAATACATGATTATTTCCTCCCATTTCCATGTAGAAATAGGTAGTGGTTGCATGAATCCTCGTGGATTTTATCGTTTGACCTTCACTTATTAACAGACTAAACATCTTGATACATAATCAGAAATTTCCCACTTCATGTTGTCCCACCAGAAATGTTCCTTGAAATATCTATACATTTTAGTTCCACCATGGTGTATATAGAAATTCAAGCTGTGAGAATCATCCAACAACTCCCTTTTTAGCTCGGGTATATAGGGAACACATATCCTCTTCCCATATTTCAGAATTCCATCTTCACATACGAAGTCTGCCAGCTTCCCATCTTTCACAACATTAATTTTATTTTGTAGGTTCACATCATCAGGTTGAGAAATTTTAATCCTTTCTAATAAATATGGTTGGGAAACCAAACCAAAAAGTAGTGATGTTTCACCTTCTTTAATAATTCCCACATCTATCATTACTAGATCTATAAACACAAAATCCCTTTCAATCCTCATTTCTTTAGAATAACATTATCCTTCCTTTTCAATGCATCAGCTACCTTATTTTCCTTTTCTGGGTGGTAGAGTATGGAACAATTATAATCATTGAGTAGTTAAAGACATTACCTTTTTCTCATGTGGAGTTATTTCTATGAGAAGATATACATCAGACTCTGTAGATCCATATATATCTCACATATTTCACCATAAAGATAGTTTCTCCATATTTTCAGAGTAAATATCACAACATCTAACTCATGATCATTAGTAAGATAGTTTTTTTCATGAATTTTTAACTTCCTTTATGCATAGAAAATAACATTATCATTCTACATAAAGACACAACCAATTCCTTTATTTGATTCATCACTATATATCACAAACACACCATCCCCTGATGGTAGAGTTAAGATCATAGCATTTACTAATCTCCTCTTCAATTCTTAGAAATAGTCCTCATATTCTTTTTTTATACAAACATAACCTCCTTACGTGTAATCTTGGTCATTGGGTTGACTAAACGGGTGAAGTTATTAATGAAATGCCAATAATAACCTGCTAAACAAAAAAAACAATGTAACTCAGTTATTTTCATTGGAGAATTCCATTATTTAATAGCCTTTTTCTTTGTAGGATCAATAGATATTCCATCCATAGAGAAAATGTGTCCAAGAAAGTAAACTAATGGATGCTAAAATTCACAATTTTTCAACTTCCCATATAATTCATTTCTTCTATGATTCTTTAGAATATGGGGAAATTTATTTTCAAGATCTTAGTAGATTTTGGAGTATACCAAGATATCATCAATAAATACCACCAAAATATCTTCAAGATTTTCACTGAAAACTCTATTGATTAGATCCATGAAGATAGAGGGTGCATTTTTCAGTCTAAAAGGCATTATTGTAAACTCGTAATGCACATACCTGGTTTGAAATGATATTTTGGGAATGTATTCCCTCCTCAAAATAAAATGATGATATCCAGATCGAAGGTGAATCTTTAAAAAATATTTACCTCTATGAAGTTGGTCAAATAAATCATCAATGTGAGGTAGGGTATACTTTTTCTTTATTGTTATAGCATTGATCTCCCTGTAGTCAATGCACAACCTCATAGATCCATATTTGTTTTTAATGAAAAGGATAGGGGATCCCCAGGGATAAACACTAGGGTGAATAAATCCTTTATAAAACAATTCATATAGTTGTTTCTTTAATTGTACTAATTCAAAAAATTCCATTCTGTAAGGGTTGTTTTATATGGGACATAAACCACGAATTGAATCAATAGAGAACTCAACTTCCTGCTCTAGAGGATGTCTACCTAAATCCTATGGAAACACATCATCATATTCTTCCACTATAGGTACATTATCTATTTAAACATTACTTTCCTCACCTATAGATATTTTGTTGTCTTCCTCCGCAATAATTGAATTCAGTAGAGCTATTGTGGGTAGATCGAGATGAGAATGAGATGGTGATGTTTTTTCCCTAAAGATAAGGAATTCCCCATCGTCCTTAAAAATTGTAACCTCCTTATTCTTGAAATAAATTTTCACATCATGGTTCTATATTCAATACATACCAAGGATTATATTAAAGTTAATTATGGGTATGATAATAAAATCCACATATAAAGCATGTTTATATTCCATAATTGGACTGCCTAAAACTACTTTGTTGCAATGATACTTCCATTAAGATATTTGATTGGAAACTCCATTAATAAATCAAATTTGAAATGTCTAATTTTCTAATAAAACTTTGATGATATGAAAGAATGTGATGATACAGAATCAAATAAATCATTGGAAAAATTTGAGGAAATGATTAAAGTACCTGCCACTACATCTTTAGGAACTTCAACGTCTATAGTTATGACCGCATAAGCTTGGACTTTCTCCCATGGACTTATTTGGGGAAGGTTTCCTTGATTACTAGGACAATTATTTTCTTAAAGTCCCCTATCACTACAATTGTATCGTTAAACATTGTTAGCTTCTTTATTCCCCTTAAAATCCCTAGATAGGTGGACTTTTTCTCCACACTTGTAATAAACACCCATACCATTCAGGAATGTACTAGGGTGTATCTTCCAAAAATTATCATAGGTTGGAAGGTAAACTCTTCCCTTCTTCCCCATTTCCTTATTTCCCATTCTATAGCTTTTAGATTCCCCCTTATTCTCTTTCGTTCCCTTAAAATCATAAGACATAGATAATTTATATTACATCTTGATAACACTTGAGACTATATCTTCATATGATGTTAAAAATTGGGAGACTGGAGCCCTATGAAGGAATTCTTTTAAAACATCAAAGAATCAATCAATATTGATCCTTGGATTAAATATGTATTCTCCATCATGTCTTGTTAACCTTGTAAAATTAGTTTCATACATTACAACATTCTCATCCTCTTTTTTCCCCAAATTCAGAACGGCCTTTTCATATTTTCTCTTTGTTCACAAGGGAAGTATTTTTCTAAGAATATTTCCTTAAAATCACTCCATTCCATTTATTCTATTTATTCCTCCTCCATTGTGTTTTGGATTAGATACCACCACTAATCTACATCTCCTGAAAGTCAATTAACCACCGTGAAAACCTTCTCTCTTTTGTTACATCCCAAAGTGAGATATATCTTCTCTAATGAACTTATCCACTGCTCCGCTACGAATGGGATTGTAATCCCATTAAATGATGGTGGATGTTATCACATAAATTGATCTGACTTATCTCCCCATGTTGTGGCTCTGGATACACCATATGGGTAATGTTATTATTCATAACTTGAGTTAGTTATCTTAGTATAGTTCTATGTTGCTCGGTACCAGTCACAACACCATTTCCAACATCATTATCTTGCATCGGAGGGAAATCCCTACATGGTACATGCATGTTCATGTGGTTTCCATTCCTTTCCATAGGTTCCATTTCTAAATAATGGCATACACTATATTAGGTTATAAATCATAACGTATAATTTCAACATAGAAAAATACATAGCGTAAATTTTAATTTTATGCGTAGTTAATCTCATAATGATAAACATGGTTTCTTCACGGAAAAAATAAAATTTAAATACTTCATAATAGTTTGTAAATAGAATTTGAATTATCCTAAGAATATCCACCAAAGAGTGTCAAACATGGTGCATAGTAGGTCCTATTGTTGTGTACTAGGATACCTCGAGTCAAGCCTGAAACTACTTATTAGACTTTTCACTCCTATGTACATCTATGCCAGAACCACATCCAGAAGTAGTATCTAGAATAGGATGTATTTTTTATAAATATCCACATAATATATTCCTTACCCAAAATTACAATATGTTCTTCTATCTTTATCCTCAAATACTATATTAGGTTTTTGTTCCATAGTCTACATTTTCTAAATCTAGTTTCCATGTTTTCTAATAAAATTGTTAGGATTCCAACTGTAAGGACCCGACCACAGTTTCCCAGATCCAGTTCCATATTTTATTACATTGAAATATTTCAAGGAATATGCATCCCAAATTTCTGAGTAGTTTTGTATCTTTGGAAATAAGATAAATACATAAGTTCAAAATTACATCTTGAAATGAAATACAACATATAAGTTTTAATGGGAACATCTGAAACTATAATATTATCCCTATAGGTCATTCAAAATAAATGTCATCATGTCATTATAAAATGAAACATAAGAAATTAGTGATATCAAATTCTTATTAAGGGTATGAAATAAAGTGAAAGATATCATAAACATAAACATTAGTCACGTATAATAACTAAAAAACACATGCATTTAAAAATGAACTTGATCACATTATGGTAGGAATAAGAGCTGAATAAAAATGCCATAATAAAGCATAATAATTCATATTATAATAGTTGAATAACCTCATGAACTATCAATTACTAGTTTCATAATTATAGATTGCATAATTCTGAACATCATAACTATACATTCAAGGCCTTGTGCCAAGACCATAAATAATCATTTTGTCATGGCCATATGCTAAGATCGTAGTTTGTCTCATGAGACATATCGATGCATAGAGGGGTTATAGTGGGCCCCACCTTTCACTGACTAAGTCAAATGAATTTATAATATGAATGGGGATAAAAATAAACAACATATACATTCATATTGAAACTTACATATGTAATGTTAATAATGTTCCCCAATATTAAGCATAAACACTAACTATTTGGAGTAAATTGGTGAATGGTTTAAGATAGCACATCCATAGTCAAACTGAACATTAAATTAAATATGGTATATGATATCAAAAAATATTAATCCCAATAATACAAATTAATAATCAAGAGTGTTGAAATAGATGATGATACTCTTATAAAATCATCGAGTATTTCTTGAGATAAATACTCTTTTACCTTAAAAAGAAGAGTTCTTTTGGAAATGACTTTGTATAAAACCATCAGTGATTTAAGATAGTATTTCCATAATAAAATTAGTAATTTAAGAAGTATATTGGTTTATAAAAACAAATTATATATTTCCCTTGAAAATATATAAAAATTTGTGAAATTCCCTTGAATCGGGGTTGAATTTCAGAAAGAATTTTTAAAAGAACCTTTTAAAATATAGAACTCCTAAAAAATGAAAGTGGGATTCTGGTTGGTACACATATATAGAAAATTATCAAAAAATATATGAGGTGTACATATGAATAAATAATAATTTAGTTGAGGTAAATATAGAATAATATTAACCTGAATACAAATGGATGTTCGGGTAGAAAACCCTTACCATAAGTCAAAAGGTGTTCCTTACATGATCTTAATGACATAAATAATAAAATTTTTGTTTATAAATTAATGATTCTAGAAACTTATATAAATGTTATTTACTTATTATAACCTTATTTTTTCCATTCATGGCCTTTTGATGGGTTAAGATATTCAATTTCATTGTTTGCGAGTGTTTTCTTCCTTGTTTTCATGATCGGCTTACTTATATTCATGTACAGATAAACATGTAAAATGAGAATGGTTTTCCAGAATATAAGTTGTATTTTTTTGGTGAACAACCAAAATATTACATGGTTATAAAATTCATTTGGTTATTGGGAGTGAATATGAATCATTATATAAAACTTTAATGACAATTGTTTGTGTTAATGGGTGGTTCATGATTACAAGCAACTTATTTAGATTTATAAATTAATATCATGTGTAATAAAGGATTCGAGAGCCTTACATAAGTTATAATACATATCTTATAGTATTGTTTTACCATAAAAATGGTTTCATGACCAGAAGTGAAGATGTTAATAGAAATTGAAAACTCATCATCCTTGAACATGATAAATTAACACATATCAGATGGTGTTTTCATTTATAGTATAAAATAAGGAAAAAGAAGAGATGAAGAATAATTATTAAATTATCATAAAAACATTCATGTACATGTAATGTACAGGATTCATCAAAAAAAATTGGATTAAATGAGGTGAGTAAATGAAAACAAATGAAATAAACTTTAAATAAAAGAAATGAAAAGAGGAATTTACCTCTTGAAGTAATCTTCCTTGAGAGCCTCTTTGTGGGAGAGTTTTTGGTCTTTTTATGAGACCAAGGGCTTATGGACATGGTCTAGGATCTTGGGAGGATATTTAAGTAGAATTTAAACAATAAATAATTCTTTATAGTAGTGAATTGAAGAGGGGTGATAGGGGAGGGTGTTATTGTGAAGGTGAGGGGTGATTTTTGAATATCTTTTTCATTAATTTATTATTTCTCTAAAGACAACCAATAGAGTTGATTCATGTGACCCATAATAGTAACTAGTGCATGTGAGTTTGAACTAAGTGTTCTTACATCATCCATTATTCTATTCATAGTGAATTTAACTGATAATATATATATACAAAAAATTACCATATTTTACAATTCATCAAAAATTCGAGTATTTTAGGAAAAATCCCAAAAATTCACCCGAATCATTTTTAAACATGTATAATTTAAAAAATGAACTCCATTTTTTTATAAAATAATTTTATAAATATTATTAATTTAATTTTTAATTAAAATCATAATTTATTCAAAATATAACAATTTTAAAACAATAATTCGTTTATATCACCTTGAAAAGTTAATCAAGATCACATTATCTGATAACTTTATAAAAATAATAATAATATGATTTACTATTCATAAGGGTCGTATTACTATTCATAAGAGTATGTCACTATTCACCAAAAAATTAAGTTTGTTATATTAGACTCTAAATATCTTACTAAATGCAACTGTGTGTGTCTATTTTTCAAAATTCAAATCACCGAGGTGGAAATTTTATGTTTACTAGCTAGTTTAAAACAAAGTGGTGTTTAGTGGAGACTCATTGTTTCATGAATTTATTCATAAATCCTTGGGCTGTTATAGGTGGGACCTATATCTCCCTCCAATTCATTAGATAATGATTGAGGTTATATGAACTCAAATGGTACATGAGAGGTTGTCCCAAGCCTAAAAGAGGGTTCGTAGGAGGTTATCCCAAATCCCAAAATAGGGTACATGGGAGGTCATCCAAATCCCAAAGATGCTACATTGGTGGTTATATCAAGACTAACATGTTATAAATGCCTTTAATGGTAGCCTTGATATAATATTTTCAATGTTTATGTTTACACTACAAATTTATGTCTTATTCCAATGTTATGATTTCACTGCTCATGTTCTTTGATTTAATTATGATTCATGTTTTATAAACTACCAATATTTAAGACATGACTCAATATTATCATCTATGATATATAGGGTATGGTTTTCAAATGTTTTTCTCATTTATCATACCCTTATGCTTATGTAATGTTCATATATTTATCTTATTTAACCTTGCTAAGCATATGCAATCACCATTTCTTATGTTTACTTTCCCAAGGTTCTGGAGAAAGGATTTAAGTAGGGTATGTTTTTAAATATTACTAAAGGGGGATATCTATATGGTATATGATGAAGATATTTCACCAAATTAGACAATTGTGTACCAAGACTCCAAAGAAACTAAACTTTTACGGTCCTCAAGAATATTTTGTATAATGTATTGAATATTAATCTAGAAAGATGTAATATCTACATACAAAAAATCTTGTTTCCTTATACCCTACTTATTAAAACACATATTCCCTATCTAAGGGAACACCATTAATAAAATCCTATGGCTAATAGTAAAATCTAAGAGTCTTATACTCTAATCAGCATAGGATTTTTGTCTCCTCCAATCCAAACCAATCACTTATAAATAACCTACGCACACACTGAGGTCTCCTTTACGAAACATGTCCTAATAACCAAATATTTACCTACATCATTCCATCATAATGGAGAAATACATCACTTCCCCTAAAATTATTAAAACAAATACATCTGAATCAATGTTTTTTAGCTATTATTTTAGGTGAAATTGATTACATATAAGTTAACATCACAAGATCATCCAAAATATAGAACAAATCCCCAAAGAATTCCCTTTAATGTTTGGATTGTTCTCTCTAAATTATTATCATTATGAGTGTTAAAATCCTTGCTCGACATTAACTGATTCCCCATCACCTTCAATATGCCCTACCAAAACAACGATGGGAATCAATTGTCTATGTCACAGACCATTTTTTAAGGGACTCTATGCATCTATATGATTTCCCAAACATAGATCATTTCTATGTCATCTACTGATTTCATCTCCCAGATTGGTAAGAAGTGTTCGGCCTTTTTTTAGATCAACAACATCCCAAATGGTGTCTCGACCTTTATGGGTCCCAGGAAACCCTATCATGAAGTCTGTGACCAGCTCATTCCACTTCCCAACAAGAACTGGAAGTTTATAGAGATAAAGGTCAGGTCTATGATGCACATCATTGATCTTCTGACATGTTAGACAATTAGAAACAAAGAATTCAATTTCCATTTTCATGTTGGTCCAACCAAATTTCCATTTGACATCATGATACATTTTGGTTGATCCAAGGTGAACTATCCACTTTGAAGCATGAGAGTCCCTCATCATCTCCTTTATCATAAAAGAAGGTACTATAACCCTAATATGAACAAGAATCACACCAAATCCTTTTAAATCCCATCATATAAGGTAAAAATCCCAACCAACCCCACACACATAATGATCAATTTTGGATCAATCTCATGAGTGTCCTTAAATCATTCCATCAGTTAGGACCAAATCATAGAGGGTATGAAATATATTACCCCCCCCCCCCAATCCTCGGATACACCCACCAACCAATATTTCAAAAAATACTATGATCCTCCTACCTACATATGTCATCCACTCTTTAAATTATTGAATTCTCTTATTAATAGAATCTATATTGATATTTCCTTTACTAGGATCATACTCCATCTCAAAGTCTAAAATCTGCAAGTATTCCTCCCAATGCCTATGATGAATAATCATGTCGTGTTGAGAAAAAATATATCGAAAACTATGGTGGTTTATATATATGAACAATATCTCAAAAAAATAGGTAGTTCCTATAACATTTCAACACATGAACCATAGATACAAACTCCAATTCATGATTTGGGTAGTTCCTCTATTGGGGTCATAACTAACAAGACACGTAAGTGAAAAATTTATCACCTTCCATTGGAATAGCTCTCTGGAAAATGATAGATGTGTCATAGTACACATGATAACCAACTCTTGTCTTACTAGGAATTATGATCAAAACTGATGTAAACCTATTCTTTAACTCTAATTTGGTCGCTTCACATTAGCCTATACATTCAAACTTGACTACCTTATTTATCAACAAGTTCATGGGTGCTTCCTGATGAGAAAATTATAGACTAAGTCACATGTCATACCCATTCAACCCTACAAAACACTAAATCATGAAGCCATTACATGGGCAAGATCAATAAATGACTAAATTTACCCTCTCTAAATAAACTAATACAATCTCTTAGGAAATCATTTGTCCAAGGAAGCATGCCTATTATAACCAGAAGTGACACTTTGAATACTTGGCATAAATTCAATGTGGTTGAAGGTTACTCAACATGATATCAAGGTTCCTAGAATGGGATTTTGATGTCTTCGAATATATCAGGATGTCATCAATGAAACAAATGATGAAGGAATCCAATTATGGTTGAAATATCTTGTTTATGCAGTCCTTGAACACAATTAAATAATTTTTCAATCCAAAAGGTAGAATGAGACACTCATAAAATCCATATGATATCGTAAATGATTTATTCGGTATGCCTTCCTTTCTTATAAAAAGATGATAGTATCCAAAACATTAATCAAACTGTGATAACCAATGGCCTCCCCTAAATTGATCAAACAAGTCATCAATTCAAGGAAATGGGTATCTATTTTTCACAGTGATTTGATTCAACTTCTAGTAGTCCATGAAAATATAGAGACTACAATCCACCTTCTTAGATAAAAACACTGAAACACCCCAAGGGTAAGTGCTCATTTTGATTAAGCCTTTAGACTAAAGATCATCTCATTGTACCTTAAACTCTTCTAACATAGTTGGTGTCATGAAATATTGTGTATTTGATATGATTCATTCACTAGGAATGATATTGAACTTAAAATTGACTCCCATATATATAGGTAATATAATAAATCCTTTAGAAATACGTCTCAGTATATGCATACCATATGAGGAAAAGATGAGGGAGTCACCATCTAATCCACTGCATGGGTCACACCAACCATCTATACTAAAAAGTATTCTCTCTAATGAGGGTCTATCCCCACTCAATCTCCCTCAACTACCCATTCAGTAGTAAACATGAACTTATCCCCTTTCAATGAAACAAAATTCTCCCAAATTTAGTAAACATCAATATGTTCATGGAAGTTGTTTAACCAGCCCATTCCAAGTATCACATCAAACCTCACATATCATGAATTTTGAGCTCTATTCATGCGTGAATATAGAAATCACCATTAGAAATTGTGTAATGATATGAAGATGATCCAATTTTTTCCCATGGGTGTATCAATTGATAGAAAACTATGAATATTACTTAACTATTATTTCTAACCCAGCAACCACTTGAGTAGATAGGAATTAATGGGATGATCCTCATTCAAAAAAATAAATATATAGAGTAGAATAAATCATAAATGTACATAATAATATTTAATTTCACTCTCCACCATCATCTAAAGACTGAAAAACTACAAGAGGGATACCAGTAACCACTTGAAAATGCCCCAAAGGCTCAGGAGTCTCTTGGTTCACCAAACCTTCTGAGGATTAAACCTACTGTTGAAGTCATACACCTACACCATAGCATGAATTTTCTTTTTACATCTGTGAATCCTTGAAATATAACCATTTAAGATAAACACTCATTCCCCACATGTGAGATATCTGGAGATATATTGGAAAATCCATGTGATAATGATCTTTTTCAAATAATTATAGTACCTAGAAGAGTCTTCTCCCATAAAGGGAGTCGAGGAACATCTTCTTTTCTCAGACCATTAACCATTGCCCTGGAATCAATCCTTTAACTTATTATTGTTACTCCAAGAATAAGAAAATGGGACTAAATAATAGAAAGAACCTATCGATCCACTAACAACAAGGTTAAGACCCATATCTCTTTCTTTCTCTTTGACCTTCTCAATAGACAGTACCTTACAAAGAACTGCAACATAGTTCATCATATTTATGTTCCTAACCTAGAATTTCATATTTGAATGATGAACTATTTTAGACATTCATTATTTTTGTTCCTTGTTCCCCACCAGAATAAGAGAGGAGGGAATAAACTTAGTGAAGCATACTAAGTGAAAGGAAACTTTCATTGTCCCCTTATGGATCTCCATGGGTTCCTTATCATGGTACATATTTTGTGCATGAGGGAATAATTCCTCAAAGAAGAAGTCCTTGAAGGTCTCCCAGGACATCCCTTCACATATACCAGCCTACATCATAACATCTAAACACTTCCTAGTAGTTCCTTGAAGCATGAAAGTCATAATCTTCAGCTTATAATCCTAGGGGGGTCTCCATCAGATCAAAAATCCTCCCAATGATATTTATCCAGTCCCCCATATCCTCAGGGACTCTAGTTCCCTAGATGGATGGGTGATGCTAGAGATGGTATTTTTGTGCATAATTTACCATCAATGGACCTCCCCTATGATCTCCACCACCCAAGATAGGTACAATACGAAATATTCCTAGGTGGATCCATTCTATATCATGGCCCATAAGAGAAACTAAGGGTATGTTCTTAGTTATATTATCTTTTAGAACAGGTGTTGCAAATGGTTTCTCAATACATATACAAGGGGTAATTTACAAAATGTCATACTAAACAATAGGGAAAGACAAAATCATAACAAGAACTATATTAATAGATTACAAGAACATGAAAGGGTTTACAAACAAGTTTCAACCTAAGTGGTTGCCCCAATGAATAAGGCATGGCCTAATTAATCCCTACCCATTACTCAAGACAAGCCTCATTTACCTACAAGCTGGTTATAATCATATATATACACTAAAGAATATAATACCCACGACTAAATAAAATAGTTCAAGAAATAATTCACCAAAATTACAATTTATAATTTAAAAAAGAATTAATTTATTGGGGATCTATCTAATGTAAGCATCTAGTATATGTCATGTTATCATCTATTCCAAAACATGATGAATTAATGATAAAACTCCCATTAATTATTATACAAACATCATCTACATCACCAAATTTGAATCTAAATCAAAAGTAACATAGAAAAACGAGAGCACAAATTCTAAATTTATGGTTACATGAAGGTCCACTATACGATTTTGGATATGAACTGACATAGTTACATTCTTTGAGTCCCAACCATCCTATCACCTATCAACCCTATCAAAAATTTAGGAAAAGATAAGAAATGAGTTTGTTAACCTGGTTCTCTAATGTCATTTTTTAACACCCCAACCAAAACCACTAGTCTGAATTGGAGTTCCAAACATCCTCATGCATGACTCCCTATATATAAGAGGTTTATGACTAGTGGTTAGGGCTCAAAGGAAAAACATGGGGAGATTATGACCTCAGTACTAGGTAAAAATTAGAGTAAAAAGGGAAGCAATAATAATAGAATCACCAATAATGAATATATAAATAATAATTATAGTAACAACATAAATAATAAGTATCAACCCATTCCATATCAGTATGTCTTGTTAGACACATAATGAAAAAATAATAAGAAGAAAAAAGGATCCCCATGGATGTGGATCAATTTGTGTGGTAAAACAACTAACTAAAGGATGTAAAAGATTTCCAACTAAATTCTATCTTGTAATTACCAAATTATTCTACTAAAAGTGTTCAACCATCAACCATATGTCTCTTTCCTTTCGGTGTATCCCTAGTCATTAAATCTATAAGTCCACTAAAGTGACTGAGTATGGTGTGAGTACAGTACTCAGTAATATAAAACTTACTACCCTTAACAAAGTCACATAATATATAATATTTCATTCCATAAATTTAAATATATTATAGATAAGAAAACAATATATCACATAACCATAATAAATATGTCGAGTCCTTAGGGAACAGTTCTACGTGCTTCGACTTTATATCAGAAGGAACATCGAGTAGTCTTCACACTTCCCTCTCGATGGGATAGTCCCAAAACATATCTGACACATCCCCATTAAAGGGATAGTCTAAATTCATGTCAACAAAATGTCTATAACATCCCCCTTAGAGGATAGTTCATAAGGATCTACTTGAATTCTCAACTATAGAATATAGAGGAACAACATGTTTGATATAAGATACAAATGACAGAAAAAACTTCATATAATAGAAATTAAGAATCGTAATCCATAAAAAATACAAATATGATAAAAACATAAATCATTGGTCTTACTAGGATATGTATAGATACCTCATATGATCAAGAAACAAACATAGGTCTCATGAAGTTACACACAGATAACAATTTTCATGCTAGGAACCCATATAAAATATGATCTAAAGTCAAGGGCTTCCTAACTTAGGTGAAAATGACATATGAAAGGGTTCAATGTTAAAAATTATGATCTCTCTATATCTAATAATATCCACTACTGACAATGACATGGGTCCAAATAGTTTGATGAAGTGAAATTCCAAAATTTGGGTCCCGATTCTATCACTAATCTACAATCCATTATCAACCCAACTTGAAACCCTATAATCTGATGAAGATATCAAGGATCTAATTATCTTTGATCTTGGAGGAGAGGAGATGATTGATATTGATAAATATAGAACTCACTAGATGGTAATCTCGGGATTGAACCATTTCCAAGTGTCAAAGAAAGAAGATGGAAGGAGAGGAGAGAGACCAAAAATCTCCTAGATATAGAGATCCTAGGGTTTTAAGAAGAATACAGAGTTTAAATGAGAAAATTAATGAGGGATCAATACATTAGTAAACTAGAATTTGTATAATTCATTGCATGAATTTTTTATTTATGGAATGAACTTTCGGAATGTTCGATATGTTTAAAATCATATTTATTTAGTTATAATCTTCAAAACCACATTTATGTCATGAATTTACATATCACATCTTAAAAAAAATTCACACACTGAATTTAGATTCATGTATTCCTCCTAGAATCCATTCATGTCATGAATATACAATCCCAACGTAAACTACACCTTTAGCCACCTTCCAACCTTTGAGTCATTTCATTCTCTGAACACTCGAACATGCCTCAACTTGTATAATTATAAGCATTAATATGTGTCAAGGATTAAATGAGGAATACCTTAAAATTGAGGATGTTATATTAAGATTGAACCCTGACATAGTTAATCATCTCTAAGGGACTGATATGATAAGGGACCAGCATTCCTTTCTTCCCAAATCTCTAAATGCACTTCTAAGAAGATATTCATAAGAACGAATTATCAATTACTTTAAGCTCTAGATACAACCAATTATTATGTTGAAAATTATTATATTGTATTTTTATAATTTATTATTCCACTAAATTGTTTTATTATTCTTATTAATTTCTTATATAATATCAGGTCATATCATTTTCCTCTATCCAACTTCATCCCATCATGTTGGAGTCCTACATCTTCTTCCATATGGAGCCTCGTATGTTTCCATATAAATTATATAATAGAAACTATTGTTATATAAGAACTATAATAGGGGAATATGTTGATAACAATATCCTTTTAATTCCATTGAAAAAAGATCTCAGCATATCCTTAAGAGTTGGAATGGTTCTCTTAGACTGACTATCAATCTAAGGGTGATAAGTAGTGTTGAATCTCATATATACCTCCAATACTCATTTATGACTTTCCAAAACCTAAAGGTAAACATAGTATATCAATTATATATAATAATGAGTGGAACCCCATGAATCCTTATCAAATCCATTATGTATATCTTGTAGTGTTGGTCAAGTGAGAAAATTTATATGATGGTAATGAAATTCACTGACATTGTATGGTTATCGACTACAACCAAAATTGAATTGTGGGATTTGTATATCAAGGGGACTCCTATGATGAAATAAATGGTAATCTTTTTATATTTTAATATTGTTATATATAATGGTTTCATCATCCCCTTAGACTTATGTCCCTCATACTTAACTTTTTTTTCATACTGAGAATCAAGATACATATTTTGTGATCTCCCTCTTCGTGTTATTGCAACATAATTTTTTCACTATATCTCTATACATATACATTATTACTAGATTAATAGAGAAAGATGATATATGAGAATCATCCAAGATTTACATATTTATATTTTGTTTTTATGGGGAAAATATTTAGGTTAATAACATTATAAATCAATCTTTATCCAATTTTAACTATGTAATACTCAATACATTTTTCTCTAGCTTAACATCCTCTTTCTTGGCTTCATTGATCTTCACGTGAATGGATGGTTGAGAAGTTATTCAGTAAATATGGGATTTATCACCATCTCTTATAAATCTAAGATTCATAATTTTCAAATCCATGAGTATTGGTTTTTTTCAATCCTCATCATAGAAAGGGCAACTTGATGGTTTTTTCTCAGAGCATCATCCACCTAATTTGTCTTCCCTGGGTGGTAATGTATTGAGAAGTCATAATATATTTTTTTCAATTCCTACCATATCCTTTGGTGAATATTTAAGTCCTTTTATGTGAATATATATTTCATTAATTATTGGTTATTATATATATCACACTTTTCTCCATTGATATAATTCTACAAAATCTTTAATGCAAAGGTCATTATTTCCAGCTCTAAATCATATTTTGGGTAATTTTTATTATGGGACTTTAATTTCAATAAGTCATTATAAATGTCGGTATCATTCTGTATAATGATGCATAAAAATACCTTTAATGAATCATCACTATAAATTAAAATCCCTTATACATTATAGGGTAATTGATGTTCAGGTTCAGTGACCAATCACTTCATTGTTTCCATGAAAATTGCATCACATACCTCTACCCCAAGGAAATTAACTCCATTTCATATTAACTTGGTATATGGATTTTATAACCATGATATATGTATCAAATATTTGTCGATAATACTGTAGATATTTGTTTTTTTATTGGTTTGTTTCATTGTTCAATAACTTATATCTTTGAGTGATCTAGATATATTCCCTCTCTTATGATTACACGCCCCAAGAATGATACTTTATACATACAAAATCCAAACTATATAAACTTTGAATATATTTTATCCTTTATTAAGGTCTTCAATATAATCCATAAATGATCTTCATACACTTCATTTTTATTTGAATATTTAAAAAATTCTACAAAGATAACAATATATTTATCAAGGGAGTCAATAAATACTCTACTCATTAGATCCATAAAAATAGAGGTGGAATTTTTAAGTCCAAATAAAATCACTATAAATTTATAGTACTCATAATTCATAAATAAACCTATATTGAAGATATATACCCTTTTACCCCTTAATCAAATATATCCATCTTGAAGTTCAATCATTGATAAGTAATGATCTCCTCTGAGTAGATAGAATATATCATCAATATTGGGTAGAGGATACCTATTTTTTATCATGAATTTATGAATCTCATGATAATAAATGAGAAGTCTCATTGATATATCCTTATTTTTTATAAAGAGGATTGGGGCACCCCATGGAAGAGAATTACGGAACATAAAACCCTTTTCTGCATTATATTGTTGCTACTTCTTTAATTCTTCCAACTCAACAGAGGCTATACTCTAAGGACTCTTTGAGATAGGAATGGATCCAATTATGAGTTTAATCAAAAAATATTCTACACACTCTAGGGGAGGACTAGTCCATTCATCCAGAAATACATTAGTATATTATTGAACAACTGGAATGTAATCAATGTTTACTTCTTCCCCAGTCAAATGATCTAAAAGTCCCTCACTGGTGGGTATCATGACACATATTAATAAATATTGTTCCAAAGTTGGTTTCTAGTTTTCTTTAAATTTATATTTTACAACAATTTGATTCATGATATAAAATTAGATTTATTTTTCTTGACAATCGATATGAGTTTTATGAAAAGAAAGCTAATTCATAAATAATATTATGTAAAATTAAAACAAGTTAATAAGAACTAGATACAAAGGAAGTGCCTTATCAAACTCTTATATTTTTGAAGATTTATATATCTTATACATGATCATTTTTTCATTAGGTTTATTCATAGATAGTTCAATATCCTACACATGAGGTGGGTAATCAATATTCCTAGAAAACCTGTATAATATTAAAGAATTTAGATAACCTGAATAAAATATGGAATTCATATCTCTAAAATGTAGAATGATTATACCATATATCACTTCATTATCTTGATCCACATTAGTCATAGAGATAGAATACACTCTTCCTTTACCCCTTGTTTTATTAGGTTGTTTAGGCCTATACCCTTAATTAGATTTGGTGTTGGGGAATTGATTCACATAATTCCCAAACTCCTTTCTTTTGAATAATCTAATTTCAGGTGATTTATTAGTTGGGTCATTGTTTTCCTTTTTTGAATAAACTATCTCATAATGGTCTTGAAATAATAAATATATTTATGTACAATCTTCCCGTACTTGAAATACATCCTAGTTCCTCCAAGGCAGTTACCTAGGTTCTTCCTCCCATATTATTTAGGTGTACGGAGTTGAACTTTCTTCCCCCATGTGATTTATCGTCGGATCTTTCCTGATGATCTAATTTCCTTTTTCTTTATCTAGAACAATGAGAGTCTCCATTTTTCATCTCCACTTTTAGTGAATGTCCAACAATTTCTTCATAGTTTATAAATTATCTTATAGATAATGACTTTCAATGATTTAGATTTAATCTACTAAAGAAATTATCCATTTTACTTTTAGTAATATAGATAAATCTAGATTAATTCCTTATAATCCTCATGAAATTTTATTTCTATATGCCATTGGATTCATATTACTTTTGTTTTAACACCATAAATTCTCTCTACATATTCATGTGAAGATTATGAGGAAATAATTAGTGAGGAAAATTTTCATAAAATAATCTCATTCTATAGATTCCACATCCCATTTTTTTGTTTTATACTTAATGAGATCCCACCATTAGGTATCCATATCATCTTAATGTAAAATGGCTAGCACAACCATCTCATGTTCTAAGTACTAAAAAACATAAAATATATTTTCTATTTAATTGATCCATTTCGTTGTAATAAAAATATTAGAAGATCCACTAAATGTGGGTGGTTGTTTTTGAATAAAATACTTGATTTTAAGTTATTGATTCCTTGTTTCAATTAAAAGCTCAATATGGGTTTCATTATTATTCATAGCTTGGGAGATTTGAGTGATAATAGTAATAAGATTATGTTCTCTTTCCCCCATCTACAAAATTAAGACCAAGACATCCATTTTAAAATAGGAGAAGGAAAATATGATGGTAACATGTGATAAAAATAATGGGTTTTCCACTTGAATATGAAAAACTTAGTGGGAAAATTAAATATGGGAATGGAGGGTAAATCATCATTAAATAATATTGAAATTATTCTCAATAATGATATATTTTTGTTAAAGAAATTCATCAAGGTAAATAATTGAATTAAAAATATCACTTTCCCCCAAGATAGGTTGAAATATAGTATCATCATAAATTAGAATAAATACATCTGGTAAAACTATAATAAAAAAAGAATCATTATGAATCAAGAAAACAATTTCAGTTAAGAAAACTCATACCAACTATTCCCACTTATTCAAATACACTCAAACCTCACTAATAACATGAGATTTATCTTGGAAATCTCTTTGAAAATAGAGTTATTATGTTATCTAATTGATACCATATGGTTTTGAACATGAGAGTGGATTTGAGGACGAGAAAATGTAAGAGATTTAGGATTAAATTCAAATGGATGTTTTTAGTGTGAAGATTCGGATGCATTACCCTTTTACAAGTGTAGAAAAGGGTACTTTTGTTAAAACCCATTATATTTAAATAATGGAATGAAACTATTTAAGGGTAAAAAGATTCAAAAGAGAGAAATATTGAATTTTGGGGTGATATAAGGTAGATAAATCCTCTACTAATCCCTTTAAAACAATAATTAAACATGTTTAAACTCATATAGAATTATATTCTTATATTTTACCATCTTTTCTTCCTATGTAGCTAGTTTTTTAATTATGTAATATATGTTTTAATAAAATATAAAATAAAACTTCTTACCAAATTTGGTTTTCTTGAACCTAAAATTAACCTCTATTAAATAAAATTAAAATTTTAAATAATAGAAAATTAACTTTTAAATTAAAAAATTTAATATATAGAAAATTAGTTTTGAAGAAAACAAATTTACCATTAAGTGTTCTTAATCTTATTTATCATTGATTACCAATTGAATAAGTTTTGATATATATATATATAGGTTTAAAAAATATTTTATAAACTTTTTTAGGATAATTTAATTTATTTTATTAGATAAAAATTAAACAATGTTAATAATATAGTTCTTTGAAAATAAATGTTTTACAATAATCAGAGTAATTAACATTAATCTAAGTAAGATTATTCTATGTATAAAAATTAAATGGTACTTTTTATATTGATTGTAACAATTGATTCCAAATTTAAAAATATATTTACCAAATAAAATTTCTAAGGGTAATAAAAAAAATCATATTAACGCACTTAATGCATAAGATCATTTTTTAGAAAAATGTATTTCTATGAATAAAATGTAGTTTGTTTTTTAAATAAAACATTGTTTTCATAATATGGTTACTTCTTATTGATACCAAATGATTTTATAACTATAATATAATGCTAATATTTAATTAATTTATTTTATTAACATATCATTGTTTTTGTTTCAGTTTGGTATTGTATACAAGACAAGTTACTCAATGTTATTTTAGGAAAAGTATATACCTAAATTAAAAGTAATTATAAAGTTATTGGATATAAATGAAAGGTATCTTATATGAGTTGGTCATTGTGTGAGGTGGAATGAGTGGTGTGATAGGATTTTAATGTGGAAAATGGTCTGTAGGTAGTGGCATCAGTTAAATGAAACTATAGTGGGAAATCGGTGTGGTGTGACATATCATGGAGGTTGTCAGTTGAGATAGTGGATAAAAGACTTGTGAGAAGTCAAGGATCTAGAAAGTAGTATGAATATGAGAAATATACATTTAATAACTAAGGATCCTGAAAATGTTATCATACCACTAGCCCTGGGTCAAACCATCCCAAAATTCAGTCTCATAAATATGTGGACCCATCCTTCAAAGTTGGCCCAATATATGTAGCCCAGTCCATTTGGCCCGATATAGTGAGTTTAGGTGGGATATTTGAACCCATAACTAAGAAAACCTAGTAGTTTGGGCTTCCTATCAAAACCCAACTATTTATTAGAGTTTCAATGTACCCATTCACCATAGAAAAATCTAGTGGCAGATTCCCCATACCCCCAAAACATAGCATGGAATTCTCTAAGGCCACCATGGGTCCCACTCTTAACCCATGTGGCATTTTGCATGTTTTTATCACTATGTGTTTGGTTTAGGGAAATGAATATGCTATATCAAGCTATTTTCCATTTATATAATAATGTTTTAGTTTGGTGAGTCATATGGGACTATTTTTAAGACAAGATATGCGGTATTATGATTTAGCTCCATATAGATAATGATAGAGACGAGGCATGGAAATATAAGTGTTATCATGGTTGGTACTCCCCTTATTTCATGATGATGTTAATGTGTGTGTATCTCATTTCTATATATTGTTTTATACTCTACCACATAAACATGGAATGGGTCCTCTATATTAAATTTTAGTACTCCCTTGTCTAAGATATCAGGTGGGGCATAGTTACTCTATTGGGGTTAATAGTCCCTCAAATAATTCTTATAATTTAGTGAGGCATGGGTCCCCCAATATTGTTCAATAGTTTTTATGCGGGTTTTAGTATTTTTAATTATGATTTATAGATCTTTAAATTAACTTAAATTATAGTTAGCTTTCATAAATGATTCTTTATTCTATATTTTAGGTTCTCCCTTTTGGATCATATCAAGGCTTATTCTAAATGGGTTATCCTTCCCTTATGGTTTTAGTTGTTTTGAGCTAACTAGTTTTTATTATTATTCCTTTTTTTAGGGAGTCGTATTAGGTATGTATGTACTCACCCCTGCATGGGAATATTTCCTCACACATGTCATGTCTTATGTAGATGGTAGATAGTTCAGTGGAAATATTGGTTGAAATTGTTTTGGTAGAGATTAGTGGTACCTGGAGGTGGTAATAATGGGTGATGTTTGTTTTGGGAGATTATTAATTGTAAGGTTCTATTCACTGATTTTTTTAGGTCAGTTTTTCTATTTAGTTTATTAGTAGTGTATCTTTCCCCTTTTACTTTATGGTTTCCCACTTGAAATATATTTGTGTATCTTATAGGTTGTTTCAAGAATTTTATATTTCATATAGTTTCCCTTAATTATCTTCCATTTTTATTATATACCATGTGGAGATGTGTTTTGTGTAAAAGTGTATTAGACTAAGGCATCCCATCATGTGTTTCATTCCCACTTGGGGCTAGTTATCATCCCTATACCTATTTTTGGAGGGCTTTGGGTAACAAACTCAGTTTACCGCTATCAAAGGGGGATCATTGTGTGTATGTTAATGTCACATGGGATAGGTGGATTGACACTATTGTTTCTATATATTTTATTATCATCCTGGGTCAGGGTCTCATTGGATGAGTACCGTGATCTGGTCCATTAAAACATATTGATAGTCTAGAATGTACATAGTGATATTATTGAGATTAAATATATATCTTTAAGACTATGAATGTGACATAGATTCCAATATGATGATAGGTAATAGAATAAAAATATAGGACACATTCAGTTTTGAGGATCTAGAATTAAAAACTTGAGAGATTTTATAGGATATTTAAGAATAGAGAGGTGAATGATACAAGAAGGGAAACAAAATACTTGATCATATTTCTTAATATTATTATTATTTTTTCATTTTATCATGATTGAAAAAAATAAAATTTAGGGATTAAGGGGAACTAAATAGATGAAACATTATCCTTAATTTTTGACTATCTTGAGTGATGTATATATTTCAATTTCTTAATCCTTTTATTGTGTGAGGACTATTTGAATAGTAATTTTCATTAAAAACACCCTTAAAACTGTATAGGGTTATTATAGAATATTAAATATATAGTTATATATATCATTTCCTCAAGGTCACATTTTTAGTGAATCACTTAATTAAGTTTGAATATCTATGAAATAATTGGTTTGGGTTGTATTATAAAAAATTAAACTTTCCCAAGTACCAATCAAAGAATAGTGTATGGTGTATTTGAGAAAGGAAACATAACAAGGTTTTAAGAGAATAATTATAAACCAATGGTTATTTTAGGTAATTTTTGTTCAATCAAATAATTTCTTAATAAATTCTATAAACCATTGATAGTTTGATCATTCTATACTATGAGGGATTTATTTATTCACTCATTGGATCCTTTGTCTAACCATAGGCCCAGATAAGGTTTATTATCAAATTAACTAAGGTATTTTAATTTTAAATAGAAATAGATCTATTTGTATCATGATCCCATGAATAAATTTCATACTCCATGACCCATGAATTTTTCTCTAATGCTCATGATAGACTTCAACCTTCACTATGTCACATTCCCCCATGGTTTATTTTCTAAGTAATCAATTAATTAAGGAATTAATAATAATAAATATAGATAAAATGAGTATAATGATTCAAGTAATATATATCATTTTCAACATAACATCACCCTATCATCACTAAAGTTATTATTTTAGCATGATCGTATTATAAAATATAAGTAAAAATAATAGTGTAATGTTTCATCTCAAAAAATGGTGATGTCATGCCTTCTCCATGCCTCTTTCCCTTCAAATCCTCCATTATTTTATCAAATTTATGTCTAATTTTTTTAATTAATTTTAACTTTTTATTACACCCTAAAATCCTTACATTAAATAAATTGATCCATATATATTATCCTAATTCACTGATCACATCCACATGGAGTAATTCTTTTTTTACTACGTAATTCTTAGTGCATCATGGATTTTGCAAAGAATGGGTTCTAACTTTTATAAGAAATTATCATTATAATAATATTTATCATTTTTATATGTTTATAATCTTATTATATGTGTAAAACATAACATAATTACCCAATTTCATAATGTATCACTCGTTTGAAGAATATATATATATAAAAAAATTCCACAGGTAACTCAAATAAAATCTATGTTCCATATTTAGCTCAACAATCCCCTTTTATAATTATATTAACCTCTATTTTATAAAATAAATATGGTTTAGATTGATTTTTATCTCATTGTTGTGGTTTTTTTAATTATATTTAATGATTGAATCAGATTTAGTGATGTTAGAAATCATATTTAATGATATATTCATATAGTCAATAACAAAATGATGGGATCCATGGTATTTACATTTCATTCCCAATTGTATATGATGATTCCCCCTTAATCACCATCAATGATTAACCATTAATATATTATTCTTATACTGATCTTTTCTTCTAAAAATTTTTGTCATCTTTCAAGATCCATTTATATTAGCAACAAACTCAAGTCTTACATCTAATAATGTTGAAATTTTTTATCGAGTTTGCCTACTGAATATGATATCTCTATGTTGTTTGTTCTAAAACACTATAAAACTTAATCACCTCCCCTAATGTAATGACATCCTAAAATTTTTCATAGCATTATTCCTCTACCTCCCCCCCCCCACACATTAAATTATAGAACCATAAACCTATCTACATATTCCCATGTTGTAATGTATGACTCATACAATTCAAATAATATCCTTCATTTCTAGGAATGATTTCACTTTAGTCCTTTAGAAATTTAATGTGGGTTGTGACAATTCCATGATATTAGTGTGAAAACAAATTCCTAAGAGGATCTTGTTGAGTTATAATATATATATATATATCTTTTATATTTGGGGGTTTCTATAGTATTTAAGGATATCATTATATCAAAAATTATGAAATACCCCTTCCTTATCCTGATCCATCCCAGTCTCCATCTTCATAATTCAATAAAAAATTTACGAAATTTGAGAATTCATAAAAAATATCTTAATAAAGGAATACTAAAAATACCAATTTTAAAAAATCTAATTAAAAATTATCAATATGTTAATTTTATTAAAAAAAATAAAAAAAAAACTATTGTATTTATACATTACAATAGAAATACACACATAAATTATACCAAAAATACTACAAGAAATAACTTAAAATTTATGCTAGGCACACTCCCCATGCTAAATAGATTAATTTTCCCCAAGTAATTAATCATATAAAAATTAATAAAAAATATTTTAATATAAAATTTAAACCATGGGTCTATGAAAGTTAAAATGTGAATAGATTAAGTGAATTGTAATTTTAACATGAATACATTATATTAAATCCTACTTGCTCAATATCCTAATACCACTAACCGAGCGCACACTCTTTTGATACACCATGATGTAACAAATTTGATACCTTTTTTCCTCTCTTTCATTTGAGTTGGTAACCAAATACTCTCCATTTAATTTAATGACATGAAAAATAGTTCACTATTTCATAATTCATTTCTTATGCATTTCATTAATTCAAGCTAGTGTTTGGAAAATATAGAACTAACACATTCCAATCAGTTGAAACCCCAAGTGATTAATTCCAATGACCATGTCATGTAAATGACATCGAGAATTCATATCTCAAATAGCATATAACAATTATTTATATATTTTATATTTCAGACTCAACCCTTATGAATGATAATTAGGAGATTCATATTTTGGTTCTCAAATACACGTATTACTCAAATTCAAGTTATTATATTCAACTAATTTTTTAGGTTGAATCATTGAAGACTTTTTATTACATATAAAAAAGTTAATCAAGATTATGTTCATTATTCCAGTATATTTATGTCAATATTTGTTTCACCTAAAACAAATTCAATTAAATGTTAGTTTTAATTTCTAAAAATAAGTCACTCAATGTATTTAAGATATTATTTTCTCTAGGAGTTTTATTTTTATTAATCATGTTTACTCACACATCATAATAAACTAAACACTCCCCCCCCAACTAGTTTTTAATAATATGTTCATTATGTACATAGAAATGTACATGCAGTCAACTATTTAGTAAATAATTTATAATAAATAAAAATTTAGATTTATGGGGTATTTGAATACTTCCCTTTCTATACTTATCTTTCCATTAAGTGTGTGTGCCTCTACGTTCCAAATTCTATGAGCCTAATCTTCTGGTATACTTCTTGTAAAAAAATTGGTAATTCAATTTGTAGTAAGAATGCTTAATTATTAAATCAAAACAATTAAACAATAATTTGTAGGATGTATTATTTAATTTCCCTTTAATAGTATTTGTTTTAAGTCTTCATCCTAACTTATTTGTCTTAAATATTTCTTAATTGGGGTGGTGGGATGATCTAATAAGGTTCTTATATTTTATGGTTTAATACTCTTCCCATTCACTAAAAAGGATCCAATTCTTTTCAAATAATCTCCACTATTCCATTTTCATTTATCGTAAAAACCATGACAGTTTTACATGTAATAATCCCAGATCTGGTAACAAAAATTCAATGTTTACAATATTAATTTGGCACAAGATATAAGAGATCATATCCTATAGGATAAATTTTTTTTGTAGTCTTGGGAGACTAGATCCTTACATGACTTCTTGTGTACATTAGAAACATAAATAATACATTGTAAATATCACTAAAATATTATTGTTTCCTTTATGACATCCTTGAAATCATTCAAATGTCCCTTCTTACTGCTTTGGGGAATGGGAAACATAATAAAGGGTGACATTAGATACTTAGTAAGGGAAATCATACAATAGAATCTATCATTAAAAAGGGTTTAAAAATATGGTATAGAAAATAATCAATAAATGTGGGATATAATCAATAAATTTAGTATGAAATATATCCATGGACAAAAAAATTGTTTTCACCTATAAAGGAATAGCTTATATCATAATGATTGAATGATTAATTTAAGACATCTTAATCATACCATCATAGAATCTCAGCTAAAACATATAACATATCATCAAGGCCTCTCAAAAAATACTTATTATAGATCATCAATACCTATCAACCAATACATCATATATATCATCAAAGCATCTTTACCAAGACATTATAAATAAATGTGTAATTCATATGCCCAATACAAATGCTTATTTTTCTCATGATACCTACCAATGCATCAAGGGGATATAATGACCCTCAACCATAACTTACACATTTCCAATTTGTTATTAATATTTTTTATAATAAATAGAATACATAATCAATATATATTATCAATATGTAAATATTCTTATTGAATCAAGTATATGAAATGTTTTTATTTTCCCCTATAGTAAATAGAACAAAATGAAAATAATATATCAGGAAAAATATGGTGGATGGTATAGTAATATCATATCCCTAGTGATAAATGATATAAATTAAAGGATATTATCATAGGTTGAAAACACTATTATAAAGACAATGAAATGTTTCGTTGAAAAAATAATAAATATCTTTTTCTTTTGAAAAAATAAAAAACTAAACAATTCCCAGAGTAATTGGACAAGGATTTTATTTTAAAAATCAGTGAAACTCATAGATTATTGTTTATAATCAGTATTATTTATGATGGTGGGGAAATTCTTTCATGTGGTAAACATTAAAAAACATTATTTCCCCACTTTTTTAAAAAGTCAAATATGACATGTACAAAAAACATTGAATATATTCCTTTTAATACTATATAAAGAAATTAAAAAGAAGTTGAAAATATACTTTGAAAATATTTTAAGGATCAATAATAATATTCTTTATACATTTAAAATAGCATGGATACAGTTGAAAAAGAGATTATAACTTTTAAAACAATGTTTTAATGAAAAATTCCATACATCTTTCAAAATAAAAATACCCTTGAAAGAAAGAACATGATAAGGAAATTAAAATAACATATTATTAAGTTAATTATTACATAATATTTTAAATAGTTATCATATACACTATATAAATGAATTTTTGAGCATAATTAGAAACATTTCCCAAATAAGGAATGTTGAGACGAAAAACTATTACCTTAGAATTCATCTTGGTCAGACATGTTTCAACATGTCATATAATAAATTTATATTTATTATTCATCTATATAAATTCAATATTTATATATATATATATATCATTTATTAATTATTTCCTATTACCAAATAACTCATAATTATTTACTAAATTGAAATATTTAGGAGATATCTATTATGTTTCATGTTTTGATTCAGTGATTCTATTACGTGCACCTTGTACATGGTTTAATTACATGAAAGATTATAATAATGTCATATATATCATATTTAAAAATTAAATTCACTTTTAAAACCATTAATTTAAGGTAATTATGAAAATTTAAATACTTCTCTCATGGGAGAGGTGGTATTATTGTATGCATGTGTGGCGTTTTTATTTTTTTAATGGATAAAAAATAAATTAGATAAATTATTACCTTTAAAACCCATAATAATATTATAAATATAAAATTTATTTATAAAATCCATCCTTATTTCCATCCATTTGATTTAGTTATGATAAACAAATTATATCACTTTATGGAAGTGTTAGCCCACATGTACGCACGAGTAAAGTTTCCATTTTCCAATGAAAGGGTAGGTCAGAAGGTAGATAATATATTAAATTTATAGAGTAATAATTATTTCATAAATATAATATCTATATATACACATAATATATCTATCCACATAAAAAATCAATAGATGCAGTGATAAAAAATGAAACATGTCACTTTATTGAGGCGGTAGTTTGTACGTATGCATAAACGATGTTTTCATTTTCTATTAGGTAGAAATGAGGAAGATGATAGTTGGACCATTAACATAATAATATTTTATTATATTAAACTTGAATATTTCATTATGTTAATATTGATATCAAATATTTGGATGAGGTTTAATAAAAAAATAAACTTTATAAAGCTTGGTAAGAATATATACCTTTTCCTTGGATAATATCTTTTGAACAACAAATCAAGGAATTTTGGGTTGGTTTTTTGGAAGGAAGAAAAGCTAGAGGACATATATAATTGTGTTGGGAAGGTATCTGGGAATATCATGGTTGAGATAATGTCCTTGTGTTATAAGGATATGTAATAAGATGATGTTTCCTTCTATAAGTAAGGGGGTTACACCAATGTAAATATTAAGGACAATTAAAAATAATAAATGTCATTTTCAAGCCGCGAGGAACTAAAATAGGATATTTTGGAATATAAAGTGATTAGGGGAATAAATACATTAAAAAAAATAAAATTTTGGTATTTGTTTATGATAATTTTCTACATATCACATAGGTTAACTCCCACCCTTTAAGCCTCTTTACCTATTTCCATTGTGAAAAACTATTACTGTAGTAAATAATTTTCATGAAAAATTTAGGTTGACCTTATCGCATAATATTAATTACAAAGATTAAAAATATGGAATTAATTTTAAAATATTAAATTTTTATAGGTAGTAAAAATTAATTTTAATATAAATATGCAAAACACAATAAAATCTATTTTTTTGAAAAATGTCTTTTTAAGTATAAAAATTATTTTATGCAAAAAATAATGTATTAAATTTATTATCATGAAATTTATTAGTTATGAATAAATAATAAATTTTATATGACTTAAAAATAATCTAATTTCCAAAATTAACATTTTAATTCTTAATTAAAGAAAATGAATAAAAAAAGATCTTTTATTAGAATAATACATCACTTATGTTCAAAAATTTCAAACATCACTTTATAAATTAAAAATAAATTATTTATATTCTTTATATTACTTATTAAATATATATTTGTTATATAAATTCTTTTCAATAACTTTCAAGTCATTCTTATAAAATAGTGTTTTCATAAAAGTGATAGTGTTTTTAAAAATGGTATTTTTTTATTCACCAAAAAATAAACATTTTCTAAAAATTATAAAAAATCACCATAAGATAATTTTAACATGATTAATTCAAAAATAAAGTCGGGTTCATCAAATTAAAATTATTTTTTTTATAAATTCTTCTTTTAAATGAAAAAATAAAATATAAAGAGAAATTGCTTTTATAGAAAAATGTCCATTTAAAACTCTATGTGTTCTTAATCATATTTCATATTTATTTATAATTAATTTTGTGTTAATATAATAGTTCATATATTGAAATATTTTAAAATTGTTAAATTTTTTGAAATTCATGACACTTCAAAAATAGTTCATTGAAAAATAAACCTTTTATCATTAAATGATTTCAATCATATCACATAATTATTTATATAAATTTCATTAATGGAAACAAAATATTACTATTGAAGTATCATAATTGAATTACATATTTCTATTTTATAAAGTTTGAATCATATTATAATTTAAATATTTATTAAATAATTTCAGTTCGGTGTTGTGTTTGTTACAAGATTTTCAACAAAGTATTTATTTAAAGGAAAATATTTACTAAAATCATATGGTATATATATTCTCAACCCTAAAATAAATTGCATCTAATAAATATAAATTATTACTTGCCAATGAATTTTTTTAAAGGGGTTTATAAGAATGACATGGCTTGAGATATAATTTATACTAATATATCAACCTCACTTTCTTAGGTAATACTATGAAACTTATCATAAATATTCCTAAAATAATATGTGTATCTTCAAAAGACTTTTAATTATGGATGAGTTTAAAAATGTGAATAGTTGAGTTACTTTTCTCACAAAAAATTATCTTCCTCTTTAATTTATGGAATATGAGAATAAAATATACCTAATTTCATTCCAATTTTGAAGAAAAAATTTTCATTTTAGCTAACTATTCCAATTACATTCAACTTTCAATTCTGATTAGGAATGAATATGAGGTATTTTTCATGACCGAAGCATGAAAATCATCCTTTAGTATATTATAAGATCCATAAAATAATGAAAATTTATTTCACTAGTATAAAAGAAAAATGTTTATAAAACTTAAATATAATACTCAATATGAATAACCCCTCATGTGAATATGTAATACATTAATTCTTAATAAATCAATAATAAAACCCTAATAAATAATATAAAACTCTATCCTTTGAATAATTTATTATAAAAAAATTACTATTTCAAAAATTATTATTGTATGCTTCATCTTATAAATTTTTCATTTCTTAATTGCAAAAAATATGGATTATTTCAAATTCAAACATAATAATAAGAAACCTTTTTTTAACTAAAGAAAAATAAATTCATCTTAATAAATACTAAGAGATATATTCTCCTTAAAATACGATTCCAAATTTTTGTCTTGATTTGAAACGCTTCCCTCATAGTGTAAAGGTATTATTCAATATCCATGAAAAATATAAAAGTGTGTGTGGATCTAAAATTAAATAATGTATGATTTTAATATCAAATTAACTACCCTCACAAATTAAAGGACCTCAAATATGGTTAGAGTAATTATAAAAGCTTGGTCTTTCTCTCTAAGCCTCCTCTAAGGTAAATTCCTTTAATGATTGAGGAAATTGTTTGAATAGTTCCCAATCTCCTTATAATTAAAGAATTGGATATCAATGGATTCTTTCATTCCCTTGCAGTTATATTCCCTATTTCCTTAATCTCAAAACATGAAACAGAGTCTCATTCCCTCTAGGTAAGTACCATGATGTTTAATTACAAAATTACCACATGTTTCAAGTTCCATTCATACATTCTTCTCCTTCTACCTATTTCTTATTCTTTGGTGCTTAGTCATTTTACTATTCTCTTGATTCCCATTTAAAATATAATACTTGGAGAATTATTTTCCTCTCTTGAAAGAAATTGATACTATATTATCATATGATGGAAATATTTAAGAGACTGCAGTCCTTTAGGGGATCAGTTTAATACAATAAAAGAAATAATCAATCATATTCTTTGTATTACACCCATAGTTCATATAATTCCTTTCTGATATCGTAAATTTTTCCTCCAAGTCACAAAAAAATTACTCTCCATTATACCATAAATTAAATAATTTTCTTTCCATATCCACACATTTTAATCAATTAAAATATTTCTCAAAGAGTATCTCCTTCAAATTCATCCATTTTATGCTCTCTATATCTTCCTCCTCCTCAGTATTTATAATCAATGACCACAACTTTTAATAATATCTTTTTAGATAATACACTTCTCGAATAACATTATACCTTTCATTGTTTAACAAATATAGAAATGGAATTTCATGAAACATTACCCTTTTCTCAGTTATCAAGCGATTGTTAGTTCCATTAAAGGAATGAGGTTTATACAGCATGAATCAATCCAACATTATTGCACCATTATATTAGTTTATAGGTTGTTCTATATGTGCAATGATATTTTTCAAGCCCTAATTCAACTTCCCCAATATAGTCATAATATTATCAAATCCAACACCAGGTAAATTTACTTTCTCGAGAGGACTATACCTACATTGATTATAGGTATTGATATGTTTTTAATTCCTTCCACAATAATATATCCCTAAAAAATGTAATACACTTGATTACCTCAAGAAAATTTAAATATTGATCTATAAAATTTTCTAGAATAAGTTATTGAACATTCTAGGGGTTTATAATATTTCTCATGTTATTTTTGTTCTTTTAAAATCCAATTCTAAGTGGTCCTAATAAACTTTATATAGTACCAACTATTAATACCCCAAATCCAGTAGCCTAAATTTAGTGATTACATAATTACATTGGTACTAGATATAAGATTTATTATCCTAAAGTAATGAAGAGTTTAGAAACTTTTATCAAATACATACATATGTGATTCCTCCAATACATTATAAACATAATCCATAACTTGTAAAGTTTAAAAAAAATTATTATCTACTTTATCATATCCTTGAAATCATTCAAATATCCCATCATGGTACCCTAGAGAAAAGAAAACATAACAAAAGGTGAGTTTAGATACTCAATAAGGGAAAGTGTACAACAAAAGATATCATGAATACATAAAGAATAAACATTATAGAAAATTAAATACTCAATATGTATTTATATAATCAATAAGTTGGGCATGAAATATATCCATGGAAATTAATTAGTAATCACATGTTATCTAAAAACTAATTTCATGGTCATGGAATTCATAATGTCATAAATATTAATTTTTAAATAAATACCTCTCAATAAGGACATAATACATATCATCAAGGTCACTCAACTGATACATATTACATATCATCAAGACTTATAAATCAATATATCTAACATATCATCAACATATCTCTACCAAGACATCATAAATAAATAGTTATGTCATATTCCAAATCACAAATACAGTTTATCTCATGATAACAACCAATGCATTTAGGGTCTATAACGGTCCCAAACAACACTTATACATGTCCAATGCATTCCATGTATATTGAATAATCAATAAAATACATAATCTATATTCATTATCTGTCAATAGGTATTCGTATTAATTAAAGTATGAAAAATTTAAATTTTTCCCCAATCAATAAAATGAACAACATGATCATAAGTCATCCTAAGAAATAAATTGGATGGTATCATTATAGAATACCCATATTGATATATAATATAATTTAAAGAATATTATAATTGATGAAAAACACCTTTATAAAGACATAATAAAGTCTCTTTCAAAACAAGAAGGAATATCATTTTTGTTGGAAAATATTTTAAAACTAAACTTCCCTAGAATAACAGGAATATTATTTTAATTTAAAAACCCTTGAAACTTGTAGAGGAGTATTGATAAACAAAATTCCTATGAAAGTAATTAAATAAAGTCATGTAGTATATGTTAAAACAATAATTTCACCCCACATTCATATAAAGTCAAATATAACCCGAATGAAAAATGTTAAAAATATTACATTTAATAAAATTTTAAGGAAATTAAAAATTACATGAAAATGAACACTGAAAATATTTGAAGTTTAAATAATAATATCCTTTAAATATTTAAAATAACATGTATATGGTTAGAAAAGAGTTTAAAACTATTGAAACACTTTTTTAAAGGAAAATAACTTACATATTTAAAAATAAAAAACACCTTGAATGAGATAACAAGGTAAGGAACATAAAATACCATGACTATAAATTAATTAATTATAAAATATTTCAAATAAAAAATATATACACCATAAAAATTAATATACGTGTATATTTAGAAACATATCTCGAAGAATGAAATTTGAGAGGAAAACGAATTTTGGACTCCTCATTTTTTTAATCATGTTTTAATGATCACAAATCATATAGATTCGATAAATCTTGTTAATTATGTTTAATATATTTAAAATCATGTGTACAAATAAGTCATTTCTTTATGCTTGAAATAATTACTGTAAACTATTTTGTTTATAATGAAAATCTATTATGAATGATTAAGTTTAATTAATTCTTTGAATATCACAATTTATGTCTGTGTATAGAGATTTGGCTAAGTCTGAGAAACCATGAGTCTGCCACTAGTTGTGTTTTTCTAGAAAAGGACCCAGACACTGTAACCATCGAGACACTGTGACCATCCTAACATCGTAACCATCCAGACACCGTGACCATCCTAACATCGTGACCATCCAGACACCGTGACCATCCATACACTGTGACCATCCAAACACCTTGACCATCCAGACACTGTGACCATCCAAACACTATGACCATCTAGAAATCGTGACCATCAATACATAGTCACCATCCAAACACCATAACCATCCAGACACCATGACCATCCAGACACCGTGACCATCCAGACATTGTGACCATCCAAACACTGTTACCACCTAGACATCATGACCATACACCATGATCCTAACACCGCATTTGTGTTAACGGTTCCTGATCTCTATACTGTTATTCCATCATAGCTCTCTCACCACTCAAAGACAAAGAAGGATACATCATTTCAAGGAGACACTGTTTCAGGGAGGCACCGTTTACAGACAGACTGTGACACTGTTTCTTAATCTATTTTTTCATTTATCAATTTAATTTCTAATGGTTATATATGAATATTTTAAATTCACTGACATAATTAATGTTTCTTTGAAGACATGTTACCTGACATTATGAGGTATGAGGTGCAAAATACATGCATCCTATTGGCTCCAACACTTTCATTATATTATTAAAAGGTACTAAGTGATCATGGTGACTGTAGTGACAATGGTGTAATATAAAAACAAGTGTGTGTGCAATAAAAAAGAAGCATGAGCATTCGTGAAACTCGACACTGCTAAAGAACACACGAAGCATACTTGAATCTTAGAGTTGAGAACATTTCAGTTCAATCCACTCCATCAAGAAAACGAGCCAGATGTAGCTAAATTACGATACTCTATTTTCCATGAGAGGACTCAATTTCTACATATACTTCATCTCAGAAGTCCAGAGCTGTATAGACTAACACTCATAGCACTTATAACTTTATCTCATAATTTCTGCTATTTTGTGTATTATTTTTATCTTTCGAGCAATGTTTGTGTCTGTATAAAAACATGAACTATCTCTTGAATCAAACTGAAGGATACAAGATATCCCTTTCCTTACATCTTTTTACACTTGTGTATTCCCATATATAAGTGTGGAAGATGTCCCTGTGTGACCTGATAGTTCATACCCATGAAGAACTTGGAATAGGTCTTGTGACCTGGATAGTCTTGTGTACTGTTGTTAACCCCGATCTAGGGTGTGGATCAAGTTTATTTATATAAACTGCATGGTGGAAGGTGATCACCATGTGGAGTGGATTAGGATTCATCTTGATACTGAACCACTTGTTTTATATTCACTGTGTTGTTTATTTTATTTTTCTTCGTTTTACTATTTAATACAGAAATCACTAAATTTACTTTGATAGTTAATCTTAGAAAGATGTTATAATTGTTTTACCTTATTATAATTTCTTCAAAAGTAATGTTAATTACTGATATAAATATTACTGAGAATTAATCAATCTTATAAGAAGTTATTTAAACAGTCAAAATTTCATAACTGTATAACCATGATTAACTGGGACGTATTTAAATTCATTGGGGAACCTTTTTAAGAATACTTTTTAAACATAAATTTTTAATAGATTCTCAATTCACCCCCCCTCTTGGGTACTCTACTCTGACCAACATTTGGTATCACAGGATTGTTACTTAAGACTCTTTTTTTGACCCTATTCAATTATGATTGTAGTTGTACTTTAAAGACCTATAAATTTCTGTTAATTATAAATTTCTATCTCTTTTAAAGTATTTAATTATTATTTATAATATATTGGAAGGTTCTGCAACAAACATACCACCATTCTTTAATGGAACTAATTGTGCTCAATGGAAAATTAAAATTAAAATGCATTTAGAAAGTATGAGCTTTGAAATATGGTCTTAAATTATAGATGAATATAAGATTCCTAAATTTGATAGAATCATTTGGGATAAACCTACCAAAACTACCTACCATAAAAATTGAAAAGATATGAATGTTTTATACCGATCTTTAGGAGATGAGGAATTTAATATAATTTCTTCATGTAAAACTTCCCATGAAATTTGGGATACCTTGTCTGTTTCACAAGAAGGAACTTCTAGTGTGAAATAAATGAGACTTAATACTTATACAATTAAATATTATAACTTTAAAATTAAACCTGATGAACCTATTTCTAAGATGTATCTCAGGTTCAACAAAATTTTCAACATAATGATTTCTCTTGGAAGAGAATTCACTACCAAAGAACAAATCATGAGGATTCTCAGATGTCTACCTGATAAAAGGAGAGGAACCTCTATCTCTATTAGAGAGTCCTACGACATCATCAAGATAACTATAAAATAACTCATTGGTAAACTGATGATTTATGAAGAGGAGATGAAAGTCCACAAAGAGGAGGAGGATGAACCCAAGATAAAATCTGTTTCTTTCCAGACAACCACCTCTAAACACAAAGAAAAAGGGAATTTAGAAGTTTTTGCATAAGTTTCCAATAGTGAACAATCATCACCTGACAGTGATGATGAGATGACTCAAATATCTAGAATGTTTAAGTTAATTTACAAGAAGAATAAATTTTTCAGAAAGCCTAACTTCAAGGGATGATATGATCAAAAAGAAAGCTAGAATAAATATCGGAAAAGAAATGAAAAGTATGATGAGATTGTATGCTATGAATGTAAATGAAAGGGACATATTAAGGCTATCTATTCCAATCTCAAGTACAAAAATAAATGTGAGGAAAAAGATAGAAAGTATAAAAAGGAAATGAAAGAAACAAGGACTGCTTCTGAGGACAGTTCAAGTGACTCATAATCTTCACATGATGAACAGGCTAACAAATCCAATATGTGTTATATGAAAAACAAATCTAAGGTAGCACTAGAATCTCCTGTACACAATTCCTATTATTCTGGAGATGAGAGGGACTCTGAAAATATTTCTAATAAATAAATATTTGAGTACTATAATATGATTGAATATACATGTGATGAACTAAAAGATAAATACAATTATTTAAATAAACAACATGCTCTCACCTCAACTGTGAAAACTAAACTCACTATAGAAAGGGAGAAAAATGCTCAATTACTCAAAGAGAACAATTAACTAAAACTATCCAATGAGAAATTAAAAAAAGGATCTTGAAAGTTTTACTAATGGTAATGATACCTTGGTAAAAATTCTAGGTTAATAGATTGCTCCAAAATATACTATTGGAATTTTCTATCAACCTAGTAAAAGAAATTTTGGAAGAACTGATTTTGTTTCTAAATATAGGTCATATAGCTTTACTCCCAGTTCTGGAAAAAAAATCAGCTAGTTCAAGTTTTGATACACTCTTTATTGTTTCAAGCTTTTCTGGACCAAATAGAGTTTATTTTTAAAATACTTTACATAATGATTATAGGAAACCTATGAGGTAGATATGGGTTCTTAAGGCACTAGTCACTAATATTACTGGACCCAAAAAAGTATGGGTACCAAGATTTGTTTTTATTTGACTATTTTATAGGAAAGTTTCTGTAACACCCCAAGTTTCCTCGGTATGTTTCCTTTCGAATAATGCAATGGCGTGCATTGTACACAACTTCGAGATTTTAACACACCATAACCAATCAAACTAGCCGTTATGAATAGTAATACCTACTTTTTGAAATTTTATAAATTCTATCTCTCAAAATGGACTTCATTTTTGGATTCGTAATATCTAAATTAGCCTAGGGTGAAATTTTGGTACTTTTTGGATAACTTTCATATTTTGATGAATAGTGAAAATTACTAAATTTTAATTAAAAACAACTTTTTTAATCAAAATAATTAATAGTGATAAATTATGAATTTGAGTTGTTTTAAAGTATATTTAGAATATATTTTTACCATTTAATATAATTTTGGTCATTGGACAAAATTTTACAATTAAACCGAACATAAACAAGTGTCAATCTTTTGATAGTTATTATCTCTTAAAAACACGCTTTTTGTTTTGACAGCGGGAATTAATTTTAAATTAATTTCTGTCACTTCTGTGTTTTGAATTTAGAAAAATGGATTCCATATTTGGAATCAGGATGTTCAAATTTTGTAAATAGGTAACTTTTATTTTTAGACATTTTGAATAATTACTGCGGTAAATATTTTATTTACCATGGTTAAGGGTAAATCCGGTAAATAAGGGTTAAAAAATAATATTATAATAATACTAAATTACCCTAAAACGTGTCTTAACCCTATTGGTTGATACATGGTCGACCATGGGCATCTTTGGGTCTATTTTGGGACCCCATGGATCCACTTGTAAGTGATAATGACACTTTATTTTAATTAAGTTAAAATAAATACAAAAATGACACAAGCATATATCTTTTAACAAAAAAATTGTTACAGAGGGTTATATATGTTGGATTTTAGATTATAAATATTCCTTAGAAAGATAAAGAGATTTCCTACATAATGATATTTTATTTATAATCTTTAGACATTAAATAATTTAATTTATTTATGACACAATGATGATGCAGTAATTACTATAATAGTGCAAAATAAAAATAATTGATATTAAAAATACCCAAATAAATATAATATGAAACTTTTAATGAATTAAAATAATTTTCTAGGATAATATGATATATTATTATTGATTTAATTGACTTTTTTTGAAGTAATCAATCTTTTATAAGTTTCACAAAAATCAACTATTGAATAGTGTCAAAATTGACATAAAAGAGTTTTTAAAACAAATATTATATTATTAATTGATATTAAATTCCTAAAAATCTAAGGTTCGGCCAAGAGACTTATATCATGATAGGTGTATCATTAATGGACCACTTGGGGGTCTCTTGTATGTATATGGTAATTTTATTAACCATATAATATAAAAATACAAAGAGACATTGTAAAAGTGAAACTAATTAACTTAGAGTTAATACTTAAAGATAAGGTTAATATAAGTACCCAAACCTGTCTAAATTCTATTGGTTGAGTTTTTTTAGACCCATACCCACCTTAACCTTTAAATAGTAAACTTTGGAGCCATTGGAAACCGAATATGAATTTATTATAAACTAATATCTCTAACTTTTCCAAAGGTGCCCCTCACCCCTCTTATAAAAGGGCACTCCTCCTTCTCATTTCTTCACACCTTCAAAGCCCTTTTGTTCGGCCAAACCCTGCCCAAATACTATCTCAACTTCCCTCACTACAACCTAGAGGCCTTAGTTTGATCAGAAAGCCAACCTAAGGAGCCCTTTTGATCAAATCAAAAGGAAGAACCCAAAGAAGAGGTAATGTTTTCACCACCCCTTTTCAAGTTCCTTTCTTCTTCCACTTCTTCTTTCTTTGTTCTTACCATTCTAAAATAATAACTCCAGTATCTCACATATACTGTGATTTTATTATAAATATGGTACAACCATATTCAGTATTCTATCCACCCTTTGAATAACATGTCACCATACGTGCGTACGTACGGCTTACCGTCTCCACGTCGTGGTGTAATTGTTATTCAATATAATATTATTTGGATGGGTATAATAATGATGTGTAACTCATGTAAATAATAAATATAACATGATAATGATTCTGTATATATGATATAAAATCCAATTATATATTATTTTAATATCAAAAGAATGATATTGTCGCTCGTGCGTATGTACGGACTACCGTCTCCACGAACGCGATGAGATTCATTGTCCATCATATCCATTCAAGTATAATTATCATTTGATGATTTAAAAATAGTATCTAAGGACTTGATATCATTCTGGATATGAATAATATACATCCCATTAATAACGAATATGGCTCACATAACAAAGAATATAAAGTAAAATGAACCCGTTAACACCCGAAATGATGATAATTCTAAGATATTATTAACAAATCAATGTTAAAAGATCATATATGATATCATATTAAAGTAAATGATTCTTGTATAATTCAATAACAATTATTTCACCGTTATACAGGAGGTAAACCTACCATCGACCAAGGAAAAAGTACAAAGTAAGGGATTTTCTTATCTCACTTTCAATTCCGTGAGATTTCCATTTTTCGCCACTAAATTATTGAAAGTGGTGTATTGTGTACTGCCATTTGATATATATTCATGATTCTATTTATATTCATGTTATTCTGTAAATCATTTGGTGGTTATTAACTTTTGGCCATACGACTCAGTTGATTAACGTGGTAAGGGGTTTCTTATCTCACTTTTAATTTCGTGAGATTTCCATTGATCACCACTTAATTATTGCATGTGGTGTATGTGTACTGCCCATGATTGTATTCATTGTGTAATATACTTTAATTTATGGGTATTTACATCATCATGGTATGATACTTCTTTCATGGGTGTATGTTTCGTATGTTACCTAATCAGTAAGGGAATTTGAGATTTCAATTCCCACTCATTTGGCTTTACGCATATTTCATTGATTATATTACTCCATGATTATGTGTGGAATCACTATTCATTTGATTATGTCATAATTTCCACTCCCCTTCCTGTGGATATAAGTTTGATACACATAATCACTCATTGGTAATTCTCAAGTCATTGATATGAATTTGATAAGAGTAATTTTAACTCATTCACCATTTGTTGAGTTAAACATCCAATTCGTTGGTGTTGTTTTTACAAGAATATGTGTGAATATCCTTTGATTGTTTTACACTGAATATCCAATCATATTTAGTGTATTTATATTTGTCACACATAATTATGTCGTTGATTTATCCTTAACCTAAGGATACGGCCTTTATGAGAGATTTCATCTCAATTTACATTCCATTGAGACTTCTTTGTTGATATACACCAAATCACTTTTATGTGGTGTATATAATGTACTTTGACATAGTATATCATGAATCCCTTTATTATAATGATATTACAAAGTTTTTATTACCTCAATTATTTGTATTCAAGTGTCTCTTTTGGTTAGAATCTCTAACTAAAATACCATTTTTAAATATTTTAAAGACTTATTCTTCTAAATCTTGCTCATTAATGTCCATGTTTTAAAAATGGTTTTAAGGATTTATTTATATAGACATTAAAGTTTTAAAATCAAAACTCCTTTTAAAAGTTTCAAAGTGGTATGGGACACTTTGATTCAAAAATCTATTTTAAATGGATTCTTGACAAATATCGTGACTTTTGAATGATTTCAAGAAAAGGGGGATATTTCTCTCAAATTGTTTTGATGATTATTTTCATCTATGTCAACATCCTTCATTATTCTTGATTGAGGTTAATGTGATACAATACAATCTTCCATATTATATCGAATGAGTTATGTTTGACTGTGGATGTGTTATTTTTATAGCATTCATGGTTTATGAGTAAAGTATTGACATTTCGTATGTTAGTTCCAATAAGAATGTTTATGTTATATTTCAACCTTTACTTCATATGAATGTGTTGTACAAGTATGTTCCAGGTTGGGGACTGGTTAAAGTAAGCCCTCCAGGTTGGGGACTGGTAAAAGTAAGCCCTCCAGGTTAGGGACTGGTAAAAGTAAGCCCTCCGGTTTGGTCTCTGGTTATTAGAGGCACTCCGGGTTGGTGTCTGGTTATTAGAGGCACTCCGGGTTGGTGTCCGGTTATTAGAGGCACTCCGGGTTGGGTTCCGGTTACAGTTAGCCCCAAGGTCTTGGGACGAGGCCTTGAAAAGAAATTAAAGTTTATCATTATTCATTTCATCATTATGAAAGTGGTTATTGATATTGCATGTGATCATTCGACTAGTAGAATATCCATGTGAGTAAGTAAATGGAATTATTTCATTTTACCTTTGCCATTTTATGCTGAAGTTCAAGTTTAAAAGGCTTTTGTTTTAGTTATAAATTTCCTTAAGTGTTTATGATTATTTATGAAGGCTTTTGCTATAATGTTATCCTTACTGAGCATCCGAGCTCACCCCTTTTAAATGTTTTATTTTTCCCAGGATTATAAAGAAGTAATTTATGAATGACCTGCAGGGATAGTATGAGGGGATATGAAGACAAGATGTTTTTTTTTATGATGTAATGTAAAAATTTATGGATGTATCTAGTTATTCCAAGGCTACTAAACTAATCGGTCTTTCGAGACTTGATCTTTCTCGTGATCAAGCCAATGTTATGTAATAATGCACCGACTCTAGGTAATTAGGGTCGGGGCATTACAGTTGGTATCAGAGGAAGTTTAGTACAAACCTTGGAAGCTAGATTTAGATAAACTCTGATTAGAGCACGTAGACCTAAGATGAACTTTGAGGATTAGTATAGAAGAACTTCCTAGAATTTTGGTATTGTAATGATTTTGTGAGTTTTCCAAGCAATACATCCCTGTCTGGATACGAGCAGGTAGAGGTGGCTCTGGCACAGATGTACCTAAGGGTAAAACCCGAAAACACCGCTTTGAGCTAGACTCGAACGGGAACTGGTACACGACAACGGGTATTGCTGCACTCTTGGTTACGACACTCCCGGGGGATATTCTTTGGTAAATTCACAAGATTAGTATAAACCATTATTAAGGGAATACAAAAAAATGCCCCTAATAATATATGTCGTCAAATAGATAGTGGATAATGTAGATTTTAACATAGGGTACCCCAAGTTAGGATATATTGTTCAATTACAAGATTATCCTATTATGTCTTTTTTTTATTCCTATTAGATAAGTATTCAAAAACCCTAATTGTATTTTATTTTGTTAGTTGAAACATGGAGGGAGCAAGATCACGAACAACTCTTCTCTCTCTTCCTGAAGAACTACTTACAATTATTATCCAGAAGTCATGCGCAGACGATGTTGAAACTTTTTCAAATGTCCAAGTTACATGCAAACAACTTTATGAGACATCCAATACCTCTAGCATTGCACGATTCTTTCAAGGATCAAGTACCGACTGTGGGATAATGTTGCGCTCTCAACTTTCTTACCATGCTAAGCGTGGGAAGTACCATCAGGGTCTTTTCAAATTATTCACTTTATCTCAAAATTACGATGCACTAAATGATTTTCTAGATGCTGCAGAAGAGGGAGACCTTCGAGCAGCCTATATGTATCAAATTATATATTTATGTCTTTTGGGATATACGAAAACTGATTTACCAAAACCTTATTTTGGAATATTTGAAGATGAATCAGTGAGAATTTTTCTAAAAAAACATGTTAAAGACGATGTCTCAAAATTATATATAAGAAATACCTATTTTTTTATGATGCATCGATGCTTCCATCGATATAATCCAAAATGGATGAGGATTTTTTGGGTAAAGGAAGTAGATGATTTTGAAAAATTCCTGAGGTGCCATTGTGACACATGAACGCATTCTACCAAAAGGCAAATCTGCTTAGTCTCTCCAGAGTTCATGTTGTGATCCACATATCTCTAGTGACAAAATACATGTCTGACCCAACGCATGTACTCACCTATAAAGAATTATAACTGGAACCCAATCTATCTTATTGTGGAGAGCCTATCAGAATTCTTCATACCAAAGATCAAGTGTTGCGAAACCGGATGACTCGTCTGGTAAAAGATCTATGGAGAAATCATAAGATGGAAGAGGCAATGTGGGAACCTGAGGAACATATGATGAAGAACCTATGTGGAAATAAATGGATGGTGAAATGTTTAAAAGTGTTAGTGCTCTTTATTGATGGGATTACTTTGGAATAATTTTCTCTTGTATGTGTAAACCTGCAATTTATCATGTGAAAATGATATTTGAGGAAGAATTATCTTTTCTGTTGTGGATATAGTTATAAATAACCATTTGGTCTTATATGATCATTGGGTTTGAGGAAATTATAAGTTATTATAATTTGGGATGAAAATGCAAGGTATGAGATAGAATTTGTGGTTAAATTATGTTATGGTATTTTGAGGAATTTATCTCATTTTGGTAATATTATAAAATATAGTTTTTGAAAAAGGACAACACGTAGACCGTGTGACTACCTGTCGCGTCGGACAAAGCTGTGGGAATCCAACCCACAACCAAAGTGTGATTGGGATTTATCGCCTACCACTGGACTACGTGAAGTCCCTGGTTAGTGTGACTATTATTTTTAGTTAAATGACTTTATTGATCAATAATAATTTGATTTGGGATCTTATGTCTTATCAAATGAATACCCTTAGTATAGGAAAATGATTTGGTGATTAAGTGATAAATTTTATTTTGGAAGTTGTTCACTTTGTTGAGAACACTATATGCCAAAGGAAAATAGAGTAGTATGGGATTTCATTTGAGAAGTAATGATGGATTTTTATCTACGTTTTTATTGTTTATTTATAGTGATTTGGGTTATTTATGGAAATTATTAATCTATAACAGAGAATATGTGATGATGTTAATTACTTTTAAGTATGTGACTTTAAGAGTATTTGATGTCATTTGGAGATACAATGTAACATGGGAGACTACATAATCAAATTCTTCTATGATTTGGGTTTCAATATTAGTTTGGATTATATTAAAGGATTTTAAGGACAATTGGTTATTGAATGGTATCTATTTAACTTTGGGGTATTGTTGGTTTAATTTTAGAAATTAAGATTAGTGCATATTTATCTCAATGAATATCCTTTTGGGGGATCATTAGATCATTCACTAACCATTTTGGTTTTGATTAATCTTCAAAGACAATGTAAATATATGGTTTATCCTGCATGGATCATGTGATTCTATAGAAGTTTATTCTAGCTCTTCCAGTGTGACCAAGTCTTCTTGAATATTCATCGTTTAAAAAAAAATTGAGTTAGTGGTGGAAATTTATTAAAGAATGAAAATTTACTTAAAATGTAAGTATATCTCATAATGTTCTTAGTCAATATCATAAATTAATTCATCTTCCTTATGTAATGTAACTTTAAAAAAAAATGTTGTCCGTTTACTTTCCTACTAGGAGACTAATGGTCATTTGTCCCAACACAAGTTTGTGGTTTTCTCATTGTTAACTTTCTCCTGATCATGATTTTTATCCCTCTCCATCAGAACTTGACACTTAGTTTATCATCCATATCCATGTTTTCTTACATGGAATCCTAGTATGGGTTATCTTGGATGACCCTTATACCTCTCTTTCTTTCTTTTAAAGTGATAGTTTTATTGGCTCTTTTTCCGATGTGGGACTTTCCATTATATTCCCAAGAAAAATTTTAAAAATTGCGAGGATGAAATTTATTGAAGGAGGGGAGAATGTAACACCCCAAGTTTCCTCGGTATGTTTCCTTTCAAATAATGCAATGGCGTGCATTGTACACAACTTCGAGATTTTAACACACCATAACCAATCAAACTAGCCGTTATGAATAGTAATACCTACTTTTTGAAATTTTATAAATTATATCTCTCAAAATGGACTTCATTTTTGGATTCGTAATATCTAAATTAGCCTAGGGTGAAATTTTGGTACTTTTTGGATAACTTTCATATTTTGATGAATAGTGAAAATTACTAAATTTTAATTAAAAACAACTATTTTAATCAAAATAATTAATAGTGATAAATTATGAATTTGAGTTGTTTTAAAGTATATTTAGAATATATTTTTACCATTTAATATAATTTTGGTCATTGGACATAATTTTACAATTAAACCGAACAAAAACAAGTGTCAATCTTTTGATAGTTATTATCTCTTAAAAACACGCTTTTTGTTTTGACAGCGGGAATTAATTTTAAATTAATTTCTGCCACTTCTGTGTTTTGAATTTAGAAAAATGGATTCCATATTTGGAATCAGGATGTTCAAATTGTGTAAATAGGTAACTTTTATTTTTAGACATTTTGAATAATTACTGCGGTAAATATTTTATTTACCATGGTTAAGGGTAAATCCGGTAAATAAGGGTTAAAAAATAATATTATAATAATACTAAATTACCCTAAAACGTGTCTTAACCCAATTGGTTGATACATGGTCGACCATGGGCATCTTTGGGTCTATTTTGGGACCCCATGGATCCACTTGTAAGTGATAATGACACTTTATTTTAATTAAGTTAAAATAAATACAAAAATGACACAAGCATATATCTTTTAACAAAACAATTGTTACAGAGGGTTATATATGTTGTATTTTAGATTATAAATATTCCTTAAAAATATAAAAAGATTTCCTACATAATTATATTTTATTTATAATTTTTAGACATTAAATAATTTAATTTATTTATGACACAATGATGATGCAGTAATTACTATAATAGTGAAAAATTAAAATAATTGATATTAAAAATACCCAAATAAATATAATATGAAACTTTTAATGAATTAAAATAATTTTCTAGGATAATATGATATATTAGTATTGATTTAATTGACTTTTTTTGAAGTAATCAATCTATTATGAGTTTCAAAAAAATCAACTATTGAATAGTGTCAAAATTGACATAAAAGAGTTTTTAAAACAAATATTATATTATTAATTGATATTAAATTCCTAAAAATCTAAGGTTCGGCCAAGAGACTTATATCATGATAGGTGTATCATTAATGGAACACTTGGGGGTCTCTTGTATGTATATGGTAAGTTTATTAACCATATAATATAAACATACAAAGAGACATTGTAAAAGTGAAACTAATTAACTTAGAGTTAATACTTAAAGATAAGGTTAATATAAGTACCCAAACCTGTCTAAATTCTATTGGTTGAGTTGTTTTAGACCCATACCCACCTTAACCTTTGAATAGTCAACTTTGGAGCCATTGGAAACCGAATATGAATTTATTATAATCTAATATCTCTAGCTTTTCCAAAGGTGCCCCTCACCCCTCTTATAAAAGGGAACTCCTCCTTCTCATTTATTCACACCTTCAAAGCCCTTTGGTTCGGCCAAACCCTGCCCAAATACTATCTCAACTTCCCTCACTACAACCTAGAGGCCTTAGTTTGATCATAAATCCAACCTAAGGAGCCCTTTTGATCAAATCAAAAGGAAGAACCCGAAGAAGAGGTAATGTTTTCACCACCCCTTTTCAAGTTCCTTTCTTCTTCCACTTCTTCTTTCTTTGTTCTTACCATTCTAAAATAATAAATCCAGTATCTCACATACACTGTGATTTTATTATAAATATGGTACAACCATATTCAGTATTCTATCCACCCTTTGAATAACATGTCACCATACGTGCGTACGTACGGCTTACCGTCTCCACGTCGTGGTGTAATTGTTATTCAATATAATATTATTTGGATGGGTATAATAATGATGTGTAACTCATGTAAATAATAAATATAACATGATAATGATTCTGTATATATGATATAAAATCCAATTATATATTATTTTAATATCAAAAGAATGATATTGTCGCTCGTGCGTATGTACGGACTACCGTCTCCACGAACGCGATGAGATTCATTGTCCATCATATCCATTCAAGTATAATTATCATTTGATGATTTAAAAATAGTATCTAAGGACTTGATATAATTCTGTATATGAATAATATACATCCCATTAATAACGAATATGGCTCACATAACAAAGAATATAAAGTAAAATGAACCCGTTAACACCCGAAATGACGATAATTCTAAGATATTATTAACAAATCAATGTTAAAAGATCAAATATGATATCATATTAAAGTAAATGATTCTTGTATAATTCAATAACAATTATTTCACCGTTATACAGGAGGTAAACCTACCATCGACCAAGGAAAAAGTACAAAGTAAGGGATTTTCTTATCTCACTTTCAATTCCGTGAGATTTCCATTTTTCGCCACTAAATTATTGAAAGTGGTGTATTGTGTACTGCCATTTGATATATATTCATGATTCTATTTATATTCATGTTATTCTGTAAATCATTTGGTGGTTATTAACTTTTGGCCATACGACTCAGTTGATTAACGTGGTAAGGGGTTTCTTATCTCACTTTTAATTTCGTGAGATTTCCATTGATCACCACTTAATTATTGCATGTGGTGTATGTGTACTGCCCATGATTGTATTCATTGTGTAATATACTTTAATTTATGGGTATTTACATCATCATGGTATGATACTTCTTTCATGGGTGTATGTTTCGTATGTTACCTAATCGGTAAGGGAATTTGAGATTTCAATTCCCACTCATTTGGCTTTACGCATATTTCATTGATTATATTACTCCATTATTATGTGTGGAATCACTATTCATTTGATTATGTCATAATTTCCACTCCCCTTCCTGTGGATATAAGTTTGATACACATAATCACTCATTGGTAATTCTCAAGTCATTGATATGAATTTGATAAGAGTAATTTTAACTCATTCACCATTTGTTGAGTTAAACATCCAATTCGTTGGTGTTGTTTTTACAAGAATATGTGTGAATATCCTTTGATTGTTTTACACTGAATATCAAATCATATTTAGTGTATTTATATTTGTCACACATAATTATGTCGTTGATTTATCCTTAACCTAAGGATACGGCCTTTATGAGAGATTTCATCTCAATTTACATTCCATTGAGACTTCTTTGTTGATATACACCAAATCACTTTTATGTGGTGTATATAATGTACTTTGACATAGTATATCATGAATCCCTTTATTCTCGTGATATTACAAAGTTTTGATTACCTCAATTATTTGTATTCAAGTGTCTCTTTTGGTTAGAATCTCTAACTAAAATACCATTTTTAAATATTTTAAAGACTTATTCTTCTAAATCTTGCTCATTAATGTCCATGTTTTAAAAATGGTTTTAAGGATTTATTTATATGGACATTAAAGTTTTAAAATCAAAACTCCTTTTAAAAGTTTCAAAGTGGTATGGGACACTTTGATACAAAAATCTATTTTAAATGGATTCTTGACAAATATCGTGACTTTTGAATGATTTCAAGAAAAGGGGGATATTTCTCTCAAATTGTTTTGATGATTATTTTCATCTATGTCAACATCCTTCATTATTCTTGATTGAGGTTAATGTGATACAATACAATCTTCCATATTATATCGAATGAGTTATGTTTGACTGTGGATGTGTTATTTTTATAGCATTCATGGTTTATGAGTAAAGTATTGACATTTCGTATGTTAGTTCCAATAAGAATTTTTATGTTATATTTCAACCTTTACTTCATATGAATGTGTTGGACAAGTATGTTCCAGGTTGGGGACTGGTTAAAGTAAGCCCTCCAGGTTGGGGACTGGTAAAAGTAAGCCCTCCAGGTTAGGGACTGGTAAAAGTAAGCCCTCCGGTTTGGTCTCCGGTTATTAGAGGCACTCCGGGTTGGTGTCCGGTTATTAGAGGCACTCCGGGTTGGTGTCCGGTTATTAGAGGCACTCCGAGTTGGGTTTCGGTTACAGTTAGCCCCAAGGTCTTGGGACGAGGCCTTGAAAAGAAATTAAATTTTAGCATTATGCATTTCATCATTATGAAAGTGGTTATTGATATTGCATGTGATCATTCGACTAGTAGAATATCCATGTGAGTAAGTAAATGGCATTATTTCATTTTACCTTTTCCATTTTATGCTGAACTTCAAGTTTAAAAGGCTTTTGTTTTAGTTATAAATTTCCTTAAGTGTTTATGATTATTTATGAAGGCTTCTGCTATAATGTTATCCTTACTGAGCATCCGAGCTCACCCCTTTTCAATGTTTTATTTTTCCCAGGATTATGAAGAAGTAATTTATGAATGACCTGCAGGGATAGTATGAGGGGATATGAAGACAAGTTGTTTTTTTTTATGATGTAATGTAAAAATTTATGGATGTATCTAGTCATTCCAAGGCTACTAAACTAATCGGTCTTTCAAGACTTGGTCTTTCTCGTGATCATGACAATGTTATGTAATAATGCACCGACTCTAGGTAATTAGGGTCGGGGCGTTACAGTTGGTATTAGAGGAAGTTTAGTACAAACCTTGGAAGCTAGATTTAGATAAACTCTGATTAGAGCACGTAGACCTAAGATGAACTTTGAGGATTAGTATAGAAAAACTTCCTAGAATTTTGGTATTGTAATGATTTTGTGAGTCTTCCAAAAAAATACATCCCTGTCTGGATACGAGTAGGTAGAGGTGGCTCTGGCACAGATGTACCTAGGGGTAAAACCCGAAAACACCACTTTGAGCTAGACTCGAACGGGAACTGGTACACGACAACGGGCCTTGCTGCACTCTTGGTTACGACACTCCTGGGGGATATGCTTTGGTAAATTCACAAGATTAGTATAAACCATTATTAAGGGAATACAAAAAAATGCCCCTAAGAATATATGTCGGCAAATAGATAGTGGATAATGTAGATTTTAACATAGGGTACCCCAAGTTAGGATATATTGTTCAATTACAAGATTATCCTATTATGTCTTTTTTTTATTCCTATTAGATAAGTATTCAAAAACCCTAATTGTATTTTATTTTGTTAGTTGAAACATGGAGGGAGCAAGATCACGAACAACTCTTCTCTCTCTTCCTGAAGAACTACTTACAATTATTATCCAGAAGTCATGCGCAGACGATGTTGAAACTTTTTCAAATGTCCAAGTTACATGCAAACAACTTTATGAGACATCCAATACCTCTATCATTGAACGATTATTTCAAGGATCAAGTACCGAATGTGGGATAATGTTGCGCTCTCAACTTTCTTACCACGCTAAGCGTGGGAAGTACCATCAGGGTCTTTTCAAATTATTCACTTTATCTCAAAATTACGATGCACTAAATGATTTTCTAGATGCTGCAGAAGAGGGAGACCTTCGAGCAGCCTACATGTATCAAATTATATATTTATGTCTTTTGGGATATACGAAAACTGATTTACCAAAACCTTATTTTGAAATATTTGAAGATGAATCAGTGAGAATTTTTCTAAAAAACATGTTAAAGAAGATGTCTCAAAATTATATATAAGAAATACCTATTTTTTTATGATGCATCGATGCTTCCATCGATATAATCCAAAATGGATGAGGAGTTTTTGGGTAAAGTAAGTAGATGATTTTGAAAAATTCCTGAGGTGCCATTGTGACACATGAACGCATTCTACCAAAAGGAAAATCCGCTTAGTCTCTCCAGAGTTCATGTTGTGATCCACATATCTCTAGTGACAAAATACATGCCTGACCCAACGCATGTACTCACCTATAAAGAATTATAACTGTAACCCGATCTATCTTATTGTGGAGAGCCTATCAGAATTCTTCATACCAAAGATCAAGTGTTGTGAAACCGGATGACTCGTCTGGTAAATGATCTATGGAGAAATCATAAGATGGAAGAGGCAATGTGGGAACCTGAGGAACATATGATGAAGAACCTATGTGGAAATAAATGGATGGTGAAATGTTTAAAAGTGTTAGTGCTCTTTATTGATGGGATTACTTTGGAATAATTTTCTCTTGTATGTGTAAACCTGCAATTTATCATGTGAAAATGATATTTGAGGAAGAATTATCTTTTCTGTTGTGGATATAGTTATAAATAACCATTTGGTCTTATATGATCATTGGGTTTGAGGAAATTATAAGTTATTATAATTTGGGATGAAAATGCAAGGTATGAGATAGAATTTGTGGTTAAATTATGTTATGGTATTTTGAGGAATTTATCTCATTTTGGTAATATTATAAAATATAGTTTTTGAAAAAGGACAACACGTAGACCGTGTGACTACCTGTCGCGTCGGACAAAGCTGTGGGAATCCAACCCACAACCAAAGTGTGATTGGGATTTATCGCCTACCACTGGACTACGTGAAGTCCCTGGTTAGTGTGACTATTATTTTTAGTTAAATGACTTTATTGATCAATAATAATTTGATTTGGGATCTTATGTCTTATCAAATGAATACCCTTAGTATAGGAAAATGATTTGGTGATTAAGTGATAAATTTTATTTTGGAAGTTGTTCACTTTGTTGAGAACACTATATGCCAAAGGAAAATAGAGTAGTATGGGATTTCATTTGAGAAGTAATGATGGATTTTTATCTACGTTTTTATTGTTGATTTATAGTGATTTGGGTTATTTATGGAAATTATTAATCTATAACAGAGAATATGTGATGATGTTAATTACTTTTAAGTATTTGACTTTAAGAGTATTTGATGTCATTTGGAGATACAATGTAACATGGGAGACTACATAATCAAATTCTTCTATGATTTGGGTTTCAATATTAGTTTGGATTATATTAAAGGATTTTAAGGACAATTGGTTATTGAATGGTATCTATTTAACTTTGGGGTATTGTTGGTTTAATTTTAGAAATTAAGATTAGTGCATATTTATCTCAATGAATATCCTTTTGGGGGATCATTAGATCATTCACTAACCATTTTGGTTTTGATTAATCTTCAAAGACAATGTAAATATATGGTTTATCCTGCATGGATCATGTGATTCTATAGAAGTTTATTCTAGCTCTTCCAGTGTGACCAAGTCTTCTTGAATATTCATCGTTTAAAAAAAAATTGAGTTAGTGGTGGAAATTTATTAAAGAATGAAAATTTACTTAAAATGTAAGTATATCTCATAATTTTCTTAGTCAATATCATAAATGAATTCATCTTCCTTATGTAATGTAACTTTAAAAAAAATGTTGTCCGTTTACTTTCCTACTAGGAGACTAATGGTCGTTTGTCCCAACACAAGTTTGTGGTTTTCTCATTGTTAACTTTCTCCTGATCATGATTTCTATCCCTATCCATCAGAACTTGACACTTAGTTTATCATCCATATCCATGTTTTCTTACATGTAATCCTAGTATGGGTTATCTTGGATGACCCTAATACCTCTCTTTCTTTCTTTTAAAGTGATAGTTTTATTGTCTCTTTTTCCGATGTGGGACTTTCCATTATATTCCCAAGAAAAATTTTAAAAATTGCGAGGATGAAATTTATTGAAGGAGGGGAGAATGTAACACCCCAAGTTTCCTCGGTATGTTTCCTTTTGAATAATGCAATGGCGTGCATTGTACACAACTTCGAGATTTTAACACACCATAACCAATCAAACTAGCCGTTATGAATAGTAATACCTACTTTTTGAAATTTTATAAATTCTATCTCTCAAAATGGACTTCATTTTTGGATTCGTAATATCTAAATTATCCTAGGGTGAAATTTTGGTACTTTTTGGATAACTTTCATATTTTGATAAATAGTGAAAATTACTAAATTTTAATTAAAAACAACTTTTTTAATCAAAATAATTAATAGTGAAAAATTATGAATTTGAGTTGTTTTAAAGTATATTTAGAATATATTTTTACCATTTAATATAATTTTGGTCATTGGACATAATTTTACAATTAAACCGAACATAAACAAGTGTCAATCTTTTGATAGTTATTATCTCTTAAAAACACGCTTTTTGTTTTGACAGCGGGAATTAATTTTAAATTAATTTCTGAAAATTCTGTGTTTTGAATTTATAAAAATGGATTCCATATTTGGAATCAGGATGTTCAAATTGTGTAAATAGGTAACTTTTATTTTTAGACATTTTGAATAATTACTGCGGTAAATATTTTATTTACCATGGTTAAGGGTAAATCCGGTAAATAAGGGTTAAAAAATAATATTATAATAATACTAAATTACCCTAAAACGTGTCTTAACCCTATTGGTTGATACATGGTCGACCATGGGCATCTTTGGGTCTATTTTGGGACCCCATGGATCCACTTGTAAGTGATAATGACACTTTATTTTAATTAAGTTAAAATAAATACAAAAATGACACAATCATATATCTTTTAACAAAACAATTGTTACAGAGGGTTATATATGTTGGATTTTAGATTATAAATATTCCTTAGAAAGATAAAAAGATTTCCTACATAATGATATTTTATTTATAATTTTTAGACATTAAATAATTTAATTTATTTATGACACAATGATGATGAATTAATTACTATAATAGTGAAAAATCAAAATAATTGATATTAAAAATACCCAAATAAATATAATATTAAACTTTTAATGAATTAAAATAATTTTCTAGGATAATATGATATATTAGTATTGATTTAATTGACTTTTTTTTAAGTAATAAATCTTTTATTAGTTTCACAAAAATCAACTATTGAATAGTGTCAAAATTGACATAAAAGAGTTTTTAAAACAAATATTATATTATTAATTGATATTAAATTCCTAAAAATCTAAGGTTCGGCCAAGAGACTTATATCATGATAGGTGTATCATTAATGGACCACTTTTGGGTCGCTTGTATGTATATGGTAAGTTTATTAACCATATAATATAAAAATACAAAGAGACATTGTAAAAGTGAAACTAATTAACTTAGAGTTAATACTTAAAGATAAGGTTAATATAAGTACCCAAACCTGTCTAAATTATATTGGTTGAGTTGTTTTCGACCCATACCCACCTTAACCTTTGAATAGTCAACTTTGGAGCCATTGAAAACCGAATATGAATTTATTATAAACTAATATCTCTAGCTTTTCCAAAGGTGCCCCTCACCCCTCTTATAAAAGGGCACTCCTCCTTCTCATTTCTTCACACCTTCAAAGCCCTTTGGTTCGGCCAAACCCTGCCCAAATACTATCTCAACTTCCCTCACTACAACCTAGAGGCCTTATTTTGATCAGAAATCCAACCTAAGGAGCCCTTTTGATCAAATCAAAAGGAAGAACCCGAAGAAGAGGTAATGTTTTCACCACCCCTTTTCAAGTTCCTTTCTTCTTCCACTTCTTCTTTCTTTGTTCTTACCATTCTAAAATAATAACTCCAGTATCTCACATATACTGTGATTTTATTATAAATATGGTACAACCATATTCAGTATTCTATCCACCCTTTGAATAACATGTCACCATACGTGCGTACGTACGGCTTACCGTCTCCACGTCGTGGTGTAATTGTTATTCAATATAATATTATTTGGATGGGTATAATAATGATGTGTAACTCATGTAAATAATAAATATAACATGATAATGATTCTGTATATATGATATAAAATCCAATTATATATTATTTTAATATCAAAAGAATGATATTGTCGCTCGTGCGTATGTACGGACTACCGTCTCCACGAACGCGATGAGATTCATTGTCCATCATATCCATTCAAGTATAATTATCATTTGATGATTTAAAAATAGTATCTAAGGACTTGATATCATTCTGTATATGAATAATATACATCCCATTAATAACGAATATGGCTCACATAACAAAGAATATAAAGTAAAATGAACCCGTTAACACCAGAAATGACGATAATTCTAAGATATTATTAACAAATCAATGTTAAAAGATCATATATGATATCATATTAAAGTAAATGATTCTTGTATAATTCAATAACAATTATTTCACCGTTATACAGGAGGTAAACCTACCATCGACCAAGGAAAAAGTACAAAGTAAGGGATTTTCTTATCTCACTTTCAATTCCGTGAGATTTCCATTTTTCGCCACTAAATTTTTGAAAGTGGTGTATTGTGTACTGCCATTTGATATATATTCATGATTCTATTTATATTAATGTTATTATGTAAATCATTTGGTGGTTATTAACTTTTGGCCATACGACTCAGTTGATTAACGTGGTAAGGGGTTTCTTATCTCACTTTTAATTTCGTGAGATTTCCATTGATCACCACTTAATTATTGCATGTGGTGTATGTGTACTGCCCATGATTGTATTCATTGTGTAATATACTTTAATTTATGGGTATTTACATCATCATGGTATGATACTTCTTTCATGGGTGTATGTTTCGTATGTTACCTAATCGGTAAGGGAATTTGATATTTCAATTCCCACTCATTTGGCTTTACGCATATTTCATTGATTATATTACTCCATTATTATGTGTGGAATCACTATTCATTTGATTATGTCATAATTTCCACTCCCCTTTCTGTGGATATAAGTTTGATACACATAATCACTCATTGGTAATTCTCAAGTCATTGATATGAATTTGATAAGAGTAATTTTAACTCATTCACCATTTGTTGAGTTAAACATCCAATTCGTTGGTGTTGTTTTTACAAGAATATGTGTGAATATCCTTTGATTGTTTTACACTGAATATCCAATCATATTTAGTGAATTTATATTTGTCACACATAATTATGTCGTTGATTTATCCTTAACCTAAGGATATGGCCTTTATGAGAGATTTCATCTCAATTTACATTCCATTGAGACTTCTTTGTTGATATACACCAAATCACTTTTATGTGGTGTATATAATGTACTTTGACATAGTATATCATGAATCCCTTTATTCTCATGATATTACAAAGTTTTGATTACCTCAATTATTTGTATTCAAGTGTCTCTTTTGGTTATAATCTCTAACTAAAATACCATTTTTAAATATTTTAAAGACTTATTCTTCTAAATCTTGCTCATTAATGTCCATGTTTTAAAAATGGTTTTAAGGATTTATTTATATGGACATTAAAGTTTTAAAATCAAAACTCCTTTTAAAAGTTTCAAAGTGGTATGGGACACTTTGATTCAAAAATCTATTTTAAATGGATTCTTGACAAATATCGTGACTTTTGAATGATTTCAAGAAAAGGGGGATATTTCTCTCAAATTATTTTGATGATTATTTTCATCTATGTCAACATCCTTCATTATTCTTGATTGAGGTTAATGTGATACAATACAATCTTCCATATTATATCGAATGAGTTATGTTTGACTGTGGATGTGTTATTTTTATAGCATTCATGGTTTATGAGTAAAGTATTGACATTTCGTATGTTAGTTCCAATAAGAATGTTTATGTTATATTTCAACCTTTACTTCATATGAATGTGTTGGACAAGTATGTTCCAGGTTGGGGACTGGTTAAAGTAAGCCCTCCAGGTTGGGGACTGGTAAAAGTAAGCCCTCCAGGTTAGGGACTGGTAAAAGTAAGCCCTCCGGTTTGGTCTCCGGTTATTAGAGGCACTCCGGGTTGGTGTCCGGTTATTAGAGGCACTCCGGGTTGGTGTCCGGTTATTAGAGGCACTCCGGGTTGGGTTCCAGTTACAGTTAGCCCCAAGGTCTTGGGACGAGGCCTTGAAAAGAAATTAAAGTTTAGCATTATGCATTTCATCATTATGAAAGTGGTTATTGATATTGCATGTGATCATTCGACTAGTAGAATATCCATGTGAGTAAGTAAATGGCATTATTTCATTTTATCTTTGCCATTTTATGCTGAAGTTCAAGTTTAAAAGGCTTTTGTTTTAGTTATAAATTTCCTTAAGTGTTTATGATTATTTATGAAGGCTTCTGCTATAATGTTATCCTTACTGAGCATCCGAGCTCACCCCTTTTCAATGTTTTATTTTTCCCAGGATTATGAAGAAGTAATTTATGAATGACCTGCAGGGATAGTATGAGGGGATATGAAGACAAGATGTTTTTTTTTTATGATGTAATGTAAAAATTTATGGATGTATCTAGTTATTCCAAGGCTACTAAACTAATCGGTCTTTCGAGACTTGATCTTTCTCGTGATCATGCCAATGTTATGTAATAATGCACCGACTCTAGGTAATTAGGGTCGGGGCGTTACAGTTTCTTAGAGAGTTCTTGTAAAATCTTATCATACTTGGATAGTGGGTGTTCAAGACACTTGACAATAGACTATTCATACTTCAATAAATTATTAAAAATTGATGGAGGACATGTCACCTTTGGTGACAATGCCAAAGGAAAAATTATTGGCCTTGGAAAAATCAGTAACTCTAACTCAATTTTTATTTCCAAAGTACTTTTTGTTGATGGATTGAAATATAATCTGCTTATTATTTTACAATTATGTGATGATGGATTTCATGTGAAATTTGAAAATGATGAATGCATTGTTTTTAATTCCAAAACTGAATTAGTGTTTTCTGTATTAAGAAATGAAAATGTATATTCTGTTAACTTCCATTATTTATCTTCTTAAAATGCTTCATGTTAAAGTTTGTTTCAAAAATATTCTTGGATTTTTCATAGGATACTAGGACGTTGTAACACTCACTCCATTTGAAAGTTATTTACAAAAATATTAGTCAAAGACCTACCCAAACTTGAGTTTTCAAATGATAAAGTGTGTAATCCTTTTCAAAAAGGAAAGAAACACAAAATTTCCTTCAAACCAAAGAAATAAGTATCAACTTCTCAACCACTCAAATTGGTACCCATGGATTTTTTTCGACCATCTAGAGTTTCTAGCTTAAATGGGAAGCACTATGTTTATGTTCTTGTAGATGAATTTTCTAGATATACATGGAATTTATTTTTGACTCACAAAAGTGAATTTTTCTCTCATTTTATCAAATATTCCAAAAATGTTGAAAATCTTAGTGGACATAGAATTAAATCCTTAACAAGTGATCATGGCTGTGAGTTTTAAAATAAATAATTTGAATCATTTTGCTAAAAAAAATGGCTATAGTCATAATTTATATGCCCCGAGAACACCTCAATAGAATGGAGCTTTAGAAAAGATAAATAGAACCCTGCAAGAGATTGCTAGAACCATGCATAGGGAATATGACATACCAATTTACTTTTGGGATAAAGCCGTAAATACAGCATGTTATATTATAAATAGAGTTTTGATTATACATCTTCTTAAAAGAACTCCATATGAGTTGTGGAACAATAGAAAACCCAAAGTTAGCCACTTCAAATTATTTGGTTACAAAATCTATATCCTTAATACTATAGACAATCTTAAAAAATTTTCATCCAAGAGTGAAGAAGGAATCTTCTTAGGATATTCAATTTCTAGTAAAGCCTATATAGTGTTCAATAAAAGAACTAAATGTGTGTAAGAATATGTCCATGTCAAATTTTATGAGACACATCCACATGATCCTAAGACCACTCTAGAAAACCTAGAGAATGATGTATCAAATCTGGTGTCACGACCCTTCCTCAGGGCCCGTGCCGTGACTACCCAAAGCCCGCCTTCCGTAGGATAGGGGCTGGAGACTAGCACCAAAGAAGTAAATCCTGATAAAAGGGAAGGCATTGCCTTTATATAATTAAACAAACACAACAAAGTATGCAAGGTAGAGTAAACACAAAGTAAACTGAGTACAAAAGTAAGTGCTGGTAAGTAAATGAGCCTGTATACAAACCCAACTGAAAGTACAGTACAACTGAGAAAGAAAGTAAAATAGCTGAAAAGTAAAGCAGCAACCACCGAGTCGTCCTCTGGAAATCCCACCTGAAGGGTGGGTACAGATAGTCTCATCGGTACCTCGGGTCCGTCCGTCTACTCCGTGTACGTCCTGTCAGGTGGTCCACCTCCGGAAACCATCCAGCTCTATAAGCCTCAACCACGATCAGTGTTGTCCGTCATCTGCATCCAACACAACGTCGTGCAGGCAATTCCCATGCAGGGGTGGGTATAACGATACTCAGTAGGAACCCTAAGACCCCCGAAGGTCTCCCAGAATCCACGAAGGATAAACCACAAAGGAAAAATACAAACACGAAGTATCAACCAACTCTACTTAGGTATATGCCCATACATATACCTAAGTCATCAATCTCAGTACAGCTCCAACTTCCGAGCCCAAGCACTACCAGTCCACACTGGAAAGAATTCAATCATACCAATGATAATGATGGAAAGACAAAACTAAGCTCACATTGGTATACTATTCACGAAGAGGGGTGGAGATGATTAGATGTAGCCTCTGAATCATATCCTCTGTCGAACCCACGTAGGATCCAAGTACAGAAGTCATCGCTACCTAACCCACATATGATCCAAGTATAGTAACCATCGCTACTAAACCCCAGTAGGATCCAAGTATATTCGTCATTGTTGCCGAACCCACAGAGGATCCAAGTACAGTCGTCCTCACTGTCGAACCCACGTAGGATCCAAGTACAGTCGTCCTTATCGTCGTAGTCGCAGCCAGCTCTAGGGTTCCCACACACAGCATAAAAATGGGAGAGTTTTCAAGTTTAGTGGGGGGATTTTATGAGAGTAATGGGGAATTTAAAGAGGTTTTTGGGAAGTTTTAAGGTTGGGGCTCGTGTGGACCCCACCTCACATATAACCACACATGGGAATTTGGGTGGTTGTGGGCCCCACCAACAACATCCCATGGAAGGGTTTAACTTCCAAGGATAATAAAATAAAACTGTACAAACAATTTTATTTACTTCTTAATTGAACCCCAAATAATAATTCTAAACCCGCTTAAAATGCAACTGCGATAAAGGTCCCCTTAAGAAATTATCGGTGCTGCGAGTTCATTGCTAACCTCGGATTTCAATTCCGAGCACCAGTTCAATAGATAGAAAAACCCGCTCATTCGTTTACTGAACGTACCCGAGCTAAACTTTAGAAATTGATTCCGGGCACACCGGGCCTCGGAATCAAGTTCCATTAAAAGCCACAGACTCATAAAATTCCAAATTATTTAAGAAAAATTTTCCTTGAAATTTATGGGTCTTTACATTAATCCCACCTCAGGGCTTTACGTCCCCATAAAGCTATATCATAAACTAGGGAAACAAATGAGTGTATTGTGCACACATCTGAGCCTTCCGCTCCCATGTGCTCTCCTGGAGGTTCCCGTGCTGCCAATGAATGTGCACTAGAGGAATCAACCGTCCACGTAGGAACCACTCCTGTCGATCCTCAATCTCCCTCGGGACCTCCAAAAATGCCTCCCCATCATCGATGTCCAGCTCCTCATGATCAATGATGTGAGTCGGGTCGTGAACGTATCTCCTCAGCTGAGATATGTGGAAGACGTCGTGCACCCAGTGTGAATGAGGTAGAAGGTCCAGGCGGTAAGCCACCACACCTACCCTGATGAGGACCTGGAATGATCCGATAAAGCGCAGAGATAACTTGTTGCCCCGGACAAATCTCCGTAATCCACGTCGAGGTGAGACCCGTCAGAAAACTTGGTCACCATCCTCGAACTCGAGTGGTCTCCACCTCCTATCAGCATAGGACTTATATGTGCTCTGTGCAGTCCTCATCTACTACAGGATGATCTGCACCTTCTCCATCGTTTCCTGAACCATCTCTGGTCCTACGAGTGCTGACTCCCCAGGGTCAGTCCAGCACATAGGTGATCTGCAGGGTCGGTCGTACAGTGCCTCATAAGGTGCCATCCAGATGGTAGAGTGGTAGCTGTTGTTGTACGCAAACTCCACCATGGGTAGGTGATCCTCCCAGCTGTGACCAAAGTCAAGGAAACATGCACGAAGCATGTCCTAAAGTGTCTGAATGGTCCTCTCTATCTGGACATCCATCTAAGGATGAAAGGCAGTTCTCAGACATAGCTGTGTCCCAAATGCCTCCTGCAATCCCTTCCAAAGCCGATAAGTAAAGATAGCATCTCGATCAGAGATGATAGACAATGGCACACCATGAAGCCGTACGATCTCCTAAATGTAGAGGCGTCATATTCTCTCTACTGAGCCCTACTCTATGATCGGTAGGAAGTGGGCCGACTTGGTGAGTTGGTCTACGATCACCCAGATGGAGTCATGTCCTCTGGAAGTACGTGGGAGACCCATCATGAAATCCATGGATATTCTGTCCCACTTCAACTCTATAACCTCCAAAGGTTGTACCAAGCCTACATGTTACCTGTTGCTCCGCCTTCACTTGCTGGAAAGTGAGGCATCATGAAACGAACTCTGCTACAGCCTTCTTCATACCCGGCTACCAGTGCTGTCGTCTGAGGTCCTGGTACATCTTCGCCACTCCAGGATGTATCGCTAGATGGGAAGTGTGAAAATCCCTTAGCACTTCCTCCTGAAGTGAAATAGGTACCATGGTACGTCCTCTGAAGAGGATGACGTGCTCTCCTCCTTCAAAAAATCCATCAGGCACCTTCCCTATGGAAATATGAGCACGTCGCGTCTCACAGTCAACGTACCCACGCTATTCCTCTCTGACCCGCTGAAGTAGTGGAGGAGTGAATGTGAGGGACTGTAGAAAGGTTGCCCCATCTCTATCCATGAAGGATATATGAAAAGTGTATAACTGCTTTGTAGCCTCTCCAAGAAGCTGAATGCCCGATCTACTGCTGAGAAAATCAGCTACTACGTTCCCCTTCCCAGGAGTATAGACTATCTCAAAGTCATAGTTCTGGAGGAACTCGAACCATCATCGTTGTCTCAGGTTCAGGTCCTTCTGTGAGAATATGTACCTAAGACTTTGGTGGTCAGAGTAGACTGTAAAGCACTCTCCCATCAGATAGTGCTGCCACATCTTCAAGGCGAAGACCACTGCTGCTAACTCCAGGTCATGGGTAGCATAGTTCTTCTCGTGGTGCCTCAACTATCGTGAAACATAGGTGATCACTGCCTTCTCCTGCATTAGGACACACCTGAGTCCAGTCCCTGATGTATCGCAGTAAACTACGTACCCTATGCCCTCCTCTGGTAGCCTCAAGATGGGTGCACTGGTCAATCTTTGTCTCAGATCCTGGAAGCTCTGCTGACATCTATCTGACCACATGAAGGGTTTCCCCTTCTTCGTCAAAGCTGAAAGTGGTGCTGCAACTCTGGAGAAGTCTGTCACGAATCTCTGATAGTACCCAGCCGTACCTAGGAAACTCCTCACCTCCGTCACACTCCTAGGTGGATCCCAAGTTAGTAATACCTCAATCTTTGCAGGATCCATAGCAACTCCTGCCTCTGAGATGACGTGCCCCAAGAAGTGAACCTCTTGAATCAATAACTAGCACTTCGAGAGCTTACCATAAATCTGGTGCTCTCAGATTGTTTCCAGTACAACCTGCAAGTGGTAGGCATGCTCCTCCTCAGTAGTCGAGTAAATCAGTATGTCGTCGATGAAGACTATGACAAAACGATCGAGGTAATGCTGTATGATCATGTTCATGAGACTCATGAACACTACTAGTATGTTTTTTACGCCAAAAGGCATAACCAAGAACTCATAGTGGTTATACCGACACCTGAAGGTCGTCTTCTGCACATCCTTATCTCGAACTCTGAGTTGATGATAGCCTGACCTGAGGTATATATTTGAGAACCATCATGCTCCCTTGAGCTGATCAAAGAGGTCTTCAATCCTTGGGATTGGATACTTGTTCTTTACGGTTATATGATTCAGGCGACGCTAGTTGACACATAGTCGTAAGCTCTCATCCTCCTTCTTGGCAAATAAAATCGGAGAAGCCCAGGGTGAAACACTGGGTCGGATGAATCCCTTTCCCTGTAAATCCTCCAGTTGTACCCACAGCTCACGAAGCTCAGTGGGAGCCATCCAATATGCTAGAGTAGATATCGGTACTGTCCCGGGGTACAGGTCAATGTAGAATTCTACCTCTCTGCAAGGAGGTAGTCCTGGAACGTCGTCAGGAAAAACGTCTGCATACTGATCCACCACAACAGGAAAACTCGGACTCCGCACATCAACCGCTCCAAGGATGAGACTAGCCAACTGATGGGTGATCGGCTACCCTCTCCTCTGCATAAGTCCATCCAGCGCTGCAAAGGCTCCCTTCTCGCCGGTGAAGCTGAACCTGCTCCCATCAGTGCGAACACACCGTACTTTTCGCCTAATATAGTCGATCTGAGCATGGACTGTAGATAACTAATCCATCCCCAAGATGACGTCTTAAGGCCTCGACACCGCTACAATAAGATCCCAGTCGAAGGTCTCACCTCCTAGAGTAATCTCACACTACCTTCACCAGTGCGTAATCATCGAGTCTTCTCCCATAGGAGTCTCTAGTCGTAAGGATCGAGCCAACAGCTCCATCGGAATCTCCGAGCTCCAAACAAGGGTAGTGGAAATGAAAGAATGACTCGCTCCTGTGTCTATAAGAACTACATCAAGGGTGGAGTAGATACATATAGTACCTCGAATCATCTCAGGTGTGTCGTGGCCATTGGCCTCGACTGCTTGGAGCTGAGCCTACCACTGTCTGCCAGCTCCCTGTGGTCGGGGTGGTCCTCCTGGTGGTGGTGGTGGTGGTAGAGCCTCGAAGTGTCATCCACCACCTGCTGCTCGGCCAGCTCCTCTGCCTCATCCTCCTGCTCCCTGCGGACCGCCACGGTCGAACCTCTGCCTCTTCCTAGGAGGTCCCTCTACTGTCTGATGCTCCTCTGCATGGCGGTTCAGACAGTCACGAGCCATGTGACCCTACCCGCTGCATGCATAGCACTGCCTGCCTCTCGTATTACTAGCTCTGCTGTGTGTGCCCCGCACATCCGAACCAGTATCCTGAGGTTTCCCACCTGATGGCCTGGTCCACTTAGACCTCTGCGACATCTGTCTACTTCCAACTGCAGAAGACTCCGCTACGTGTTGCTCTGCGGTGGGTCTCACTGCTGGTGTCATCTCAGCAAGAAATCTCTCCACAATAAGGGATCGCTCCAGTACTCTTGCCTACGTCAGAATGCTGAGAGAGATCATTGAATCCCTGATCTCATGCCTCAGTCCCTGCTCAAAGGTCTGGGCCCGGAAGAATGGGTCTCGTACCATGTCCGTGGAGTAGCGTGAGAGGTTAGTAAATCTCACCGAGTACTGGGCTACTGTCATGCTGCCTTGTCACAGCTGTAGTAACTCCTGGATGTGCACCGCACGGAGGGTGGCTGGAACAAAATCTGAGTAGAAGAGGCTCTCAAAGTCCATCCAAAGTAGTGATGCCTCATTGTGCACCTGGTGCATTATGCCCCACTATCTACCTACTACTGCGTGCAGGAGACTCATGTCAAGGATCACCATAAGGTCTACTGGTGTCCCTACCAATTTGAAGACTCTGAAGATAGCCTCCAGCCAATCCTCGGCTACTTGAGGATCCGTCTCTCCGTGGAACCTAGGAAGCCTCTATCATTGAAACTCGTGCAATGCACTCAGATGTCGTGCACTCTCTGCCACCGGGGATGGTGGTATCGGTGGACCAGCGGGAAGTGGTACCGCTGGTGCCTCCGCTGTAATGGGGCCCTGCACCGAGGCTTCATCGCTCGGTGGGCTGCCATCCCACACGTAACTAGGAACCCTATATGGTTGCCTTCGTGGGGTCATCCTGAAAAGAAATAGGTGTGCCACGGTTAGTACAGTATACCTGGTGAGATGACACAAAATAATCACAAATAAATCTTTTGAAACACACATGTAATAAATGTTTTCGTGCACTGAGTCGGAAATCAGAAGTCAGGGTCCTGGTGTATGGATACGTCGGTCGCCGCACCAACACTAGACTCCCTGGACTGATAACCACACTCAATACTCTTAACACTATTGCTTCATAGAGAAGAAATTATCAGAGTCCTGAGTTCTACGGTAGAATCGACTCCTCTGATACAAATTTTTCATGACCCGTCCTCGGGTCCCGTGTCGTGACTACCCCAAGCCCACCTTCCATAGGCCAGGGGCTAGCGACTAGCACCAAAGGCGTAAATCCTGATAAAAGGGAAGGAATTGTCTTTATATAAGTAAAAAAACATTACATAGTACGTAGGATGGAGTAAAAACAAAGTAAACTGAGTACAAAAGTAAGTGCTAGAAAGTAAATGGGCTAGTATAAAAACTCAACTGAAAGTACAGTACAACTGAGAAAGAAAGTACAACAACTGAAAATTAAAGCAGCAACCACCAAGTCGTCCTCCGAGAATCCCACCTGAAGGGTGGGTACAAATAGTATTTTCGGTACCTCGGGTCCATCCGTCCACTCCGTGTACATCCCGCCAGGTGGTCCACCTCCAGATATCGTCCATCTCCACATGTCTCGACCACGATCAGTGTTGTCTGTCGTCTGCATCCAACACAACGTAGTGCGGTCAAAGCCCATGAAGGGGTGAGTATAACGATACTCAGTAGGAACCCCGAGACCCGCGAAGGTCTCCTAGAATCCACAAAAGATAAACCACAAAGGAAAGATACAGACACAAAGTATCAACCAACTCTACTTAGGTATATGGTCATACATATACCTAAGTCATCAATCTCAGTACGGCTCCAACTTCCGAGCCCAAGCACAACTAGTCCACACAAGAAAGAAGACAATAATACCAATGATAATGATTGAAAGACAGGACTCAGCTCACACAGGTATACTACTCATGAAGAGGGTTGGAGATGATTAGATGTAGCCTCTAAATCATCTCCTCTGCCGAACCCACGTAGGATCCAAGTACAAAAGTCATCGTTGTCGAACCCACGTAAGATCCAAGTACAGTAACCATCGCTGGTGAACCCACATAGGATCCAAGTACAGTTTTCATCACTGCCAAACCCACGGAGGATCCAAGTACAGTCATCCTCGCTGCCGAACCCACGTAGGATCCAAGTACACTCGTCATCGTCATCGCAGTCGCAGCCATCTCTAGGGTTCCCACACACAGCGTACTCTATTCTGGGTGGGTCCGCTCCATGAGTAAAAGGGGTTCGATACATCAACTGTTACGAAGTCCATAGTTGATGTATCCTAAAGTTCCGTCTCGTCAAAAGAAACTCAACGCGATAGACGGCGCATCAAACGGACACCTGGTCTGAGAGATATTGGCTTTTCGGTTCCAGGGGCTCGGTTGGAAATATACTTGTTCAAAACCCGTTCATTTTCCAAAGTTGTACAAAACTCATTTAGAGTATAAAAAAAGGACCACCTCATCGAAAGGGTCCCAGTGCCATAGACGGCGCGTCGATCAGACGCACGGTTTTTAAGTTATTCATGTTTAAGTGAATAACAGGCCTGACCCGTTTAGCCCAGAGGGCCCACGGGTCAGGTTAACCCAGTTTGACAGGTCCGACCCGGCAGGGTTGTCAGACCAGTCCGAAGGAAAATGCAGCCCGGCCCGAAGGGGCGCGGCCCGGCCCGAAGTGGCGCGGCCCGACCTGAAGGGGCGCGGCCTGGCCCGGCGGGGGGCGTCCCGACCCGGCAGGGCGCGGCACAACCCGGCCCGGCGCGGCGCGGCCCGGCGTGGCCCGACGCAGCGCGGCCTAGCACGGCGCGGAATGGCTGGGAGCATGGCCCGGCCGGCTTGGCCAGCTGGCCGAGCGGTTCCGAGGGGGGGGCGCCCCCCCCCCCCCCCCCGGCTGTCCGAACCGGCGGCGCCAAGCGGCGCCGCCCTTCCCAAACCGGTCGGCCATCTGGCGCACGCGGCCCGCACGGCGGGCCGAGGTTTGTTCAGCACGGCACCCTCCTGGCACCCTGGTCTGGCTCTGCCCAGCCGGACGATGGGCCGGCCGGTTTTCTATCGTGGCGCCCTCCTGGCGCCGCGGCTCCCCTTCACCCGGCCGGCCGATGGGCCTGCTGGTTCTTCCACCAATGTGGCCCGCCATGCGGGCCATAGTTCCTCCCACATAGCCGGTGCGACGGTGTCGGATTCCTTCTCCATGTTCCCAGCATGGGGCGACAGCTTCGCACCTCCTCCGCCTTCAGTTTCCGATTCTAAATATATTATACAAGATGAACGGAGGGTCGTCGGGCCGTGTCCATTCGGCCCACGCCCTCCGCGTAAAGCGATAGCAATTGGATGAGGTATTCACGTGAATACAATGAGAACAAGGGAGTAATTTATTTTAAATAAATTAAGCAAACCCCCTACCTCAACAATTGATGTCGAACGTCGGCGTCGCGAGGTGAGGATTCGTAGACGTCGCCGGAGTGCCTCTGAGGTGGAAGTGGCATCTCCTAACTTGTCATAGAGAACAGAATGGAAGGTGCGTTGTTGTTCTTCGTGGAACCTGCGTTCTTCATCGAAGGAGACATCGTTCTTCATCGGAGGACCGGTGTTCTTCAAAAATCTCAATATCTATCCCCAATTCTCCTTAGCACAACAAAATCCCTCCAAAAATAAAATAATAGGATTCTCCTATTATTTTATTATCACATGTAATTTAAAATTCAAATTCAAAACACTTCATTTAATTAATTGATGTGGTTGAATTCAATAAATTAATGTGTTGTCAAGAGTTAGAGAGGGATAGAGGAGGAGGTGAGAGGTCTCATAAAAATGGGAGTGTTGTCAAGTTTAATGGGGGGGGGAGTTTATGAGAGTTATGGGGAGTTTAAAGAGGGTTTTGGGAAGTTGTAAGGTTGGGGCTCGTGTGGAACCCACCTCCCATATAACCACACATGGGAAGTTGGGTGGTTTTGGGCCCCACCAACAACTTCCCATGGAAGGTTTTAACTTCCAAGGATAATAAAATAAAATTGTACAAACAATTTTATTTACTTCTTAATTAAATCACAAATAATAATTCTAAACCCGCTTAAAACGCAACTGTGGTAAAGGTCCCCTTAAGAAATTACTGACACTGCGAGTTCATCAGTGCCCTCAGATTTCAATTCTGAGCACCGGTTCAATAGATAGAAAAATCCGCTCGTTCATTTACTGAACGTACCCGAGCTAAACTTCGGAAATTGATTCCGGGCACACTGGACCTCGGAATCAAGTGTCGTCAGAAGCTACAGACTCGTAAATTCAAAAGTATTTAAGAAAAAATTTTACTTGAAATTTCTGGGTCTTTACATCTAGATATTAATTCAAAATATTTTTACCATCCTATAAAGGAATCTGTGAAAACCTCCAGTTCTAGAAATTTTTTAGATTCAGGTAACAATGAACTAGACCCTGTTGAAGAACTTCAAATCACCAGTCCTTCTTTCTCTAGAAATTTTAGAACTCTTAAGAACCATCCTTTAGATGTTATTGTAGGAGACTTAGATAAAGGAACTCAAACTAGTGTATCTCTTAGAAATCAGGTTGAACATCAAGTCTTCTTGTCACAACTTGAGCCTAAAAACATAATTATGCTATCAATGATGAATTTTGGGTGATGGCTATACAAGAAGAACTTAATCAGTTTGGAAGGAACTAAATATGGAAACTGGTTGACAGACCCAAAGACACATTTACCATAGGCACTAAATGGGTGTTTCGAAATAAGGTAGATGAAGCTAGTAATATATTTAGAAACAAGGATAGATTGTTTTCACACTGCTATAGTCAAGAATAAGGAATTGACTATGAAGAGACCTTTGCACCTATAGTTAGACATGAAGCCATCAGAATTATGCTTGCTTATGCTGCACATCTGAATTTCGAACTATATCAAATGGATGTCAAAAGTGCATTTCTAAATGGTTATATAGCCAAGGAAGTTTTTTTGAGCAACCCCATGGTTTTATAAACCCTAATTTTTTAAACCACATTTTTAAATTATCAAAAGTCCTATACGGTTTTAAAAAATCTCCAAGAGCTTGGTATGATTGATTAAGTACTTTTCTTATTTCTAAAGGTTTTTAAAAAGGAATAGATGGTCCTACCCTTTTTATAAAATGAATTTCCAATGATATTTTATTCGTTAAAATCTATGTAGATGAAATTATCTTTGGATCTTCCAAAACATCTTTATGTATTGAATTTTCTAAAATTATGTAAATGGAATTTGAAATGATTTTAATGGGTGAACTGAAATTATTTATTAGATTTAAAATATTTCAAAATAATGATGGTATTATTTTTAATCAACGTAAATATACTAGAGATCTTCTAAAATGTTTTAGATTGGATATAACTAAAATTAGTGAGACTCCAATGAGTACTACTTGTATGTCTAATCTTGATGAATATGGAAAATTTGTTGATCAAATCACTTACAGAGGAAGGATTGGAATCTTACTCTACTTAACTACCAGTCGACATAACATTATGTTTTGTGTGTGTATGTGTGCTCGTTTTCAAGAAAATCCTAAAGAATCTCATTTAAATGAAGTTGAGATAATTTTCAAATACCTCAAGCATACACCCAATCTAGGACTATTCTATCCCACAGGACAATCATTTCAGTCAGTGAGCTATTCTGATGCCGACTTCGATGGTTGTTAGTTAGATAGAAAAGGAACCTCTGGAAAATGTCACTTTTTAGGAAATTCACTAGTATCATGGTGTAGTAAGAAACAAAACTATGCTGCATTATCTACTGCAGAAGCTGAATACATAGCTACTCACAGTTGTTGTGCACAAATTTTTTGGATGAAACACACATTACAATATTATGGATATCAATTTAGGAATGTACCAATAAATTGTGACAATACAAGTTCTATTAATATCTCTAAAAATCATGTTTCACACTCTAGGATAAAACATATTTATATAAGACATCACCTTTAGAGAGATCATTATAAAAAAGGTGACATCACTTTGGAATTCATTGGAACTGAATATCTACTTTTTGATATATTAACCAAACCACTAAATTCTGAAAAGAATAGATTACATCATACATGAATTAGGAATGATAAATCTTAAGTAGTAAGTATATTGTTTCATAGTTTACGGTTTCACAAGTCATTGTCTTGAGATTACTGTTTAACTATAACAGTTCAATAATTTAACTATCTCAAGACTTTTTGTCTCATGATTACAGTCTCACAGTTACTATTTCATGGTTACTGTTTGGCACTTACTGTCTCAAAAAATATGGTCGCACAGTTTAGAAATCACACGGGTACGGTCTCACTGTGAACGCTTGTTACGGTCTCACTGTGAAGACCTGTTACGGTCTCACCATGAAGGCTTGTTATGGTCTCACCATAAATATACTTTTTTGTTTTATTTATACATTATAATCTATATCATGGTAATTCATTGTTTTATTCTTTTTACATTCCTACGATTTTGATCCCGCAATGCTTGAAATCCCTAAATGATAAAATAAATAAAGTTTCACTCGTTCTTCACTCGAGATCTCTTCTCTCAAAAAGTAACCTCACATTCAACTCATCTCTCTCTAGAACATTTAATGAATTCCCAAGATGAAATGCTTATTGTCATCAACTCCTGAGAATCACATTTCAAAGAAGTAGAAAATCACACCAATGTTAGCACCTCAAGGACCTCTGAATCCGAATCAAGTGAACAGAATAGTGGTACCTGAAAAGGAGATATTCCCAAAGTGGCTTCTGTCAAGTAATTATTTGGAATTTAAAGTGATAATAGAGCAAGGATGGATGGATTGGTTCACAAGAGGTAATAGTCCTATTTACCCAAATCTAGATGCACAGTTTTACCAGTATGTTCAATTCTCTTTTGATTCATAATATTTTTATGTTGTGTGAAGTTGGATCAGTAGACCGATTTGTACCTTTTCTTTGAGGTTATGGGCTAAATTCCTTAGGATACCTCATGAGGGTATTTTTGAGGATGACCAAAGAGGTCCTCCACCTCCGAGTGAGTTCTTAATTTTTGAAGAAGCTTTGCGAAGTTTATCTGGTAATGAAACTAAGAGTAGATCCATAGCTGTTGAGCAAGATAGAGATACCGAACTCCTATTTAAGTTTGTTGAGAATTTGATTATCCCTGGAAAAGGTGATTTTGTTGTAATCAAGTATCAAGACATATTTTTGATACATCTCCTGAAAAATGGACATAAGATCAACCTATTCAATTATGTTAAACACCATATGTGTGAGTTGATCAAAACAACCTTCCCATTTTATTTAGGGCTTATCCCAGCTATGCTTCATACAAAGGGATTGGTTGGACCAGATTAAGAATCCATTAAGGATTATGATTTATATCTTTCGAAAGTTACAGTAAAGAGAATTCATTCCAAGATTTCCAATGATGCTCAGCAATAAATTTCTAAAAAGGTGGAATTCTACTTCAATTGGATCTTCTCTAAGAATTACATGACCAAACACTTCAAGTACCATGTGGAGAATCTGAGGATCCCTCCTGTAACTCAAGATTTCAAAACTCAAGTCCAAAAGCTCAATGATGTCACTCCTTTGTTAGATAAATTTATAGAGAACAAGGATGAATTTGAGAAATATATGAAGTATGGTGGATAGATCATTGATGACTTTATCAAACTTTTTAGGCCTTATCTTCATGTCCAGAGTACTGCAATTGTCGCTCCTACAGCTACACCCTTGAGATCTAGTTTTCCTAACTTCTCACCCTCTTCCATTTCCTCCACATCTATGTCTGTATCTCAGGATCTGAGTCAGATCAGGCCTGTTATCCTTGATCAATAGTTTCCCTGATCATCCACTGCACCAACCTTGGCCCCTTTCATTTTTCAAGGACTCCATTTACCTTCTCTGTCCACTGGTTCACTCCCTTCCTCCACTTCTACCTCTACTCTTATGGATTATTCTTCTAATGATACTGCCAAGGGAAAAGAGAAGACAAGCCAATGCTGAAGAACAGTGCCTACTATCTTTCGATAGGGATTCATTATATATTCTTTTTTCTTACTGTTTGTAATAACACATTTTATCCATCTAATTAATTGTGAACTTTTATTGTCTACTTCTTATTTACTATTTTTGATAATCCCAAAAGGGGGAGAAATATATATTCTATATGCACTAAATGCATATTAAAAAAAGATACACATAACCTAAGAATAAATATCTCACCCACATGATTTGTGATCATCAAAAGGGGGGAGATTGTTGGACTCCTCAAGTTTTAATCATGTTTTAATGATCACAAATCATATACATTATGTAAATCTTGTTATTTCTGTTTAATATATCTAAAATCATGTGTATAGATGATTTGTTTCTTTATGACTTAAATAATTATTACAAACTATTTTTTTTTCTAATGAAATTCACTTATGAATGATTAAGTTTAATTCATTCTATGAATATCACTATTTAATTCTTTGTACATAGATTTGGCTAAGTCTTAGAAACTGTGAGTCTGCCACCAGTTGTGTTTTTATGGAAAAGGACCAAGACACTGTAACCATCCAGACATCGTCACCATCCAGATACCATGACCATCTAGACACTGTGACCATTGAGACATAGTGACCATCCATACACTGTGACCATCCAGACACCGTAACCATCCACACACCGTCACCATCCAGACACCATAACCATCCAGACACCGTGACCATCCAGACATTGTGACCATCCAAACACCACGACCATCTAGACCCAGTGACCACCCAAACACCGTGATCAAACACCATGATCCTAACACTGCATCTGTGCTAACGGTTCCTAATCTCTATACAGTTATGACCTCATAGTTGTCTCACCACTCATAGACCAAGAAGGAGACACCATTTCAAGGAGACGTTGTTTCATTGATACACTGTTTATAGACATACCGTAACACTTTTTCTTAATCTGTTTTGTCATTTTTCACTTTAATTTCTAACAGTCATATTTGATGCTTTTAAATTCACTGATATAATTAATGTTTCCTTGTAGACATGTTACGTGACAGTACAAGGTACAAGGTGAATAATACATGCATCTTACCAGCTCCAAAACATGCATTCTATGATTTAAAAGAACGAAGTGATCGTGGTGACAGTAGTTATGACGGTGTAATAGAAAAATAGGTGTGTGTGTGTGTTAAAGAAGAAACTTGATCATTCATGCCACCCAACACTACTGAAGAAAACACGAAGCATAATCGAATCTTAAAGTCAAGAAAATTTCCACTCTATCAACTCCACGAAGAACAAAAGACAAATCTAGTTGACTTACGATACTCTATTTTCCACGAGAGGACTCGATTTCTACATCTGCTTCATCTCAGAAGCCCAGAGGTGCATAGAATAACACTCATAGAACTTCTAACATTATCTCATCATTTCATCTATATTTTATATTATTTTTATCTTATGAGAAGTTTCTATGTCTGTATAAAAACATGCACTGTCTCCTGCATTAAAATAAAGGATTCAAGATATCCCTTCTCTTATATCTGTTTACACTTGTGTATTCCCACGGATAAGTGTGAAAGAGGTCCATGTGTGACCTGATAGTTCATACCCACGAATAATTGTGGAAGAGGTCGTGTGACCTAGATAGTCTTTTGTACTGATGTTAACCCTGATCCAGGGTGTGGATCAAGTTTATTTATATAAAATGTTTGGTGTCAGGTGATCACCAATTGGAGTGGATTAGGTCTCGCCTTGAGATTGAACCACTTGTTTTATATCTGTTGTGATGTTTATTTTAGTTTTCTCCATTATAAAATTTAATACAGAAATCACTAAATTTAATTAGATAGTTAATCTTGGAAAGAAGTTATAATTGCGTTTCCTTATTAGAATAACTTTCAAAATTAATGTTAATTACTGATATTAAGATTACTAATAATTAATAAATCTTTTAAGAAGTTAATTAAACAGTCAAACTTTCATAACCGTATAACCTTGATTGACTGGGCCGTATTTAAATTTATTGGGGAACCTTTTTAAGAATACCTTTTAAACATAAATTTTTAATAGATACTCAATTCACCCCCAATTGGGTACTCTACTCCGACCAACAACCCCTTTTGTGGATTCCTACTGGGTTAGACATGTTCAAACCCCCTATATTATAAATTTATATTTATTATTAATATATATATATATATTATCCGTTTTTATATATATCTTTATATATAACATTTATTCATAAATTCTTTTCCCATTAACAATAATTATTTATTAAAATAAATTATTTAAGTGATAAATATTATGTTTTATGTTTTTATTTGGAGGCTCAGGTCCTTGAACCTTGGACATGGTTTCATTAATTAAAAATTATTAATAATTATATATATATATATATATATATATATATTAAATGCACTTTTACAATCATCTATGTATAGTGGTTACAAAAATTGAAAAATGTCGTTCGTAGAGGCTGTAGTTTTCATGAATGCATCTGTAGCATTTCCATTTTTAGAATGGATGAAAAGGAAATAAAGTAATAAAAGATTAAATTTGAATAAAGATAATAATATAATTAATGTAATATTTTTTCATTAAACCCATCCTTATGACCATCTATATGAGGAGGTGATGAGAAACGAATACCATCAATTCAGTGAGGTAGTAGTATGCACGTATGAATGAGTGATGTTTCTATTATGAAATGGTTGTTACAGTAAAAATTTAGATTATATATTATATTTCAAAAATAATATTTATATTATAAATATCATATATATCCACTAAAACCATCTACATAACCAACCATGTGTGGAGGTAATTGAAAATGAATCATATTGTATCCTATAGGCGGTGGTATGAACGTACGTATGAACAATGTTTTCATTTTCCATTATATGGAAATGAGGTAGATAACAATTTTACCATTAACGTAAAAACATTAAATTATAGTAATATTTTGTAATTAATTATTTTAATATGGTTATAGAATATTTTAGGGAGTTTACATGTAACATCTCAGTTAATTATAGAGTAAGAATATTACATATTTATTAATATTTATGAATTAGATAGTAATTTTACTTTAAAAGATACACTTTGTCTGAAAGCGTACCTAACACCTAATAATGGGTTTCACCAAAATCTTACATTGAACACAATACTTAGTTATAAAAAATAATATATTATTAATATTACTATTTTAAGTTGTAGTCATCACTTAGTTTATAGAGTTATGGGAATGAACGATATTAACTAAATTTTGAAAATTGGGTTTAAACATGTTTATATATTGAGTCATTGGATAGAAAATTAATTAGAACTGAAAATAAAAATCAATTGAATATAAATGATGTGTTTTTATGAAAAAAATATTTAAGTACAACTAATTATGTTTATAAAATAAAAAAAACACACTTATTGGATTATATAAATGAAATATAAATTCAATTTGATATTTAAAATTCATCTTATATGATTTCTAGACATTATATAAGAATAAATTCAATTTTATTCAAAGAAATAATTTTTCAGAAAAGGTATTTTTACCGCCATTTAATGGTAAACACATTTTAAATCTATTTTTTCACATTTATAATTTTTATTTGGAAATATAAACTTCTTATTTGGATGTGAGATATAAAATTTTACTTCGGGTAAATTTTTTGTTTTTTCTGATAAATTTCATATTTTAACAAATAGTTAAAAAACAACATTTTAATTCAAAACTTCTTTCTTGTATAATTTATTTATATACATAGGATATCCATTCAATTGGTTTTAAATTATAATTAAATAAAATTTTATCATTTAATCAAATATAGGTCATTTTAATCAATTTCAACTTTAAATTGGATATAAAAACATTGTGAACTTTTGAACGTTTTTATTTTAAAAACTCATTTCCTCAATTCATCAACAGGGTTAATTTTTAAATTAATTGTTTTCCCATATGGGATTTTAATTTTCAAAAATGGGCATACATGGTTGTATTTATTATGAAAAAATTTATCTAATATGATCAAAAAAAATTGTTGAATAGTAACTTTAGTATTTTAGTTATAACGGTTAAAGGTAAATCGGGTATTTAAAGGTAAAAATAATGTTAAAATTAAATAAAACTACCATAACATGTTGGAAATGGGCATGAAGCAGAACACCTAAATAGATGTGATTTTAAAATATTCCACTAACGATCGATGTAAACTTGTCGACGTCAGTGAAGAACAACCCGGTCAAAGACGAGGATATCGCATGAAGTGTTTTAAGCACAAAAATAATCTGTAAAATACCTAGTTTAAATCCAAATACACGCACGACATATACTCATTGTTGGGGATCACTGCTCGAAGAATCTTACATTGAACTCCTCTAGATCATCCACACATGATTCATAAAATTGTTTTAATGTCTTTCGTTGATGTTCAGGTTCTAGCGCAGTATTCTGAAGAAACCTTCAATGCTCCTACAATCACCACATCGCTTCGCTAGCAATGCCTAAGAGAGAGATCAATTCGAGATCCTTCGATCCATATAATCTCTCTCTAAATCATAGGATAGAGAATTGGAGAGAGAATCACCATGAATATTACTTGGAAAAATCTCCCCTCTACTATTTATAGTGTTTAATTAAAATACATAGTATATCCTTACTGGCCCCGAATACTTAACGCACTACCAATGATATTTTATGACTACTAAACTGAGTCATAAATATTATTATCACTCAATTGTAATATATTAAATATATTTCATAATAATAATTGAGTCCAAAACTTTACTTTTACTTCCCATAAATAGAAATTGAACCTTGAATAATTTAATATTCGTCAATTAATATTTTTCATGTATTTACTTAAAACTCATAAATATGTTTAAAAAAAATTAATGCTCATTATTCTAAACTCAAATAACATGAATTTATTGATTTCATTAGTGATCATTTTTCTATGGACAAATCCCAGACCCCAATGGTGGGGCCCACCATGTCAAAAACTTCTATTCAACTGAATATGATAGATTCTCGAATGTGTTATTGTATGTAACCCTCTAGGCCATTATATCGATAGTAGTGAATTGTATTCACAGTCCAAGAGCAGGATCTAGATACCCAATCATGGCCCCTAAAGAGATTAGGATTGTCACATCTTTGAAAACTGACCCATGGACATGCATTGTGTAATATAATCTCTTTGTCTATAATATCTCACAAAGCAAGATGCACCCTTGTGTCATCGCCCTTTTCTGGATTTAATGTTTTCTTATTTAAATGAATGGATTTACCCTCTACTACCATGGACATGGTCTTATAAAGGTAATATTATCCTTATCAACATTACCATAGATATATTACTCCCATAACCCGAGAGTGACAAATCCTTTCTTGGCCATTCAACCAATTTCATGCAACCAATGATGCACCCAACACAAACTACGTCACCCTGACTTCATTGCCATGGTTTTTTTCCTGAATCAATGTACACATTAAAATGAAATACATTGGTAATGATATCAATTCAAGACGCTATTACACATTTCATAGATAAGAACATCCACTAACATCCAAAACATGTGTTGTTTCTATTGGAGGGTCCATCCTCATGATCTCACTACTAGAGATCACTAAGTGTGAACTTCCTGAGAATAATTCTCAATGATTATGAGCCCCCATCACCTGATAGTCAAACATATACTCTGTCTAATTAGTAATATGTATCTGGATCATAGAACATATATTTAAGATTAATGTCCTAGTCTCTAGAGGTTCTCATTATAGCCTTGGATCTACTATAACCTTTCGATAAAATAATTAATCTTTGGAAATTACCATTTCAATAGTGAATGTAGAAAATTATACACTATAATGGTATGATGACATCATGTATAGCTAACTGTATACACAATATGGTAATAAAAGCACTGAATAGTTGGCTCTAGGGAACCCAATATTTCAACACACCCACTTTCATTGAAGCCAACTTGCTAACCAAACTCATTAGCTACTCACATTATGAACATCATGTTTCTGAGGAGTAATGGATTTAGCTACTGGGCCCGCCACAGTTTCTCTGCGTGGGTATTCTGCTATAGAGACCTCATATCTTAGAGTAAAACTTCTCAAGAGATGGTATCCTGAGTATATCCCACCTGTCCACTATCATAATGTGACATATTGTATAGTAAGAATATCATAATTTTCGTTATTATAATACTTTTCTTACCATGTGAGATTCCACAAATTGGAATAGATTGTTTCATTTATCTTCTTCTTAGTTATCTTAGAAGCTTCAGCGTACTCGGTCTTTGTAGGTATGGCTACCACTGGCTAATATGAGCATGACTCACTCGTCGTCCTTAACCTAACTATGATAGTAGATCACATTGATCAAGGGAAGACTAGTTTGTATCCCCTGAAAACTAGTACCATTTCTTCTCCATGTACCAGGTATATATCTTTTTTACTTTCTGAAGTACAATTAGATGGTTCTGACTACATCCCTTATAGTTCTCCAAGATATAACAGATATTTTCCTATTATAGAGCATATCCTAGAAATATCAATTCTTTTTCATATCATGGAATACATGATTGATCCATCGGTTCGACGTATGGATTTCAAATCACCATGTTTATCTCTACCCATGTGTCGGACATGTCAACCTTAATAGATTTTTCCCTCTAACATAGGAAAAAATTCATCTCTTGAATTGTTCAAACTTGTATTTTTCAATACAATGTCACTATAGGTGTGATTGACTAGGACCAAGCAACCCATATATATAACTTAGTAGATCGTGTTCCCTAGAACTTAGGTTGCTACTTTAAGTCAATCACTAGAGAATAAATTTCATTTTGGTATTATCTTACACGAAGACCAATCTATTTTCCATATGTTGACGAACATAATTTTCTTTGAAAACCTTGACACTCCCACTAACCTCTCACAGACACATAGAAAACATTTCATAAAAATTTATATTCTATGATCTAGTTTCTTACTTTAATCCTAAGCCAGATTTTAGTAACTTGCAACCTTTATTAGCATTTTGTGACGTGATCATCCCTTTCTGGATGTTTCGTATATAAACCATCCACGATTGGTGGTTCTGACATCCAATGCTAAATAATTTGATCATAGATATTATCTATGATAAGTAAAGTTCTAATGGTTTTAGCCATAACGACTTGGTTAAACCAATCAAGACTTATTGGTACTACACTTGTACCATCCATGTATCAACTCACTTGAATACCAACCACGGTATTCAAAATAATAAGACCCTTTGCACTTTGATACATGGAATCTATTAATTGAATTTACTTGGTCTTATCAATTTTTGATCATTTCTATATACTTATTACATATAGGAAATATTATTCACATTGAATTATAGATCTCTGACCATGGTGAATATAAAAACCATCACCATGGTTTTATCCTTTGTACACAGTATGTGTCTCTGGAACATACTTTGTTCCACATGAGCTTGTGGAACTTGTTCCTATGCCAACTATTTGTGCATCTTGAGCTATGACTAAACAAAAGTCAATATAGATCCCACTATCTCTAATAGAGATGTGCACCCTTATATAGAAGTGTAGTCTATTACATGACTACATACTTTTCTATTTTAGGGATTTATGTAACATCCTAAGCAACGGTTAGGATAATTACACTAAATTCACAATGTGTGTATTTTGATGCAAGTTTGTTTGTATCTGAACAAACTATTTTCATCCGAACACATGTCCTTATGACATAATGGATTTATATCATTTTATGACTCATATGATATCCATTTTAATTATAATTGGCATATATTTGTGGGATATCGATGTTATTTGCAAAGCATTTCATGAAATATAATGGAAGTTTATGTACTACTTACACCAAAATTTTGATGTATAATATATACGTTTAGGAATTTCTCAATGCTACATGTTTTATAATCAAAGTTGATATGTAGGACTTCATCATAAATCCTCCTCATTGACATCAATTTCGTGATTTTGATAAGGTAACATGTGTTTAAGAATTACTCCACGCTACATTATCATGACTAATGAACGCTTGGTTGAGATATTCTTCAGTATCCCAACACGAAGAAACTCATATCTTCTGACCATGCATATACTTCACTTTATTATTCCTTAATTAATTAAAGGAATCTTATGAAGTATATTTACCTCTAGTTTATACTTAGAATAGTTCATGCTTACTTGTTGAACTATATCCAAAAGCTTTGTGACATACCTTTATTTATAAAGCCTCCTTTGTCCAAACTAAAGATGTCGATAATACCAAAAGTATTTAGTTGTTATGAGCTTAAATACCATACTTGTTATGTTCATGACATCCAATTTTAGTATTACTTGACAAAGAATTATCTTGTCACAACTGGGTATAAGTATTACATTTATATTCATCGCTAAATGTCTATGATTCATGTATTACTTAACTAGTGATTGAGTTTTAAATACCAAAAACAACATTCATTCCAGAACCAGAAATTATTTCCCCTGCGCCCAAGGATTCATAATATTAATGTTTGTGGTTATACTCAAAAATAGTTCAACACGAATCTTTTACATGGAAATTAAAGAAGTCGTGTACTTCTCACCACATGCCTAGATATCACCCTTTCTCAGTAACTTGGAGAAGACACCTAACTTCTAGAAAGGTTTCTGTAATTACATGGTTACCATATTAGCATACACATATGTCATGAACATATTGTAGTTAATACCCAAGTAGTAAAATTGGAATATTACAATTTAAGAATATTCATGAAGAGTAAGCGGGTAACTTTCTTCTTTAATTTAGTTAATTGAATTTAAACTTCCATAGTATTATTTTATAATATTCAATGAAAATAAACTTTGTTAATACCTCATTAATTGAAGGGCGTCATGAATGTTCCATTGGAATTACTTTCCTTTTGGCCTTTTCACGTTGTCTTTCAAATTATTCGCTATAAGAATTAAAGATGAAATTATCTTTGATATTCTTATTATCTTGGAAAAACATACCTAAAAAGGTAATGGGAGATTACTCAATACTTGTTAATTTTTTAAATTAAAATGAGACTTGAGTAATGGGGTAAAAATTATATGTGAAAGGGATCCATTTAATGATTTTTATCAATAGTTCAATTTACATTTGTTGGTGTAACATCACCTTATTTATATCACTTCTTCGCTTTCTCCTTGAAAAAATCTTGGAGATGAGACTTCATATTATATCATCCATGTCTTGGTGTAGCGACTGCAACTGACATCAGACAATGATGAAACCATAATGATATATGCATCATATGCTTTGTACATTATTCTCCTGTAAGTAGTTTCACCTTCACTTCTTGAGGTAGTTTGACTTTGTTGGGGACACTCGAACCCTGAGTTTCCTTTACCATAGTACTATGTGCACACGCCTTTACTATTCATGGATACTCATGTTAGTGAGGAAATTTACTACGTCCAATATTTATCGCAGTTTAAACATGTGGTATAACATGCCATTTTTCTACAAAAATGAATTTTAGTAGATGAGTGCCTTTTATCTGGATTATGGGTTTAGACAGTTTTGATTGATTACATAAATCATTTAATGTCTCACAAAATTTTATCAGATTCTAGGAGCCCTTTGTGCTAGAATTAGAATACTTTTTTGCATGAGTATTCTAGTGGCATGGATCCCAGAACCACCCCTCGTAGTCTAAAAGCTATGGCTATGCCACTGCTTGGAGGGTTTAAGGTGGGATTTTGGTTGTTCGACTGCTTTAACTTGTGGTTCCTTGATTTGTTGAGTGAAGTCCCAACTTCTAAAATTAGAACTTGATTTACTCAATGATTACCTCCAAAATTAAAAAAAATAGCTATGGCTATCTTTTCTGCAATTTTAGTTAAGTCAACCCTTCATTCTTATATGGACTTCCTGGTAGTAGGAGGCACCCTAAGCTATGGCATGGTCAACACCTCAAATAGCCGGTATTATCCAAATTTTAATGACGGGAGGTTGTTATGACTTAATATATCTTTGAGGGTTTTATTATTTTTAATGTGATTAAAGAAATCATTTTCTATTGTATAAGCACGTACTATGTGATCGCACTCACAACTGTCCTTTCAAGAAATAGAAATTTCATCGCATCACATATTCAATTTATCTTTCATTCTTGTTTATTATTATACTATATGATCTCGTAATAAACTACACATGAAAAAAAAATGATAGACCATGAAAAACAAAATGAATACCTAATCATGAGCCAGTTCAAATGGCTGATCTGTTTAGTGAATAACGGACCAACTGAGACCCTAGGGACAATACATTTAGTCACGTGGCTTGCAACTTGAATAGAAACGTTTGGTCATCCAAGGTATCCAACTCATGTCTAGTATGTCACCATCACTTGGCGCGAAGTGTTTCGTGCCTCATCTAGTCATTTTACAACTATACTCGCAGACATTTGAAGGGGTCTCGGGGCATAAATATACAACTCTAAGAATGGGCACGCATGCCCCTATACATATAACAACACTTGAGATTACAAGCAGATCATATTTTTTTTTAATTTAACTAATTATTACAAACCGACATGAAATAATTAATTAAATAATTAAATAAAATCGCACCATACAAACATTGGTTGGTCACCGGCTCATGATCGCTTTACGCATTAACTCACGTATATAAACTAAATTTAGAATAAAAATTAAAATTGAATTAAAATAAACTTGATGACATTTAATTGAATTAAAAAATCCACTCTAATTTTTAATTCAATAGTTTTACATCGTTCGGTCCGATTTAATTAATATAATTTTTAAAACTAAAAATTAAATTAATTAACTAACTAATTTAATTATTCACCAAATTAAATTAATTACACCTCTTATAAATTTTAATAATAAAAAATCATAAATTAATTTAATTATCAACTATAATTAAATTAATTAATTTAATTAATTTTTGATTAAATTAAATCACTCGGGTCCATACAACTTCGGGAAGGGCCCGTGCGGGTTTGGGAGAACATACATAGGCCCGATCCAGACAATACCGACCCCGGGTAGAGGAATTATGGAATAGGCCAGTCCCAACAAGCCCGTTCCGAGCTGGCCTGACCTGCCCAGACTTACTACGGGGCAGAGCGAGTTACCTGCCCGCTAAGATGACTGGGCTGCGGTCTGAAAGGGGCAAGTATGTGGCGAAGCCAGCAAGTCGAGTTTGGCTGGATGGGTCGTGACGGCAAGAACCTGGTGCGGCTTACGGCGTGCGCATGATGGTTCGAGTAGAAAGGCATCAGAGGGAGCCTGTGTGGTGCGCTTGGCTGGAGGAAACCAGACTGGTGGTCGTAGTAGCAGGGAAGAGCCGATAGGGCGGTGGGCTTCGCAGGCAACGGGAGTCGTCGGCGCCGGGACACGGCGTGGAGGCCGCTGCTGCTGGGCCCAGAGGGGTAGCGTGTGGCTGGGGCTTTCGGCAAGGGGCGCTCTGAAGGGGTGCCGCCACGGTTCAGTGGGGAGGAGGTGCCACCTGCGGCGGGTCCGGTGTGCACAAGCAGTCAGATCAGGGGTTACCGAATGAGGAGGAGGAGTCGGGAGAGCGGCTTGGCCGGAGCTAAGCGGTGGTGTTGGTCGCGGGTTTTTTATCCAGGTGCGCCACACGGGAGCCGGTCGATGGTAGGGATCCATTATGAGGAGGGGACGGCCCGAGCCTGGGTGACGAGGCAGAGCCAAGCGACTGATGGAAGAGACGGGAAGAGGGTGGCTGGTGCGCTACGCGGTGCCTGGTGTGGGAGGCCACGGCTAGCGGCTTGCTACTGTTGCAGCGCAACGGGGAGGAGGCGGCCCCTCAGGGGCCGTCGCTTGCTGCTTAGGGAGGGATGGATAGCTCTGCCATGGTGTGGGGGTGCGGTGGTGGCGAGTTGGCCGGGGCAACCGGGAGGTAGCCTTCTGGTGCGCTATAGTGCGACGGGGAGAGACGGGCCTAGGTGGCGGTGGTCGTTTGTGCGTTGTCTTGGGGCGCCTCACCTCTGCAGGGAAGACCAAGTAGCGGGGGCCACTCGCCTCCCCCCCAACCATTTTTTTCTCTTGATATGATTTGCGGGTCCTCCCCCCTCCAATTTGTTTTATTTTTTTAATCAAGTCCTTCTTTTGCAGGTCTCCTTACATTTTCATTTTTTTTAATCTTCCACCCCATTTTTTATGGTTTTGGAGACCTATAAAGCAGGTCACCCCTCTAATTTTTTTGATTTATTTCTAAAGTCTATACATAGACGAGAAATTATAAAACTTATAATAATATAATATTATTATAATAGATTATTATAATAATAAAATATTATTATAATTGAATATCATAATAATAAAATTATTATTATAAAACTTCTAATAATAAAATATTATCATAATAGAATATTATAATAATAAAATTAATATTATAATAAAACTATTATTATTATTATTAAATTATTATAATAATATTAATTTTTAAGGTTCACCTGAAAATAATATTTCGGTAATCGGATGTCCAGACGATAAACAATTATAAAACAACAAGTTTATCTCTAATTTTAAACTTTGAATGACCGCAGATGGGTCATCCTATATCGGATTCAAACGCGGTCTTCGGCGTTAGGACCGTAATGATATCATCTTCATATTTTAAGGCAAATATAATTATTTTGGCTTAAAATCAACATGTTCTCACTCTAATACCACTTTTTGGAACTGGGCGTGCAATAGGAGCCCCAAACAGGTGGGATTTTAAAATTTTCCACCAACGATCGACATAAACTTGTCAACGTTTGTGCAGAGTAGTCCGGTTAAAGCAGAGGATCTTGTGTGAAGGGTTTTAAGAACAAAAATAAACCGTAAAATACCTGGATTAAATCTGAAGTTGTGCATGATGTCTGCTTGTCGTTGGGGATCCCTGCACAAATAATTTTACATCGAACTGCTCTAGATAGTCCACACATGCTTCAAGAAACAGCAGGAACGCCATTCATCAATGTCTGGGTGCTAGCACGGATTTCCGACGAAACCTTCGACACTCCAAAAATCACTGCATCACTTTGCCGGCGATGCCTGAGAGAGAGCTCGATATAAGATCCTTGTATCCAAAGCATCTCTCTCTAAATAATCGAAGAGATGAGAGGAGAGATAAGCACCATGAATTGTACTTGGAAAAAGCCCCCCTCTTCTATTTATAGTGTTTAATTAAAATATCTGGTATAGCCTCACCAACCATGAATACTTAATGCACTACCAACGACATTTTATGACTACTAAACCGAATCATAAATATTATTATCACTCACTTGTAATATATTAAATATATAACATGATAAAAAATGAGTTCAAAACATGGCTTATTGTTCCCATTAATATTAACTAAACCTTAAATAATTTAATATTCTCCAATTAATATTTTTCATGTATTTTCTTAAAACTCATAAATAATTTTAATTAATAAAATCAATGTTCATTATTCTAAACTCAAATAATATGAATTTCTGTATTGCATTGGTGATATTTTTTCCTTGGGCTAGTCCCGGACCCCAATGGTGAGGCCGACCATGTCCTAAACTCATATTCAACTGAATAGGGAAGATTATCGAATACGCTATTGTGTGTGACCCTCTAGGCCCTTATCTCGATAGTAGTGAATTGTATTCACAGACCAAGAGCGGGATTTAGAAACCCATCATTGCACGTGAAGAGATAAAGATTGTCACAACAGTGACAACTAACCTTCAAACACGTACTGTGTAATATAATCTCTTTGTCTATAAAAGCTCATAAAGCAAGACACACTCACGTGTCATCGCCCTTTTCTTACTTTGTTGTTTGTTAATTTAACTGAATGAATTTACCCTCGACTGCCATGACCATGGTCTTATAAATGTACTGACATCCTTATCAACCTAGAATGAGATATATTACTCCCATAAGAGGGAAGTGGAAAATACTTTCTTCACCATTCAACCAATGTCATGCCACCAATGATGCACCCAACAAAAACTACATCACCATGACTTCATTTCCATGGTTTTTGACTTGTATCAAAGTATGAAATCAAATAACAGACATTGGTAATGATCTCAAGTCAAGATACTGTGACACATGATCATAGATAGTAACATCCAATAACACCTGAAACATGTGGTGTTCCTATAGGCAGGTCCGTCATCATGATCTCACTACTAGAGATCACCAAGTGCAAACTTCATCAAAATAAATCTCAATGCTTATGATCCCATAACACCTTATAGTCAAACGACTACTATGCCCAATCAGTAAAATGTATATAGATGATAGATTATATATCTAAGATTAATGTCATAGTATCTATAGGTTTTCATTATAGCCTCGGATCTATTATAACCTTTCAGTACGACAATTAATCTTTGTACATTACCATTTTAATAGTTGATGCAGAAACGTCTACACTAAAATGGTAAGCTGAAATCAAGTATAACTATTTGTATACATGATATGGTAATGAAAAGAACTGAATAGTTGGTTTTAGGGAACCCAATATTTCAACATAACACTTGTTATAATCTCATTGGATTACTTATTGTCGACCAATACAATACTTGTTCTGAAATCTTGGCCTTTTCAAGACACTTCAGTGTGATTATGACATTAATAACATTATATTTAAAGTAAAAACAAAAAATTCATAGACATGTCTCTTATTACTAAATCAAATTTAATATGGGTTTATGTAAGTGATACCTTCGACTATAAATAGTCCTTAGAAACCTAGAAATATTACATACCTCTTGATAATTTATTTAGAATTTTTTTACATTAAATAATTAAATTTATTTATGACACATTGGTGATGAAGTAATAGATTTATTAAAGGAAGAATGAAACAAATGATACTAATAATATTTAAATAAATATAAATTGAAATATTTGATTCCATGTATGAATTTTTTGGATGAAATAGACATTTTATTGATGATTTAAACTATTTTAATTAAGGAATCACGTTTTTATGATTTTTTAAAAATTCAAGTAAAGAATAGTGTTAAAATTGACATAATTCACATTTAAAATAAAAAATATTTAATTAAATTAATTAAAATTTATAAAAATCCATGATTTGGGAAAATAGTTTTGGTAATTCTCAAAATTTTATTAAGGACTCAACAATTAATCATTTTATATGTTATGATAATTATTTAAACTCTCATATTGTAAATTACTTAATAAAACGGTAAGAGTTAGAAGGGTTAAAACATAAAGATAAGGACTAAAAAATATCCAAAACATGTTTAATTTTTGTTTTATGAATTTTTCTTAACTATAATCATATTATATTCTAAATAAATCAACATGGACCCATTTTTAATCGAAAATGAATTTATATTAATTTAATAATTTTAATAATTCCAATAGTGTTACTCCCCTCTCCTATAAAAATGCACTCTTATTATATATTACTTACACTTAAAAACCATTTGGTTAGACTATGATCTGGCCAAACCACTTACTAGATTCCCTAACCACATTCCTAAGTCCTTATGTTATGAAGAACATCCTTATTAGTGTTGTCAAGGTGTTAATAAATTTGATTATCCAAAAGAAACATAATGTTTTAATTTAAGTGCTTATATTTTATTTCTTCTTCATCTTCTATAAAATATCCATCAACCAAGTTGAAATAATACATTCAATATCCTAAATATAATTAGATGTTATTAGGTTAATATTACAACCTAAATTTATCTTCACTTCCATTAAATGGGAAGCTAATTAGTCATTTTTATGTACGTGTGAACTATCACCTCCACGAACCAATGTAATTTGTTTTCCACAACTGTCTTTCATGACTGGTTATAATGATGGAATTAATGTTCATATCTTATATTAATGAATTTTTAATAATTATAAGATAATAATATATCAATTATTTTCTTACTTTCCATACACATAAAAATTATAACATTGTTTATACGTACATGTGAACTATCACCTCCACAAGGCGATGCGATTCATTTTTATTCTCTACATAACTTGTATTAAATATATAAGTATATTTATATTATTAATATAATATTACTGATTTTATGAACATTCTGGAAATATTAAATAATAATTACCTTATTTCCATAATGATCCATGAAAAATGCAAATGTTACTCATGTGTACATACGACCTACCATCTCTATGATTATAACGTTGTTCATTTTTCATAACCATAATTAATGGTTTGATTCAAAAGTATAATTAATGTAATAAAGTTATAATTATGTCATGAATATTATTTTGGAAATTATGGACTTATGACCACATGGAAAATGTTACATCATGCCAAGTTCATTTTTTAACTCAAGTAACGAATATTGACAAAAAATATGACATGGACATAAATAATTAATTAATTGTTATAAAATTATAAATAAATGGTACGAAGGGAACAATAAACATTAAAAATATTCTCAAGAAATTATAAATTAACATAATATTTTTATACAGGAATATATATAATGTACGAGACAATTCGGACACGTGGTAAGGGATTTTGTCTCAATCTCCTTTCATTGAGGCATATCTTGATGTTATGAACCATTATTATCCTATAAGGTGTATATAGATCCATTTTGAAAAATAATATAATGAATTAATATGTTATAATAATATTAAAAGTTTTTTAGAATCGTTATTATTTTATTATTTTTATTCACGTATTTCTCAAGTGGTATGGGACTCTTAAACTAAAACATCATTTTAATTGTTTGAAATATTTATTCTTAAAAATATTTATCATTAATGTATGTGTTTTAAAAATGGTTTTAAGGATTTATTTATATATTCTTGAATGGTTTAAAATGTTAACTCCTTTTAATAGTTTCAAAGTGGTATGAGACACTTTGATTAAAAAATCATTTTTTAAAATGTTTTAATTGTGTTTTAAAAATAGATTGATTAATTAAATAACATGGAATGTCTTTTTAACAATTACATCATCAATTCAAATTCTCAAATTTATGTCTCTTTAATGTTTTGATGTTTAATTTAAAAGTTTACACTTTTATTTTTAAATAAATTGCTATGTTTTTTAAGTGCGTGACTTTTTAAAAATGAAATTTGATTTGAATGGGGAAATTTTATTTTTTCCTTTAGGATTGTTTTATGTGTTGTGATTATGTTATGGCTCTTGGGTATTATTTATGAATATGATTGGTTCTATGAATAACTGAATATGGTTGAGCCCTTGGTATCGCTCTAATGTTTTGGGTAATGAGATGAAGCTAAATGATAAGGTTTCTCCTATGAGATTTAGGAAATATACTATGATGGGTATTCCAAATGTATCCATGGAGGTTTCTCCCTACGTAGCTATGAAAGCTACAATGAAGTATGATATGGATGCCACAAGTTAACATTATGATTTATGATTTTAAGAAGGTTTTTGGGAATCTTATTATTTCATGAGGTATATTAAAGAGCTTATATTATATGGGTGAAAAGTGTGATTTTGTGGAAAAAATCACGAGTTCAAAATATTCATGCACTAACAGTTTCATTCGATATTCTATATACCTTTCTGAGATTTTTGTGCTCATCCCATGTTTTTGAAATTTTTCCATGAGGTATAAGGATGGGTAATAGAAACAAAGAATTCAATATGAATGTTATGAATATTTCTATCAAGAAAAAAATAAATGTTATTTTAAATATTTTTATCTTGTGAAAAAAATGTATATTGAGTAGAAGTGTCTACTTTTTAATATTTGCATTGTTATGTAATAGTTATTTCATAATTATCTAAAACTATAAACCTAAAAAATCCTATATGTGAATTCTTGACTTTACTCCACATTATGTAATGTTTAAGGTCATGGCCTAATATTTTAGAAGAAATAAACTTGAAAAATATCAGTAAGAACATATATCTCTTCCTTAGATAATCGCCTTTGAAAAACACCGTAAGGAATCTTCGATATGTATTTTGTGAAAAGAAGAACCTATAGGTTCTGAATAAGGGTATTGATAAGGTATTTGGGTAGATCATGGCCATGATATGGTTCTCAATTAGTGTAGAGAGTGGTAAAAGGAGGTTCCTTTTATTAGTGGGAGGACTGGAACCCCTATAAATACTAAGAACTTTTAGATTTAATAAAATTCATTCACACAAGTAAAGTGTAAAAAATATAGAAAATTTTAGTATATAAAGTGAGTGAGAATCAAAATACAATCAACCAATCAATTTTGGGAATTTTTAAATCATAATTAAGAAATTATCTCTTTGGTTAACTCCCCCTTTATCCCTTTTACCCTTTACTGTGGTGAAAATTTTACCATGGAAACTCATTTTATAGAAAAAAAATTAAGATTATCTTATTGAATTATATTTATTATGAAAATTTAAAATATATAATATATATATAATTACTAAATTTCTTGATATGTTAAAAATTAATTTTAATATAAGTATGAAAAACTCAATAAAACTATTTTTAAATGCATTTTTAAGTATAAAAATGATTTAAAATAGAAATAATGTATTGAATTTATTATCATGAAATTTATTTTGTTAATGATAAAAAAATAAATTTTATGTGACCTTAAAACAAATCCAAAACATGAAGTAACATTATAATTACATAATAAAATAAAAGGATTAAAAATTGATCTTTTATTATAATAATACTTCAATTAAGATAAAAAATGTGAAACATAGTTCTCTAAATTCAATATGAAATCATTAAATACTCTATTTTACTTTTAAAAATTTATTTGTTTTATAAAAAAATTTATAAACATTTGATTCATCCTTATACCGCAATGATGTCATTATAGTAAAGGTATTTTCAAAAATAATATTTCTCACTGTTCATCAAAAATTAATCCTTTTCATAAAAATCTCAAAAATTCACAAGAAGATAATTTTTACATTATTATGATACAAAAATAAATTTTATTTTATAAAATAAAAAATCTAATATTTATAAATTTATTTTTTAAATGAAAATAAAAAAAATGAAGAAAAAATATTTTTACAGAAAAATTACACTATGAAAATTTATGAGTTCTTAATATAATTTCTTATTAATTTAAAATTAATTGAGTCTTAATATATTAGTTAATATATTGAAATATTTTAAAAAAAATCAATTCATTAAAATAAATTGAACTTAAAAAAAAGTTCATTCAAAAATACCCCTTTTATAATTGAGTGATTTTAATCACATCACATTAGTTATTTATATATATTTTATGAATCAAAAAAAATTATCCCAATGTAAGGGTCACAATTGAAAATTATTCTTATATTTAATAAATGTTTATTCTTCTTGTAATTTTATTATGTCATGACTCGTTTCAATTCGGTTTTGTGTGTGTTACAAGATACTCAATAAAGTATTTATTCAAAGGAGAATACATAATAAAATATTCTGGTGTAATATCATGCCACCATGATTTTATTTCTCTTGGAAATAACATTAACCCTAATTGAAAGTTTAATACTTAATATATTTTTTGAAATTATATATTTTAAATATTTTTGACATGAAATTTTTTACCCTTTTCTTTATTAATCTCGGCTCTCTCATAGTTGTTTGTTCTAATTTATTTCAATTCATTCAATTATAATATTATTTTTCATTAGTTTTTTTATATTTTATTTATACTACCTTTAATTAAAAATATTCATTATATTAAATCTAAATAGGTAGGTGAAAATATATCGAAAATACCTTTCTATATGGGGGACTATCAATTGGTGTCTTGAAGGGAGTAATGTATATCCACAATGCATCTTTATTATTTAATAACTAGCCTTTCCATGAATTTTACACTATATTATCAATAATTCCATTGAGTACTATATTGGAGACATTACCCCACCCACTATTTTCTGGGTGACAGGTACTTTCATTCTTATTTTTATATCGATGCTTCTCCCTGATTTATTAGAATTGACTGTTTTATAAATGCACTCCGTTATCACTGATGATGGATCAAGTCACTCCATATATGAAAAATATATTTCTCCTTAAAAATATTTTTGGTGAGTATATATACAATCCGATAAATAAATGGCCTTATCCCATATGGATGAATATTCAAAATAATTAATATATATTCATTTTAATGAGATTTTAGAAATGGACCCATGAAGTCTAAGCCCCAAACATCAAAAATATAAACCTATAGTGTTCCATTTTAACAAATTTGTTTTTTATTCCCATGTTTCCAATTATTTTTCACTTTTCACCATATTTCACAGACTACATATCATCCTCATAAATATTATTTTATTTTATAAAACTTTGTAACACCTTGTAATTTTCTCACTTCCATAATACCCACTACATAGTAGTGAATGACAATAGTGCAGTATGAATAGAACTTTCCCCTTTGGAACAAACTTCCTTATAATTCCATTATTTCTTTGTTTAAATAGGAGTGAATCTTCCTAAAATTGGTATCTCATATCATTCATGTACTTATTATTTTCAATCCATTATATTTCCTTGGGTATTACTCTAGGTGCATGACAATTAGAAATCATTGAATACCAAGGAAACTAACTTGTATTAATTGTAAATAATTTTTCATTTGGGATATTTTTATTAATTACAATAGTTTTATCTTCCCTTAAATCATTTATCCTTGATAATTTATTTTTCACTCGATTTTCCTCCCTCTCTTATCCTTGATCTCATGGTTGAATTCTTCTAGGAGAAAGACCCACATTATCAACCTTTGTTTAGCTTCCTTATTTGAGATAAAATATTTATAGTTTTAATGACCTCCATAAACTATTTATTTACTTTTAATTAATTATTTATCGTATATATCAATTTAATTTACTACGTTCTATTGTAAATATGTACTAAAGCATAAAACCAAGACATAGTGATGGTCATCACATCATGGTTTGTTTTGAATCATGGTTCTTGATACCAATTCATCTTGTTCATATTTTAAGGATATAGAATGTTATTTTTATTACTTTATTTTTATTTTTATCATGTTGATTAATATTTTGAAACATCATATAATTATGTTTAGATTAAGATATTGTTAAAATGAGTTATAAGAAGTCTCTTAATTATGAGTTGGTTACTGTAAGAGTTATAATGGTGGAATTAAAAAGGTTATCCATTTCAAAACACATAAACTTTATAGTCCAAAAAATAAGTTATTCAATGAAGTAATTATATATAATAGAGTTATTATATTTCATTTGGGTTTACATAACACATTGGGGATTATTCAAGAAGTTGAATCTCTCTCAAATCAATTATTGTCATTTTATTTCGAGGAGGATTCACTAGAAAACCATTGAAAGTTCAGGGGTATTACCAAAGAATTAAACTATTCTAATGATTAGTGGATAATATTAGGGATACTAATTCATTTTTTTCTACTAAGGGATCTCGATCAAACACATTATTGGAAATGATAAATCATGGAAAGTGAAGTTTGTTTTGTTTTAAATTTTTTTATTTAATATAGCTAATTAATCTCCCTGTAGATCATGTCCAAGGTTTTCAGGTATTCTAATAATATATTCAAGAAATAAAATTTCTCAAAAAATCATTTAATAGTATCGAATCCATTACTGAGAAAAATTGATAAAACATGAATTAGAAAAATATAAAAAATTAGTTTTTTATAGAACTAAGACTAAGGTTATAAATCCTCATTACAATTTACAATTTTTTTTCTGAAAAATAAAATAGTTTTTAGAAAAATTTCATGGTTTATAATAATTTTTTATAAAAAACACAATGGTTTTTTATCATAAAACACATAAACATTGACTAACATTATTATGTTATGGTTTACTAAAAAATAGTCATGGTTTATGGAAAGGGTATTTCCATGGGGGGAAACCACACTTTGTTAATTTTCAACAAGTTTTGGTTTATTTTCTAGCTATAAAACATATAGATATTATGATAATAAGCTAAAAAATTATTCAAGGTAACACCTTTGAGAAATTCACTAAAAAATGGCTTGGGTAGGGAAACCATGTCATCATTCTTATTCATGGTTTTAAAAAATTTAAATAAATTTTTTCCCCAAAGACCTTAGCCAATGTGGCCCTTTCAGTCATATACAGAATATATATGACATTAGACTATATCAAAAGTGTTTTTTATAGGATTTATAACTTTCTATAGATGTTATATCTCATGTTAAATATTTTAATTGTTCATTTATTAATGAAATATCTATTTAATTTTCAAGTTGATAAATTTTTCATTTTATGATTGTTTTATCCTTTAGTTTAAAGTATTCAAAATAATAATAATAATTATAATTTGATTTATATAATAGTTTCATTCTCTATACAGTATAAAAGATTGGGTTTTCAATAAATTAAGTCGATGATTTTTTGTTTTAGTAATAAATTAAATGATAAGGGTAGGTTTTTAACTATATATATTGGGTGTTAAATTTATATTGGAATTGAGGTATCTAATGACTATTAGTCCATATATAGTTGGATTTTGGGTTGTAATGTTCACTATAATGCGGGATTAGGCTATGTCTAAGAGATGTGTGGGTTTTCTACCTATCACACCATGTATTCTCTTGTAGTTCTTTCAGTTTTTTAGGTGTTTAATCCATTATATGAAATGCTTCATATACCTTATGTGTGAGATGTATTTAGATATATATAGATATAATTTGATTTTATTGCTATATGAAATATTGAAATCATGAGTTTAATAAACTGTAATACATTAATATTTTTAGAACATATTAATTTGGTTGAAGGAATATAATTAAAAAAGTATATTTCATGAAGAATGAATACATTTAGGGATTACATTGAATATAAAAATTATATAGGATATAATAGTTATGTATACTATCGATAATATATATATAAAAATTAATAGATTAAGAAAACCCTATAAAAAATAAATATGAACTTCCTTCTAAAGAGAACTCTAGTTAAGACCTCGATAATTCTTTATGGGTGTCCCTAACTATTAGGTGATTATAAATTATCATTTGTATAGAAATAAAATTATTAGGGACCCTAACTATTATGTTCCCATATCTATTGTGAGATTTTTGTTATGTTTAACTGAGTAACCCTATATGTTAGGTGCCTAAGGGAATTGATTTTGGATGATTAATATGATAAATTAGTCAAGGAGTTCTACACCTAACTATCCAAGATTCTTATATGCTATGATTAACATGATTTAACACTAGATATGGTGATGGATTAAGTTTCAAGATTAAATGGGTGAATTCATGAGGAAATATGTATCTTGTATAAAAAATGGATATTATTTATGGGGTCATAATTTTTAGTGAGAGTAGATTCAATAAAAATACTCATTGGAATTATATAAAACTTAGTGCTAAACCAAAACATTGAATTGTTATAAATATTGACACATATCATGAACATAATTTTTTGATCAATTATGGTTTGGGCCTACATTTTGATATATTAGTATCTAAGGTTTTGAATTCTTCCCAAGGATAATCATTCCAAGAATGTGTTTGTGATTTTTTTAAATAAATTTCTCTAATTATAACTAAGGGGTGTTTTATATTGAGTGTGAATCATGAATTTTCCCTTATAAACAATGACTTGAAAATATAAGAGAATATATGGAAGTAGAATTAGATTTACGTATTAGAAATTGAGAATGATTTTCTTCCATATCAATTAGAACTTATGATCTTGGTTTACATATTGTATTAAATCTATAATTATAAAAATGGAGTCCCTAAAGGTTTTTTATTCTATTTGTTATAATTGAGAATTTGTTTAGTAATAATTTCAATATATATGACTTGAATAATGTTGGTGATAGAGTAAATATCCACCCAATAATGATGTTAAAGATTTTTTTGTCTATTGATCATTCTTATGAACAAATTATAGATTAAGATGAACATGGAGATTTAATATCTATGTTTTGAATAATAGAATGATGACTAGAGATATGAGAATCCATTCATTGATTATTGTGCATGAACTCTATTGAAACTAGTGATGAATATCCTTTTAATGAAGGTCTGTAATAATTTATTTGAATTCAACATTAAATAGGTAGTGAGGTTTATTTTAATACTATACTTCATTATTTACATGTTTCAAAATACATTGGATGTTAGATACAGAATTTTAGAATTATTTTTGATAATTGAAAATATTATTTGAATCCATAATAACATTATTTAAAGTGTTTGATAATTCCTAGAAATGAGTTTTAGTTAAAATGGATTAATGTAAAGGAATTGTATAAATTAGGTATTGGAATTAAAAATTGGCCAAGTCTAGAAATATTTATAATGATCATTACTATATAGGTAAGGATACATCATGAATTTATAAGGATGAATCTAGTGTCTATATAAATATCATTTTATATAGTAAGTATAAGTGTTGGATTTTTAGGGAACATCTTGTGCTTTGTAATGATCATCAATTTTTGAGAATTTTAAAAATACATGGGATCCCCTATGAAATGTAAGGACAGTTCAGAAACGTAAGGATAAATCTTGACTTCATGAGTATTTTTTCCTAATATCATAAAAATAATTTTATTGTTTGTAAGGATCATTATCCCCTTCATAAGGATGATTTTTACCTATTTAAGGATCATTACCTACTTCATATTAATTTTTTATAAAGAATGTAAGTATTGTAATTCTCTGTGCAACATTAATTTATTCTTATGGTATGCACTTGAAGTGGAATAATGGTAAAATATAGAAATAGTAAAGATGATTTATGAGTCCACAAGGATAATTTCTAACTTCATCAGAATGATTATAACTACATAAGATTAATTTCCCCACACCATAAGATTCATATTTATTAGGATAAATTTGGATTTGTAAGGGATAATAGGGAATAATAAGGATCATTGAGAGTTCTGTAAGGATCATCAGTTGGTGAATATTTGAGAATTCTACAGACTGAAAATCAATAAATTCCAAATTTAAATTCTAAAGAATGAAAATAAATGGGATACTAATGAATAAGTTAATTAATGATAAATACATCATGATGATTTTTTAAAACAGGATTTAAGCATTTATTTGAAGAATATTAAAGGAGATTAAATTGAGAATATCACTATCTATTTGTCTATGATATATAAATGTAAATATTTTGAAATAAAATTTTCTAATCAGTTATATTTAAACCAGGTTCTTTTAAATATGTCCTTAATTGTTAAAATAATTAAAAAAATTGATTTAATATCGCTAATTAAGAAGAATATATTAATGACTACGAAAATGGTGATTAAAAAAGAGAACTATTGAGAAAATAAAAATAATAGAAATCAACAAATATCAAATAAATAAATTTTGAAATGAAATCTAGATATCCTTATATTTTTATTAAGTAGAATTAAATTTCACAAATGGTTTTGTGATTCAATATAAATGGTAGAATTAGGAGGAGATTAAGTGGTGGTACAATATAAGAATGAAGTAGAAGGTGTGGCCAAATGTTATTTCAAAATAACTCCCACCGAAAAGAATTTATCCCTTCCAAAAATTCTATTTTTATATGATTCTCATATAGGTAAAAAATAATAATTTATTTGAGGGTTTTTATAAAATATGATGAGGAGGAGATACTTAATCCTGTAAGAATAATAGAGTCAAGAAATATTGAGTTGAGATTAAAATGAGAAAAAAATTTAAAACAGCTATTTTGGTAATTTCATTGAGGAAAATAGTTAATTGATAAAATAAAATATTCCTTGATTAGGGATGTAAGACCATGTGAAGTAGTTTAGGGAATGATATGGAGGATCATCATACTAATTAGGAAAAGAATTTATATAAAAAATATATAAATATATTATCTTTGAATTAATATATTAAATCAAAAATAAGAAAAATGTGTTGTGTATTTGAGAATAAAAATATAGTTGAACATCATATAGTGTTGAAGAATAAATACTTGTGGGTGTTTAATAAGAATAATAATTTTCCTAGTTATTCTATTAAGATCTAGTCAAATCACTAAGAATAAGGAGAACATGTAATACCAAATATTTTTTTAAAGAATAATAAGAAGAAGAGCCTGAAATTAATGAAGTTATATTGAATATTCAGTAGTAGTTAAAGTCCTTATATTTTTATTTGATAAATATCCCAGTGAACATATTCTAAATAAGATATGGAAGTTATAAAATTTTCAAATACTAAGTTACATAAAGTGATTTAGAATATTGGAAGGTAGTAAAAGACTCTTTAGGTTTGAAAGGAGTTACAATCTGTGGAAACATTAATATCCTTTGATAAAAGAAGATATAATTTTAGAGATTGTATGTTTTGTAAGACAATTTTTGAAGACTTAAATATAGTGGGATGTGTGGTAAATTGAAGCATAGTGGGATTTTATATAAGATATGGACAAACCATAGTCATTGATGATACCAGTCTCCCCTTAAAATGTAGTTAAAACACTTAGTTGTAGGATAATCCCTTCCCAAACCACTTTTAATTGATAGAGAAAATATAATAAGACAATATATGACATAGAAATTATGACCACAATGTGGAGTAGGTTTACAAGGAGGGTCCAAAACTTATATAAACACTATATTCTATTATTTATTTCCCACACTCCATTTTAGGTGTTTGTTAGATGGTGATTAATGAAAATAAATATGTATGTCTTAACCAGCAACATAGGTTCAAATACAAAATGTGGGAAAGTTAATAAAGATAATTTTCAATTTTCTAAAAGAATGGGATACACATGATACACCCCCACTGAGGTATCCACATAGATCTTATAGGGGATTTCAATTGGTATCGGAGCCCAAGATTCCATATGATTGTATAAAAAATACCTATTATTTTTATTATAATATATAATTTCCATATTTGTAGTGTTTTATAAGAGCCTAAAATATAGAATATAGTTTATTGTATTGTTTCTATAAAAATATTGGTTTTAACCAAGACTTTGAGAAACAAGAAAAAGGGAGAAGCAAATAAGGTGTAGAAAATCCAAAAGAGGAAGAGGGAGAACCACTATTTAAATGTAATTAGAGTGATATATGTATTATTAAATCTATAGAAATGGTTCTTATGATTAATAAAGATCATGTTTAGATGGTGATGGGTTTAATTAATAACATAGTAATTCTTATTCTAAAATTAAATATTATCTTAATAATATTCCTATTCAAATTTTGGCATATATATTTTCTTACATCATAGAGATATAGGATGAAATATAACAAAAAGAATAAGATAAAATGAAAGGGGAGATTTATTAGTTAAGAATGTGACTAAATGTAATATTATTTCAAAATAATTTTCAACAAATGATGAATCTATTTTACTTTATAATAAAATTTATAGTTTGATTAATGAATAATTACAAAAGGGTTGTATGTTTAAAATAACTATTTTCAAAAAAATCAAAAAAGTGAACCATACATTGGAGATATTACATAAATTCTACATGAATTCCTAAGATGCTTGTATATAAAGAAGATGCAGGAGCTTAACACTTATCTACCAAAGACATGTTATATGTATGAGGATGGGATAAAAAATATAAGGAAATATTATAAGAAAAGTATGAAGTCACCTAAATAAAAAATTAATATTCTCAATATGAAATTTTTATAGTTAGATTTCAACCCGAGAAATGTAGACAATGCCTTAGAAAAATCTTCACAAAAATATAAAAAATGAAATGATGAAATGAAAAAATTTGAAATGAGTCTTGTTTCAAAGAATAATAAAAATTATGGAAAGAATATATTGAAATAATCCCATTAATAAACTAAAAAAAACTCATGGATATAAGAACAACATCCCCCTAAACAAATTACGTACCAATATTGTTTAACTTACTAGTATAGGACTAAAATAAAAATCTATGAAAATTTGGATGAAAAAGAAATGATGATAAACAAAAAATGTATCGAGGGTGTAAGTAAGAAATAGTTAGAATATATTCTTCTAAAATGGATCCCAAAATATTAGTATTTACACCAAAAAACATGAAGCAAAAAATTCTAGCTAGACTGCATTTACAAAAAAATAGACAGATTCATTGGCCAATACAGGTTTTATTAGAGGTTTGGAATAAATACTAATAAATGTGGGAAAAAATAGTAAATTTAATAAACATAAGGAAATAATTTTGGGGGTGAAGAGTTTAGTATGAGATAATACCTTTTGTACAATAGTAGACATCACAAAAAAATATTACAATAATGAATATATTTGATTACTTTAAAAAAAAATTACCTCCATAATTTTTTTTTCACTATTATAAATAGTGATAGAATATTTTATCCCATATAAAATCATATGGAAATATAAATAAAAGACAAAAATAGAAAAATAAGAAGGTAATAATTTTATAAGTATTCCTTTGGAATAAAAAAATGTAAAGAGTTAAATAAACTACTCCAATGTTTACAATGATTAAGATTAGAGTGGATGTCAAACCAATTTTGAGATTATTTAATTATGGTAATAAAGGACACCACATGGATCATTATAAAAAGGTTATAAACATAAATAAAGTTAACTGGAGTAAGCTATAATCTAAAAGGGAATCAATATAAGATATAGATTTGGAAGTTTTGGTTTAGTGGTGGACGTCCAAGATGAAGAATGTGAATTTCAAGAGAGGTTTTCCAAAAAAAATTACCCAATGGTTGTGGAAGATACGTGTGAAAAGTGAAAATTAGTTATCCATCTTTTTGTTAAATTCATTATAGTAATGACTGGATAGAATAAGTTATTAGAAGGAAAAATAAAAACATCAATGACTTCTAGGGTCAAGGTTGTTTCTATAAATAAGGATTTGTCATAAAAGAATAAGAATGATAATTTGCAAAATTATTTCATTTTTATATTTCCAAATTTTTTGGAATTGGCTATGAAAATGAAGCAAGTAGGAAAATAAATATGTGATTTTCTAGTTCAAGTAAATAATACTATTATTGATAAAAAATGATGAAAAATAAAATCAATTCATGCCTCCTAATCATGTAGAGATCATGAAAGATAAAAAAAATAAGTAAAAATTAAGAGATATAGATAGTTTATAACTATGATAAAAGGCTTTTATGGGTTGAGATATATGTATCAACATTGTTGATCACATTAAAGAGATTATAGGATCTCTCCTTATTTACATGCTTTACCATGTGTGGTAATGACCCCAAACCTAATTGCCATGATCTGGTGGATGATTTATTACATTATCATAATATAAAAGCATTTTGCATCCCGAATGACTAAATAGTTAAATAGTATTGTTTAAATAGATACATACTTGATTTCCATATAACATTTGAATACACAAATTAAAACATGATTTTTTTAGAATTACATTTTTTCATCTATAATATCCTTTCATATCAAATGTTGTACACTTCATGGATTCTTAATAAACGAAAAAATAAGGGTGAGATAAAATTCCTAGTATTGGTAAATTACATTGGAAGATATCATGAATCAATAATCATAATTAATATAGAATGGTAAATAACTAATAAATATTTCTAATTAAATTATTATATAAGAAATAATCAATATGGAAAGGGAAATAATAGAAATACACATTCCATTTAATCAATAAACTAAAAATTAAATTCATACAAAGATAATAACCTAGTGAAAATATCAAGGATAATAATAAATAAAATCTTAATAAAGGAAATTCATATTTATAGGATGCCATTTCTCAAGAACATGATACTTATATTATCAATAGCATTCACAAGATAGTTCAAACTATAAGTAAAAAGTTGTTCGATTCTAGCTCAACTTTTTTGTATCGTGAAAATAACTGATGCATCAAGGGGCTATATAATTTCATACACAACTCATCACTATAGGTACAAATCATTCCACATATATCATATAATTTATTTTACTAATGAACCAATATGCCTTATCATCAAATATCTGTATTGAGTAAAGGATATAAATTTATAAATATTTACCCATTTATCTAAATAACTTTAAAATTTAATATATAATGATCAAAAGAACGTGAATATTTCAAGGGGCAGTTAATGACTAGAAAACGAAATAAAGAACTGAATTTCAATCATATAATTGGTAAAATTATTCAAAAACCATCTTGAGGAATGATAATTATGGCATAAAAATATACATATTGGATTAAGAATATAGTTTTTTTTATCATTAAATAATATAAATACTATAAAAATATATTTAAAAACATTCTTCAAAAAAATATAATATTCATTATGAATTTTTTTTTGGAAAATTATTTTCTTTGAAAATAAATTTTAAAATCTTTTTTAAAAGATCCCCATAACATTTTAGTGTAAGATTCAAATAAATGATAGTCGTGATGGTGTGTAATTCCATACTTGATTAAAATGTTTAAAATGACATTCTTTTTTCATTGTAAATAGGTTAGCAATGTTCCTTTTTCAAAAAATGACAAGAATATTCCATTTACATTTTTGGTAAAATCCAAATGGGCAATGTTTTTAAAATTAAATAATCTTCCATTGAAATAAATATTTAAAGAGTGAAAATGGGGGAAAATTACTTTGATAAATCATTTTTAAAAGGTTAAAAACATTATTTAAAATATTTTAAAAAAATATGGTTTTGGAAGGAAAAATATTTTCGATAAAAGGGGAAAATGAATTCAGATTTTCTTAAAACATTTTATCAATTAATTTATATACCAAAGAGTGGATAAATGTTACTATTACTTGAAAATATCATGAATAACTAGTGTATAATAAAATTAAATGTTTTTACTATGAAATTTTACAAAAATTACTTCAACTAAAATTTAGGAATAAATAATCTCGATTAGAATGCGATTGTGAAATAAACCTTTACGATGATCATAACATTAAAGTGGGAATTAATTAATGAATAAACTATATGTTTCAACTCTAAATACAAATAATAAAAATGAATATAAAACATAAGGTAATAAAAAGTCATTATTCACATAATTATATAATGAAATGATCGATGAAGTACACGTTTCACCTAATGAATGAAAATTGAGTTAATAAATACATTACCTCATGCTTCCATTTTATTGAACATTTTTTAACCCCATATATAGTGATTTTAAAAAATTTATTAATTAAAAATTAACCATATTAATATTTATAATATCTTTTACAATCCTTTTATAACATCTTATCACCTGTTCATTAATATTATTTTATTATTTTCATTATTTCTGGTGTTAATTGCCTTGTTTTATCATGCAAGTTTCGTAATGAGATAATCATGTTACTGAGAATATAATATAGATATAAAAAATATATAATAATAATAATTTAATAATTATCATATTTATAATTCAATAGTAATTTTAAAAATAATCATGAAATATGGTTATGAAAAGTGAAGTATGTTACGATCATGGAGATGGTTGGTCGTACGTATGCATAAGTAACAGTTCCATTTTTCAAAGATCGTTATGGAAGGGAGGAAAGTAATATATTTTATTTAAATAATGATCATAATTTCACATATACCATATTATATACTTATGTATTTCATCCATGTGGTTTGTTTATGAAAAGAGGGTTGCATCGCTTTGTGAAGGCGGTAGTCCACACGTACATAGAAGATGTTATCATCTTTAAATGAGAGAAATGGTAAGAAAGAAAAAGATATATATTATCTTTAAGAATGGTAAATATGTCATTAATATAATAATTATATCATTTATATCACATATAATCATTGAACATAAACTTATTATATTCCATGTATAATGTTATTGAAATATGAATCACATCGCTTTGTGAGGTGGTAATCCTCCCTACACACGAGCGATGTTATCATATCCCGTATGGAATAGAAATTAAAAATGAACATATGATATGATTACTCTAAATGAATAATAATGTTATAAATATAATATATATACTTTTATCCATCTTAATATCAAACCATGGGATGTTCTAATGGCAGAATGAATGACATCGGTTCGTGAGGTGGCAATCCACCAATCACACAAATGATGAATTTTTAACCCATTTTATGGAAGTGAGGATGTTTTTTTCAAATTAATTTATTATAATAATATCCCATTATATGGAATATTATGAGTATATTATTTTTTAATGTTTTAATAATAATTTAATTATGTGGTGAAATAAATCGAATAAAGATTAACATTGAAAAACATGACCTCTTCTACAAGTATCCTCCTTAGGTTTTCACCAATGCCTTCCGTTGTTGGATTTATATCCAAATTAGGGATTATAAGATGATATTAGTTAATTTTTTATGTTATTTGGGAAGGTATAGGCTGAACCTAAAGAGTGTTAAGGTGTGAATAAAATAATTAAGCGGATGCAATTTTATTAGTGGAGGAGAGGACACATTTGATTTTTTTGAAATAATTGAGTAAATAAATGTTTTTCATATTAAAAGGGTTATAATGGAACATTATATGAACCTTATAGGTTTAATGGTATAAATATGTCAAAAAAATATTTTCTATTCAATTTCATTGGTCATTTTTACCCTTATATTTTTAGATTAATCCACTAGTAAACCAATTTTTTACCTTAATTACAGTAATTAATTTTTACTATATTCACTATTAATTTTGGTAAGAAATTAATTTGACATTATTAGACATTATAAATTACAATAATATAATATATATAATCCATTTTTAAAAATTCAATTCTAAAATGTGGTGAAATTTAATTTACAATTAATCTCTTAGATGTGACGAGAAAGAGGATTATTAAAGTAAAAATGTTCAAAAGTTTATAATATTTTTACACAAAAATGAGATATGAAAATAATTAAATTGACCTAAATTGGATTAATTGATATATAGTTTTACTAATTTTACTTTAAAATCAATTTAAAATATAATTTAATGTTATAAATTATTTAAATGAAAATGTTGTTTTTAAATAAAATTCATTATTCTTCACTATTCATCAAAAAAATGAAACTTCTCAGAAAAATCCAAATAATTCACCCTAAGATAATTTTTGTATTTTTATTTTAAAAAATAATTTTAGTTTTTAAAATAAATTTCTTAAGAGTGGAAAAAATTAATTTTAAATTATGTGTGTCAAGCATGACTAAACCGTATTGTAGATGAAAAATTAGAAAAACATTTCATTTTCTTTTAAATTATTCTTATTTTATTTATAATTAATAGATAGGTAATAAATATGTGTAAACTTTAAATTATCAAAATTTAGTTTATAATATTCTTAAATGTCATTCCAACGGTTAGGCGATCATTATCATATGAAATTATAATATTAATAATATATTGTTGTATGATAAAACTCAGCCTTACATGTAACACAAACTATAAAAAAACTCATTGTTTCATATAACAGAAGACAATCTCAGTTCTGCATGTCATGAAATATATTGAAGTTATTTCATTTATTTAAAAAAATATATGTATCTTTTAATGTCTATGGGTGTTATGTTTTCATTTAATCTTGGTGTTCCAAGTCATATACTCTATCAAATACAATCTTATTATATTTGAATTATGGGGTGTTACATGTATGATATTTTTTATTGGATATTTATGGTGAGGAATTAAAAAATACTAATAATGATAGTTTTTTTCATTATAAAATTATAATAACAATCCATAATGAAGCACATAATTTGTTCTTTCCTTGGAACATATAAATTTAAATATCTCATTTGGTTTTAAAGAAAAACTGGTATAAAAAATTATTAGATATTATTTCCTAAATAATGAAATACATTAAGGCCGCTATAGTGTATACCTTTAAGTGGAGTAGTTAATAAGAGTAAGATGCCAATGTTTTAAAATATCTTATTAAAACCTAAAATTTTGGAAAGCCTCAAAAAATCTAAGAGTCTAAGTATTATAATAACTCTTCCAAAATTGTTATGTTTTATGTTTATTTTTTTATCAAGGGGGAGTGATTTTAGAACTAAATGGGAGAAAAAAATCACTTGAATGTTTTTATGTGTTTTGTGAAGTTGACTGAGGGTTACTAAAATTATTTAAAGTCTAATTATATATACCTAATGAAGTATTTTCATAGTTAGTATCACATTGAGGAAAGTATAGAGACATATTTTATATCTCAATTGATCACTTTTGTTTTATACACTAAGTTATTCCATGTATACTTACAGTTTATTAGTTAATGTAAAATTATTAACAGAAAATGTGTTACCATTGTTCTCTTATGAAAATTAACTGAATCTCTCAAGAAAGAGGATAATTTTGAAATAGTAAGAACATAATAGGAGAATATGTGTTTAAAAAGTAATAAAATAGTCTTAAAGAAATGATAATTACTTCTCAATATATACAGGGTATTAATAAGGGAGATAAAAATCTTCCCCTTTTCATTTATTATAAATAATGGGAAGAAGTATAACTACTTTGAGAACCAACACATGTTGAGATTGGTCTTTGTGAACCATTTATGTTATTGAAAACAAACACGTAGGGGGATATTAATTTCTTAAAAAAATTATTTATTTATTGTTAATGAGAATTTTAAAAATGAAAATTTCAATATTTATATATTGGGGAAGGTGGGTAATGAAGGATGTATCTGCGTAACCCAGAAGATAAACTGGTCGATTAACAATTAAACATGTTTATGAATAAATTACAAATTAATATGAATAGGGAGTTTAAATAGATATGTTTTAAAGAAGATAATGATAGTTTAATTTATGAGAACCCATCAATTGTTTACTGATTATGAACTCTACTAAAATAAGTGATGAATATCCATTAAATAAAATTCCATAATAATCAAGTTGAAAGATGGATTAAAGAATCAGTGAGGTTTATTGGAATTCCCTACTTGATTATTCACATGCAATAAAATACTATGGATGGTAAAAAATAGGTTTTTAATTATTCTAATCATTCACAATGTTATTTTATATTTTTTGAGGTGGATTTAAGTGTTTCAAAAGGCCTTTAAGTGATTTGGAGTTAAGATGTATTAATTGAAAGAATTATAGAAATTTTTTATTGTGATTAAAAACTAGTTAAATCATAAAATATCTATAAATATCATTATTGTTTGTGTAAATATCCTTAATTACATCATAAATATAAATATAATTTCTTAATAGGGATAATTCTTGACTGTAATTATAAGTTTTTTCTATATAGGGATCATCTCATAAGTTATAAGTATCATTAGTTTTTAAGAATAGTACAAAGGAAAATATTCTCCATGTGAAATGAATATATGATCACTATACTACATAAGGATAGGTCGACAATTTATGGATGACTCCTAACATTATAAGGATACTTTATGGACTTCAAAAGGATAATTTTAGTGTTCATAAGGAATATTAGACACTTTTTAAGGATGAATACTAACTATATAATGGTTGTTCCTTATAGTGTAAGGGTGGTTAATAAAGAACGTAAGGATCTTATTGATCATTATAAGAGTTATTTACTCTTATATTATGTATTTGAGGTGGAAAAATGAAAAATTCATGTCTTCATAAGGGTGATTCATGAGTCTATAAGGATCATCTATTACTTCACAAGGATGATTAGAACCGTGTAAGAGTCATTTTTTGGACCAAAAGATTCATATCTATAAGGATAAATTGGAATTTGTGATGTTCGAGTGAGAACCATAAGAGTTGGTTAGAGTTTTATAAGGATCAACATTTTTTCAAAATTTTAGAATTCTACATACTAAAAATCCAAAAATTCTTGCATTAAATTATGAATAATGAAAACACATGTGTTGATATTATAGTTATTATTAAATTATAAAAACATCATAATGCTTTTTCAATCCATGATTCGATATGTGATTTGAAGAAGATAAAGGGAGATGATATTGTAGAGAATACATTCTATTTATCTATGATTTTAAAATGTGAATATTTGAAAATAAATTTTGGTTTTCAAGATGAATCAAACCACACATTGTTTAATTAATTATTAATTGTTTAAAGAATCAATAAATGTTTTGATCTATGTTCATTAATTTAAAGGAGTTTATTAATAGCATATAAAAGGAATATTGATCATAAAAGAACTTCTAGGAAAATAAATAGTCCAAAAATGAAGCAATTATGGATAAATAAATCTTGAAATGAAATATGAATATGCTTATATTTTTCATGACTATATTTATATATCAAAAATGGTTTTTTGATTCAAAATGAATGATTTTATTATGAGGTGATCAACAAGTGATGCAATCTAACAATTAAATTCATGTTAGATCCAACTTTTATTTCAGAATCTCTCATTACATAAAGTACTACTCCATGCCCCAAATACATTTTTAATATGATTTTTGTAAAATTAAGATATTTGATTTAGTTTTAGGTGTTTATATAATATAATGAGATTAATATTATTGAGATTTAAATAATAATATATTGATGTAGCATTTGGTTGCAATTAAAATCAGAATAGAAATGAAAAAGGTATTTGTGTAATTTCACTAGAGATAGTGGTTAATTGAAAAGGTATTATATTTCTTGATTGTAGGATACTTTACATGTAAATAAGTTTAGGAAATGATAGGGAGGATCACCATAATTATTCTGAGGATATTCTATATAATAAATATATTAAAAATATTATTTATTATTTAAATATGGTGAATATTAGAATAAAAAAATTGGTATGTCTTTAACAAGAAAAAAATAAATAACATGATACAATGCTAAAGAAAAAAAGTGTGTGGGTGTTAAAGATAAAGAATACAAGTTTTACCGAGTTCTACTTATCTAATCTAGTTGAAGGAAAAAAGGTAAAGGATAAAGTATTGTACCAAGTATTTTAGAATGAATAAAAATATGAAGATTAAAAAATTTAAATAGTTATTTTGAATATTCTTGATTTGTTAAATGCCTTGGAGATCTATATTAGATAATTATATTGAACATATTCAGAATAATTTCTTGAAGTTATTAATTTTTTAGTGACCAAGTTAAATGAAGTTGTGCATAATATAAAAAGGCTGTTAAATACTCTACTGATGAGAAAGGAGATCTAATCTATTGGTCCATTTATATCCTATGTTAGAATAATATCTACTTTAATTGGTTGGAAGATTTGTAATACTATACAAGAAGACTATAGTTTGGTGGGATGATAGAATTGGAATCATTGTGGGATGATTTGTAATTGTAAGATTCACTATATTCTTGGATGATACAAGAATCCCTCTAAAGTGTAGTGAAAACACTTGGGTATGGGATATTACCTGAACACCCCACTTATAATTGATATAAAATTTATTATTTGATAATATGTGACTCATACATTCTGAGCATAGAAAAGAGTAGGTTTCTCTATAGGGGATAAAGCTTGTAAAAAACCATGTGTTGTTATTTTATTTCCATGATGCAATCAATATTTGTGTTTCTTATTGGTTAAATAAAATAGATCCATGTGTATTAACCAGAAATGGTGGTTTAAAGAATAATGTGGGTAATAGTTCATAAATATAACTTTGAATTTGGTAAAATAATTAACAACACAAGATCCACCCCCCCAATTTATACTGAGATCCTATAGAGAATCTCAAAAAAAAATATTATGTTTGGGAAATAAATATTTTTTTTATACATTTTCATAAAATGATTGTATTTACATTCATTATTAAGAATAATACTTTTCTAATAAATAATATTGATATGTTTTTGGGTATTGATAATATGGAGAATGGTTTACACATTTTGGGTATGGATAATCTAGTTTATGAAATTAAATTTAAGAATTTAATGGTGGATTATAACACCACTAATATTTGGAATTATATCCTTTGTAATACAAATGAGAAACCCATCCATAGACTCCATAGATAAAGAATTATGGAATTATTTGATCATTAATCAATAAATAAATACAAATCTTATTTATTAGTCCAAATAAGAAAAGCACCTTTTTGTCGAAATAGTGAGAGGTTTGTTGAACTATTAGCTCTAATAAATTTTATTTTATATAGAGTAATAAGTAAACAATTAATTGGTGGTTATAGGTACTTTATATTTTTTATTGAATAATTTAGTCAGTATGGATTTTTTTTCTTAAATGAAGTAATCTTATAAGAATTAAAAAGTTTAATGAGCTTATAAAAAGGAATAAAATCGATTGGGAAAAAGTATTTAGGTTCTCCAATAAGATCAAGGTGTTGAATACTTAATTTAGGAATTTATTGATCGTATATGTAATTTTGGAATGTTTTCACAACTCACTCCACCTTGAATACCATATTTGAATGGTAATTCTACTTTGAAGAATTTTACCTTGTTGGACTTTGTTTGAATTATAATAATTCAGTTTAATCTTCTTATATCATTTCAGAGATATAATTTTGAAGAAACATATTTCATAGTAACCATAATCTGTTTACAGTAGTAATATATTATCTGTATAAGATATATATTGGGAGGAATAATAATTTTTATTTTATATGGATTTTGGGATGTGTTGTATATATGGTTAATTTTAGGATTTTGAAATAATTAGACCTAAATAATAGAAATAATTTTTATTGGTAATCATAAAAATATTTTATGATATTAATTTTATAATATTATAGAATAAAAAATGTGTATATAATAAGGTTGAATTTTCCTTGAGAATGATAACATTATCAAATGTTTTAATATGAGGAATAATGAGCATAGTGTTATTCCGGGCCAAAAAACAAGAATATTTCTTGAGTTGGAAAGTGAGTTGATTCTATAAGGTATTATAGAAATGTAATAAAGTAAAGTTTCACAAGAACCTCTATGGTCTACTTAGATCAATTAGAATCCTATGAGATATGGATTTCTGATAGATAATTTTATTGAATTATTTTTCATAAACAGTTAACCTACTACCTACCAAGTAGTGATGATGATTATTTTATTTTTAAAAATGGTTAAAGTTTATTAGATATGAGATGAAATCCATGTACTCTAATCAATATTGAAAAATTGTGGATACACTAGAAGGGTTAAGACCTATAGGGAGAGACTGGGTTCTTTTATAAGAAAACTAACATGGATGGTAGAGTGTCTACCAATAATGCTCACTTGGTGGAAAAGGGTCATATAAAAATTCATCATGCAGACTATAAAGATACATTTTCACCCATTTTGATGATAATGTCTATTAAAATATTTTTCACTATTATAGCTCATTATTAGTTTAAGATATATCATTTGGATGTTAGAAATGATTTCCATGATGTGAATTTAGTCAAGGACACATATATGATATAGACTAAATATTTTAAGGTAATAAATGATGATATTAAGGTATAATGGTTTCAATGGTCTATCTATGGATTGAAGAAAGTGTATAAAAGTTAGAATATATGATTTAATGGTAAAATTAAAGTTTTTGGTTTTATCAACAATATAGATGACTTTTGTTCATGTAAGAGGGTTAATGGGAGTGTTGTGCTATTTCTAATGTTACATGTGAATGATATAATACTCATCAAAAATGATTTCCCAGCTTTTCATTCTATACAATTATGTTTGTAAAAGTTCCTCTTGATGAAAGAAATTGGTGAAGTTTCATATATACAAGGTATGAATATCTATAGAGATATTTCAAAGTGGTTTCTCGAATAGATTTAGAACATATATATTAATAAATTTATAAATATTTTTAGCATAGAAAACTCTATGAAGGGTTTGTTTACATTATTGCATGAAATGAATCTTAAGTAGACTCAGTATCCTTCTAAGGAGTTAAAAAGGAAAAAAATGGATAATATTCCTTATAAATACTCCATTACATCTATCTTGTATTCCATGTCTTGTACTCCACTTGATGTCTCTTATATACACTGTATAAAAATTAGAATAAAATAAAATCTAGGTTAGAATCAATAAAATTATACGAATAGAATCTTTAAGTACTTGAGAATGTATATGGTCGTGTTCTTCATCTTTGGAGGTGTGGAGGGGATCATTATAATAAATTTCAATGAATCTAGTTTTAAATATTGAAATAATTATATAAGATAAAAATTTGGTTTCTTATTATTCATTAATGGTGGAGATATAAATTAGAAGATATATGAATAACCCATTATGGTAGAATTGGTTGTAGTTGTAGAGTACATCACTACATCAGTTTCCTTGAAATAATAGGTTTTAATAATAAAGTTAAACACTAAACATGGGGCGAATTGTACAATTTTAGGAGGGATTGAGAATTACTTTGAAAAAAATAGAGTTATTGGTCATTATAAAGAACCATGGTCTCACCAAATCATGAAATATATCCATTGTGAATACCATATAATTTGATAAATCATTGAGAGGAGTGATGTAAGGACTCGTTAGGTTGATAAATAAGAGAATGTAAGGGATCCATTCACAAATACATTAATTCAATAAAATCATCGATATTAAATAACGTTTTTCGTATTTGATGCATAATATAAAATTTTTAATGGGTTTTTTCAATGTAAATGTCTTAATGATCTAAAATAAAGGCAATATATATTAATCATTCATTCAAGTGTGTTTCATATATTACATGAATAGTGGAATGATAAAATCCTCTCAAATTAATACTTTGAGTTTTTTCTAATCCATGATCATTATGAAGTACCATGGCTTGTGGTGATTTGTTAAAATTAGTATTAGTAGGCCATTACATATGATTTAGAGTATACATATAAGATAATAAGTGAAGAATTATTATCTATATTGAACCACCAAAGTCGATCACAGGGATATGAATATTGATATAATTAGGTTTGTATAATAAAAATGATTCCATAATACCTAAGGTTTAAAAAATACTTTTCATGTGAACCATCATACTTCGATACATTTCTCATAACTTCCTTGAGGTTGAGCTAAGTATGGGTTGTCGGGGTATATTTTTAATCATGTAATCAGTTAAGTTTAACCAAGGGGATAATTATCCTATTATATCAAAAGACTGGAATTTAGGACCTTAATTGAATTAGACAAAGAAATTATATGACCATTCTAATTTGAGTAACATATTATTTTTTCATAGCCCGACATAGAAAACCAATCTATTTATGCTCTAAAATAGACCACAAGAAGACTAGAATGGAATTCCTAGTCCCCAAGGGCTGGTGATTAGCACCCAAGCATCAAACAAAAACCAAAGGTAATGATTTATTCCACATGAATTAAGAAACATGGAATTTATATAATGTAAGACCAAGGATAAGGTAAATATTCCATAATGATAAACCAATATCGGTAATGATACAACTAAGGCAACAAGCCAAAAAACAAGGTATATTTCCAAGAACAAAACCAAAAAAGAGTAATTCCAACTACTGATAGCTACTTTGTGTGATATGTTTGAATTATCCCATCGTTTCACCACTAGTTACCACTACAAAAAATAACAGATTAGTGATGGTTTTTTTGAGGGGTTATACACAACACCCTATTAATTCATTTTAGAGGGAGTTATGTACAACCCCCTCTAAATTTTTTAGCAATGCATTTTTAGTATTTGGATGGATTTTAGAGGTGTTATATATATATAAATATATTCATTTTTATATTAGAGGTTGTATATATATTTTTGTTTTTATTTTATTTTTTAAAAGGAAATAGTGGTACTGCACAACCCCCTCTAATCTATTAAATTAGAGGTGGTTTTGAACCCCACTCTAATGTATGACAATAAAAGGGGTTTTGAACCTCCTCTAGTTTAAGATATTATAAGGGGATTTTGAATTGTTGCATATATCTTTTATTAGAGGGGTTTTTGAACACTCTCTAATTTTTGACCTTAGTGGGGGTTTTAAAACCCCTCTAATTTAATAAATTAAAAGGTGGTTGTAAGCCATATCTAATTGATGACATTATAGGGGGTTGTTAACCCCACTAATTTGAGAAATATTATGGGGATATTGAACTGTAGCTCATCCCTTTGATTAGAGGGGGTTTTAAACCCCTCTAAATTACTATTTATTTTTTAAAATAAAACTCATATAAATTCAAAATTTATAATATATCTGTGTGCATGTGCATGTTTGTATATATATATATATATTACATAAACACATTATATACATTTATTTAAATACATTATAAACATACACATATAAAAATAAGGACATTATACAAATACTTTAAATAAATATATATACTTATAAACAAGAATCTATACATATATAAATATTGGAATATATAATATATATGTAATTATAAATATATTTATTCAAATAAATATAATTTATATATTGTTTTATAAAAACTATACATTCATATTATGATATATATTATACCTATATGATATTAAATACATTTTTATTGTATATTTATGTCATAATACATTTATATTATATTATGTATACAAATATATATATAATATAGAAAAAATTAAATATAAATATACATATATATATATATATTAAGTATATAATATATATTATGTTGTAAATATTTAATTATATATAAATTTATAAATATTATATAATTATTTTATATATATTAAAGTATGCCCAATTAATTATAAATTAAATTAGTATATATATATATATATCATTTAATTGTATTATTTTTTTCAAATTGTATGAATTATTTTTTCTTTTTCTCTATATATATATATATGATATACTATAAATGTATATAATCATATACATAAATATATAATATAAATGTATTTAATATAATATATGTATAATATAAATCATAAGATATATAAATGTAAAGTATTTATAAAACCACATATAATTTTTATTGTTAAAAAATAAGTGTAATAATAATATTAGTAATAAATAATATTATTGTTACACACACATACATGTATAAAAATATATTAAAATGATTATATAAATATATATTATAATTATATTATATATATAAATATTATATAAATACATAAATATACACACACAAATATAAATGTATTTACAAATACATGTATAAATATATATTTATATATGTATATATAATTTTTCATATATATATATATATTATACATAGATAATATATATATATATATTATACACAAGTTTATTATATATTATCTAATATTTGGGTATCTTATATCATATATATATATATGTGTGTGTGTGTGTGTGTATTATATAAAAATATATTGTATATTATAAACAAATATATAATATATTATATAGAAATATATTATATATAAACAAATATATTTTATTATTTATATTTCCATACACAAATATATTTTTATATATATAATATCTAATGTTTTTGTATCTAAATAAATATAAATTATTGTACATAACTAGTATAAGATGCTTCAACATAGTTGTGAAGGGGTGGGGGAGGTCTTCAACAATCCTGGGTTCGATTCCCCACTACATCATTTTTACCGCCAGAGTGTGGGGGATGGGGAATTGGAGGGGTGAGTTGCGTGGATGAGGGGGTCTTGTTGTGTTGGGGCCCGTGGGACAAAGGGATGGGCCTTGTTTGTTGGGGGAGTCCGGGCCTGCGTAAAAAAGGATCATCCCTTAGGGGGTGTGTTTCCTTCTTGGTTGATCATGTGTCTTAGTGTATCCTGGGTCTGTATTGGTGTGTCCAAAGTGTGTGGGGGTGTTTGGGGGGTTTTGGTGTGATCGTATGGGTGTCTTGGTGAGGTTGTCCCATGGTCTTGGGGGTTGTGTGGGGGGTGTTGGGGTGGGTTGTCTGGGTGCCTACAGCGTTGTCCCGTGGTGTCTTGTCGGTTTTCATGGGTTTCAGGGGGGAGTCATTGGTACCTAGGGGTGTAGAATTAAAAAACATGTACCTTATGGGTGGTTACCGTATTTATTTCCCCAAAATGTGGACCCCTGATTTAAATCAGGGGTGGTTTTAACCACCACTAACTTGATGTTTGAATTAGAGGTGATTAAAACCACCTCTAATCTATCCATGTATAGTGAATTTTTTGGAACATTAGATGGGGTTAAAACCCACTCTACTTTAACTGTCGCAAAATTATATCGATTATAAAATCACTTACCCACAACCACCTCTAATTAGAGTAGGCATCCACTTTAGTGATGGTTATGGGAAACCAATAATAATATTTTTAGAGGGGGTTATAACCCCCTATATATGAACAAATAACCCCTTCTAATTTCCCTAGTTTTTTATAATTTACCCATACCCGACTAACATGAAACCTTACTTCCTCATTGAGGAACCTTTCCCTTATATATATCATATATAAAAAGGTATATAAAACCTCAAGGTGTGTGCAGGGTGTGATGAAAAAAAGCCTAGTAGGATCCCACTAAAGTGTTCCATAAAATGTCTATGTCAAAAATCTAGATATTCTTAATGTATGAAAAGAATCACATAATAAAATCAGTCTTCGCATTTAAATAAAAATACAGGTAAAAATATTTCCCATTTGCATAGTTCTAAAATAGATTCCATATAGCATGGGTGAAAGAAAATTTTCAAAATAAAGCATTTATCAAATAATGCATCATTTTTACATATCAAGGACAGAAAAAATAAAACTAAATTGAGAAAATCACTAAAAAACACAATGTAGATAAACCTACGATGACATATGTTCGAGATATATAGGTCTCTCATACCTCAATAATATAATCAATATTATTGCACACAATACAAGTCCTTAAAAAAGTTGGGCTAAATGATCATAGGAACATGCCATGATTGAACCCTCAATGGTGGCTCATAACCAACTCCCTAGAATAAAAGGTCCTATGGAATATAGGAACACCCCATGGGTGATCCCCTATGAAGATCAATGATATTTCCAAATACCACACACCCTCCTTGGTTCCCAAGGCTCCTATTTGTATTGTATCTCAAAACATTTCAATGGCCTTATCACATTACATTAAAAAAATTCCAACAACCCTTTTCATCAAAATCATTCTTTGAAAACAATTTCACAAACCATTTAATAGTTCATTGAAAAAAAATCTCCTTCTACCAAAATGTGTGTAAAACCCATCCTTATCAAATACCATTTACAAACATGGTCCACACAAAAAGAAAAATTTCATTCATGTTTTCAAAATAATATAGAAAACTAAAGTGAATGCATTGTTCACAAAGAAAATAGATGAGATAGGAACACCTACCTCATACTTTTTTTCTCACTGATTAAAAAATGGGGTCAATGACTAAAAATAATATGGGATCTAACATCAGTAATAAAATATCTTATATAAATGATCTCACACCACCGAAAAAAATCCAATATCCTCAATATCAAAGGAGGAAATGGAGGATTCAAACCTTAATGTTTCCCACAAAATTATTAATGAAATAAAAACTCTATCACCCTTACTCTGATCTCTTAGTGAGGATGAATAAGAAAAATAATATATTGATAGAACAATGATCATCCAAGGAAAGAGTAACCAAATCACCCAAAGTATACCCTTGAAAGAATAAAGAAATACCTAATCTCCTCTAATACTCATATGATTCAAAAATATTCATTTTAAATGAGAAATAAGGGATTAATACATGTGATAATTGAGTCAACCCTCTATTAAAATACCATTCATCTTGGCCCCCCTGAATTCCATGAATAATCGCAACCCCTTCCTCAAAAATAGTGTATGATTTGGCCATTCGAAATTCAAAAACAGAAAACACAATGGCATGGTGGGGGTTCTCCATGCTTGTGTTGGCCTTTCCAGTATCCCAATATTCCCAACACAACATTCCTCAAACCCAATAATTTGGGTATTTTGGCTCAACCACTTCCTCTAGAATTCATGTGGTGAGGCTAGTAGGGAATGGTGCATGGAGTTAATACTAGTGAGCCACACCATGGACCACACCTTTATTTGGTTATAGAGGCTATTACTATGGTCCAAAGAAGATAAAAACGGATGAAATAACTTCAATCATGTCATGTTCTATCTTGTTTTTCCCTAAGAAAATTCAAAAAACATTTTAACTCAACAATCCATTCCCAAAGATTCCTGATCCCATAAAGAAACATCCCAAAGATAAAAAAAATCATACCTCAAGCTGTGATTATAAAACCTCTCCACCATTTCACTTTCTATCCCTTTAAATTCATTTGGAATAAATAATATCCATAATGTGTTGAGGTTATTTCTCCCTTATCAATAATTTTACCTTCAAATACTTATGATAATATGATATGTTTCACCATAAAACATTAATAAGTGTAATTGACTTCAGATGTAGAAATTTTATATATGACTCAACTATCTCCACTGGCTATTCCACAACTGAACATTTGGCTCCAACTCAACTTCCTCCCAATTCAAAACATGGTATGTATTAGGGTGACACTCCTTGAGCCGAGATAAGTGGAAAACATCAAGAGTAACTATCATATAAACTGGTAAATCCAATAAATAAGAAAAATAATTGATTAGATTAGGGATCTAAAAAATCTAATGTATCTCAAAGATAACTTCCCATGTTTCCCAATCTGATAGTGGCCAACCATTGAGAAAGTTTCAATAAGAACTAGTCACTAAAAGAAAACATGAAAGGGTGGAATCAACAATCTTCATAGGATTTTTCCCAACTACGATTTATATCTAAACACTATTGTATAACCTAAATACTAAATGATGTCTCATATATGATACATTGTCCAATGAGAGAGGCCTAATCCACCTCTAAGCAATAAATAGTTTTCCTGCATGGGATACTATATAAATACTTTAGAGTCCATTTTGATGGATGTTGGGTAAATATTTTTATAATAAAATTAAAGCGATCTAAAATGGATATCCTAATATCCACTGAAAATCAAAGATAAGGGCTAGGAGAATATCCTCCAGAATATGAATAAAACACTTCATCTTTCAATCCATATATGGATGATAAGTTGTACTCAATCTAACCTGAGTCCCCATCAGCTCTTAGTGAAATATCTAAAACTGTAAAGTAAACCTAGGATCCCAATCAATTATTATGGTAGAGGGAACCCCATACATCCTCATAGTTTCTTATATGTACATCTTACTGTGATGTTCAACCTTGTTGGTATCCCTAATCGGTATTAAATGATATTATTTCATAAATGGATTAACTACCATACCAGTAGCATTATTTCATTGGGTATTCCATGTTAATACAACTATGGAGTCTAAGGATACCTCATACCATTTCTATATTGGAACTAGAAGAGGTGGGATAAATCAAAAAGGCTTTAGGGTCTCTTATTTAATATTCTTTCATGTGAAAAAATGAGACACATAGTCTGAAATTTAACACTTCATACCTGGCCACCAAAAATATCATCTCATTCCATGATATATCTGCATAGTGCTAGGGTGAATGACCCATAAAGAACTATGACAAATAGGAATCACTGAATTCCTGATATATGTTGGGATGAAGAAATAATTCCTTAATTAAAAAAAATACATTAGAGATAAGAGACCAACTTGAAATGGGTTCCCCTCTATACAAGGATTCCTTGATTACTTAAAACAAGTCATCATGTTGATTTTTCGATAGAACCAACCCAAGGAGAGATGATGAAAACAAACACATGTTATAAACTATCCTGGATCATCATCATGCACATCCAGATGAAACTTAGTGAAAATACGTATAAGGATCCACTTCTCTTGGGCTTCCAAGATATCCTAATAAGGTAATTTTATACTTATAGGATCATCACCCACATTACCCATCCTATGGGTATAAACGATATCAAATTCAAATGTCTTTAGGTACTCCACCCATCACCTCTTCCTAAGGTTCAGGTACTTTTGAAAAAAGATATAGCTCAAGGTTTTATGATTATAATAGACTATAAACCTATCCCTAAAAAGGTAGTGTTACTAACACTTAAGAGAATTCATAATAGTCGTAAGATCTAATTCAAGAGTGGGACAATAATTCTCATATGGCCAAATATGACAAGAACCATATGCCACCACATCGTTATCATGCATATGAACACATCCCAAACCATTACCTAAAGCATAAAAATATAACACATAGCCTATCCTGGGTTCTATGAGGATCAGTATAGGACTTTATGTTAGATGCCATTTCAACTCATCAAAAGAGTACTGAAACTTAACATCCCATGATAATTATTCCCCTTTCTTGGTAAGAGGATTTAATGGTGATGTCATCTTCAAGAAACCCTTCATAAACTGTTGATAAAACCCAACTAACCCAAGATAGATCTATATCTTAAAGGCATTCCAGTGATATTCCCATGACAAGGCATCCTTTAACTTTTCATGGTCATCTAAGATACCTAGTTCTAAAATATCATTCCCTAATAACTTCACTTATCATATCGAAAATTTTCATTTTAATGGTTACAAATAGTGGAAATGACTCCTTATGATTTAAAAAATGAATTTAGATGTTAATTGTGGTCTTGATCAATTCTATAATAGACCATGATATCATGAAAAAATACCATAATAAATGTATAAAGGTATCAATGGAATATCTAGTTCATCAAAGATATAAACACTATAGGAGAATTAGTTAGGCCAAATGGCATCATGAGAAAGTCATAGTAGCTATACTTGCTCCTAAAATGGTATTTTGTATATATATATATGATTCCATAATATTGAGATGATGATAACCAAAAAGAATATTCTTCTTCAAAAACAAAATTTCCCCCTTTAACTGGTCAAATAGGTCATCCCCATTGGAAAAAAGGATACTTTCTCATAATAGTTACTTAGTTAAACTTTAGGTAATATATGAAGAGATAGAGAGAACCATCGTCCTTCTTGGAAAAAAGCTCAGGGAACCCATAGTGATCCACTAAGAGGAGAAAATAACTTCTCTAATAGGTTTTCCAATAGGATATTAAGATCTTTCAATTCAAAAGGTTCCATTTGACAAGAGGGTATAGAAATATGTTGAATATTAGGAACCAGATCAATAGATAACTCTACCTCCATATCAAGAGGAAGATCAAAATGTTCATCTAGGAAGACTTTGGAAACATAAATAACAACCAATGGAAGGTAAACATGAGATGAAACACCATAAATCTCAATTAAAATAAAATAAAATAAAATTCATATCTCCATAAGTGAAGTTCATGAATGAATATACCTCATATCCCACTCTCCCTAAAACAGCTGTGATCACTCATCAATATAAAAGAACGAGACATGATGATGATAAAAATTAATATTTTCTTAATGAATGAAAAACCAATCCATTCTAATTATTTATTTTAAAATATCTTGATTAATTACTAGAAATTCCCATAATAACTCAACATTGGTGAACAAAATAGAACTCAAAGGATAATGGAACCCCTACTCTTTCCTCTTACTAGGTGGTGTATTTAGATCCCTAACCAAGGACATGAGTTTTGTATAAAATTTCAACACATCCAAAAATTGGGAAATATAAAGGAATATGAGACAAAGGTATCAAAAAATAGTTTATAATGAATATGAAAAAAATGGTACCTCTCACTATGGTTGGACCAATATCAACTTCCACCAAAATCTCTTACAAAACATAAAATTACTTCACTCCGGAAGCTTGTGGAAGGAGCCCTGTTGACATTGATGCTTTTGACTACAATAAAGTGGAACTTAGAAATGATGATCCCTAATAATATCATGGTATAGATAGAGACTAGTAAAATATATTTAGATAACCTTGATGACCATAAGCACTGCAGGATATCAGAGTTACAGGGAAATATCGTATGGTGTACCCTACCGTTCCACTAGGTAGAAGAGACTAAAAAAACAAGAATTTTATTCCAGTTATATCAATAGCTATAATCATATTCCTATTTACCATATCACCATAGGTAGTTATATTTATCATATACACCTATAATCAGATATCATATCAGAAACCTTACAGGTATTTCTGAGCCTTCATCTTATCATTCAGCACTATCTCGAGAGAAAAATGGGCCACCTTAGTGAAATAGTTTGTTTACTCTATCACTAAACACTCTACTTTATAAAAAGAGAGGAAAATTAGAAAATTTTAATCATCATGTATTTTGGGAATAACTTCTGAAATAAATTGTTCTTGTAGTGTTTCAACTCTAATCACACAAATCGATTCACATGAACTGTCACGACCCGACCCTACCCGGGCTCGAGCCGCAACTACCCCAAGCCAGCCTCCATAGGCTAGGGGCTAGCGACTAGCGCCGAAGGCACAACAACTCAGGGAGGCCTTTGCCTAAGTACCTGTACACACACACACATAGCACACTCAATGCAAAAGTGCAGAGTAAAAGAAAAGAAAAACAGAGTAAAAGAGAAACTGCTATATATATACCAAAAATGTGCATCGACCTCTAAAAGATACAAGTAAAGTTCTGAAAAGGAAAACGGGGCAAAACACGTGCCCAACCAGAAAAGGTTCCACAACCCGGAAACAGATAAACAAAAAGAAACTGCTGACGGGTCTCCCACCTGGAACCCGGCTACGACCACCGCACGCGGTCCAAGCTCCCAAACTCCTATGCTCCACTGAGGTCACGACCAACCTGTCCGTCGTCTACTAGGTCACACAAAGTGCGGGAAAAGACCAAGTAGGGGTGAGTATAAAAATACTCATTAGGATACCCCGAAGGCTCTAGGGAGCAACAAAGGAGGTACTTAAGGGTGAGCAGTAGAGAAAACAAGGAATAGTAGAGGAGTACAACTGAAAGTGTAGTAAAGAGTCCAGCTCAACCCAACAAGAAGGAAGGAGATAGACTTGTCCAGACACAAGGAGCTGGAAACGGTGAGAAGATGGACTTCTCTTCGAGTCTTCGCTACCTATAGTAGGAGAGTAGACTCGTCCAACCCCGAGAACCTAGACACGAAAAGCACATGGCATACCCCGCGCGTCTTCGCCTCTCCTGCAAGGAGAGTACCCAAACACCAAGGAGTGGGTACTGGAACAAGGTATATACATAACTTTATGCTCAGAAAGAAGCCCGAACAACGTCTTAAGGGGATCTCCATCCCATAGCTCAGCCCAAGAAAATGATTCATCAACAATCCCATAAGTAAACCATCGATGCCCAGCATCCCATACGTCTGACCTGAACCGCAAGCCAAGGGGATCAATCACCGCAACTCAACACTATCCGCTTTGGGCGGCACTAACTCACCCACACAGTTTTAGGTCCCGTCACAAGGACACGTCTCAGTGGGGGAAAGCTCCCCTCGTACTTGAGAGTTCCGGGTTAAGTCAAACCATGCCTCGTCACTGCCCCATAGTCGAGAGGTCTCCTCAAAGTCAAAGCCATCACAACACTGACCCGTATAACCAAGGGTCCCGCTCCGGTAATCACGGAGGAAAGCCTCAGACTAGCCTAGTAGAAAGGACTGAGCCTGGAATGCCAACCTGTGTCCCACTGCCCAGCCCTACTGGAGGGTAATTCATATTAGGATATCGGGTGACCCACTGCCCAGACCTGCTGGAGGGTAAACCATAATACATTATCCGACGACCCACTGCCCATCCCCACTGGAGGTTAGACCTTAATACATCATCAGGAGACCCACTGCCCAACCCTGCTGGAGGGTAGACCTGGAATATGTCGACAGGTGACCCACTGCCCAGCCTTGCTGGAGGGTAGACCTGGAACTAGATGACGGGCGACCCACTGCCCAGCCCTGCTCGAGGGTAGACCCTAAGAGGTCGTCGGGTGACCCACTTCCCAGTCTCTGCTGGAGGGTAGACCCTAAGAGGTCGTCGGGTGACCCACTGCCCAGTCTCTGCTGGAGGGTAGAACCTAAGTGCATCGGGTGACCCACTGCCCAGTCTCTGCTGGAGGGTAGACCCTAATAGCGTCGGGTGACCCACTGCCCAGTATCTGCTGGAGGGTAGACCCTAAGAGCGTCGGGTGACCCACTACCTAGTCTCTGATGGAGGGTAAGCCTAAGAAGTCAGTGAGAAACCCACTGCCCAGACCTGTTGGAGGGTAAACCTGAAGAAGTTGATGAGTAACCCACTGCCCAGCCCCGCTGGAGGGTAAAACTCAGAACTGCTCTAGACATCTCTACTGGAGGGTGCACCACTGGAAAACCGAACACGTAGTGGGTATCACGCAACCACCCAACTCCAGAATAACTCACCCAAAAGAGGTCCTGCGTCTGTTCAATCACTGGGTGTCACTAGCGCCGCTACCAGTCGATCCATCGAGAAAGAAACCAGGGGGAGACCACTCAACCCTGCTGGTCAAATAAATGAGCACAGAGCCAGGGGAAAAACTCCACCCTGCCAGTCAAACAAACGAGCATAGAGGGACCCTCTACGTCGTGCGAGGTCAAAGTACGTAAGGCAGAACACGACACACACATGGGGCCCACACGATGTGTGGCCCCAAGTCAACCCCAACTAAGCGCACAAACGTCTCAGTTAAAAACCACACGTACCTCCAAGCGCTCCCGTATACTTCCAGAGTATACCTCGTTCCAGCCCATAGGATTTCGTGCACATGACACCCAACCTCAACGCGAAGGCGTGACGTAACAACTCTAACATGCCACCTCATCGGCTGAGGCACATCCAACCACATATCTTCACTCACACGGGAGTGCACACGATCACACGCCAAGGGTTCTCTGCAAACACAACGAGAAGAACTACCATCAAAGCGCCTTTCACATTTAACAAGATCGTGCGAGAGGCTCCGCACAACCAAACGGATCACACCGTTGTAATCCTCTCGGAAAGACACGCGAGATAGACTACTTACTCGCCTCAAACGGATATCCGACGGAAAAGTCGCCAACACCGCCTCACGCCCGAACGACGTCCCATGATCCTAAGCCCCGACCCCGAAAACAGTCGGGCGCATCGCACCATTGCGATCCCCTCGGGAAAACACGTCAAAAGCGCTACTCACATGAGTGCAACGGACATCCGGAGAAAAAGGTGCATTCCGGTGCACCGCACACAAGCGATGCTGCGTGGGACCCACATCCCGATCCCGAAACGCTGCCAACGGATCGAACCACTGCGATCCTCTGGAAAAAGCACACAAGATGGACTATTCACTTGTCCAAAACGGTCGCCCGGTGATAAAGACGGAAAATCACCGTCGACGCCCAAACGAACCTCGTGGGCCCCGCACCATCGTGCGGAATTATAGCGGGCAGACTGCGCCAATGTGATGGCCCCCAAAAAAACACCCAACATCGACTTCTCGCACGCCCCGAATGGACGTCCGAGGAAAAAGTCGCTAAAAGCTGCACGCAGCTCAAAAGACGGGTCGTGGGGCCCGCACCTCAACTTCGGCCTCAATGCCTGAAACTACCCTGGAAAGCTCCGCCTCAGTTCTAGGGTCCTAACGCCACTGACGGCGGTTAAAATGGACGTCAGATGTGTCTGCGCCGCTCAAAACAAAATTCCTGGAAAAACGACATTTCACTTAAAGACGCGTCGCGCCTCCGAGGCCCATAGTTTCGGGAATTACAAATTCCAAAAACCATCTCAAAATACTCGTCTTAACTCAAGGAACACGTCGCCACTGACGGCGCACGAATCCGACACCCGAGCTGCCTTTTAGAGGCGTTTTAGTGTTTTTATTGGACCAAAACGGGGGCCGGGCCGGTTCGGCCGGCTCACCCCCACCCTGGACCGGCGGTCCGCGGTCCACCGCGCGGACTGCCCCAAACCGTCCCGACCAGCTCGGCTGGTCCGGCTCCTCCAACACGGACCCGCAATCGCGGGTCCTGTCTGCCAGCCGGGGTCCAAAGACCCCGGTCTTCTTCAACAGCGGCCGACCAAAGGTCGACCCTTCCCCTGCGTCGCGCCCCGCTGGCCCCAGCCTCCGACGACCGCCGCGACCGGCGCACGAAGACCCTGCCGCCCCGCCTGACGCCCGCCGCGTCGGACTCCGCTGCTAAGGGCCCCCCACCACCGTGGCCTCTGACCGCCCTAGCCCGCGCCGCCGTGTCTGCTGCCCCGGAAACGCCGCGCCGCCGTCTGGACCTCGCCGGACTGCCGGAAAAAAGCCCTCAAACTCCTAAAACTTTCCGCAAACTTCGGCAAACGTCTGCGGGGTCCTCAGAACTCGGTTTTACGAACCGAAACAAGATATGGATAGGGAAAAAACTCAACTACGCATTCATGTGGTTCGTTTGAAAATCCAACAACAGTTCGAGCATATGATTTTGGTTCAAAGGAGGTGCGGGAAGGAGAAACGCAACAAGACCCTACCTCGATGGGCTTCGCCCGAAGCTTCGCCGTGATCCGTCGCCTTGCCGGAGCTGCCTCACCGGAGCCGCCTCGACAGAGGTGGAGGAGGAGAGGGAGAGGAGGGGCTGCCAGGGGGTAGGGGAAGGAGATGGGTGGGGTTAGGGTTTAAAAAGAAAAATTAAATTAATTAAATTTTAATTAATTTAATCCTCAATTTTGACCCGCACCCGAAACGCCCGACGGGGTCGAGGTTAAGACTCCCCTATGGTAAAAACCACCTCCCGAGCACAACGGTAGTCTCAGAATTTGATTCCGAGATTCCGTTTTAAAGTTATAAAGCTGGACGCCCAAAGCCGCCAAATTACGAAAACGCCCCTGGGGTCATTTTTCACAGACGGCCCGCGCCTGCAAAACTTACACCCCTCATAGGGTAAACGAAACACTACAAACTCAACAGTGCCCTCGATTTTCCAATCCGAGCCACCGTTTAAGAGATACTGGAGTTTCACCCTTTTACGAATAAATAAATAAATTAATTTATCCTTTTAACGTTCCGAAAGCGAGCGAGGGGTCCAAATGTCCCGCGCCGACATACTTTATGTCGTTCCTAGGGTACACACCCCATTCCGGACCCATCCGTATGCTCGGATCTTTGATCTGGATCACCGTTCAGGAGTTATCCAATTTATTTGGCGTTTCCAGTGTGAACACACTGAAAATTTAATTCCGGCCACTCCGGGGCTCGGAATCTCACGCCGTCTAAGGGATCTGCTCTGGAATATCATCAAGAATATTCCAAAGTCTTTCACAGCAAAAACCGGGTTCTTACATCATTCTCTCCTTCAAGATTTTCATCCTCGAAAAGAAAAACTAGGGAGCAACACAGGGTACTAAGCCCACACCTGGCTTTCCCATACCCAGAAGAACCCATGCACAGCTCTGCTTCGCCGCACACAGACCAAAGGATTGATCCGTTCACGCGAGTTCGACCCTTTACGATGTCGTGCACCCACTCCAGACTTTGGGGTTAGGGTAAGGCGGTAGGGTACCTCGCCATCCCTTTGCTCGGTCTCAAACAGCCCGAAGGCTCTCGGGGGTAGCTCACCTCCCTGACCGAACCTCTACGTCGCATGTCGCGACTGGAATCACCGCCCTCACATGGAACAAGGCCCGGTGATTCCCTCCTTCAGAATATCCATATGGTGAAACACCCAAGGATATCTAGTCTCACAAGATTCCACAGTCGATGTCTCACAGCCAAGGCCCTCTTACACACTCGGAAGCGAAGGATCCAACACCATCGACTAAAAGAAAAGGTCCCACGCCTCTTATCATACCAACACAGGGTTACACCGATGCCCTGCGCCACCCTGGTAACACCTCAAGCAAGGAGCAGGGAGGAAATCATTCCACACACAGAGTATAACAATTCTACTGCAAAAAGTAGAAGAGTCGCAAGGGCTACCTCTCACCATCCCATGGTCTTCAGGATCGTAGACATCCAAAGCTCGCGGTTGTCTGTGGTCCCAACTGTCAGCCCCCGGAGCCTGACGTGGACCGCCTAGTGGTGATGGGGAGATCTCGTAAAGTCGTACCCCACTACTAGCTCCTCCCGCTCCTCTGCTAGCACCACCTCTCTAGCCACTACTCCGATCACGGCGCTGCCTCTGCCGTGGTGGTGCACCTGCTGCCTGCCCGAAGCTCTTAGCAACTCGGGTCGGGCAGTCTCATGCCAAGTGACCTCGCCCATCACAAGCATAGCACAGACTCTCTCTGGGATGCACTGGTGCCCTCCGGCGCCACTGTGGTATAAGACCACTCCCCTGAGTCCGATTGTCAGTAAGCCACCTGCGTCGAGGTTGTGCTTGCCGACGCCCACTAGCTGCGGCAGACATCTCGGCTCCAACATGCCTGCTGCCACCACCAACACTAGAATGTGATAGGAAGCCCTCTGTCACCAGCGCCTGCTCTAAAACCCCGGAATATGTGGAAATTCCCAAGGGTACTATGACAACATGGATATATCGGCGGAGACCCTGCTCAAAATTCCGCGCTCAGAGGTTGTCGTCATGGAACAAGCCCGGGTAAAAGCGTGCACGGTCTGCGAAACTAGCCGCGTACTCGGCCACCATCATCCCTCCCTGCTGAAACTGCAGGAGCTCCTGAATCTGAACGGAGCGCAAGCAGGAGGGGAAAAACTCCTCACGAAACAAAAACTGGAAGTCGCCCCACGAAAGCGACGACTCATCAAGAAGATGAGTCACCAGACTCCACCAACACCAAGCTGCCCCACGAAAAAGGGTGGCTGCCAAAGCCACTCTCTGATTTGTCGACGTCTGCACAAGCCTGAAAAGGCGAACCACTGCCTCGAGCCAAACCTCTACTGCCTGAGGGTCTGGCTCACCACTGAACCTCAGCGGTCTCTGCCGCCGGAACTCACGGAGCGCGCTCTACCTGCGCTCAAGCCCTGTCTGCTCTACTGAAACTGTATACTGCTCAACAGGTGGGGGTGCTGCTACCGATCCACCCGGAGAAAAGGGGCTCGCATGATGGGTCCTGGACTATGGCCTCATAGATCACAAGGTCGTCATCATGCACCAAAGCTGGTATCTTGGCTGGATGTCTTCGCGGAGACATCCTGAATATTATCAAGGAGTGCCGCGGTCAGATGGGAATAATGTATATACCAACAACAACAACGATGGGGAGCTGACTCAAGAAGGACAGTCAAGACTCAGTCCTATGTGATGCACAAACCAAATTTTCCCTTCAACAAGTGTCTCAGCATGATGAGTCGACAAGCGGGTTATCAAGGTCCTGGTGAATGGATATGTCGGCCACCGCACCATCACTGGACTCCCTGGCCTGAGATCCACTCTCGAGACACATCAAAACTATTTCCCTAAATCCCAACAAGTTCCTTTTATTTTAGGGACATCCAAACAACGTCCCAAGGAATGAACCACCTCTGATACCACTTTGGCACGACCCGACCCTACCCGGTCTCGAGCCACAACTACCCCAAGCCCGCCTCCATAGGCCAGGGGCTGGCGACCAGTGCCGAAGGCACAACAACTCAGGGAGGCCTTTGCCTAAGTACCTATACACACACACGCAGCACACTCAATGCAAAAGTATAGAGTAAAAGAAAAGACAAACAGAGTAAAAGAGCAACTGCTATATATATACCACAAATGTGCATAGACCTCTAAACGATACAAGTAAAGTGCTGAAAAGGAAAATGGGGCAAAACACGCACCCAACCAGAAAAGGTGCCACAACCCGGCAACAGGTAAACAAAAAGAAACTGCTGACATGTCTCCCACCTGGAACCCGACTATGACCACCGCACGTGGTCCAAGCTCCCGAACTCCTATGCTCCACTGAGGTCACGACCAACCTGTCTGTCATTTGCAAGGGAACACCAAGTGCGGGCAAAGCCCAAGTAGGGGTGAGTATAAAAATACTCAGTAGGATACCCCGGAGGCTCGAGGGAGCAACAAAGGAGGTACCAAAGGGTGAGTAGTAGAGAGAACATGGAATAATAGATGAGTATAACTGAAAGTGCAGTAAAGAGTCCAGCTCAACCCAACAAGAAGGAAGGAGATAGACTCGTCTAGAAATAAGGAGCTGGAAATGTTGAGAAGATGGACTTCTCATAGAGTCTTCGCTACCTATAGCAGGAGAGTAGACTCGTTCAACCACGAGCATCTAGACACGGAAAGCACGTGGCATACCCCACATGTCTTCGCCTCTCTTGGATGGAGAGTAGCCAAACCCCAAGGAGTGGGTAATGGAAAAAGTTATATACATATCTTTATGCTTAGCAAGAAGCCCGAACAACGTCGTAAGGGGATCTTCGTCCCGTAGCTTAGCCCAAGAAAATGAGTCACCAACAACCCCATAAGTAAACCATCGATGCCCAGCATCCCGTACATTTGCCCCGAACCGAAAGCCAAGGGGCTCAATCACCACACCTCGACACTATCCACTTTGGGCGGAACTGACTCACCCGCGCGGTTTTAGGTCGCGTCACAAGGACGCGTCTCGGTGGGGGAAAACGCCCCTCGTACTTGAGAGTTCTAGGTTAAGTCAAACCACGCCTCGTCACTGCCCCGCAGTCGAGAGGTCTCCTCAAAGTCAAAGCCGTCACAACACTGACCCGTATAACCAAGGGTCCCGCTCCGGTAATCACGGAGGAAAGCCTCAGACTAGCCTAGTAGAAAGGACTGATCCTGGAATGCCAACCGGTGTCCCACTGCCCAGCCCTGCTGGAGGGTAATTCATAATAGGATATCGGGTGACCCACTGCCCAGCCCTGCTGGAGGGTAAACCATAATACATTATCCGACGACCCACTGCCCAGCCCCGCTGGAGGGTAGACCTTAATACATCATCAGGCGACCCACTGCCCAGCCCCACTGGAGGGTAGACCTAGAATATGTCGATAGGTGACCCACTGCCCAGCCTTGCTGGAGGGTAGACCTGGAACTAGAAAACGGGCGATCCACTGCCCTGCCCTGCTGGAGGGTAGACCCTAAGAGGTCTTCGGGTGACCCATTACCCAATCTCTGCTAGAGGGTAGACCCTAAGAGGTCGTCGGGTGACCCAATTCTCAGTCTCTGCTGAAGGGTAGACCCTAAGTGCATCAGGTGACCCACTGCCCAGTCTCTGCTGGAGGGTAGACCCTAATAGAGTCGGGTGACCCACTGCCCAGTATCTGCTAGAGGGTAGACCCTAAGAGCGTCGGGTGACCCACTGCCCAGTCTCTGCTGGAGGGTAATCCCTAAAAGTCAGTGAGAAACCCACTGCCCAGCCCTGCTGGAGGGTAAACCCGAACAAGTCGATGAGTAACCCACTACCCTGCCCCGCTGGAGGGTAAAACTCAGAACTGCTCTGGCCATCTCTACTGGAGGGTGAACCACTGGCCAAACGAACACGTAGTGGGTATCACGCAACCACCCAACTCCAGAACAACTCACCCAAAAGATGTCCTGCGCCTGTTCCATCACTGGGTGTTACTAGCGCCGCTACCGGCCGATCCATTGAGAACGAAACCAGGGGGAGACCACTCAACCCTGCTGGTCAAACAAACGAGCACATAGCCAGGGGAAAAACTCCACCCTGCCAGTCAAACAAACGATCACAGAGGGACACTCTACGTCCTGAGAGGTCAAAGTATGTAAGGCAGAACACGACACGCACATGGGGCCCACACGAAGTGTGGCCCCAAGTCAACCCCAACCAAGCACACAAACATCTCAGGTACAAACCACACGTACCTCCAAGCGCTCCCGTATACTTCCAGAGTATACCTCGTTCCAGCCCATAGGCTATCGTGTACATGGCACCCAACGTCAAAGCGAAGGCGTGACGTAACAACTCCAACCTACCACCTCATCGGCTGAGGCACAACCAACCACATATCTTCACTCACACGGGAGTGCACGCGATCACACGCCAAGGGTTCTCTGCAAACACGGTGAGAAGAACTTCCATGAGAGCTCCTTTCACATTTAACAAGATCACGCGAGAGGCTCTGCACAACCAAACGGATCGCACCGTTGTAATCCTCCTGAAAAAATATGCGAGATAGACTACTTACTCGCCTCAAATGGATATCCGACGAAAAAGTTGCCAACACCGCCTCACGCCCGAACGACGTCCCGTGATCCTGAGCCCCGGCCCGAAAAATAGTCGGGCGCATCGCACCATTGCGATCCCCTTGGGAAAACACGTCAAAAGCACTACTCACATGAGTGCAACGGACATCCGGAGAAAAAGGTGCATTCCGGCGCACTGCACACGAGCGGTGCTGCGTGGGACCCGCATCCCGGTCCCGAAACGCTGCCAATAGATCGCACTGCTGCGATCCTCTCGAAAAATCACACAAGATGGACTATTCACTTGTCCAAAACGGTCGCCTGGTGATAAAGATGGAAAATCACCGTCGACGCCCAAACGACCCTCGTGGGCCCCACACCATCGTGTGGAATTACAGCGGGCAGACTGCGCCAATGTGATGCCCCCAGAAAAACACCCAACATCGACTGCTCGCACGCCCCGAACGGACGTCCGAGGAAAAAGTCGCTAAAAGCTGCACGCAGCTCAAAAGACGGGCCGTGTGGCCCCCGCCTCAACTTCGGCCTCAATGCCTGAAACCACCCTGGAAAGCTCCACCTCGGTGCCAGGGTCCCAACGCCACTGACGGCGCTTATAACGGACGTCGGATGCGTCCGCGCCGCTCAAAACAAGATACCCGGAAAAAACGACATTTCACTTAAAGACGCGTCGCGCCTCCGAGGCCCATCGTTTCGGGAATTAAAAATTCCCGAAACCATCTCAAAATAACCGTCTTAACTCAAGGAATGCATTTCCATTGACGACGCGTGAATCCGACACCCGAGATGCCTTTTAGAGGTGTTTTAGTGTTTTTATCGGACTGAAACGGGGGCCGGGCCAGTTCGGCCGGCTCACCCCCACCCTGGACCGGCGGTCCGCGGTCCACCGCGCGGACCACCCCAAACCTTCCGGACCGGCTCGGCCGGTCCGACTCCTCCAACATAAACCCGCAATCGCGGGTCCTGTCTGCCAGCCAGGGTCCAAAGACCCCGGTCTTCTTCAACAGCGGCTGGCCAAAGGTCGACCCTTCCCCTGCGTCGTGCCCTGCTGGCGCCAGCCTCCGACGACCGCCGTGACCGGCACACGAAGACCCTGCCGCCCCGCCTGACGCCCGCCGCGCCGGCCTCCACTACCAAGGCCCCCCCGCCACCGTGGCCTCCGACCGCCCTAGCTCTCTCTGCCGTGTCCGCTGCCCCGGAAAGGCCGCGTCGCCGCCTGAACCTCGCCGAACTGCCGAAAAAAAACCTCAAACTCCTAAAAATTTCCGCAAACTTCGGCGGACGTCTGCGGGGTCCTCGGAACTCGATTTTACAAACCGAAACAAGCGATGGATAAGGAAAAAACTCAACTACGCATTCATGTGGTTCGTTTGAAAATCCAACAACAATTCGAGCATATGATTTTGGTTCAAAGGAGGTGCGGGAAGGAAAAACGCAACAAGACCCTACCTCAATGGGCTTCGCCCGAAGCTTCGCTGCGATCCGTCACCTTGCCGGAGCTGCCTCGCCGGAGCCGCCTCACTTGAGGTGGAAGGGGAGAGGGAGAGGAGGGGCTTCCAGGGGGTAAGGGAAAGGAGAGGGGTGGGGTTAGGGTTTAAAAAGAAAAATTAAATTAATTAAATTTTAATTAATTTAATCCTCAATTTTGACCCGCACCCGAAACACCCGACGGGGTCGAGGTTAAGCCTCCACTAGGGTAAAAACCACCTCCCAAGAACAACGGTGGTCTAAGAATTTGATTCCGAGCTTCCGTTTTAAAGTTATAAAGCTGGACGCCCAAAGCTGCCAAATTACGAAAACGCCCCTGGGGCCATTTTTCACAAATGGTCCGCGCCCGCAAAACTTACACCCCTCCTAGGGTAAAAGACATGCTAAAAAATCAATGGTGCCTTCGGTTTTCCAATCCGAGCCACCGTTTAAGAGATACTGGAGTTTCACCCTTTTACGAATTAATTAATTAATTAATTTATCCATTTAACGTTCCGAAAGTGAGCGAGGGGTCCAAACGTCCCGCGCCGACATACTTTATGTCGTCAATAGGGTAAAAACCCCATTATGGACCCATCCGTATGCTCTGATCTCTGATCCAGATCACCGTTTAGGATTTATCCCATTTATTTGGCGTTTCCAGTGTGAACACATTGAAAATTTAATTCCGGCCACTCTAGGGCTCGGAATCGCACGCCGTCTAAGGTAGCTGCTCTGGAATATCATCAAGAATATTCCAAAGTCTTTCACAGAAAAAATTGGGTTCTTACATGAACCATAGAGTCCAACTTCCTCTTACTAGGACCCCCTATCATAACAGTTTCGAACCTCATATTGATATATTCAAATGTTTCCAAGAATTCAAAGTCCTAATAAATATTTTTTATTCAGTCCTCCACCACTTTAGGTTCATTAGTTCTCTTATGAATCCTAAAAAACCATTAATATGTTTTGTGGTTTTAAAATCATTTCATTAAGAGTATGACTCACTTCCACATCAAAAATGGTTTTATTTTAAAAAATCTTGACCCTATCCTAATATAATAATTAAAACTAACCATATTTTTTAGAAAACATGTGAAAATAATAATAAGTTTTGTGGTTTTTTTATTTTATTATATTTAGTCCAAAACCTATGTTTTGGAAATAATAATGAATTCCCCTCTTTTTCAATATAAACCACCCAAGATCCCATTTCTCTTCACTAAAAATCTATGTATCACATCATTACTCTTCCCTGACACCTCTAGAGTCCTCCCAAGGTTCCCCAATATCTCAATAAGACCATCCCAATCAATTGGAATTACACTCTCATGGTAAGGGATCCTCTCCTTATCCTCTTTATTCTAGTATTATATTTATCATATGTTTCCTATCTTGATTCCCTAATGTTGGTATATGTTCTTACATATCCTGTTAATGTCAATTTTATGTCTAAATGATGATATAAACATTTTAGTATCATCAATATTTCCCATGAACATTCATACACCCCTGTGTTGCTGCTGAAATTTCACCACGATTTTCCCTACCAAACACTTGTGTTGTGAATACCCATAACCATTTACTATCTAGGGTGTTCATCTTTAGGCACTTATACTTATTTTCTGGGGAAATACATGTATTAATTCCACCCTAATTTAACATATAAAAAAATATGATGATGAATGAATCCATGTTGTATACTCTATGAAGCAAACTTAAGCATGAGAATGAAATGAAAGTGACGAGTTAACTCGAAATTATATAGTGATCCAATGCATTGTGTAATGTTGTATTATCATAAGACATCATGAAAAGGATTAGGGAGTGAACTTAATACATCATGGCAATTTTTATATCATGATGTATTTGAATATAAGATTGACATATTTTTATGATGCTATGTTTTTGGTTTTTTCCACATTTCCCATGTTTCTTTTTTGTTATCAAGTTATAAAATGATTTATTGTTAATGTTTATGATTATCACTCCTTTTATGAGCCATTTATATTATTATTTTATAACATATATTATTTTATTCATTTTCTTCCATTTTTATTCCCATACTAGTCTTTATAGCTCACCCCTTTCTTATGTATGTCCCCAAGTTATCCCAGGAAGTTTTAAGTATGAATGAATAATATGATAATGTTATGGAAGTTTTAAATAAAGATGATTCATTTCATGTTTAAATTTGTTATGTAATATATTTAATTATCAAATACATAATACTTCTTGACCTTATGGGTTGTATTATGTGTAATTTTATGTAATAAATCATGAATTAATTTGTAATAAAGAGAAGGGTTTACATAGTTGGTATCAAAGGAAATGTTTAGTTATTTTTGGGATTAGGATTAGAGAACTCTAGGGAAATCCTTACGGATAAAACTAAGTACAAGAAAAAATCCCTATTTTTTTGTAAATTAAAGAGTTAGTATTTTATCAAGAAAATACATCCCAAACTGGATACTATATGTGGATGGGGGTCTCGAATAGATGTACATAGGGGTAAAACCTAAAAACACCATGATAATTTAGACTCAATCGGAACTGGTGCATGATAATGGGCCTTTCTACACACCTGGTTTGACACTCCCATTAGATATGCATTGGTAAATTCATAGGCTCATTATGTATCATTACTAAGGGAACAAAAAATTTCTATAATAGTATATTTTAGTTAATAGATCATGGATAACATATATTGAAGCCTAGGAATTCATATGTTATGGAAATACATGTAATTTATAAGTTATATTTTTAATTTCATTGGATTTTTGTTTATGTGTTTAATAGTTTTACAATACTCATCCATATTTTTTTTATTTTATCCAATAATCATAAATAGGATGAATTGGGTAATCAACCAATGTAAAGGATAATGTCGTTACTGCCCCAATGTGATGCCAAACTTATTGAGAGCGATAATCACAAAATTTGTGATGATACAATCTTGGAAGAATTAGGTTATGTATAGAAACATATATCATGAGGAGTGCCCACATCCCCCAAAGAAAGAACAAGTTGAAATTGAGACCTTTATGTGACAAAGTCCTATTACTTTCAATGGATAATATAATCCCTTAATCCTAAAAAATGGATCAACACCACTGAGAATTTATTATCAATACTTCAAAGTTATAGGAAAGAGATGGTTCTCCTTACTATTTATCATATAGATGGAGAAGCTGACCAGTGGAGGAAATTGATCAAGAATACAATGCCATAGGAAGAGAACGACATAATGGGGTGGAAGCAATTCTGGAAAATGTTTTTCGATAAATATTTTCCTTCCCTATTAGAATTGAAATGAAAAGTTATTTCCTTTCCCCCAAGAAAAAAGACAACTGATATATCAGGAATACGAGGAAAACATCACAAGACTTTCATGATACACCTCTGGATTTGTCATTAAACCTAAATTTGAGGTTGAACACTTCTTTTGTGGGCTAAAACCTAATCTATGAAAAGCCCTGGAGATCCGAGACTTTGATAGAAATTTGGAAATTGTCTGATATTCCCTCCAAGTCGAAATGGATATCATCAAATCTCAAGGGTATCATAAGGATAAGAAGTGGAAAGTGGAGTTTAATTCTTGAAATCCATTGGAGAAATATAATAGTGCCAAGAAATTTCAACATCCCACTTGTCAAAAGTGTATAAATAAGTACCCTGGAAATTACCTAAGGGGGATGAGGAAATTATTTGGGTGTGGGAATGAATTACACCTAGATATTGATTGTAAACTGGAAAAAACCACTAACGTGATGGAGAAAATGGATTCTCTATTCAACCCTCAGTGCATTATTCATTGTTTCAACTACAACGAACCATGACACTTTGCAAAATAATTCACTAATCCAAGGTTTTTTGGAGACAACCAAAAACCTCCAAGGTAGTAAGGGTGAGCCCTTTCCCTCATAATTACTAAGGTAGATCAAAACAAAAAATCGGTAATAGGTAGGCTAGTAATTAATTCAAGAATATAGATCATTATTTCTTATTTTAGTTTTTTATGTTCCTTCATATCATGAAATTTTAGTATATCTATTAAAACACCACCATAAATCATGGAAGTAGAGCTGTCTGTGAAAATAGTAAATGGGGATATTATTGCATCCCTAGTATATAACTCATATCCTATAAAAATTTGTGGGTTTAACTTCCCAGTGGACGTTTTCATACTCCCTTTAGTATAATTTGATGCAATTGTGGTTATGGATTTTCTTTCCCTACATAGAGCGTACATAAAATTTCTTAAGAAGGAAATACCTTTCCATAATGTGAATCATCCTCTAATTCTGTATAAATGAACAGAGATGGATGAATCTTATTTATCACCAATATCTCAAGAATGGATATCATGTCCCTAAGAGTAATAAAATTTAGCTAAAATGATTGATTTTAGGTAAATTATCATCCTTTAAGACATGCCCATTATGAGGGAATACATTGAAGTGTTTCCTGAAGAATTGCATGGTCTTTATCCAAATAAAGAGGTTGAATTTTCAATTGAACTTATAACTAGGTTTTTTCCATTATCCATGACTCTTTATAGAATGAATTTTTGTGAAACTTGGTATATGAAGAAACAAATTTAGAAAAATATAGATAAAGGGTTCATACGCCTAAGTGTTTCACCATGAGGTGAACCAATCCTCTTACTCAAGAAGAAGGATGGGTCAATGTGACTTTTCATTTATTATCATGAGATAAACAAGATCGTCATAAAGAACAGATATCCTCTTCCACAGATAGATGACTTGTTTGATCACCTACATAGAGAACAATACCTTTCCAAGGTGGTTCTTCAGTCAGGTATTACTAAGTTAGGGTGAAGAAGGAGGATATCCCTAAGACTAATTTTCATATTAGGTATGAGCACTATTAGTTCAAAGTAATGTTTGACCAAGATGATGATGATGACGATAAAGGCCTAAGAGGGGTGAATAGCGTATTTCATAATTTGATAGTTCTAAACACCACTCTTGTTAATAATTGAACCTTTACTTTTCTCTCAATGATGAGTGAGTAGCAGAAATAAATATAGGAAATGAATATAGAGATGTATAGTGGTTTAGGGAACAAATATCTCTTACTCTACTCCACCAACACTCAACTCCAAAATCTTGGTGATTTTCTCTTGGTCATCTTATCCGGAGAAATTTAAACAATAACTGATTATAGGTAGTCGACACCTTTACAAGAAGGTTTTAAAGAAAATTATGTTTTTTTACAAGAACTTGAAATCCGAAACATAGTGAAAGAAGTTGAAACTTAACCATGAAAAATTAAAAGCATTAAAACTCTATAAAATAAATAGGGATTTATTTTTTTGTGGATAAATATTAAACATACAGTTGTAGTAGTAAATGACAGATGTATTTAGATCTTTAATAATGTACAGTAGTAAATAGATACTCAACATCATGTAGGATTTCATCAAATCATGATAGAGAAAACACCATACATATATTCAAATATGTATGTCTCTAAAGTTTTTCACTTTAAAAATTCTTTGTCGTTATTTGTAGAAGAATATATAATGATAAAATACAGTATCAATGATAGAATAAGTACTAAGACGATAGATCAAAAACATATATGTCTCCAAAGTGTAGCTTTGAAGGGAACATACACGTATTTTTATGTATATATCCTTTTATGTATATTATTATCCTTTTTGATGAATAGAATATCAATATTTATATTTTATGTTGAAATATCATGTAAATTTGTGAGATTCAAAACCAAAAATAAATTAACAAAATTGTTGAATCCACACATGCTCAACAATCTCCCCCTTTATGATAGTTAGAAAACCCATGTCAAAATAGAATTTAAAATAAATAAATTTCCCCCTTTAGATGTAATATAATATTTATTTTATAAATAAAATATCTCCCCTATTATTTCATTATATAATTTTTCTTTTTCTGAAAAATTATCCTATATAATAAGGATAAAAAATCAGTTATTAAGGATAAACATTTCCAATTTTTAATTCAGGATGATAATATTAAAAATTATAAACTTCTCCCCCAATCCCCCTTTTAAATTATAAACTTCACAAAAAAATCTCCCTCACAGCATTAAAAACTGTGGACTAAAAATTACACAATAAATTCTCCCTCATTGTAATAACACTATAATATCTCCCCCCTTTGTGACATCAAAAATATTAGAGTAGAGAGTATTTGAAGTAAACATCCCCAAACATCATGCTTTATCAAAAATGTAAGGAAGGATTCTAATATAATATTTTAATGAATAAAATCAATATTTTCTTAAAAACTCCATCGGAATTTTAGCAAATAGGTTCTTCAAGAAAATTAAAAAAATTGACTAATTTTTTGAAATGTAATAAATAAAAAAAGTATTTCATAAGTAAAATAAAACTATAAATTTAAGAAAAATTATTTTTATATGATGAATAAATATTAAATAAATTATTATGTAAAATGATTAAAAAAAGAAATTATGCACTAATTAATAGGACATCTTTTAACTAAACATTATATACTGAAAATAGAACATTTAAATAAAATAATAATAATAAGGGTTATAAAGATGTGTACAGTTCAACTGAACTTTCTAAACATATAACATTATCACTTAGAGTAGTTAAGACTCTTCATGGTTCTTCTAATATTTTTTGAATATCTATTGTTATTTGATATGAAGAAGATGAACACTATTCAAATAGAAATTGCTTCATCTTATCAAGATCTAGCATTATATAAGCTTCTTTTCTAAGAGAATCCAATTGACATGGCATTTCTATCTTCAAATTTTCAAATTATGATTTCGATATTGAACTATATTTCAAATTATGATATTCCTATAATAAAAAAATCAAAAACCAATTTTGATACTGAATCTCTCTATAGATCATTATATGAATCTTTAGTTGTATACAACCCATCTTGCTATTTAACTTTTTATTCATTCAAAGTGTTTACTTTTAATAGAATATTTTCTTAAGAAAATTGAGAAGATAAAACTTCCTATTCATTATGAATTTTAACTTCCTTATTTCTTTCATAAGACTTTTCAAATGAATCTTTAATATAAGAAATAGACTGTTCTTTTCATAAATCAAAAGGATTACCTTTTATCCTTTTGTAAGAATGATTTTATTCTAAAATTGAAGCACTTGATATATTCATCTTATTGTGTCTGGTTTTCTAGACTCTTTTGAAAATGTTATTTTAAATAAGTTGAATTCCTTATTTAAAAGTTTTAAGAATAAGATGAAACGTTTTGTTCTGACATAATGCAAATGTAATTTCGTTTTCTTTAGCTACAAAATACAGAATAATCATTACTTATTACATAAGAAAGGTATTCCAGTTTTCACAAAAAAATAATAATATGACGTATAATGATTTCAAAAATACTAAAAATGAAAATATACACATTTCATAACAAATACTATATTTTAAAATATATAAATTTTTTAGTAAATCAGTTATATGATCAAATTAGATTAAAAAAAATTAAAGTGAAAAGTAAATACATTATTAAAATTTTAGAGATATATTTATCTTCCTTTATAAAATAATTAATTAACTAGAAGTGTGTAAATATTTAAAATGAAATACTTCTTGTATCTGTGAATTTAGTGTTTATGATTTTTTTTATAATGAAATATTTTAGAGTTGTTCACTCCTTTTTTATATATTTTAACATATATCAATCCATAAAAAACATATTTATTTATTGATATATCTTAGTGGCGTAATCCTTAAAAAAAATACAAGTGATTTTTGGTACCCATATTCTTTTAGGTCTAACAGTGTTAGAAATTAAATTTCTAGGTTACCAAACTTGTTTATTTTGAGCAGTAATTATAATATTCATATTAAATAATTCTTTTGAGCAATAAACATTTTTGATACCATAAATTTGATTTTTTATAAAATATAAATAATTTTCATAATGAACATTAATACCACAATGAAAGCATTTAATAATAGAAATTTTTGTCTCTATTTACATCAAGAAAAAAATAATTCTTAAATGTTTTTAGTCTTTCACCATTGCTTCCTATTCCAAATTTTTATTTTGGTATTTATCTTTTTCAGAGGATTTGATTTAAATATTTTTCTTCTTTTATCAACATGCTAGAGGATAGTTTTAAATTTTTAATTTCAGCCGATAATTCTTTGATTTTAATATCATTTAAATCATATTAAATTTTTTAAAATTTTTATTTTAAATCTATAAACTGTTTTGATAATTTTTGTTTATCAAGAATACTAGTAGAACAATATTTTCAAATTTTTCTATGATCATTCTTTAGGATAAATGTTTTTCTTGTAGAATAAAATAATATTTAATTAATTCATCATATGGTAGTTTCTTACAACTATTGTTTTGAGAATAAGAAGATTATACCTCATGATTGGTATGATCCATAAGACATACCATTTTCTTTTTATAACCAGTCTAAAAATATGTAGAAGATTCATCGTGAAAACTATAAGTCTCACTCCAGTTAGACTTCAAAACATTATTTAATTTTATTTTATAGTTATATTTTTTTGAACATTAAGCAAAGGATAATTATACTTTGTATGACCTTTTTTCTTTCATTCACATCAACTATTTTCATGAGTCCATTTCTTATTCTTTCAGTATAGCTTTTCAAATTTCATATTATGAAAGTATAGAACATTATCCTATTCTTGATGATTTGATTCATATGATTTATGTATAGTTGTTTTGAGAGCTGATTATTCATGTTTTATATGATTTTATTCTTCAGCCTGCATCTCATCTTCATACATCATTAGAGTTCCAATCAAATAATTCAAAACTAAATTTTTCATAGGTGTAGATTGATGTATGGATGCATATATGTCATTCTACTTATAGGGTAGTATTCTAATTACTTTTAATGCTTTTTTATTGTGAAATTGGATTTCCCAAAGAAGCAATGTCATTGACTATTTCTTTCAATCGTCAATTCATTTGGGTGATTATTTCACCATAATATATTCTAAATGTATCAAAATTCAGTTTTATAGTAGTGCACCATAATTTTATGATATTTTTTGTTCCTTTATTTGAAATAGAAATAGTCTTCCATATCTCATTTTCAGTATTACATTGATGTACTCTATTGAATTCTTTTTTTTATAAACCACGCACAATAGAATTCATAGCCTTTAAATTTAGATCATATCCCCTTTCTTGATCGCTATTCCAATCTTCCAAACCTTATTTTGTAATTTTATATGGTTTTATATCCTTAAAATAAACACTAAATATATGATATTTTAAATAAATTATAATACGTAATTTCTAGATTTTATAGTTATCACTATTAAAATACTGAGCATGGATCATAGACATACCTTTTCTAGAGTCATTCATTTCAAAATTTCTTTATTTGAATCATTGAATCCGGACTGTTAAATCCATTAAATATTTTGTAAATTCTTATAATACCTTTTATTCATATTAGATATGAAAAATATTTTTTTTAATAAGAAAACATACCATTATAGAACTTCCTCTCATACCAATTATTAGGTCTAGTTAACATTGACAAAAACAAAGACACAAGAGGGGGGTGAATTGTGTATTTAAAACAACATTGATATTTATAAACACCTCTCTTGTTAAGTAGCGAATATTTCATTTTCTCTCAAGGATAAGATAATATTGAAAATAAATAAAGGAAATGAACACATTGATGTATATTAGTTCAGGGAAAAAGATTCTTTAGTCCACTCCACCAATGCTCAACCCCATGATCATGCTGATTTTGACTAGTTCCTCTTATCCAGATACCTTTAAAGAACAATAGATTGATTTTAGTTGACATCATTACAACAATCCTTTAAATATCCTTTTGGTTCTTTTAAAAGAAACTAGAAATCCATAACTTAGTGCAAGAATCTAACACCTAAACATGACTAAGTCCTAGATGTTGAAACTCCACCAAATAAATAGATATTTTTTTATTGACGATAAATATTAAACTTTATGGTTTTAGGAGAAACTGATAGATGTATTCAGATCTTCAATAATGCACAGAATAAAATAAATCTTCAATGTCACGTAGGATTTATTCAAATAGTGATAGGGAAAACAAAATTCATATTTTTTAACATGTATGTCTCCAAATTGTATCTCTTGAAAAATGTTTCATAATTATTTTTAGAATAATATGTAATGATAAAATGTATTAGAAACAATTGTAGAAATAGTAAGACGACAGATAAAAAAATGTATGTCTCTAAAGTATAGGTCTGAAGGAAAAACACACTGATTTTTATGTATATCTACCTTTCTATATATTCTTATCCTTTTTTTTGATGAAGAGAATCTCGATATTTATATTGAATATTGAACATATATTGGTCAAACCAGCTCCCAAAAATATCATATAAAAAATCATGAATAATTAAATTTAAAAAAAAATCAACAGGGGTTGTAACTTCCTTAGAAATAGGAATTATTTACTCGATTGAATGTGAGACTTTGAGTGAAACCTATTGATCCTTTGAACAAATCTTTACTTCTATCAATATTGATGTAGTAATCACAGAAAATATCATTTATTTATAAAATATGTCATTGAATAGTCAAACTTAGTATTCCTTCATGTGATGAAAAAATAGAAAATATAGGGTTGAAAACATATTGTTTATTAAAAAATTAGGTTTGATGTACCATACATTTTTTTCCTAAAACATAGGGTTCATTACTTATGCAGGGTTCTAAATCCATACTTTCCATTTTCTCAAATGTAAGGTTTCATCCATGTGTAGAGTTGATTAACCATATATTCCTAATAATGTAGTGTATAAGATCTATAAATTCTATTTCAAACATAAGATGTATTCCTTACACTACGCTTTATCAACATATGTTATGAACAATGCTTCCAAAAAATGCTTAAAAACATCATGAATACTTCAAAAAAATATTTCCCGTAAATTAAGGAATTTTTATATAATTCAAGAAACAATACCCCAAAAATAATATTTTATTTAAATTCACTTAAATTTAAATTATTTAGTAAAAAAAATTTGGACATTTTTTATCATCAAAACTAAAAAAAATTAACAAATTTTTTGAATCAACACATGATCAACAAGTATTGCCATTCAAACTCAGTAATGGTCAAAAAATCTTCATAGACATGATCAATAGAGTATTTAGAGATAACTTCAACAAATTTTTGGTTGTCTTTATATATGATATTCTAATATACTCCAAAAGTAAGGAGGGTCATGAAAATCAATTGATATCTATGCTAAAGACCCTATGAAAGGAGAACCTTTATGTAAAGTATAGAAAATGTGAGTTTTGGTTGAAGGAAATATCATTCTTGTGGAATATTATCACAAGAAATGGGATAAATATAGACCCTTAAATTATAGAATTAATTGAAGGATGTATGAGTCCAATATTTGTGATAAATATACATAGTTTCCTTGGATTTCCTTGGTACTATAGTCGATTTGTGAGAAATTTCTCCTGATTATCAAACCCTCTAACCAATCCTACTCAGAAGGGAGTCATGTTTTCTTAGAATTGTTAATGTAAATATAATTTCAAAAAATTGAGAAATATTATTTTCATTTCACATGTACTTACGCTACCCAAAAGTTGGGAACGTTTCATAGTATTCATTGATGCATTGAAGAATGGCTTGGGTAGTATGTTAATAAATAATAAAAAATTGATAGACTGTGTCTTAATGTAATCGAAATTTCATAAGAAGATCTACACAATGCATTATAGAGAACCTACTTTTCTTATATTACTTTTACATCATTTAAGAGCTAAAAATAATAAAAAAATACCCATAGAGTATCCAAAGGTTTAGTATATTGGGAAAACTAGGATCATACGTAACATTGATAACACGAAAAATTTATTTAATTCCTTCTTCTCTAGCTACTTATTTGCTCTTGACGTATCCTTAGTACATGTAGTTACCTGAGGATATACATAAAAAATGGGTGAGATAATATCCTAGTAAGAGTATAGATAAGAACATGAAACATCATAACATGGGATTATCATAGTGATTATCATCATAACATGGTCATAGGATCATAATCATTTGAGGAAACATTATGAAAAGACTTAGAATGTGGTAATGCATATAAAATGAAAAATCATGTCTTAGTGGTTAACTACCATGCATAGTTGTGAACAAAACTAACATCATGTTCACACATCATTTCACTTTAACTCATTAGGTTCATCACCTTACCCAATGTATTGGAGCTCTGCATAATTCTGAGTGCACCCATCACATTCAAATATTAATATTGCACTATATAATTATAGGCGCATCTGTCACAGAATAATATTTCCATTATCATGAATTCCACATAAAACATATATGAACATAAATAACCCATTTAAAGTAATGGGTGTCATATTATAGGAACAAATTCATAAACCTTTGGTTCCCAAAAGAAATAGGGAACAACATACTTGATACAAGCGCCATCAACCTTGAGTGAGAAGTAAAAGGTGTGTTTTTAAAAGAAGAGTTCTTTTGGAAAACAATTTGTTTGACAAAAAGTCCTGTGGAAACATTTATATCCCAGAAAAGTTATAATAATGATGAAAAAATTATTTTTATGGAGTAAACATACCAAAAATGGGGTGAAGGAGGGAGATCCGGAAGAAAGATAGTTGGGTTCGATAATTTCCCCATACCTTGTATCGAAATACTTTTTTCACTTTATTTTCCTATATAATGACATTATATTCATTAATTATCAATTCCAAAACCTTTTATACATGAATATGGTTCATTATGGTTTCATTATGTTCTTTTATGGTCCTTTAGATGAGTTATAGAGTTTAAAAACATTGTTCGGGAGTGTTCCTTTTCTTAGTTTTCATGAACGGTTCACTTGTACACATGAATGGAAGTCCGTGTAGAACATGAATAAACAAACAGAACTGATATTTCAAGTTATTGATGATATTAAATAAGTTTAAATTATATTATAATGAATTATGTTATATGCTATGTGGATTAATAATTAATTAAAATTTAATGATGATTCTTTAGGTTAATTTGGGTTGTTTTTGGATCACAACAAACATGTTTTGTTTTATCAATTAGTAATATGAATAAAAGATGTTTCCAGAACATAAAAGGGGTTACAAATACATAATATAATCTTATATTCAACCATTTAATGTTTTCATTGACATTCTTGAAGGAGTTAAAGGAAAATGGATGTGAATCACCCATGATGTAGGTAAATTAACACATTACGGGAAATACTTATTAAGAAACACGATCTCAAAGTCTTCCCATTCCATCTCTTCAATTTAATCTCTTGGCTTGGTGTTCTTAATCAAATCCCACCATTAATTGGCCTCTTCATCTAGACAATAAATTTCTAGTGTCACTTTCTCTATCCCAGAATAGTGAAGCCCAGAAAATATCTTCCCCATGGAGTTGACCCATTGTTCTATTAGTATTGGATCTAAAGATCCACTAAACGTCGGTGTTCGTTGGTGCATAAAACATTCAATAGCCAGTTTCTCCCTCTTTGGTGAAGGAGTATGTTCCTAATTATTCAAGTTATTATTCATAACTTGATATATATGGGTAATCATCGCCAAGAATTTTTGAAATCCACCTCCCAAAACATTGGGGATTTCGTTTGGGCAATCGTTGCATTAGCCCTTGCACGGATTTTTGGCATGGTTTCTCCTAGTTCCAAATATTTTATAAAATAGGAAAGTTTAGAACCAAACATAGGTCAACGATTGATGAATAAATAACTTATTAATATGTTAAATTTACACTAAAATAATGTCTTAGAGGATCCATATGTTTTTCAAAGATTCTTATGTGCATAATTGTACTTAGTCTCATACTAGAGGTTTTCTCTAGGGTTCACTAATCCTAATTCCCAAATTAACTAAACTGTGCCTCTAATACCAACTATTAAGACCTTAATTTTTATGAATTATTTTACATAATTTTAGTGATAAACATCATAAAAACATTACACATAGAGGATACAAAGGTTTAGTGTCTTGGGAAAACTAGGACCATACATAACATTTACAACAACAAAACATTTATTTAATTCCTTCTTCTCTAGCTTCGTATTGGATCTTGAACTCTCCTTAGTACATGAAGTCACCTATGGATATACATCAAAAGAGGATGAGCTAAAATCCTCATTATATTATAGATAAGAACATTAAACAACATAACATTGGGTGATCATAGTCATTATCATCATAACATGGGCATAAGATCATAATCCTGAGAGGAAACATTAAGAAAAGACGTGGAATGTGGTAATGAATAAAAAATGAAACATCATGTCTTATTGGTTAACTACCACACATATTTGTGAAAAAAACTAGAATCATGTTCACACATCATTTCACTTTAACTCGTGAGGTTCATCACTTTACCCAATGCATTGGAGCACTTTATAATTTTGGGCGCACCCAACACATTCAAACATTAATATTGTGCTATATAATTATGGGTGCACCCGTCACAACATAACATTTTCATTATCATTCTTGCCACATAAAACATATATAAACATAAATAACCCTAGTAAAGGAATGTTTTTCATCTAATGGTAACACATTCATAAACATTGGGTTCCCAAAATAAAGATGAGATGATATACTTGATTCAAGATTAATCAACCTTGAGTGAGAAGTAAAAGTTGTGTTTTTGAAAGAATATTTCTTTTAGAAATAATTTTGGTTGACATAAAATCCAGTGGAAAAAATTTATATCCTAGAAAATTTATGATAATGATGAAAAAAAATTAATGAGTAACTATACCAAAAATGGAGTTAAAGAGGGAGAACCCGAAGAAAGAAAGTTGGGTTCGAGAATTTCCCCTTACCTTGTATTCAAATGCTTCTATCACTTTATTGTCCTATATAATGTCATTATATTTATTAATTTTAAATTAAAGAACCTTTTATACATGAATATTGTTAATTATGGTTTCATTAAGTTCTTTTACGGGCCTTTGGATGATTTATAGAGTTTAAATCTGTTGTTCGGTAGTGTTATTTTTCTTAATTTTCATGAACGGTTCACTTGTACACATGAATGGAAGTTTGTGTAGACCATGGATAAACATCCAGAAATTATATTTCATGTTATTAATGATATTACTGGAGTTTAAATGATCTGATAATGAATTATTTTATATTACATGTGGATGAATCATTAGTTAAAATTTAATGATGAACATTTTAGGTTAATTTGGGCGGTTTTTTTATCACAACAAACTTGTTTTGTTTTATCAATTAGTATTATGAATAAAAGTTTTTTCCAGAACATAAAAGGTGTTAAAAAATAAATAATAAAATCTGGTTTGAACCATTTAATGGTTTTATTGACATCCTTGAATGAGTTGAAGGAAAATGGAAGGGCATCGCCCATGATGTAGGTAAATTAACACATCATGGGAAACAATTTGATTTTTATAAAAGAAGAGAGAGATGGATGAGTATAATGAATAATATTCCATTAAAATGATATCATAAAAGTATATCAATTATAATGGAGTTATTATGACATTTTGATCAGAGAAGTTGAGGATAATATAAGAAAATAAATGAAATTTTAAAGGAAATTTAAAGAAAGGAGAGAGAAATTACCTCTTGAATATATCTTCTTTGAGAGCCTCTTTAGGGAAAAGGTTTTGGTATTTTTATCAAATTAAGAGCTTTTGGACATTGGGGAAGGGCTAAGGAAGGTAATTGGGCAGAATTTGGGCAAGTCTTAAAGCTTGAGAGTTGTGAAGAGATGAGGGTGTGAGGGGTGGTATTTATAGTGGAGGGGAGAGAGGTTTTCACAGTACTATATTCGTTAATTTATTATTTCTCCACAAGATAATAAATAGTGATAATTCCAGGACAAAAAATAGTAATAACTGCATGTGAGTTCGAACCAATTTGGATTACATCACCATAACATCATCCGTGGCTCTATAATTAATGTATTTATATTATTTTATAAATTATAATATTTCATTATTCATAAAAAATTCAAGTATTTTATAAAAATTCCAAAATATTCTCCCAAACTAGTTTTTGATGTGTAAAATCCAAAAATGAAATCCTATTTTCAAGAATACTTTTCTACATATGATTAATTTAATTTTTAATTAAAATCATAATTTACTTAAAAAATAAAGTTTTTAAAAATTAAAACTCATTTTATAATGCTTTCAAAAATTAAATAAGGTATTATAAAATTATCTTAAAACTATAAGACATAGAATTTTTAATTTATGAACACAATTTAGGAAAATAAATTTTCTTTTAAATTAATTAATTAATTATAATTATTTATTTATGACTTACAAAAACGCCTATACTTTTACTATAGTCATATTGTCACTTATAAGATGACTAAAATTTATTTATACATTAATGGGTGATGTTACTATTCTCTTAGAGGATTTACTATTCATAAAGGTCATATTACTATTCATAAGGGTAGGTTACTATTCATAAGGGTTGGTTACTATTCACAAAAAATTAAGTTTTTCCTATCGGACTCCAAACATCTTACTGATCGCAACCGTGTATGTCAAATTTTTGTAATTCAAAACACAGAAGTGGCAAATTTCTGTTTAAAGGTCACATAGTAGTTTACTTAAGCATGATGTGAAATTGTGTTTCCTAATGTGATTGATTATGAAATTACTACAAAAATGGAGAAATTGCATTGACAAAAATTTGGGTCGTTACATGCATGGTATTCAGTTGCATGCAGTGATCTTCACTTTGAAAATATGGTGGGATTATATATTTGGGGAGAAGTGTGAAATATATAGAGATCACGCATCAATTATATATTCACATAGAAAGTGTTGGATATGCACCAACGAATATGGTTAGAGATGATCAAGTACTATGAATGCTCAATCCATTACCATACCGGGAAAGTGACTAAAGTAGTAGATGCTCTAAGTAGAAAAGATCCAACAATATTATCATTTATAATAATTGAGAAGCATGTGATATTTTTATACTTAAAAAGGATGGACATGGAAATATTAAAAGTAGGAACATCATAAATCCTTTCACAATTGATTTCTCAACCATACCTTTCGTATAAGATAAAGGATTCTCAAAGAGATGATGTGGGAATTTAGAAAAAGGTGGAATCTATAAGAAAGATAAATCCTCAGAGTTCAATGTTAATGAAGAAGGAGTTGTAGATTTTGGGGAATGACTATGTGTACCCATAAATCCTGATCTTATGAATACATCAAGATGAAATAATTCGATCTGGTTTTTGTTGGATCATTTTATAAATACTACACATGTCATTAAAATTTGGGAGTACTTCTCACTCAATCAACTTTCAAGAATATGCAATAGAAAACTAGTGAGGATACATGGAACACCACCATCAATTGTATCTAATTGAGATACAATTTTTTTTCTATGTTCTATAAGAATCTCCAACATTCTCTAAATACTGAGTTAACACTACTACAAAACTAGCCTTCAACAACGCTCTAAAAGAACTGAATAATTGATTGAAATTAAAAGACCAGGACTTTTATCAATTCTCAAATTGCACTGATAAAGGGTACATTTATCAGTGTTAACAAAAACACTAATAAATTGGACATTTTTCACACTTTTAGAAGCACTGATAATGGTCCCATTTATCAGTAATTTGTTTGGTACCACTAAAGGTATCCTTTATCAGTGCTCTTATAAGCACTGATAAAGGAATTTTTATTAGAGATTTTGAAAGCACTGATAAATGTGTTCATTATCAGTGATTTTAAAAGCACTGATAAAGGGTGATGCTATAGTGTGTTGTTATAGCACACTACTATGTAGCACCACAACCACACCAAAAATGTACCAAAAATCAATAAAAACAAGTCACAATATAGAATTTAAATTGAATGAAATTTAAAACACATATACTTGAAAAAGAACTATATTATAAACATTTCAAACATTATTTTATAAAATTACATAAATAAAAATTTCTATATATATTGAAAAACAATCATAACTATGGGACAGAGAACCCCATCATGGGTGATAACAACTGAACCAATGTGTTTATGCTTCTTTCACAACAACTCATTCAAAAATGATACATCCACCAACTTCTCAAAGTGGAGACCATTGGAGAAGAGGACTTGCTTCTTTACCTCTGGAATAAGACCCTTAAAGAAAAAATAATATTTCAACAGATCCTACGATATCACCTATGGACAAAAGGAAACTAGGTCTTTGAGTTGTTCAACATAATCCTTCACCACCCACTAACCTTGCTGGATACTCATGAGATCTTCCCTTTTATTAATCTTCGGCTCCACGAGTATAAAACATCAAACAAAGTGGGACTTATAATCTTACCACATCATCCCAAATTTCATCATTGTTGGGGTAAAAAAAATCCACTCATTCAAATCTTAACACCCAAGCAGCCTTAGAATAGCACGAACTCTAACAGCTTTGGGAGTTCCAAAAACTCTGAAGAAATGATCAACTTCTTCAAGACAATTAACTGCCTCTAAAGAACGTCGATTTCCATAGAATACGAGAAACAATATAGGTGAACCCAAAATAGGGAGATACCCACTAGAAACATCAGTGACCTTTCTCGACCGCATATTCTAACTAACACAAAAATCATAAAATCAGGTTCAGAATCAATCTAATAAAAAACTGAAAGAAATATCTCAGGCCAAAACAACTGTCTCACAAGCCAAAAAAACAAATTTAAACCAAGGATGAGGAGCTCATATGAGGCTACTAGACCAGAAAATAAATTTATCAAACTCATCAAGCTCTATGAACATCCTAAGAATTATTTTTTAAACTCTAGATTTATGGTTTTATTTCATTCTATCCATGTTTATTGTTCTCTATACCGGTTTATAGTTTTTTTTATCGAAATAAAGAATAATATTTAATATTAATATTAAATATTAAAGAAACTTTTTTTAGATTGGGGATAGAGTTATTGTGTGACCTTATAGGAAAATTTCTCAATTTGATTAGAGGAAATTACCTAAATTCTGATTGAAATCTAGAAATATATTAAGACACCCACAGAGAAATAAGATAATGTTTCAATTATAACTAGATCATATGAAAGCTTACAATTCAATGAAATCCCTTTATAATTATATCTCATAATAAATGTTTCATACTTTTTCTATTAACATATATTATTGATTTATCTTTATTTCACTTTCTGATATGAACTCATCAATGAACTACAGTGGTTATAGATTTAAACATATAGTTCAATTTCAAACAAAAGGGTAGAGATTTCCTCTTCCATAAAATTAAGGAAAAAAATTATTTCTTGAATTATTCAATTAGTGTCATATAACTTATAAAAAACCAAATATATCATAACATGCCCAGAAAAAATGTTTCCACTATTTACATGAAAATTTCAATTTATGTTGATTATAATATACATCATTATTAAATTCCTATATATATTTAAATATACACATATATAGTTAGAAATACCAAATGATTCATATAATAAGGGGAATTATTATTTCAGGTTCAGTCCTCATAACCCCCTTCTTATTGAATACAAGGTATAAAATTCATGAGAATAATTGTCTTGTACCTATAATCATCCAATACCTAATAGTCAAACATCATTTTTTTGATTAAAAAAATGAAATTTAGATCACTGGATATATTTTTATGAATATTTCCATTTCATTTCATGGATCAAATTATATTGGGTAACTCATATAATGTTTCGATGTGACATAGATTATAAAGACATTATAACATTAATGTTACAAATAAGAAAACTCATAATGTTATAAAATAGTTATTAATATTCATGTGATCAAATGTAAAATGTTATTTGGTTCTTGGGAACTAAGTACTACCCATATAAGTAAATTTTCTTCAGAGGAGGCCGTAATAAAATATGATTATAGGGGTTTTAACCAAGTAAATAAAGTTTATGAAAGGTCTTTGGATCCATCAATGCATAGGGATTAAGATCGCCTTAGGTGGGAGACCCTAGAATATAAATTATTCATTTATAATTTATAAATCTTCATATAACTCTATTTATTATAGACAAGATTAGTATTTTTTAGACCACATAAAGGATCATTTACGAAGGGGTAATCCTTGATCAACTATTATAAAGAGGCGGTTTACATAATATAGGGAAACACATTCTATAGGAATCCAATATACTATATTAAATTTAATTCCTTATGTAAATGAGTGGTATCCATGTATGAAAAATGAGTTTAAGGAAAGTTCCAACAAAAAAATTAGATATCCATCTACAAATAAATTACATGAGGTAAAAAAAGTGGTCTTCTTAAAGGCCATTAAGAAACCAATAAAAAAATCTTTTTTGAGTCTGTCATGGCCATCGAGAACATACTTGGGAATTCATCATATTTTTATACAAAATATAAATTACTGCGTATGGTAATTCATCTCAAAATACATTATTATATGTTATTATATCTCAATTAAGTAATTTGGGTGATCCTCTAGAGGAGTCGCACTGGCAGCGGCGATGAGATGATATGTAGGGTTTCTAACAATGCAAATATTCAAAACACGGAACTCCAAAGATCAAACAATGATATAGAAAATGTATAAAATAAATTACCTTAGATTATATTCTCGATTCATTTTATGGATTATAGTGGAGTCGCACTAACAGTAGAGGAGTTTTGTGAGAGCTTCAAAATCGTGGTGACTGAGTGAGGGTTATGGTTTCTTAAAATAGATCAGCAAGACTTTTGACATCACTTTTAGAAAAGGGATGATAAATATCCCTTTTATCAGCATTAAATTGATAATATCTAATAATAGTGATGTTTATCAGTGAAAAAACTACACTGATCTATCTGGATATTTATCAACACTGTGAAAGAGTTCATAAAAAAATCTTTATCAGCATTGAGAAAGGGTAACCTTTATTAGTTCTCAAATAAAGCAATAATATAGTATACCTTTTACCATGGATAAATAAAAATCACTGATAAACATTATCCCTTATCAGTGATTTCATTTAACACTGATAAAATTCCCCCTTTATCAGTGCTCATTTTAGCACCGATAAAGATAGAATTTCTCAGCGCATTTTTCTACCATTGCTATATTTCAGCACTGTTAAAGGCTAGTTTTTTAGTATTGTATACTTCATCATGGATTAGAAACCCCAAAATTAGGGACAATATGGTCATACTATCCATCCACTTGAGGAAATGTTGATATCATTCCCAATTAACTTAAAAGGAGGATGAGATTAATATCTTCCCCAATTCGGGTTCTCATACTATAATAGTTTCATCTCTAGAATCTAAATGGCTTCCTATGAGGCCATTTATAGGAAGAGGTTCAGAAAAACTACATGTTATAATTAATTTGGGGAGTGAAAACTACTAGGTCCAAAAATGGTTGAATAAGTGGTGGAAAATATCAAGATCATTCAACAACACATTGGGGGTGATCAGAGTTGAAAAAATAGATATACTAACAATCTTCAATGAGTCCAAGAGTTTGAGGTTGGAGACAAGGTATTCCTCTTCATATTCCCATTTAATAAATTCATGATATTTGGGAATAATAGAATTCATAGTCCAAGATACATTGGTCCCTTTGAGATCCTTGATCACATCAGAGTGGTGTCCAATCAACTATAATTCCCACCTAAGCTATCGAAAGTACATGATATGTTCCATGTATCACTTTTGAGGAAGTACATACCATACACCTCACTTGTAGTCAATCAATAAGTGGCACACATATATAATGATCTTTGAAATGAGGAGTATTTGGTTAAGATATTAGATAATTGAAACAAAGTTATACAAAATATGACAATGTAGCTTGTCCAAGTGATGTGGAGAAACCACAATTTTGATGAAGCGATGTGGGAAATGGAGGAGTTGATGAAACATATTTAACCTCACATATCTTAGTGTGTAAAATGAAAATTATAACAGAGACTTTTATAAATGGGGGAAGATTTTAATGACTCAAACAATTATAAATAAAATTCCCCTTATGATTTAATTAAATGTATTACTATATATTATGGTTACAGAAAACAGATGAAATTATTTGGTTTTATTATATCCTATCAAATTTAAAATACTGTTAAGAATCATAACCATTGATAATATAGTAGATGAAGAATGATTATATTATTAGTATAAATATAAGATTTAAAAAATTACAATTGACCAAAACAAAGGAAGTGATGGCCTCAACCTGTAGGATCATGCACAATGGGTCCCATTTATCTAATATTCTAAGGGAGATATAATATATGGGTGTTTCCCTTAACCAATACATAGATGAGATCCATCAACTTAAGCATGAGTGAAACTATTTATGGGATACGTTCAAGTTCATCGAGATGAGGACCCAAACCATGTATGTCGAACCACCCCATGAAAGTCTCATCATCACTCACCTTACACTTAGGGAGTTTTCTGATATAATAATGGTATGTTTATCAAGACGATAATAATATAAATATTTATATTTTATATAATAATGGATATGTTTTCTTTTTATTATTTATACTTTATAAATGATTTTGATTTTAGAACAATAAAACAAAAATTGTATTTTTATTTCAATTTCAATTAATATGTTTTTTCCAATGAATTAACTTTTTTTAAGTAAATAATATTTTAATAAAATATTTTTATTAAATATTTTTTATCAAATATAAATTATCATATAATTTTATGAATTCAAACGTAATTTTTATAAGGGTTTGAAATCTGATATTGTTAAAAAAACCATCTTTTTTAAGAATGTCAATTTTTTTGAAGTGAAAATTAATATATTTAGAAATTTATTTAGAGAAAATGAATATATTTTTTTGGAATCATAACATCAAAATTATCCAATGGTTAATATTCCATATTTTTTTAGATAGTAAATGTTTCGGGTAAAAATTAAATACAATATAAATATACGGTGTGTATTATGACATAATAATTACCCCAAAATGATGTAATAAATACGATAATGGGTATAAATGGACTAATGTATTTTTTCCCTTTAAAAAATTTTAATATTAAATTTATTTTATTAATTTTATAAAGCCATTATGAATCCTCCAAAACCAATCATATATTTTATTATTATAAAATCATTTCTTTAAGAGTATGACTCACTTCCACATCAGAAAGGGTATTATTTTATTAATTCCATCCCTTAGGCTAATTAAATAATTACATACCACCCACTTTTGTCAAAACCATGGGAAAAATCATGGTAAGGTTTGTGGTTTTGGATATTTTATTATAAAGACTCAAAAACCTATGTTTGGGAAATAGTAAAGAACTCCCCTCTCTTTGCCTATATAAACATACACGTGGTCCCATTTATCTATAGTAAAAATACTTGGGTCGCATAATTAATCTAAACTATTATCTCAAGAGTCTTCCCAAGATTACCCAAGTTCTGAAGAAGATCATCCCAAACATTTGGAATCACACTCTCAAGGTAAGGGATCCCCTCATTCTCCTCATTAATCAACTATCATCATTATCTTTTGTATTTTTTGTTCAGTTCCTAATGTTGGGATATGTACTTAAATATCCCCCTTACTTTTCATTTTATGTCTAAATGATTATATACCCCTTTAAATCTCATAAATCCCTCTTATGAACATTAATACACCCCTGTTATGCTACCGAAATTTCATTGCGCTTTTCCATGCCAAAATATTATGTAGTAATTACTGATACCCATTTCCTATCAAGTATGTTTACCTTTATGCACTTATACTTCTTTACTATGGTCTTAATTATATTTATTTTATAATCATTTATCTATTAACAAAATATTATGATGGTTTAATCCATGTTGTATGATCTATGTGGCACACATAAGCATGAGAATGAGATGAAAGTGACTGGGTGCCTAGAATTATATAGTGCTCCAATGAATTGGGAATTGTTTTAGTATCATGAGATGTTATACAAGGGATTGAGGAGTGAATATAATCCATCAAAAAACATTTCTGATCATGATTTATTTTCATTTTTCCTTGAACAATGTTTATGATGCGTTGTTTTAAGTTGTTGCCACATTTTCCATGTTTCCTTTATGTAATAATGTTATATCGTGTCTTATATTAGATGTTTTTATTCTCACTCCTTTTATTCCCCATTAATATGTCTATTTTTTAACATGTATCAATTTATTTATGTTATTCCATTTTTATTCCCTTTCTCGGCTTTATATCTCACCCCTTTATTATGTATTTTCCCATGTCAACCCATACAGTTTTAAGTATGAAGGAATAATATTATCATGATAAGGATGTTTTCAATAAATATGGTGTATTTTCTATTTTAATTTGTTATGTAATGTACCTAATTCCTAAATACACTATACTTATCTTTATTCTAGGTTTTTTATTTTAGAATTTATGTAATAAATCATGAATTAATATGTAATAAATGGAAGGGTTTTCATATGGAATGAAAAAATAAGTTTTATCATTTATATAAAAATAATGGTAAAAACAATTCCCCTTTAAAAATTATAAAATTGAATCCATATAACACAATTCCAAGAACATTTTAAAAATAAAACAATTATTAAAGTATGAATTATTATTCCATATCAAGTCCATAATAAATCCAACCAGAAAAGGAAAATCACATAAAAGCACAATGGAAGTCTCTAGAGGATAACATAGTTCTAGTATAGATTAGTCTCTCATACCTTAACAAAAAAACAAATACTAGTGAACACTATGAATGCCTCAATAAAAATTTGTCCTCAGAAATAGAGGGACCCCCAAGAGTGAACCCCTATGGTGTTAAATAACAAAGTCCCTAAAATAATATGACCTGGGGAATATAGGATATAATTTTGAGTGAATCCCCTACAAGGATAAAGGATAATTCCCCATAACACACCCCATTATAAGTACCCAATGCTCTCATGTGTTTTTTATCTCAACCCATTTTAAAGGCCTTATCAAATTTCATTAAAAAATACAAAAAACCTTTTCATCAAAATCATTCTATGAAAATTAGTTTCAGAAACCATTTTATATTTCTTTGAAAAACATCTTTCCTTTTACAATAACATGTAGAAAACCATCAATTATCAAAAACCAATTGTTCACCATTCCCAAAAAAAATAATGATATTCAAATTTAGAAAAATTTCTATAAAACTGAATATCATGCATATTTTATAAAAAAAGGTTGAGATAGAACCAATTGCAACCCACTTGGGTCCACATAGAAACAATAAAGGTATTAACAACCGAAAAGAATGGTGAATCTAATAGTTAAAAGATAAGGTTTTATTCCAGTCATATCACATCAGAAAACCAGATTCAAACATCCTTAAGGTAAAATGAAACAAAATAAGATACATACCTCAATGATTGCCACACAATGATCAAGGAAATCCAAACTCTACCTCCCTTACTCCAATCACCCTACGGATATGAAGAAGACAACATGAACATATTGATACAAGAATAATATTCCAATAAAATAGGAATTGGATCACCCAAATTATCACCCCAAAAACAAAAACTATTTCCCCAAGCTCTTCCAAAACATGACTGGTTCAAAACCCTAAATCACAAATGGGAAAGGCGGGCTTAATATAGATGAAAACTGAGCTAAAATAACATTAAAATACCTTCATTAGGATTCCCTTGAATTAAATAAATGGGCATAAACCTTCCTCAAAAATAGTTGTCTGAATAGGAAATTTTATATTCAAAAACATATGATTCCATTTTGTGGTGGGGGTTCACTACGCCTATGGTTCCCTTTCCACCAATAACTCCAACTCAAAAAACCATGGCCCATAGAGATTGCGAATTTTTTTCTACCCACACCCTCCATGATTCTCATGGTGAGGCTAGTTGTTCATAGAGTATAGGGTAAAAACATTGATACATTCATAATAACGCACTCTTCTTTGGGAATGGTGACTCTCCATGTAGTTCACAATAGACGCCAAGGCCAAAAACGACTTGGACCACCCTATGGTCTAGCCCATTTTTTCTTGAAAAATCCAAGCACTCAATTTAACCCACCAATAAATTCCCAAGGCTTACCAATCCCTAAATAAAACAATCTAAAAAAACAAACACAAAGACAAGATGTTATGGATGTTTTAAACCATTTGGATGAATGGCATGTCACGTATTCATTCAATTTAGTCAGTCTCTTTTAGTGAATCATGAACGTCTGTGATGGATTATACTAAATGGTTATATCTGAAGTCTAGTGGTCATTTAATTTCTTGAATATAGTGATTATATGAGGATTAATATTATGTACATAGATATATATTTTGGAAGATAAGTTCATATGCAGATATGAATTTTTTTTATATAGAACACACCAATATACTTTATAGCATGAGTATAAATGAAATTTTTCTAGGGTCTTTTATTTTCTTATAATTATTAATTCATGTATTCAAAAAATTATAAACAAGCCTAGAGGGTCATATAGTGTATTATAAAATAATAATTAATTTTGGTACATTATTAATCTAATTTTTGATAGTGTTTTATGCAGTAATCATGATTAATGGATTTTGGATAGATTCCAAAAAAATCAATGTTTTTCATAATTTATATGCTTTTGTTGGGAAAGTCAGAGATTCTTAAAAATATACACTAAATTATAACACCCTAATATAATGAGATTCACCATATCATAGTTGGTATTGGATCATGGTTATTGATACCACGTCATAGAAATCAGGATCAAAGGATATGGGATATCATTTGGACGAATTTAATAACATTACTATAGTATTTATTTATCTTGTAACACAATATATTATGATCTATAGATTAAGTGAATGTTAAAAGGAGTTTCAAAAAGTCACATAATTAATAAGGTTGTTTTTGAAGAGGCATAAGGGTGGATATCAAAAATAATAATTTCATAATATTTGAATTGTTATATTCTAATAGAACCCTTTATTCAATGAATGAGTCACATATAATGGTGGTCTTAGAATTTATTTGTGTATACATGAAATATTAGTGATTATTCATTATGTCCAATCACTCTCTAATATCTTATAATTATTTAATTTTTCGAAGGAGATGTCAACTGACCTTTATAAGATAAAGGGAACTACTTAAGGATTCAATGATTCTAGTGTCTAGTGAATAAATTTGGAGGAAGAAACCTGTTAATTATTATTACGTGAACTTGACCAAGCTCACTATTTGTGAGAATAAAGCATAGATTTTGAGGTTCTATTTATTTTATAGCCATTAATTTCATATTATTTATTAATATTATAGAATATATTCTAAAAGGATTTTTTGTATTCTTCTACTAGATTTGGGTATTTAGATTTCCCTCAAAACCCTTCCCAACCAATATTTCATTCTCTATAGTAACCTAATTCATTTGAAATCCATTGAGTTTCATGATTTAATATTATATAACATGTTTTCTATTGTATTTTCTATGGCCCAAAGTTAAACCCACTACCAACTAATAAAAATCACACATAATATCAAATGGTAACTATTAATATAGTGTTGTGATTATTGGAGTTGAAATTAACTCCATCTTTTGTATTTTAAATGGTTCAAAAATTATTTTTCAAAGTTAAATTCTACATATTTTATAAATATTGAACACAAGGTCCTTGATATATTTTATAATTCTTGATGAAGATAATATAAAATCATATTTTCCTAATAAATAATTCAAACACCATCCCATAATTTAAAGGTGTCAATGTGGATATCACTTCAATTTTGGATTTTTCCACTTTAATTCCATATTTTCATATTGTAACCCCCAATTATAACACCCTAAGATTTTAAAATATTAATATAATATTATGTGGAATTTATATAATGAAACACAAATAATAGATGAAAATATAACACCCGAGACTTTATAAAATGATTTGTTTTAAATAAGTCTAATCTCTTCAATAGCTTAAAAACCATGCAACCCTGAGTTGAAATAAACCATAATATAGTATACAATTATATACATTCCATTAATTTGTGGGGTATGAATACTAATAAATAAAATTATTAAAATTATAGTTTCCAATTTATTAGAAATAAAGTACGAATCATTTAAAATAAAAAAAATGTTTTTGAAAAAACTATATTTTTTCGAAAAGATGGTTTAGTCACACATTACGTAGATAATTTGAAATTAGTTTTTACCAATTTTAGAAAATTTATACTTTAAAATGAAATTCATTTTTAAAATCATCATCTTAAATTTAGCTGAGGGTTATTTTTTATGATTTTTCTAAAATATATTATTTTCCATTGAATAGTGAAAAATACTGAATTTTAATTGAAAACTACTTTTTTATTTAAATTATTTAAAAATTAAAAATATATTTTTTATTGTTTTTAAAGTATAATTTGTTAAATAATATATATATTAATCCATTTTAGATAATTTTAATCAATTTCATATTCAATTTTGATATGAAAACATTGTAATCTTTTCAGCATTCTCTCTTTGGAAACCTGCTTTCTCATCAGGTCTGCGTGATTAATTTTTAATTATGTTTTTTCACTTATGTGAATAGGATTTGGACAAATGGATTCCATATTTGAAATAATAATAATTTATATTTTCTAAAATGGTCAACTTAATTTTTGGCCAAATTTCATTGTGAAAACAAAAAAAAATTAATTACCATAGTTAAGGTAAAATTGATTTACAGGGGGTTAAACTAAAAATATAATGGTTAAATTGACTTAAAAACTTGTGTAAAATCTATTTTATGCTATTATTTTGACCTTATAAAGTATAATTCTATATAATACTCCATTTTTAACCTTTTATTGTAACATCCCAACCCTGGTTCCCCATACCGATGCCTCGTTCTGGTTGGTTCCGTGACATCAGGCACACCACCCCATACACCAGAGGATATCAACTAGAGGAAAGGGTAAAATATATAATATGGTGAGGTTATACCCACTTTATAAAATCATAACAACATCATAAATAAACAAACAATAACAAATTAATAATAACCATAAGAAAAATATTATCAGTATTACATGTTAACTAAAACAGAAATATAATATCAGAAACTAAAGAAGTAGATATGTCATGCCATATATATGTCAAGTGTCTAAATAAAATAAAATAAAAGACAAATTAAAAAATCCTCAAGAGGGTATTAACATCACATCTGGTTCTCTTATCCATGCTCTATCCCAACTCATCCTTCTAACATAGTTCTCTTTCCCTTATCTTATACTACAAACCCCATGTTTATTCAGGTTCCGATTAGGAAGACCATGTAGGGTGTGAGTACAACTTAGTAGGACACCTCCAATAGAGTCTAAAACAATATTCAATTAATAATATTGTATGAATTTGTAAAAATAATAAATTACAATAAGGTAAATGGTTATCACCTTTCATTATTCTTTAATTAACCACATAAATTACTCAGGGTCACGATGAAACCCAAACCATCATTACCTGCTTCGTCTCATGAAGGAGTTCAAACCATATCACATAAGGAAATAAAAATTATTTTTAACATGGTATTCCTTTATCCATTTAACTTAAATTCATATCACTGATACATAGAACCATAGTCCAATTCAAAAATTTTGGGCCTATAATTCCATGTATAGAACACCATGGGTATTTGAAGCATCAGTACATATCCTATAACTCATCGTTATCAAATACGGTATTTTGAAGCATCATTCCATGTCCCACACTTAAAGTTATCACATATGGTCTTTTGAAGCATCGATTCATATCCCACACATATTTATCACATATATCATAATATCACATATCACATAAATCACAATTTCATATACATCAAGGTCGTGCATCATTATCCTTCTAATCGACAACTCTCATCAAAGTTTCCTTTTTCAATTATCAATTCAGTCATGGTTAATCACTTTAATCACATGGAATAATATTAAAAATTCACCATTAAACCATTTATCATCATTGAATCATATATATACCATTAACCCTATAAGGTTAATCCAGCCATACATTAATTCCCATTATTGATCAAAACATAACATGTTAACCATTAATTTCAAAACCACATTTACCAAATTTAGTTTCCCAAGTTCAACCCATTTCATTATCACATGGAAATTATTTTCATCATTTTCTATGATTTCATTAATTAATCCAATTCAAAATTCAATTTCCAAATGTGGAAATTCAAATTTCATAATACATACTTGCATTTATAATTCCATGCTATATGAACAGAAATTTATACCACCTACCTCAAGATCATTAATGGAACTTCTCCCAACATCAATTCCCCAAATTGAAATGGAACGATCAATATCACAATGAAGAATGTGACCGAGGACCAAATCCTAGAAACAAGATCAAATGGAATAAATTTCAACAAGACCTAGATCTAAACCAACACCAATAAGGAAAGCACTTATCTTCATATGAGAAGAGATGTTGGAGTAAGATGAACCCATGTGAGAAGATATTACATACTAGAAGAGGTTTATATCCATTAATCAGATTTTCGATTCATCAATAATGGAGGCTTTAAGAGCCTTCGAAGCATTTACGGATCTTCAAAATTCAGAGTATTTTGTTTAGGGTAAATCTAGGGTGTTTAAGTATAATAACCTGAGGGTTAAGGATTTAAATTAGAATTTTTCGAGGAATAAAAAATGAGTGCACAGTTTTCTAAGATGGGACATACAGTTTGCTGAAGCATGCACCCTAACCAACTGCCTCATATTAACGGTGCATGGTTTCTACTAAGAGGGTGAATGGTTTGACAAAGAGTGCTCCAATAGTGAAAATCCCCTCTATTTGGTTTTTCATGGATTCTTGGCCTGGGAGCATAGTTTTGGAAAACCATGCACCAACCATGCACTTCCCAAACACCCCCAACACACACAGACACACACATCCAAAATTCACTTAAATGAACCCATGAAAAGCCTAAACTATAGTATAAAAAAAGAAAATAAAATATAGTACATAATAATGAGCTGGATATTTTTCTAAAAAGGTTTTGGATCTTATAATCTCCCCACATATAGTAGATCATCCTTTAACTATACTCTGAATCATCTTTAAGATTTTGATATAAAAAGATATGGCCACTGAGCCTACATATCTTCTTCTCTATTTTATGTTTCCTCTTAAACGTGTCCATGTTTACACAATAGATGAACTGTCAACATGGTCTTTACTTGTAACACTTTATCTCTTGGATCCACAACATGTATCATATTCTCCTCAAAGCATGCGTTGTTCTAAATGTCAATATCATCCACATTGATCACAGAAGAATGGTCAGGGGGTTACCGCTGAAGCTTTGAAACATGAAAAAAAATTGCATAGCAATATATCTCAACAGAAAATCCCATAAGTATGCCACCAGTCCAATTCTCTCCACAACCCGTAAGGCTCTGATAACCTTAGATACCAAATTTCCTAAACTCTGAATCATACAGTGACCCAATATTAGGGAAACGTGAAAGAACATACAATCACCCACTATAAACTCATGGATTCATCAACATCTATCAGTAAACAAATTATTCCTACTTTTAGTCATATTTATATGTTTTTAAATCAATTGAACCTACTTTGGTATCTTCTATATGATAATAAGACTCAAAAATTCTGACTCACCTTCCTCTATCTATCATAGAGGTGATTTTCATGGCCTACCATACATACCATCATATAGTTCCACCTGAATATTTTTCTAATGACTATTATTATAGGAGAACTCAACAAGCACTAAGTGCATCCCCTAAGACCCACCATAGTTCAGAAAACACACTCATATAATATCCTCAAAAACCTAAATAGTACATTATGACTACCTATCTATATGTGGGTCAAAATTTGTACTCAGTAAAACTAATGTATAAAGATCCTTATGAAAACCTTGGTATAAGCGTGTAGTGGACCATGAGTCAAGGTCATAAACTATACTATATGAAACCTCATGAAAATGGATTATTTCCCAACCGTACAAGTCTCCCAATTTATCCATAGAGAAAGTCTCTTATATAGGAAATTAATGTTCTACCTTTGTTAATTATTCCATAGTCCCCTAGGTAGAATCATTCTAATGAGTCATCTTTGGGAGTCCCCCCAAAAAATACTTGGAAACTTCACCCCACTTCCATTTTGGAATAGGAAATGGTTGTAGAAAACCACCAGGTTTTTGATGGTCAGCCTTCACCTATTGAAAAGTGTAGTATCATGTAACTAACCTTACAATATACTTTTTCATGTCTGGACCCCAATATTTTCAACATAGTTAACAGTACAATTTGGTTAAATATGGATTCATCTCTCACTTCGAGTCATGAAATTCACACATAAACTCCTCCCACATACATGTATGAATAATAATACATCCCCATAAATAGATGATCTCATTCGCATCTATAGTCCAATGGGGAGGTGACTCCCCACCTTCAAGGATTTTCCTCATGTACAAACACTCTAGATCCCCGTACTTCCTCACCCAGATTTGGCAAAAAAGTGTGGACTCAACTATCACTAAGATGTGGTTCAACTGCTCCTGGACCTTGAAAACCAAAACATGAATCTCATCCAAAAAATACATCATATTCTACCTAGAACTATACTCATGGATTGAATGAGTATATATTTTTATACTCAAAGAGTCAGCAACACCTTTTCATTTTCTCGGGTGTATATTCCAGATCAAAATAAAATGACTTCATATACTAAAACCATCTCTGCTTCCAGAGATTCAAATATATCTATCAAAAATATACTTTTAGATCTTATGATTAGTGTACACAAAAAGCATTTCACCTAGAAGATAATGAAACCAATAATTCAAATTATATACCACTGTATCTAAATCGAGGTCTGGATAGGGTAGTTTCATTCATGTGGCCTCAACTATCATGACTCATATGACACAACTTGATCCCTAATAATCAACACTAATCTCATTTCTATCTCATATGCATCAAATAAATTATGTACTCCTCACCTGGATCAGGTGGGATCAATATTGGAGTGGTATTCAAGAACTTATTCAACTCATAGAAATCATTTTTACATACTACATACCATTCAAACATAATTCTATTCTTGTTTATGCCTAAAATTGGCACTAATAATTGGGAAAATTCCTATATAAACCTCTAATAATATCCTATTAATCCCAGAAAACTATTGATATTGAAAACATTCCTGGGCTGATTCTAATAAACAACTATCTACACCTTCTCTGGATCCATATACACACTACCTCTAGGATTATTTTACCCAAGAAATGTACCAGATCAATCCATAATTAACACTTATATAGCTTAGTGTATAGACAATTCTCATTAAGTATACTCATGATAATGTCAAGATGTTGGGAATGATCATCATGAGTATTGTATTACACCAAGATTTCATCCAAAAAATAACCACAAATTGATCTAGTTATTGGTGTAAGATTCAGTTCATCAAGGCCATAAACATACCGGGAGTGTTCATTAGCCCACACAATATCATGACAAACTCATGAAATCTATACCTACTTTTGAAATAATTTTGTGTTGTATCAGAAGGTCAAACTCTCAACTGATGATACCTCGATATCATTCCAATATTTTAGAATACACAAGATCCCCACAACTGGTAAAAAAGATCTTTTATATGAAAAATAGGATACCAGTTCTTCACTATCATCTGGTTCAGCTTCTAGTATTCAACACATAAGTGCATGGTTCTATCATCATTCTTTTCCAAAAAAACTAGAGAACCCCAAGGCGGCGCACTTAGATGGATAAACCCATTATCCATATACACTTCTAGTTTATTATTACTCTCTTGAGCTTTGTTGGTTCCATTTTTTAAGGTGGAATAGAAACTAGATTAGCCACAGGCATGATCTCAATTATAAATTCCATATCTCTCTCAGGTGAAATCCCAGAGAAGTCCTTAGGAAACTTGACATAGAACCTGTCCACTACAGGTGGAAAGACATCAAGATTCACATCCCCATTGACCAGAATAAGACTTGAAACATGTGTGGTGATATCCCCCAATTACTGATGAACTATCCCTACATGGCCTTCCAAGATATCCCACTCTCCATGGTGACCATAATTTACTCCCTTGGGGGATGTAAAAGTCACTCTCCAGCGGTAAAAATATATGTGGGCTCAATATGCTACTAACCAGTCTATACCCAAAATTAAGTCAAATCCTCACATATAAAGGACGTAATGATACCAGAGAAAATGATACTCCCCAAACTCTAGAGAATACCCCTTGAACCAACAGATGTCATGCAACCGTACCCCCAAAGGTGTATCGATCATCATATCCCAATTCACAAACTCCACTAACAAAATAAAACCATTCCCAAGTTGTGAAGATTTATAGGAATTAGAGTAACTAGTATCAAATAAGGAACTAGATAGTGTATAATCTATAAGAATAGTACCCGTAAAAATCGATGGCCCAACCTTTCTATCAATAGGTGTATACTAAACTGCATGCAACTGTCATGCCCCACATCCATGTGATGTAGTCTAAGTCCCTTGAGCTGCACCAATCTAATGATATGTATGCTCCTTCCTAGAAGTTCCATGTCAACTTACTCTACCTCCATGGCTAGTAGAACTCTAATAACCATACTATTATTGTGTAGAAGATCCCCTACCCACACTCTGGTTATTCTTAGCTCCTCTATGATTACCTATATATTGTGGATTTCTACAAAACTGCTATAGATTTCCCATCATTCCACAATATTCGAACTCTACCTGTGGTCATAGAAACTATCTACAAATGTGTCATGGCCTACTGCACTGGTGGAAAGTCACTCAGGTAATGTACTGAGTGACCAATCCTTCTCCCAATCCACTCTTCTTTCTATCACCCTGGTTGAAATTTTCAATGTGATGCTTCCCACTCTCAGAAGACATTCATTCGGGTCATCCATCAGAAATCACTTGTTCTGAACCAGAAGCCTCTTTCAGGTTCCCCTCAGATATGATATCATGATTCACTACTTCTAAAAACATTTTCAACTGAAAGATATTTACTTGGGTATTAATATAACATTTAGTCCTATCCAGAAAACATTTCTCCACAATTGTCTCACCTCCAACTAATAGTGGATAAAAGAACTAAAAATCTATAAAGAGTCCATAATATTCCATGAAAAACATACTCCCCTAGATTAGCCTCAATAACTATTATTCTCTCTCCTTTATAAGCATATCTGGGTAAAATTTCTCAAAAAACATATCTTGAAATTCCATCAACTCCATATTCTCCAGTTGTCCATCTCGGGTCTGGATGTCTCTCTATCACTTTGATTAACCACATAACATATAAACATATTGTTTTACTCTCTTATCAGTAAGATTCACTAGATATTGAAGGATCATCTAGACAGACTTAATCCCTAACTAATATGTCTCAGGTCCACCCTATCTGATGAAAGTCAAGGGTGATGCAACTGGAACTCCCATGTCATGTTGGACATACTTTTCACAACCTTATTTAGGTATCTTACCATAAAAATTATAGGGAGATAAAAGTTCTCACATAACTTCTCTTCACATTCCTCATCCAAAACTATCAGAGCCTTTGGTTCCACTGCTGGAGGACCATTTCAATCCATGTCCTCATGTCTTCCTATCAATAAGCATCATCATAGAGGCATAATTATATAATTCCAAACACACATCATATGATACATAACACAACATTTACACATTTATGTAATAGGTTTTCACCTAAATACATTACAATACATACCCCATACCCTTCCATATAGTCAAAACTGAGGTGATATCACTACCCACAACCATCCCTCACATGGTTCATGGCTCACATAGGGTAAAACACTATCATAAACAAGATTCTTATTATAAACCATTTTATCCATTTCTATTTTCTAAATTTATCATCATTTCCAATTATAAATTTCTTATAAGGAATAATTTCATTAAAATTTACACAAAAAATAAAATAACTTTCATTTCAACAAATCACCCCAAACCTTCTTTTTTGTGCATACCTAAAATTATGCATGTCATAATAATTCCTAAGTGCCTAGAATGATTCATTCTTAAATAACACTCATGTCATTGTGGTCCATAATGAAAAAATCTGAGAAAATAACAATATCACTCAAAAGTGTGTCACTCGAGGGGAACTAACATTCAAATATAATAAAAAACATCAATAATTAAAATGCCTCCCTTGGAACTTGATTTTTCCCACATACATCAGTTAGAAACTACCATGCATGAGATCATGAACAAGTCATAACTTGTCCTCATATCTTGTCTACCTTTCCAAAATAGAAATAAAAAATAAATTAAAAAATAAAACCTTTGATACCACTTTGTAACGTCACAACCTGGGTGCCACATACTGATGCCTTGATCCAGCTAGTTACATGACATCAATCATTCCTCCCCCAATTCCATAGGATGCTGACTTGAAATGAGGGTCAAGTATATAATATGGGGTGACTATAACCTTTTTATCATAGTATCACAATAGGGGAAATAAATAAACAATAAACATATTATAATAACCATAAACAGAATAATACTAGTATCACATGATAACCAAAACTAGAAGATAATATCCAAAACTAAAGTAGTAGATATGACATTCCATATATGAGTCAAGTGTCAAAATAAAACCCAAAAATTAAGATACAAATACAACTCCCAAAGAGGGTCTTGATATCATTTTTGGTTCCCTCATATATGCTTCATACCAAATCATTCATCTGTCATATGGATATTTCCCTTATCCTGTCCTACAAACATGAAGTCTATTCTGGTAATGATCAGGTAGCCCGAGTAGGGTGTGAGTACAACTCAGTTTGACAACACCAAAAACATATAAAACAATATCTACTATATAATAGTGTACTCATTTGTATAAATAATAAAGTACAATAAGATAAAAATTTATCACATTTCAATATTATTTAACTCAAGTTCACGATGAAACCCAAATAATCATTACCTTCTTTGACAGGTGTCAATGTTTAAACCATATCACATAAGTAAATCACAATTTGTTATAAAATGGGATTCCATTGACCATTTAATTTAAATTTGTATCGTGGATTCTTAGAACCATTGTCCAACGCCAAAATTTTGGTCCTAAAAAACCATTTCTAACACTATGTTGGTATTTGAAGAAACATTCCTTATCCCATAACTCATTATTATCACTTATGGTGTTTTGAAGAATTTGTCTATGTTCCCAACTTGATGTTATCACATATGGTATTTTGAAGCATAAATTCATGTCCCACACACATTTATCACATATATCACAATATCAAATATCACATATATCTAAATTTTATATAAATCAAGGATTTTTGTCATTAAACTTCTTATAATTCTCATCAATGTATCTCATTTCAATTATCAATTCCTTCATGGTTCATCACATTAATCACATGGAATAATATGAACAATTAACCTTTAAACAATTTATCAACATTTAATCATACATATACCATTAACCCTTTATGGTAAGTTCAACTGACCATTAATTCCCATTATCAATAAAATCATACCCCATTAACCATCAATTTCATAACAATTATTATCAAATTCAATTTCCAAAGTTCAACCCATTTAATTATCACATGGAAATTCAATAAATCAGTTTCCCAAATTGAATTAATTAATTTACAAATTAATTAATCCATTTAAAGATTAAATTTCCGAATGTGGAAATTTAAATTCCAAAAAATACACATATTTATAATTCAAGAGTGTGGGAATGTACATTTAGACCAACTACCTCAAGACCAATCAAAGATACAATTGATGGATTTATGATATGTAATCTCTCCCAATGTGGTTTTCCCTATCTCCCACCTCTCTTCAATAATAAAGGTTTGAGGAGACTAGGAACCCCCCTGGGATCTTTAAAATTTGTATTAATTGGTTTAGTGTTGATCTTAGGTATTTATGAATAGTAACCTGGGTGTTTTAGATTTTAATTAATATTTTTTTAGGAATAAAAACTATGTGCATGGTTTCCTGATCAGGGGGGCATGGTTTTCCAAACCGCACACCCTAACTATATCCCTCATCCTTTGGGTGTCCTATTTATAATAAGAGGGTGAACAGTTTATCAAAACATTTTACAACCATGATAATCTACTATGTTTGGGTTTGAATGGTTTCTTGTCCTGGGCACATGGTTTGGAAAAACTGTGCGCCAACTGTGCACTGCTCAATCACCCCCAAAAAACATCCAAAATTCATATGAATGCACCCAAGACAAGCAACAACCATAGTATAATAAAAAAATAAATAAAATTAATATAAAAATATTTTTATATATCTCTATAATTATTTTTTATCTTAGATGTGTCACAAACAAATGTGGGTATACCTTTTTCTTTCCAAAAATTACATGTGTTCCACTCACCTCACTAATAAAAGGTCACCCCCTCTCCACTCTTCTTCACACCTTAAAACATTTTTTGTTAAAACAAAACATATCCAGATAACTTCTCAAATTACATCCCCTTATCCTAGAATCCTTATTTTGGTCATAAATCCATCCTAGGAATGATTTTTTGCTTACCTAAGGAGGATACCCGAAGAACGGGTAATGTTATTCTACGAGTGTTTTTATTTTATTTCTTCCTCCAAATATTTAGATTATAATTAAACAATAATTATATAATAAAAATGTATCTTACATGTACTAATATGTTTTTGTTTTAAATTCATTACCTACAAACACCAACACTTTAATCAAGTGGGTTATGAAATCACCATTCGTGTATACGGAGGACTACCGCCTCATGAACCAATTCCATTCATTTTTTTTACCGCCTATCATGGTTGTGTATGATGATGGATATAAAAAATATATATTAATTTATAACATAATTATACCTATTTAATCACTAAATTATATAAACCATTTTACTTTCCATTCTGTTGGGGATACGATAATGTCGCTTGTGTGTATGATGAACTACCGCCTCGCGAAGCGATGTGATTCATCTTTCAATGATACTTTACATGAAAGGTGATAAGGATAAATTTAATGGATATATATGATATATATTAAATTATCATGATATTTATGAAATATTTATCATTCTATAAGATAATATATCATTTCATTTCTTACACTGAAAATGATAATGTCGCTCATGTACGTGTGGACTACAACTCTCACGAAGCGTTGTGTCTCTCTTTTTATCACGAAAAAATAGAGATAATATATATAAGTGTATTTAAATAAATAATATGGTATATATATATTATATTATGATCATTCAGGAATGATAAAATATTACTTACCTTCTTTCCATAATGATCATTGAAAAATGGAAATGTTGCTCATGCATACGTACGACCTCCTATCTCCATGATTGTAACGTGATTCATTTTTCATAACCATATTTCATGATTTTTTTAGTTTAAAATTGATGTATAAATATGATAATATTTTCATGATTATTATTCCATAGATGATATAACTATATAATATGTATAATAACCAAAACTTTTATAACAAATCATGGATGAGAAAACAAGGCAATTAACAATTAAAACAATGAAAATATTGAAATATTATTGATGAACAGGGGATAATATATTAAAAAGGATCATATATGATATTATAAATATTAATATGGTTATTTTATAATTTAATAAAAAGTTTAAAACCCCTCTATAAGAGGCTAAATAACGGTCAACAAAAATAAATCTTGAGGTAAGGGTTTCTCATCTTGCTTTTACTCCCTCAAGATATGCATCGTATTCACCACATATTTATTTAGTGTGGTGTATCTACTGAAATTTCATATGTTATATTATGAATTAATTTATATTCTTGGTATTTAATGTCTCATTTGATGTTATTTATTTCATGGGGCTTATGTTACAAAACTTACCATAGTATTAAGGGTTTATTTCACAATCTCATCATAGTTCAGGATAGTTTTTGTATAAGTATCCCTTAGGGGAATTATTTAATATTTATATCTTAAAATAAGAATATTTTATTATAATATGGTTATTCTTGAACTTTTTTACTTAATGGTACCATTTTTACACTCATTAGTACTTAAAATGATTGATAAAAAGTTTTTAATAAAATCTGACCTTATTTCGCTCTTCGATTGGAAATCTGTTTTCATTAAAACCCATGTTCTATAAAAATGTTTTCAAAAATGTTTTTCAATTCATCAAAAATGATTTATTAAATACAATTTTACAAATTTTTTATTTAAAAAAATTGAAAGGAATCTTCATTTCATTTTCAAAAAATACCGGTTTGGATTTTTCTAATAATATGGAAGGAATCTTTTTAATGTACTTAGAGTGAAAAAATATCCTACATTAATGTATATTAAATGTTTTAAAAATCCATTATAAGTTTACAATGTTACTTTAAATGAAATTTTATCTTTAAATGGTCTGTTAAATCTTAGTATTAAAATGGTATTTTCAAAATGAAAAGGGTATTTTCCTAAAAAATGTATTTAAATGATATTTTGTGGTGCCTTTATTCATCAATGACATCAACCCTTTGTTTTAGTTGTGATCAAATTGGGATATTTTGTATTGATATCATTCATATTCATTATGTGTATGATTTATGATAAGTTTAAATTAGGATATAAAATTTTATTACCATTCCACATTTTTCTCTAAATGGTTTATGATTAGGTTTATTGATTGGGGTATGTATTAACCTTAAATATGTCATTTTTTAATATGAATATTTATAATGACTATGTTTCATGATTTTAATATGAGGAATGGATTATAATTTTTAAGTGATGGTAAATTCCCTCTATAGCCCCTTGATGCTTTGGTATGTCTCATGAGACAAACTAGATTGGGTTTTTTCACAGGAATTACCCTTCTATATAAAGGTGTTAGAACAAACTTTGAAAGTATTAGATATCTTGGCACAATCCTCAATGGTATTATATATGTAACACCCCAAGATTTCATAGTGTGTTATTTCTCCAAAATAATTCAATAACTTGCACTACACGCAACACCGAGTTCAATTGCACCATGACTTACAAAAAAAAAAAGCCATTAAAAGAGGTCATGAATAGCATTAACTACATTTTTAACTTTATATAATCCTTATAATTTTAGAATCCATATTATGAGTTTCTTAGTCATAATGCAAGAACAGATTCATTTTCAGTATTGCACTTTTATCAACTTTTGATAGTGAAAACTTTTTAAATACAATATTTTAAGCTTTTTGACTAAATGGAGACATAAAAAAAATTTAGAATGAAACATCCCAAGCTTCCACGGTATGCTTTCCTTTGAATAAAACAGTAGCGTGTGTTGTACGCAACGTCGAGTTTTAACACACACCACAACCGATCAAACTAGCCGTTATGAATAGTAATACCTAAATTTTGAAATTATATATATTTTATATTTTGAAATGGACTTCATTTTTGGATTCGGAATATCGAATTTAGCCTAAGGTGAAATTTTGGTACTTTTCGGATAACTTTCATATTTTGATGAATAGTGAAAATTACTAAATTTTAATTAAAAACAACTTTTTTAATCAAAATAATTAATAGTGATAAATTATGAATTTGAGTGGTTTTAAAGTATATTTAGAATATATTTTTACAATTTAATATAATGTTGTTCATTAGACATAATTTTACAATTAAACCGAACATAAACAAGTGTCAATCTTTTGATAGTTATTATCTCTTAAAAACACGCTTTTTGTTTTGACAGCGGGAATTAATTTTAAATTAATTTCTGCCACTTCTGTGTTTTGAATTTAGAAAAATGGATTCCATATTTGGAATCAGGATGTTCAAATTGTGTAAATAGGTAACTTTTATTTTTAGACATTTTGAATAATTACTGCGGTAAATATTTTATTTACCATGGTTAAGGGTAAATCCGGTAAATAAGGGTTAAAAAAATAATATTATAATAATACTAAATTACCCTAAAACGTGTCTTAAACCTATTGGTTGATACATGGTCGACCATGGGCATCTTTGGGTCGATTTTGGGACCCCATGGATCCACTTGTAAGTGATAATGACACTTTATTTTAATTAAGTCAAAATGAATACAAAAATGACACAAGCATATATCTTTTAGAAAAACAATTGTTACATAGGGTTATATAAGTTTGTTTTTAGATTATAAATATTCATTAGAAAGCTAACAAGATTTCCTACATAATTATATTTTATTTATAATTTTTAGACATTAAATAATTTATTTTATATATGACACAATGATGATGAAGTAATTACTATAATAGTGAAAGATTAAAATAATTGATATTATAAATACCCAAATAAATATAATATGAAACTTTTAATGAATTAAACTAATTTTATAGGATAATATGATATATTAGGATTGATTTAATTGACTTTTTTCGAAGTAATCAATCTGTTATGAGTTTCACAAAAATCAACTATTGAATAGTGTCAAAATTGACATAAAAGAGTTCTTAAAACAAATATTATATTATTAATTGATATTAAATTCCTAAAAATCTAAGGTTCGGCCAAGAGACTTATATAATGATATTTTAATCATTAATGGACCACTTGGGGGTCTCTTGGATGTATATAGTAAGTTTATTAACCATATTATATAAAAATACAAAGAGACATTGTAAAAGTGAAACTAATTAACTTAGAGTTAATACTTAAAGATAAGGTTAATATAAGTACCCAAACCTGTCTAAATTATATTTGTTGAGTGGTTTTCGACCTATCCCCACCTTAAACTTTTAATAATCAACTTTGGAGCCATTAGAAACCGAATATGAATTTATTATAAATTAATATTTCTAGCTTTTCCAAAGGTGCCCCTCACCCCTCTTATAAAAGGGCACTCCTACTTCTCATTTCTTCACACCTTCAAAGCCTTTTGGTTCGGCCAAACTCTGCCCAAATACTCTCCCAACATCCCTCACTACAACCTAGAGGCCTTAGTTTGATCAGAAAGCCAACCTAAGGATCCCTTTTGATCAAATCAAAAGGAAGAACCCGAAGAAGAGGTAATGATTTCACCACCCTTTTCAAAGTTCCTTTCTTCTTCCACTTCCTCTTTCTTTGTTCTTACCATTCTAAAATAATAACTCCAGTATCTTACATATACTGTGATGTTATTATAAATATGGTACAACCATATTCAGTATTCTATCCACCCTTTGAATAACATGTCACCATACGTGCGTACGTACGGCTTACCGTCTCCACGTCGTGGTGTAATTGTTATTCAATATATTATTATTTGGATGGGTATAATAATGATGTGTAACTCATGTAAATAATAAATATAACATGTTAATGATTCTGTAAATATGATATACCATCCATTTATATATTATTTTAATATCAAAATAATGATATTGTCGCTCGTGCGTACGTACGGACTACCGTCTCCACGAACGCGATGAGATTCATTCTCCATCGTATCCATTCAAGTATAATTATCATTTGATGATTTAAAAATGATGTTTAAGGACTTGATATCATTCTGGATATGAATAATATACAACCTATCCTTTACAAACATGTCTTACGTAACAAAACATATAAAAGAAAACAAGTAAGTTAACACCCGAAACGACGATAATTCGAAGATATTATTAACAAATCAATGTTAAAAGATCATATATGATATCATATTAATATATATGATTCTTGTATAATTTAATAACAATTATTTCACCATTATACAGGAGGTTAACCTACCCCAACCAAGGAAAAGTACAAGGTAAGGGTTTATTTCACAATCTCTTCATTATCCGAGGTTGTTTATACGTAATAATCTACTGGGATTTCTTTATCATCCACATCCATGTTTCTTCGAAATGTATTTCAAAACATATTTATTATTTACAAGAATATGGGTTAAAGTCATTTATACCCTTGTTTGAATTTTTATAAGAGGTTTATAAAGGAATCTTTCCGTCGTTTTCAAAATAAGGTCCTTTTTAACCTTTTCGACAGAATTAAGGTAAGAATGTTTTTTTAACTTATACGGCGGGTGCGGCTATTTTTCGCTGTTATAAAATCTTCAAAGCTTACCTTACAAGCTTATAAGAATATTTTCAAAGAAAATGTTTTATTTTATATGGATCTTAAATGATTTCAAAATAAAAGGAGATATTTCTTTAAAAAGAATTTTGATTTCATCTATGTCAACATCCTTTGATGGATTTTAAGATTATTTGAAGTTGATTTATTATGATACAAAACTTATATATTGTATTGAAGGTTTTGTGATATGTTTGACTGTGGATGTGATATTTTTATACCATTCATAGTTTATGGTGAAAGTATTGACATTTCGTATGCTAGTTTTAATACGAATGTTTATGTTATGTTTAAACCTTTTCATATGGGAATGCATTGGACTTAGTAAGTGACGGGTGGAGCCCTCTATAGCTCCTCGATGCATCGGTAGGTCTCATGAGACAAACTAGTGTCTTGTCACAAGGCCTTGACAAAATATTATTTGTAGTCTTGGCACGAGGCCTTGACTATGTGGTTATGATAGTCTGGCATTATGCATTCCAACATTATGAAAGTGGTTATTGATTTTTGCATGTGATTATTCGATTAGTAGAATATCCATGTGAGTAAGTAAATGGCATTATTTCATTTTATTTATGCCATACCATGTTGAAAGTTCATGTTTTAAAGGCTTTTGTTTTAGTTATACATTGCCTTAAAAGTTTATTCTTATTTATGAAAGTTTCCGCTATATTGTTATCCTTGCTGGGAATTTGAGCTCACCCCTTTTCTATGTTTTATTTTTCCCAGGAAGTGAAGAAGTAAGTTATGAATGACCTGCAGGGATATTATGTGGGGATATGAGTGTGGATTATGGAGACAATATGTAGTTGTAGTAGTTTTTCGTTTAATGATGTAATGTAAAACTTATGAATATATCTAGTGTTTCCAAGGCTACTAAACCAATCGGTCTTTCGAGATTTGATCTTTCTTGTGATCATGCCAATGTTACGAAGTAATGCACCGACTCTGGGTAGCTGGGGTCGGGGAGTTACAGTTGGTATCAGAGGAAGTTTAGTACAAACATTGGAAGCTAGATTTAGATAAACTCTGATTAGAGCACGTAGACCTAAGATGAACTTTGAGGATTAGTGTAGAAGAACTTCCTAGAATTTTGGTATTGTAGAGATTTTGTGAGTTTTCCGAGCAATACATCCCTGTCTGGATACGAGCAGGTAGAGGCGGCTCTGGCACAGATGTACCTAGGGGTAAAACCCGAAAACACCGCTTTGAGCTAGACTCGAACGGGAACTGGTGCACGACAACGGGCCTTGCTGCACTCTTGGTTACGACACTCCCGGGGGATATGCTTAGGATAATTCTCATTTTCTTTACAAACCATTATGAAGGGTTTATGAGTATATACTTCCTCAAAGAAAACATTTTTATGATTATGGATTATATCCATAAATAGTTCAATTTATGTTAAGTTTTTTATAAGTATGGGATTATGTATTTTGACTCATAAACTAATCTAGTTTATGCCATTGTTTAGAAATGGCGCCCAGTAGAAAGAATGATAACTCCAGAAATGCACATGATTCAAAGAGAAGGAAGGATCATATCTCTCATGGTCTTAAGCTAGAATTTATAAGAGAAATAGTCTCCCATGTATTATCATCATATGAAGAAATAATATCATGTGTTGATAAGATAAGTAAAGAGTTTACTGAGTCCTATGGCTTTGAAGGGAAGCAAGAGAAGAAAAGGATGGAAGAGAGAAAGATGGATAAAGGGAAGAGGGAAAAGAATAATTTTCCCATATGTGGTAACTGTGGAAAGAAACACCCTGGAACTTGCCTGAAAGGAATGGGAGTTTGTTATAAGTGTGGAGGAAAAGGGCAAAAAGTACGTGACTGCAAGGGTAAGAAAATGGTTTCAAATGTACAATGCTTCATTTGCAAGGAGTTTGGACACTACGCGAACCTATGTCCCAGTCAACAGACTATGCCGCAAATGATGTTATTGGATAATAATCATGTTATGATACTACCACAGATGAAGAGGAATGATTAGAGTTCTTATGTTGATTATGTCAATTGAGTGTTGTATCAACAATGTACTTGTTACAATAATCATGGAGTATATAAGGATTGTACTGCAGTACTATTTCATTAAGGACTTGAGATTGTGTGGAACAAAGAAAAGTGACTCAATAGCAGGATAAATATTTGGAAAATATATGGTTGAGAGAATGATAAATCATAATATAGTTCTGATACTGAGGTAGTGATTTTGGAATAATATGTGATTGTTTTGGATAAATTATATTGGATATTCTTGACTACCCTGGAACTGATTAATGATTTGTATATTCCATCATTGTTGGGGTTTAAAACATTTTTGGATTAATGAAGTATATCCAACTTTCTATATGGAATAAGGGAGCATGAATGTAATCAATAAGGAATATGGTAATTCAGGATGTTTCGGTGTATTAAAAGAATACATGATGAAGGTATTCATATGCTATTACGGGGTAAAAAGGTTCTACATTATGTTTACCTTACTTATAAATGTTGGACTGTGAGTATGGATAGAAGTATTTTGGATAGTTCTAGTTTGGATTATTTTGGATTGCCATAAAAGGACAACCCGGAGGTCGGGCGGCAACCCGTCGCGTCCGGCAAGGCTGCGAGACTAGATCCCGCAACCGAAGGGCGACAAGGGTGTATCACCTACCACTGGCCCACGAGATTTCCTAGATTAAATAATGTAGTTTTTATTAAAATATCTTGTAGATGAATTATAAATTCGTTTATTTTGGAACCCTATACGAATAGTGTAAATAGATTTTTTTTTACATTCTATTATCTTTTAGAGTGAAAGATGAGTTTGTGGTAGAAATTTATTAATGGATAAAACTCTAATTATAAAGTATGTATATCTCCTTATGATCTTAGCCAATCTCATAAATAAATTCCTCAATATTAAGAAAAGCAACTTAGAACAAAAATGTTTTCCTAGATGGTACCTTAAATCATCACTAATTTATGGCTTTTGGATTGTTGGCCTTTTCATAGCCATGTTCTCTACCACTCTCCATCAGATAATTGATGGTTAGATTTTTCTTCCATATCCATATTTTATTACATGGAACCCTAGTATGTGTTATTTTCGGTAATCTTCATACTTTCGACTCTTTATTTTAAATAGAGGCCTCGTTAATTCATTTTTCGATGTGGGATTTCAACTAAGATATTTTGAAACGTCAAAAATGTGTTATCCCAATACCCTATATTCTGTTGAACCGATGGTACTTCAAATCATCATATATTGATGAGTTTAAGGACCTCAATTATACACTTGTTTGTGACTGATGACCTCAATCACTACCTATAAATATTTACGTTTTTCCTCCGATTATATGTCTCTAATTGCCACCAATGTTCTCCTAATCAAGATCATAATTTGGTGGTGACCCTTTCATTTCTCTTTTCCTCATATTAAGACTAAATTTTAGTAACCCAATTTCCGATGTGGGTTTTCCCACAAATATATTATCTATTTTCAACCTTTTATTTTCGAAGAACAATTTCAAATTGCGAGGACGCAATTTATTGAAGGAGGGGAGAATGTAACACCCCAAGATTTCATAGTGTGTTACTTCTCCAAAATAATTCAATAACTTGCACTACACGCAACACCGAGTTCAATTGCACCATGACTTACCAAAAAAAAAGCCATTAAAAGAGGTCATGAATAGCATTAACTACATTTTTAACTTTATATAATCCTTATAATTTTAGAATCCATATTATGAGTTTCTTAGTCATAATGCAAGAACAGATTCATTTTCAGTATTGCACTTTTATCAACTTTTTATAGTGAAACCTTTTTAAATACAATATTTTAAGCTTTTTGACTAAATGGAGACATCAAAAAAATTTATAATGAAACATCCCAAGCTTCCACGGTACGCTTTCCTTTGAATAAAACAGTAGCGTGTGTTGTACGCAACGTCGAGTTTTAACACACACCACAACCGATCAAACTAGCCGTTATGAATAGTAATACCTAAATTTTGAAATTATATATATTTTATATTTTTAAATGGACTTCATTTTTGGATTCGGAATATCGAATTTAGCCTAAGGTGAAATTTTGGTACTTTTCGGATAACTTTCATATTTTGATGAATAGTGAAAATTACTAAATTTTAATTAAAAGCAACTTTTTTAATCAAAATAATTAATAGTGATAAATTATGAATTTGAGTGGTTTTAAAGTATATTCAGAATATATTTTTACAATTTAATATAATGTTGGTCATTAGACATAATTTTACAATTAAACCGAACATAAACAAGTGTCAATCTTTTGATAGTTATTATCTCTTAAAAACACGCTTTTTGTTTTGACAGCGGGAATTAATTTTAAATTAATTTCTGCCACTTCTGTGTTTTGAATTTAGAAAAATGGATTCCATATTTGGAATCAGGATGTTCAAATTGTGTAAATAGGTAACTTTTATTTTTATACATTTTGAATAATTACTGCGGTAAATATTTTATTTACCATGGTTAAGGGTAAATCCGGTAAATAAGGGTTAAAAAAATAATATTATAATAATACTAAATTACCCTAAAACGTGTCTTAAATCTATTGGTTGATACATGGTCGACCATGGGCATCTTTGGGTTGATTTTGGGACCCCATGGATCCACTTGTAAGTGATAATGACACTTTATTTTAATTAAGTCAAAATGAATACAAAAATGACACAAGCATATATCTTTTAGAAAAACAATTGTTACATAGGGTTATATAAGTTGGTTTTTAGATTATAAATATTCATTAGAAAGATAAAACGATTTCCTACATAATTATATTTTATTTATAATTTTTAGACATTAAATAATTTATTTTATATATGACACAATGATGATGCAGTAATTACTATAATAGTGAAAAATTAAAATAATTGATATTATAAATACCCAAATAAATATAATATGAAACTTTTAATGAATTAAACTAATTTTCTAGGATAATATGATATATTAGGATTGATTTAATTGACTTTTTTTGAAGTAATCAATCTGTTATGAGTTTCACAAAAATCAACTATTGAATAGTGTCAAAATTGACATAAAAGAGTTCTTAAAACAAATATTATATTATTAATTGATATTAAATTCCTAAAAATCTAAGTTTCGGCCAAGAGACTTATATCATTATAGTTTCATCATTAATGGACCACTTGGGGGTCGCTTGGATGTATATAGTAAGTTTATTAACCATATTATATAAAAATACAAAGAGACATTGTAAAAGTGAAACTAATTAACTTAGAGTTAATACTTAAAGATAAGGTTAATATAAGTACCCAAACCTGTCTAAATTCTATTGGTTGAGTGGTTTTCGACCTATCCCCACCTTAAACTTTGAATAATCAACTTTGGAGCCATTATAAACCGAATATTAATTTATTATAAATTAATATTTCTAGCTTTTCCAAAGGTGCCCCTCACCCCTCTTATAAAAGGGCACTTCTCCTTCTCATTTCTTCACACCTTAAAAGCCTTTTGGTTCGGCCAAACTCTTCCCAAATACTCTCCCAACATCCCTAACTACAACCTAGAGGCCTTAGTTTGATCAGAAAGCCAACCTAAGGATCCCTTTTGATCAAATCAAAAGGAAGAACCCGAAGAAGAGGTAATGATTTCACCACCCTTTTCCAAGTTCCTTTCTTCTTCCACTTCCTCTTTCTTTGTTCTTACCATTCTAAAATAATAACTCCAGTATCTTACATATAATGTAATATTATTATAAATATGTTACAACCATATTCAGTATTCTATCCACCCTTTGAATAACATGTCACCATACGTGCGTACGTACGGCTTACCGTCTCCACGTCGTGGTGTAATTGTTATTCAATATATTATTATTTGGATGGGTATAATAATGATGTGTAACTCATGTAAATAATAAATATAACATGTTAATGGTTCTGTATATATGATATAACATCCATTTATATATTATTTTAATATCAAAAGAATGATATTGTCGCTCGTGCGTACGTACGGACTACCGTCTCCACGAACGCGATGAGATTCATTCTCCATCGTATCCATTCAAGTATAATTATCATTTGATGATTTAAAAATGATGTTTAAGGACTTGATATCATTCTGGATATGAATAATATACAACCTATCCTTTACAAACATGTCTTACGTAACAAAACATATAAAAGAAAACAAGTAAGTTAACACCCGAAACGACGATAATTCTAAGATATTATTAACAAATCAATGTTAAAAGATCATATATGATATCATATTAATATATATGATTCTTGTATAATTTAATAACAATTATTTCACCATTATACAGGAGGTTAACCTACCCCAACCAAGGAAAAGTACAAGGTAAGGGTTTATTTCACAATCTCTTCATTATCCGAGGTTGTTTATATGTAATAATCTACTGGGATTTCTTTATCATCCACATCCATGTTTCTTCGAAATGTATTTCAAAACATATTTATCATTTACAAGAATATGGGTTAAAGTCATTTATACCCTTGTTTGAATTTTTATAAGAGGTTTATAAAGGAATCTTTCCGTCATTTTCAAAACAAGGTCCTTTTTAACCTTTTCGACAGAATTAAGGTAAGAATGTTTTTTTAACTTATACGGCGGGTGCAGATATTTTCCGCCGTTATAAAATCTTCAAAGCTTACCTTACAAGATTATAAGAATATTTTCAAAGAAAATGTTTTATTTTATATGGATCTTAAATGATTTCAAAATAAAAGGAGATATTTCTTTAAAAAGAATTTTGATTTCATCTATGTCAACATCCTTTGATGGATTTTAAGATTATTTGAAGTTGATTTATTATGATACAAAACTTCTATATTGTATTGAAGGTTTTGTGATATGTTTGACTGTGGATGTGATATTTTTATACCATTCATAGTTTATGGTGAAAGTATTGACATTTCGTATGCTAGTTTTAATACGAATGTTTATGTTATGTTTAAACCTTTTCATATGGGAATGCATTGGACTTAGTAAGTGACGGGTGGAGCCCGCTATAGCTCCTCGATGCATCGGTAGGTCTCATGAGACAAACTAGTGTCTTGGCACAAGGCCTTGAAAAAATATTATTTGTAGTCTTGGCACGAGGCCTTGACTATGTGGTTATGATAGTCTGGCATTATGCATTCCAACATTATGAAAGTGGTTATTGATTTTTGCATGTGATTATTCGATTAGTAGAATATCCATGTGAGTAAGTAAATGGAATTATTTCATTTTATTTATGCCATACCATGTTGAAAGTTCATGTTTGAAAGGCTTTTGTTTTAGTTATACATTGCCTTAAAAGTTTATTCTTATTTATGAAAGTTTCCGCTATATTGTTATCCTTACTAGGCATTTGAGCTCACCCCTTTTCTATGTTTTATTTTTCCCAGGAAGTGAAGAAGTAAGTTATGAATGACCTGCAGGGATATTATGTGGGGATATGAGTGTGGATTATGGAGACAATATGTAGTTGTAGTAGTTTTTCGTTTAATGATGTAATGTAAAACTTATGAATATATCTAGTGTTTCCAAGGCTACTAAACCAATCGGTCTTTCGAGATTTGATCTTTCTTGTGATCATGCCAATGTTACGAAGTAATGCACCGACTCTGGGTAGCTGGGGTCGGGGCGTTACAATATATATTGGTACAAGCCTATAATTTATGTTTTAGATGTTTATAATTATGAATTCTATCATTATGAATTCTATTATGGATATTCCATGTGACTATTTGATTAGTTATAATATTCAGGGTCAAGTTTCATGCTCATGTGGTTATTTATATGGTATTATTTGATCATCATTTATTACTTCCATATTATGAAAAAATTATTAATTAAACAGATTTTATTTTAGTTATTTATATTTCCTTATTAATTATGTATTATTTATTCATAGCTTATGATGTACACGTACCCTTACGAAGTATCTGAGATCACCTCTTTCTTGTGTTTTATTTTCCTTCAGATACCAGGAAGTGTTTTTTGATTGATATGAAAGGATACTCAAAGGGGGATAATGGAATTATCCAAGAAAATAATTTTTTTATTTTTTTTCAATTGTAATAATAATTTCAAGTATGTATCTAGTTTAACAATACTAATAAACAATTCAGTCCTTTGGTATGTGATTCCTTGTATATTATGCCAATGTAACAAAGTAGACACGATATCTTGGCTACTACGATTGGGGTGATACATTTGGTATCTTAAGATGTTTTGTAGAAACCATGGGAATAAGATTTAAGAAAAATAGATTAGGGAATAAATATGTATGATAAACTTTGATGATAAGTATAGAACAATATCCTAATGTTTTGGTACAAAAGATATTGTATGGTTTTTTCAAGAAATATATACATGTCTGGATACTAAAAGTGAACCTAGTTATAGCATAGAGGTATATATGGTGAATATATTTGAAAAGTGTACATTGGGTTTTGCCCAATCATTACCTAGTGCATGACTGTGGGCCTTATTGTGAACCAGGTTTGACACCCATGGGGGATATACTTAGGATAATTCACATTTTGTCTAAAAACTATTATGAAGGATTTGAAAATAAATATATCCCCAAATAAAATATCTTTATAATTATGATATTATCTATGGATAAAATTTTCAATTTATGTTAAATGTTACAAAAATTTTGGGATTATACATTATGTTAAATAATGTTCTGATCAAACATAGTGTATTCCATTATTTTGAAATGTGGCCTAATTAGTGGAATGGAAACTGTATCAATGCACATACTCCAAATAGGTATTTCCCTCCAGGGATAGATATTGAAGCTGTAGCTGGAGATATACCTATAATTGATCAAATTATAACCATATTAGGGAATATGACTTAGGTTATGAGTAATATCATTTCTTATATAGTGTCTCCTTCTAATACACTATTCAGTATTACATTGTTAGAATGCTTCATGTTTCTGGAACCTCCCTCGTTCAATGGGACTACAAACCCATTTTTTACTAAGAAATAGATAATATCCCAAGAGAAGATATTTAATACTCTAAGAAGTTGTGAAAGGGATAATATTATCATGGAATTCTATTATCTCTTAGGAAATTTAGATCAATGATGGTTATGTATTCAAAAAACTAAGGATGAGGAGGAAGTATAAATCATGGAGTGGAAGGATTTCATGGTAATATTTGTGGATATATTTTTTCCTCATGAGAAATGAGAATATATGGAAAGATAGTTGTTGAGTTTAAGAAAGAAATAATAGGAAAATGTTACTAAGTATGAAACAAAATTTACAATTCTATAAATTCATTCTATGGACTATATACTTAATCTAATGTCCAATGTTGACCATTTATTTTATGGTCTTCCAAAAATCATCTAGACAGATCTATTATGAAAAACAATTTCATCGTATGAGGGTATAGTATCATGTGTTATCAAGAAAATGAAATAATTTAGCAAAAACTATTTCTTCGAAGGGAATAAAGAGAAGAATATGAATATAGAGAAAAAATGAATAAAGTGGATAATGAAAAAATGATTTTTTGGCATGTGATATTTTTTTAAGTAACCACCTTAGTAAATGCTTAAAAGGAAAAGGAATTTTCTTCAATTGAGGTAAAAAGGCCACCATGATCATGTTTTTAATGAAAATAAAGAATCATTCAATGTCTAATGCTTCCACTATAAGGATATGGGGTACTAGGAAAATGAATTCCCCAAGTATCAAGGCAAAATATCTAAAACAGAGTTAAGGGGTCAATGTCACGACCCATCCCCCGGGGCCTGTGACGTGACTACCCCAAGCCCACCTTCCATAATCTAGGGGCTGGTGACTAGCACCAAAGGCATAAATCCCTAAAGCTGGGAAGGCATTGCCTTTATAAACTGAAAACACACACACAACAGAGTACGATCTAAAAGTAAATGCTAAGAAATGTTATATACAAAAGAGTGCTAAAAAGTAAAGGGGACGAAAACACAAGCCCGACTGGAAAGTGTAAGTACAACTAAAAAAGAAAAACATATATTGGGTCATCCTCTGGGGTTCCTACCTAAAGGGTAGGTACAAATGGCCTCCTCAGCACCCATGTCTATTAGTCTCCTCCGTGTACCGACTCATCCTAAGGTCCTCCTACGGGTACCGTCCAGTCCTGCTACTCCGCCTCAATCAGCGTTGCCCATCGTCTACATCCAACACAATGAGGTGTGAGCATAGCCTGTGCAAGGGTGAGTATAATGATACTCAGTAGGGATCCCGAGACCCTCAAGGTCTCACAAAATCTAACAAGGATAAACCACAGAGTATGAAATCAACGGATATCCATCACATAGGTATATGACCATACATATACCTAAGTTATCAAGCAACCCATCTCAATCAAGAGGAAAACACAAGTTACTGACTCAGCTCACACAGGTATACAACTTATGTAGAGAGATATAGGTGATCAGATATAGCCACTGAATCATCAGAGTTGTCGGACCAATACATGATCAAGGACCAGAAATTCTATCGGACCAATACATGATCCAGGAACAGAAGTCAGAACTTTCAGACCAACACATTATCCAGGAACAGTCTTCAGAGCTATCGGACCAACACATGATCTAGGTCCAGCTATTTTGTCGGACCAACACATGATCCAAGAACAGAAGTTAGAACTGTCGGACCCACACATGATCCAAGAACAGTCATCAGTACATAGCCAGCCACAGGGTTTCCATAAGCACACTTGATTCTGGGAGGGTCCGCTCTTCAATCTAAGTGTCTCAAAGGTCTGCCACGTCATAGGGGTAAAATCCAAGCAATACATGTCCAAGACACAGAGATGAGGTGACCAATCCATTTTATAAAAAGTACATGGCATGTTGGGATAAGGCACACGCCGTGTCTTCAGACCTCGGGTACTTCCCATGTACAATGACCCATGTCGAAAGGTTGGTCGTGTAGAAAATTAATCACACGACATGTGGTATGATTACACATCATGTCCAAGAAAATGGGACCGGCTTCGTGTACGATGGCCATGTGCCCATACATAGCCTCAACCCGTGTTCTCCAACCCGTGTAACTGGTACACGGGGTATCCTGTGCCACTGTCCATGCTTGGTCATGTGGTGGAGTACATTCTCGGGTACTCCACCCCATGTTCGTATACCCCCAAGATACATGCCGAGTCTCGCGAAGCCGCTTCTGCCAATCTGCGTAGAGAGTACACGCCGTGCCTCTTGGCCGTGTAACTCTTACCATGTCCATATATTTCCCAGATTACATGCCATTTCTCACGAAACCGCTTCTACCATTCTACGTAGAGAATACACACCATGTGACCGGGGTCACATGGTGTGTGTTACTTGTCCAACGTCTGTATCTCAAGCAGCAGAATGTCCGTACTATTCGTCAGAAGTACATGTCGTGTATTCTGGAATTTTCCAGAAATGACACCTCAGGCCAGTGCGCCTCCCGTTAAGTCCGATCTTCGTTCTGACAGTTTGTTCATCACAAAACTTTAGACACTTGGTTTCCCCGATGTCCCGTAGTTGTCTCCAGTGTTTTTGGGCCTCTGATCGACTCTGAAAACACAAATTTATTCTCCCGCTCGAAGAACGTTTGAGGAATGGTCCTTCCCGTTCCGGTTTGATCCATCACCCTCTATCGTCGTCGCACCTCCTCTAGGTCGTTGTGATGTTGGGTCCTCAATTTGGGATCGTTGCATCGCTCAACGGTCTCACAAAAATCTGCTGTTCATCACCCATGAAGAATTCGAAGAACACACCAAACATTCACAAGAATGGAAGAGGGATCAGGCCATGTTCGTTTGGCTCGGTCCTTCCATGTTAGTTTGGTAGCAAGCGGGTCAAGATAAACAATCATTGAAGGAATATTCAATGTTGGTCAAATTAAATCACACCCCTACCTCAGATTCGTTGATGTTGGAAAAGATAAAGAAGAAGTTGAGGATGTCAGCGACGATGTTCTTCAAAGATGGCACTTCCTCCCTTGTTTCGGTTGAAAATAAAAATATGAGGATGTTCGTCATTGGATAATAAAGCATTCTTCATTCTTCGATGGTTGTTCTTAGTTGGCGAGTTCTTCTTCTCCCAAGCTCTCCTCCCCAAAAGACCAAAGTGAATAGATGTGCCAAATAATAGATTATAGTATCTATTATTTAGTTAGAAAGAAATTCAAAGTGAGGCATTTAATTAATTAATGAGGATTAATTAATTAAATGGGGTGGGTTGGCACCATTAACTGTAGAGGAGATCAAGAGTCTCCCCCTCATTAATGAGGGGGCTTCTAGAGTTTAAGTGGTCTCAGGTGGTCCCCACTTCATTAAATCCATATGAAGAGGGGTTTTAGACCTCGGGTGGGCCCCACCACTATAACCTCTCATAGGAGGTTAAGGTGTGGTGGCCCCCACCTCCAACCTCCTCTTGGAAGTTTTAACCAACGAGAATAAAAATAAAGCCAAAACTTAATTTTTATTAAATTTATTCATAAACACTCAAAAACTAACTTTCATTCTCGACCAACTGTTGTCAAGGTGAAAGTATTCTTAAGTGAATATCGGTGCTGTGAGTTCAACGGTACCCTCAGATTTCAATTCCGAGAACTGGTTCAAAAGTTATAAAAACCCACTCGTACGTTTACTGAACATACCAAACAAAACTTCAGAAATTGATTTCGGGCACACCAGGCCTCGGAATCAAGTGCCGTAAATTTTTGTGGACACGTAAAATTTCCATGTATTTAAAAAAAATCCACAGAAATTCTGGGTCTTTACATTCTCCCCACCATAGGGTTTTACGTCCCCGTAAGATACAACTCGAACTAAGGAAAAAAATGGGGGTAATGAGAACTCATATGAGAATCCCGCTCCCATGTGCTCTCTTGGAGGTTCCCATGCTACCAGTGAAAGCGTACCAGAGGTATCGACCGTCCACGTAGTACCCGCTCCTATCTATCCTCGATATCTATTGGAACCTCTGTAAAATTCGCCCCATCGTCGACGTCCAACTCTCTATGGTCGATGATGTGGGAAGGGTCATGCACGTATCTCCTCAGATGAGATATGTGGAAGATGTCGTCCACCCGGTAAAACTGAGGTGGAAGAGCTAAGCGGTAAGCCACCTCGCTTACTCTGCTGAGGACCTAGAAAGGTTCGATGAATCTCAGAGATAACTTGACGCCTCATCCAAATCTCTGAAGACCTCATCGAGGTGAGACCCGTAGAAAGACATGGTCTCCATCCTCGAACTCCAGAGGCCTACGTCTCCTGTCATCATACAAATTCTTCCTGCTATGTGCAGTATTCATCTGCTCCTGGATGATCTTCACCTTCTTCATGGTATCCCATACCATCTCTGGTCCCACTAGTGCTGACTCTCCTGGGTCTTTCCAACACAGTGGCGATCTTCAAGGTCGACCATACAAGGCCTCAGAAGGTGTCATCCCTATGGTGGAGTGGTATTTGTTGTTGTATGAAAACTCCACAAAAGGAAAGTGATCCTCCCAGCTACGACTGAAGTCGAGGACACATGCACGGAGCATGTCCTCAAGAGTCTGAATGGTCTTCTCAGTCTGGCCATCTGTCTGAGGATGGAAGGCGGTGCTCAGATGAAGCTGTGTCCCGAAAGACTCCTACAACCCCTTCCATAGCCGGGAAGTAAATCATGCATCACGATCAGAGAAAATAGAAGTAGGTACTCCATGTAGCTGCACAATCTCCTGCACGTAGAGGTATCCCAATATCTCTACTAAACCCGGCTCTCTGATCGGTAGGAAGTGGGCCGACTTGGTGAGTCAGTCGACGATCACCCAAATCGATTCATGACCCCTGGATGTACGTGGAAGTCTCTTCACGAAGTCCATGGATATCCCATCCCACTTCCACTCTGGGACTTTTAAAGGCTGTACCAAACCTGTTGGTACCTGGTACTCCGCCTTCACTTGCTGACAAGTGAGGCATCGAGAGACAAACTCTGATACCGCCTTCTTCATACCTGGCCACTAGTGCTATTGCCAAAGGTCCTAGTACATCTTTTACACTCCCGGATGTACCGCTAGAGGGGAAGTGCGGAACTCCCCCAACACTTCCTCCTAAAGTTCCACTAGTACCATGGTACATCCTTTGAAAAGGATGACGTGCTCTCCACCTTCATAGAATCCATCACGTGCCTGCCCTATGGATATATGAGAACGTCGCGTCTCCCAGTCAGTATCCCCAAGATGTGCTTCCCTAACTCGCTGAAGGAGTGGGGGAGTGACTATAAGAGACTATATAAAGGTTTCTCTATCTCTATCCACAAAGGATATCTGTAAGGCATCAATCTGCTCTGTTGCCTCTCCTAGAAGCTGTATACCAGATCTCCTGCTGAGCGTATCTGAAACAAAGTTCCCCTTTCCAGGAGTATATATTATCCCAAAGTCATAGTCCTAGAAGAATTCAATCCATAGGTGATGTCTCATATTCAAGTCCTTCTGAGAGAAGATATACCTGGGACTCTTGTGATCAGAGTACACGGTAAAATGTTTTCCCATCAGATAGTGTCACCACATATTCAAGGTGAAGACCACTACTGCTAAATCTAGGTCAAGGGTACCGTAGTTTTTCTCATGCTATCTCAGCTGCCGAGAACCATACGCGATCACTTGTCGTTCCTGCATTAGGACACACCCGATTTCGGTCCCTGATTCTTTACAGTAAACTACGTACCCTACGACTTACTCTGGAAGCCTCAAGATGGGGGCACTAGTCAGACTCTACCTCAGCTTCTGAAAGCTCTGATGACATCTCTCCGACCACATGAAGGGTTTCCCCTTCTTTTTCAAGGCTGATAGTGGTGATACAACTTTGGAGAATTATGGTACAAACCTCTGGTAATATCCAGCAAAACCCAAGAAACTCCGTACCTCTGTCACACTCCTGGGTGGCTCCCAAGGAAGTTTCGCCTCAATCTTTGTTGGATCCCCTGAAACTCTATCCTTCGAGATGACATGTCCCAAAAAGTGAACCTCTCGGATCTAGAACTGAAACTTCAAGAGATTACCAAAAAACCAGTGCTCTCGAAGTGTATCAAGTACTACCCACAAATGGTAGGCATGCTCCTCCTCATTAGTCAAGTAGATCATAATTTTGCCGATGAAAACTATGACAAATAGATCGAGGTATGGCTAGAAGATCCTATTCATGAGTCCCATGAACACTGCTAGAGCGTTGGTTATGCCGAAGTGCATTACCAAGAACTCATAGTGGTCGTATTAACACTTGAAGGTCGTCTTCTGCACATGCTCATCTCGAACTCTGAGTTGGTGATAGCCAGATCTGAGGTATATATTTGAGAACCACTGTGCTCCCTTCATCTGATCAAAGAGGTAATTGATACTCGAGAGTGGGTACTTGTTCTTCATGGTCACCTGATTCAGGCGATGGTAGTAAACAAAGAGCCTCAAGCTTCCGTTCACCTTCTTGGAGAACAGAATCAGGGCTGCCCAGGGAGAAACACTGGGTCGGATGAATCCCTTCCCCTGCAAGTTCTCTAGCTTTACCCTCAGCTCGTGAAGCTCAGCGGGAGACATCTGATATGCCGGTGTAGATATCAGTGTCGTCTCGGGGTATAGTTCAATGTTGAAATCCACCTCTCTGTGAGGAGGTAGTCTTGTAACATCGTTAGGGAAAACATCCGTGTACTGGTCCACCACTACAAGATAGATAAAACTCTCCACATGAACTGCTCTGAGGGTAAGGCAGGACAACTGATGAGTGATCGGCTGCACCCTCCTCCGAGTAAGTCTGTCATGTCCTGCAAAGACTCCCTTCTCACCGGTGAAGGTGAACCTGGTCCCATCCGTGCGAACACACCGCACTTTGCGCCTAATACTGTCAATCTGAGCATGGACTCTAGATAAACAGTCCAGACCCAAGATGGCGTTATAAGGCTTCGACGCCGCTACTAGGAGATCCCAGCCGAAGCTCTCGCCTCCTAGAGTAAGCTCACACTTTCGGAACCAGTGCGTAATCATCGAATCAGCTCCCATAGGATTCTCTAGCCATAAGGATCAAGCCAACGGATCCATCGGAATCTACAAGATCCGAATGAGGGTAGTGGTAATGAAAGAGTGACTGGAACATGTGTCTGTGGGAACTACAACTAAGGTGGAGTAGACACAGATCGTACCTCGAATCATCTCCAAAGTGACATGGTAGTATACCTCAATTTCCTAGAGCTGCGCTATCCCATATCCACATGATCCCTGTAGTCGGGGTTGACCTCCTGGTGGTGGTGGCGGTAACACATCGAATCGTCATCCACCACCAGCTACACAGCCAGCTCCTCTGCCACGTCTGCCTGCTCCCTGCAGTCTGCCTCGATCAAACCTCTGCCTCTGCTTGGGAGGTCCCTCAATAGTCTTTTGATCATCAGTACGACGGGTCGGATAGTAACAAGCCATGTGACCCTACTCGCTGCAAGAGTAACATTTCCCTCTCCTGGCATGACTGGATCTGTATCATGTGCCCCGCACAACTGAACCCGTATCCTGAGGTCGTCCATCGGATGGTCTGGTCCGCTTGGACCTCTGTGACATCTGTCTGCTTCCAGCAACAGAAGACTCCGCTACGTGATGACCAGTGGTGGGTCTCGCTGCTGGTGACTGCTCAGCAAGGAAACTCTCCACTAGGAGGGATCTCTCTAAAACACCCCCTACATCGGGATGCTGAGTGAGATCATCGATGCTCTGATCTCTCTCTTGAGCCCCTTCTCGAAGGTCTAGGCCCTGAAGAATGGGTCCCACACCATATCGGTGGAGTTGTGTGAGAGGCCGGTGAACCTCGCTGAGTATTATTCCACTATCATGCTACCCTGCTGTAGATGTAGTAGCTCCTGTATCTACACTGCACGTAGGGTGGATGAGACAAACTCTACCCGAAATAGGCTCTCAAAGTTAGCCCAGAGTAGTGTCGCCTCGTCATGTACCTGGAGCATCAGGCTCCACCATCTGCCTACTGCTGCCTGAAGGAGACTCGCGGCATGGATTACCAAAAGGTCTGTTGGTGTCCCTACCAGTCTGAAGACTCTCACTGCAGCCTCCAGCCAATTCTCAGCTACCTGCGAGTATGTCTCTCCCCTGAACCTGGGCGGCCTCTGGTGCTGGAACTCGTGCAATGCGCTCAAGCAGCGTTCAATCTATGCCGTTGGGTCTGGTGGTATCGGTGGCCCAACGGGTAGTGGTACCGTTGGGGTCTCTGCTATAATAGGGCCCTACATCGATGCCTCATCACTCGGTGGGTTGTCATTTGTACAACTCTCGGAACCCTGGATGGCTGTCTGCGTGGAGGCATCCTGAAAATAAACAGGTGCGCCACGGTCAATAAGTTATACCTGGTGAGCTGACTCAAAGAGATCACAAAGAAAACTCTTGAAACATACACACAATAAGTGTTTTCGTGCACTGAGTCGGAAATCAGAAGTCAGGGTCCTGGTGTATGGATACGTCGGCTGCCGCACCAACACTGGACTCCCTGTTCTGAAAACCACACTCAGTAATCTTAACAATATTTATTCACAGAAAATAAAGATCAGAGTCCTAAGTTCTGTGGTATAAATGAAACCTCTGATACCAATTTGTCATGACACATCCCCGGGGCCTGTGATGTGACTACCCCAACCCCACCTTCCATAGGCTAGGGGCTAGAAACTAGCACCAAATGCGTAAATCCCTAAAAATGGGAAGGAATTGCATTTATAAATTGAAAACACACACACAACAGAGTATGAGCTAAAAGTAAATGCTAAGTAAAGCTGTATACAAAAGAGTGCTAAAAAGTAAAGGGGTTGGAAGTAAAATCCCAACTAGAAAGTTCAAGTACAACTGAAAAAGAAAAACAACTATTGGGTCATCCTCCAGGGTTCCTAACTAAAAAGTAGGTACAGATGGCCTCCTCATCACCCCACATTCGTCAGTCTCCTCTATGTGCCGACTCGTTGTAAGGTCCTCCTCCAGGTACCGTCCAGTCCTGCTACTCAGCCTCAATCAGCACTATCTGTTATCTGCATCCAACACAATGAGGTTCGGGCATAGCCCATGTAGGGGTGAGTATAACGATACTCAATAGGGACCCCGAGACCCTCAAGGTCTCACAAAATCTAACAAGGATAAACCAAAGAGTATTAAATCAACGGATAGCCATCACTTAGGTATATGCCCATACATATACCTAAGTTATCAAGTAACCCATCTCAATCAAGAGGAAAACAGAAGTTACTCAATCATCTCACACAGGTATACAACTTATGTAGAGAGATAGAGGTGATCATATATAGCCACTAAATCATCACAGCTGTCGGACTAACACATGATCGAGGACCATAAATTCTATCAGACCGACACATGATCCAGAAACAGAAGTCAGAACTATCAGACCAACACATGATCCAGGAACAGTCTTCAGAGCTATCATACCAACACATGATCTAGGTCCAGTTATTCTGTCGGACCAACACATGATCCAGGAATAGAAGTTAGAACTTTTAGACCAACACATGATCCAGGAACAGTTGACAGTGTGCAGCTAGCCACAGGGTTTCCACAAGCACGCTAGATTTCGGGAGGGTCCACTCCTCAAGACAAGTGCCTCAAAGGTCTGCCACATCATAGGGGGAAAATCCATGAAATACGTGTCCAAGACACAGAGATGAGGTGACCAAGCCATTTTCCAAAATGTACACGGTGTTTTGGAGTAAGGCACACGCCGTGTCTTCGGACCTTAAGTACAACCCGTGTACAACGGCCCATGTCGAAAAGCTGGTCATGTAGAAAATTAAGTACATCTCCGTGTCCAAGAATCTATGGTTGGATCTGTGTACGATGTCCATGTGCCCATACATGGCCTCAACCCGTGTTCTCCAACCCGTGTAACTGGTACACAGGGTAGCTCATGCCACTGGCCATTCCTGGACATGTGGTGGAGTACATGCCCATGTACTCCACCCCGTGTCCTTATACCCCCGAGATACATGATGAGTCTCACGAAGCCTCTTTTGCCAATATTCGTAGAGAGTACACATCGCGCCTCTTGGTCGTGTAATTATTCATGTGTCTGTGTATTTCCCAGATTACATGCCATGTCTTGCAAAGCTGCTTCTACCATTCTTCTTAGAGAATATATGCCATGTGATTGGGGTTACACGCCTTGTGTTACTTTTCCACCATTCGTATCTAAAGTCACAGAATGCCCGTACTACACGGCGTGTTCTTCAGAAGTACATGCCGTGTATTCTGGAATTTTCCAGAAATGGCGCCTTCGGCCATCGTGAATCCCGTGAAGTCTGATATTATTTCTGACAGTCCATTCTTCATGAAACATTAGACAATAGGTTTTCCCTATGTACCATAGTAATCTATTATGTTTTTAGGACTCCGATCGGCTCCGAAAACATGACTTGATTCTCCCTCTCGAAGAATAGTTGAGGAACGATCCTTCCCATTCTAGTCCGATCTGTCGCCTGCTATCGTCGTCGCACCTCCGCTAGGTCGTTGTGATATTGGGTCTTCAATTTGGTATCGTTTCATTGCTCAATAGTCTCACAACAATCCATTGTTCGTCACCCATTAAGAATGTGAAGAACACACCAAACATTCAAAAGAACGACGAAGGGATTGGGCCGTGTTTGTTTGGCCTAGTCCTTCTGCATTAGTTTGGTAGAAAGCGGGTCAATAGAAACAATCATGGAAGGAATATTCAACATTTATCAAATAAAATCACACCCCTACCTTGGATTTGTTGACGTTGGAAAAGAAAAAGAAGAAGTCGATGATGTCGTTGGTGGCATTATTCAAAGACGACACTTCATCCCTTGTTCCGGTTGAAGATCAAAATATGAGGATGTTCGTCGTTGGAAAATGAAGCATTCTTCATTCTTCGATGGTCATTCCTCATTGGAGAGTTCTTCTTCTCCCATGATATCCTCTCCAAAAGACCAAAGTAAATAGACATTCCAAATAATAGATTATAGTATATATTATTTCATTGGCAAGAAATTCAAAATGAGGCATTTAATTAATTGATGAGTCTTAATTAATTAAATGGGTTGGGTTGGCACCATTAAGTGTAGAGGAGATTAAGAGGCTCCCCATCATTAATGAGGGTATTTCTAGAGTTTATGTGGTCTCGGGTGGTCCCCACTGCATTAACTCCACATGAAGAGGGGTTTTAGACCTTGGGTGGGCCCCACCACCATAGCCTATCATGGGAGGTTAAGGTGTGGTGGCCCCCACCTCCAACCTCCTCTTAGAGGTTTTAACCAACAAGAATAAAAATAAAGACACAACTTAATTTTTATTAAATTTATTCATAAAAAACCAAAAACTAACTTTCATTCTCGACCAACTGTCAACGAGGTGAAAGTCTTCTTAAGAGAATATTGGCACTGCGAGTTCAACGGTGCCCTCAGGTTTCAATTCCAAGCACCGGTTAAAAAGTTATAAAAACCTGCTCGTATGTTTACTGAACATACCAAAAAAAACTTCAGAAATTGATTCTGGGCACACCAGGCCTCAGAATCAAGTGCCTTAACTTTTTTGTACTCGTAAAATTACCATTTATTTTAAAAAAATCCATGGAAATTCCGGGTCTTTACAGTCAAGGAAAATATTATGCTATTACTATGGATGAAGTGGAATGATTAATGTGCTTATAGATTTTGATCCAATAAATATGTTGTAACAGTATTTTATTAATGAAATTCTTGAAACATATAAGGATTATATTGTATTAATTTTTTATTAAGTATTTGAAATTGTATATTGAATGGTACCGATGATAAAGGAAAATGATTCAATGGAAAGTTGAACTAAATGGAAAACACGTGACTGAGGTGAAGATAACCCTTAATATATTCATAATGTTGACATAATGATGTTGGGATAAATATATGACTGATATGGATAAATTAAATTGGATATTACTGACTACCTTGGAACTAATTATTAATTTGATAAAAAATTGGTTTATGTCATCAATGTTAAAGTTTATAGTATTTTATGAATTTAAGGAATGTACCCAATATTTTTTGTTTTATTTGTGGAATTAAAAGGCATTCATATTTTCAATAATGTTTTATGGTAATTTGATTAGTTTCCAGGTTTCAAGAGAATACATGATTATGGTATTCGCATATCTGGTATGTGGAGATTAAGATCCACTTCATGTTTTTGGGGGAGTAATGATAAGTTCATTTTGTAAATTCAGTTACCTTCTTTCTAAAGTTATGCATTTTATTATTTTTTAAGGGATATAAGGTTAACCATTTATTAAATGGTTTAATTAAATTTGGATAAGGTATTTAGAGTAATGTATTACTTCACCATATGGAAATTTATGAATATTGGGTAACCTATTCTATCCATTTTTTCATAATAATAAATAGAGATTTAAAGAATGAATTTTCATTATATTATGGATATTATGATCTATTAAAAGTGTATTTTAGTGCTTCGGGCATAAAAATTAATTTTAGGATATTCATCTCATGGAGTAAGGGATGAATTGGAAATTGATCTAAGAACAACCTAAGGATGAAATTTTACTTATGAACTAGAGAAGTATCAAGTTAATATATTTCATTATATTCTTAGATAGTAAAAGAATTCCTCAACATAAGGAAAATCATCTTGGAAAAAAATGTTATCCAATTACATTCATATTCAATGAATCAGATTGTATTTTAAATAATCATAGATTTATGGATTTTTGTCCCTTAACTTTCAATTTATCATTCACTTTCTTCTAATAAATTTCCTCAATCACCAATTCTGATTATATAAGTTTTTCATCCATGTCCATATTTTCACTTTCCACCAATGTTCTCATGATTAGAAACCCAGTTATCTTTTATTCCTTATGGACCTTTTAATTTCCCATATCTCTTATCATGATCATTTTTTATTAACCTGTATCACTATGTGGGATTTTAATAATGGTATTTTAAAATAAAAAATGCTTGATTGCTGAGATCGAGATTTAATTATGAGGATGGAATTTATTTAAGGGTATAGAATCAGACACCCTGATATTTTAAAATATTAATAAAATATTTTATCACATTTATGACACACAACACCATGATTATAATAAAATATAACACCTACGAGTTTATGAAAAAATTGTTTTTAAATATATTTAATCTCATTGATATCTTATAGAACACGAAACCCCAATTCAAAATGAACCATAATATATTATACCATTATGACATAGCCATTAAGTTGGAAGGTATAAATAATAATAACAAAATTATGAAAATTATATATATCTGTTGATTAGAAATAAAAATAAGAATCATTGAAAAGTAAAAAAAATTCTAAAAAACTGTATTTTTTTTAAAAGATGGTTTAGTCAGGCTTTAAATATGTAATTTAAAATTAATTTTTTCTGATTTTAGAAATTTTATTTGATAAAATTAACTTCAATTTGTTAAATAAAAATTTCAAATTTATCTTAGGGTAATTATTTTATTTGTATTAAAATTTTCATTCTTCAATTAATAGTGAAAAATACTAAATTTTACCCATAAACTGCCTTTCAGTTGAAATTATTAATAAATTAAAATTAAATTTTTAATTGATTTTAAGGTAAAATTATATCAATTATATATCTGTTAATCTGATTTAGTTAATTTTACTAATTTTTATGTTTAATTTTGATAATAAAACTTTTAAAAATTTGGAAAAATTTCTCTTTAAAAACATTCTTTCTCATCACATCTCCAGGGTTAATTTAAAACTAAATTTTTCCACTAATATGAATTTGATTTTTAAAAAATGGATTAAAAATTTGGAATTAGAGTAATTTATATTTTCTAATTTGGTTAATATAATTTTTACCAAAATGAATAATGAAAATAGTAAAAGTAAATTTCTATAGTTAATGTAAAAATGGATTTACTGGGGGTTATACTAAAAGGATAAGTGTTAAATTGACCAAAACACAAATAAAAAATCTATTGTATGGATATATTTAAATCCTATGTTTTATAATTCACTATAATACTATATTTTAGACCCTTTTGGAATTTTAGAAATGTGGTTATGCCTTTTTCTTTCTAAAAATTACAAGTGTGCCACTCACCTCACTTATAAAAGTCACCCTCTCTCCACTATTATTCACACATTAACACCATTTTCGTTTGACCAAACCAAACCTAAATAAATTCCAAAAATCACTAAAATAATCCTAGATTCCTTATTTTGGGAATAGATTTATCCTCGAAATTATTATGTGAAAACCTAAAGAGGATACCAGAAGAAGAGGTAACGTTGTTCAATGAGATTTTTTATTTTATTTCTTCCTCAAACTCCTTAAATTATTATTAAAACCTGATGATATAATAACATAATTATCTAAAATATAATAATATTTTTATTTTAATTAAATGACCTGAAACCGTCCCAATATCCATCAAATGGGTTAGGAAATCATCATTCGTTTGTACGGTGGACTACCCCCTCACAAACCAATCTCATTATTTCCATCCATTACCACCTACCAGAAATGGGTATGATGATGGATATAATGTAAATATATGGTATTTATACAATATTTATACCTATATAATAATTATATAATATATACAATTTTAATTTTCATTCCATCATGAATATGATAATGTCACTTGTGTGTACGAAAGACTACCGCCTCACAAAGTGATGTGATTTTTCTTTCACTAAAGCCTTACATGGAAGGTGATAAGGATAAAGTTAATGAATATGTGTGATATAAATGAAATTATTATTATATTCATGAAATATTTATAATATTTAAAGATAATATATCATTTTATTTATTACACTGAAAAATGATAACATCCCTTGTGAACATGTGGACTCCCACCTTCATGAAGTAATGTGACTCTCTTTTCATAACCACACCAAATAGATGATATATATAAGTATATTTAAAGAAATAATATGATATATATTTTATATTAGTATAATTCTATAATCATGAAATATTACTTACCTTCTGTCCATAATAATCATTTAAAAACAAAAATTTTACTCATACGTATGTATGACCTACCGTCTCCATTATTGTAACGTAATTTATTTTTAAAAAGAAACTTTCATGATTGGTTTTAAAATTATAATTGATGTATAAATATTTTAATTATTTTCTGATTATTATTATAGAGATTATGTAACTATAAAATATGTACATTAATTGGAACATTCATGAAAAAGTAGGAATGAGAAAACAAGGTAACTAACACCTGAAATAATGAAAATAATAAATTATTATTAACAAACGGGTAGTGAGATGTTATAAAAATATAATATAATATTATAAATATTAATATGGTTCTTTTATAAGTTGATAAAAATTTTAAAATCACTATATAGGATGTCAAATCATGTTCAACCAAAAGGAATTGTGGGTCACGGGTTTCTCATCTCAATTTAACTCCAAAAAGACATATGTCATATTCACAACTTATTAATTTTTTATTATGTATATAATTACCTTTTTTATATTATATAATTCATTAATTTATCCTCAGGGTATTTAATGTTTAATTTAAAGTTATTTATTACATGAGTCTTGTGATACAAAAGTTACCAATGTGGTAAGGGTTTTTTTCACAATCTCATCATTTTTCGGGAGGGTTTTTTTAAGTATTACATGGGAGGTATTATATGATATTTATATAATAATATTAGTATATTTTCTTATACTATGGTTATTAATGATATTTTTCATGTAATGGTACCATTTCCCCTGATTTTATACTTAAAATGGTTGATAAATTTATTTTAAGAAAATCTGAATTTATTTTTCTCTTGGGTTGGAAATCAGTTTTCATCAAAACCCAAGTTTTATAAAAATAGTTTCAAAATTGTATTCATACTTTTAAGAATTATTTACTTACAAAAATTACCTAGTTTTACTTTTTTAAAAAAATTAAAAGAAAATTCATGACACTTTAAAACAAATGCTCCTTTGGATTTTACTAAAATTGTGAAATGAATATTTGTTTTAACATACTCAACATGTATGGAATTTCCTTACTTCATGACCAATAAAAGTTTTAAAACATAATTTATAGTTTTAAAATGTTTTTTTCAATGAATGTTTTTTCAAAATTATTTGTGAACGTTTATTTTTAAAATGTTATTTTCAAAATTCCAAGGATATTTTCCTAAAAAATGTTTTTAAATTAAATGTTTATGGTATCACTATTCATCATTGACATTAAACCTGTATTATAATTATGTTAGACTAGGGATATTTTGTATTGATATCATCCTTATTTTTTTGGATGATTCATGATAAGTTTAATATATCAAGTAAAATTTTATTACCATTCAACATTTTACTCTGAATGGTTAATGATTATGTATATTGAATAGAATATATATTACTATTTTGTATGCTAGTTTTTCAGTATAAATATTTATATTTATTATGTTTCAACACTTAAATATGAGAAATTAATTATACATTGTATGTGGTGGTAAGGTCCCAATATATCCCCCTGATTCATCAGTATTTTTCATGAGACAAAATAGATTGGGTTTTGGTTAAGGCCTTACCCTTTTATATAGATGTCTTAGCATGAGCCTCGACGGTATAAAATGTATTAGAAAATTCTAAAACAGTATTATATGTATTGGAACAAGCCTCAAAATTATGTTTTACATTTCCATCATTATTCATTTCATCATTATGAATTCAGTTATTGATATTCCATGTTATTATTCAATTAAGTGGAATATTTATGGTCAACTTTCAAGATCATGTGATTATTTATATGGAATTATTTGATCATATTTTATTCCTTTCATGTCTTGACTAAGTTATTGATTAAATGGAAGTTGTTTTAGTTATTTACCTTGACATATTTATTATTCCTTATTTATTCATTGCTTTTATTGTAACAACCCGAGATTTTATGAGAATTATTCTTTTTAATTTCATTAATGTCTTGTGTTGTATGCTAAACCAAGATTATCTTACGCTATACGCAATACCATATTAGCTTGCAGTACACGCAACACTATTCTTGGATTGTGTTACACACAATTTCAAGTTCGTTTTGTGGAAATTATTCTACGTAACATTAAGTATAGATTTTGTTTAATGAATAAATGAAATTAGTTTTGATTATGTTATACGCAACACCAAACAGAGCTTTCACTACACGCAGCCCTGACTTAGATTGCATTACACGCAATCAATACTTTCTTTCAATAGCGTGTGCAGAACGCAATACCGAGTTTCACTAAACGAGATATTATTATAATATTATTATAAACTAGCCGTTATGAATAGTAATACCCATTTTTTTTTGAAATTTTATATATTTTATCTTTCAGAATGGGATTTATTTTTGGATTTGGAATATCGAAATTAGTCTAGGGTGAATTTTTGGTATTTTTCTGAAAACATTCAATTTTTGATGAATAGTGAAAACACTGGGTTACTATTTAAAAACTGACTTTTTATTTAAATAAAAATTTATTTTATTTAAATTTATTTTAGGTCAAAATTGATTCATAATACCTATATAAGTTCAATGTAATTCATTGGAGTCATTTTATAATAATTTTAGATATATAAAAATTTTATTGAACTTTTCACCGTCTCTTACTCCCCTCCTAGGAGAATTTGAAAATTTAGATGAAACTTAATTTTACCGCTTCTGTGAGTGAAATTTTGAAAATCCAAGAGACAGTTAATATCAAGGAGTAAAATATGGTTCAATAAGATAAAAATAACTTTTGGTGAATAGTAACTTTTTACTTTTATTTACCACGGTTAAAAGTAAATAGGGTAATTAAGGGTAAAATGATATTATTATTATTACCCTAACACATGTTCTAATTATATTGGATAAGTTTAATTCGACCAAAAACAATCTTAGGAATAAAATATTACCCTTTAGGTCCACTTGGATTAGATTACGACATTTATTATTATTATATTTAAAGAAGAGTTAAAATAGTTAAAATCAAAGTTTAATAGCTAAAACAATTTTAATATAGGGTTATACATAAGATAAATTAGACTAAAAACATTCATTAGAAATATAAATAGATTTTTTACATAATGGTAGTTTTTTTATAATTTTTAGACATTAAATAATTTAATTTTTTTATGAAATAATGATGATGCAGTAATTACCATATTAATGAAATATTAACATAATTGATGTTATAAATACCCAAATAAATGTAATTTGAGAGTTTTTATAAATTAAAATAATTTTTTAGGTTAATATGACATGTTAGTATTGATTAAATTAATGTTTTTCGAACTAATAATTCTGTTATGATTTTCACAAAAATCAATTTCAAAATAGTGTCAAAATTGACATAAAATAGTTTTTTAAAAAAATATTATATTATTAATTGTTATTATATTCCTAAAAATCTAATTTTCTAAAAAATGACTTATATAAGGTTATATATATTAATAATTAACCACTTGGGGTTCTTTTGTCTGGTTATAGTAAGTTTATTAACCATATAGTGTAAGAAAACAAGAAGACACGGTAAAAGATAAATTATTTAAGTTAGCGTTAAATTTAACAGATAAGGTTAAAATATTTACCTAAACTTGTCTAACACCTATTGTTTGAGAATATTTATACCCCTCCCCACTTTATCTTAAAAATAAATTAATTTGGAGCTATTATAAACTGAATATGACTTTATTATAAAATAATATTTTAAGTTTTTCCAAAGGTGCCCCTCTCCTCCCTTATAAAAAGGGCACCCCTTCCCTCTTCTCTTCACACCCTTTGAGCCTTGAAGCTCGGCCAAAACCTACCAATTACTCTTCTAAACATCTCTAGTTACATCATATAGGTTCTGGTCTTCTCAAAATACCAACTCTAGTGCCCTAAGAAGAAGTTTAAAGGAGGTACGTCGAGGAAGAGGTAATCTCTTATACCGACTCTTTCAAGTTTCTTTCTCCTTCTACTTCCTCTTATTTATTTGTATCATTATAAAGTAATAACATAAGTATTAATTATATACTTATATGTTATTATAAATATGAAACAACCCTATTTCACCTTCTATCCATCGTACAGAAAACGAAATCACCGCGCGTGTGTACGTACGGAATACCATCTCCACGCCGTGGTGTAATCTGTTTTCGACCACCACCTTACTTGGACGGGTATAATGGTGTAAATAAATAAATATATATGATTATTGTAAAGTTATATTGATTATAAAATATTATACATACACTTCAATACAATTCCATGATCATGGGAATGATATCATCGCTCGTGCGTACGTACGGACTACCGTCTCCACGATGCGATGAGATTCATTCTCCATGTTAACCATTCATGAATGATTATAAAGTATATATAATAAGTAATCAAGAAATATATGACATAATAATTATACTTGATTAATGTGTATATATATATATGTATTTCATCTACTTAATTCTATTCAATTCAATAAGGAAACGAAAACAGCGTTCATGCGTACGTATGGTCTACCGTCTCCATGAACGGTGTATTTCATTCCATTTATTGATCTATCATATATATATATATGTATATGCTGAATATATATTATATATAAATCAGGTTTTAAATTCTGTAATTAAGTAAATCAGGATATAAGTAATAATATCAAGAACAAAAAGTCGAAACACGTACAATAAATGAAACGATTTTACCCAAATCGCTGCTTTTACATCGAATTTACAAAAGAAATGGTAATATAAAGTCATAAGTAAACCATATATGATATCATAACAATGAATATGATTCTTTAATAATTCAATGAAATTATTTAAATCATTATACAGGAGGTTTGGATATATACGAAGCATATCAGACATAAGGTAAGGGATAACTATTCCAATCTCGCTCTTATCCGATATTGTTTATTCGTATGTATTTACTGGGGTTTTTGTTATCATCCATGTCATTGTTTTCTAAAAATGTTTTCATCTATGTTTAATGGAATTTTTACCCATTTTTTAATTTTACCACATGTTATGAAAGGAATCTTACTTTTGATTACCACACGAGGAACTTTTTGACTTTTCCGACAAAAGTACGAGGAGAATGTTATTTTTAACTTATACAGCATGAACAGATTTTTACGATTTCATAATGACTCATTTTCACGAAGATTACTATACAAGATTGCATTATTATTTTCAACAAAACCCTTTCCACTTAAAATTTCATGGAATTTTTTGAAAAGAAAATGATTTTGAATAAGAAAGGATATTTTCCTCAAGAATTCATTTGAAGTGTTTTATCAAAACTATTTTCCATCTAAAATGACATTATTTAATATGATTATGTTTCAAGTATAATGTCTCAATTATTTTAATGGTTTGATTCTTATTATTATGAAATGATATCCATTTTTATATGGATTATGTTATGATGGCATGATGTTTAAGAATCCCATTCTATTACATGGGTTATGCTATGATGTATGATTTATGATTTTGTGGAACACGAAAGAATGATTTCATTATGAGATGGGTGGGAACTATATCTCCCTCCAATGCATTGGGTAAAGATTTATATCTCATGAGATAGACATGGCTGGAATGGTAAGTTAATCTGGTTCAGTGATACAGGACTGGAATGAGGAGTGAACTCGGTTCAGTAAGGGACTTTGTCCACTAAGATGGTCTTGGCAGCAATGCCTTGGCTACTATGGAAATCATACCATGTGCTTAATGGTTTCCAAAATCACATGTTTTATTCACATGCTATTTTGTCATTATTGTTTTTCCTTTATAATATATTCCTTACGTACTTCCAAGATTTATGTCTTTGCTCAAGATTTTGATATTTAGATTTTATGTTCAAGTTTTTGCATTCAAATGTTTATGGATTGTTTTATATTCTCTATGTTTACCCTTACAGAGCATTTGAGCTCACCCTTTTTATGTTTTATTTTCCCCAGGATATAAAGAAAGGTTTTAGGTAAGAAAACCAAAAGGGGAAGATCTTTATGGGATATGTTAAAGATCTTTCACCATGATTAGAAGATTACGTTCTGAGTTTCCAAAGACACTAAACTAATACGATCTTTGGGCGTCTGTTTTTTTTCATGTATTAAGTATTCCTCAAAAGTAATGTAATGTCAATATATGTCACGATTTGGGTCTTTATAGTTGGTATCAGAGCAAAGGTTTAGTTAACCATTGGAAACTAGGATGCGAAAACTTTAGTGAGATCCCTAGAGATATTTCTATTGTATGTCTAGGGATGTACCTATGGTTAAGTATAAGTATAGGTTATAGTCCTAGAATTATGGTAATGATATTAGAATTTAACCTAATATGTTAGATATTGAAGTTAATCCCCCTTGATTATGATTTTGGCCTCTCACACTATTCTTTTTAGGTTTTATAAAATGGCTGGAAACGGGAAGATTCATGATAATGGAGGATATGATGGACAATGGAATGATATTATTCATGAGAAACCAAATGAAATTGGATCTGGAGGTCTATATATCATTATTATGCCTAATCAGAAATCTCATAATATGATCAATAATCTCAACTTTGGTAAGTTTCCCGACTCAGCTAATAAGAGAAAGATGGAGTTTCATGATGATCATAGAGGAAAGAAAGTTCAATTTCACTAATGTAAATCATGTGGGAAGAGGCATCAAGGAGAATGTTTCAAAGGAACTGGAAGATTCTTTGGGTGTGTAAAAGAAGGACAACCTTTTTTTAGTCTATCACAGTCACTCTTCCACTACTTCAGTGGGTCAGAGAGGCACAGCGTGGGGATATTGACTGTGAGATGCGACGTGCATGGATATCCTCAGGACAGGAACCTGATAGATTCTCTGAAGGAGGAGAGAACGTCGTCCTTTTCAGAGGACGTACTATGGTACCAGTTTCATTATAGGAGGAGGTACTGAGGGAGTTTCACACTTCCCCATTGGCGGTACATCCAAGAGTAGTGAAGATGTACCAGGATCTCAGACCATAGCACTGGTGGCCAGGTATGAAGAAGGTTCTGGCAGATTTCGTTTCATGATGTTTCACCTGCCAGCAGGTGAAGGCGGAGCACCAGGTACCAGCAGGCTTGGTACAACCCTTGGAGGTCTCGGAGTGGAAGTGGGATGGGATATCTATGGATTTAATGACAGGGATTCCACATACTTCCAGAGGTCATGACTCCATTTGGGTGATTTTTGAGCAACTCACCATGTCGGCCCACTTCTTACCTATTAGAGAGCAGGGCTCAGTGGAGAGCTTGGGACGCCTCTACGTTCAGGAGATCATACGGCTTCAGGGTGTGACAACGTCTATCGTCTCTGATCGAGATTCCCTATTTACTTCCCGGATTTGGAAGGGGTTGTAGGAGGCATTTGGGACACAGCTACACCGGAGCACCGCCTTTCACCCTCAGACGGATGGCCAGACGGAGAGGACCATTGAGACACTCGAGGACATGCTCCATGCATGTGTCCTTGACTTTGGTCACAACTGGGAGGATCACCTACCCTTGGTGGAGTTTTCATACAACAACATATACCACTCCACCATCAGGATGACACCATACGAGGCATTGTAAGACCGACCTTGCAGATCACCTCTGTGCTGGACAGACCCTGGGGAGTCAGCACTTGTAGGACCAGAGATGGTCTAGGTCACAACAGAGAAGGTGCAGATCATCCAGGAGCAGATGAGGACTGCACAGAGCCGACAAAAGTCCTATGCTAATAGGAGGTGGAGACCACTAGAGTTAGAGGATGGTGACCACGTTTTCTTACGGGTCTAACCTCGACGTGGATTACAAAGATTTGGTCGGGGCGACAAGTTATCTCCGTGCTTCATCGGACCATTCCAAGTTCTCGACAGGATAGGTGAGGTGGATTATCTACTGACTCTTCCACCTCAGTTGCATTGGGTGCACAACGTCTTCAACATATCTCAGTTGAGGAGATAAATGCATGACCCATCGCATATCATCTACCATGGGGAGATGGACATTGATGACAAGGAGACTTTTGTGGAAGTCTTGGTGGAGATCGACGATCGACAAGAGCGGGTCCTATGTGGATGGTCTATTCCTCTAGTGCGCATCAGGTGGAAACACGAGAACATCCAGGAGAGCACATGGGAGTAGAAGGCTCAGATGCGTGCTCAGTACCCTCATTTGTTTCCCTAGTTTGTGATGTATCTTTACGGGGATGTAAAGTCCTGAGGTGGGAGTAATATAAAGACCTGTAAATTTCAAGGAAATTTTTTTCTTAAATTATTTGGGATTTTACGAGTACGTAGTTTCTGACGGCACCTGATTCCGAGGCCCGGTGTGCCCGGAATCAATTTCCGAAGTTTAGCTCGGGTACGTTCAGTGAACGAACGAGCGAGTTTTTCTATCTTTTGAACCGGCGCTCGGAATCGAAATCTGAGGGCACCGATGAAACCACAGTGGCGGTAATTGCTTAAGATGACCTTTCCTAAAGGTGCGTTTTCTCGGGAGGAGTTGTTAAAAATTGAGGATTAAATGTGAAGTAAATAAAATTGTGTACAATTTTATTTCTTTTTCTATGTGGTTTTATCCTAGGTATGGGAGTTGGGGTGGAACCCACTATTTACTAATGACCCATGAGGGGATAAAGGTGGGGTGGGGCCCACACAATCCCAACCCTTCACATTCCCTAACTCCTCTAACCCCCCTCTTAAGTTGTGTAACTCTCCCCTCTCTACTCTTAATTAATTCCAATACACTTAATTTAATTAATTGAACCTCTTTAATTAATTGAATTATGTGTTTGAATTTTGGAATTTTGAAATGCTTGGAAAAATAATAAAATAAGGGGAGGCCTTATTTTATTTGTGAGTTTTTTTGTGTGAGTAATTTGGGGAGAGAACTCTTTTCCCTTTGGAAGAATCATCCTCCCGCAAAGAACAACACCCTCGACAAAGAACACCATCACCACAAGGAGAGACGACATGCCATTCCTACATCTCTTCGCAGCTAGGGTGAGACGTCGTCCCCTCCTTGGACGCACACCAATGCCGTCTTCGAAACCTTACCCCACGACTCCATCTTCCGCTTCACCGACAAATGTCAATGTTTATCGAGGTAGGGATGTGTTTATGAATAAGCAACGTTGTTTTTCCTTCCATGTTATTAGTTCCCTCTAAACCATTTTCTATCGAACTAATGCGGAGGGAACCAGAATAAACTAACACGGTCCGATTCCTCCGGCGTTCTTGTTGTATGGTGTTCTCCAACCATTCTTGAGCGGTGAATCAAGGAGAGTTTGCGGAGCCGATCAGAGGCCCGAAAACATCAGAAACGGCCTCGGAACATCGATACGACCTAGGAGAGGGAGTTTTGTAGCAAACGGATCATTGGAACGAAGAACGGACATCTCGGGAGGTGTGCTGGCAAGAGCCATCATTTCTGGAAAATTCCAGAATACACGACGTGTACTTCCAATGCACACGCTGTGTAGTACAAGTGTTCAGCGGCAGAAGTAACAAACATCAGAAGAAGTGACACACAGCTTGTGACACCAGTCACACGGTGTGTACTATCCACATGGTTTGACAGAGGATAATTCGATGGACATGGCATGTATTTAAGGAAAATACACAGACATGGACAAAAATACACTACCACGAGGCACAACGTGTATTATCTTCATAGAAAGGCAGAAGTGGCTTTGTGAGGCTCAGCGTGTAACCGGAAGATACATGGACACATGCAGAACCACACGGCCACGAGGCACGGCGTGTATTACCATCACCATGGCGGAAGCAGCTTCGCGAGGCTCGGCGTGTAATCTGGGAGATACACAAACACGGGCAGAGACACACGTCCAAGAGGCATGGCGTGTACTACCTTCACCATGACAGAAGTGGCTTCGTGATGACTTGGTGGGTATTCCAGAAATACATGGACACGGGGTGGAGTACACGGGCATGTACTCTACCACACGACTAGTCATGGCCAGCGCACTTGGAACCGACCCTAGAGGTTGGGACACGACGTGTAACCATACTACACGTCGTGTATTTACTCATTTACACGACCATCCCTACGACACGGTCTATATCACACGGGCAGTACCCGGTGTCTAATGACACGACATGTATCGCTTATCTACATGCCGTGTACTTTTGGAAAATGGCTTTTTCGTCTTGTTCTCTGTGACTTAGGCATGTTTTTCTTGGTTTTTCCCCTACGAAATGGGATGGAACTATGGATACATCAACTCTGGTCTTCGTGACAGTTGATGTATCGATCTTTGACTCGAGGAGCGGACCCTCCGGAAATCAAGCGTGCTGTGTGTGGGAACCCTAGAGCTGGCTGCAACTGCGATGACGATGACGACTGTACTTGGATCCTACGTGGGTTCAGAAGTGAGGACGAATGTACTTGGATCCTTCGTGGGTTTGGAAGTGATGACGACTGTACTTGGATCCTACGTGGGTTCGACAGTGATGGTTACTGTACTACGATCCTACGTGGGTTCGGCAACAACGACATCTGTACTTGGATCCTACGTGGGTTCGGCAGAGGATATGATTCAGAGGCTACATCAATCATCTCCACCCCTATTCTTAAATAGTATACCTGTGTGAGATGAGTTTTGACTTTTAATCATTATCTTCGATATGATTGACTTGCTTTCCTGTGTGGATTGGGTTGTGCTTTCCGGTGTGGATTGGGTTGTAATTTCCTGTGTGGACTGGGTTGAACTTGTGCTCATAAGTTGGAGCCGAACTGGAATTGAAGACTTAGGTATATGTATGGGCATATACCTAATTAGTGTTGGTTGATACTTCATAATTGTATCGTTCCTTTGTGGTTTATCCTTTGTGGATTCAGGGAGGCCTTCAGGGGTCTCGGGGTCCATACTGAGTATCGTATACTCACCCCTACATGGGCTATGCACGCACTAAATTGTGTTGGTTGCAAACGACGGACAACACTGATCGTAGTTGAGGCCTGAGGAGCAGAACGGTATACAGTGGTGGACTATCACTTGGGACGTACACGGAGTGGACGACTGGACTCGAGGAACCGATGAGACTATCTATACTCACCCTTCAGGTGGGAGTTCCGAAGGATGTCTTGGTGGTTACTGATCTAATTTTCAGCTATTTTACTTTCTTTTCTCAGTTGTACTGTACTTTCAGTTGGGTTTGCATACTGGCCCATTTACTTTCCAGCACTTACTTTTGTACTCAGTTTACTTAGTATTTACTTCAGCTTGTGTACTCTGTGGTGTTTGTTTTCATGTATAAAGGCAATGCATTACCTTTTATTGGGATTTATGCCTTTGGTACTAGTCTCCAGCCCCTGGCCTATGGAAGGTGGGCTTGGTGTAGTCACAACACGGGCCCCGAGGACGGGTCGTGACAAATTTGTATCAGAGGAGTCGGTTCTACCGCAGAACTCAGGAATCTGATAATTTCTTCTATGTGAAGCAATAATGTTAAGGGTATTGAGTGTGGTTATCAGTCCAGGGAGTCCAGTGTTGGTGCGGTGGCTGACGTATCCATACAACAGGACCCTGACTTCTGATTTCCGACTCTGTGCATGAAAACATTGATTGTATGTGTGTTTAAAAAGTTTTCTTTGTGAGTACTTTGTGTCAGCTCACCAGGTATACTGTATTAGCCGTGGTACAACTGTTTCTTTTCAGGATATCCCCATGATGGAAGCAAGCTAGGGTTTTGAGCTTTGTGCGAGATGGCAGCCCACCGAGCGACGAGGCCTCGGTGCAGGGCCCAATTACAGCGGAGGCACCGGCGGTACCTCTACCCGCCGAGCCATCGATGCCACCAGCCCTAGTAGATGAGAGTGCATATCGCCTAAGTGCACTGCACGAGTTTCAATGTCAGAGGACTCCCAAGTTCCGTGGAGAGACGGACCCTCAGGAAGCCGAGGATTGGCTGGAGGTTGTTGTTCGAGTCTTCATATTAGTAGGGACACCAGCTGACCTCATGGTGATCCTAGCGGCGAGTCTCCTGCACGCGGCAGCAGGTAGATGGTGGAGCATGATGCTCTAGGTGCACGCTGAGGCATCACTTATTTGGTTGGATTTTGAGAGCCTCTTCGACTCAGAGTTCATTCCATCCACCCTTCGTGCGGTGTGCATTCAGGAGCTACTATAGCTGCGTCAGGGCAGCATGTCAGTAGCCCAATACTCGGCAAGATTTATTGATATCTCACGCTACTCCACAGACATGGTACGAGACCCATTCTACCAGGATCAGACCTTCGAGCAGGGACTGAGGCATGATATTAGGGCATCGATGATCTCCCTCAACATTCTGATTCAGGCAGGAGTACTGTAGATAACCCTTCTTTTATAGAGCTTTCTTTCTGAGCCTACACTAGTAGCGAGACCTACCGCAGGGCGGTACGTAGCAGAGTATTATGTAGCTGGTAGTCGACGGATGTCACATGGGTTCAAACAGACCAGACCATCAGGTGGGTGACCTTAGGATACTGGTTCGGGGGTGTGGGGCACACGTGGTAGATCCAGTCATTCGAGTGGAAGACAGTGCTATGCATGTGGCAGGCAGGGACACATGGCTCGTGACTGCCCGAACCGCCATGCAGAGGAGTAGCAGACAGTTGAAGGACCACCCAGGCAGAGGTAGAGGTTTGACCGTGGTGATCCACAGGGAGAAGTAGGATGAGGTAGAGGATCTAGCTGAGCAGTAGGTGGTGGACAATGCTTCGAGGCTCTACCACCACCACTAGAAGGGCCACCCCGACCACAGGGAGCTGGCGGGCAGAGGCAGGCTCAGCTTTAGTTAGTGGAGGCCCATGACCACGGCGCACCGAAGATGATTCTAGGTACTATCTGTGTCTACTCCACCCTTGCTTCAGTTCTTATAGACACAGGGGCGAGTCATTCTTTCATTTCCGCTGCCCTTATTTGGAGCTCAGAGATTCTGATGGAGTCGTTGGCTTGATCCTTATGGCTAAAGACTCCTACGGGAGCAGAATTGATGATTACGCACTGATACCGGCAGTGTGATCTTACTCTAGGAGGCAAGATCTTCATCTGGGATCTTCTTGTAGTGGCGTCAAGGCCTTACGACATCATCTTGGGCATGGATTGGTTATCTACGGTCCATGCTCAGATCGACTGTATTAGGCACAAGGTGCGGTGTGTCTACACCGATGGGAGCAGGTTCACCTTCACCGGTGAGAAGGGAGCCTTTGCAGCGCAGGATGGACTCACGCAGAGGAGATGACAACCAATCACTCATCAGTTGGCTAGTCTCATCCTAGGAGCAGTTGTTGTGCGGAGTCCGAGTTTTCTCGTTGTGGTGGATTAGTATGTGGACGTTTTTCCTGACGACATTCCAGGACTACCTCCTCGCAGAGAGGTAGACTTCTATATTGACCTATACCCCAGGATAGCCCTGATATCTACTCCAGCATATCGGATGGATCCCGCTGAGCTTCGAGAGCTATAGGTACAGCTGGAGGACTTGTAGGGAAAGGGATTCATCCGACCCAGTGTTTCACCCTGGGGTTCCCCAATTTTGTTCTCCAAGAAGGCGGACGGGAGCTTGCGACTATGTGTCGACTACCATTGCTTGAACCAGGTGACCATGAAGAACGAGTATCCACTTCTGAGGATTGACGACCTCTTCGATCAGCTCAAGGGAGCATGATGGTTCTCAAAGATAGACCTCAGGTCAGGCTATCATCTGATCAGAGTTAAAGACGAGGATGTGCAGAAGACAACCTTTAGGAGTCGGTATGGCCACTATGAGTTCTTGGTTATGCCTTTTGGCATAACCAATGCTCCAGAAGTGTTTATGAATCTTAGGAACAGGATCTTCCAGCCTTACCTCAATCGATTTGTCATAGTCTTCATCGACGACATATTGATTTACTCGAATGTTGAGGAGGAGCACACATACCACTTGTGGGTTGTACTGGACACACTCCCAGAGCACCAGATTTATGGTAAGATCTCGAAGTGTCGGATTTGGATTAGAGAGGTGCACTTCTTGGGGCATTTCATCTCTGATGTGGGAGTTGCGGTGGATCCTACGAAGATCGAGGCAATGCTAGCTTGGGAGCCACCCAGGAGCGTGATGGAGGTGGAGAGTTTCCTAGGTCTGGCTGGGTACTATCAGAGATTTGTGCCATACTTCTCCAAATTTACAGCACCACTTTCAGCTTTGACGAAGAAGGGGAAACCCTTCGTGTGGTCATATAGATGTCAGCAGAGCTTCCTGGAGCTGAGACAGAGATTGACTAGTGCACCCATCTTGAGGCTACCGAATGAGGGCGTAGGGTACATGGTATACTATGATGTGCCAGAGACCGGAATCGAGTGTGTCCTGATGCAGGAGTGGGTAGTGATCACTTACGATTCATGATAGTCGAGGCTGCATGAGCAGAACTATGCTACCCATGACCTGGAGTTAGCAGCAGTGGTCTTCACCTTGAAGATGTGGCAACACTATCTGATGGGCGAGCGCTTTACAGTCTACTCTAACCACCAGATTCTTAGGTTCATCTTCTCGTAGAAGGACCTAAACCTGAGATAGTGGCAATGACTCGAGTTCCTCCAGGACTACGACTTTGAGATAGTCTATACTCCTGGGAAGGGTAACATAGTAGCTGATTCTCTCAGCATGAGGTCGGGCATCCAACTACTTGGAGAGGCGACATAGAATTTATCCATGTTGCAGATATTCTTTGTTGATTGAGATGGGGAATCCTTTCTGCAGTCGCTCACAGTCACTCCTCCACTACTTTAGCGGGTCAGAGAGGCACAATGTGGGGACATTGACTGTGAGACGCGATGTGTACAAATATCCTCAGGATAGGCACCTGATGGATTCTCTTAAGGAGGAGAGCACGTCTTCCTTTTCATAGGACATACTATGGTACCAGTTGCATTACAGGAGGAGGTTTTGAGGGAGTTTCATACTTCCCCATTGGCGGGTAATCCAGGAGTAGTGAAGATGTACCAGGATCTTAGACGACAACACTGGTGTCCAGGTATAAAGAATGATGTGGTAGAGTTTGTTTCACGATGTTTCACCTGCCAGCAGGTGAAGTCAGAGCACCAGGTAACAGCAGGCTTGTTACAGCCCTTGGAGGGCCCGGAGTGGAAGTGGGACACGATATCTATAGATTTCGTGACAGGGATTCCACGTACTTCCAGAGGTCACGACTTCATTTGGGTGATTGTTGACTGACTCACCAAGTCGTCCCACTTCTTACCTATGAGAGAGTAGGGCTCAGTGGAGAGCTTGGGACGCCCCTACATTCAAGAGATCGTATGGCTTCATGGTGTTCCAACGTCTATATTCTCCGATCGAGATGCTCGCTTTACTTCCCGGCTTTGGAAGGGGTTGCAGGAGGCATTTGGGACGCAGCTATGCCTGAGCACCGCCTTTCACCCTCAGACAGAGAGGACCATTCAGACACTCGAGGACATGCTCCGTGCATGTGTCCTTGACTTTGGTTGTAGTTGGGAGGATCACCTACCCTTGGTGGAGTTTGCGTACAACAACAGCTACCACTCCACCATCGAGATGGCACCATACGAGGCATTGTACGACCGACCTTTCAGATCACCTCTGTGCCAGACAGACCCTGGGGAGTCAGCACTTGCAGGACCAGAGATGGTCCAGCCCACGATAGAGAAGGTTCAGATCATCCAGGCGCGGATGAGGACTGCACAGAGTCGATAGAAGTCCTACGCTGATAGGATGTGGAGACCACTAGAGTTCGAGGATGGCGACCACATTTTCTTACAGGTCTCACCTCGACTTGGATTACGTATATTTGGCTGGGGTGGAAAGTTATCTCCGCGCTTCATTAGACCATTCTAGGTTCTCAGTAGGATAGGCAAGGTGGCTTATCGCCTGGCTCTTCCACCTCAGTTGCACCGGGTGCACGACGTCTTCCACGTATCCCAGTTGAGGAGATACGTGCATGACCAGACGCATATCATCGACCATGGGGAGCTGGAAATTAATGACAGGATGACTTTTGCGGAAGTCCCGGTGGAGATCAATGATCAAAAGGAGCGGGTCCTACGTGGACTGTCGATTTCTCTAGTGCGCATCAGGTGGAAGTACGGGAACCTCCAGGAGAGCACATGGGAGCGAGAGGCTCAGATATGTGCTCAGTACCCTCATTTATTTCCCTAGTTTGTGATGTATCTTTACGAGGACATAAAGTCCTGAGGTGGGAGTAATGTAAAGACCCGTAAATTTCAAGGAAATTTTTTTCTTAAATTATTTGGGATTTTACAAGTACGCAGTTTCTGATGGCACCTGATTCCGAGGCCTGGTGTGCCTAGAATCAATTTCTGAAGTTTAGCTCGGGTACGTTCAGTGAACGAACGAGCGTGTTTTTCTATCTTTTGAAACGGTGCTCAGAATCGAAATATGAGGGTACCGATGAAACCACAACGACGGTAATTTCTTAAGAGGACCTTTCTTGAAGGTGTGTTTTCTCGAGAGGGGTTTTTAAAAATTGAGGATTAAATGTGAATTAAATAAAATTGTGTACAATTTTATTTCTTTTTCTAAGTGGTTTTATCCTAGGTATGGGAGTTGGGGTGGGACCCACTATTTAATAACTACCCATGAGGGGATAAAGGTGGGGTGGGGCCCACACGAGTCCAACCCTTCACATTCCCTAACTCCTCTAAACCCCCCTCTTAAGTTGTGTAACTCTCCCCTCTCTCCTCTTAATTAATTCTAGCACACTTAATTTAATTAATTGAACCTCTTTAATTAATTGAATTATGTGTTTGAATTTTGGAATTTTGAAATGATTTACAAAATAATAAAATAAGGGGAGACCTTATTTTATTTGTGAGTTTTTTTGTGTGAGGAATTTGGGGAGAGAACTCTTTTCTCTTTGGAAGAACTTCATCCTCCCGCGAAGAACGACACCCTCGACGAAGAAAGTCTTCACCACAAGGATAGACGACATGTCATTCCTTCGTCTCTTCACAGCTAGGGTGAGACGTCGTCCCCTCCTTGGATGCACGCCAACGCCATCTTCTAAACCTTACCCCGCGACACCATCTTCCGAGTCGCTGACAAACGTCAAAGTTTATCAAGGTAGGGGTGTGTTTATGAATAAGAAACATTGTTTTTACTTCCATGTTTTTAGTTCTATCTAAACCATTTGCTATTGAAATAATGCAGAGGGAACCGGTCCAAACTAACACGGTATGATTCCTCCGCCATTCTTGTTGTATGGTGTTCTCCTACTGTTCTTGAGCAGTGAATCAAGGCGAGTTTTTGGAGCTGTTCGGAGGCCTGAAAACATCATAAATGTCCTCGAAACATTGGGATGACCTAGGAGCCAGAGTTTTGTAGCAAACAGATCATTGGAACGAAGAACAGACGTCTCAGGAGGCATGCTGTCCAGAAGCGTTGTTTCTAGAAAATTCCAGAATACATGGCGTGTACTTCCAAAGCACACGCCGTGTAGTACAAGTGTTCAGCGGAAGAAGTAATGAATATCAGAAGAAGTGACACACAACATGTGACACCAGTCACACGACGTGTAATGTCCACATGGTTTGACAGAGGAGACTTCGATGGACATGGCGTGCATTTAAGGGAAATACACGGACATAGACAGAAATACACGGCCACGAGGGACGACGTGTATTATCTTCATAGAAAGGCAGAAGCGGCTTCACGAGGCTCGGCGTGTAATCTGGGAGATACAAGGACACGGGCAGAACCACACGGCCACGAGGCACGACGTGTATTACCATCACCATGGCAGAAGCAGCTTCGCGAGGCTCAGCATGTAATCTGGGAGATACATGGACACGGGAAGAGACATAGGGCCAAGAGGCACGGCGTGTACTACCTTCACCATGGCAGAAGCGGCTTCATGATGACTCGGCGGGAATTCCGGAAATACACGGACATGGGGTGGAGTACATGAGAACGTACTCCACCACACAGCCAGGCATGGCCAGCGCACTTAGAACCGACCCTAGAGGTTGGGACACGGCGTGTAACCATACTACACATTGTGTATTTACTCATTTACATGACCAGCCCTGCGACACGGGCCATATCACACGGGCAGTACCCGATGTCTGATGACACGACGTGTATCACTTATCTACAAGCCTTGTACTTTTGGAAAATGGCTTGGTCGTCTTGTTCTCCATGACTTGGGCACATTTTTCTTGGTTTTTCCCCTTCGATGTGGGACGAAACTACAGATAAATCAACTCTAGTCTTCGTGACAGTTGATGTATCAATATTTGACTCGAGGAGCGGACCCTCTGGAAATTGAGCGTGCTCTGTGCGGGAACCCTAGAGCTGGCTGCGACTACGACGACGATGGAGACTGTACTTGGATACTACATGGGTTCGGTAGTGAGGACGACTGTACTTGGATCCTCCGTGGGTTCGGCAGTGATGATGACTATACTTGGATCCTACGTGGGTTCGGCAGCGATGGTTAATGTACTAGTATCCTACGTGGGTTTGGTAGAGATGACATATATACTTGGATCCTACGTGGGTTCAGCAGAGGAGATGATTCAGAGGATACATCAATCATATCCACCCTTCTTCGTAAATAGTATACCTGTGTGAGATGAGTCTTGACTTTCAATCATTATCTTCGATATGATTGACTTTATTTCCTATGTAGATTGGGTTGTGCTTTCCTGTGTGGATTGGGTTGTACTTTCCCGTGTGGACCAGGTTGAACTTGGGCTCGGATGTTGGAGCCGAACTAGAATTGAAGACTTAGGTATATGTATGGGAATATACCTAAGTAGTGTTAGTTAATACTTCGTAATTGTATCTTTCCTTTGTGGTTTATCCTTTCTGGATTCAGGGAGGCCTTCGGGGGTCTCGGGGTCCCTACTGAGTATCGTATACTCACCCCTACATGGGCTATTCCCGCACTACGTTGTGTTGGTTGCAGACGACGGACAACGCTGATCGTGGTTGAGGCCTGAGGAGTGGAATGACATATAGTGGTGGACTATCAGGGGGGACGTACACAGAGTGGATGACTGGACTCAAGGAGCCGATGAGACTATCTGTACTCACCCTTCAGGTGGGAGTTCCGGAGGACGTCTTGGTGGTTGCTGCTCTACTTTTCAGCTGTTGTACTTTCTTTTATCAGTTGTACTGTACTTTCAGTTGGGTTTGTATACTGGCCCATTTAATTTCCAGCACTTAATTTTGTACTCAGTTTACTTAGTGTTACTTCATCTTGTGTACTCTGTGGTGTTTGTTTTCGTGTATAAACGCAATGCCTTCCCTTTTATCAGGATTTACGCCTTTGGTGCTAGTCACCAGCCCCTGGCCTATGGAAGGCGGGATTAGGGTAGTCACGGCACGGGTCACAAGTACGGGTCGTGACATTTTTGGATTCGGAATATCAAAATTATCCTAGGGTTAATTTTTTTTATTTTTCTGAAAACATTCAATTTTTGATGAATAGTGAAAACACTAGGTTACTATTTAAAAACTGACTTTTTATTTAAATAATTATTTATTTTATTTAAATTTATTTTAGGTCAAAATTGATACATAATACCTATATAAGTTCAATTTAATTCATTGGAGTCATTTTATAATAATTTTAGATATATAAAAATTTTATTGAACTTTTCACCGTCTTTTACCCACCTCCTAGGAAAATTTGAAAATTTACATAAAACTTAATTTCACCGCTTCTGTGAGTGGAATTTCTAAAATCCAAGAGAAACGGTTAATATCAAGGAGTAAAATGTGGTTCAATAAGATAAAAATAATTTTTGCTGAATAATAGCTTTTTACTTTTATTTACCACAGTTAAAAGTAAATAGGGTAATTAAGGGTAAAAATGATATTATTATTACCCTAAAACATTTTATAATTATATTGGATAAGTTTAATTCGACCAAAAACAATCTTAGGAATAAAATATTACCCTTTAGGTCCACTTGGATTAGATTAGGACATTTATTATTATTTTATTTAAAGAAGAGTTAAAATTGTTAAAATCAATGTTTAATAACTAAAATATTTTTAATATAGGTTTATACATAAGATAAATTCGACTATAAATATTCATTAGAAAGATAAAAAGATTTAATATATAATGGTATTTTATTTATAAATTTTAGACATTAAATAATTTAATTTATTTATGACACAATGATGATGCAGTAATTACCTTATTAATGAAATATTAACCTAATTGATGTTATAAATACCCAAATAAATGTAATTTGAGACTTTTTATAAATTCCACTAATTTTTTTAGGTTAATATGACATGCTATTGTTGATTAAATTAACTTTTTTAGAACTAATAATTCTATTATTATTTTCACAAAAATCAATTTCCAAATAGTGTCAAAATTGACATAAAATAGTCTTTAAAACAAATATTATATTATTAATTGTTATTATATTCCTAAAAATCTAAGGTTCGGCCAAATGACATAGATAAGTTTATATATATTAATAATTAACCAGTTGGGGTTCTTTTGGCTGGTTATAGTAAGTTTATTAACCATATAGTCTAAGAAAACAAGAAGACACGGTAAAAGTTAAATTATTTAACTTAGAGTTAAATATAAAAGATAAGGTTAAAATAGTAACCTAAACTTGTCTAAAACCTATTGGTTGAGAGGATTTAGACCAATACCCACTTTATCTTATAAATAAATCAATTTGGAGCTATTATAAACCGAATATGACTTTATTATAAAATAATATTTTAAGTTTTTCCAAAGGTGCCCCTCTCCTCCCTTATAAAAAGGGCACTCTTTCCCTCTTCTCTTCACACCCTTTTGAGCCTTGAATCTCGTCCAAACCCTGCAAATTACACTTTTAAACCTCTATAGTTACATCATAGTGGTTTTGGTATTCTCAAAAGACCAACTCTAGTTCCCTAAGAAGAAGTTTAAAGGAGGTGCGTCGAGGAAGAGGTAATCTCTCCTACCGACTCTTTCAAGTTTCTTTCTTCTTCTACTTCTTCTTCTTTAGTTGTATCATTATAAAGTAATAACATAAGTATTAATTATATACTAATATGTTATTATAAATATGAAACAACCCTATTTCACCTTCTATATATCCTACGGAAAATGAAATCACCGCGCGTGCGTACGTATGGAATACCGTCTCCACGCTATGGTGTAATCTGTTTTCGACCACCACCTTACTTGGATGGGTATAATGGTGTAAATAAATAACTATATATAATTATTGTAAAGTGATATTGATTATTAAATATTATACATACACTTCAATACAATTCCACAATCATGGGAATGATACCATCGCTCGTGCGTACGTACGGACTACCGTCTCCACGATGCGATGAGATTCATTCTCTATGTTAACCATTCATGAATGATTATAAATTACATATAATAAGTAATAATGAAATATATGACATAATAATGATACTGTATTTATATATATATATATATATATATGTATGTCATCTACTTAATTCCATTCAATTCAATAAGGAAACGAAAATAGCGTTCATGCATACGTACGGCCTACCGTCTCTATGAACAATGTATTTCATTCCATTTATTGATCTATCATATATATATGTATATTATGAATATATATTATATATAAATCATTTTTTACATTCTGTAATTAAGTAAATCAGGATATAAGTAATAATATCAAGAACAAAAAGTCGAAACACGTACAATAAATGAAACGAATTTACCCAAATCGATGCTTTTACATCAAATTTACAAAAGAACAGGTAATATAAAGTCATAAGTAAACCATATATGATATCATAACAATGAATATGATTATGTAATAAGTCAATGACATTATTTAAATCATTATACATGAGTTTTTGATACATATGAAGCATATCGGACATAAGGTAAGGGATAACTATTCCAATCTCGCTCTTATCCGATATTATTTATTCGTAAGTATTTACTGGGGTTTTTGTTATCATTCATGTACCTATTTTCTAAAAAAATTTCATGTATGTTTAATGGAATTTTTACCCATTTTTGAATTTTACCACATGTTATGAAAGGAATCTTACTTTTGTTTACCACACGAGGAACTTTTTGACTTTTCCGAAAAAAGTACGAGGAGAATGTTATTTTTAACTTATACGGCGTGAACGGATTTTTACAGTTTCATAACGCCTCATTTTCATGAAGAATCCTCTACAAGATTGCATGATTATTTTCAACAAAACACTTTCCTTTTAAAATTCCATGGAATTTTGTGAAAATAAAATGATTTTGAAGAAGAAAGGATATTTTCCTCAAGAATTCATTTCAAGTGTTTTATTAAAACTATTTTCCATCTAAAATGACATTATTTAATATGATTATGTTTCAAGTATAATGTCTCCATTATTTAGATGGTTTTATTCTTATTATGATGAAATGATATCCATTTTTTATATGGATTATGTTATGATGGCATGTTGTTTAAGAATATCATTCTATTACATGGGTTATGCTATGATGTATGATTTATGATTTTGTGGCACACGAAAGAATGATTTCATTATGAGATGGGTGGGACCTATATCTCCCTCCAATGAATTGGGTAAAGATTTATATCTCATGAGATAAACATGGCTGGAATGACAAGTTAATCCGGTTCAGTGATACAGGACTGGAACGAGGAGTGAACTATGTTCAGTAAGGGACTTTGTCCACTAAGATGGTCTTGGCAGCAATGCCTTGGCTACTATGGAAATCATACCATGTTCTTAATGGTTTCCACAATCACCTGTTTTATTACCATGATATTTTATCATGATTGATGTTCCTTTATGATATATGCCTTACGTACTTCCATGATTTATGTCTTTGCTCAAGATTTTTCTGTTTATATTTTATGTTCAAGTTTTTGCATTCAAATGTTTATGGATTGTTTTATGTTCTCTATGTTTACCCTTACTGAGCATTTGAGATCACCCTTTTTATGTTTTATTTTACCCAGGATATAAAGAAAGGTTTTAGGTAAGAAAACAAAAAGGGGAATATATTTATGGGAGATGTTGAATATCTTTCACCATGATTAGAAGATTACGTTCCAAGTTTCCAAAGACACTAAACTAATACGATCTTTGGGCGTGTGTTTTTGAAATGTATTCAATATTCCACAAAATTAATGTAATTTCCATTTACATCAAGCTTTGAGTCGTTACATTTATTATATGCCTACCCTTACTAAGCATCTGAGCTCACCTCTTTCTTATGTTTTATTTTCCCCAGGGTACCAGCAAGTGTTTTGTGATTGATATGTAGGGATATTCTAAGGTTAATAATGGTTTTATCAATGTAAATAATTTTTGAATTTTGTTTTCTCAATTATAATAATAATTTCTAGTATATATCTTATTTACCAAGAGTAAGAAGCTATTTGGTACTTCAGGATATGATTAATTTTATCTTGTTCTAGTGTAACAAAATAGACATCAGATCCGTGTTAATAGGGTCATGGGGATACACCAATAATATATTTTAAGTTAGCATAAAATTAAACTTTTCTCAGTTTAAAACCCAGTTTTTATATTCACACCTATCAATAGGTTTAGATAGGTTATATAATGATTCTTAAAATGATAATTCCACGAAATAAAATTATATATGGATATCTAAATTATATACTTCACTATATTAAAAGATTAAAATTATATATCTCTAGAATGTGGTTGGAGTGTCACACTTCCTAAATGTAATTTTTATTTAAGAAAATATCCCTTATGAAAAGGTTAATATTAAATTTTCCAAGTCTTCCAGATCAATTGGTACTTGAATATTTCTTGATTATCCTTCAAGAACGAAATAAATGTGAATTTATTGAAATTAATTCAAGTATATAATCAATAAAGGGTGGAGGGAAGTGGTATTTTCTTAGCTTTCATTGAATTTTCGATATTCAAAACACAACCTCCATCAAGTGTTTTCTATTACAAAAATATTCTTATACTTTTCATTTTTAATAATTATAATTTCACCATTCTTATACACCATATGAATGGGTCTAACCCATAATATTTTGAATATTTAATATATGATATCTTCATATAAAATATTAATAATATCACCCCTGACAACCTCCTTCATGTTTAAATTCAGCCTCCCTTAATATCCATATTTTGGTTTTGTCTCATATTCCTTCATGATCATATGTATGCATATGGTAGGACTTAACACCTTAAAGACATATTTCATCCATGAAATTTCAATCTCTTATAAATTAAAAAAATAAAAAACTAACTTTCTATTCTTCCTATAAATAATCAATAAAAAATGATTTGAAGAATATTATTATCTAAGAATTAGTCATAAATAACTATTTTTGGAATATTATTTATTTTTAGTGAGTTTAGTTCTTGCATTAACTCCTTAAACACTTACTTTTCATGAACCAAATATTCCAATATTTTCTATAAAAATTTATTTTAAAACTATCATGATTTTAGAAACATCTAACATTATTAATATATTATTTAAATAAATATATTTTATTATTCCACATTCTCTAATAAATTATGTGTTCATTTCATATTTAAAATAACTATTAGGTTCCTTATAAACAATTTCAATTGATAAAAAATTATCCATAAGGTTTTGATGGATCAATACTTGAAATGCATTAAGACCCTCTTTTTATTCTACAATTTTGAATTTCAACTTTTATTAAGTAACATCAATGATATCACTACCTATTTCTTGGAATGGTTAGTCAAGTATCACTAGATACTCCTTACCTATATCAAAGTCAAAAACAATAAAGTGTACCCAAAATATTAGTTTATAAACTCTCTCAAGAAATTGTTCAAATAATCCTTTGGGATAAGTTAAAGATTGATTCTTAAAATATAAATCCATTATTTTTTTATTGATCTTTACAAAAACATTCCCATCATAATCTTTTTTGAATAATTATATAGACACTATAATATAAATAAATTAATCAAGTGAAGGTCATTTTACTAAAAATTCATAGAGAATATTAAAGCTCCAAAAATTCTTCAACATCAAATGTAACTTTCTCCAAATAACATCATTGCAATACCTAATTAAAGTACTTGTCGAAAAATATTCAAGAATATTTTTATTTTATATTATTTTCTTCAAAAAAATATGTATAAAGTAATATTGGCCAATTATTATACAAATAGAATATCAAATCTAATATTTTGAAATATTCTGATAAACCTCTTAATGTGTTTCTTAGTGGTTAGACTAGTTGTAAATATTGGGGTAAATTTCCCTTTAAAATAATTTAAAGAAAATATAAGAGTAAAATTAAAATTAAATAATTTTAAAATATATATGGATAAATTGATAAAGTGATTAATTGATAAATTTAATATGTATTAAATAGTTAATTTCAATAATGATTAGGTGAATGTGCATAGTATAAATGATTGTATTGATTTTACACAGTTATGTGTATCGATGAGGAATGATGTAATGTGATAAAGTAATGAGGGAGAAAACACAATTTGATAAGGAGTTCAGATATATCTAGATATTATCCCCTACCCCTAAAAACATAAAACTAAGAGGTCTATATTTTTAGAACCAAGATCTTGGTGGTGATCAAGAAACATGTCCCTGACAATTGTGTTTTGTGAGATCCCTATAAAGATTCATCAATATCGAAGGAACTCATCCCTCAATTTTTTGGTAGTGAGAACAATTTGAAAAAAATTTATGATAATATATAGTTTATATTTAAAAAAAATTAATATAAACTCTAAAATCTCTCATAATAATAATTAAAAATTGATAGAGGGATTAAGATGTGGTGTTGGATAAGAGGCTTGGCTGAAGAAGGAGAATTAGAGATTATCACTTTGAAATTTGATTGAATCATCTAGACTTTCATAATTTGAGTTATAAAAATTATTCATGGATTAGAGAGGTGTTTTTGTTAACCTATATAAATTCCAAGATGCCAAGGATCACCTTTCAGGTTCTCCAAAAGTGCTGATAAGCTTTTGGAATTGTCTAGGGTCATTAAAGTTGAAGAAGATCAATGTTATGGATTTTCTTACCATAAAATATACTAACATAGAGAATATTCATCACCTCCACTAGATACCCAATTCACCTAACCATATAGTTGGTAGGTAACCTGGATATTGTATAATCTATAAAACCAACTACAGTTATCCGCTACAGGCTAATGTCTTCCCGGTGGCTGTCAGATAGAATACTGCTTGTTTGGATCTATCATCGGTGATTCGATGATCATCCACCAACTGAATGGTGGACTTACTATACAAAATTGGTTCTAATATCATAAAATTGGTTGTCTAGTACCCAACACTAGTGATTTGGTGAATCTATCAATATGCTAATTCAAAAAAGTGTACCTTCAAGATTATTTCATGTCCATATAATAATCTTACAACTCTTTTACATGTTCTATGAACATGATAAGAGATTTCTCCAGGACATTAACATGGTCATAAATATTCCTTTTAATTGAATTTAAGGAATCCATTTTTATCATTAAATTTATGATTGGTAGTTTATGAGATATACCTAAAAATAACTCAATGAAATTTTTAGAAACATTAATGAGTGTTCGTGATAATGAAAACAACATAAGAGAGGTAAAACAATATCTCACTTTTTGATAATAAATTTTTTAACATTATAATATATATTAAATTTAAATTAAGTTTAAAATATATATCCAAATAATTAAACATTTTATTGATCATGAAATTAAATATTCTTTATGAGAGTAAATAGAAAAAAACAATCCATATTCAAGAGAAAAACATTGACTTGAATTTCAAAAACTCCCCCTTTACAAAAACACATTATGAAATAATACATATTAATAAATTATCCCCATTTTATGTTCAAAGAAAATAAACTCCCATCTGTGATATTAATATTATCCCCCCTGTGTATATCAAAAATAAAAACAAGGATAGAGAAATAAAAAAAATAAAGAGATATTTAAAGGATAGTTGAAAACATAAGTAACAAACTAGGTAATATTAATAGTAATTAAATTTCATGACCTATTAATATTAATGAATTAGATTCTAAAAATATATATTAAATATAATAGTATTATGTAATTTTCCGACCAAAAAATAAATTGTTTTATTCTTATTAGATTTGATTATATGTATTATATAGTTTTATTTAAAAGATTGATTAAAATTATAGAATATTAATTTTATTATATGAAATTATTTTTTATATCATTAATGAAAAATTGTATTAGATTTATTTTTTGGTAATTTTCTAAAAAAATATATTTTTATGTGAATAGTAGAAAATAATTGTTTTTAAGAAAACTGTATTTTATTTCCAAGTATTTACAAAGTCACGTTTTATTTTGGATTAGTTTTAAAATTTAATTAGTTACATTTTATTAACTGTAAAATAATAAATTTCCTAAAAAAAACATTATACTTTAATTTGGTATAAAAAAATTTTTATACTTAAAAATGTATTTTATAAAAGCCCTAATTTCATCACGTTTTGTAGATTTATTTTAAAATTAGTTTCTAACACATATAAAATTTTAATTTGATAAAATTAATTTCGTATTTTTTATTAAAATCTTCAAATTTATTGATGAGTTTACTTTTATTTTTTCCATTATTAACTGTAATTCTCATAAAAATTAATTTACCACAGTAAGAGTTAAAATGGGTTAAAATGGTTAAAATGGTTAAAACTAAAAAGATAAGGATTAAAATGACCTAAAAACTTGTATAAATCATATTTTATAGACCTATTTAGATGATATATCATTTCAAATTCCAAAATTTACCACTTATGATCCATGTTTTTTGATTGATACATTAATTTATTTTAATCTTTTGAAAAATTCCATGTGTGTCCTCTCCCCCACTTATAAAATGACACCCTCTATTCTATTTTCACCACACTTTAAGAGCCTATTATCATAAAAAATATCTACCAAAATACATTCCTAAAATCCATCCCCATGTCCTAGAGTCTATATTTTGATCATAATATCCACCTTAGGAGGCCAAAGGTGAAAACCAATGGAGGTTGTCCGAAGAAGAGGTAAAGAAATTAAGTGTCTTTGTTTTGTTTCTTATTTTATCTCGTTAACACCTGTATTGACTATTCAAATAGAATAAAAAACGATTTAACACATGATTAGATGTTATTATGTTGATTTATTAAACTTTATCCATCTATTTTTCCAAAAAATGTTAAATGATAACATCATATGTTTGTATAGTGGACTACTACCTTGCGAACTGTTGTAATTATTTTTCTTTCACCACCATTAATGGGTGGCTATAAAGATATATTTAATGTATATATAAGATTTTAATAAAATATTTTTTATTCTTTAAATATAATATATCATCTATTTTCTTACAATTTGATCCATTACAAATGGATGATGTTGTTTTGGTGTATTTATGGATTACCACCACCATGAAGCGATGTGATTCATTTTTCATCAGTACCAAAAATGGATAGTATATATAAGTGTAAATAAATATATAATTTTATATTTATGATATAATAACAATTATATAAAATTAAAATTATACTTACATTCTTCCCCTCATATTCACTAAAAATAGTGACATTGTTCATGCATACGTACGACCAATCATCTCAATGATTATAACATAATTGTTTTTCATAATCATATTACATAGTTAGTTATTAAAGTGTAATTAATTTATATAAATGATAATTATAACATATTTAATAATTTTTAAATGATTTAACCATGATCTATTTGACCAAATTCAACCTAACTAAGGCATTTTGGACATATGAACCAAACATTTGCAAAACATTTGAGTTAAAATTAATCAAATATATAATTAAGTATAATGTCAATATAAGTGAAATAAAAGGAATAATAAACTTGGGAAATGTTATTATTAAAGTAAATAATTAACATTAGTTTATTATTCAGGAATTTAAATAATGTACATGAAAATTCAGACTCGGGGTATGGGATATTTTTCCGAAAAAACCTCATTTTAAATGTTTTGATGATATATTTTATAAATATTTTAATTCCATGTACATAATCTTAAAATTATTTTATATATGTATTTATATAGACTTAAATAAATTATAAAGGAAATTTTATTACTCTTTCTAAATGTTTTCAATTTTTTTTCAAAATTAATGTTTTTTATATATTTTATAAGAAACATTTTGACATTATTTACAAAAGGAAAGAAGGATAATTATATTTTAATATATACAACATCAATATATTTTCCCAGGATTTTAAACATTATTTTATGTTTTTATTCATTTATAATATTACATGATTTATTAAAATAAAAAATCCCATTTTTAATTGTATATTATTATTTAAAATGGTATTTTAAAGGAAACATATATATCGATATCTAAAGAAAAAATTCTAATGGGTTCAAAATTATATTTTTAAGTTTTTGGTGATAAAAATGAAATATTTTATATGTTTTATGAGTTTTATGGTAATTGTATATTGTCTATGATGGATGGGTGTGCCTAATATAGCTTTTATGATGAATGAATATCATTTATCTCTTATATTTATTAGGTAATGATTATGTTCTTTGGATAATTATATTGGAATTAACTAAGAATGTTGTTCCATTTGTAAGGGTTCTTGTGTGGCATCTATAAATAAGATATCCCAAGGAACCTATATGAATTTCCTATGATTTTCTAATGATTTTTAATGAAATATTTTGATTTCAAAAGGTAAGCTAATGATCATTATTTTAAAGGAATGAGTATGTAATTTTAGGGAAAAGGAATGTTTTTAAGAAAAAAATCCAAAAGTTATCATGTTTTCTAAGAAACCCTCATTATTATAATTTTGCATTAATATTTTCTTATAATGTTTTTTATTAAAAAAATCAGACTGTAAATTTGATTTCATGTTTAAGTGAATGATAATTTGAGCTCAAAGTTCATTCTATTAAAGGAATAAATCTCTTTTATTATCTCATGATTTTAAAATATTCTAAAGGGTTTATTTATTACTTTTTATAATTTCCTTATTGATATTTTTTTCTTATCTCGTATTTTGAAGTATTTTTCAATGTTTTTAAGGATGTTTAGGAACAATGATGAATTGAAGTTTAAAATCATGAATATTTTTTCATGAGAAGAAAACTTTTTTCATTTTAAAAGTTTTTTTATTGTAGTAAAAATTGATACTAAGTGGAATTTCCCACTTTTTAATACATGTTTTTGTTATATAATAGTTATAAAATAATTATTTAAAACTCTAAACTTGAGAAGATATTTTTGAATTAAGTAAAAATAATTATTATATAAAAATGGAATTATGCACTAAATAGGGATTAGGTCCTTATAGTTGGTATTAAAGAAGGGTTTAAATAATTTTAGATGTTATGATAATTTATGAAATTAAACATAAGAGTTTATAATTTGTAGTAGAAATTATATATCATTTGAAGATTACCATGTTTCTTCATCTATATTATTTCAATTCAGATCGGTTTTCAATATAGTAAATGAAGAAGATAGGGTAGAAAATAACCAAGAGGACAATATCCTTCAAAATTAATAGCCCAGAATGGTCAAATTTTGAATAAATTAGTCTTTTGTTTTTATGAATCGGTTGAAGAAATATATAGATGGTGGTGGTATCCGTGTGAAAGAGAAACCACATTCACTATATAGGAGCATATATATAGTGGAGCATTTCATGAGATAACACCCTCCAGGATATAGTGGATAATTTGACATTTTGATAGTTGTAGGATGTGTTAAAGACTTAGAGAGGATATTATAAGTCATGGGTTGTTCAAAACATCAAAATTTAACCCCTATTATTTACCATTTTGAAGGTGAAGTCAGTTAATAGTGGTTAATGGTTAATAATATCAGAGAAATTGAATATATTGACCCCTTGGAATTAGATTAATTTAAGAATATTTTCCTTGATAAAATTTTTACTAATTTTTTTCAACTGAGTATAAAAAAATAAATTCTTATAATTGATGAATAATGAGGAAGATTCGGTATATGAGTATGAAGAAAATTTCATCCAACTGGAATGGTATGCACCATATTTCATTTAGGATATTTATTGTAAAATTAATCAATTTTACTAAGGATTTAATCCAATATATTTAAGGTAATTAGATTCTTGTGAATTTAAATGTAATGAGAAACTTTTTCAATGTGATAAGAACATATAAATTTAGTTTTATCATGATAATATTTCATTTGACAATAATCAGAAAAAGAGTTCCATGGGTAAAGAAAATGGGAAACATGAATTGAGGAAATATGAAGTTAAGAAAATAAAATTTCTATCTTGTGATAAGTGTGGTAAAAAGAACCCAAGTGGACTTCTTATAAAATATGGGATGTTATTATGATGTTGTTAGTTTAGAAATTTTTCTCATAGATGTAAATAAAAGGATCATATTAATGGTAAAAAAATAATAAAATACATAGAGTATGATGTTTTATTTATAATGAAATGGGTCATCATGAAAGTAATTGTCCTAAAATAAGAACAAAGGATGGGGTCTTCAAGGTCTTATGAAGAAAATTATGGATAAATCCTTTACAATTACTTCATAAGATGATGTATTATCTAGTGATGTGGTGTGAGGTACATTAATTGTTTTTTATAATTATTTTAATGTCTTCTTTGATTTAGGTTCTATATATTCTTTCATTTCCACAAAATTTGGTGGTAAATTGGAAACTTCACCTTAATAAATGAAATGATAACTTTTATTTAAATCACAAAGAGTAATTATTATGGAAAAAATAAGTTATAATAGTCTTCATATTGTTTTTTATGGAAATTATTTACCATGAATACTTGTTGGTTTGTCCCTTGTAGAGTTTGATGTTATTATGGATATGTATTAGATTTATTTTCATCATGATAAGATAGATTATATAACTACATAAGTTTTTTTAGGAATTAATTTTATCTTTTATATAATAATGAATTCATACCAATGATAAAAAATCAGGAAGATGAGAAATTTATTAAATATGGAAAAAAAATTATCATTCACATATTTTTAAGAAAAGGAGACAATTCAAATTGTTGAAATTCATATAGTAAATGAATATATGTATGTATTTCTTGATTAATTTACTAGTATTATGACCAATTAAGAGATAAAATCCACAATTCACTTAGTGTCTGGTTCTAATTAAATATCAAAACCTCCTTATAAAATGGCTCAAGTAGAAATTTTGGAATTGAAAAATATAGTTATAAGAGTTTCTTGATAAGGGATATATTCATCTGAGAACATCACCATGGGGTGATCCAATTTTGGTTTTCAAAAATAAAGATGGTTCCATGAGGATTTCTATTGATTATAGAGTATTTAATAACATATCTATTAAGAATAACTATACATTAAATCATATATATAACATGTTTGATCAGTTATAGGGATATTGATATTTTTTCAATGGTTGACCTCAGGTTCAAGTGCCATCAAATGATGGTGAATGATGATCACATTAAAAAAATGGAATTTTATACTACAAATGGACCTTATGGGTTTATGGTTATTATCTTTGGGTTGAAAATGAAATAGCCATATTTATGGACCTAATGAATAGATTTTTCATTGTTCTGTGATAATTTTTTAGTTTTGTTCATTGATGACATTCTAATATATACTAAAATTTATAATAGTCATAAGAAACATTTTAGGGTTGTTCTGAAAACCTTGATAGAAAAGTAGTTATATGGAATTTTTTGTAAATATTAATTCTAGTTGTGATATATTTCTCTCCTTCGACATATTGTAAATAAAAAAGGAATGATTTTTGATCCAGTTATAACTATAGTTGATGAAGGGTGTCCAAGTCATATAAATGACTCATAGATTGACGATTTTTATAGATTAGTGGGTATCTATTGATGGTTTGATAAAAACATTACTTGGTTAAATAGACCAAAAACTAATTTAACTCGAAAAGGAGTTAAATAAATATGTTTAAAATAATGTGATGAATATTTCCAAGAATGGAAAATAAGGTTAGTAAATTTTCTAGTTTTTTTCACAACTGTCCTCAAATGGTGCCCTTTTTATCAAAAATGTTTCTTATTTGAAGGAAGTGGGATATATTCTAATAAAAAATGATCAGGTAACTATTTATGCTTCATGATAATTGAAAAATCCTGAGCTAAATTATCCTACACATGACACTGAAGTGGTGGATGTGGTGTTTTCTTTAAAACTATGGAGACATCATTTATATGGATTAAATTGTGAAATTTGTACTGATCAAAAAAATTATATATTAACTCAGATAGAGTTGAACATAAGATAGAGAAGATGGCTAGAAATGATTAAAGATTATGAATTCATGGTTAGTTATCATCCAGAAAAATCACAGAGTATTTGATTCTTTAATTTGGAAAGATAACGTGTCATTAATTATAATACATTTGGAACATTATCTTTTGGTAAACGGTTTAGTGACTATTGGTATGAAATTTGTGCAATCCAGAATTTATTCTATTTTTTTTTCAGGTTTCAGTGAAATAATCTTTTCCAAAAAATCTTATAAGGTGGATCATGTTTTATAGGAAAATGTTAAATTAGTCAAGTAGGGTAAGTTTCCAAAGATTAATATTGATGACAGAGGTGTCATGGGATTTTAAAAAGATATTATATATTCCTTATGATCCCTATTTGAAGGTATAATGGTTGATTGAATCCCATAGTTGACTATTTTCTATTCATCTTACAATCACTAAGATGTATATATACCTTCAAAAAAATTTCTATTGGGATGGAATTAAAAGATAAATTTCTCACTTTACAATAATATGTTTGACTTGTCAACAGGATAAAGTTGAATGACAATTTCCAAATGGGATTATTCATTATTTTTCAGTTCTGGATTAGAAGTTGGAATATATATATATATATATATATATATATATATATATATATATTTGTGTGTGTGTATGGATTTCAGGGTTGTATTTCTAAATTCACCTTGAGGTAATAATGAAATTTTGGTTTTTGTTGATTGAGAGACTACATTTTCACATTTATTTCCTATTAAAGATACCCTTTCATTATATTATATTTATAGAATAAATCTCAAGGATATAGTCACATTTCATGGGGTTCCTGTTTCCATTTTTTCAAACCATGATCTTAGATTTACTTCTAATTTATTGAAATGTCTTCAAATTTCATTTGACAATGAATTAAATTTCAGTACATCTTTTCATCCTCATTCTGATGGATAGTTAGAGAGAGTGATTTAGACTTTGGAATAAAATATTCAAGATTATTTAATAAATTAAAAATAAATTTTGGATCATAATACTTAATTAGTTTAATTATTTTATAATAATAGTTTTTATTCAAATATATAGATGGAATTTTTGGGGAATTATATGGAAAGCGGTGTCAGACTGCAACTTGTTGGGAAAAATTAGGTGAAACAATGTTTTTGGGACCAAAAACAGTAGAATAAATGCTTTCTACGGTGAATATGATTTAATATCATATGATAATATAATATAGTAGGAAAAAAAGTTATGAAGATAATCGGATGAAAGATCTATAATTCTTGGGAGGCGTTCATGTTTTTATAAACGTATCTCCATAGAAAAGTGTTGTATATTTTGGTAAAATGGAATGTTAAGTCCATGTTTCATTAGACCATATGAAATCATAGATATGTTTGGATAAATTTCCTACCAGTTTGAATTTCCTCTATGTTTATCCTATGCACATTATTCATTTCATGTTTCATTATTAATAAAATGTTCTCCAGATGAACCTCCTATTTTTAGCCCTAATGTAGTATTTTTGGGAGATAATATTTCATATAAGGAAAAATATATTCAAATTCTTAACTATAGGGAACAGTTTTTTAGGAATAATTTTATTCTATAGGTTTAAGTTTGGTGAAAAAATAGTATGATTGAAGAAAAAATATGAGAATAAAAAAAATCAATGAAGGAAAAATATACTCACTTATTTAAGTAATGGATAAAATTATGGGGACCCAATTTACAAAAGGGGGGAGAATTTAAAAAACCGTTTAATATTAATAATAAATTAGTTTCATGCATTATTAATTTTCATGAATTATATTTTATAATTTTATAATCATTTTAAGAATATTGATTAATTTTCTAATCAAAAAGGAAATAGTTTTATTCTTACTAAATTTGTTTGCATGTATTATATGGTTTTATTTAAAAGAATGATTTAAAAATTTTAGAATGTTAATTTTATTAAATTAAAATAATTTTTTATTTCATCATGTTAAAAATATCTTATATTTATTTTGGGGGAATTTTTAAAAAAGATGATATTTAGGTGAATAACTAAAAATACCAATTTTTTTAGAAAACAATATTTTCTTTTCAAGTATTTACTAAGTAATAGTTTATTTGGAATGTGTTTTAAAAATTAATAATTTATTTTATATTTATCATAATCCAAGAAATATCATTTTAATCAACATTATACTTTAATTTTTTATAAAAACATTTTTATATTTAAAAATGAATATTTTTGGAAAAAAAATGTATTCCATCGTGTTTTGTCGGTTTATATAAAAAGTATTGTATGCCACTTATAGAAATTGAATTTAAAAAAAATAGACTAAATAATTTGAATTATAATTTCCAAATTTTTTAATGAGGTCGCTTTCATTTTTTTTCATTATGAATAATAAATTTGATAAAAAGAAATTGGTTACAACGGTAAGAGTTGAAATGGGTTAAAAGGCTTAAAACAAAAGAGATAAGTAATAAAATGAATTAAAGATTTTATAAATCATATTTTATGGAAATATTTAGACACTATACAATCTCATAGTAAAAAATGGTTCATTTTGGATCCATTTTTATTGAGTAAAAATTTAATATATTTAAATCTTTTGAAAAATTACATGTTTGTCCTCTCCCCCATTATAAAAGGAAACCCCCTATTCTCTTTTCTCTGAACTTAAAGAGAATATTATCTCAACCAATACCTAACATAATCCATTCATAAAATCACTTCATACATTCTAGAGGTCCTATTTTGATCATAATATACACCTTCAGAGGCCAAAGGTGTAAACCTACAGAGGTTGTCCAAAGAAGAGGTAAAGCACTTAACTAAGTGGTTTTGTTTTTATTATTATTTTATATCCATAAAAACCTTATTATACATTACAATATAATAATATCAATATCTATCATATAATAAGATTTTATTTTTATTTTTTCATTGAATAACTTTTATCCATCTTCTTTTCCATAAAATAAGAAATGAAACCATTGTTCATGTGTACACTGGACTCCCACCTCATGAACCAATGTAATTTTTTTCCAATCACCACTTAAAATGGTTGGTTATAATGATGTAGATAATTTATATATATAATATTAATGACATAATTATCTTTATATAAAGATAATATATAATTTTTTTATTTCCTTTTCATCTATTTAAAAATGATAAAGTCGCTCACACCTATGTGTGCATTACCACCACTATGAATTCATGTGATTCATTTTTCATCACCAGCTCTCATGGATGGTATTTATAAGTCTATTTAAATATAAAATTTTATATTTATGATATAATATCCAATTTATAGATACAATATGATACTTACCATCTTTCCATCATGTTTATTGAAAAATGGAAATGTTTTCCTTGCGTACGTATTGCTGACCATCTCAATGATTGTAACATAATTAATTTTTTAAAACAATCCTACATAGTTTCTTAGAAAAAATAATTAATGTATAATAATTATAATTATAACATGATTAATATTATATAAATGATATAATCGTTATCCATTTGACCAAAGTCAACCTACCAAATTCATTTTGGACTTATGAACAATGATCCTCAAAATGTTTGAGGTAAATAAAATCAACTAAGAAATTAATTTTAATATATATTTAAGTGATATAGAAGGAATAATAAAAATTAAAAAATTTATTTATCAAGTAAATAATAGATATAATTTTATTATTTATGTATATAAATAATGTAGGTGATAATTCGGACTTGAGGTAAGGGACACTTTACCTTAAAAACCTAGTTTTAGATATTTTAAAGATTTATTTTCTAAATAATTTTCTCCCATTTTGAATATTATTAAGATTATTTTATGGATGTATTTATATGGAAAAAAATTAATTATAAATTAAATTTTATATCTTCTTAACTTTCTTTCAAAAAAATTCAAAAGGAATATTTTTATGTATTTTATATGGAATGTTTTGAATTTTTTTAAACAATGATGCCTTGGTCAAAAGACCAACGCACTAAAATATATAAATATGATAAAACAAGATTAAAAAAGTTAGAAAGAGAAAAATTTATTAAAATATTTTTCATGGATTAGGATGGAATTTTTTGGAAGTTCATTCGTCTACTCAATATCATTGCTAAATCCTTTGTTGGAAAGACCATCTTTCACCCTATTCGCCTCGTGGTAAGCATGGGTGATAATATGATTGAGCTATGTCATATGTTGGAGGCACTCCATCCATCTTACTATGATGAGATATTCATAGGCAAACCATTCCATCTCTAAGAGCTTAAACAATAGTAGTGGATTCAATTTCAATCCATATATTATTCTATCCTCTTTTCTTGGTGAGACTGATAGCGATAATGAAAATGTATATCTCTACTTCTAAGGAGGCAAAAAACATGCATAAACCGAATATGCATCCCAAAATATGCCCATGGTGATTCCTTCACACTACTCTATAGCCCATGGGGCTTGGGCTTCTTTTTGAGTCACCATACACATTTATTTTGATCCATCCAGGGAGAGGGGGTTGCTAGAAGACTTCCAACATACTTTTCATCTAGCTAAATCTTCCCTTAATTCTGATCCAATGAAGAACAATAAAATCCATGATAGAGTTGTGGAAGGTACATATTTACATCATTCGATATTCCTTGATAGAAATGAAGATCTTCACCTGATATTAGTGAAGATTTAAATTATTATTGTTGTGAATGATATAATTCCTCTCATACCAGATGACTTGTATCAGTTCAGCAACACCAGTAACAAAAAGCTATTCAATTTGAGGAGAGGCATTCATAGTAGTTCATATTTGAAGATGAAGATGAATGGAGTCCAAACCTGTCCATATAAGATCCAAAATGTAAAATATTTATTTCCGTAACACAAAATAAATAGAATAAGATAATAATAGGTGGTATGAATCCTCTCTTTTTTGATTACACATACGACACTTTGAACAGAGTTGGATACCAAATAACTGAAGATAGTAATTAGTGGGTACTCTATAATGGAATATTCTCTAGACCAAGGTGAATTTGGATGGTCTAAACCATGTCTATTAAAGTTTTTGATCCAATAAATATCATGGATTATATTACCAAAATTATGATTGTTGTAATGTTTAAAATTTAGAAGAACATTATGAGACAATTCCAAAACCAAAAAATCATCATTGTTGACAAAAGGGTAATTGGTAATAATGGTGTTGATCTCATTCGGTAAATCTATATCCAAAGATCTTAGGAAATTATTTATGGAGATATTAATATCAGTAGATAAGTTTATAGAGTTATTTATATAGGAGAGAGTGTACCTATTCCAGTTATCCAACCAAAATTTCAAAGAATATTCTTTAATAAAAATCCATATAGAGTGAGACATGATTTTATAAAATGAGTTCTTAATGGAAGGAAATATAGAAGAGTCCATGTGAAAAGTCCTTCTTTTTCATAGATTGTTATAGAATCATCCTTTTATGGAAACTCTAGGTTAACGAATTATTGTTTATAAGGTTTCATATGATTTTAGCTTTAAGTTCTTCATTAAAGAGAAACAGGTTCTTAATACCGAGGACACCATTGCCAAGGGGTTTAAAACAATAATTCCAAGGGATAGTGACAAGTTTCCTCTCAAGAGTGATTCCAATCTAGAAAAAGTTTTTTGTTATACTATTAATAATTTTAATCAATTCAATATTCAATTTATAAACCATCATGGAGTAAAACATTTTAGAAAAAATGGTGTATATGACAAGACAAATCTAGAATGTCATGGATAAGGATTTTCCTTTCCAAGAAGAGAGGTGATTATTCATCTGGTCAACTTTATTGGAGAAGTAAGTTATTCTAGTATTTCTCAAGAAGATAGGAACTTCAAGTTACATGAAAAGAAGGGATCCTTCTTTAATACCAAGGTCATTTATAATAATATCCTTTCTGTTTATATGAAATATTTTTCCAAATAAAATGGAAGATTTGTTCCATTTTTTGGATTTCCCGGACACCTGTTTATAGTGAGAGATGGTATATTTAAGATTTTGGATGTTTTGTTTGTCCCCTATAATGAATAAAATAATTTCATCCACATATAAGAGATGATAGGGAATAATCAGATTTTTGGAGGCAATGATGGGATTAATTTTACCTTGGTTAACCTGCTCGGTGATAAGTTTTTTGAGGTTGTCCTCAGAAACAAAAAAAGGATGTTAGATATAGGGTCCCCCTATCTGATGCCTTTTGTGCAATTGAAATATCCCTCAATAGCACCATTAATCAAAACAAAAATGTGAGTAGAAGCAAAGAGAAATTTAATTTTATAAACAAAATTATCTTTAAAACCAATATTGGTAAGGAACTTTAAAATGAAACTCTAGTCCATTGTGTCAAATTATTTTCTAATGTTAGGTTTAATGGTAATTCTTCCTCCTCTATTATTCATTTTTAACAAGTTAGTACTTTTTGAGGCAAGACAGATGCAGTAATGGATGTTCCTTCCCTTAAGGAATTCAAATTGGATCCATTGTACTATTTTGTTAGAAATAGGATAAATCCTATTAGATAAAAGTTTAGAGATGATTTTATAAATAGTTTTGATGAGAGAAATGGGTCTGAAGAGATGAATTTCTGAAGCATTCTCCACTTTGGGAATAAGGGAGAGTAATTGAGCATTATTCCAATAAAGAAGGTGTCCATTTGAAAAAAAAGGATTTAATAAGTTTAAAAACATCATATTGGAAGATATCCCAAGAGTTTTGGAAGTTTCATTAGTGAAAACATCAGGACCAAAGGCACTGTCATTTTTAAGTTAAAGACTGCCTCTTTAATCTCATACTATGGAGGAACACTAGTTAGAAGAGTGTTTTAATTGTCTCCCACTATGATTTTAATTATATCTAGATTTATTTATTTAATAAAATTAAGACCATTAATGATATTGTTTATGTATGAGAAAACATGGATAACCAAACCTTACTCATTATCAATGATGCTATCCTCGTCTTTAAGGAATGAGAGGTGTCTACAAGCTTTCCAAGGTCTTTACAGAGCATTGTAGAATTTAGTGTTTCTATCACCATCTTTGAGCCAATTAATTTTAAAGGTCTGTTTTCATAGATTATCATTTATGGTGATAAGGGAGTTTAATTTAGTGCGAATATCAATTCCTTATTTTGGATCATTAGTAAAGTCATTATTCGTAGAGTAAACTTGAATTTTGTTGAGGATGTTTTTAAATAAGGAAATTTCATTAGAAGATTGGATGACTCTTTCTTTTCACCTTTACTGTAGCCTTTTATTTTAAAGTTTTAATTTCACAATACATGAAAAAGCATCATTATTATAATTCTTAGAATTCTAGGTATCCAAAACAAGATTTTCATAATCTATCATAGTGGTCTGGGAATTTTTAAAACTAAATGGATGTATATTTTTGGATACTCTAGCATTAAGACTAACTAGAGTAGGGTGATGATCCAAGTTTTTATGAGGTAGGGTGACACTAGAAATAGTATCCCAGTTATCAAGGGTGTGGATATTTGTAAATGCTCTATCAAGTTTATTATCCATGAACCCATTATGGTGTCTTTTATACCAAGTATATTTGGATCCTACAAGATTTATCTCTAATATATTGTTGTCCTTAATACAAGATTTAAATTCCTTATAAGAAATATTAGAGTGAGAAAGGCCCATTTTTTTATTAGGTCCAAGAATGGAATTGATGTCTCCAGAGATGATCCATGGATCTTGGATCTTTTTGTTTAAAATAGAAAGGTTTTTCCATAGTGATCGACTATCCTGGTACCTATTATTTTAATAAATAAAGGTGAAAAAGATATTAATGCTTTGAAAAGTCAGTTCACATGTGAAATATTGAGTGTCACTATTAAAAACATTAACATTTCTTAAATAAGAGTGAGCAAAGATCCAAAGAGAATCCATAAAATTATTATTAGAAGTATAACCAATAAAGATGTAACTATGTTTATCTAATCCAATAAAACTAGAAGAAAAGTTAATTTTGGGCTTAGAGATATCAATAATATTTTGTTTATGCATGAATAAAAGTCTTTTTAATTTTGTGGTGGTGTTAGAGTTAGCAATAAACTGATAGTTACAACAAAGAATATTCATTTGGACCTATGTTTGGGGTTGGTCCCCCCATTTTTTTACCTTTATAGTTATTCTCCCTTGTGGATTTTCTAAAAGGTTAGATAGGTTTCTCCTTTCTCTTTGGTGGGTCTCTATCTAGTTTGATCATGGGAATGTTAGGAAAAAAAACTATCATGTTTACCTGTCTTGTCTTATTTTTGATTTAATATGTTGTTTTTTATATCAGTTTGAGTTTGGTTAGGTAATGTAGGACTTTTATTGTCTTCATAGGATCATTTTCCATCTACAATTTGTTGGTTAGATGATCCAACCACTACAACATTAGTAGAACCTTGAATTTATTGTCCACATATAGTATTTTGGGCTTAAAGAATCTATTTTAATAGTTTTTGGGACCCTACATCTCCACTATAGGTGTTGTTCTAGTTTGAGTAGAAACAGTGCCTAAACATGAGTGTTTTCCCCGGTTTGAGTACTTATCCCTATCATTTGTTCCAACCACTTTAGTTAAGGGGGCTTTAATAGCCTCCTTAATGTTCTACCCAGGGGAAGTCTTTGAGGGTATAAATTTGTTGTTGTAGGATGAGTTTTTGTGCCTCTGGATCTCTATTGTGAGTGCTTTGCCAGTTCCAAGTTGAGCAGAAACCTTACATTCTAAAAATGTGTTTTGATCAACCCCAGAAGCAGAAGGTGTGAGTGTGACTTCATCTGTAACTTTGGAGGGAGAGTCTTTGACTTGTAATATTATAGAGTTGTTTGAAGCCTCTATGTTTCCTTTAGTGGAAGGTAAAGAACTATTTTCACCAGTCAGGGAGAACTTATTCTCAGTTAACTATGCAGTAGTATTAATATCATCTGATTAAGAAGTGTTTCTCTTAGTAATTTCTTGATCATCAATCATGTCATTTAATTTAGTCTCTTTTCAGGGTTTGTGATATTATGTTTTTGATTCCTATTGAGGTTGTTTTACAATGTCCATGATAGGCATAACATTTTCATTAGAAATACCTTGTTTAATAATATCATTCTCCTCCTCTTAAACCAATGAAGCCCATGTTTTTCCAGGGGGTCCTTTAAGGTGGATGGGTCACCAATATTCTTCACCCATATTTTATTTATTTTCATGGAGGGCTTGTCCTTATCCAAAGTAGGCCTTTTATCCTTATTATGTATCTTTACTTCAATCCATTATTTATCAATGGGTTGATTGAGTTGTTTTTTAATCACTATACAATTCATGATAGAGTTTCCAATAAGCTTACAATATTCCCAAAAAGGTGTAATATGCTCATATTAATTCCTAACCTCAGTTCTGTAATCTTTGGAATTAAAAGTGAAGACATGAGGATGTTTTGATTCCTAATTTTCTTCTACCATAACTCATTCATAAAGGACCAAATCCCCATTAAATGTTCATTGATATATCTTTAATGGGACCCTAATGCAATATGTGATATCATTAAATATTTTCAGGTGCCAAAAATACTAGATAAGTCCATGCAGTCTCACCCAAATTTGAGCCATTGAGTTTCTATGGGTGAATGGGTTGAAAGAAAAATCCCATTCTGATAATCAGAGTAAACAATGTTTTAGTTGGACACTACATAATTTCCATACTCGATCTAAGTCTTCCTGGGAGTTCAGAATAATATGAAAATATCCTTTTACCATTAGAACTAATTTCCAATTATTTTTCCCCAATAATTGGAAATTCTTGGTTTGAGGTCTGGTACCAGTCACTATTTGTTACCTTTTAGATAATAAATTCAACCAAGGACTAAGATCTTACACATTCGTGACCTTTGTTAAAGAGCTTTGGGAGCAGCATTGACCGCAAAGCCTCCTTAATCTAGATTTATGAACATAGGATTCATCGATGATGACGATTTTTGAAGGTCCGAACACTTGATCACTTCAATGAAAGATATTCCTCTATCTCTAGAAACATCATTAGGAAGAACTTGGATTTTTTGTTCAATATCTGTGGTCCATTTGAAGGATCTCTCCCACTCAAGATTTAAGTATGCCATGAATTTTCAGATCTATCAATATAGAATTCATTCATCAATAAGATTCAATGAGGTAGGGCTTGAAATGTGACCATTCACAATGTCTCTCGGGGAGTCACAATCCCTCCATTCAACATTCCTCGTTTTTTTCCTTTGAAAAATCGATCATTTTGACTTTATTTACGTAAGGAAAAAATTAATGTTCTATTTTAATGTATAAAACGTTGATGGATTTTCCCTATTCCAAAACTGTTATTTAACGTTTGGAGCCATTTAAATTATTCCATGTTTTCTTCAAAGAAAAACTATCTTTCCCTCTATTTTGCGTATGTTAGTCTTAAAAATGGGGTTTGAAAGAAAAGGGATACATAAATATCTGAAAATGTTTTTTAACAGGTTCAAAAGTATATTTTTATGAGTTTGATGACAAAATTAAAAAATTTATGCGTCTCATGAATGTAATAGTCCTTTGAAATATTTTTATGAATGATGGGTGAGACTAATACAACTCTAGTGATGAGTGATTCCAATATAGCTCTCCAACACATTGGGTAAAGATTATGATCTCTGGAGGATTCTGTTAAAATTAACCTAGTTGGTTATTACATTTGTAAGGGTTATTATAAGTTTTATTATAAGAAATATATAAAGAGTATGTCCCAAGGAACCTACATGACTTTTTTATGACTGCTAATGAGTTTTCATGGAAATCTTTTTATTTCAAAATGTAAAACAATATTCATTTTTAAGGAATGATTATACCATTTTAGGGTAAAAATATATGTTTTAAAGAAAATGATTTTCAAGGGTTATTATATTTTTTAAGAAACCCTCATAATTATGATTTTTCAATTATATTTTCTTATAAAGTGTTTTATGAAAAAAAATTGGGCAATAAATCAGATTTCATGTGTAATTAAACAATTATTTGATCACAAATATTATTATGATAAAGGAAAAATATCTTTTATGATATCATGGTTTTGAAATGGAATAACATGTCTCTATATTCCTTTTTTATGTACCTTACTGAGATTTTTTTCTTATCTAATCTTTTAAAATATTTTTCATAGGGTTTATTGATGAGTAGGAATAATAAAAAGTTAATTTGAAAATAATGAATATTTTTTATGAAAAGAAAACTTGTTTCATTTTCAAAGTTTTGTATTATTGGAAAATGGATACTAAAATAAAGTTTTCACTTTGTAATATATTTTTTGTGTACTTAAGTGTTATAAAATAATTTTCTAAACCTCTAAACTGGAAAATATCTTCATGGGTGCAAGAAAATGAATTCTTGTTTAAAAATGGATTCATTTTTTGAATAAGGATAGGTTTCATAAAGATGGAAACATAATAGGGTGTATGTAATTTTAGAGCTGATGATAATGTAGATTAGTACCCTTAATATATTCTAATTCATGGTTGTAATAATATAGAATTTTAATATTACCATGTTTTTTATATAAACTTTTTTTTGGAATGGTTTTCCACAGAGGAAATGGAGAAGGTAAAGTAGGAAGTAATTAAGAGTAAAATATACTACCAAATCAGTAACCTGGAATGGTCAGATTTAGAACAGAGTAGTTTTTTTGGGATGAATTAGTAGATGAAAGCTATTAATGGTGGCGGTATTCATGTAAGAGAGAAATCACATCAACCGTAGAGGAACATGTCTATAGTGGAGAATTACATGAAACAAAACTCTATCACATTTAGTGGATCCACTATAAAAAAACAATTTAGAGATGTTTTTTTCCATTAGAGATTCTTCTAAATGTAGCTAATTAATTAACCAATGTTTCTAAAAAGCATCAGTAAATGTGGTATCTCTAATTATTGATGTTGATACATGTCACTAATTAACCATTTAATGACGTTTTTGAAAACATCAATAATTACATATTATAGAATGATGTTTCTGAAAAACATTGTAAAATTTTGTGTCTCTAACAAATGAGGTTTATAAGCATCATTAATGAGAGATCTTCCTATATTTCTATAAATGTCGGTAATTACATGTTATTTCCATATGTTTCTAGAAAATTTGAGAATCAATCTTTCTGGAACTAGGAATTATCAAATTTTTGAACTATTTGACCATCAGCCATGCCTCCCCAACTGAACCACACGCACATGCTCCCTCCCTTTTCCCCTACTGGTGACTCCAACCCCCTGCCACTCACCCCCATGATACTCCCCACTACACAACTGGCCCTGCCTGCTCCTTTACCCCTCTCTAACCAGTGACTCTCATGTGCGCCCCCTCCCAAGATAGCGACCCCTACCACTTATTGTTGCTTTCCTCCCTTCATTTGACCTTATTGAGCAGCGACTGTGCCTTTACGGCCCTGCCCAACTGATCCAACCCACCGCTCACCTCCATCCTCGTTGATCGGTGACCTCGCTTCGCCAGCACCACCCCATCAATCTATCCCTAGCGAACCTCCCCACCTTTGACCTTATCGACCGGCCATACTCACCATCCCAGGTTTCTCCCACCTCCCAGCCCCCTGTGCGACTGCCCCCTCCCCCCTCTATTTACATAATAACTATCTCAAGTCCCACACCAGTTTCCATATGAGACTAACCCAACATAACTATTAATATATTATATTATTAATATATATTGTTAATAATATATGAATATATGATTTATTAATATATTTTTTTATTAATATATATTGTTTGCTATATATATTAAAAATATATTATATTATTATATTATTAATATGTATTATTAACAATAAAAATAAAAAATATACATATATACCTAGATATTATTAATATATTATAAACATTTATATTCAAAATATATTATTATTAATAATAAAAAATCAAATATATTATTAATATATTATATACAATATGTATTATTAATATATTATAAGGCTTAGATATACAATTTATATTATTAATATATATTGTAAAAAATAATAAATAAAAATATATTATTAGTATATTGTAAACACACATGTACATAACCATTAATATTATTAATACAAAAAATATTATATAAATATATATATATTGTATGTTTATAATATTATAAATAAATAAATATATATATATATATTGTATACGTGTAAAATATTATAAAAATATATGTAATAAATTAATTTTAATATATATAATATACAATATACAATATACATATATTATTAGTATATATATAATATTATATATATATATTGTTTTTAATATATAAAATGTAAAATATACAATATATACAATATATACAATATATATCGTATGCAATATATATTATATAAATTATAAATTATAAATTATGCAATATATACACTATTATTTTCAACAAATACAATATACAATATATATATATATATATTATTGTATATAAAAAATATTATTTTATATTATTTTATATATATACTATATTATTGTGTGTATATATAATATTATTGTTATATTAATTAATACATACAATATATATACTTATTATAATAAATAATATAAATTTATTATTAATACATTAAAAAAATATATATTCACATAATAATTATCCCCAATCCCGCATTAATTTCTAGGTGGGACTGCCAAACATAATTAATAACAAATTATATTATTAATATATATTATTAATAATATATTAATATATGATAATATTAATATATATTGTTAAATATATATATATATATAATAATATATTATATTATTAATATATATTGTTAAAAATAATAAATAAACACATAGATATATATAAAAATATTATTAATCTATTATAAACATATATATATATATACACAAAAAATATTATTGTAAATAACAATAAATAAAAATATATTATTAATATATTATAAATAATATATATTATTAATATATTATATATAATATATATTATTAATATAGTATTACTCTAAGATATAAAATATATATATTATTAATATATACAATATATATTATCAATAAATATAAATAAAAATATATTATTAATATATTATAAATACGCATGTATATAAACACAAATATTATTAATATATACTTTATATGATGTATATATATTTAAGTATATATTGTATATATATATAATATTTTAAACTTGTATATATATATTGTATATATATGTATGTATAATATTAAAAATATATATATAACATATTATTGTTAATATATACAATATACAATATATATTATTAATATAATAATATTTATATATATATATTGTTGTTAATATATAAAATATAAAATATAAAATATATAGAGTAGATGTACAATATATACATACAATAAATGTTGTATACATTATATAGATACAATATATATTATATACAATATATAATATAAAATATAAAATATATAAAATATTATTTCTAACATATACAATATAAAATATATATTCATATTGTATAATATTTAATATAAAATATATTATTATTTAAATATATAATATATTATTTTATATATATTATTATTTTTATATTTATTAATACATACAATTATATTGAGAATAATATTAAATAAAAATATATAATTAATATATTATAAGCACACATATATACACACATAAATAATATTAACTGTATTTTTCAAAAAACAAGGCTAAATTAAACACGTTTTTGGAGAACCATTCCTAAAAAACATTTCTAAGTTCAACATAAGTATCATTTTACAACATTGCTAAAAACATCGTTAATTCAACAATGTTTTATAGAAAACATTTCTCAATTCAACATTAGAAATCTGTTAAGAAAACAACGCTAAAAAATTGCTATATGTATGTTTTTTGAAGTGTTCATCTAACCCAATGATATTTGAAGAATGGGGTATAGCCTTAGAGAAGATATTTAATGTCATGGGTCGTTCAAACCATCAATAGTTAACTCTTTTTATTTAAAAGTTTTATGGTGAAACCAATTAGTGGTGATCAATGGTTAATAATATCAGTGAAATATAGGAGATTCAGGACTTATAATGGGACGAATTTAAGATTATTTTCTTTTAGAAAATTTTTCTTAAGGATTCTAAACTTAGGGAGGAAAATTAATTCATTGAATTGAGGTAGATGGACAAAGATTCAATAACCACATATGAATAAAACTTCACATTATTGGAAAGTTATGAACAAAATTGTATTTGATATTTTGATAGTAAAATTAATCAATTTTAATCAAGATTTATATTGATATATCAAATGGAATTGGTTTCTCAGGAATTTAAATGTTTTGAGAAACTTGTTTTTTATTCTAATAAGGTAGAAATAGTGTTTTTATGATCATGATCCCTATGAATATAAGAAGAAAAATGGGTCTAAGTGGTAGGAAAATGGGAAAATTTAGTCGAGGAAATATAAAGGCTAGAAAATCAAGTTTCTATCCTGTGATAAGTGTGGTAAAAATATCCAATAGAATGTATTATAAAATCCGGTAAATGTTTCCAAAGTGATAAATTTGGAAATTTGGATCATTAATACATTAAAAAGGATAAAAATAATAATGAGAAAATAATGAAAGTCTTAGAGTAAGATTTTTAAATTTTAATTAAATGGTTCATTATGTGATTACTTGTACAAAGATAGAAATAAAGTATGGAAGTCATAAATATAAAAATAATGAATGTGGGGATAAGTCCTTTCTAACTACTTCAGGAAACGTTGGACCATACAGTGATGTGGAATTACATGCATTACTTGTTTTTCAGATTATGCTAATTACTTGTTTGATATGAGGTCTACACATTCTTTCAATTCCAATAAATTCACTAGTAAATTGGAAATTTAACATCATGTAATGAAACATGAACTTTTGGTAAAATCACGAGGGGAAAGTATTAATGAAAAATAAAATATAAGAATCTTTTTTATTGTTTTATATAGGAAGGATTTACCTAAAAAACTTATTGTCTTACCCCTTATAGAGTTTAGTGATATTATGGTTATGGATTGAAATTATGTTTATAAGGCTAGAATAGGTTTTAAAATAAAATTAGTTTTTTCAGAATGATTTTTAGTTTTTATACAAGAATAAATTCTTGCCTATGATAACATATCAATAATCCATGAAAATTATTAAAAATAGAAATTAAAGTTATCTTGTATATATTATTGAAAAGAAGTAGATTGATCAAATTAATGGTATTCCTATAGGAAATGAATATCTCGATGTATTTCATGATGAATTTCCTGATATTATACCTAATCTAGGATTGAATTTACAACCAAATTAGTGTGTGTTGTTAAACCAATATCAAAACCGCCTTTTCAAATGGATTAATTATTACTTTTGGACATGTCTAAAGTAATTACAAGACTTTTTAGATAAGGGATTCGTTCATCCAAACACTTCAACATGGGGTGATCCTATTTTTTGTTAAAAATAAATATTTTTACATGAGGATTTTAATTTCTTATAAAGCATTGAATAACATCATTGTCAAGAATAAGTGTTTATTTCCTCATATAGATGACTTATTTGATCAACTCGATGGTGATCAGTGCTTTTTGAAGGTTGATCTCAGGTTTGCGTATCCTTAATAGAAACATAATGATTATGAAATTATGAAGATGGAATTTCAAACTATTTATGGGCATTATGAGTTTATATTTATTCCCTTTCAGTTGAAAAATTATCCAACTATATTTATGGACCTTATGAATGTATTTTTCCATGAGTTCTTGGATAAATGTTTTATTATTTTTATTGATGAAATCATGATATGTTCTAAAATTTATAATGATCATGAGAATGTTTGAGGGTTGTTCTACAAACCTTGAAAGATAATAAGTTATATGGAAATTTTAGTAAATGTGAATTATAGTTTATTCAAATTTATTTTCTTTGATATGTGGTAAATAAATATGGAATAACTATTTATTTAGATAAAACTAAAGTGGTTTAAGAGTGTCCAATACCAAAAAATGTCATGTAGATTTATATTTTTATTGTATTAGTGGGTTACTGCCTATGGTTTTTTGAAAAAAAAATACTTCATTATCTATCCCACTTACTAAGTAAACTCGACAATGAGTTACATTTATCTAGATGAAATAATGTGATTTAGGTTTCTAGGCATTAAAAAGAAGATTAGTAAATTCTCTATTTTTGGCCCTACCATCTATAATTGGTGACTTTTTTGTCTACAATGATTCTTATATGAAGGGAATTGGTTGTTTTTAAATACATAATGATCATCCAAGTGCTTAAGATTCATGATAATTGAAACCTCATGAGGTAAATTATCATACACATGACCTTGAACTAACAGTTGTCGTGTTTGATTTAAAAATATAGAGACATCATTTATATGGAGTAAAGTGTGAAATATATATTGATGATAAAAGTTTGAAGTATATATTCACATAGAAGGATTTTAACGTGATATAAAGAATACGACTGGAACTAATTAAGTATTATAACTACATGATTCATTACCATCCATGAAAATAAAACAGAAAAAGGTAATTCTTTAATGTGGAAAGATAATGCATCATTAAATATACTACATTTGGAACATGAATCTTTGGTAAATGATTTAATAAATGTTGGTTTAGAAATAGTTCATGTAGTATATTCCTCTGTTTTTAGGCTTCAATGTATTCAACTTTATTATATCATATTAAAAAATAGAATAAGGTTCATTTTTTATAGAAAAAGGAATAATCGGTCTAGAAGGGTGAGTTTCCAGTGTTTAATACATGTTTTCATATTTTTAAAGTGTGTATGTGTTCCTTGATATTCTAATTTGAAGAGATAATTATTGTGTGAAGATCATATTTATCCTTTTTTTGTTCATCTTGGAAGAACTATGAAATATAGAGGAATTCATGAACATTTCTAGTTAGATGAAATGAAAAGATATATTACTGAATTTACAAAGAAATATTTTAATTTTCAATAGGATAAAGAAGAATGAAAATTTTTAAAGGTGTTACTTAATCCTTTTCAAATTATGTAGTGGAAATAGTAAAATATATATATGTATTTCATGGTGGTATTTACATAGTCATCTCAAGGTAATAATGCAATTTGGGTTGTTGTTGATTGATTAACTACATCTTCACATTTCATTAATATTCTATATATTATTATTTCATGTTAGTTTTATTTAAGGTGTATTAAAGATATAGTCATGTTAAATAGAGTTCCTTTATTCATTGTATCTGACCGTGATCCTAGTTTTACATCTGATTTTTTGAAAATCCTTCAGAATGTTTTGCGTACTAAATTAAATTTTAGTACAGATTTCTATCCTCATTATGATGGAAATTAAAAGAGATAAATTTATACTTTTTAATAAATACTTCAATTTTATTCAATGGATCATAAGGGAAGTTGAGATTATCATCATTCAATTTTTGAATTTTCATATAATAACAGTTTTCATTCTAGTATACATATAGAAATTTTTGAGACTTTATATGAAAAGTGGTGTTTGAAAGAATCTTGTTGCAATAAATTATGTGAAAGAATTTTATAGGGACCCAAATTAGTATAATAAATATATGATAATGTGTAGTTAATTCAAAAAAAAATATGAGGGTGACTTAAAGTTTGAAAACAATTTATACAGATAACTGGAGGAAAGATCATTTATTCAAGAAAGAAGATCACATTTTTCTTAAAGTATCTCAATGGAAAAGTTTATTTATTTTGGTAAAAATGGAATGTTATGTTTGTGGATAATTAGACCATATTAAATCCTATATAAGTTTGTATCATTTTCAAACTGATTTTAATTTCCTTCAGTTTTATCTAAGGTGCATGATGTGTTTTAGGTTTCATTATTAAGAAAATATGTGTTGGATGCATCTCATGTTTTGATCCCTGAAGTAGTACAGTTGGAAGATAATATTTCAAATTGGGAATGGAATATTAAGATTATTGAATATAAATAAATGGTATTATGGAATAAGGTTATTCCCCAAGTTATGTTTTTTTGGAAAAAACCATATTATTGAAGAAATAGTGTGGAAATCAAAAAAAAATTGAAGGAAAATTATCCCCACTTATTTAAGTAGTGAATAAAATTTTGAGGATGCAATTAAAAAAATAGGGGAAGAATTTAAAAACTAATTAAATATTAAGTTAATAAATTACATGCCTTAAAAATTTTCATTAATTATATTTCATATATTTAAATTCATTATATGAATTTTAATTTATTTTCCAATCAAAAAGGAAATAGGTTTATTCTTGCTAAATTTCTTTACATGTATGATATAGTTTCATTTAAAATAATTATTTAAAAATTATAAAAATAATAACTTGATAAAATGAAATTCATTTTTTATATCATCAAGTAAAAATTATCTTTCACTTATTTTTTCATAATTTTCTGAAAATGTTGATTTTTAGGAGAATAGTAGAAAATACTAATTTTTAAGAAAACCGACTTTTCTCATAAATTATTTTCAAAGTAAAATTATATTTTTTATTTGTCTTTAAATTTAATTATTCCCTTTTTATTAATAATATCTCAAAAAATTTAATTATAATTAATTTATACTCGAATTTGTTATAAAAATATTTTTATAATTAAATTTTTTTCTTCTAAAAAACTGTTTTCCATTACATTTTTCCGGTTTATTTTAAAAGTACTTTTAGTAACTTATATAAATTTAATTGGATAAAATGGACTCCATAATTGTAATAATAAATTCCAAATATTTTATTGATTTCACTTTCACTTTTGGTCATTATGAATAGTAACTTTGGTAAAAAAAAGTTAGTTTCCACGATAAGAGTTAAAATGGGTTAAAGGGATTAAAATTAAAAGTTTAAGGGTTTAAGTGACCTATAAACTTGTAAAATTAATATTTTATAGAAATATTTCTTCCTTATATCATATCAAATTCCAAAATGGTCCATTTTAGATCCATTTTTTCTGAGTAATGTGTTAATATATTTATATATTTTTAAAAATTCCCAGTCTAACATCTCCCCCACTTATAAAAAGAGACCTCATATTATATTTTTTCCACACTTTAATAGCCTCTTATCTCAAAAATTATTTGATAAAATACCCTAATAATATCTCTCCCCATATCCTAGAGTCCAACGATTGATCAGAATTGCAACCTTAGGATTAAAATGGTGTTAACCTACAAAGGTTGTTTGAAGAAGAGGTAAAATGATTAACTTAGTGATTTTATTTTATTTTTTTATATCCTTAAAAACTATATTAAAACCTAAAAAATAAAAACATAATTATAAAACATATAATTAAATTTCATTATATCAGTTTCATAACATTTATCCATCTCTTTTTCCATGAAATGGGAAATAAAACCATTGTACTATATACAAAGGACTATCGCCTTGTGAGCTGATGTCATTATTTTCCATCACCACCTATAATAGATAGTTATAATGATGATTTTAATATTTTTATAATATAATAATGAAATAATTATTCTTCTATAAATAAAATATATCATCTACTTTTTTACATTTCCATCTATTGAAAAATGATAATGTCGTTCATGCATACGTGTAGATTACTGCCTCCAAGAAACTATTAGAATCATTTTTCATCACCAACTCAAATGAATGGAAAATATATGTGTATTTAAATTTATAATATTATTTTAATGATATAATAAAAATTCAATAATAAGATAATGATATTTACCTTCTTTCCCTCATTTATATTAAATAATGGAAATATTACTCTTGTGTACATATAGCCTACCATCTCAAGGATTGTAACGTTATTCATTTTTCATAACCACCATATATAGTTAGTTATAAAAGTTTAATTAATTTATAAAAATGATAATTAAAACATTATTAAGATTCTATAAATGATATAATCATGATCCATTTGACCAAATTTATCCTACCAAATTCATTTTGGACTTATGAACTAAATATCCTCAAAATATTTGAGGTAAACTTAATCAATTAAGTAAAATTGTATGGCATGGATATAACAGAAATATAAGGAATAATAAAATTTAAATTGGTTATTTATAACATAAAAATTTAAAAAAAGTTTACTATTAAATATTATAAACGATGTATGGGACAATTCAGACATGTGGTAAGGTACACTTTACCTTAATAACTTAATTTTAAATGTTTTGAATATTTATTTTAAAAATATTTTTCTTCCATGTTTATGTTTTTAAAAGTATTTTATATATGTATTTATATGGATATAAATGAATAATAAAGGAAATTTTGTCTCCCTCATTAATTTCATTTAATTTTTTTAAATGATTCTTTTATACAAATTTTATATTGAATGTTTTGACATTATTTACAAAAGGAAAAAATGAATATTATATTTTACTGAATACAAAATTGATGTATTTTCCCACCATTGTAACTTTTATTTGATGTTTGGATTCATTTATCAACTCTTGTGTTTTCCTCAAATAAAAACTCTCCTTCCTTTTTTTTAGTTTTTTTATTTTTGAAAATGGGATCTTAATGGAATGGGATGTATCAATATTTGATAATGTTTTACTTATCGGTTCAAAAGTATATTTTTATGAGTTTGATGAAAAAAATTAAAGATTTTATGTGTTTCATGCATGTTATGGTCCCTGTACATTATTTATGAATGATATGTGAGCCCAATATAGCTCTCTAATGTATTGGGTGATGATTATGTTCTCTGGAAAATTATATTGGAATTAACCAAGTAGGTTATTCCTTTTATAATGGTTATTGTAAGTGTTCTTGTAAGATTCATATAGAGATGATCTCACAAGGAGACTACATGAATTTTCTATTCTTTCTAATGATATTTCATGGAAAATTTTTAATTTCAAATGGTAATCTAATGATTTTTTATTTTAAAGGAATGATTATTCACATTTTAGTTAAAAGGGTATGTTTTTTAGAAAAAAAATGAAGGGTTATCATGTTTTCGATGAAACCATCATACTTAGGATTTTTCCTTTATGTTTTCTAATAAATTATTTTATGAATAAATTTGGGTAGTAAAGATGATTTCATATGTAAGTAAATGTTTTTTTTATCTCAAAGTTTATTATGTTAAAGGAAAACTCCCTCTTATGATTTTTATGGTTTTAAAATAGACTTATAGTTTTATTTTCTTAAATTTATATGACCCTTATATTTATTTTTGTGATCATAAAATATTTTCAAAAAAAATTATAATCTTTATAGATGAGAAATAAGAATTATCAAGTCAAGTTGAAAATTATAAAGAATTTTCATGAAAAGAAAACATGTTTCATCTTAAAAGTTTTATATTGTGGTAAAAATGGATACTGAGAGGAAGTGAAAACTTTTTAATGTATTAATTTTTTTACATAAGATTTATGACCTAATTATCTACCACTCTAAACCTGCAAATATCTTTGTGGGTGAAAAATTTTAAATTCATATTTAAGAATGTAATTATGGGTTGAAAATGGAATGGGTTCTTATAGTTGGTATCATATCAAGGTTTAGGTAATTCTATAGGTTATGATAATGTAATTAAGTACCCTTAATAGATTCTATTTTTTTTAATTATATATCATTTGAATATTATCATGTTTCTTCATCTAGTCATTTTTAAAAAAAAAAGTTACCATGGAGGAAATAGAGAGGATAAAGTGGGAAGGCACGAAGATGAAAATATCTACCCAAATTAGTAACCTAAAATGTTTATAATTTCAACAAATAATTTTTCTATTGTGATAGATTTTTTGATGCTGCATTCTAATAGTGATGGTATCCATTCAAGATACAAAACCACATTCACCACAAATAGACACAATTATAGTGTAACATTTCAAGAAATATTTCAAAAATCAGAGGTCTGGACTTTCACATTTCACATTTTGTATTTAATTCATGATGTAAACCTTGAAGAATACATGGAATGAAAAATAAACATATCCATGCATGTTACACAATTTCAACAACTTACAAGATGTGAAACCCTTGGACATACACAAAAAAACAATGATTTTTTATGATTATTTATGCCAACGTCGCATTTATGACCCTGGTATGACCCATGAATACTTTTACCCTTTTAATTATTCATTTATGAAATATATATAATGATATATTCTTGTAGATAATAGGATAAGGGGATATTGAAAAAGACTGATGGAAAGGGATGCACTAGACGATGGAATGTGGATGCGCTATGCTCTTACTTTCTTTTCTATTTTACTTTATTTCTTTTCTGTGATGTATCCAATCTCCTGAATCAACATTTCTACCATATCCATGGAGGGTTAGTTCTTTTGAGTGATTTTGAATGGGGGATTCTTGACCTATTTCCTTTTTTATCTATAGTTAAATGAAATATTTTCTTCTTTTTTTTGTATCTAGTCTCAATTTTTATTTTTAAGTTTTAAATTTCAAACAAGATTGTGTTAAGTTTTCATTATTTTTATTTTTATTTCATTGGTCATTGATCCATTTCTCAATCCACCTTATTATTTTCTATATATGTTGGAATATAATATAGTTTGGTGGTGAGTCATTAATGATCGTTATCACATGTGAAAAATTGTAAGTTGAAAATATTGGCTTATTGGGGAACAAAAATTCTTATTTAGATATTTCCCTCATTAAAAAAAGAATCTATTGTAACACCACACACCTAGGAAATAGGGTATAACAACCTATGGTATTAGATATGAATATTCTAATCATAACCATCTATCCAAGGGGAGAGATGAATTCATAGATGAGTCTCTCTCTTATTAGTCTTAAAAAAGGGGTAAAATTTGGAAACAATGATAGCACAACACTGGGTTAAGCCAAACCTTCTCTAATCACCATCTTTCTCAACTTTTTTTAAGTTGATAAAATTAAAATATTATCTTATTCCAAATTCACAACCCAAAATTAAAATCAACTTTTCTTAAAATCAATTAAAAGTGAGGAACTCATTTTGTGTACAATTTTATTTAGGATACTACCTTGGTCAACAAATATTCAATACTAGGTAATAAAAAAATTCAATTCCCCACAATAGGTGTTCACCATGGTGTTGTGAAAAATTACTTGTTTTTTATATTATTTCGATCCCTTATTTCATTTAGGGTTTAAATATTCTATTATTTTGGAGAAATTTTCATGTAAATTATAAATTTCACCTTAATAAATGAAGCCAAAACATTTAGTAAAAACACCTGGGGGAAGTATTAAAGAAAAAAATTTATAAGAATCTTCCTAATCATTTCTGTGGAAAGGCTTTACCTAAAAACTTTTTTTTCTTTCCCCTTATAGAGTTTGGTGTTATTCTATGTATGGATTTTATCAATTTTTATCATAATAAGATAGATTGTATAACTAAATAAGTTTGTTTTATAATGAGTTTCAGTTTGTAAATAATAATGAATTCATACCTATGATAACATATCATGAAGTTGAGAAATTGATTAAATATTGAAAAAAAGTTATCTTTCACATATTGTTGATAAGGAGACTATTCAAATTAGTGATGTACCTATAGTTAATGAATATCTAGATGTATTTTCTAATGAATTTCATGGTATTATATCAGATCAGGAGATTGAATTTATTATTTACTTAGTGCATGATGATAATCCAATATCAAACACTACTTATCGAATGGATCAAGTAGAGATTTTGGAATTGAAAAAGTATTTACATGAGTTGATTTAAAATGGTCTCGTTCATATTATCACTTCACCATGGGGTGAACCTAATCATGATTTTCATTGATAATAGAAAATTGAATAAAATCACTGTTAAGAATAAGTATCCATTCCCTTATATAGATGACTTTTTTTATCAAGTCTAGGGAGCTTGGTATTTTTTAAAGTTTGATCTCATGTCTAGGAACCATAAATTGAAGGTGGAGGTTAATGGAATTATAAATAAAATATTTTAGACTAGTTGTGGGGATTATAATTTTTTGTCTATTCCCTTTTGGTTGAAATGTTCTCTGGCTATACTTATGGAAATTATATATAGAGTTTTCCATGGGTTCTTGGATAAATTTATGGTTGTGTTTATTGATGAAATTATGATATATCCTAAAATTTATTAGGATCATGAGAAACATTTGAGGTTTTTCCTAAAAACCCATAAATGAAAATAAGTTATATGTAATGTTTAGAAAATGTGAATTATGTTTGCGCTATATTTCATTCCTTTGATATATTATAAATAAATATGGAATAACTATTGATCCATATAAATTAAAGTGGTTGAAGAGCTCCCAAGGAATAAAATGTCATATAGATTCATGTTTTTATTATATTAGTGAGTTACTATTAATGGTTTTATGAAACAAATTCTCGATTATATATATCACTAAATAAGTTAACTTGAAAAGGAATTAAATTCATCTAGATTAAATAATATAATGAATGTTTCCATGAATTTAAAATAATATTACTAAATGATCTTGTTTTCTCTCTATCATCCATAAATGGTGAATTTTTTATCTACAATTATGATTCATTTGAAGAGAATTTGTTATTTTTAATAGAGAATGATCGGGGAATTTATTATGCTTCACCCTAATTTGAACCTCATGATCAAAATTATTCAACACATAAAATTGAACTGGTGGATGCAGTCTTTTCTTTAAAAATATAGATATATTATTTATATGTATTATAGTTTGTAATATATACTGATCATAAAATTTGATGTATATATTCACTCATAAAGATTTAAACATGAGAAAAAGGACGTGGTTGGAAGAGATTAAGGATTATGAATACATGATTCATTACCATCTATGAAAATAAAATAGAGTGTCTAAGGATTTAATTAGGAATGATAATGTATCATTAACTATTATAATTTTTGAACATGATACTTTGGTAAATTATTTAATGATTACCGGTTTAGAAATTGTGCATATAGAAACTTCCTCTGTTTTTTTTCTAGTGTTAGTGAAATATTAATTTTTAGAAAGAATTAATCAATCTTGTAAAAAATTCATAATTATAAAAAAATTAGAATTGGTCAATAAGGGTTTGTTTCTGGAGTTTAATATTGATGAAGAAAGTGTTATCACATTTGGAAAGAGATTATTCATTCCTTGGGATTCCTAGTTGAAGATCGATTTTTTTTATTTGATCTCATAATTATCTATTTTCTTTTCATCCATGTAGCACTAAGATGTACATATACCTTTGAGAAAATTTCTAGTGGGATATAATGAAAAGATATATTGTTGAATTTACCATGAAATTTTTGACTTGTCAATAGGTTAAAGTATAATTAAAATTACCAAATGGGATACTCAAAACTTTTATAGTGTTGGAGTGTGATTGTGAAAATATAACTATGGATTTCATGGGGGGTTTCCAAATAAATATAAATGTATTAATATAATTGTTTTTCATTGATCAATGACTAAATATTCACATTTAATTCTGATTTGGGATATTATATATTTATATAATCTTTATTGACTATATATCAAGGTTGTAATTAGGTTACATGGAGTTCTTATATCTGTTGTCCCTAACTATGATCATAGATTTACTTCTAGTTTTTGGAAAATTCTAGAGATGTTAGTGGATACTGAATTAAATTTTAGTACATATTTTCATCCTTACTTTGATGGATGGTCATAGAGAAAAATTTAAAATTTGGAAGAAATTATTAAAACTTATTAAATGTAATACTAGGGAAGTTGTTATTACCATATTTCATTAGTTTATTTTTTTATAATAATTATTTTTATTCTAGTATACAGATTTCACCTTTTGAGGCATTATATGGAATGTGATATTGTATGACAAATTATTGGGATAAAGTAGCTAGAATAATTTTTCTGGGAAAACAATTGGTATAATAAATGATTTATAAGGTGAAGTTGGTTTATATAAATATTAGGAAGACTCAGAGAAGTCAAAAAAATTATCCAAATAATCAGAGAAAATATATTTCATTTGAGATTCATGATCAATTTTTTATTAAATTTTCTCTATAAAAAAGTTTTATATGTATCATAAAAAGGTAAATTTAAGTCCATTGTTTGTTAGAAGATATGAAATTCTAGATAAGGTTAGATATTTTTCCTACCAAGTGTAATTACCTCTCATATCATCTAAGGTAAAAGTTGTGTTTCATGTTTTATTATTAAGGAAATATATGCCAGATGCATCTCATGTTTTGATCCATAAAGTTGTATAGTTTGATGAGGTTATTTTATATGAGGATTAGACTATTAATATTATTAACAAAAAATAATAGGTTTTACAGAATAAGGTGATTCACTAGGTTAAGTTTTTGTGAAAACCCCATATGATTAAAGAAGTAATATGGGAATAAAAAATTATTATGAAGGAAAAATATCCCAACTTTTTAAGTAATGAATATAATTTATAGGATACAATTTACAAAATGGGGAGAATACATCAACCTAGGTAATATTAATAGTAATTTAATTTCTTTACTTTTTAATATTTATGAATTAGTTTTTATATATTTATATTCACTATAATAATATTATGTAATTTTACAATCAAAAAGGAAATAGTTTTATTCTTACTAAATTTGTTTACAAGTAATATATAGTTTTATTTAAAATATAGATTTCAAAATTTTATAATTTTAATTTTTTTAAATAAAGTTCATTTTTTATTCCATCAAATCAAAATTATATTACAATGATTTTTTGGGTATTTTCTGAAAAAGTTGATTTTTAGTTGAATAGTAGAAAATATAGATTTTTAAGAAAAATATCTGTTCTTTTCAAGTATTTAAAAATTCACATTCAATTTTGTATTGGTATTAAAATTTAGTTTCTTTTTATTAACAATAATCCAATAAATTCCATTAGAGTCCTCATTGTACTAGGATTTGGTATAAAACACATTAATAAGCATAAAGGGTATTTTCTGAGAACCCATTTATATTTCATTTTGTGGGATTATTTTAAAAGTAATTTTCTGTAACTTATAGAAACTGAATTTGATAAAATTGGATCCACAATTAGAATCATCATGTGTAAATTTGGTAATGTAACCACTTTCATTTTTGTTCATTATGAATAGTAACCATGGTGAAAAAGTCAGTTACCGCGATAAGAGTAAAAAAGGGTTAAATGTATTAAAACTATAAATATTTGGGTTAAAATGAAATAAATAATTTTATAAATCATATTATATATATATTTTTACCCTATCTCATATCATATTCAGAAATAGTATATTTTTGTGCCATTTTTTTAACTAAGACATTAATATATTTTAATATTTTAGAAAATTATGAGTATACCCTCTCTACCACTAATAAAATGAAACCCATATTCAATTTCATATACACTTTAACAACCACTTATCTTGGATAATACCTACCCAAATTCCTTCCTGACATCCCTCCCCACATTCTAGAGACTGTAGTTTTATCACAATGTCTTCCTTAGGAGGCCAAGGTTGTAAATTATCTTAATCATTCCAAAATAATAACATCAATATCTACCTTATAATTATATGTTGTTATATTTATGGAATATATTTTATCCATATCCTTTTCTATCAAATGGGAAGTGAAACAATCATTCATTTTTATATAATACTACCAACTCATGAACCGATATAATTCTTTTTCCATCACAACCTCTAATAATTAGTTATAATGTTGTACTTAATGTATATATAATATATTCAAGACATCATTATAATTCTGGAAGGATATTATATCATCTATTTTCTTACTTTTCCATCAACTAAAAAATGATAATTTTATTTATGTGTACATGTGGATTACCACGTCCATAAATCGATGTGATTCATTTTTCATCATATTCTCACTTGTATTGTAAAGTGTATTTAATAATAAAATATGATATTTATTCTTTAATAATATTTATATAGAGATAAAATTATTCATACCTTCTTTATATCATGTTTATTGAAAAATGTAAATGTTGCCCATTTGTACGTATGGCTTACCTTCCCGATGATTACAACGTAATTTATTTTTCAAAAAATTCTTATATATTTTGTTCTAAAAGTATAATTAATATATTAAAATGATAATTATAAAATTATTAATATTTTTTAGAAGATATTATCATGATCCATTTGACCAAAGTCAACCTACCGAAGTCATTTTGGACTAATGAACCAAAAATCCTTAAAATGTTTGAGGTAAACCTAGTCAAATATATAATTACTATAATAAAAATATAAGTGAAATAAAAGTAATAATAAACTTGAAAAACATTATTAAGAAAGTAAATAATTAACATAATTTTATAATTCAGTATGGTAAATAATGTGTGGGATAATTCATACTCAAGGTAAGGGAAACTTTACCTTAAAACCCTAGTTTTAAATATTTTAAAGATTTATTTTGTAAATAATTTTATTACATTTATATAATTTTAAAATTTCTTTATAGATGTATTTATATGAACATTAATTAATTATAAATAAACATTTATCTCTATTTTTACTTTATTTTAATGTTTTTTTCAAAAGGAATCTATTCACAAATTTTATATGAAATTTTTTGAATTTATTTACAAAAGGAAAAAAGGAATGTTCTATTTTAATGTGTGCAAATTCAATGTATTTTCCTATCTCTATAACCATTATTTGATATTTTTATTAATTTATAAGATTACATGTTTAATTCAAAGAAAATCAACCTTCACTTTTTTGTGGTTATGTTAATATTTAAATGGGATTTTAAAGGAATGTGATATATAAATATCAGAAAATGATTTTATTATGGGTTAATTAATATATTTTTATGATTTTGATGATAAAAAATTAAATATTTTATGTGTTTCATGCATGTTATGGTCCTTGGAAATTTTTTATGAATTATGGTTGAGCCCAATATAAATTTGATGATGGACGACCCTGATATATCTCTCCAATGTGTTGGATAATGATTATGTTCTCCAGAGAATTATGTTGAATTAATCAAGTAGGATATTACATTTTTAAGGGTTCTATGAAGACGATGACCCAATGAACCTACATGAATTTTAAATTATTTATATTGAGTTTTTAGGGAATTATTTTAATTCTAAAAGGTAATATAATGGTATTTTTTTTAAGGAATTATCATTCCCACTTATGGTAGAAAGGTATGTTTTTAAGTAAAATATTCTAGGTTTCTCATGTTTTCTAACAAACCCTCATGATTATGATTTTCCTATATTTTTTCTTATAATTTTTTCTATGGAAAACATTTTCTAATAAAACTCATTTCAATTTTATGTAAATAATTATTTTATCTCAAAGTTTATTATGTTAAAATAAAACTTTCTTTTATGGTCTCATGGTTTTAAAATTGACTAATGAGTTCCTTCATTCCTTTTAAGATGTCCCTTACTGATTTTTTTGTTCTCATTATATGTTTAAAATTATTTTTTATAATATTTAAGGATTATTAGTATCAATGATGAAGTGAAGGTGAAAATGGGGAAGATTTTTCATTAGTGGAAAATGTGATTCATTTTAAAAGTGTTGTATTATGGGAAAAATGGATGCTAAGAGGAAGTGTACATTTTGTAATGTATGGGTTTGTTACATAATATTTTTAACCTAATGTAATATACTAAACATTTTGGAGTTATTTTAGGTACTTTTTTTTACTCAAGCATCATTGATGTGAGTTATGGATTGGGGTGAATTTGGGTGAAATCTAAGAAAATCTTTGAGAAAAGAGGTTGTGCACTGTTTGAAAACACTGTGCGGCTGCCTAGGAGAAACCATGTAATATATAATCTTTGAGGAAATAGATTCATCATATATAAAGCATGTTTTGAGAGTCCATGCGAGGGGGCCATGAAAAGTTCCCCCCTTTAAGTAGTGGCTAACGCATGGTTAGTGAACAGTTTGTCTAACCGTGTGACTAAACCGTCTGAGGGCCGACAGTGAGATCCTAAAATTGTGGATCGCACTTATTTTCACCCTTTAATGACTTGTTTCACCTCCTATGAATCTATAACATGGGATTTTACTTTCCTAAGGGTAAAATAAGGTTCTTCTATCGACCTGGAGGGATTCAAAGGCCTCACAAACACCATTATTCAATATCAAAATCCCGAATTGAAGATCTTCTCTTCTCCCGGTAAGTGGATTTCATCTCGATGCTTCTCCCAATATTTATTCTATCATTACTTGATCTTTTCATGTGAAATACCCTATTTTAAATTGGATTTAAACCTATGTGGTGAGATCTAGATCTAGGATTTTGGATTTAGATCTAGATTAATGAAATCTTGATGTCTTTGATTTTAATTTTGGTTTATGGATTTTGATTCGGAACTCATATCAACATCGTTGTGCTGCTTAGATTTTTGGAATTTCCGTTGAGTGAACGTCTATCAATTAATTGAGGTAGGTGGTCAGAATCTAATTCCCATAGTTTTGGTTTTGATATGTATATAAAAAATTGTATAATTGTTAGCATCCTTTAGCAATTTATTTTCTTAAATTTGGTTAATTATATTGACCAATTGATTTATCTAAGCTTTATTTAAATAAGTGATTAATTGTGGAATTAATCATAAGACCAAGGGGATTCTCTATTAGATAATTAATTTGGGTATATTGGTTATAATAGATAGGGGTTCTAATCTAGAAAATTAATTGGGAAATTAATTATGAGATATTTAATTGACTATGTGGAGATAATTAATTACGGATTAATTATGTGCCTTTGATAATGTGACCTAGATAATTAATTGGGGTATTAATTATGGAAATTTTATATTATAATGAGGTAATTAATTCTGGAAAATTAATTATGGAATATGAATTGTGATTTTTATTAATGTAATGATAAATTAATTAATGGTTTGATATAATTAGTTAATTTTTGTGTTAACTAATGGAATTGATGTGTTTAACTAATTGTTGAATTAGTAATGGGATTGGGGTGGATAATTAATTGGTAAATTAATTATGTGATAAAGAAAGGGAAAATGGTTATTCTAAATAGGGAAATACAAATGGTAACATGGTTATCCAACTTATGACTAAAGAGAATGGGAACATGGTCATTCTAAATTGGGAAGTATACATGGTAACATGGTCATTATACATATGAGTAAAGAGAATGGGAACATGGTCATTCTATTGAGGAGTAAGAATTGTAATATGGTCATATTAATTACATTTGTGATATTGGTAATTTTGAAAATGGGGCATTTAAATGTGAAATTAAAGAATGAAAATAATGTCACTCTGAGTTATGACCTCACATGAGAATATTCGACTCCGACATCAGTAGAATCAGGTACTGAGATATCATAGCACATTGAATACTTCTATATTCATCTATAAGAAGGTATTAATATATGATAATACCTAGGTAACAATTCAAGATCTAGTACGAGATGAAGATAGTATTGAGGTATGAGTATCCTTGGGAACCCTAAAGATAATGTAGTTAGAAAAGAATAAATGAAAATTTCATAAACTGCTTATTATTGCATTGTACTTATTTACTTATAGAACTTCATAAACTATCTTTTAACTAGAATTATATTAGACATTGTTGGTGGTGGATTACTAAGTTGTACTCACACCCTATTCGGGCTGCCTGATCAGTAACCGAATATATTATATTGTCGTAGGACTTGATAAGGGAAATTTCCCTAAGATGGGTGGATGATTGGGGATATGGCTTGGAGGAGGGACCCGGACAAGGTTTAGAACCCACTTGGATAGTCATAGTGTCTTTATTTTTAGTTTCATATTAGGCACTTAACACTAATATTAGCATAGCCTGTTTTCCTATTCAGTTGAGTATTGTATTTCTTGTTTGGTTTTCACATGAAATATGTATTTTTATGGTTATATATGCATCTACTTTTTTTTACTTATTTCTGATGGCATTTTACTCTGGTAAAGGAGGGTATAGTCACCCTATGAATGAATTACCAGACCCTCACTACTAGTTAGCTGCCTCTGGCACATGGGGAGGCACGCTTGAGGTCATGTAACCGACCAACTCAAGTCACCAATGTATATCACCCGAGTCAGGACATTACAAAGTGGTTTAGAAGGTCCAATTTTCTTTCTTATTATTTTGTATTACTATTTTTGAAAAGGTATACATTAGACTAGGATGATTTTGGACTAGGTAATGAGCTCATGCATGGGATTTGAAAACCCATGTATGTGGGGAAACCCAAGTACTCAAGGTGGGATTTTTGTTATTGTTGTTTGTTTTTACAATTGAATATTATCTCCCCTCGGGTGAAGAACTTGGGGTGTGATGTGATTATTATTTCTGAGAATTTTTTATTATTGATTCATGTCCCATAATTACATGATATTTGAGTCTTCATGCATCATTCTAGGTACTTAGTGTTATTTTGAGATGCATAATTTTAGGTCCCCATGATAAAATGGGTTATGGTTAAGTTGTTGAACTTGAACTATTTTCCTTGTTTATGAGATTAATATAAAAAAAATAATGGTTCCTAACATGAATTGATAAACAATGGAAAATGATTCAAAATGAGAACAATTGGGTGTCTAAATGGGAAACTTGTTTATGATAGTGTGTTTACCCTTGTTAACCAAAACCATGGCGTATGATGATTAAGGGTAGTGATAGATCCTTAGTATTGACCACATGACTAGAGGTGGGGAAAAGATATTTTGTGAACTATAGTGTTTATTTATCTTACATAAATGTTGTAAGGTTGTGTTATGATACCTGAGACATGTGTGTGGACTTATAGAGAGTATGCCTCCATGACGCTTGTTGAGGGGACAACCGAGGGGTGTTCTTAGAATTTTTTTTCTTATTAGGGAACTTGGGCCACTAATCATACCAGCTGAAAATGAAGGGGATAGGTTTCGAGATAACATTTCATGTTTCATGAAATTCGGGGAAAGAGACCCAGGGCGAGTTGTGAAAAGCATGTCTAAGTTGACAAGGGAGTTTCAGTTGTAGCACCCTCCAACTTTTACTAGAGAAGGTGGAACTGAGGGAGATGAATTATAGGTTGAGTCCATAGAGACTATACTTGACCATTTGGAGACTCTGGTAGAGAGGAGGGTCAATTTTGCCACTTATATTCTATGGGGATCATTGAAGTGCGGGTAGGACATTCAGGCATGAATTGGATAAACTAACGGTTTGTTATGGAAGGACTTCTTGGAGAGGTTCTTGGTGAACTTTTATCCAAATACACTAAGATAAGAGAAAGCTAATGATTTTATGAACCTAACACAGGGGATCATGTCGGTGATGGACTATATTGGAGGCAACATAGATCTACAGTTCTTTTCCCCGGCCTTTTCAGGATATGAGGTAGCTATGGTGAAATGTTTTTAGTATGGACTTAAGTGTGAGATTAAGTCCCAGGTGAATATCTCCATGTTAAATAAGTTTGCATAAGTGGTTGATCAGTCTCTTATATTTAAAGGGGACCTAAGGGAGGCTTCCAGTTCTAGACAGGTAGTTGTTACTGGATGATTAGGAGGTGTGATTTTCAATATTAGGAAGTGTAGTTATGACAACTTTAGCAAAGGTAGTGGAAGGTAGAGCACACTGATAGGAGGGTCAATTGGATTGGACTGTACTAGGGTCATCTGTCATCAGTATGGTAGGTTGAAACACTATTGTCGACATTGTTCCTGACCACCAGTAGAGTGTCAATATTGCGGTAAGATGGGACATCTATAGACATTTTTTAAGTCGCAGCAATAGACAGGAACTGAAGGAGGAATTTGGTAGAGTTGGAGTGTTGTAAGAGGATCTTCTACACATTATCGAGTTAGTAGTTGGAGTTCTATTGGATGAGCTGGTAGAGTTAGTGGACGTGGTGCTTCTAGGAAGGAGATTCCACATCAATAGAGTGCCTCTACTCAGGGGACTCAGACAACTTCATATGGAATAGGGGAAACACAATTTCATGCATTACAACCTACACTTTGGATAAGAGTGGTATGACCCTCAACAGTGATAGGTACTATTATAGTATCTTCTACTTTAGATAATGCCTTGTTTGATAATGGATCCTCTTATTCCTTTATATCTGCAAAACATGTTAATGGTTTGAGTTTGGTGGTGGATTTTGTGAGAGGGGTTATGACTATAGATACACCGTTGGGAGTACGATATAGAGCTATCTTTTTTTGCAAGGTATGTTCACTAGATATGGGGTAATATCATTTCCTATGGGATCTCTATGTTCTAGATATGATAGGATTTGACATAATTATGGGTATGGATTTTCTTGTCCTATAACAAGACCACATTGATTGTTATCATAGGAGTGTGACCTTTGTGTCTCATAAGGGTTACATGTATATTCATCATGGGGAGTGGGATATCTAGGAAGGCTGAGCAGGTCTAATTACCCAACAACAGGGAGAGCTCATAGCCCAAGTTTCTTGTCTATTTTTGGATGGTGGGGTTGTGATACAAGATTCTCTACCTTCAATAGTGGAACTATTTCAGAATTTCTTTCCTGAAGACTTCTCAGGGCTACCACATGTGAGAGATGTGTAATTAAATATTGATCCCATGTCTGGGCTTGATCCATTTCCATTCCACCATAAATAATGGAACTGACTAAGATTCAAGAGCTTAAGACTCAGTTGTAGGAGTTGGAGGATAAGGTATTTATCCGTCCAAGTACGTCACCTTGGGGATCACCTGTTTTGTTCACAATGAAGGCTGATGGGAGTTTATGATTATGTGTTGATTACCATAAATTGAATAAATTAATAGTGAAGAACCAATATCCTCTTCCATGTGATTTTGATCTCTTTCACCTATTTGAGGGAGATTTTGGGTTTTCGAAGATTGATTTGAGATTAGGGTAGAATCAGTTGAGAGTACAGACTTCTGATATATTAAGGACTACTTTCAGAAGTATTTTTGGCCTTTATGAGTTTTTCATAATACTGTTTGGGTTAAAAAATGCACCAGTAGTGTTTATGGCTTTGATTAATAGGATCCTTCATTCGTATATGGATTAGTTCATGGTGGTTTTTTGGATTTCATCTTGGTGTACTCCAGGACTCGTGAAAATAATTCCCAAAATATTTACATCTTCCTAAGTACATTGAGATAGCATCGATTATACACCAAGTTATCTAAGTGTTAGTTTTGGATTGACCATGTACACTTCTCAAGGAACATCATCCCAAAGAAAGGTGTTCCAATAGACATAGAGAAGTTTGAAGCAGTGGTTTCATGGGAGAAACCCAAGAATGTTTTTGATATCTAAAGTTTTCTAGGATTAGTTGGATATTAAAAAATATTCATCCAAGACTTTTCCTGTTTGGCAGTTCCACTTTCGAGCTTGAAGAAAAAGGTAGTAAAGATTTAATTCTCATAGGATTCTAAGAGATCCTTTCAAGGGTTAAAGAATTGCTTAACATCGACACCAATTTTAATCATACTTGAGTCAGGAGAGGATTATACGGTTTATTATGATGCTTTTGGGATTATACTTAGAGTTGTGCTAATGCAAGGAGATTGAGTTGTGGCATATGGGTCTCAGTAGTATAGGCCTTATGAATGGAATTACCCTATGCATGACCTCGAGTTAGAAGAAGTGGTTTTTTTTCTTAAGTGTTGGCGGCATTATATTTTGGCAAAAAACATTGCAGTCAATATAGATCAAAAGAGATTGAAGTGTATATTTTCAAAGCATGATTTGAATCTTTGGCAGTGGATATAGGTTGAGTATATGCAGTATTTTGATTTTGAACAGGCATATAAACTTGGGATGGGAAAAGTGTGGTTGATGCCTTGAGTATGAAAACTCAAACTCATATGGTTCATGAGTTAAGTGCAGAGTGGAAGGTGATGACCTTGCTGGAAAAAATGAAAGTAGTGGTTCAGGAGAGTCCAGGGAAGATGACTCTAGTTTCAGTTACAATGGAGTTTATGCATCTGAGACGGATTAGTGATAGATATAATTAGGATCCAAAGTGATTAGCCTTGAGGTAAATATTTCAAGGTGGGGAAACATCTTCGGACTGGTTGATAAATGTGGATGACGTCATCTATGTGAAAAGTTGAGTTGTGGTACCTATACGCATGAGATATGAGATCATGCAGGAATTTCATGCCTTGAAATGGGCAGTTCATCCTTGAGTAACCAAAATGTACTGTGACCTACGATGATAGTTTTGGTGGATAGGAATGAAAAAGAAGATATAAGGGTTTGTGATGAGATTCTTCACTTGTTAGAAGGTGGAGGCGGAGCATCAATGGCCTGAAGGTTAACTACAACTACTGTCTATTTTGGAATGGAAGTGTGACAAAGTGAAAATGGAATTTATGATGGGTAATACAAAGATAATGAGGAAGAATGACTCTATTTGGGTCATTGTGGATCGACTAACAAAGGTATCTCATTTCTTGCCTATAAGGGAAACCTTCATAGTAGAACAGTTGAGAGAACTATACGTTCGGGAGATAGTTCGTCTGCATGGTGTGCCATGGAATATACATTTATATCATGATTCATGATTTACTTCATGCTTCTTCTAGGGATTAAATAAATCTCTTGGAACACATGTATTATTGAGTATATCTTTTCACCGACAGACAGATGGGCAGTCAGAACATACTATACAGGTGATTAAGGATATTTTATGGGCATGTGTTCTTGACTTCGGTGGATCTTGGGAAAAGAACTTGGATTTAGTGGAGTTCAACTATAAAAATAGTTATCAAGAACCTATATATATGGAACCATATGAGGATCTTCATGGTAGTCCATGTAAATCATTGTTATGTTGTATGGATTCTAGAGAGTAAGAGTTATTGGGACCAAGTCTCATGTAGGAGACATCTAAGACGGTACATTTGACTCGAAAATGTGTGGATATGGCTCAGAGTAGACATAAGTCATATGATGATTGACAGAGATGGCCCCTAGAGTTCAAAAGGGTGATTGTGTATTCCTTAAAGTGTCACCTAGGTTGGGTTACCATCAGATATAGAGGTATGGCATGTTGGAAACTAGGTTTGTTGGACCTTTTGAGATAGTAGAGAAAATTAGGAAGGTGGCATACTGATTGGATCTTCCATAGATATAAAGTTCTATATATGATGTTTTTTATATATAAAAAATTCAGCGGTATCACCCTGAACCTTCTCATGTGATCTATGTGAATGAGTTTGACCTTGACATAGATGCATCCTTTAAAGAGCATATGATACGTGTGTTGGATCGCAGTGAGAAAGTGTTGAGAGGAAAAACTGTGCCGATAGTTCATGTTTTCTGGAAACATGGATGTGTACAAGTGGAAACATGGGAAGGAGAAGCAGATATGAGGGCTCAATGGCCTCATCTTTTTTGTCTTGGAATCTTATAAAGGCTTGGAAGTGCAACTCGATGATGAGCTGTTATAAGGTGGGGAGATTATAAGATATTAATCTCTTTTAGAGTTATCTCGGGTGTGATTTTATGTAATTTTTGTTTTTTATCAAGTACCATTGATGGGAGTTATGGTTTTGGGTTATTTTGGGTGAAGTATAATAAAATATTTGAGAAAATAGGTTGTACACGATTGGCGCTAAGTTTGACCAAACCGTGCAGCTACCTAGGAGAAACTGTGCGATCTCTGGTTTTTGAGGTAGTAGCTTCGACATGGTTAAAGCATGGTTTGAGAGGCCATGTGAAGTGTCCATGTGAAGTGACTCTTGAAGAATTTTATAAAACCCTGTTAGTGCACGGTTTGTCTTAACGTGTGACTAAACTGTGCGAGGGCCGATAGTGAGATCCTAAAATTGTTGGTCTCACTCATTTTCATTCTTTAATGACTTTTTTCACATACTATATGTCCCTAAATAAGGATTTTAATTTAATAAGGGTAAAATAAGGTTCTCCCATCAACTAGGAGGGATTTCAAGGCCTCACAAACACCGTTCTTCAATATCGAAATCCAGAATTGAAGATCATCTCTTCTCCCTATAAGTAGATTTCATCCCAATGCTTCTCCCATTCTTTCTTATATCTTTCCTTGACCTTTTCATGGAAACATACTTTGTTTACTCAGATATAAATCTATGTGGTGATACCTAGATCTAGTATTGTGGATCTAGATCTAGATTTATGAAATATTTTTGTCTTTAATCTTGATATAGGTTTAGGAATTTTGATCCGGAACTCATATCAAGGTCGTTGTGCTGCTCAGATTTTCGGGATTTTGGTTGAGGAAACGTTTTCCAATTAATTGAGGTTGGTGGTTAAAATATAAATCCCATATTTTTTGTTTTGATATATATATAAGATTTTTTTTGAATTTATAGAATCCTTTAGAAATTTATTTTCTTAAATTGGGTTAATTAGATTGACCAATTGATTTATTTAAGCTTCGTTGAAATAGATGATTAATTGGGGAATTAATCATAAGACCAAGGGGTTTCCCTATTAGATAATTAATTTGGGGAAATTATTTATAAGAGATAGGGGTTATAATCTAGATAATTAATTGGTAAATTAATTATGAGATATTGAATTGGCTAAGTTAAGATAATTAATTATGGATTAATTATGTGCCTTTGATAATGTGACCTAGATAATTAATTGTGGGATTAATTTTGGAAATTTGATATTAGAATGGGATAATTAATTTTGGGAAATTTATTAGGGAATATTAATTGGTTTTGATTAATTAATTGATAAATTAATCAATGGTTTGATTAATTTTTGAGTTAACTAGTTTAATTGATGTGTTTAACTAAATGTTGAATTTGTAATGGGATTGGGGTGGATAATTAATTGGTAAATTAATTATGTGATAAATAATGAGAACATGGTCAATCCAAATTGATAGGTAAAAATGGTAATATGGTCATCATACTTATGAATAAAGAGAATGGGAACATGGTCATTCAAAATTAAGAAGTATATATGGTAACATGGTTATTATACTTATGAATAAAGATAAGTGGAACGTGGAAATTCTATTGAGGAGTATGCACGGTAACATGTTCATCCTACTTAAATTTTTGATATTGGTAATTTTGGAAATGGGGTATTTAAATGTGAAATTAAAGAATGGAAATATTGGCACTTTGAGCTATGATCTCACATGAGAATATTCGACTCTGGCATGAGTCGAATTAGGTACTGAGATATCATATCACCTTAAATACTTTGGTCTTCATCTAGAAGCAGGTATTAAGATATGGTATTACCTAGGGAACACTTCAGGCTCTGGTAGGAGATAAAATTAGTATTGAGGTATAGGTATCCTTGGTAACCTTAGAGTTAATGTGGTTAGATAATAATAATTGAAAATATGATAAACTATTTATTATTTCATTGTACTTATTTCCTGATAGAACTAAAAACACTATATTTTCAGTAGAATTGTCTTAGACACCATTGGTGGGAGCCTTATGAGTTGTACTCACACCCTATTCGGGCTACCAAATCTATACCCAAATAGATTATATTGTTGTAGGACTGGATAATGGAAAAGGACCTAAGATATGAGGTTGATTGGGGATAGCACTTGGAGGAGGGAACCAGACATGGTTCGGAATCCACATGGGGAGTTATAGTGTCTTTATTTTCAGTTTCATATTAGAAACTTAACACTTATATTGGCATAGCATGTTTTCCCTTTCAGTTGAGTATTGTATTTCTTGTTTGGTTATCTAGTGACAAGAGTATTTTTCTGGTTATATATGCTTCAACTTTTGATTATTTATTTCTGTTGGTGTTTTAATATGATAAGTGAGGGTATAGTCTCCCCATGGATGACTTACCAGAACCTTTCTTCTAGTCGGCAACCTCTAGAATACAAGGATTCATGCTTGAGGTCATGTCACTGATTGGCTTGGGGCACCGATGCATGACACCCAGGTCAAGACATTATATCTAATTATTAAAACCTTTTAACACTGATAATTTGTTTGGGAATTAAATAAAATGAATTCTTATTTAAAAATGAAATTCTAGGTTGTATAATAATTGGTTCCTTGTAATAAATTTCTATATGGAATGATATTTTTAAAGAGTTATTTTTTTTGAAAACATCTCTTAACGCCCCCCCCACACTTAATAGTGTAAAGAGAGCTATGTTTGGAAGATGTTTTTATGATAAAAATAAAAGATTTAGAAAATAAATAGAAAAGGGAAAAAATAGAGAAATAAAAATGTGAATAAGGAGAGAAGAAAGAAAATAAGGGAAGGAGGAGAAAAAAAATAAGGGAACAAAGAAAAAATAAATAATAAAATTAACTTGGTATATACATTTATCAAGATGATTAGTCCCTTAAATATTGGTTTTACCTCTATTTATTGATTACATAATATAAATAGCTTTTAAATAGGTACTTTTGAAGTGTAATAATATCTAAAAATCATCCTTTAAATTTTATTTTTTCAAAAGCGAGTCAATAACATTCATCACAGAGACAAGTATACCTAGAAAGGAAAAAAATGACTCATCATTAATCTTCCCATAAGAGATATGAAAACAAAAATAATTGAAATATAAGTAGATCATATACAAAAACGTTCGTATATGTTTTGAAAAAAACAAATAGATTAAACTTTATAATCAAATTTAGTTTAATATGATAAATAATACTTTTTTTAGAAAGTATATTTTTAAGTAGTGAAAATAAAATAAAGACATATTTTGAAAATTTAAATTGTAATTTTAATAAAAAAAAGATCTATCTTAAGGAAAATTTCAGAATTAAATAGATAAGGTTTAACTATAAATTATAACATAATTGAGATAAAGTGATCATATCCAAAAGATAAAATAAAAACAAGAAAAATATACCAAGATTTTAAAATAATATTTCAAAAAAATATTAAGTGTGCCATAGTAAAATGTATAGAATCACAAGTAAACCACTATTAACTCACTTTTGTTGAAATCAAAGTGATCAAGAGTAAGGAACTTAGTGAAAATATCAGTATGTTGATATTCCATCCTAACATATTCCAATAAGATATTACCCTTTTAGAAGTGATCACTTAAGAAATGGTGGATGAGGTCAATGTGTTTCGTATGAGAGTGTTGGATAGGATTTTTAGAAATATTTATAGCACTAGTGTTATCACACTTAATATGGATATGGTAACATGTAATACTGATGTATAAGATATTTTGTTTCATCCATAGTATTTAGGCTCAACAACTTCTAGTGGCTACATATTCTACTTGACCTATAGAAATAGAAACTTAGTTCTTCTTATAACTACTCCAAGAGATGAGAGAATTTTCATGTAACTAGAAAGTCCCATTTTTTTCTTTTCCTATCTATTTGGAATCCTCTGAATCAATGCCAGAAAAACTAGTTAATTATAAAGAAGTTCATTTTAGATAAAACAAACCAAAAATTTTAGTTCCTTTTAAATAATTAAAAATACTTTTAAGATATTTGAGATGATATTCCATTGGATATGATTGACAATAACCATAATGAAAAAAACTGAACATTATATCAGTTCATATCATAGTAAGATAATGTATATAATAAATCATACTTCTATAAACCCTATTTCTAGCTAGATTACTAACTTCATCCAGCGTTATCTTACATGTTTTATTCATAGGATTACTAATTTCCTTAGCGTGATCCATGATGAAACGTTTTAAGATTCATTGTTTTATTTTCCTTGGTTTAGAAAAGTTCCATTAATTCATTGAAAATTTTGAAAACTAAGGAAGAACTTGAGTTCGCCTATAAATCCCCTTTCAAATTCCTTCTTCATGAAATCATAAAATTGAAAATAAAGTGATTCATTGGTTGATCTGAAAAACATGCCATCAACATAAATTTTATTTATAAATAAATCATTTGAAATGTGTTTTAGAAAAAGAGTTGAATTGGATTTCACCATTTTAAAACCATTTTATAAAAAAATTAGAAAGATGATCATACAAATCTTGAGGGAATTGTTTTAAAATATTACCATCTTTAGTTAATTTGAAAACATTATTAGGAAAAAAATTATTTTCAAAACCAATGGTCGTTTCAAAAAATAATTAATAAAACCATTTAAAAATATATTTTAATAAAAATTTGAAATATTTTTAAATTGAGGTGAGAGAAATTTTTTAAAAAGATTTTAATTTATTCTAATCAAGCAATGAGTGAAAATATTAGACCATATTCAATTAGTTCTTCTTGGATATAAGCATTGGAAACTAAATATTCTCTATTTCTATTTAGGTTACCAAGATCATATAACTTACTCATAAAAACACATTTAGATCCTATAATAGTATGATTATTAGTAAATTACCTGAGAGTCAATACATCATTTTGATTGAATTTATTTAGTTCCTATTATATGGAAAGAAACCAATTTTCAACATTATAAGAATCTTTTGGATTTTGAGGTTCTAAGTGGGTGACAAAGGATATATGTTCAATCTCATTTATGACTAATCTATTATTATGAGTTCCCACTTACAGATCCCCAATGTCATTTTCAAGGAGAGATCTTTATATTTTTTAATACTTTTAGGAAAATAATTTAAATGATATTTATATTCTTCCTCATCTTCTTCGGTTTTAAAATTTACATTTAAAATATCTGTTTCATTATTTTCTTTGGAGTTGAGAATAAAATATTTACACACAAAAAAATTAAAAAATACCACTTTATTTTTTTACTTTTCCAATGATCATAAGGGTTATTTTTGAAAATATGTCTTATGAGAACATGATTAATGATTAAACATGAAGTTTTCAAAACCTCACCCCAAAAATATTTAGGTGAATTAAATTTAGCTAAAATAGTTTGATCAATTTCTTGGGTAGTTTGATTTCACCTCAATCCAACCCTAACTTGTTGAACAGTTTGAGAAGCAGAAAAAGAATGACTATAGCCTTCATAAAAAACTTAAATCAATAAATTCCTTATTGTATAATTCTTTTCCATGATCACATCAAATGGGAATAATTTTAAAACCTTCTATATTTTCATATTTTTTATAAAACTTTATTGTAAACAATAAATGGTAAAAATATTTTGAAAACAATATATAGTAAATAAATGTTTTCCTTTTGAGTTAAAAACTATATAAAAATTTTCAAAAGAAATTTTAAAAACCCTATCACACAACTAGTTAATACTTATAAAAATGAATTTTAATCCTTTGTAAAATAAAACATTTTTAATAAGAGTTGAGTTAGAATAATTTATGGTACATTCACCAATTATCTTACCTATAGAGTTATAACTAAATATAATATGAATTACTTCTATTTTATCAATTTGATTGAATTTAGAGAGGTCACGACACATGTGTCTTTAGTATCCACTATCTAGGTACCATATTTCTTATTAGGTTTTACTCAAAAGAGACTTTTCCTATAAAATAAAATGACTAATTTTTTGGTACCCGAACAAACTTGGGTCTACTTACGTTATCTAATAAAGATTTCGGAATACATATTAGTTTCTAATGAGATCACACTTTGGATATATTTTATGAAATATGGATTTATTTTGGTCTCTCATATCATGAATTCTTACAATCACATCCATAAATTAAATTAAACATTCTTTTATTTTCATTCAAAAAAATATCTTGTGAATATCTATTGATAAAATTGGTTTTTGATGTATTTTTAAGGTGCTTACACAACTTGATAAAACAAGACCAACCCATTTTTTTATGTATTTCATAGACCAAAATCTTATTTAGATTATTTTTCCTTGAGTAAATTTTGAAAGATAAATGTTGAGGTATATCATAGTAGATTTGAGTTTATTTACATCTATTTTATTCTTGATTTTCAGGGATAATTTTTCTTTTTCTTTGATGATAATATCCTTCTCTTTTTTTAATTTTTTATTTTTTATTAATCACTTCCTCATATTTCACATAAATATAATTATATAATGATTAAAGATTATAAAAACCATTTTTGATTTGATCATGAGTGTATTTTAGGTATTTATAATTAAGGTGACTTGTGGAGTAGGATAAATAAGAAGAAGGGGAAGAATTAGGAGAAGAAGAATAGGAGGAGTAAATAGGAATAGGGGTACTGGCCATGATGTATTTATCAAAATTTTCCAAATGCTCCATGAATTTGAGATAATTAATGTTTTTGAGATATTTGAGTCTATGTAATCATCACATACACTCCAGGTTGTAACTTCCAGATCCTTATTAACATGTTTCATTTCTTTAAAATTCTTTTTGTAGATAGAAAATTCTATATTTATGTGATTTTTTTCTTACATTCATAACATGTCACTCTTGGTTCCAATTTTTTATTTTCTTTCTTGGATCAGTTGGGAAAAAAATATTGAAGAAATTTTCCACGTTCTTTTCATGTTGAGAAAAGTCTTGAACTTAACCTCTAAATGGGTAATCATTAGTAGCTTTGAAAGTGATTGTTTTTTTACTTCTTTGAATTCATTGGAATAATTCTCTTCTTGTCACTCCATAGTTAATTCATCCATAATTAGGGATCTAACTAGTTCTTTGACTGAAATTTTCTTTACATAATTTTCTTCTTGTATAGCCATGAATTTTGGTGCCCAATTTCTTAGAAGGACCTAGAGTATCATTTTAACTACATTTTAAATAGAATAATAATCACCAATAGAATTTTGATCATTGAAAATGTCAGTGAAGTGTGTTAACAAACTTGTGATGGTTTCAGTAGGATGAATAGAAATTTTTTCTAAATATTTCTTAAACATATCCAGTCTAGTGTCTTTATCATTATTGGTTCCTTTATGGGTAGCATTAAGAAATTTTCATATTTCATAATCCATTTTACATGTAGAAACATGATTAAATTCATGTTGATCAAGACTGGAGTGTAAATAATCCATATATTTGCTATAAATTTCACATTTTTTAACATTATTGGAAGTATTTTTATCTTAAGGTTTATTATTTGGAATTATTTATATATAACCATTTTCCAAAGGAGGTAACTGATACTAAAAATAAAGGTTGATATATGATTTTTCCGAAAGGAATAATCGATTCCATCAAAAATAAGATCATGCGAATAAAAATTAGATTCCATAAAAATATCATACTTTGAAATTGATTAAGAATAATAAAAACTTTAAAAATAATAACTAAAGAAAATTTAGGAAATAGAATAATTTTTTAGAATAACAAAAAGAATATTTTGATACCAATTATTGGATAAGGTAGATGGAAAGAGGGGTGAATTTCCCTTTAATTTTTTTAAAGAAAACATAATAGGTAAATTCAAAATAAAATGATTTGGAAAGATAAAGTTATTACTTGATAGATCTAATGCGCATTAAATAGTTAATTTCAATAACTATAATACAAGTATTCACAAAAAAATGATTGTATCTAGTTTATAAAATTTTATTTATTAATGATGAATGATGCAATGTGATAAAGCAAAGAGAGAGAAAACATAATTTGATGATGAGTGAAGTAAAATGTTGATGTGATCACCTATGTATCTACACATAAAATTGAGAGGACTATGTTATTAGACCCTTTATATTGTTGGTAATTAAGAAATCTACCCCTAAAAATCATTATTTTTGAGCACCCTATTGAGTATTATAGGTAGAAAAGGAATGCGTCCCTCATTTTTGTAGTAGTAAGATCCTGTTGATGAAGGTGATGAGAAGATAGAGGTTTTCTTTGGCAACTCAGTACAAAATAGATCTCAAATCTCTTTTAATAATGATTACAAATTAGGGGAGAGATTGATATATGATTTTGGAGAAGATCCTTATATAAATATGGATAATTGGAAATTGGATCTTAGAGGTTGGAGTAAAACCTCTTGAGTTCGTTGTTGGATTTAAAAAAAGAATCACGGATCATATAGGCATTTGTAGTCATTGGTATCTCTTCCAAGATGAAATGGTCCACATTTTATAGGCCCTAAAAGAGTTGGGTAGCTTCTATAATAATTGGAGGTCATTGAAGATAAAGAATACCGAAGTTATGATTTTTTTTTACCATAATAAATTCTAACTCATACAAGATTCCTAACTACTACTGGTTGCATTATTCACCTCACCGACTATATAGTGGGTCACCTGGAGTTGGGAGAATCAAGAAATCCACCACCTATGAGATTCTACTTACTAGTATATGACAATTTTACTTCAAAAAGAATATATATTCTATATATCAATTAGTGACAAGTTGGTTCTCCTCCACTGGATTACAGGTGGACTTTCTATGAAAAGTGGTTCTTCCATCGTGACACTAATTGGCTGATTCCCTATACCAGCTATCTGATGTTACCTGTAACATGCCACATCAAAAATTGGACCTTTAAGAATCTTTCATGGACTTCTAAAGATACTCTAAATTCATTCTATGTTCTAAGAACATGATAAGGGATTGGTACAGTCCTTTCAACATGATCATCAATATTTCTTTAAATCTATTTTAAGCTATCCATTTTGAACATCAAGGGAATGACTTTGAGTATAAAATATATTACTCAAAAACACACAATGAAATTTTTAAAAACCCAAATGAGTGTTTTTGATCATAAAAATACTATAAGAGATAGAGGTACAACATTTATATCTAAGATTATCCAACTATCAATCTCCCTATGGGAATGATAAAAGAGTTTTTAAGTGATTTCTCCTAAATTGAGTGAGTTTATCATTACTCTCTTAATATTCCTATACTTAATGATTATCTTGTGTTTAATTGATTCAATGGGTTCTTTGTAAACTTCTTATTGTTTTAATATATATTTCCATTCTAGTGAGTTTCATATTCTTCTATTTCGTCCATTTTTAATTTTCCATATTTTCTCTATCCTTTAATTTCATTATTTTACCACCTTGAGTAATGATTTACAAAACTCTTTCCTTAGAATTGACTTTAGGGGTAGTTATAAACTTTCCTTTATCACCAAAGCTGTTTTTATTATCCAATTACCCAACATTCACTATAGAGACCCAATTTTCATTCTATAAGACTTTTTAATATTTCTACATATATTTTAAGAGCTAGGTGCTGAGGCGGCATGAAATTTTGAGGCTCATTGTGCTCAGAATAAATTATATGAAAGTATTAAGTGGTTTTGTACTATTCACACAACAAAAATAGGATATCTCTTAAATGATTGATCAAATCATAAATATGATTCCACAATTTGGTCCAAAATGCATTGTTTACCCTAGGTACAACATAAAATATGTCGGCATAGGAAGTTTGGACCCCTCTCTCATTAGGGGTTTGTTAAATGGATGAATTAATTTATTAATTCATTCATTTAAAATCTCAAACCCAAATATCTCTCAAACGGTAACTCGGATAAGAAATCTGAGGCCATGGATGAGTCTAGAGAATATATTTTACCAAAGGAGGGGTATAATATTTGTCAGCGCATGTCTTCTGCAGAAAAAGACTTGGAGGAAAAACCTATAAATAAAATAATTAAATAAAATTGTTTTTATTTGAAACACTACTTTGAATAACTTCTGAATGGAGACTAGGATTAAAAATCTGAGAACGTCGTTGAGTTCGTAGTGTGCTTTTTCACTAAAATAAACCTCAGTTGATAGGGAATGGGAGATTTGTATTTTTTGACTACTGGTTGTTTCCTATAATAAGGAAATTAGGGAAATGAGCCAAAGTTAGCTCATTTTCCCTCTCAGACGGCGAAGCTCTGGCCAATGGTGATTCGACATGCGAACGTCATCAGATCGTGAGAAAAATTCAGATACTGATAGATTAGAGTGCAGGGAACACAATAGAAGATCCAGATTCAAGGTAGGATTTCTATTTCAGAATATTAAGCCCCCCGGTTGAATATTTTTTCATCATTTTGGACTTCTATTCATTTCACTACTTTGGAATCCTTTAACGATGTCCAAAAAAACAATGACCATCATCTGTTTTAATATCTGATTTCCCATTCTTTTCATTATTCACATTCTTCATTATAAAACATTTATTCTTATAAAACATCCTCCGATCATGGAGTTAAACCAATATCTATGAAAACCTCAACCTGAGGAAACCTGATCTGTTCTTGGGTTCGAGTTTCAGGGGTTGGTGGAAGCGCAACAATGAGCGGAAGTGGTGGTTACTTTTCTTCATGCCGAAATGATGAAGGATCATGAAGAGGAGGCTGGTACTATGAATTTATCATCCCGAGGAGTCCATATTAGGTCTTGGATTGAAATTTGGATCACTAAAATGATTGTAGTGGTCCGTGGAAGTTTTCTGGAGAGGGGATCCAGCGGGCGGCGGAGTGTGGTGGAGGTGAAATAGAGCATGACAGAGGGCGACAGAGCTACAGAAGATGGCAGCGGAGCTGTGTAGTCACAACAGATCCATGACAGTGGTCGGAAGTTCAAGCTAGACTATCCAATTCGGGCTGGTCTAGGAAGGTTCGAACCAGGGTTTTTAATAAAAACCTTGTATCTTTCAATCTGGGGGTTCGTTTTGTGTGTCGTCTATGTCCACACGATCCTTATTTCATAGAGGAAATTTTTATTCCATTTTAAGATATTTTTTTCTTATCCTTTGAGGGTCAGTGATATGAAAAATCCATTTAAAATGATAATAATATAATTATTATTATTTGACGATTCTCGTACTGAACGTAACTTATGTGTCTGGAATCTGATTAATGTGTTGTCAAAGGTGTTGTGACCATCGAGTTGAGTCAAATGTTTCAAAACTAATTTTGGGTGCTTAAACTAAAATAGTGGTGTGAGCCCCATGAGGCCCGTTTCAGGCATTTGTAGTGGAATGTTTCTTTTTCAGTGGTTATCCGTTTTTGATGACCGAGTAGTCAATCTTGTGTGTTTTCACGTGAGGATCATAATTGAATGATATTATTTACTAAATTTGTGGCCAAGGCATGGGCCCAACATCACAAATTTTTTAGTGTAATGCAGCATTTTACAACTTCTACATCAAAAGTTTGTTTGGGGCAAGTGAATAGTCTACCTAGATTGTTTTTTCTTCAAGGATCACTATGTTGCAATTTGTTTGGATATGCCTAGCCTTTTCATGATTGGTAGTGACCAAGCATCAGTCGAGAATTTGCAGTGAAAAGCACCCTTTTCACTAGTTTTCCATTTTGGATGAATGAATAGTTTAACTCGTATGTTTTTTTGAGGGGATCTTAATGACACGATCCGTGTGATGTGTTTCGGGATCGACACATGGGCCCCATGGGGAACTATTTACACATGTGTGTTTTTTCACAAGGATTTCAATGGTGTGATCTATTTGGTTATCTGATGCCATTTTCAAGAGGCATGTCGGTAGAATTACATTTTTTCCATTGGATTAGTAATGAGAAACGCGCTCTCGTCAACCTTTTGGCAAGAGGTTTCATGTACTTTTAGAGTACACTAGCACAACTTATGGGCACTTGATCACAGTTTAGTACTCGAGTATTTCTAGGTACATAGCCAGATGATGTGGTAGGATAACACATCGTGTGGGCCCCACAAATTTTGTGTGGGCCCCACACATGTTTTATACCACTTTAATAATCTTCTTCCTCAAGAATTTCCTTCTTCTAAACTTAGAGTTTGGCTTGCAAGTAGCCTATCTAGAGTGTTTTCCACGTAAAAATCATTGGTGCCCTCCGTAGTGGATTTCGAGATACGATGCGAAATGTTTTGAGTGAAATTCATATCCAAGGAAACACTCGATGATCCAAGTGTGACGCCTACTCGAGGAGACACTCGATGATGGAAATGATCGCTTTTGAGCTTAACCTCCGGTAGTGGCTGGGTAGTGAGGTTCACTGACTACTCTTCCAGACTTACCCTACAGCAGGGCTGTCCAGTGAGGTTTTTCATTTACTCTTTCAGTATTACCCTCCAGCGTGATTGGGTAGTGAGGTTTGAAATTCTCTTTTCAGGGATTACCCTCCATCATAGTTTTGCATTGAGTTTCACCTATTACGCTTTCAGGACTTAACCTCTAGCAGGGTTGGGAAATGAGGTTCATCGTTTACCCATTCGGGCTTACCCTCTAGCTGGGTTGGGCAGTGGGTTCGTTGATGAATCTTTTGAGCATACCCTCTAGTATGGATGGGTACTGGGTTCACGACTTTGTGACATGATCCCTTGACTATACGGAATATTTATGAGATGTTTTTGACGTGACTTTGGACTCTTAATAAAGAGGGTCACTTTTCCCACCAAGACGTGTCCTTGTGAAGTGACTAAAACTATGCAGGTGAGACAGACCTATCGAGAGAGGATATTATCAAGGTGTGGTGATTGAGCCCCTTTGACATGTAGTTCAATGAAGATGTGTGGGATGCTGGCCATCGATGGTGTTTACTTCTAGAACTTTTGATGACTCTTTTCCTAGGCAGAGCTAGTGATATATAGATCCCTTTACTCTCTCGTTTGGGCATCTTTGGTTGAGCATATATATATATATATATATATATATATATATATATATATATATCATACATATTTTATTACCCACTCCTTGGGTTTTTGTAACTCTCGTTAGAGGAAAGGTTAATATGCACAGGTTATTCCACATGTTTTTTGTGTCTAACTTCTCATGGTTGGTCGATTCTACTATCCTACTATAGGTAGCGAAGACTCGACAAGAAGTTCATCTTCTCACCATTTCTAGCTACTTGTGTTTGGATGGTCTTACTTCAATCTTTTGTTGGGTTGAGCTGTACTCTTTTACTTTACGTTGTTCTATCTTCTACTTCACTCTTTAGTACCTCAATTTTTTCTCCCTTGAGCCTTCAGGTCATCCTACTAAGTATTTTTATACTCACCCCTTCTTGGGCTTTTCTGGAACTTTGTGTGTCCTTGCTGAAAATGGACAGGTTGATCGTGACTTCAGAGGAGAATAGGGATACGGGGTGCTTGGACCGTGTATGGTGGTCATTTCATGGGATCTAGGAGTGGGGCTCTCTCAAATATTTTACTTTTCCACATGTTTCTAGGTTGTGGAATGTTTTTGGTAGGCCATGTATTTTTTTCCCCATTCCCTTTTAGTTTACTTTAATACACTTGTACTATTTAGAGATCAATTCATGTTTATGGTTTATTTATAGGAGTGTTGTATCTTGATTTCCTTTTCCTTAACACTATATTCATTGAGTTGGCTGGGTGTGTGTGTACAAGTTTTTAGGAAAATGTCTACCTGAATTTTTTGTGCCTTTGGCACTAGTTTCCAGCCTCTTTTCTATAGAGGCGGGCTTGGGGTAGTTGCGGCTTGAGCCCCGGTACAAGATTGTTCATGAAAAAGTGGTATCAGTGATGGTTTTTTTCTTGGGAAGTTGTTTAGATGATCCCTAAAAAGGAATTGGTTAGGTTTTAGAGAAATAGTGAAAAGGTGTATTTAGAGAAGCTCTCTAGCCATGGAGACCAGTGATGGTGTGGTGGCTGACGTAGCCATTAACCAGGACCCTAATTACTCGTTTGTTGACTCGGCATGCTGAGACACTTGTTGTAGGAAACATTGTTACATAAATCATATAGGGTTGAGTCTTTGACTATAATTTTTAAGTTTTCTCCCCTCCTTTATTGATATATATATATATATATATATATATATATATATTCTCATTTGACTCTGGTACTCCTAGATTGGATTCAGGATGCCTCAGCAATGAGAGTCAGCCAGGATACTAACTCTGGTTCATGATGACGATTCTATGAGCGATGTGGAATTATTTTAGGATCCATCATACAATTCACCTTTCTCTATGAGGATAGGTAGAAGCACCTCCACTACGGAGCAATAGTTAGTACCCGTAGTGTAGGTTGATGACGATCGTAGGATGAGTGTTCTCTGTGAGTTTCAGCATCAAAGACCACTGAGGTTCCATGGTGAGCCATACCCTCAGGCTGTGAAGGTCTGGCTAGAGTTGGTAGTTTTCCTCTTCAGGATTGATTAGACACTGACAGATTAGATGGTGGCTTTGACATCCAATATTTTTCCACAAAGCAGCTTGGCATTGGTAGAGTGGGGATAATCAGATGCATTGTGACTTGGCACTCTTGTGGGATGACTTCCAGAAGATGTTTTGTGATGAGTAATACCCCTCCTTTTTATGCTCCATATGATTTCAAAAGCTATTATAGATTCAGCGGAGAGGGATGATGGTGGATGAGTATGCGACTAGGTTCGAAAACATTACTTGGTACTATTTTGATGTGATCCATGATAGAAAATTATGGGAATGGATGTTTGAGTAGGGTCTCTATATAGGATATTCATGCCAGTGTAGTTCCCTTGTGCATCCTCACCTACCTCAGGGTGCTGGAGCATGCACTGGTGATATAGTGATTATTGTCATAGGGGTGCTAGTTGGCAGATTTTGGTAGTGGATACAACAGAGTTGTGATGTCTACCTCAGCTAGTAGACATTAGTTGGAAGGCCCTCAGCGTAGGAGGTCTCCCCTTGATAAGACTCAGGCACATGGTCGGGGCAGCATAGAGCACCAGGACAGCCTAGGGAGGGATAGTGTTATTCTTGTGATGGGTGAGGACACATGGAACGAGACTACCTGAACATATGTCCTAAGCTTCTCAGGTAGTTGGTAGATGAACTGCCATGGTATTAGTATTGTTGTGATAAGGGATCTCCTAGTAGGGTACAGGGTGCCCCCCATGGAGGCGGTGCTGGAAGAAGATCAAGATGAATTGTGGTTTGTGGACGACGTAGAGTGGTCCTTCCACCACCACTAAGCTTCCCACATCAGGCTCGGGGAGTTGGTTAATGGGGATCGGGTTGCTACTTGTTATGGATATCTAAAATTCTACAGCACATGAGATGATTAGAGGTACATTCTATGTCTTTTATACCTTTATCAGTAAAACTTATTAGATGCTTAATGAGGTACTCTTTTCTTCCAACTCCTTCCTCGAGGAATTATTGAGGGTGATGTGAAGCATCAGTGTAACCCTGTTTCGGTGTTGTTCAATGTAACTTTGAATGCACGAGAAAGAGGGTTTCTTCCCCCACTAAGATGAATTTTTATGATGCGAGTAAAACCATGAGGGAGAGTTAGTACCACCCAAATTAGATAGTATCAAGGTGTGGTGGATGAGTCCCTCTAAATAGTGTGTTTATGGTGGGGTTGTTTAGTGGAGTTTCGGAGTAGTTCTTGGCTTTTCTAGTGGAGTTTTGCTACTTGACCTACCATTTATCAAGGTACCACTAGTGGGTTTGGAAGAGTGCCTATTTTAGTGATTACTCTCCTTCCAATAGGGGAAAATACACATGGGGTATGCCACATACTTTTCATGTCTAGCCTCTTGCAGTTGGATGTGCTTAATCACCTACCCTGTTTGTTGGTACCTTGCATGCTCAACATCAATCTTGATACTGTTATCAAGTACAGGTCCGGGTCATAGACACCCCATAAATAGATCTATGTGAATCACTATGTGGTGCTATCAGTGGTAGTCTTCTCCCTAAGAATGTGGAGATGCTATCTTCTGGGAAATAACTTTGTGGTTTTCTCATACCACCAGTATCTCAGGTGCATCTTCAGCTAGAGAGGCTTGAACCTAAAATGGTGGTGCGGGTTGAAATTCCTGCAGGACTATGACTTAGAGGTAGTAAATGATTCAGAAAGTGGTAGCATTATAGAATATTCCCTTAACAAGAAATCCCAGGATCTTCAGATGTGGGATGTTTTGGAGCAGTTAGCTTCCCTGCAGCTGACCCTGGTGAATCAAAAGGGTATAAATTTTATTCAGTCGATGGTGTTGACTCCTTCACTTCTCGAACGTGTTAGAGAGTCTCAGTTGTGATGCATTGACTATGAAATCTTGTATGACCAGATGATATTCTAAAGGAGGGAATCATGATACCTTGTTCCATCGAAAAACTATGATTCCAGTCATGATGTGGAATATAGATGTTTGGTAAGGGAAGTAAACTATCCCCTGAGTTTCTTCAGGCCATTCAAAATCATGCAAGAGATGGTGAGGTTGCCTACCACCTTACCCTACCCCTCCAATAGCTAGAGTGGGAACACAACATCTTCCACATGTCATAGCTAATGGGATACATGCATGTTTCTTTGCACTTCATAGAAAATAGAAGACCTTATGAGGATGGACGATCACTTTGGTTCACGTGTTGTGCCAGCATGGTAACGTGAAGGTTTTCCTGGGAGCGGGAGAGCCAGGTGTGAGCTTAGTATCCTGAGTTGTTTTTCCTAGTTTTTCTTTTTGGGGATGAAAATCTTGAAGGAGGGAATGATGTAGAGACCTGGTTTTTACCTTATGATACATTGTAATATTTCTACATATATTTATAGAGCTATTCTCTAAGACGACATGCAATTCCAAGGCCCAATGTGCTTGGAATAAATTATACCAAAATATTAATTGTGTTTGTACTATTCATGAAATGGAAATGGGATATCTCTTAAAATGACGATCAGATCAGAAATATAATATCACAGTTGGGTCTGAAATGTGGTGTTTACCCTAGGCGAGACATAAAATATGTCAGCACAGGACATTCAGACCCCTCGCTCATTAGCAGTATGTTAAATGGATGAATTAATTTATTAATTCATTCATTTGATAGCTCAAACCCAAATAACTCTTAAAAAGAAAATAGAATTAGAAATCTGAGGTCATGGTAGAGTCTAGAGTGTACCATTTACCCTAGGAGGGATATAAGCTTTGTCAGCATAAGGCTTCTGTAGAAAAAGTCCCAGAAGGAAAAACTGTAAATAAAATAATTAAGTAAAATTGTTTTATTTGAAATGCTACTTTGAATAACTTCTGAACGGGGACTCATATTAGAAATCTAAGACCACTATTGAGTTTATAACATTGTGTTTTCCCTATGGGAGACCTTATTTGAGAAGGCACGAGAGATTCAGATTTCGCGACTGCTCAAAGTTTCTTATAAATAGGAAACTAGGTAAATGAGCCGGAGTTAGCTCATTTTTCCTCTCAGATGGTGAAGTTATGGTCGATGGAAATTTGACGTCTGAATGTCGTTGGATCACAATGAAACTTCATATGTTGATAAATCATAGCGCATCGAACACAATAGTGAATCCATATTCGAGGTAGGATTTCTATTTCATATTTAACAGCCCTCGATTGAATATTTTATCATTATTTTAGACTTATGTTCGTTTTTTCTACTTTATAATCCAATAATGATGGCCAAAAAACAATATCCATTGTTTGTTTCAATTTCTGATTGTAAGTTCTTTATGTTCATTGTGTTCTTCATCACAACACTTTTCGTCTTTCACAAATAACCTTCGATCATGGAGTTAGACCCATATATTTGAAGTCCTTGACCTGAGGAGTCCCAATCTAGGGTTGAGTTTGAGTTTTGGGTGCTAGAGGAAGCACAAAAGCCATCAGAAGTGGTGGATACTTTTCTCTATGTCGAAATGATGACAAATCATCGAGTGGAAGCTCGCGATGTGAAGGTCATGTCCTGAGGAGTCCAGATCTGGTCACAGATCAAAATTTGGATCACCGGAGTGACCATAGTGGTCTGAAATTTTTTTTTGCTAGTGGTTTCTGGTGAGGGGATCCTGCAGGTACTGTAATGCACCGACTGGCGGTTCAAGCTGGGATGGCCGATTTGGGCCGGTTTAGGCCGTTTCTAATTGAGGTTTTTAATAAAAACCTTGTATCTTTCAATTTGTGGGTATGTTTTGTGAGTCGTATATGGCCACAAGATACTTATTTTGAGGTGGAAATTTTGAGGCCATTTTGAGGTTTTTTCGTCTTTGGATCAAGGCTAGGTGATACAAAATGTTCATTTAAAATGATAATAATATAATTATTATTATTATTTGACGATTCTCATACCAGACGCAACTTCTGCCTCTGATGTCCGATTGACGCGCTATCAACGGTGTTGTGACCATGGAGTTGAGGCGGACATTTCAAGGATGATTTCATGCACCTAAACTAAAATAGTGGTGTAGGGCCCACGAGGCCTGTTTCAGGAATTTATGGTGGAATGTGAATTTTTCTCTAGGTATCTGTTTGGGTTGATCCAGTAGTTGATATTCTATGTTTTCCCATGAGGATCGCAATGGTGTGATCTGCCTAACTAAATTTGGGGTCGAGTTGTGGGCCCTACAGGATGCCTTTTTTAGCGTAATGCATCTTTTTACATCTTCTACATCAGAATATGATTTGGGGAAAGTGAATAGTATACGTTTCATGTTCTTTCACAAGGATGACAATGGTGTGATCCGTTTGGAAGTCTGTAGCCTTTTCATGATTGGTAGTGATCAAGCACCGGTCGATCATTTGCCGTGAAAAGCATCCTTTTCACTAGTTTTCCATTTTTGATGAATGAATAGATGATACTATGTGTTTTTCTGAGGTGATCGCAATGGAATGATATGTGTGATGTGTTTCAGGATCGAGGTGTGGGCCCCATGGGGCACTATTTGTGCAAAACGTGGTGGAATGTAGTTTCTTTAGTGGGAGTCCATTTTAGGTGAATGAATAGTCGATCCCATGCATTTTCATAAGGATCTCAACGATGTGTTTTTTTGGGTTATCTGAGTCCATTTTCAAGAGGCATGTCGGTGGAATTATGTTTTCTCCCTTTGGATCAGTAACGAGCAATGCGCACTCATCAACCTTTTGGATAGAGGTGTGGTGTACTCTATGAATACACTAGCATGGATTGTGGCTACTTTATCACAGTTTAGTACTTGAGTATGGCTAGGTACATGTCCATATGATGAATCAGGGTCAGACATCATGTTGGCCCTACACGTGTCATGTGCCACTTTACAAATCTTCTACCTCATGTATATCCTTCTTCTAAACTCAGATTGTTGCTCGTGAGTAGCCTATCTTGAGAGTTTTCCACATAGAATGAAATGGTTCCCTCCATAGTGGCTTTTGAGATATGATGCGAGATGTTATGAGTGTGACTCCTATCCAAGGAGATGCTCAATTATTTGATTGTGATGCCTACCCGAGGAAAAACTCAATGATGGAAATGATTTCTTCTAGGATTACCCTCTAGCAGCAGCTGGTTATTGAGTTTCGCTGACTACTCTTCAGGACTGACCCTCCAGTGGGGTTGGGTTATAAGGTTCATCGTTTACTCTTTCGGGCTTACCCTCCAGCGTGGCTAGGCAGTGAGGTTCACCATACTATTTTCAGGGTTTACCCTCCAACGTGGAAGGGTAGTGAGCTTCACTGATTACACTTTCAGGACTTACCCTCCAGTGGGACTGGGCAGTGAGGTTTTTCATTTAATCTTTTGGGATTACCCTCTAACCGGGCAGGGAAATGGGTTCACTGATGAATCTTCTGAGCATACCCCCAAATGGGGCTAGGTAGTCGGTTCATGACTTTGTGACACGATCCATCGACTATTTGGCACAGTGATGTGACATGTTCGACGTGAATTATGACTCTCAATAATGAGGGGTTATTTTCCCACCAAGACGCATCCTTGTGACACGACTAAAACCAAGAGGGCGAGACAGATCCCCCCAAAGTGAATATTATCAAGGTTCTGTGATTGATCCCATTTAACTTGCAGTTCAAAGAATATGTGTGGGATGTTGGTCATCAATGGTATTAACTTTTATAACTATTGGAGACTATTTTCATGGACTGAGCTACTGATATGGAGATCCCATTACTCTCTTGTTTGGGATTTTTTATTTGATCATATATATATATATATATTTATATATATATATATATATATCGTATTGTAGTACCCACTCCTTGGGTTTTGGTTACTGTCCTTTTAGGAGAGGTGAAGATGTATTCAACATGATTTTCTTGTCTAGATTCTCATGGTGGGATGAGTCTACTATCCTATTATATTTAGTGAAGACTCGACAAGAATTTCATTTTCTCATCATTTCCAAATCCTTTTGTTTGGATGAGCTTACATCACTCCTTTGTTCGGTTGAGTTGTACTCTTTTATTTTACATTGTTCTATCTGCTGCTTCCCTCTTCAGTACCTCACTTGTTGCTCCTTTGAGCCTTAGAGGCATCCTACTGAGTATTTTTTTCCCACCACCCCTTGGGATTTTCCCACACTCAGTGTGCCCTTATAGACAACAAACTTTTTGATCATTAATTCAGAGGATCATAGGGATATGGGGTGCTTGGACCGCATATGGTGGTCATTTCTTGGGATCTAGGAGAGGGTATCTCTCTGCTGTTTTATGTTTCCATCTATTGTCAGTTTGTGCCACTTTTTTGGTTGGGAGAGTATTTTTTCCCTTTCCCTTTCAGTTTACTTTACTATACTTTTACTATTTAGAGGTCGATGCATTTTTGTGGTGTATTTATAGCAGTTTTGTATCTTTATTTCCTTTTTCTCTACACTGTTTGCATTGAGATGTCTATGTGTGTGTACATGTTCTTTAGAAAAGGCCTCATTAAGTTTTTTTGTGCTTTCAGTGCTATTCACCAACCCCTAGCCTATGGAGGCGGTCTTGGGGTAGTTGAGGCTCGATCCCCAGTACGGTTCGGGTCGTAACATGCACATAAACATTATGGATACTATCCTAAGGATTTTAAAGAAAATTATCAAATATTTTATCTATCATTCCAATGTTTAGTTGAGTTTTCTAAATAAACTTTTCTATCATTTCATCAATATTTTACCGATTAGATTTTATTTTTTCAATTTTATCCAAGATATTATCAATAACATTATTTGTGTTTGAGGAACTAGTAACCCATACTTGACTATTTTATTGAAACTATTGTGGAAATGGGGTTTTTTAAAATCATTATTATTATTGTGGGAAACCATGTTTCAATTTTATCCAAGATATTATCAATACCATTATTTTTATTCTTTCTATGAAAGATAAAGATAGTTATTTTATCTAGGATTTTATGTATTTGATAATAGATCAAAATTATATTACAAATTTCATTATTAACATCCCATATAACTTGTTTCTCATATAGTTTTTCTATGAAATTGATTTGTGGAATTCTAAAATTCATGCAATGGTTGAAATTATGAAATTAAATCCATTAACAATACCATGTATCCCAATGTAATTGAGATTTAGACATGATCCCTTTTATTTTCTATTCATGATCTATAATCTATGAACTAATGTCACTTGACACTATGTCCACCAGATATTCTAGCCTATAAGAGTAAGCTCATTGTAGAATAATCTGATCAGCATGAGGAATAGAATTAGTGGTGTGTACATTGTTGGTTGGGTAGGTGGAATTTTTTGATTCAACACAAAAATGTGAAATGAATTCATGACCCAATTAATAAATTGTATGGGTGTGGGTTAGAGTTGGTTGTAATATCCTAAGTTTTATTATTGAGTTTTATTTTTAGTTTTAGTGATTTTTTATTTATTATTTTTTTTGGGGTTGGAGTGAACTTTTCATGGTCGATGGGATCATGCAACATAACCGTAAAGGTAACCTATGTAGGAAGAAGTGACTAGATGATCAATAGATTATCTCAAGTGATATTGTAGGGTGACCATGTGGCTTAAGTTTTATATCTAGGGGTGATTTTATGGTTGGTGCATAATCTAATCCGACCATGTAGCCTAATCATTTATTCAGGTTTGGATTTCAAGATTTGGATTTTAAAAATCGTGACTAGCCTCCCATAATCCCCATTAAAACATCCTAAATTTACATAGAATTACCCTAGGGTTCCTCAAGAGTGAAATTTTTGATTCTATGTCATTGAATGATTCCTTTGTCTCTTAGATCAAATAAGTTTTCAAAGGATATAATGTTTGATCTTGATGATCTCATACATTCTTCAATATATCTATTTCTCTCTTTTTCTATTTATTCTTTCTTGAATAAATTTATCTCTTGTTACTCGTTCTAGGTTTTTGGATTGAGTTTTTTAATCATGAATGAAAGAATCATGATCTCTTATTATTTGTTTTGATTTTTTGAGGTTTGGGTCATGATAGTTGACATCAAATATTTAATTTTAGGATCATTTCATGATCATCATATAAGGTAGGTGGATCTTATTGATTCCTTATGGGATTTTAATTCCTTATTGTATGGTTTGTGTTATTTTTTGTTTTTTAATATGTTTATAGCTATAAAATAGTTTTTCTAAATTTTATTGATATATAGTATTTTTGGAATTGATAAACTTGGGTTTGGAACATTTGAATAAAACCATGGGAGTCAATTTAAGGAATTATTTATATTGAACCATATGTTTGGATTTTAAATGTATTTTTTCAAAATGGTTTTTTGGGTACCTTAAATTGGTTAGATTCAAGACTTAAAATCGATGATTTGATTTGGGTAAACTATTTTCTGATAGAAAAAAGGTTTTAATTAATTGAATGTATTAAGTATGAGAAATAATGGAGAAGTGTTGATTAATGATGAAATGACTTTGTATATGGGATTAAAGGGCAGTTCCATGATCTCCTTTGATACATATAGAAGATGTAGTTAAATTTCAGAACAACTTAGGTGGGTGTTTATCCATAGTGTGTCTATACTATGAATATATATAATATAAAACATTATGATCATATTTATTACTATTATATCCTTTTTTTATATTGGTTATTAATTAGGTGTGTGTTGATTTGGAACCGGGAAGGGTTACCTTGAATTGGAAAATATTTGGTTATATCATTTTCATTTGATTCTTGATTTATCTAGAATTGTGATAAAAAAATTTAGTTTTTAAATACACTAACATGTTCTCAAAAGATTTTTTTACATGGTTGGGAATCATTTTATGATGGTTTACATGAGAGTGGATTGGGGAGATCCTATTGGGTATTCATACTCACCCATACTTTCACTTCATAGATTGTGTATATAATTATTATGTTGTGATGTGGGTAAGGGAAAGTCTATGATTTTCTTGGGTGATGGAAAATTGAATCTGAATTCATGGGGGATATGGTGGTGTTTTCTCATATATTGGAGGAATATTTAGACAATTAAAATTGGATGGGAATCATTTATTGGAGAGAATGTGATGCTAAGATTTGATAAGTGTGTATATATTATTTTTTTCTACACATTGTTATTTTTTTACTTTAAATGGTGTTTAAAATTAATTTTTTGTTTTTAAATGAAATTTTATTCCTTTCTCATATAAATGGTATTTTTATTGAGGTTAAATCATTTCCTAATGAATATTTTTATCCCTCAACCATAGTTTTCATAATTTGGTAATCTGAAATGCTCCTAAGTATTTTGGTGGTCCCAACTAAGGTCTTAGGGTGTGGGATATCAAGTTATGTTCATCATAAAATGGTATCGAAGTGTGTTTGTGAAGGTTAGATCTTGGAAAGTGGTAGTCATGGAGACTGGGGAGTTCATAACTCTGGAGGTTCTAAAAAAAAGTATAGTTAAACCGTCACGACCCGTCCCTCGGGGCCCGTACCGTGACTACCCCAAGCCCGCCTTCCATATGCCAGGGGTTGGCAACTAGCACCAGAAAGGAATATCCCTAAAACGGGATAGAATTTCCTTTAAACCTGTATAAACACACATCCTAAGAAAACAACAAGATACAAACCACGTAGTAGTACTACAATAGTAAAAGTGTGCACTGAAAGTAAAGGGTCCGTAATACAAGCCCAACTGAAAGATACAACTACAACAGAAAACATAAAACAGAACATGAGATCGTCCACCAAGGATCCTACCTGAAGGGTGGGTAAAACTCATCTCCACAGATCTCCACATCAACCAGTCACCTCTGTGTACCCCCTGGTCCTGGATCCTATAGTCTCGGCTGAGATTCTTGTCGTCTGCACAAGACACAACAAGGTGCAGGTGAAGACCATGTAAGGGTGAGTATAACAATACCTAGTAGGGACCCCAAGACCCTTGAAGGTCTCTCAGAATTATACAAAGGAAAACCACACATCATGATCTCAATCACAATGCACAAAGAAAATACTCAACTCAAACCAGGTATAACTTAAGTACCTAAGTACATATGATTATTCGTAAAGCTAGATCTTCTTATTCTATCAAGGGTTTTGCTGTTGATCCACACTGGATCAATCAGTACTAACCCCAGCTGACCCACACAGGATCAATATGTACTAACCCCCACTAACCCACATAGGATCCAACCCGGCCAGGATCTATAGGTACTAACCCCCCTGACCCACATAGGATCTGAACCACACAGGATCGGTATGCATTTACCCGCATAAGATTATTGAGCACTAGCCCACATAGGATCTAACCTACATAGGATCGGTATGCGCTGACCCACATAGGATAGCTGAGTGCTGGCCCACACAGGATCTAACCCACATAGGATCGATAGGTGCTGATCCATGCTGGATTGTTAGGGGATGATCCACATAGGATCTCTAGGTTCTTATCCATATAGGATTAATAGGTGTTGATCCACATAGATTCTCTAGGTGTTGATCCACATGAGATCTCTAGGTATTGATCCACACAGGATCGCTATTCATTCTTCACATCTCATCCGGCCACTAGATTCTCATACATAGTATGCTTGATTCTGGTAGGATCCACTCCTCACTCCATATATCATACTAAAACTGGCACAAATTCCCACAAATAAGTAAACCAATTATCCTTCATGTCATAAGGGTTCCAATACAATAGACGGTGCATCAATCGGACGCCCGGTATGAGAGTTATAGGCATTTTATTGCTGAGGGCCCGGTTGGATTCAGGTACAATCCAACCCAGATATACTCCAACATTCTCCAAAACATAGGCGGAGTATCTCAAAATGACCGTTCATTCCAAGGATTCCAGCGCCATAGACGGTTCGTCAAACAGACATCTAGTTTCTGAGATACGGCCTTTTAAGCGTATCTGAGCCGAAATGGGTCTAGGACCGGTCTGACCTGGTTCGGGTCGGCCCGTACCGGCCCAAACCGGCTAGTCTGTGGCAGACTTAGCCCGCTAGGCTGCGAACTAGCCCGTCCCACACTGGTAGGGCTAGGCCGCGGTGGGCTCGACTCACCGGGCTATAGACCAGCCTGGCCCGTCGGTTGGCGTGACCCGCACGTGTGGTTTCATGACCCCTCTTTCCCAAACGGATCAAAGATTTGTTCCTATATTTAAGCGTTAGAACCATGTGGCAATGCCTGGCTGTCCATGGGACTCTCAGGGAGTGGGTCCCTCACCTTCTGCGTGCGACTTCGATGTCTAGGCCTCCACCTGCGGCGCGCGATGGTGCGCCACCCATCCGCCAACGTGGTCGGACAAGAGTCAGTTGTCCCTTTGATTTTCTGCTGCATCTCCCCCTTCCACGTCTAGAAAGGGTTGGCCACTGCCTTCATCCGTCAGCATCGTCACGCCTGTGCTTCTTCCACAGGGCTCTGATGACACTCCAGGGCTCCATTTTCACTCATGTTTGTGCCTACGGGCCTCCCGAGATGTCGTTGTCATTGCGTGCCTCCCATTTCAAGGTTCTGTCAATTTGAAACACCCCCCCCCCCGAAGAATGAAACAGAATACCAAAGCGGCAGAGGGTCCAGGCCTTGTTCGTTTGGCCCGCTCCCTCCGTGTTAGCATTACAACAAGAGAGAGTATTTGATTCTACATATATAAACTATATTACTTCCACGTTTCAATATTCCTTTCCAGAACGAGGGAAATAAACAATTCAAATGAATTAAAAAAAACCCTAACTCATAAATGGAGGTGACGATGCGGTCATGGAGGGAGAAGAGTCTTTACTTGATGAAGTTGTCAGTGTTCATCGATCTCGGATCTATGCCGCCAAAGCTTTCGTCCTCCACTGGTGGAAGATGTCGCATTACTTTTCCTGAGGTTCCTCTCTTGATGAAGCTGTGTCAAAAACCCCAAACCGATCACCATTTAAATAGAGAGTTAGGGTGAGTAACACATTGGAATAATTAATGAGGTTCATTAATTAATGAACCTCTTAATTCCCAATGGTGTGGTTATGCAATTGAAGATTCAGGCCATTAAATGGCTTGAAATCCCATCGGTCCCACCACCACTGCTCAACAGAAGGTAGGATAATAAAATAATAATTTTATTATTTTATTATTTCTATAAAAGTTGTGAAAACTACCATTTTTCACCTGACCAACTGTGGTCAAAGTTAAGCCTCCCTTAGGTGAATCCTAATGTTGCAGATTCAACAGTGCCGTAAAATTTTTATTCCGAGCACCAGCTCAAAAGATTGAAAATTCCACCTGCGCCTTTACTAAATATACCTTTAAAAAAGTTAAAAAAAATCTATTTTAGGCACACTAGGACTCAGAATCAAGCATCATCAATTTTCACAAACTCGTAATAACCCCAAATAATTTTAAAAAATTATGTGGAATTTCTAGGTCTTTTCAGAAACTATTTATGATGTGACTTGAATTAGTAGGCATTTTGGGTAGGATAAGGTATTTGTAGGATCTCTTATAGGATATTGGTTGACAATTACTTTTAGGAATTTGAGACTATGGTATGTTTGGATTGGCAGGGTGTTCATGCATCATTATAGCAATTTGTGGGATTGATATACAAGTACATCAAATTTTATAAATGGTTTAATTTTCTAAAATTTGATATAAAATTTATTTTAAAAAGGGTTATTAAATTATTTTATTTCAAATTTATTTGGTACAAATTATTTTTTTCTTATTGTTAAACTTGATCTATGAATTAATCACTATTGTGTGAATATATCCATGTAGACATAGAGTTTTGATCCTATGTTTTTTTACGGTTCTAGTGGAGGGAAATTATATATAGTGCCTTTTGTGATTTTCTCCCTTTCCATGTGGTGTTATAAAGATGCCTCTGTGAAGAGAGATTGTTCATAATAATTAGGTGAGGAATATGGGAATTGATTATGTTCATGAGGAAGGAGATAAGAACATGGATATAATTATTGAACTCTTTAACATACAAGTACCAATGATCTTTGTTCTCAAGAAGGGTGAAAATAAAGAGTGACCTAAGGAAGTGGATTGTGATTTGGAAATCAAGAATTAGAGTCCATGTGTCTTGAGGGTCAATGGTTCAGTACAAGAAACTAAATATTTATTAGTGAGTATAACCCTAAAATTCATATTTCTCTATACCCCAAAGATTTCAAATGTGGATTTTGCAACTTACATGCTCAATAGAGCTACCTGTATGTGGTGGGAGTTGGATATTAAAGTGAAAAAAGATGAGTATATGACATGAATTAAATTACACAAAATGTTTAGTCAATAGTTCCATCCAAACATACTGAATATTTGGATATATTGATATTTCTTAAATCTATAATTAGGGAACATGATAGTGTTTGAGTATGAAATTAACATGGTGGAGTTGTTGTGTTTTTCATTGGATTTTATTACCAAATACAGTCTAAATTAATGAATTTTTAATATGACTCTTCAAATAAAGATTTGATCATGGGTGAACCTACTTGATTTACCTACCTATGTAGTGGGGGTAATTAAAGAAAATATGGATTAAGAAGATCTTATTGTTTTGAAAGGCATGAATGAATTCCTTTATCTTCCTGAGGGAGGTAAGTATTTATTTGGAGGAAATAAAAATAAGTGGTATGATTTTCAATAAGGAGAAATCCAAAAGAAATCAGTGATCTTAGGCTCTTCCCAAGGTAGTAAGTAGCTTGGGTGTTATTGGTGTGAAAACATAGAAGACCTAAAATTAAATCACCATAATGATCTTAGAACATGTCATATGTTTGGAAAGATTAGGGATCTAAATAAGTTGTGAATATTTATTTCTAGAGGTTATGTAGTTAGAGGTTCCAACCAATCAAAGGGATCAATAATATCTATAGAGAAGAAAAATCATGTTGGATTCATTTTTCTGATGAGAACTGGAGAGAAGTCTTGTTAGGTTCAATATAAGAAGGTTCATGGATGTTTTTTTCTATAGATAATGTTATTTAAGAGTCTTTGTTATAACCATTAATGATGATTGGTACTCTTATTATTACTTATATTGTGGTATATAATATATTTAATATGTGTTTATCTCATTCATTCATACATTTATGAGTATTACATCACTAAAATTCATTTGTGGAGTTAATATATTATTCCTTGAATATTGATATAACACTTCGAGAAAGGGTTTAGTGGGGGTATAGGAGACCATATTATTCTATTTTGATATAAGTTGAGGAAATATTTTCAGACTTCTTGGTTATGGAGATATATGTATTTGATTTCATAAATGATATGGATTGAATGGTAAAAGTTCAGGCCCACACTGACTTCTATGCGTAGAAGGTTTCATTTAATTTACTTAATGATAGTGTTCACACTTTCAAAGAGAGTGGGAAATTCATTCCAATCATGAAACATTGCTCACTAAAGACCTTGGAGATTTTAAAAATTCATTTTTGAGGATCCTCACATTATTAACACAGTAGAAGGAACATATAAATGTGATCGATGTATCATAATAAATCAACATGGATTATAAAGAATAGGAAATATAAATAAGCATACTAAAATCATAGTAAACTTTATCTTTTACACTTTAATAGAGTATAATTTATGCATATCACCTAATTATAGACAATAGACTCTCACCTCTACATGTAGTACACTAAAAACTATAATCACCATCTATAATTTTTAGAACTCTAAACTCAAAAGGTGTCCTAGTACCCTTACCTCAATGATAAATGGATTACTAGGATAAAAAGACCTTGATTATGGAATGGTAGTGTCACACACACCCAATAGGGAGATCCTATCCCATTATATAGGATCCCTTCATTTAATGAAATCAGAAAAACATCGGTTTGTTATCCCATGGAAATCAACATTTTTTATGACAATGCACGACCTATTGGTGATTAATTATAATTTTAATGTTATAAATGATAATTAAATATATTTATATCCATAAATGAATCAACTCATTGATTTATATCTAATAAAACTAAATGGGATACGTAGAGAAATACATGCACTCAATATCCCATACCTTAATCCTATCATATTTTATGATAGAGGCACTGCATGCCTTATAAGATATCAAGATATCATAATATGTGATATGCATTACATGCATATTGAAGTATATGACTTGGGTGAAATAATACAATAAAATTTCCATATTCTAGTATATTTTCAATAATCTCTCACTTATATAAAAATATAAAAAGTACTTAATGAAAAATTTTACAACTCTTTATGAATATATCCAATCTCTTTTAAATACGATTTATAAAACTTGGTTCGTTTTGAAAAAATATCTTTTTCAAACTTTTAGTCAATATTTTAAGGGTTATATCTGTTATACTATGGGCCTTGTTAGCAATGAAAATAAATATAAAATCTTGATTTCATATATTTCAAAAAAGTGTAGCCTCTGGAAAGAAATCATTGCTACTAAATCTATAATGGGGTGTACTTTAATCACAATCAAACATACTTGTATCTTCATATGAACATGTCCACCATAACATGTATATTATAAATCAGATGAATACCTATATAATATATTTTTCCATGAAATTAAGGGACCACTAGATATGGAACATTTCAATCAAGTATAGTTCATCTCATACATTTGTGATTCTTCAAAATAGATTGACTAAACTAATGAATACATCACATTCCATTCTTTTAAAAGACGATCACATAAAATTTCTCTCATCCAAATAGTTTAGCACATCACATTTCACTCAACTAATCATAACCATGAATTTCCTATTATTTAAATCAACCTAGGGATCATTTTTCATTACTTATTATATAAGTGGATAATTCCCCTCTTGGTTGAAATCTAATCAATGAAATGATCATTAATATACCCAACCACCCCTAAATTTCTAAGAGTCTAGGATTATATAATAAATTTATCAATGAATAATGGTTCTCATTATATGTATCTCCCAAACCTCAGGTAATGGGGATACAAAATAATCATGCATCCCTAAGTATATCAATAATCGTATAACATTCCTTGTGATATACTATGGAGGGTCAGTTCAGATAATAAGTCTCAACTTATTATCTAATGATTTTATTCTTTCTATCTCACATGCAACAATTTTTTTAGAGTATAAGATTCTACTCATGATAATGTTTATATATCATCACATCCCATAACATTGTGTGATGATCATCAATTAGGGACAACACAAAGTCATACTCTGAGGGGATAATTATCATTTCACTTAATTAAAATATGAAACCAACTTGAAAGAATGATAATGTGGTGATTGAACTATATACAACATGAAACATCCTCTATCCTTAAACTCATTTAATAATACTTCAAAAAACTAAATAATAGGTTGTCTATTATATCATATAGTAAATATTATTGAATTAAACTTATGTTTGTTATAGTTTCAGGGGTTTTATTAAACTCATTACATATATATGTAATTCTAGGAACATCTCTTTGTGACCACCTGGTAACCCCCCCCCCCCCCCCAATATTTTTTTAGTAAAAACTATACATAAATATAGTTGGAATAATGGTGAGATTTAGAGATCATATTCATAATGTTTAACCCCATGAACATATTCAAACTCCTTAACATGACAACATCAAATATTATGATTCTAATAACTTTTTTTATCTACTTAGAACTATTTATAAGCTCACCAACATCATTCTTGTAACCCTTTACATCAAACATTTCTTTGAGATATTTTGTAAACTAATGTACCTATTTACATTAGTCTTGTACCGACATACCTTAAACCATTTAGGATACAAAGTGATATTAACTTTGTTATGGTAAGTAAATGTAACTCTTTACATTTTTTCTAAGAATCATACCTTAAAACTTTTAGGATATAAATTGAAATATACTTTCAAATTTAACTATCATAATATTTTATTTGTTAACTTTAGAATTCTCTATGACCAAAAATATACACCCACTAACCTCTTATACACTCTATTATCTACATAATATCATGATAATATATAAAAACTCTATTACATTTAGGAAATAACTTTTATTTCATTGAGTAGTAATATTTAAAAAATAAACAATTTCTTCTATATGATATATTGTATTCTATGTGTTCAGGGAATTTTTTCTGAAAAAAAAGATTGTATTCTTTAAAATATGCTATTTATGGGAGATGGTAACGCCTTTCTATGTATTTTAATAAATATCTAGATAATTTTTTTTATCTTTGATAAAAAAAATTATCCTTGTTTTATTTCAAAAATTTCTATAGAATATGATGAATAATAAACCATGTGTATAAAAACCATTAACACACATTATTAATAATAACACTTTGTTAACAAAAAAATATCTTATCATTTATGAAAAATGAGATAACTATACACATTATTTCTAAAAAATTGATCTAATATTGATATATTCCATTACATTAAAATTATTTATGTATAAACTCTTTATTGTGTCAGTATAATTTAAACTATAAGAATTACCAATTCTTCCCTTGATTCTGAAATCCTATATATTTACAAAAATTTTAAAGTATGCATTTGGTATCAAATACCCATCACAACTAAAGAATTAATTGATATAAAATTATTACTGTGAATGTAAATTCCCTGGAATTTTTCAAAAACCTTTAGGTATTCTGAATAATTATATCCTATGGAATCATTACTATTCCTTCCTAATAACTCTAGGTTTTAATGACCTTAGCTGGTTACTCAAAGAAACATTGTTATAGTTTCCTGATAACATTAATTCTTTTGGTTTAAAATTTTACCCACTTTTAAAATCAATACGTAACCAGAAACTAAACATCACATACTCAATTCAACTACCATAAACACATTAATAATATTATGTAAACTTTTCTTGAACTCATTCATATTGTTAGAAAATTTCTATTAATTAAAACATAATGTATTCCCTAAAAAAGAACTAGCTATATAATATATCTTTAGTCTCACCTACTAATTTCCATAATCAATCATATCGATTATATGAGTGGAGACTAAAGTTACTTATATAATTTCTCATTTAATTCCTCTAAAACAATAGATTATTTCTTATATACTTCTCATTATCACCTAGATTGAATGTTTTTAACAACTTAAACATTTTATTTATTAAGGAAGGTATTTCTATAACACATAAAACAGTCATTACTTAATAACTTTTCATAAGTTATGTCCCAAACTAATAAGGTACTTATATTAAGTTTATCCTAATCAAGGATTGATATCAATAATATGTTTTATAATTATGATGATGTTATTCATCTATAATTGAATATTTTATCATATAAATATCATGTTTTAAATATTTTCATCAATGAATTTTAACGAAATTACTCCCACTAAAATGATGACCCCTTTTAAATTCATCATATACATTAGTGTGTCAATATCCATATATCTTAAATAAATTATTCCACTTTAGTGTTTATCTCACTAATTTTCTCTTTAAGTAATATATTGTTCCAATAATATCATATATAACTCTTTTATAGTTGAGTGGAAATTTATTTTCCCAATCAATATCACGGGTATACTTAACTCTATTATTTTCGTATCTTAATCATTAAGGTTTCCCAGATAATTTTAGCCTAAATAATATTCCAAGAACAAGGAACCGAAATATTAGTGTCACCTAAATACTTTCCTTACTTTCACAATAATCTTGGGGTAACTAGATATTCCATAAAACTACCTAGCTGGATGATAGATGTCTTGAAAAGTTCATATTTAGAAGGAATATCACACTTAGTATTTGAGGGGATTTAAATTCTCACCATCTTATATTAGGTTATTCCCTTTATGTATTTATGGTTATAATGATTTAGTTTGTAATCATATTCCTTCCACAAAATCAATATGTTCAAAACATATTGATGTGTAACTCTTTACACAACCCAGAGTTTCTATTACTCAACCAAAAATAGAATTCAAACATATCTACACATATTAAAATTCATAGCATACATAAGTTACATGAATGTTTCATATAAAGTTTTAGAATTATATGAAGTTATAAATCTCTTTATGAATAACCCTGAAGCCAATGATACCAACCCCCACTATTCTAGAATATGGATTAAGCATCCGGGACAGTTGGAAGTCTGACTCGAAGTCCCTCTACCCAAGGATTCTTTACTCAAGAGATATTATAATTCATCATAAATATAATACCTAATATATATAAACTATATTCAATAATCAAATTAAACCTAATAAAATTAATTACAAATTGAGTAAATTGTATATGAAAACAAAATCTGTTATCATACCTTGAATTTAACTCTTTAGATACATGTATGATAATATTAGAATATATCTAAATACTTTAAAATAAATTATACATAATAATTCATAGTATAACAATTAAATTTATAAATAAAGTAGGGAGTAACTTTTAAATAAATCAATAATTCACATATTTGGACTTGAGATAAACATTTATGAACAATTAATAAATAAATATAAAAATAAAAACAATATAATTCATATAACCTTATGAACATTCCATAATTTTGAGTATAAAAATTTTATATTCACTTAAAAACATGAACTGTTTCATATTATTAATTATATATAATTTACATTAAATATAAGATATTACATGAAATATAAGCATTTTATGTTTCAATTTATATTATGTAAACTATAAATAATCCAAATATCTTAAATTATTTATTGTTTAAAAACTTATCAAATAAATCATCAAAAATCCTTTTGATGTGTTTTAAATAATTTCCTCAAATAAAACCTTTAATTTGAATAATTAAAAATAATAATTATGAACAATTGATAATATTAAATATTAAATATTTTATATTCGGCCTTATTTTTAAATTTATAATCAATTTATAAACCACACTTATAATTTCAATATAAAAACTTTATCATTAATCTATAAGTTGTGCCATATAATTTTCAAAAAAAAATTAATATACATCATATGCATATTAAATCCATAATTATTATATTCCATGCAATATTTATAGTCTCAAGTTTTATTCCACAATTCATGATTAACAATATATAAGTATTAAATTACATATTTTATTAATCCATACATAATATTCAAATTATATAAATAATTTTTATATGTGAATATCTAAAATGAGTAAATAAATAGATAAAAGTTATTTATTTTCCAAATATAATATATTAATATGAACATTTCATATTTATTTATGCATGAAAATATCCTATTTAAAATTCCTAACACTTATCTTTTATAAATATTTTATAAATCATAAACATTTTTAGGAAAAATATTAAATTTCAACTTTTGAGATGGAATCATATTTTATTATTAATAAGGTGACTATCAATCATATTCCCTAATTCAATCATCCAATACTGTCACACCCGGTTTTTCATGTTTTGGTTTATGTTCTGGTTTGTAAGGAATCTAATAATTTTATCAGGTTATGGGTGTGAATGGTGTCGATTCTTGAAGTGTTTTATTTTTCTATTCTTTCCCTCATGGTTGATCCTTGGTTCATTTGGAATCTTTTGGAGAAAGAATGAAAATTTGGATTAAAAAGGCCATACACACTGTTTGAAAAACCTTGCGACCAAACCTAAGTAACCATGTGGTGGGTATAAAACCTACCATACGATTGACACATGGATGTATGGTCGATCAAAATTAACCTTGCGGTCTCCCCTGTGTCTACCACATGGTTTGGCACACAGTTTTATAAACCATGTGTCCTAACCATGCGACACTGCCTAGAATTAAAAAAATGTGTTTTCCTAAACTACCCCCACAATATTTTAGACCCAAATCCACCCAAAATTACTTCTCCTAGTTTGTCCATACCTAAGGAGGCCTCTACCTTACTTCCCAATCCCTTCCTCCTCCTCCCATGATTTATATCTAAGAAACCCTCAAGGTGGGGCTTAATTCTCAAAGTAATTTCCTTCTCCTTTATCTCCCCTCTTCCTTCTTCTCCCATTTTTTCTTCGTTTTATCTTATCCCCTGGTCATGATCAACCTAGGGTTCTGTTTTCCTATTATTTTGATGGGATGTTTTTGGTTTTTTAGGTTGTTTTTCATATATTTAGTGTTTTAGAACCCTCGTGGAGTGATTTTAGGTGTGTGTTACATTCTTCTATGAATTTGAGGTTGGTGATTCCATGCTTAACCATTTTTGACTAATAAGTCCTTTTTGCTTGTATTTTTTTAGGTTCTATAATATATGTGTGTGGTGCAGGAGTGTTTTTTGGAATGTTTTGATGCACATTTCGTTTAAAACCGATTTCTCCTTGTTAAAGTGAGCATAGTTTGTGTGTAAATTTTGTTTTACTAATTAGAAGTGTTCTATAAATTTTTTAATTTATTTATTATATTATATAAATGGTTAGAATCATGTTTTGGCATGGTTTTGATATGTAGTTGGTTTTAAATTGGAGTTTTTTATGAAATTGGGTGTGTTTTTTGTGTAAAATTTTGTTGTGTCATTTGAGAATGCCTTATAAATTTTTCAAATGGTTTATTAAATTATTTGTGTGGTGAAAAGGCGGTATCTGGTATGATTGAGTGTGCGTTTCACTTTTAAAGTGGCAGTTTTATGTGAAATTGGGTATTTTTCATGTGAAAACCCTTGTGTCTCATTTGATGTCATTTTATAAAGCATGCAATTAGTTTATTAAAATATGTGTGGGCTCTAAATTGTGATTTGACATAGCAATGTTGTGCAGTTGATTTTTATAGAGGGTTTTGTGTGTACTTTTGGTGTAAAAGCATTGGGGTGTTTATTGAAGTTGTTTTATAAATTGTTATAATGGTTTATTAAATTATTTAAAATGTGAAAAGAATATTTGAGAAATGTTTTGGTGCGCATATATTTTCAAAAATGGATTTTTGGTGTTCAATGATGTCTTGGAATATGTGATTCTTGGTTTGGTTAATGTAAAGTATAATTGGTGTGATGTGTGGCATGTGAAAGGTGATTGAGCACAAAAAGGGAAGCCTGAGTTTCTTGGTGGGTGGACTAGGAGTAGTATGCTAGTGATTTATAATGTGGATTGTCCTGATTTCACTTAATAGGATTCATGATGAAAACACTAACAAAATATGAATGTTGATTTGAGACCACTCTAATTTTGGATGTTTCTCCTCTCTAGTTTCTCATGCACTAGAAAGTTGTTGGTCATGGTTTCTATACCACATTCCACCAAGATATGACGTACCTAGGGCCCCACTGTTAGCTAGTACCTAGGGTTATTTCATGTGACTAGTTTTCAATGATTATATTGTACTTACTATCATCATACGATAATTAGGGTTGGTAATTTTAAAATCAAGTGTGTCACCATTTAAAGTTTCATTCTTTGAAATTTCTTTCCATTTAAAATTTCATTCTTTGAAATTGTTTTCCATATAAAGTTGCATTATTTATAACTTATTTCCACTTAAATATGCATTCATTGAAAATGTTTTCCATTTAAAGTTGATTTCATTCTGAGTCATTTTGCTTTACATTTATTTTCCCTAATATTTTTTTAGCATTTACTTCATTATAATACTTTCAAGTTTATTTTTCATTTAATGTTTAGTGAAAAAAATCTTTTATTTGGGTGGAATCCTACTGGGATTTATCTCACACCTTTCATAAACATTTGGGTGTATATAGACCTTTTTCTATATTTGTTTTAGGTTAAGTCAAGATGTTTGGTTTTGTAACATTGGGTTTCTAGTGTCTCTTGTGGTGGATCTTGGTAGTGGCAGATTGAATATGTTCTCCTCTTGTTGTATGAAGGTTTGGGGTAATGTCCTGGTTTTCTCTTTTTTTGTTGTCCCTTTTTGGTTCCTTTTAGTTTGTAAACATAAAATCTAGTAATTATTAAGGGCGCCTTTGGTTGAATTTTCATATCGGAATTATTAGTTTTTTGTTGGTTATTTTAATATTATTAATTCAGGTAAATCATTACTTCCTGTTTTATTTGATACATGGTTACTTTTACCAGCCCATGGTGATTGGGAATTCCCTTCAGACCATTCTGCGGACCGGGTTGGGTGCCAGGTTGGAAGGAGACCCAACATGGTTCATAAAAAAATGGCATCAGAGCATCTCATGCTATTTGGAGTCTTGTTCCATGGGGAATAGTCTGGGTAGATAAGATCTAGGATTTTCAAGACTCAAGGGGTAGGCGCGGGAAGAGAGTCCCAAAATCCCGATCATTCTGATCATCAGGATTCCATGGGAAGTCCAATTTTATTAGTTTCTTTGGTCTTTAGAGATTTTTTAGTAATTGGGATATGACAAGGGGAGTTTGACTAATAGTCTCCATGAGCTCACATGGCATGGTAAGCCATGTGGAGTTGGAGGCGTAGTCCTAGGAGGATCTCTATGTTGGTGGTGTGTTTTGGTGAATGGCCTCCAACTATATGGTTAAGTCACCCACCAACACTAGTTCCCTTTTTGTGGGTCTCTTGGATCTTTCTTGAATTATTAAAAATGTTTTGAAAATACTTGTCTGGGAATTGTGGAAATGAGATTTAATGGAATCGTTGGATTTTGAAAATATGAAAATAAATTTTTATGATTTAATTTAAGATAGGTTTTGGAAAGTTGGGTTTTTGTGAAACTAGTCTAGGGTTAAAGAAGAGATGGTTTAATGAGATTGGATCTCCTTAATCTAAATATATGGTTTTTTTGAAATAAAATATTGGGAAATCATGTGTTATTTTGAAAAATCATGGCTCATTGAAAAGTGTTTGAATTGAATAAGTTTGTTTGGAAAATTGGGTTTGAATGGTTGGTGTTTTTTATAAGCGTTTTTTACAATTCAAAAATGTTTTTTTGATCTTGATGGCTAGAGGATTATGAAATGAGACTTTTGAGGATTTCTGTATATGGAGAAATGGTTGTTTTGGAAGTTTTTATGAATGAAAAGGGTTGAGTTTTTAATCAAATATTTTTGATAAAATGAGTTTTTTAAGGTGATGGAAAATGTTTTGAATATAATAAAAAGGATTCTTATCTAAATCTATGATATTTTATTTTCAAGAATTGTAAAATGGTTTGATGTGTAAAAATTGAAAATGTTTTTTTGACTTAGTGTTTAATGTTCCTAGGGAAGGTACTAGATTTTTGAATTGAGTTGAAAGGTTTGTTTGGAAAAATGAGGTTGTTTTGTTTTGGGCTTTGGTGTTTTCATGGGTTCTCACATGAATGGTTTTATTTGGAAATGTGGATGGATTCCTGGTATGGAAGGTGGGTGCCTAGGGTGGCATAAAAATTTTCATGTCAGTGATACTCAATGAAACACCATTAGTGAGTGTGAAAATCCACCAAGTTTGATTTATTCAGTTTTCAAAAGTGTTTTAAGCTGGAAATTGGGGTGTTTTTTAAACCAATGGTTTTATGTCTTGTTTTCTTATGTGTTAAATTTTTTGTTTATTTGGTATTCTTCCTCGTGACCTAGAAGTGATACTACTATTATGTTTTGAGATGGGATCTTATTTGTGGCTCGGTTTTGGAGTAGTGCTCAATGGGTTTCTAGAAATTTCTTAGGATATTTAAGTCAGTTTCCCTCTGTGTTGGTGGTCGTTCTATATGATGTTTTGGGTTCATGAGCTGGTTTTGATAGATCTTGTGTTTTCCTTGTTGCCTTGTGTTTTCCCCCTTAGAGATGTGATGGGTTTTTTAGTATGGATATGGGTGGTTCTTCATTGGAAATATTTCTAGTTGATCAACCTAAGGATTTTTTTATGAGTTTTATAAGGTAAATCCACCTCTTTGAAGGATGACCCAACCTCTATGTTGGAACAATGAATCGTTCGGGCTCCATATAAGATTATTTATTATTGTAGTGACTCCCTCAATTTTAGAAGTTGTGGTTGGTGGTGTTCGGTTTGTTTCATTGTAATTCTTGTTCATTCTTCTCCTCATTCAGAGTGAGAGATAATGGTGGTGTATATCTCTAAGTTCCTATTTGGGTGAAGGGTGTGTTGTTTAAGGAAGTGAGTTTCGTGGATTTTTTTCTTCCAAGAAGTGTTAGGTGGATTTTATTGGCACTAAAAGAAGGAGTTTCAGTTAAGGTATTATAATATCCTAATTGTGAGGTAGTATACTTCATACATTAGTGCTCCAGCCCTATATCTTGGAGTGAAGATGGAACATACTCTAGAATCCTGGGGGTTTAATGAGTTTGGATAATTTCATGACTTTACCATTATGGTGAGGCAGTTCTAGTGTTTTTATTGTGTTTTCTCATCATTTATAATTTCTTATTCTCTCTAAGAGTTTAGTGGACTTAACCCTCATGCGGTGTCTATGGTTATCCCTTATTGGATGCAAGTTCTCAATCATTATGCTTGTGTTGACTGCCCATGTGAAACGGGTGTGGTATTTGATTTTATCTATCTATAAGAGAAGATTGGTGGGTAGTTATCAGTTTTGGTTTCTATGGTCCAACCATTGGGCCCCTTCCCTCCCCTATTTGAGTGGTTGGGGTTTTGGGTTTGTGTATGGAGTTTTAGTTCAGTTATTTTCAACTTCGTTCGAGAGTGGGCGGATTAAATGTTCATTTTGGGTTCCTCATATCTTGGGCTAGTAAGTTATTATGGGGTAGTTTTGGATGGCCTATTTGGAAAAGGCCTCGATCTATTTAATATTAAATCCTCATTTGGTCAGTGTTAATTGGTTATTAATGGTGGGGAGACCCACCATGGGTCTCATTGGGTTTTCTTTTAAGAGTTTGTCAGGTTCTAGTAGTTTTCTAATGGTGGGGAGCCTATTCGGGCCTCCCCTCTACCAGTGATTGATTCAATTGATGTGTATTATTTAAAAAACTATATATTTCCTCTTCTCCTATTCATTTTTGATGAGCATTGGGTTTCTTGGGAGAAGGCCCAATGGTCTGGTTTTGGATAGGCTGTGAATGTGGTGGTTGGATTCTTCTATTGATTCTCAAGAAGTAGTTATGGGTTGTTCTGTTGTTCCAAGAAAGAGGGTTAAGTTCTGTTTTTGGTGATTGAAATGTTCTTATATTGATAGGTTGGATCGTATTGATGTGAAATCCTTAGTTGTTTATCATTTATCGATCACATGGAAAGTGTTATGGATTTTTGTGGGCGAAAAGCATTAATAGTGGGGAGAATTGTCACACCTGATTTTTAAAGTTTTGGTTTATGTCATGGTTAATTGAGAATACCATTTTTTTCATAGTTTTTGGGTGAAATGGGTGTTTATTTTTGAAGTGTTTTCTTTTTCTATTATTTCTCTCAAGGTTGATCCTTGGTTTGTTTGGAATCTTTTGGACAGAACATTAAAATTTGGCATGAAAAGGCCCTACACACAGTTTTCCACATGGTCTGAAAAACCATGCAGCCCAACCCAGGTAATCATATAGAAGGTATAAAACTTATTTCATGGTTGGTGCACAGTTTTATGGTCGATCATTAGTAACCATGCAATCTCACCTATGTCTGCTACATGGTTTGGCGCACTGTTTAACAAATTGTGTGGCCTAACCATGCGGCACTACCCAAAATTTAAAAAATGTGTTTTTCTTAAACTACCCCCTCGGGATGTTTGATCTAAATCCACTGAAAATTACTTTCCCTAGTACTTCCAGACCTAGGTAGACCTCTCCCTTAATTCCCAAGCCCTTCCCCCTCCTCCCACGGTGTATATATAAGAAACCCTTGAGGTGGGGCTTAATTATCAAGGTAATTTACTTATCCTTTATCTCACCTCTTCCTTATTATTCCATTTTTTTACTTGGTTTTCTCTTCTCCCCTTTTTATGCTCGACCAAGGGTTCTCTTTTCCCAAATAATTATGGGGGGTTTGGTTGTTTAGGGTTTTTATTCAAAGATTCAGGTTTTTGGAACCCTCGTTGAGTGATTTCGGGTATGTGTTTCCATTCTGCCAGGGATTTGAGGTAGGTGATTCCATGATTAACCATTTTTAACAAATTAATCATGCTTGATTTTATTTTTTTTATTTTCTATAATTTATTTGTGGGGTGTGGGAGTGATTTTAGGAAATTTTTGATGCGCATTTGGTTTGAAAATGATTTTTCATTGTTAAAGTGAGCATAGTTTTTGTGTAAAGTTTGTTGTGATAATTGGAAATGTACTATACATTGTTTAATTTATTTTTTCAATTATATAAATGGTGTGAGTCATGTTTTGGAATTTTTATGATGTGTCGTTGGTTTTAAAGTGGTGTTTTTATATGAGATATGGAGTGTTTTTTAAGTAAACTTTTCTTGCATCATTTGAAAATGATTTATAAATTGTTAAAATGGTTTATTAAATTATTTTTATGGTTTGAAAGTGATTTATGCTATGATTGAGAATGAATTTAACTTTTTAAGTGGCGGATTTATGTGAAATTGGATGTTTTTCATGCACAAACCCTTGTGTTCCAATTGCTGTAATTTTGTAAAGAATGTAACTGGTTTATTAAACTATGTGTGAGATGAAAATTATGCTTTGACATATAATTGATGTGTGGTTGATTTTTAAAGAGGTTCTTGGGTTAAATTTTTGTTTAAAATCATTGGGGTGTTTATTTGTTTTATAAATTGTTGTAATAGTTTATTAAATTATTTAAAAGGTTCAAAGCATATTTGGGAAATGTTTTGTTGTGAGTATGTTTCCAAAAATGGATTTTTTGGTGTGCAATATTGGAATGGGATGTGTGATTCCTGGTTTGGTTGATGTAATGTGGAATTGGTGTGATGTGTGGCATGTGAAACTTGGTTGAGCACAAAAAAGGGATGCCAGTGTATCTAGGTTGGCAGAATAGGACTAGTATGCTAGTGATTCAAAAGTGTCTTGTCTTGATTTCACTTAGCTAGAATGATTATGAAAACACTATAAAAATATGAATTTTTATTTGAGACCACTATATTTTTGTATGTTGCTCCTCTCTAGTGGCTCATGCAGATAAAGCTTTTGGTCATGGTTTCTATACCCCATTCCACTAAGTTACGAGGTACCTAGGGCCCCACTATTAGTTAATTCCTATGGGTATTTCCCATGAATATGTCTCAATGATTTTATTGTAATAGTTATCGGCATATGGTATATTGGATTGGAAATTTTAAAAGCAAGAGTGTTTCCATTTAAATTTTCATTCTTTGAAATTGCATTCCATTTAAAGTTTCATTATTTGAAAATGTTTTCATTTTAAAATTTCATTCTTTGAAACTGCTTTCCATTTAAGGTTGCATTATTTGAAACTACTTTCCTTTAAAAGATGCATTCATTCTAAATTGTTTTTATTTAAATTTATTTCCCCTAAAATTTTCCTAGTATTTATTTCATTATAATACTTTCATGTTTATTTTTCATTTAATGTTTAGTGCATGGAATATTTTATCTGGGTGGTATCATATTGGTCATTGGTTCACACCTTGCATACACATTTGGGTGTATATAGACCTTGTTTTCTATTTGTTTCAGGTTAAGGAAAGATGTTTAGTGTTAGCAGGTTGGGTTTCTAGTTTCTCTTGTGGTGGATCTTAGTGGTGGTGGCTTGAGGATATTCTCGTATTTTTGCATGGAGTTTTTGAAAAATGTCATGGTTTTCCCTTTTGGTCATTGTACATTTTTGGAATGTTTTTATTGTAAACTTAAAATATAGTAATTATTAAGGGTGTGTTTGGTTGAATTTTTAGATCTGAATTATTAGTTTTTCTTGGTGATTTTAAAATAATTAATTTGGGTAAGTCATTCCCTCTTGTTTTATTTGATTCTTAGGAACTTGTGCCAGTCCATGGGGATAAATAGTACCCTTCGGGCCTTGCCACATATTAGGTCGAGCACCGAGTTGGATGGTGGCCCATCTTGGTTCGTAACAAATACCATTATATTTCATTTCTATGGAAAAATAAAAACCTTATGTATGGAGTAACTAATGTATAATAGAGTATCATAAATCCTTGTGTATCAAATAACTTATATGTAAGAGAATTTATCACACAAAGGAGAAACCCTTAAATATGGTAAATTTATTATGTATTGGAAAATTGTTATATATGGTTCCTTTATAATCGACAATATATACTATATAACCATTTATGACTGGATACTCAATTTTTTCACAAAATAAGAATCCCTTTTGTATTCAGTATCCCAAATGTAAGAGATTTTATCATGAAAATGAAAAACAATATATGGGAAATTTATTACATATATTCAAGTCATATTTAATGATATACATTATATCATAACCATAACTCGATGCTCTTTTTTCATGCAACCTATAATTTATTCCAAGCCTATGTTATCATGTATCATAGATTATTACACAAAACAAAACCATAGGTTTTCAGTGTATTGTACCTTATAATACACACTAGACATACACTATGACATGAGAAAATTAGAATTATTATATCCTATATAGTAAATTCAAAAAATATAGCATCTCAAATTCATCTATGACATATCCTATGTTATGATACAACCTCAAAAAATTATGATACAGTTGTTTTCAAATAATCAATAAAATAACATGTTTATTTTTTTATGAACTTGGCTCTAATACAACTGATGGGTTTTGGAGTATTATCACATGATCAATGAAGTGTAAAAATCCCATAAAAGTTTCTGATCTATCATTAAAAATCAATATTTAGTATGAAGAATATGAAATATAAACATGCATACCTGAATCACAATGAACTTTATCTTCTTCTCTTTGATGGAGACTTCTTTATTTAGATCACCTAGAGATATTCAACTAACTATCATCTCCATAGGTAGTACACTGGACACTATAATCCTCATTCATAAGGAGAGGACCCCTGAACTTTAAAGGTGTTCTAGCACCATCTCCTCAATGATAAATACAAAACTAGACTGAATAGATCTTCAAATATTTCTTGGTAGAATCACAAAAAAACAATAGGGGGATCCCATCCATTTATATAATCCCCCTTTATTAAATAAAGAGAGTTGGGAAATTACTACCATTACATGGTGGCCGAAATTCTTTATAATATTGTATGGACTATTAGTTATTCATAATATCTTAAACATTTAAACAATTATTACATATATGTATAGAAATATATGAACTTACCAATTGATTCATAACTAATGGAAACCATGTTAGAGATTTGAAAAAATCTATGCACTAGATATCCCATGTCTTAATCCTATTATATACTATTATAGAGGCATTACATGCATTATATGATATAAATATATAATAATCTATAATAGGAATCACATACATATCATAAGATATGAATCAGGGGATATCATATAATTAAGTATCCCTATTTTAGTGTATTTACAACATTATCATTTCAACTTTCTGGGATAGTACCTATATTAGTAGAATCTATGGGTTAATTTCAGTTGTTAATAATAGCAGATGATTTATTATACATGTTTCCAAAATAATTTTTGAGGATCCCTTTAGAGAGTTACATGGAGTTATACATTTGTTTCTATAGATGTGTGAAATATCACTACCTATATATCATGTAGTTCTGTTATAACTTTGATAGTTGAGATTCAGTTGGAGGAATTATAGGGAAAGTGGTTTGTTCAACTAAGAGATTTACCATAGGTGGTGTTGGTTATATTTTTCAAGAAGTCTGATGGTAGCCTAACAACTATTGTAAACTACTAGAAGTTTAATTTTCTAATGTTTAAGAATAAATACCCTCTACCTCACATTATTGATTTTTTTATCATTTTAATGGAGATAAGATGTTTTTTAAGTTCAAATTTTGATCAGGATATCACTAAAGTCGAAGGAGAGAGAAATCATAAAGATAGCATTCAAGAGAATGTATAGGAATTATGAGTTATTGTTAATGTCATTAAGGGTTAACAATTCTCCTAATATTTCAATTTCCTTTATGGATCATGTATTACATAAATACCTTGAATCATTTTTCATGGTTTTTGTGGATGAAATTTTTATTTCTTTTGGATGAGAGGAGGATCATGGAAAACATTTTAAGACTATTTTGGAGATGTTTTGAGAGAACATGTTTGATGTGAATTTATCCAAATATTATTTTTGGATGTGGGAAATAAATTTTTAGGGAACATGATTTTAAAAATGGTGCCTCAGTGGATTCCAAGAAGGTCAAGGAAATTAAATATTGGGAATATCCCAATAATTTATTTGATATTTTTAGTTTTCTCAAATTGATGGGATATCACTAACACTTCATTAAAGACTTTTAAAAACTAGAATATTTGATAATTCCATTTAATTGGAAGGTTGTTAATTTTAATTGGATTTGAAGTTCCCTGGGGATTTCAATTATCTGAATAGGAGGTTAACATCAGCACCAATGGTGATCTCTCTTGATACTAGTGAAGTGTAATTCATGTATTCTATAGCTTCTAGTTCCAAACTAGGTTGTGTGAACATGAAAATGAATAATTTGGTTATATAAAGATCATGGTAGTTATGAAAACATGAGAATAACTAACCTATGAACGATTTAGAAGTGGTTATTTATTTCTATAATAATTTGGGACATTACATTTTCAGTGCAAGGTTCATAATGTATTTGGATCATAAGAGCATGAGGTATATCTTATCTCTGAAAGATTTGAACCTGAAGTTTCAGGTATTGTTGGTGTATCTTTAGACCTTCAATTTCAATTTATACTATACACTAAGGAAGTTTAATTTAATAGTTTATTACTTGAGTTATAATTCTCAAGTGTTTAATCATTCATAGGTGTAGTTTTAGTTGATTGGATTGATGGAAATTTTTTATCTATAGGCTTGTGTTTAGGGAAGAGATATGGTGTTACATTAGATCAATATTACTTATGAACTTTTGGATCAAGTAAAGAAGATAAAAAGATATATTTTTTATGTAATAATATAAGTTATTCCTTAAATTTTGTAGATTATATATAATTTTGGTCACTAACTGCAAAGTTGATGCTCTATTTTTAGGATAAATTGATGATTAAATTACATTTGAGGAAGGATGTTATGGGTGATTTCCATAAAAATAGTTGGGAATTTCATCCAAGAGTGGACAATATGTATCATAATATCAAACAAAAAATTATATTGGGCATGGATAAAGAGGAATGTGGATGATTATATCTATTGATGTTGGACCTGTCAACAGATAAAGCTAGAGAATCAGTATCTTGTGGGACTTTTATAGACTTTTCCAATGCCAAGATGTAAGTAATAAGATATAATGATGGTTCTTATGGATGATTTCTAAAAATAACTATAGAAACATGATGTGGTATGTGTGACCTAGGATGATCGCAAGAAATCATCCCAATTCTTTCCCATTTGAGAGACATTCTTAGTTTAAGACCTTAGTAAGCTATATATGGATGAGGTAGTTCATATTAATTGATTTAATTTATCTATCATGATATAAGGCTATGGGTAATAATTTTAATATGAGTACCACATATCACCCTTATATAGATGTGAATTTATTCACTAATTTAACATTATGAGGAATTATAAGATAAGAGAGTATGCCTAGGGAAGTTTAGAGTTTTTTGGGTTATTTCTGGTTTTTTAAATGGATTTTCAACATATTTTTGGTTATGAAGGTTTTTGAAGGGTTTTATAGGATTCTTAGTGTTTTTTAAGGTTTTTTAGGTTTTTAGTCATGCCAATACCATAGAAATATTAGTTTGGAACTCCATTATATTCCTATTGGACATATGATTTGAAATGAAGACACTACTCTTGGTATAGTTTTCAATTTGGTACCTCCACCATATGTAATCCCTAAGCATACTAATATAACATAATAGACATAATTTGGTGTGCATTATTTGAGAATTTTTACTCTATTTTGGGGGATATTAGGAGGATCATGTGGCTTTAGTGCAATTATTCTATAACAACGATAATCAAGTTTTGATTCAGATGTATTCCTTCCAAAAAAATTTATGGAAGATTGTGTCGACCACTACAATACTGGTTAAAATTTAGATAGAGATCACTTTTGGGGCCTATATTGGTATAGGAGATGATGGATCAGCTACACATAATTCAATATATATTAGTGATATCTCTGACTTAGGAAAATTCCAATGTTGATCATCGATGATGGACATTGGATTTTGTGATTGGATATCGAGTTTTATTTTGAGTTCTATCAAGGTTGGGATATAAAATTTTCAAGAAAAAAGAGATGTTGGAACCCTGATATGTGAGTCTATTTTATATTTTTAAATTAATTAGATATATGTATTATTTCATAGATTTCCCACAAAAAAATATTTTAGTGCACAATGTGTTCCATGTATCTCAGTTGTGGAAGTACCATTCAGACCTATATCATGTTATTTCTGATAGGCATTATAAGATCCTAAGAGGATAGAGTATTTGGAGGGTGTTCTGGTGACATGGTCTAATTCAGGAGGATATGATAGAGAGTGTGAGGTGACTCGATCATAACATAGGAAAATATTACTTTATTTTATATGAATATTCAATACATGTCACATTAATACACAACCCAATAACATAAGTAAGTAGTTTCTTTGGTGAATAGATAAATATTCATCTTATTTCATTAAATATCAACAATATATTCTACAAATTTCTTCTCAAAAAGTAAAATTATTAGAAATTTCCTTATTAAAATCCCTCTTCACAACCCAGGGTGATGAAAAATAAGAAAAGTTGATCTCAAATGCTAAATAAACGTAAAAATTGGAGATATCAATCAATGATCACAAGTGATCATATGATAAGAATTAGGGTATGATAATATGACCATAACTTATAAAAGTAATACCTAATAATTAAATTATATTTAATCATGAATCATGGCATAATTATTTTTCATAACAAAATACATAAGTCATAAGAGTTTTGAATCATCAATAATCAATCATTACCATGAGAATATATCATAATTATAAGATATATAATGGTGGAATACACATAAGAACATAAAATATTTTCCTTATTCAAGGATCACTATCAAGACTATAATATTGGATTTGATTCACTCCATATTCCATCATTTCCATTGTCATGGTTTACTCTCAATACAGTCATGTTAGAAAAATTCCCTTATTGAACTGCATTCACTCCCCACTTCAGTACACATTATCTCATGAGATATCAATCATTACCCAATTCATCAGAGGAATATATAATTGCAATCCAACCCATCAGAAAAACAAATCCATACATATGTGTGCCAAAATATCATAAAACCATTCATCATTTCATCATATCATAACTCATGTAAAATAAACGAGTTTTATAAACATTTCATCATAGTATAATCTGTGAAATAGGTTGTAGGTTTAATATTTCATTATCACATGATCATAGTCCATCCATAGAAATAATATGTATTGTATTATTAGATCTTATCCTTTTTGAATCATAAGGAACGTGATAGGATTTTAAAATGAATGTAAAATAACATTAAAAGTGAATTTGAAATTTTATTTGAAAACAAAAGAAACTAACCTTTTCCATTAGTATCTTTAAAACTAAATATCACTAGAATATTGTGGAAAATATTTTCTTGGAAAATAACCACGGAAAATTTTAATGTAATATTCCAAGAAAAGAGTGGTTTTGGTGGTAGTAAAAGTCATTTGAATGGTAAACATTAAAATAATGATTCCTTTCACTATTTTCTAAAAAATTTATTAACAACCAACTCGAAAAAAATTATAAAACATATTTTTAGACCTTTTAAAATAAATTAAAATATGGTTGATAATAAATTTAATCAATAATTGGAACATAGAAAAAACATTCTTGAAAACATTTTAAATAACATTGATATGGAATAAAAATTTTGTCAACTAAAGAGGTTATAAGGTCGGTTTTTCACAAATCCATTTTCTTGATCATTGTAAGTGTTGAATAGGTAGAAATTGTAATATTACATTAAAATTTTAGTAATAACCATAGGAAAATAAAATATATGGGTTTTGAATGATAATTTCCATATAAATTTCCTCAATGTAAATTTAGTATGAAAAATCCCAAAAAATGATATTGTAAAGTAAACCCTTACCTCAAGTATCATCTTACTTCATACAAATTAAAACATCATATATAATAAATACATATTTATTATAAATCTATAATATAAACATATTTATATATAAATTACTATTTATTATTCCTTTATAATTTCCAATTATCCATTTATTAATAAGTCTTTATTAAAATGAACATTCTATTGAAGACCGGTTCATTTTCCATGCATGTTATGGTTCAATAGTCATGATAAATGAAAGTTGGAAATGGTTTAAATATATTTATATTATTAATCATCTCATAATTTTCCTATATATTCATTATACACAATTTTATAACAATTCATATAAAGTGGTGATGAAAATTTAATTACATCACTTCGTAAAGGTGGTAGTCCACACGTATGCATGGGTAATTCTTTCAATTTTTGATGGATGGGATGAAATAAAGAAATATAATAAATAATAATTAAAGAATAAAAATTATATAATATATATAATATATATTCATTAAATATATGTTTATTACCACCCATGTAAAGATGAAATAAAAACTAATCACCTCGCTTCATGGAGATGGTAATTCACACGTACGCACAGTCGACGTTATCATTTTCCTATAGAAGGGAAGGAGAAAAAAATAACTATAAAATTATTATAAAAACATCTCACTATATTACAGGTACATATTTCATAATTTTGGTATGGTTATACATTATTTAGATTATTTTTGAAAAGAATAAAAACGTAAATAATATTTATGAGAACATATACCTCTTCTTCAGGTATCCTCATTTAAAGAGAACCTTAATGATTCTTTCATGGGTTTTCTAAAAATACCAGCACCTCAAGTTCATGGATAATGATTTTGGGGGACTATTTTGTCATATATTAGAAAATATGAATTACTTAAGTCATGTGGGGAAGAGAGGATAGGAAGTTCCCTTTTATAAGCCACGGGAGTGGCTCGATGTGGTGATGACAATTTGAATTATGAATTTTGAAATTTAAATGTTGAATATAGTTTTTTTGGATGTATTTAAGGTAGTTTATGGTTTTTTAGGTTACCAATTAACCTAAAATATTCTTTGAAATATAATAAAAAATTGGATTGAAGGGAGTGGAACACTAGTAATTCTTAAGAATATTAAAATATAATAAAGTCACTCTCATGGGAAAGGGGATCCTAATTTGATTAATTTTGATTATAGGTTGAAATATAATCTAAATAAATTCACATAATATGATTTTTTCTAATTCTTTCACCGGGGTATGCGCATCCGTCTCATTCGGTGATGAGGGGCACAGTTTTTTGTTGCCCTGTATTCCTGATTTCCAAAGGCTGGTGGCATTCACTTCTTATTCAGGGACATCTGCTCCTTGATCGAAACGGGAATACGGGATGTCGGTTCTCCCTTTCGTGGATTCCTCCTCGGAACTTGTCACCTAGTCTGGGTCTCCCTCATAGAATTAAGATGTTGTTCGTGAAACTCTTCTCGGCGCCATATCTTAATGGGCACCAGTTAATTACACTGCTTCTGTCAGGACATTCCATGGGGTATGGTTAGGGAAGAAACCATTGTTTAGGAGAGTAGTCATGTTGGGAATCACTGGCATGTCTGGATGCTGGGGAATTAGTGTGTCTATCTTCTGTCCCTTATTATAGGTCTTCTCGAGGGCGCAGAAGCCCGAGGAATCCCACATCGAACGTGGGGAATCATATGTCATGGGCATGTACCTGAGGTTTTCCTCATCTTCCCATGTTTAACACAGAGTATGCCACAAGTTTAATGTCCAACGGATATGAACTGGGCTGATCATAACACTAACTAGAGTTTATCAGATGGAGGAACCCCCTGGTGGGAACACCGATATTGGGGCCAACATGTGGGTGGCCTCCCGAAAGCTGTTAGTTGGAATGGAGAATGAGGTGGCATGATCCCACCAGGATGTGGAGGCCCAGGTAAGGATCAGGATAGATGATGGATGGTTCCGTGAAGGGGATGGTGAATGGGATGGAATCTTTATGAGGATGACGATGGTTTTGGGATTGAGCCTCGAAGAGGCTTCTTATGTATCCCCGTTTCAGGGAATCAAAGTCCATGTAGTTCATCTGATGACAACTTACCACCGATTGGGGTTCAACAGATTACCGCTGGATAAGGTCACAACGACTTACCGATGGATAGGGTCATAACGGTTTACCACTGGATAGGGTCACAACGGATTACCGCTGGATGGGGTCCACAGTTTAACGTAATGCAGGATGGGGGAGGACCGACGTGAAAGGGGTTGGAACTGCTGGGTGTCGGGCTTGAACCTCCAGGAGGCTTCCTACGTACCCTGCCTTGGCAAGGATCAAAGACCTCATAGTTTAGGAGGTGGAATTTGGGGCTTACACTCTGAGGTGGCCCATGGGATCGGTGAACTGATGTGAATAAGGACTTGGGGTCCAGGTGGATGGTGGGCTTGAACCTCAGGGAGGCTTCCTACGTACCTTGACTTAGCAAAGATCAAAGTCCTTGTAGTTCAGATGGGTGGGAACCGACGTGAAGGTGGACCTGGGGTCCAATGGATGGTGGGTTTGAACCTCGTGAAGGCTTCCTACTTACCCGACCTTGGAAAGGATCAAAGACCTCGTAGTTTAGGGTATGGGGCAGGGGGATTACACTCTAGGCTGCCCAGGGTGTTGGTGAACTGACGTGAAGATGGTTAGAATGACCGGGTGCTGGGCTTAAACCTCAGGGAGGATTCCTATGTACCCTGCCTTGGCAAGGATCAAAGACCACATAGTTCAGGTTTTGGTGGCATTTGGTACTTACACTCTAAGGCGGTCCAAGGTGTTGGCGAACTGATGTGAAGGTGGTCGGAATGACCGGGTGCTGGGCTTGAACCTCCGGGAGGCTTCCTATGTACCCTACCTTGGCAAGGATCAAAGACCACGTAGTTTAGGTGGAAGGGTGTGGGGCTTACACTCTAGGCTGCACAGGATGAGGATGTTAGGGTCGGTGCTTACTCTAAGCCCATGTGAGTCATGCTCGGTGTGAGAAACAAGAGGTAGTAGATACTTGATCATTTCTTGAAAGGTGCGTCCATGGGAATTAGAGTGGGGCTTACACGTGATCGCATCCCAAAGAGGAAACAGGGGCTTATGCGTGGTTAGTAGCCCGAAAGAGGTTGGGACTTACTCTAGGAGGGAGGCTCGATGGTGACAAAGCGCAGCGGGAGATGGATTTGGGACCAAAGAAAGGAGAAGCATTGTTCCCCATCATGCCCTTTTCTAGCCTTGGGGGCTGAAGAAGAAAAGAGGAGTAGGGATGCTTCCTCCTATAAGAAAGCTAGGGTCTTACACCGAGATGGTTTCTCTTTACTTGCAGAAAAACACCACTCCAATAAGGAGGATATCATCCCCTGTGGAGACCAGTGGGCATGGAGAATGTCCAAGGTGGGGGCACTCTGCATGTGAGGCATGGGGAGAGGTCATAGTTTAACGTCATGTGTTGAGGATGAAGGTGCTTGGTAGTTTAACATCCTCCAGATCGGATGAGGTGGTTTTTCTCTTCACACCTGAGACATACATAACTGGTACCCTCTTCTCCTTGGTGCAGAGAGGGGATAGGAAAAGCTGTGGTGAGGGGGTGTCATAGAGAGAACCATCGAGGGCCCCGCGTTAGCATGGCTATGCGAAGAATCAATATCCCTTAGTGTGCCTATGCGAAGAATCATGAGGCGAAACGAGCAATGGACGGTATCGTCTAGGGGACTTTAAAGTTACTTCATGAGAACCTATGATGTTGCACGGGAAATGAGTATATGGTGAAGGTGTTGTGGGCATGGGAGGCACCCGAAAATGATGCCCGAAAGAGGGACATCATGGTCGTACAAGGCAAGAGGCTTGCACGCAAAAGGGACCATTGCATGAAAAGGGGCCGAGCTGGCGCGCAAAATGGATTGCGTGCATGAAAAAGTCCAGGTCAGTGCACAATTGAGTGCTAGGCGCAAAAAAGGCTAGGTTCGGCGTGCTAATGGTCAACGGGCGCACAAAAAGATGGTCCGGTGCACAAAAGTAATTGTGCGCCAAAGAAATGATTGCGCGCAATTGGAAGGAATTGTGCGCGGGGGAAGAGGCTCAATGAGACTTTGAAGAAGATAAAGCCTGAGGGGTCTCGCGTGAAGGCGGACCCCCGGGCGACCTGGCACGAAATATTTAGTACCTGAAAGCCATATTTTTCACGCACAAGAGGTGAATTTCGTGCAGGGGGGACAGTTAAGATTCTTTGGGGTGAATTCGAAGGGGTGACCTTCTATTTATAGGTGCTCGGGATCGCAGGTCCGCGTGAAAAACGTTTCGGCATGAAATATTGTGTGCCCTAATGTCGGTAGCACAAAGATCAACCACGGGGAGCAGTGGCGCCAAATAGTTCTGTGCCCACAGGGAAAACTCTCACGAATCCTGAAGTTTTTTGGTGCGGGACATATTTTTTTCACAGAACCCGTTATTTGTTTCACACCGCCCCTCTAGGACCCCCAGAATAGACCATCGGTCCCAAATATGGATTCGCTTTGTCGCGCTCGAACCTTCCTCATCCCTGGAGCACTTTTCGACGTCTACAAATGCCCCCCTCGTAATAGGATCGGCAAGGGGCCACAAAGGCCGGATTATGAGGGAAACGCTTAGATACAGGACTCCCTATGTCCGTCACATGCTTAAAATCAGAGCGGCATAAAAAACCTATCTGGAGTGCGCAATCCGCTTCTCGCGCGTGCGCGCAAGGGAGACGGTGTCCGACTGCGACACATAGGAGAAAGAGCGGATCATACTGGAGGATCTTGGAGGCGGGGGACTATCAGTCGTGGGGCTTCAGCAAAAATTAGAGCCGGGACCCGAATTTCTAATATGCTAGATTACTTTCCACATTCCTGAGTGGATGGCTCCTACCAGTGAGGGATGCAAGGATGGGGGTTCATCCAGTGACCCTGGTGATGGCAGGGATCATGGACACAAATCAAAGATTCAATCTGGTAGTCCCCATGTTGGCTCACCTGTATGCCATTCTGGGACGAATATTGATAGGAGGATCACCGAGGAGGATCTGTGGCCCCTTCTAGATCTTTTATGGTCGGGTCGTGGCCCATTTGTGGTGGGTATACCTTCCCGAACTCCATTCGTCCTCCAGGTAATGGCCTACGACCTTCCTTGCTGAACATTGTCGGGGTCATGCTGTTGAAGCTAAATGAGGAGGGAGTAAGGATCAAAATTAGATATCATGCAAAATTCACTTTCAGTCCATTCCCCACCCCGACATGCCAGATGATAGATAATGGGAAAGCCTCACTAGAGAAGAGGGAATACTTCGAGAGCATTAGAGGTGGGGTGTTTGTGGCCCAGATTGACGGGAATATCCTTTGAGATTCCTATGTGTCGTCTAGGTTTTCCAGGAATTTCGGATGCCTTCAAAGGATGCCGAATAAGGTTTACACAGATTTTTGGGAAGAGTGGAACCCACACGTTCTTCACCAAATGTGGCTGATGTTCACAGCCCAGGGCTCTGGCGATGTCATTACCTTTCCCCCCACCGGAGTTGACGCTGGGATCCTGACAGAATATGCCAAACATTGGGATATAGCATACCCAGAGGGACTTTTGCAGAAGTGAGTCCGGAAACTCAACATAACCAGTGTAGAACCTGGGCGGCGAGAGAGTAGATAGGGTTCTATTGGGATGGAAAGGTCAGAGGAACGTCATGCAACCCGGCCAACACAGGCCGGGACTTCAGTAGCTGGGATGTCACGTGGCGCGGCCGAGCCCTCATCGTCTAGGGGGATAGGGGCTCATGTAGCAACCATAGAACTCCCAGGGAAGCAAATAAGGTATCTACTTCAACCCTCCAATGATGCAATCTTCCTAGCTCTATGGTCAGCCTGGATGACCCTGTGACAGTGAATAGGTACCAAAGCTCTTTTGCAAAAGATAATGTGAGATGGAATCCAGATTCTGAAGTTTGGATTCATTTGGTTTGTTGATAGGGTGAACTTTCATCATCGGCATGCGTACATGATGGCCATGGATGCGTATGTACGTCAATGGGGTCGGCATGCAGAGCCACCCTTCTTGGTGAAAGTAATGCTCGGCCAGGAGCATGATCCAAAAAATATGTCATCAGAGGATGATGATAGCGACGATGAGCCAGAAGGCGCTGAGATAGAAGATGATGAAGAAGGAGAAGGTGAAGGAGGGGGTGAAGAAGAAGAGGATCCTGAAGGTGGAGGGTCTTAGGGGGCGTCCCACCAAGGGAGTCTCCGGGAGAGTGGTGAGATCGTTGGATCTGATGTGGATATAACTGAGCTGCTTGAGGTATGTCTCATCCCTTACATATCATTTCCTCTCATCATATTGTGTAGCCCTCAGTTAGATCTCCTAACCTAGTTCAGAAGCATATGGATGCTGACCATGGGTCTCCATGCGAAGGGGAGGAGGCGTCGGTAGAACAAGGTGGGGAACTGACGCCCATTATTGAACTGACGAGCACTGAGGGATCCCCCACAATGGAATCCCCTATTGCATCTAGAACATCAGAGGCTGATTCTTTAAGATCCTATAAGTTCATTACTTCAGTGCCGGTTAATCACCATTGGAGAGCTCAATTGATCAGGTTGTTCCTTGTTTGTGCAGTAATCACAGCCTTGGAGGCTCGTCGGGCTACCAAACCCAGGTCGTCCGCAATTGATTTAACTGAAAATGTGTCATCCCATTCAGGGAACACTTCTAAAACTGCACCGGCCCCGACACACGGTGAGAAGAGTGTGTGTAAATCAGCGGTACTCATGTCGGGGCAGGGCTGGAAGTCGGTGAGGGAGCTACCGAGACTGAGGCGAGAGGGGATGGTCGCCCAGGCATTGAAGAGACCAACCCCTTGGGAGGGGCACCCGAATAAGACCCTACTGCTGGTATGTTGGATTCTTTCCCTGACTATCATCCTTCAGACCCCGAGAAGATTGATGATTCAGACTCAGAGGCGACTGAGGAGATCCAAATTATGCGGCACAAAGGGTGTAAGTACATCAAGCGCTTTCTCGGTCATCCCCATACAGAATGGCTGAAATGGATGGGATCACTCCAAACATGTCTGCGCTTTCTCTGTGCTGGAGGGTTGGATGCTCAGTTACCTCATTCGATGGTTCATGACTACATGTCTGAGAAGTTGTGCGAGATTAGTCGATGCTCCGACATTGCCACGTGTCGGGAGGAGTCAGGGAGTACCCAGGCATTCATCCAGGCAGAACAAGAGGCTCGATGCCTTAATGAACAGGTGAAATCCAAGGAGATATTCATCGAAAACTATTCTGATCTTGTGGAGTAGTTGAGGGCCTAGCTGGCAGACACCTAAGAGAAACTAATGGAGGCGGGTCACCAAATATCCGTACTTCAAACTGAATAGGCGCAAGCACGGTCTAGAGTTAGTGGATTGTGCTCTATGGCCACTGATGAAAAGAGAGTCCTCAGGGGGCGAGAGGTAGTCTTAGAGGCCACCATTGAAAGGGTAGCAACGCTGGAATGATCCATCCAAGAAGATGACCCTTAAGGGCCCTATTTTGGCCGAACTCATAAACTCATTTCTCCTTACTGCTTCTTATTCTGAACTTCATGTATGGATGAATTTATTTACTTGTTCATTTGGTTTAACGCATTCAACCATGGTCATGAAATAGATATAAATCCATTCCTAAGCTCACGCAGGTCAAACCCAATGTGAGAAACAACGTATGTTCATACTATTACTTCTCTTGATCATGGGAGCATCAACCAAGCTTCGGGCATCTAGGGTTTGAATAACCGGCCCAGATTTCTAGGAGGAAATGGGAGAGACCTGACTGGAGGATGAAGATCTTGAAACAACTGAATTACCATTTTCCCAATGTCATTTTGTGCATGAATGGGATAATTCCAAGGGCACTGGAATCAATATGAATGGGGGAATGGAAGGTTTGAATCACGATATCTAGGATTCGGAACACTGTGGGGGGGTGGCATGACAATAAAGAATAACTTTTGACCACATTTGAAACATAGTATCCTTTTTGTGTTATCCTAGAATGGGGATAGATAATGAGGGCCGACCACTGGCCATGTTCGAAATGCGGGACCTGACTCAAAATTTCATCCATTAGTCTTCCGAAACGTTTGCTTAGGACAATAGGCAGGCTATAGGCCGAGCATCCATACTGTTAGGGGGTTCCATTAGACATGAAAGGGGATGAGGGTCCAAATAAGGGGTACGAAAAGCATGGAATGTGGAGTGATGGTTCGTTCAAACAGAATCCAACACTCATAAAATTACGCCGCCGTGATATAAGCACATTAGAGGGGTGCATCTATTTGATCACGGATCATTCCTTTTTTTAGAGAGGACCTCTATGGCGAGGGAGTTGTTGCTTCCCAATGTCATTGTGGGGCATCCCGAACATGTTCAAGGCAAAGCTTTAGTTACACGGTTCCCTACAAGGGGTCAATCCAGGGGGCCGAAAAGGAGGAGGAATAGAGTTTATGATTCCTGGGGCTGGACCTTAGGCAAAATACCTGGGTATCTCTACGTATCCCATGAGGATGGGAATAAATCTATACATAGTTCTGGGATATGTCATGCACTTTAATGTCTCGTAGCAAGGACGTCTAGTGGTCTTAGTCTGTGGTCATAGAGCTTGAACCATGGATGGTAGGAAACGTGGGATACACATGGTGGGGTAATTATAAAACCTGATGTGAATGGGAACTAGGGGTTCCAACCACCATGTATTCCTTGGGAAGGTTTTATTTCAAGGGACTAGAAACGAGAGTTACACTGAGCCCAAGGAAAAGTGCACGAGCGATCCAACGTACCCCATGAGGATGGAGATCAAGATATACATAGTTCTAGAGGTTTCATGGTAAGGTACCATTGCTAGGGATAAAAGGGGTGTACGGGTGTGTCCCTCGTACAAAAAGAAGTGATATTTGATAAATATTGTTTTTCCTTTAAGGTGAATGGTTTTTTTTGTGAAGTGACCGGCCTAAGATAGTAAGTATCGACATCGCCACAAGATTCAAGCCGTATGAAGGGGTTGAAAAATGGTATGGTGTGTGACCAAAACCAAACATGGTGTCCCCTTGAGTGAGGACATCACAATGCGGTGCCATTTTACGTCGTGCGTCCAGGACAATAATGTCACAGTTTAGGGTCATGTGATAGGAACATGTGTTCATTTTAACGTCATGTGGCATAGACGTAATACCGTATGTGATTCCATGAAAGAAACCTTGGGCCAAGGGTCCAAAATAGAGGTCAGAGGGTAAGGGGTAGGAGAAACTAGCTCCCAATTGAGCTGGACCTGAATACAATATGTTCGGGTGTTCCTACGTATCCCATGAGGATGGGAATCAAGCTATACATAGTTCTCACAAAGGGGAAATACGAGAAGATCTTAGTTTAAAGTCTTAGAACTTGGACCATGGAGAAGCCAGACTATCCCAAGTAAAGGCAGACCTTAACCCAATCCCTAAGCCTACTTGAGTTGAACTCAGTGTAGGTAACAAGGTAGGATAAGGTATTTACAATGCAAATGGGAAATCAGTGGAGCCCCGAATGACTGCCGCATCGCGACTTTTTCCCTCCTAACGCTTGGATGCGCACTGAGGAATAGAACCAAGAGTTTCGAAGTTCTACATGGACATGATGAGGTGGAGAAGGATGGGAATCATGTATCCAACATTTTGGGCTTAATGGGGTTGGCGTGATGATGGAGGATGATTGTTGACCGTGTTCGAAACATAGCATCCATATCGTGTCAACCTGGAATGGGGGCAATCAAATGAGTGTCGACCACTGACCATATTCGAAATGCGGGATTTGTATCGATTTGTTGTCTGAGACCCTTGAGGACGTTGGCCCGTAATGGTAGGAGATCCCTTAGGCCTAGCATCTATGCCACTTAGGGGTCCCATCCGGTGTGAAAGGTGATGGAATCCCTAATGAAGGGGAACATGAAGCCTGAGAAATGGGTCAAAGCATGTCCGAGTAGAGTCCGAAATTCCAGGTACTAAACCAGAGTACCCTTAGGCGCATTGGTGAATCGCCGAAGAGGGTCAAAGAGGGTGCTCAACTTGAGAGTAACCAATTTGAAGGGATGAGTATAGAATACAGGGATAAAGAACTCCCAGGAGGGAGAGGTACGTGGCATGGTTGTTACAAACCTGACGTGATTGAGGACATAATCTCATGCCACACCATATACTCCCCTCCTCAGGAAAGGGTATGCCACAGGGCCAAGGTGAAAGGGAGATTTGTGGGAGATAGGGTTGGACCCAAAGTCAAGACATTCAGGCAGTCCTACGTATCCCATGAAGATGGTAATCAATCCAAACATAGTTCTTGAAGGCACATGGGGGTAAGATACCCTAATATGGGGGGGGGGGGTGTATGTCACGGCGAGTAACCCGACGTGAATGAAGATATAATCCCATAACACACCATACAACCCTAAATAAGAACTTGAGCTGGGGGCCTAAAAAGGCCAAGGGGCCTGAGGCTGGGCCTTGGTCGGAAAGGCCCAACCAGTTTTTAGTTTAACGTCTTGTAGTGAGGATGGAGAGAGAAGTAAGATACCCCAAGCAAGGGAGGTGTACGGAACGGAGAATAACCCGACGTGAATGAGGACATAATCCCATACCATACCATACACTCGGGGTAGGAACTTAGGCTGGGGCTCGAGAAGGCCAAGGGGCCTTAGGCTAGGCCTTGGTCAGGAGTTCCTAGCTAGTTTTCAGTTTAACATCTTTTAGTGAGGACAAAGAGAGGGTAAGTTATATCATCTGGGGATGTGTACAGCACAGCGAGGAACCCGACGTAAATGAGGACATAATCCCATACCACACCATACAATCCTAAATAGGAACTTGGGTCAGGGGCCTGAAAAGTCCAAGGGGCTGGGCCTCAGATGGGAATCCATACGTCCTCTTGTGTAGTTACCGCCTCATCACAGCTCCTAAGCCCATGCGAGCAGTGCTCGGTGTGGGAAACAAGGATCCAGTCTCAGCTCTCCCCATCATACGGGGTCTAATAACTGGCATTGCCTGAAGGGAGTTTGTCTCTTGGAGACATAACGAGGAATAATGAACAACTACACTCAATGTTCGGGACATCTTGGGGTGGTTCTAATGATGCAAGATAGTTGTTGACCATGTTCTAAACATAGTGTCCCCATAGTGACCTGAAATGGGAACAACAAATGAGAATCGACCGCTGACCATATTCACAGCGTGGGAATTGTATCATCTTGTTGCTCAACATCCTCGAGGGAATTGGCCCGAAGCAGTAGGAGAGCCCTTAGGCCTAGCATCCATGCCATTCCGGATCCCTTCTGGATGGGAAGGATGATGGAGTCCCAATCAATGGAGTGGGTGAAGCATAGCTGTACCCATACATTTTAAAGTCAAGTAGGGTGGTGAAAGAGGCGGACGCCTCTGGGGAGGGAGACGTATGACCTAATTGAGATGAGCTCGACGTAAATTGGGGAAAAAGTCAGCACCCCACCATATGTCTTGTCCCGAGGGGAAGATTCTGGAATTTGGGCTGGGCCAACAGATGAAATGTACTGGCGTTCCTATGTATCCCATAAGGATGGGAATCAAGCCATACGTAGTTCTTGAAGGCCATGAATTTTAGCGTCATGGGGTGAGGATGTGGGAGGATAGAAGAACGGGGATTGGTCACATGGTGCAGCCATTATAATCATGGTATGAGTTGGGCTATGGAAGCCTACACCATATCATGAAAAGATCCTCTGAGAGAACTATACCCAGGTTGATAGTCAAATAGAAGAGTTTGGGGCTGGGCTCAGGACGAGGTGTCTGAGCGTTCCTACATATCCCATGAGGATGGGAATTAAGCCATAAGTAGTTCTCAAGATGCAATTTAACATCATGCAGGATGATGCACAGTTTAAAGTCGTGTAGGACCGGACAGTTTAAGGTCATGATGGACCAGCGTGCAGTTTAGGGTCATGCAGGACCATCCAGTTTAAGGTCGTGTAGTAATTGCGTGCAATTTTAGGGTCATGCGGGACCAGCATGTAGTTTAGGGTCATGCGGGACCGTCCAGTTTAAGGTCGTGTAGAACCAATAGGCTCAGGAAAAGTATTTCTTGAGGAAATTTGCATTGGTGGGAGGAGTTATACGCTCACCATCCATGGTCACCAGGGAGTATGCTCCATTAGGGTAAACCCTGTGGATTATGTAAGGTCCCTCCCATTTGGGCTCTAACTTGGGTGGTTTCCTTCTCGGTATCATTTTTGCCTGGAGGGCCAATACAAATTCGCCTTGCAGGAAAGCACGGAGGCGAACCTTCTTGTTTAAGGCTCTAGCTATCTTATTCTGATGCCTTTCCAAATTTTGTAGGGCATGAAGCCTATTCTCATCAAGTGCTTCCAATTCATCCAGAAGAATTTCAGCTACCTTATCTACTGCATGCTGGTCATAGACCGTTGTATGTAATGAAGGTAGCTGGATCTCAATGGGCAGGACGGTCTCATCTCCGTACAATAAGGAATATGGGGTCACCATGGTGGAACTACGAGTCGTCGTCTGATAGGCCCAGAGGGAATTGGGGAGCTTGTCCACCCAACTCTTCTTGTTCTGACCAACCATTTTCTGCAAAATGTTAGAGAGGGTTTTGTTGAACGCCTCGATCTTCTCATTTTCCTGCATGTGATAGCGGGAGGTATGGTTCGAATGGATGTTGTACTTAGCGTACAATTTCTTCAGCTCATCTGCTCAGAAATTGGTGTCGTTATCGGTTAGGAAAGCGTGAGGGACTCAAAACTAGTGGATGATGTTGGAGCTCACGAAGTCAATGATAGAATGGTCCTTGGCCTCCTTGAGCGGAACTGCTTTGGCCCACTTAGAAAAGAAAACTGTGGCGGTCAGGATGAACCTGCATTGGCGAGCTGTCGCATGTGGGTATGGTCCCACGACATCGAGTCCCCACACCAAAAACAGCCAAGAGTACTTGGTAGAGTGGAGAGGTTATGGTGGATGATGCATGAAGTTAGCATGAATTTGGCACGCGTGACATCTCTTGGTGAACTCGATGCAATCATAGATCATGGCAGGCTAGAAGTACCCTAGTCTCTGGATCTGATGGGATAGCTTCGGCCCAGCCTGTTGAGCCCCACAGGAACTGGCATGAACCTCGTGCATGACCTAATAAATCTCAACTCCTTGGATGAAACGGAATAGGAAAACATCAAACCCGTTCTTGTAGAGGATCTGCTAAAGACTGGGACCACTCTAGAGGGTAAAATGCAGCGCACAACATCGTATTCTCTAGCGCTCGGCCCGATCAGCCGATAGGCAACCATTTTGGAGATACTAGACAAAAGGGGATCTCTAGTCGGGAGTCACTTCAACCACTACATCTGAAGAACCTGGGGGTCCTGAAGTGGAGGATCTGGTGGAAATATGTCTTACTCATAGGTCTTCGTCATCATCTGGGGTGACTGGGGAAATGAATCTCCAGTGTGCCACATTTATAATCTAATCATCCTGCTCGGGTTCTGTAAGTGATGCAGCCAGGCCGGCTAGGGCATCAGCTCGACCATTCTGAGATTGAGAGACATGAGTAACTTCTGGACGGGATGGAAACTGGGCCATTAGCTGGAGGGTGCGCTCCAACAATGGTACGAGCTCTGGCTTTTTGGCGACATAGTCACCGTTGACTTTCTTGATGACTTGTTCAGAATCCCCTTTCACATGTAGATGGAGTACATCGATCTCGAGGGCAAGCTCGAGGCCAGTGATAATAGCCTAATACTCTACCTCGTTGTTGGTGCAGCCTTCTGACAACAGTAATGAATATAGTAGAATGGCCTATGCCGAGGTAATAAAGATAATACCTAGACCTACTCTGTTGATTCTAGGATCATTGAGCCTCTTACCGGTGGGGCTTCTGGAGGCACCGTCAAAGTTCATCTTCCAACATGGGAGGTCTTGATCTACTGAGAGGATTGCCTCGTCGAAAAAATCCAGGTCTAGGGACTGGTCCGAAGGGGTTGGATGGGTAGTAAGAAAATATGCCAATGCTTGTCCCTTGATAGATTTCTAAGGCATGAACCTGATTTCAAAATGCTGGAGGATTACCACCCATTGTGCTAGATGGACGGTCAACATTGGGCGGTTCAGGATGTACTTCAGCGGGTCTACCCGAGATACCAATTGTACCTCGTGCTACTACAGGTAATGTCGCAACTTCGGTACTGTGAATACCAGCTCAAGGCAGATCTTCTTGATGGGGGAGTATCTGGTCTCTATATCGACGAGCATGCGGCTGAGGTAGTTTAGGATTTTTTCCATCCCCTCATTGTTCTTCTGGGTAAGAAGGGCGCCGAGATATCGTTCCAGGGTAGTCACATACAGGATCAGCAGTTTTCCGGAGATGGGTCGCATCAAGACTAGAGGCTGGAGTAGATACTTCTTGATTTCCTCGAATGCCGTCTGGAACTCTTCGTCCCATTCATAGGTGTAGCCTTTCTTCATGATCCGAGAAAAAGGCTTACACTTATCGTCCAGATTCGCAATGAATCGGCGTATGTAGGCTACGTGGCAGTGAAAAAATCAAAACTCCCGAATATTGCTCGGGGGAGGCATCTGGCTGATGGCCTTGATCTTCTATGGGTTGATCTCGATGCCTCATTACCTAACATAAAAGCCAAGAAACTTCCCATAGGTGACCCTGAAGGCACATTTCAGCGGGTTCATCTTCAGGTGGCGGGAACGGAGGAAGCTGAACACTTTCTCAAGGTCCTAGAGATGGTCCTAGCGCTAGAAGGATTTGACCAATAGATTTTACACATATCATTCCACCAATTACCTAAGGATTGGATTGAATATGTGGTGCATGCCCCGCTGATAGGTGGAACCTGAATTCTTCTGGATGAAGGGAATAACCTGTTAACAGAAAGTACCTTTAGGCGCCCTGAAAGTGGTGTAATCTTCATCCTCAGGGGCCATCCAGACCTGATTATATCTAGAGTAACCATCCATGAAGGAGAGGGATTGGAACCCATCTGTAGCGTCGATCAAAAACTCTATCACTGGAAGGTGAAAATCATCCTTTGGATAGTGACGGTTGAGATCTCGGAAGACGATACAGACTTTGATCTGTCCATTATTCTTCCTGACTGGAACAATGTTGGCTAGACACTTGGGGTACTGGACCTTCTTGACGAAGTTGGCTCTGATGAGCTTGTCAACCTCGGCCTCGACCACAACACTGTGAGAAGGGTGCATCTTTCTGGGGGGATGCTTGAACCCGCGATGATTTACAGGGAGACTGAGGCGGCGAACGACTACATGAGGATCCAGTCCTGGCATATGGTTGTAGCTCCAAGTGAATACATCATGATGATTCTTCAGGAAATCTATGTACCACTACTACTCCTCGAGGGACATGGCAGGACTGATCAATGTGGGTCTCAGATCTGCCTTGCTACCAAGGTTCACATGTACCAGTTCATTGATCATGGCGGAGACACCTTCTTCAATGGTGGGGGGGAGTGTCCTCCGAATCCTCTTCATCAATTGTAAAGGGATCCCCAGTAGGAGGATCTTCCTCTGGGTTGGAAGATCCTGGTGGGTGGCTAGTACCAGCCAGGACAACAGTGGACAACATATCAGGGGACTCACGTGCTGTTGAGACCATAGCGATGAAGGCAGTCGATCTGATCCCATCTGGTATTTGTCCCAAGGGTCCACACTTGATGCTATCAAAGTAGTAGTGGCGCATCGGCTTGAGACAATTAATCCCATCCCGGTGAAATATACACGTATTACATACTGTCGTTGCCATGGGGCAGACATCCTGATATCGTACGGGGGTAGGAGGTTCCAGGACCACCTGAGCCTAGTTTGTGTAGGAGTTGAGGTGATTTTCTGCCGTCACATGGACTTGGGAATATGATTTCCTCTTTTACCAGAGACAACAAATCATTACCCATATTGGGGTTTTCGGCCTCCAATCAATGGATTGGGAAGACATAGGCGTCATCCAGACCTGCCCAGGGGTCAGTTGCGACCATGACAGGCTCAACCTCACTTGCCTGAATCTATTTTCCCTTGATCTTGTAATAGTCAGCATCTAGGTAGCGGGTTTCACAAGAGGCAAAAGGAGATTCATCACCTTGGAGTACTCCTACTCAACCATTTAGCGAGTACTTGAGGCGCTGATGATACGACGAGGGGACCACCGCGTGCAGGTGGAGCCATGGTATGACCATCAATGAATTGTACACGGTGTCCTGCGAGACAACCATAAACTTGGTACTGGAGACTAGGCCGCCGAACTGGGTCTTCAAATAGATCTTAAAAAATGGGGTCTGCTCTATCCTTTCGTATCCCTGGATTCTTAAATCGGAGGGGGTTAAGTCATCTTCGGATAACCCCAGTTTCTGTAGCGTCCACGTCGGGATAAGGCTAATCCTGGAGTCAGTGTCAACAAGACAGCGACGAACCTCCACGCCGTTAAATTGGCCAGTGATGTACATTGGGCGGATGTGCCCCTATATGGGGGAGCCTTCATCCTCTCCAGAGAACAAAATGATGTCCTGGCATTCAGTATTCTCGACCACATCAGCATGAAAGGCTTCCACAACTACTACCTCCGTCTCAAACTGGAGGGGGCTTCTTAAAGCCTAAGTGAGGGCATCACGCATATTTGATGATAGGTGAAGGGCTTCAAGGATGGAAATCCTCACTGGGATGTCAGTGAGGTTCTTGGGAACATCATACTTCTATGAGAGATGTGAACTTCTGCTTGCAGGAATCCTCTCTATGATAGAAGGCATGGAGGGCCCTACTGGATGGACCGACAGCTGTCTGGTGATGGTTATATCCCACTGCTCACTAGTGGAAGCCCGAAGAGTAGCTTCCAGATGAGGACTAGATGACTGAGATCGGCCTGTAGCGGGGTGAATCTAGTTGCGGCACGACCGAAGTAGTTCTGCCTGATCTAGTAACACAAATGGTTGCAGAGGCGGTCCTGATGACACTGAATGAAGAGGTTGCGCGTGCTGAACTCTACGCTGGGCCTACTTTCTGGTCTTAGTGGCATGCACGGCCTAGCTGGAGGTGCCAACTGATGTGCCCTGATGACCCATGTGGCCGTGACTCCATCGACGTTGGCGTCGATTGGGAACATTTGGGAGGTTTTTCGGGCGCTCCCCACCATCGGGAGTCATATAGGGGTTTACCAACTCAACGGTATTAACCTAAGCATAACCTTGGCTATCACTTAAAGATTCATCCACCACTAGGTGGATTCTTGGAGGGATCCCCATCTCTGGGGGCATAAAGTCTCCGAGAGTGCGCGACGAAGATGGAATTTAAGGGGTGCATTGTTTTTTCTTCTGCCACTGATGCTTGCTCCCCTGGGAAGAGGCTGGATGAGAAGATGATGCAGAAGTGGTGGTCGTAGCTTCTAAAGGCTGTAGATGATTCAAGCTTGACCGGGTGATACTGTGGGCAAAAGCAACCGTTTTCTGATCCATCCAGTTATCATACTTCTGGGACTCGCGGTTGGAAACTTGATGCCACTCGCCTTCGCTGTTGCTACTACTGTTTGGCCTTACAAAGACACCTGCCACATGTTCCAGGGTTGGGGCTAGCCTGACTATGTTGTTATTGACCTGGTCTTGGAGCCAGTCCTTAAACACATAAAACTGCTTGAGGGTGTTCCCCAGAATCCGATGATAGGGGTAGTAGTTGGGGGAATCAGTGAGGTTCGCCTCTTCCGGCCTTCTGCACTCAGGAAAGAGTACAATCCCTTGTTCCAAGACACTTCTGAAATAGCCAGGAACCTGATTCTTGTTGAACAAGTAGGTCCAGTTTCTTCTATCTGGGAAGGGGGCCCTTGGAGACTGACCCTAACAAGGGGCTGAAGGGGCCTGTTGAGGAGGCAGACCCTGATTGTCCCACCTAGGCGGTGGTGAAACATTCTGCAGGGGGCACCTGCCAATTCTAAGGCGGATTCTGCTGAGCCAGAGGCTACGCCTGAGGTGGAGGGCCTCTGTGAGGCTATAGGGATGGTGCCACTAGTAGCAATTCTAGTTGCATGGGGGATTCTATTTGGGCCACCACGGTGGGCTCGGCTCTGGCAGCCCTCCTCACTGGGATTACATGGGGTAAAGGGAGTGCCTAGCTGGCCTATTGCAGGGCTTCCTCCAGGCACTGAGCCTTATGGGAGAAGTCTCGGAATCCTCTAGGGTAGTTCTGGGTGATCAGGGAGGGAACCAGTTTTGTCTTGACATTCCTTACACACATTGTCAGTAATTTCTCTCAAGTCAATGGCATGTCAAGGGAGTTTGTGAGCCCCTTCCACCGGGAAATAAAGTCTGTGACTCGCTCATTAGGCCTTTGTTTTCACTTGAAGAGGTCTTTGATGCTCATTTTTTGGGTGGTGGAACAGAACTGATATAGGAATTGCATGCGAAGGTCCTTCCAACTAGTTACGGATCCGACAGGGAGCTGGTTGTACCATACAAATGTTGGCCCCTCCAATTTCTGAACAAAACAGCGGAGCTTGGTATCCTCCTGCTATGTTGGAGTCCCTAACATGGGCCCACACCTTGATTTAAAGTTGTTCAAGTGTTACGGTGGGTCCCCTATCCCATTAAAGAGGGAGAAGGTGGGGTTCCTGAAACCTGGAGGTGCCTACATATCATCCACCCATGCTGGGTATGGCTTGCCATCTGGTGGGATTGCCACTTGTCACATTTCCAATGCCTCAAGGAGGTATATGAGTGCCTCCATAGGATCATCTAGGTGGGGTTCCCTGTCTTGACGGATATCCCTAACCACGAGCACATTTTCAGGTTCTTCAACATGGTAGATAGGCTCAGCGGCTCATGGAGCAGCTGGTGGAGTGACCCTTGGGGTGGCTGGGGGAGCCCGAGTGGGATTCCTTGGATTTCCACACCATTCATGAGGGTTTGGCGAGACATACCGCACCCTCTTGTCGTGAGCTCCAGCTTCAGACCTGTCTGTGGGAGCGGCATGATCAGGGTTTCCTTGGGGTAGCTCATTGAGGATTAGTTGTTCCTACCCCTGCTTCCCTAGTCTAGGATCGCCATAGTCGGGTCGTCGCTCTACAACGCGTTCAGCCAAGAGTTCATCGACCAACTTCTTCTACTCAGCAAGCTGTTGGTGCAATGTGGCCTTCTCAGGGTCCTCCTCCATCTTTTTCACTGAAGCGAACAGGTCGTAGTGCTTGACAGCTCCAATGTGCTCTTTTCCATTACCAGAATTCCAGCAGAGTACCAATGCCTCGGTTGGCACAAGGAGACCTAGGAGATTCCTTTGCTGACAAGTAATCCTACCCGATGGGTCCAACAGTGGTGGAACACCCTCAGGGGGTAAGTCTCCATCGAGAAGCTCCAGCTTGTCCTCCTCATCCACTATATTGGCCATGTTGACTGTGACCCTTCTTGGGGGAATATCCTCAATATCGCATCATGATTCGGGTTGTCGCCGAATAGGGATGAAGAGGAGGGCGTGATACTGCCCCCAGCCACATATTTTCACGTAGGGGGTAGCCTCCCTGATAATTTTGCGAAGCACCTTGGTACTCTAAACACATTGCTGCTAGAGGGCCTCATGACGGCCTGGTGATTCTGGGCACTGGGCCACAGGGAGTGGGGCCAGATCGACTAGACGGAACTGCTCTCTGATGTCTTCGAAACGCACTTGGCTCCTTGGATAAACCATGTGCTGATGACGAAGACTGAAATGTGTCACCCAGAGGGTGTAGCAGAAACACTCAACTTCCTCCAGAGTGAGGGATTCCAGTATGCAGAAATTTTGTGCTGCCATGGGCTAGAACTTCTCGAGGAATTGGTCTGCTGTGAGGATGTTCCAGAAGCTCCTTGGCTCAGATTCAGATTCTGCCCTTGATTTCCCTACTCATCAACTGGGGGTGGATGAGGAACTAGCAATAGTACTGAGGCAGACCACTGGATGGTAGGCTGGTCGGTGGAGAGTACAGCGAGCGGGCCGACTGACCGCCGATTCTCAGGCTATCCTCCGAAGAGTGTAGTGACCTTGGCCACTATGTCGTGATATAACGGGCTGACAGCCGCCATTCCTGGATCAGGGGCTAGGGCTGCTGATGATAGGCTGTGATGTTGCTCGCCTGCCATTGGTCCCTAGAATAGCTCTCTGTGATCTCTTGTGGAGTTAGAGAGCACTTTCAGTAATGATGGTGGTGATTGGATGACCGTAACCTGCAGGGTCGCTATATTTTCATCCTCCTAGATATACCTACAGAGGGAGGTGGGAATCATATGAATCTCGCATTCTAGGAGCACCAGGATAATATGTGTCATCCCTACCCTGGCCCTTAACTCGGATGAGCGAGTGGAGGGTTCCCGAGTTGAGTCGTAATCCGCTTCAGAGTCTGAGATGCGGACCAGTTTGATCTTCATCTGAACCTTCTCAGAATTCTTCTTATAGCGATGATGGATTTCCTTCCTTCCCTTGGGTGGCTCCTTGGGACAAGGCTGATTTCTGACACGGGGTCCTTCGACTGCACTGGTGCTGGGGCAGAGAGGGTTTCCACCTGAGAAAGCTAGGGTGCGAGGAGCACCGGGAAAAACGTCGAAGGGTACATGGGAAATACCTCCATGGATAACACTAGAGAGGGAAAAACCTCCACTGGGACTGGAAGGAGCATAGGGAGGACCTCCATGCTTGGTGCGGGTGGAGCAAGTTTGGGCTTCACCCCTCTGGTTATTGGGGCGAGGAAGAACTTCATCGGCTTCTGAGAGGACGCAGGGAGGATCCCCACATTGGAGAAAGACCGGACAGGCAATGTCCCTGCACCGGCAGTCGAGAGCAGGAGGAACAACTCCATATCCAGTGTAATGGGCATGGGAGAGGCTTCTATGTCGAGTATCACTGCCACGGGGAAGACCTTCATTCGGATTGGGGGTGGCACAGGGATGACCTCCATGTCGAGCCTTGAATCGGGGAAGGACCATGCTCTATGTAGTAGTGGTATGAGGAGGACCTCTGTACGGGGTGGCATCACTACGGGTTGGTTTGCGGCAACCACTGCTCGTACCTGCGACCAGGAGAGTCGACCCAGCCTACCCGTGGGGCGGTTGGGGCCTCGATCCCGGTTGGGCGTTTAAGTTCCCCTACTTAGTGTATGCAGGGACCTGATGATATGCGTCAGTGGTGGCTCGGGCCATAGTAGTCGTCGACGTTGACGCCCCTTGGTGGGCGTCCTCCTCAGCTTGCGCCGGACACTGGCGTCATGTCGGACGAACCAAGGATGGTGGTGCAGGTGCATAACTTACCTGTTCCTTGTCCAGCAAGACCGGGGGGCGGCGCTAACACGACCGGGTGGGAGCCCTCACTGGGAGCCCCTGGAATGGGACTCTGACTGGGCTGGGCCAGACGTCACCTACCTCGTCAGCATAAGTTAGGGAGTCATCAAAGTGCTCCGGTGACAGGCTCCTGAAGCGGTTGTATGTCGGGGTGGGGAGTAATGGCTCCCTGCACGGCCCTCGGGGGTAGCATTGATGGCGAGGTGTGGACGCCTCCAGATCCAGGTGTTCCATATCCCAGGTTGGGATTATGCCCTCCTCATAAGGATGCGCCATGTCATTAATTACCCTTTGTTGGATAACTTTCGATGGGGAGATGGGGCATGGGCGCCCCACGGTCGTGGACGTAGAGGCCGTCGCGGAAGAGGTGAAGCCACGTAGAGCGGTTGTGCTGGTTCTACCAATGCCCCTGCGTAGAGGGGCAGGTGGTGATCGCATCCCTGAGGCAGTAACGTGATTCCTGAAAAACAGGGAGATGAACTCATCAGTGATGTAAGAAAAAGGAATCAATGACCAATGATCCAGTGACATCCCGTCTTCCGTGATCGGAAAGAGGGATCCATGTGGACAATGTCACATAACGGGATTTCCAACGTTCTACAACACCAACTTCTGGTGAGTTTAACTCCAGGCCCTCTATTTGCTTGGCAGGACCTAGCACTAGATGACTGGATTCGGTGACATGTCAATCCATTGATTCCCCTAGTGCTACTAATCTCCATATTTAAGAGAAGACATTCACGTCGGGTTCACCATTTCTGTTTCCGACGCTTTTGACGGGGCGCACGCGTCCATCTTTTTCAGGGATGAGGGGCACAATTTTTTGTTGCCCCACATTCCCTCTTTCCGAATATGGGCGACATTCACTCCTTATTCAGGGATGTCTTCTCCTTGATCGAAACGGGATGATGGGATGTTAGTTCTTACTTCTATGGATTCCTCCTCGGAACTCGTCACCTAGTCCGGGTCTCCCTCATAGACTTAAGACATCGTTCGTGAAACTCCTCATGGTGCTATATCTTCATGGACACCAGTTAATTACACTGCTTCTGTCAGGACATTCTAAGGGGTCCAGTAAGGGTAGCCACCTTCAGTTAGGAGAGTAGTCATATTGGGCATCACTGTCGTGTCTGGATGCTGGGGAATTGGTGTGTCTGTCTTCTGTACCTTATTATAGGGCTTCTCAAGGGTGCGGAAGCCTGAGTCATCCCATATCAAACGCATTGAATCATATGACATGGGCATGTACCTGAGGTTTTCCTCAGCTTCCCATGTTTAACACAGGGTATGCCGCAAGTTTAACATCCAGCAGAGACAGATCGGGCTGATCAGAACACTGACTAGAGTGGATCGGATGGAGGAACCCCCTAGAGGGAACACCGATATTAGGGCCAACATGTGAGTGGCCTACCAAAAGCTGTTAGTTGGAATGGGAAATGGGGTGGCATGATCCCACCGGGATGTGGCGGCCCATGTAAGGATCAGGATGGATGTTGGAAGGTTCCATGAAGGGGATGGTGATTGGGATGGAACTTTCATGTGGATGACAATGGTTTTGGGATTGAGCCTCGAAGAGGCTTCCTATGTATCCTCGTGGTAGGGAATCAATGTCCACATAGTTCATCTGAAGACGGCTTACCGCCTATTGGGGTTCAACGTCTTACCACTAGATAAGGTCACAATGGCTTACCGTTGGATAGGGTCACAACAGCTTACTACTGGATAGGGTCACAATGGATTACTGTTGGATGGGGTCCACAGTTTAACGTCATGAAGGACGGGGGCGGACCAATGTGAAGGGGGTCGAAACTGCTGGGTGTCGGGCTTGAACCTCAGGGAGGCTTCCTACGTACCCTACCTTGGCAAGGATCAAAGACCTCATAGTTCAGGTGGTGGCATTTGGGGCATACACTCTGAGGCGGCCCATGTGGTCGGTGAACCAACATGAATAAGGAACCAGGGTCCAGGTGGATGGTGGGATTGAACCTCAGGGAGGCTTCCTACATAACTTGCCTTAGAAAATATCAAAATACTCGTAGTTTGGATGGGTGGGAACCGACGTGAAGGTGGAACTGGGGTCCAATGCATGGTTGGCTTAAACCTCGTGGAGGCTTCCTACGTACCCGAGCTTGGAAAGGATCAAAGACCTCATAGTTCAGGTTATGGGGCATGGGACTTACACTCTAGGTTGTCCAGGGTGTTGGTGAACCGACGTGAAGATGGTCGGAATGACTGGGTGTCGGGCTTTAACCTCAGGGAGGCTTCCTACATACCCTATATTGGCAAGGATCAAAGACCACGTAGTTCAAAATTTGGTGGAATTTGGGGCTTACACTCTGAGGCGGCCCTAGGTGTTGGTGAACCGATGTGAAGGTGGTCGGAACGACCGGGTGCTGGACTTGAACCTTATGGAGGCTTCCTATGTACCCTGCCTTGGCAAGGATCAAAGACCACATAGTTCAGGTGGCAGGGTGTGGGGATTACACTCTAGGCTGCCCAGGATGAGGATGTCAGGGTCGGTGCTTACTCTAAACCCACGTGAGTCATGCTCGGTGTGAGAAACAAGAGGCATCATAGACCTGATGATCACATCGTGAAAGGTGCGTCTGTGGAAAGTGGAGTGGAGCTTACACGTGATTGCATCCCAAAGAGGAAACAGGGGATTATGCATGGTTATCAGCCCGAAATAGGTTGGGAATTACTCCAGGAGGGAGGCTCGATGGTGACAAAGCACATCAGGAGAGGGATTTGGGACCGAAGAAAGGAGAAACAATGTTCCCCATCACACCCTTTGTTGGACCTAGGGACCGAATATGAAAGGAGGAGCAGGGATGCTTCCTCCTACATGAAAGCTAGGGGGATTACACCAAGATGGTTTCTCTTTCCCTGCGGACAAACACCACTCCCATAAGGAGGATATCATCCCCTGTGGAGACCAGTGGGCATAGAGAATGTCCAAGGTGGGGGTACACCGTGTGCGAGGCACGGGGTGAGGTCACATTTTAACGTCATGTGCTGAGGATGAAGGTTCTTGGTAGTTTAATATCCTGCAGCTCGGACGAGGTGGTTTTTCTCCACACCCCTAGGACTTACATAACTGGTACCCTCTACTACTTGGTGCAGAGAGGGGACAGGAAAAGACATGGTGAGGGGGTGTCATGGAGCGAACCATCGAGGGCCCCACGTTAGCGTGGCTATGCGAAGAAGCAATTTCCATTAGCGTACCTACGCGAAGAAGCATGAGGAGAAGAAACGCAATGGCTGTTATCGTCCAGGGGACTTTGAAGTTACTTCATGTGAACCTAGGAGGTTTCATGGGAAATGAGTATATGGCGAAGGTGTTGTGGGCGCAGGAGGCACTGGAAGAGGGACGTCAAGGTCTCACAAGGAAGGAGGCTTGCATGCAAAAGGGACCGTTGCACGAAAAAGGGTTTGGGCTGACGCACAAAAGGGATTGCACGCGTGAAAAAGTCCGGTCTGGTGCGCAATTGAGAGATGGGCACGAAAAAGGTCAGGTGTGGTGCGCCAATGGTCAGCGGGTGTGAAAAAAGATAGGTCAGCACACAAAAGGAATTTCACACCGAAGAACTGATTGCATGCAATTGGAAGGAATTTTGCACGGGAGAAGGGGCTCAATGAGACTTTGAAGAAGATTAAGCCCGAGGGGTCTCGTGTGAAGGCGGACCCTTGGGCGACCTGGCGTGAAAAATTTAGTACCTGAAAGCCATATTTTGAGTGCATGAGAGGGGAATTTCGCGCAGGGGAGATGGTTCAGATTCTTCAGGGTGAATGCGAAGGGGTGGCCTTCTATTTATAGGCGCTCGGGATCGCGGGTCCGTGTGAAAAACATTTCAGCACGAAATATTGTGCGCCCGAATGTCAGTAGCGTGGAGATCAACCGCATGGAGCGGTGGCGCTAAATAGTTCCGCCCGCACGGAAAACTCTCATGAATCCCAGAGTTTTTCGCACGAGACATATTTTTTTTCACGCAACCCGTTATTTTTTCATGCCGCTCCTCTGGGACCCCCACAATGGATCGCCGGTCCTAAATATGGATTCGATTTTTCGTACCCGAACCTTCCTCATCCCTAGAGCGCTTTTCGGCGTCTACAATGATTTATACAAGTATTTATCCCATATTAACCCTTATAAATTTATTTTAACCTATTGTTAACCCCTTTTAACCTTTACCACTGTAATAAATTTTTACCTCTGTTGCTATTCATAATGACAAAAAATTAAGTAAATTTTTTCATCATATTAATTATCAAAATTAAAAATATATATTCCATTTTAATGATTCATTTTATGTAAGTGGTCGAAATTAATTTTAATATAAGTGTGAAAAAATAAGTGAAAAATCTTTTTAGATAATTTTTTTAAGAATAAAACTAGATTTATTCTTATCTACTACCTATTTAAAAGAATTAGATAAATGTTAAAACATTTTATTGAATATATAATCTATATATTTTATTAAAATCATTCATAAATAGTGGTTAATGTAATTTATTAAGATAAAAACACATTTTATGCATAAAAATAGTTATTTTAAAAAAAATATTCTTTTTACCTTTAAATACTTTTATTTTCATTTATAACCAATTGATATCCAAATAATTCATTTTCCACATGTATAAATAGTAATTTTTCATATTTTTTTGGTTCTATTCATAACCACAAATCTAACGGCTATGTGGTATCTTTCATATTTAATAATAATATTTTAATAGTATATCATGGTTCGTTTAAACACAGTTTTCCATGTAAATAAAATATCAAATATGTAATACTTATTCAAATACATACATATATATTTATATCATAAAATATCAAGGTGTTATAAAGATATGATTGGATGTGGAAATAATGGTTAGAACTGTTTCAGTAGATCAAATCATGATTACTTTTTTTAGATGAAAAGTCCCATAGTGGGTAGAATTGTAATGTTTCGGGTAAGATGGGTAAGTTTTCTTTTTTAGTTTTGGTGATTTTTGGATTTTTTTTGTTTTGGGTTTTCAGGGTTGAAGTGAACATTTCACATTAGAGGTTCTCATTCCTGATGAATTTGAATTACGATCATACAGGTCACATGGGTAGGGAGAGTCAAGTGCACATTCATTGTATGGTCCTGAGTGGCCATACAGGGTGATATTGCAGCTCAGGGTTCATGGGAAAGGGCCATGCACATTTGGGGCGTTGTCCTGGCCGACCATATATCCTTATCATGTAGCCATGTTTGTCCATAATTGTTTTTATTTTTAAAATCATTATTAACCTCACATAATCCCTATTGAACATCATAAATCAACTTGGAATGACCCTATGGTTCCTCAAGAGTGAAATTGGTGATTTTATGTCATCGAACGATTCCTTTCTCACTAGGATTGATTGAATCATCGATGTATCTTGGGTTTGAAATTGATTATCACATGCGTTTATCAATATTTCTATTTCTCCCTTTTTATATTTCTTATTTATTTGATAGATATATATTTAAGGAGTATATATAGTGGTTTAGATTGAGTTTTTGAATCATGAATATAATAATAATGATCCCATGTTCTTATTTCCAGGGATTGGATGTTTGGGTCATGATATCAGACATCAGATCTAGTGCATTGGGATTTTCAAGTGATCTTTTTCTAAGATTGGTTACCCTTATTAATTCCGTATAGAATTATTATTCCATATTGTTTAGTTTTTGCGCTTTTAAGCTATTTTTCTTTTTATGTAGTTATCAAATAATTTTTCCAAATTGATTTGATAATTAGTGCCTTTTGGAATTAACAAACCTTGGGTTTGGATATTTTGAATTTAACCATGGGAGTTGGTTTTAGAAGGGATTTCAATTGAATTAGGAGTTTTTATTTTAAAGGTATTTTTTGAAAAAGAATTTTTGGTTATCTCAAATTGTTTAAATTCATGACTAGGTCTTGAAGGGTTGGTTTAGTTATTCTATATTAGGGAATTAAAATGATTTTTTAATTGAATGTAATATGTATGATCAATAATTGAGAACTATCAATTACTGATATAAAGAAAAATTATTTCATTTAGAGGGGATTTTACACAATCATTTTGATAATGATGGGAGGTGCCAGGAAATTTTGGAACCACTCAGGTGGGTGATGATCGACAACGAGTGTACGCTAGGATCATTTATAGGAATTTACAATTTGTGATTATTTATTTATCATGTCTCCTTTTTTATATTTTATATTTATTAGCAACATATTGGGGTGAAACCATGAAGTGTTACATTGATTTTGAAAATAATTGTTTATATTATTTTCATTTGTTTATTGATTTATCTGGACTTATGATTAAATTTTAAAAAAAATTGCTAACATATTTCAATGTAATTGGATTAATCATTGGGAATTAATCTTCATGGGTTTTCATGTGATTGATTTGGTGAAGTCATGTACGGTATTCTTACTCACCCCTACCCTGATATCTTAGTGTGTGTGTGTGTGGATGTCTTATGTCATGATGCAGGTAAGGTAAAGAATCTAATGTTCTTCAGTGAAATATTTTAGTAGATAATTTCATGGCATACATAGAAGTTTTTTATAACAAATTTGAGGAGTAGTTGGACCATTCACATTGGATAAGAATCCTCATTTGGTTTTCATGCCATTTCAAGGTTTCAGACAAGTGTCTATTTTACTTGTCACTATGCTTTATTGATTTTATAACTTTAAATGGTATTTAAAAGTTGTTTTCTTAATGAAATTTCATCCTTTTCTCATATAGTTTATTTTTTTATTAATTAAAAAATTATTCCCCATCAATTATATTTATCCCTTAACACTAGTTTTTATTGTTTGGTGTTTAAATAACATGCATGATTCCTTGTGGAAGTCTCAAATCATGACTTGGAATGCAGTTTTCGAGGATGGGTAGTGGTCATAATGAAAATTTGATAAATTCCATGATATTTTAATGTTTCAAAATTTATATTCTTATATTATTAAATAAAATATTTTTTTTATGAAAATTAATATAAATATATATATATATTAATAATTTTCTTTTGTTCTATAAATAATTTTAATTAATATAAATATTTAAAATATAATGAATTGTGTATAAATATATTAAATGATTATTTAAATATTAATAAATATGTGATATGCTAACCCAAGTGGAGGGTATTTATATTTAGTCATAGCTCACTAGTTGGACCAAAGCTGGTTAGGAAAGATGTGTTAGGTAGAGTGGGATGGTTTGGGATAGAGAAAACATGATTGGTGATAAAACCCACCACTAAATAATTCATATTGTTTTTTAAAAATTGTGTAATAATTCCTTACATAGTTATTTGAGATGGTTTTCAAAAAATACCAAAAAATAATTTAGTGGGAGTTTTAACCATCCCTAAATTCCAAAATAACAATCACTAAATGGGTTTTTGGGGTAGTTTCTTTTATGATTCTAATTTTGTTCTTTTGGATGTATCTTTCTATCTCAAGTATTAATAGAAAAAAATAGGTTGCAACAGATATCCTTATGATAATATACCTATAAAACCAATTAATATATCAATATTTTAAGTATGATGAATTTATCTATAAATTTCTTAATGTGTATAATGAATTTTATTTTTTTTTTTGGCTTTTTTTTATATAAATTGAAACTATAATTAGTGAATAACAATCTACTATCCCAAATAATAGTGCCAAATATTCTTGAATAGTAAGTTTTTTTAAAAACACAATTGAAATTTTTCAAGACTATTAGAGAAAATTGAAATGGGAGTTCTAAATAATTTACTTAGGGATTCATTTTAGTTATTCACTTAATCAAGTTTTCTTATATAAACATTAATTTAAAAGGAGAAGTGATGTGGGTCCTATTTCATAAAATTAAACTATCCTATATATCAATCAAAGAATATTTGATGGTGTTTATAAAAATATTAGTAATGTGAGTGTATTTTGGGTTAGCTTTATTAATTCATGTATTTTATTACTCAAGTTTATAAACCATTATTAGCATGATAACCCTATTCCTTGAGTGTTTTATTAAGTCACTATTAGGATCCTTGGTATAATTTCACATCTCTATGTGGATTACTATCAAGATACACTAATGGGATTAAATTTTAAGCATTATAAAATCTAGTTCTTCTATGACCCCTTCAATGATTATCATACCATGGGACTCATGTAATTATCTCTAACGCTTAAGGTTGACTTTGACCTTCACCACTTCTCCCACACCTAAGTTCAGTTATGAATTTGTAAATTTAATAAATCATTAATAACAACAAATAGAGATAAAATGCATTCAATAATTCAATAAAATCACTATAATTATAAACTTACCATCACCTTATACCCATTAGAGTTCTGAAAAACATGCTTATACTACAAAAAAAAGTGAAAATAATAGAAAGATATTTCTTCTACAAGAATGATGATGGTTTGGATTTTCTCCTCTTCTTTGACTTCAACTATATCTTTATTTTCACAAATAAATTTCCTTTATTTTAATTCTATTTAGTTCAAAATTTCCCCTTGGAATCCTCAGATTTCATGGGTTGAACTAGATGTATTCTCTTATTCCACTAGTTGTATCCACGTAGCATACTCGATTCTATTTTTACACAACTTCAATTGATTAATGAATTTCCAAAAAATTAGTTGAAAACTTTTCTAACCCATGTGAGTTAGAATAATTATTCTTCATCTCTATTCACAAACCATTTGTACATATAAAATCATAACCAACATACTTTATTTAAGCAAGCAACGTGTGTACAAAGATTATCTCTACATGCATGTACTCCACATATAACATAGTTGAAATCAATCACACATATTTGGATTGACAATCACCTTTAGGAATGATCATGATCATAGTTTTAGAATATTAACATGGTATGTATTTCTTTTTATACATTATTTTTCTTTCCCAAATTTTAATTAACGACTTAATGAGATATTGTGATTTTATTAATCCTATTTCATGAAAAATACTTGTAGTTAAAAAATAAAATGCTTGTATCCTTGACATTTGTGTTGTATTTCAAATAATTTAGGACAATACCCGCTCAATCATCATCAACTACGGTCTTTATTCCTTTCATTCTCACACTTACCCTTATCAAAACACTTATCATCTTACAAAATTCATTCATATCAATGATATACTCAATTAATACTTTTAATAATTCTAAAATTTATTATAAAGTTTTCTCATTGACTATTTGATCTCCTTTCCATTGCTTTCAATACACTATAAGAATTCATTTAATCCATTGATATATATATATATATCATATCATAAAATGTGAAATTGTTCCTACACCCCCCCCCCACACACAAAAATATATCAACATAAATCAATCACAATATTCCACAGGCATAAGGTATAACTCTGTTGGACCAAATTATATCCATAATTACTGGTCTTGATTTATCTTTATTACTTCATAATTACAATATTGTGACATCTCGTATCATATTCCCTTAAATGAAACTCTTTTATATTGAATGATGTTAACATAGCATTGATAATAATTCCATCATGGGAACCAAAAACTCTATATCATTTCAGTAAAACCAAGATCCTCAGTGCATGTGGCCAAGTTTTAATACTAATATGGATATTTTATATTTATTATCCTCTATATCGAGTAATTATATCCTCTTTTCACCAATTATAACATTTCATTTACTTCTATTATGACATATGAGTCTCTATCTGAATACTTAAAAAAAATTACCACGTATCAGTATCCCTAAAAATTAATCTCATAATAAATGAATAAAAAATTTCCTAAGCCTAAGGATTCCCTCTAAAAATAATCAATACGATAATTTTATTAAAGAATATGTGTAAAATCTTTTTACTTCTATATTTAAGAATTGTAACAGAAAAACCCATAAAATTACACCTAAATTACTTTAATAAAAACAACTAAAATTTAGGTCAATCAAACTCCAATCAATGATCCTCAGGATTGAATGATGAACTAACGAGTGAAGTTCATACTAATCTCTAGAGAGATGAACACTATAATTTTAGGTATGAAAGTTAGTGAGTATTTTATGGTTATATTTAAATCAAAATATTTAGGTATTAATCATTATTATTAATGATTTCCTATAACCCTATAGGAACTCATGGTCATAAGAGTAAGTCCTCAGGTGAATTGTTGTAATATTTGGGAAGATAGTGATCATTTCTAATCATTTTTTCAAAAAATAATTAATTTTTTATATGAATTATTTGTTAATCCAAAAAACATACCCACTCCTTGTTAAAATATTTTTTCCCTCTATTTATCATATATTTTCACAGTTAATTAAACCTTTAAAAAACATTTTAATTATGTAAATTAAGCATACCACAGAACCCCCAATTTAATTTTTTTTATTTTTTATATAAGTGAATCATTTGATTAACCTATCATGTCCCATGGATATGATTTAGTACTCACTAGTTAACATTATATAACTAACCTTGTACACCATTAAGCTATAAAATATGTGAATAAAGACTCTCATGATGATTCTTATTATAGAATTACCTAATATTGAGTTTGAATAACAATTTGAAATCCTCCAAGGTATGTACATACTGATTCTATTTCTTTTTTTTCCATTAAATTTTATAATTCTTCTTATAGAAATACCTGATATTGAGTTGGATTTCAGCCTTGAAATATGATATGTTTACCCATAATAAAAATAATACATTGAAGGTTGTTAAAAAACTAAAAGGGGATGGTATTATAGGTTATAAGTGGATTTATAAAATAAAACATGATAGGCTGAGTGAATATGAGCTTAAATATAATTCTAGGCTTTTAGTTATAGTATATACCCAAAGAAAAATTAGTGATGGTTTTGAAATTTTATCATTTTTTTGAAATATTCTTCTATTTAGTTACTATATTCCATTATTATACTTCATGACATTCATATTGAGTATTTAGATGTTAAAACTCTATTTTTCATGTATAAATTATGATAAAATGTATATTAAGCCACAATAGGGATCCATTCATGATTTAAAGCATGATATGGATTTCATCTTAAATAATCCACTTTAAATCTTAATGTATCATTTAAGATGCTTGTATAATAGGTTTGATTCTTATATAATTAACAATATTTTTTATATAAATTATTATGTTTGGCCTATTTACTTCAAATAAATTAAGTATTACATTATTTTATTTCTTATTTATATTGATGATATTCTTATTTCCTATAAACCCATGAAATTGATTAAGAAAGTTAAATATTTGATTAGAGAATAATTTACTATAGATGACTTACGACCAACTAAAAAATATTTACTAATGATAATTTTGAGAGATAAAAAGTAAAAAAAATTATATCTATCAAAATCTATTTGTGTAAGAAATTAAATGATATTAATATAATAATTTAAAACTTGTTTATATACCTCTTGTACACATTTTATATTTTCTTTATCTCAAAAACATTTTACTAAATCCAAAAAAATTATAAAAAAAATCATATATACTAATATAGTTTGTAGATTAGTGTATGTTATAAAGTTTAGTTGTCTGTATTTATCAAATATTGTTAGAATATTGATAGATTTATGAGTAATTTAGTGAATAATCATTATAAGGATATTAAATATGATATTATCTATTTTTTTACTCTTATAATATATATTTTTATTAAAAAAAATATTTATAGTGATTTTTTTATTAATGAATATGTGTAAACTAACTATTCTTCTAATAGGAAAACTCAAAATCCACTTAAAAGGTTTTTTTTATTTGGTGGAACAATTACCTATAAATGAAATATGTAATTAATTTTATCTCTTTCAAAAATATAAGTTGGATACATTACACTGAACAAATTCATAAAAAAATCATTATAGCATATAGGTATTGTTAGAGAGTTAAAACTTTCTAATTTAGAAATTTCAATTTATAATGATAATAAAGAGTGTCTTACATTTATCCAAGAATCATGTTATTCACAACATATCTAAATATATAGATATTAAATTACATTTTTCATAAATATTGTTTAATTTTTTTCATGTATGTGTTAACACGATATATATAAGTGTGACTTCAGTTAACATGTTTACTAAAGATTTATCAATTTATAAATTATGAGTTTTTTTAAAATTGTTAAAATTTTGTTTAATTTGAAAATTTTTGGTAAGAAAAAATGTTTCACAATAACACAAGATGGGGTTAATTGAGTTCTTTAATTATTATTCAATAAAAAACGACCATTTATTAAGAATTAGTCTATTTTGATCATCCATTATCAAAAATAAGAAATAGAATGGAAATTAATAGGATAAAGATGTCACATGGATAATTTATAATTGTTTAGGGAATAAAGATCACCCATTCCACACCACCAACACTCTACTTCATGATTTTTTTGAATTTCACTATATAATCCCTTTTTCTAGGGGCTTCCTAGATGAGTTTAGGTTGTAGTTTCTTATTAAAAAATCTCTAATTTATTTAAATTGGGATATCCCTCTACAAGACCTATCCATAGTCTTAGAACACATGAACACAAAAAATTATAGAATGATTCAAATATTAAAAATAATTATTGATAGAGCCTCAACACATAGTTACAAACAGTAACTAAAAAATATGAAAGAAAATTCCATAGAATAAGAATATATTCAAAGAGAATCTCTATAGGTTCTTCAATTGTAATGGATAGTCATGTTACCATAGAAAAAAGGGTGATCAACAATTGATCATGTAGTAGATAAAGACTACTTGTATCCTATTTATTCTATAATTATTATTTGTATATCATGTGTTTTTATTTCATGCAATAGTTAGATATCCTTATATATATATTATTTGAATTTGAACTTAAAAAACTTGATAATACCAGTAGTTAAGAAAAAAATCCATTTAAAATATAAATCTATAGTATCTTAATTATTATGTGTCCTTTATCCCAAATTATGGATGAATTGAGATGGCGGGATGTAGCTGATTTTTTCTTCAACATATATTTTTATTCTTGAAAAAAAATATGATCTATCGAAATTCACCTTTCTTTATTTATATGTATTCTTTTATTATTCACAAATAAACTATAAGTTGAGTTTTCAAAATATGTAAATGTTAAGGAGTATATCTATATGAAACTCTAACACTTTGAAAAAATATCGATCCTTATTATGATAATTTTATCTACATAAGATAAATGTCTGGAGGTTCTATTATTATAATATAATTCCAATGTAATAAGATAAATATCTTCTATAAGATCAATTACATATCATTTCTTTGAATTCTTCAACATGTAAGATAATTTATTTAAGAAGTTAATTTTCATAAATTGAAATCTATGTAAGATTAATGACTTGTATGATCTTTCATCATGAACTTTTTCTAAAAGATAATTTATATAACCTATATGATAATTTACATATGTTGTAAAATAATATTGTTATAAAAATTTTCCATAAGATATAATCTTCACGAACAAATTCAAATTTATACTATTTATAATATAATTATTTGATTTGTAAGACAAAGTATTTTTTCTAGAAAATAAATTACAGTATCTATAGAATAATTCCCTTTGAGATCATAGAATAAATTCCTTTGTCATATCAAATGTGTAAGATAAATTCATTTGGAATTTATTTGAAAAAAAACTCATGTATTTTAAAGAGAGTTAGAATATTGTAAATATAAAATCCTAGAACATTTAAGATAAATTTATTATTACAATAAATATGGATTTTTTGAGAATCAAAACACATTAAGTATTGAGAAATTTTAGAAAATTTTATCCAATAATTTCCCCCCTTTTAATGATCACCAATCCCATAATATAATAAAAATAATGGCAAAAATATCATATTTTATCTAGGGTAATTTTTTTATCTCCTCTCCCCCTTTTTTGATATCAAAAATAACATTGAACGAATGGAGAAACACATTTACTATAACACATTTACTAGTGTAAATTATATGAAAATGAAGCACTCAAATGAATAAATATGGTAATGGGATTATAAATAAAAATTCAAATATTAAAAGGATAAAAATATAATAGTGTTAATGTGAAATAAATTAAAGAATAGTTATTATGAATTTAAGGGAAAAATTAACGTAACAAATATTCAAGCATTCAAATTTTATAAATAAACCATCAGTTAACCAACACAAAAAGAGTAATTGTTGTCTTGGAACAAAATCAGATCGGTGATGTTTAGGTGGTGGATTATTAAATTATTGATTAAATTCATGTTTCAAGGACAATGTAGGTAAAAAAGAATCATCACTTTCTGTATCATCCCAAACTTTTATAAATGGATTTCCCTTTTTCAATGAGTAAATGCATTATTTAGTAAAGTAATTATAGAAAACACGTACACTAATTTGGTTACTTTGGCCATTATATGGTATATAAAATTTCAAAGACCATTAAGAAAACTAATAATTAATAATATAGTAATTTTATAGTGAACATTAATGTTATTATATCTAGGGTTTTGATAAATTCCATTTACCATAGATAAGGGACGTGGAAGAATCAACCAGTAGGATTGTACCCAATGAAACCCATTTATATTAGATTCCAGTTGATATAAAATTTCTGGGATTTTACATTGACCAATCCAAATCCAATATTTAAAAACTAAATCTTTAACAAAACCATTTATGGTAGAATTTAAAGCTCATTGAGATCTTGGAGCAAACCATGCACATCGAACCACCTTAAGAAAATTTAAACATCACACACATTACCCTTAGGTAATTCACTAGTGTAATAAAAATATATGTTTAAAGGCCCAAACAACATGATTTTATTATATTTTTTTAATAAAATAATTATTATATTTATCTCTTTTTAATATTAATTTTTAAATTATTGAATGATAACTTTAATAAAAATTAGATATTGATATGATGAAACAAAAATTGTATTTTTGGGATACATATAGTTTTAATCATGAAACTCTTTTGATGAATACAATAATTTCATTATATAAATGATATTTTAATTAAATAATATTTATTTAATATAAATGATAATATCATTTTGTAGTCAAATTTAATTATTATAAGGGTTTAAAAAACTACTATTGTCAAAAAATAGTATCCTTTCAACAAATTGGGATTTTGATTTAAAAGTGTAATTTTCTAAAATTTGAGAATAATTTTTAGAAAATAAATATTATTTTTTAACTAATAATTTTAGAATTATCAAAGAGTGATTTTTCATAATATTCAGAAACATATGAATTTTTAGGTAAAAATTAAATATGGTATAAATATACAATGTGTATTATGAAATCATAAAAGCCCCAAAGTGATGTAATAAATACTATAAAGATTATCTAAGATAAAAATTATGTTTTCCATTTAATAAAATGTTTTTTTAAGTTATTTGAATAATTTTATAAATATTTAATGAATCCTCTATTATCTATATTATATTTCAAGGTTTTAAAATCAATTATTTATAAACATGACTCACTTCCACATCACTAAGGGAATTATTTTAATGTGTTTAGTTATTAGAAATATAAAATAATGAAAACCAGTCTAATTTTATATAAACCATAGGGAAACCTCATGGGGAGGTTTTTTATTCTGATTAATTTTTCATTTATAGTCCAAAACCTATGTTTGGAAATTAATAAAGAATTCTTCTCTCTTTTTCTTTATAAACCAATCCAAACTCTCATTCCTCTTCACTCAAAGAAATTTTATCATGAAATTAATCAGAGCTTCCATTTCTAAATCCATATTAAGGTTCCACAAAACTTTTAACAGGCTCCTCCTAATCTTTTAGAAGTATCCTCACAAGGTAAGGGGTCTTCTCCTTCTCCACTTTATTCAATTGCCTTCTTTAAATTACAGCTTTTGATTTTGAATTATTCATATTGGAACATGTTTTTCCACACTAATCTTAAATAAATTATTATTTCAAAGTTATTATAGATCTATTTCAATCTTATTATCCCCTCCCATGAATCATTATATACTCCTATTATGATATCGAAATTATGATTTGATTTTTCCATGACAAACTTTTATATTAGGAATACCTATCACCATTTATACTGAAGGTAATTCACCTAGATTTAACTATCATTAATTTATTGGGTAATTACATGTATTTATATTTCACTAATTAATTTTAGGATTAAAATTGAGGAAATAAATCATTATGTTGTATAGTATATGTGGCCCACTTATGCATATACATGATATGAAAGTGATATGTGGGCTCAGAATTATATATCCATAAAATGCAATGCGTATTGTTTTTATCTCATTATATTCCATGTATGGTGCATGTGAGGTTATTCTAAGAAAACTATGTTATGATTTATAGGCATTTATATTTGAATTATATTTAATATGTCATGTTTTATGTTGTTTCAACGCTGTTTTGTTGTCTTTATGCTATCATGTTATATCATGCCTCATTGTTCAAGATTATGATTCTCACCCATCTTATGTTAGCCTGCTATTCCTCTTGGATCACATGTACTATTTTACCTTATGATATTATTTTTTTATTCCCTCTTCGAGCTTTATAGAACAAAACTTTCTTATGTATCTCCTCGGGACATCCTATGCACTTTTAAAATAATGATGGAATTTTAGGTGCATTTTAAGGAATTTTTAATTAATGTTGTTGTATTTATATTTCAAGTTATTATAATATATACCTAATTCCCAAACGATACTATGATTATTGATATTTTTTAATTTTATTATTTATATCATTATTTAATAAATCATGAATTAAGGTGTATTAAAAATATGGATTTTCATAGTTGGTATCAGAACCAAGTCTACTTATTTCTGTGATTAGGATTATAAAACTATAATAAAATCCTTATAGATCATGATAAACATAGTAAAAAATCCCTTGAGTAAGTGATTTCCAGGAAAATAAATCCCTATCTAGATACTGCAAGTATATTTGGAAATGTCATATATATACCTGAGGGTAATAACCCTAAAATTGGTTCATTAAACTGGACTCGATCATCACCTAGTGCATTGACAAGTTCTTAATGCAAATATGTCATTTATGAGTCATACCTTTAATTTTTATGAAATATTATCAATTTATTTAATATTTTAAAATTGTAAATCCCTAATTTTTCCTTTATTTTTAGTTATTGACAAGGAAAATGAAGAGCTAAGTCAACAACCAATGTAAATACAATGTAATGCCCACCCAAATGAAATATCTGACCCAATGGGAGTAAGAGTCATGAAATTTATGACAATACTTTCTAAATTGAATCAAATTTTGAATCAAAACTTGAATGAGGAAGAAAGATCGAATCTCCAAAAGAAAGAGCATGTTGGAATTGATACCTTTATGTGATACAGTCCTCTAACATTCAATGGATCTTATGATCCCTTAATCATGTATAAATTGATCTACTCCATTAAAAATATCTTCTCCTTCCTTAAATTATATAAGAAAGATAATTTCATACTGTTATTTACCATATGGATGGAGAATCTGATCAATGGTGGATATTGGTCAAATATATGCATCTTGATAATGAGATCAAAGCGATGGAGTGGAAGGAATTTTGAAATATATTTTTTGAAAAATATTTTCCGTGAGCTTACTAACAAAAATTATAGAGGGACATCCTTAGCCTCAATAAAAAGGATGAAAATCCATTGGGGTTTATGAGGAAAAATTTTAAAAACTTTAATGATGCACCTCTAGATTTTTCATTTCCCTTAAAAGTAAAGCTAACCACTTCATTAGTGGTATAAGTCTGAATCTATGAAAATCCTTATCCATTTAATACATTTTCAACTGTGAGGAAATTGTATAAGGTTCCATCAAATTCAAAATATATATTTGTGAATCTCAAGGGTCTCTAGATACTAGAGATAATAAGAGGAGAATGTATTACTATTCTGGCAGTGTGATAGAAAAATATCATGGGGTAAGAAATTCCATCATCCCTCTTGTCAAAAGTGTGGGAAGAAGAATCCCGAAAATTTCTTAAAGGGGAAAAAAAGATTTAGGTTCTTGGAGAAAGGGCACATAGCTAGTAATTTTTGACAAGATAAACCTAGATATGTGATCATAGAAAGGAATTGCCCAGTCAAACATCATCCTATCATCCAATGTTTCAACTAAAAGGAATGGTAAAAGTATGTGAATCAATTATCTATATTAATATTCATCAATGATAACATATGATAACAACCTCCAAGGCCTAGAGAGAAATGGTGAGAAGATGCCATCAAAACTACTGAGCTGGATTCATATATAAAAGTGGTGATAGGTATGCTAGTTATTCATTCAAGGATAGTGAATATACTATTTCATTCGGGTTCTACACATTATTTCATATCACGAAAGTTTAGTATAACTCTGAAAATGCCACCTCTAAACATGGAAGTCAAGTTATTAGTAAAGATAAAAAATTGGTCAATTATTGCATCAAAAGAAAATAACTCATCCCCTATCCATATTTGATGGTATAATTTCCCAAAAATCATTTTGATACTCCACTTGGTGGAATTTGATACAATTTTAGGAATGGATTGGATTTCCCTATATAGAGGCAACATAAATTTCTGAGAGAAGTAAATTACCCTTCATATCAAAAATCTTCCTGTGATTCTATACATGTGAAATAAAGATAATGATTCTTCATTTGTACTAACTTATCATGAATGGATATTATTTCATTGTGAGCAAGTGTATCTAACCCGAATGATTAAGACTAAGGAAAGTGTCATCCTTGGTGAAATTCCTATTATAAGTTAATTCAATGATGTGTTTCCTAAAGAATTTCCTAGTCTTCCTTCTAGTTATAAGGTTGGGTTCTCAATCGATCTCATACCTGGAGCTTTTGTAATATCTAAGAATCCATATAGAATGGCCATTATTGAACTTGAGGAGTTAAAGAAAAAATTATAGGACAATATATATAAATGTTTTATACACCCATGTGCTTTACCATGGGGTGAACTAGTCCTCTTCATCAAGAATAAGGATGAATCAACACACCATTGCATTGATTATTTTGAGATCAACAAGATCACAATAAAGAAAAAGTTTCCTCTATAGTGGATTCATGACTTATTTGATCAGCTATATAGAAACTAGTACTTCTATAAGCTGGATCATTGATTGGGATATTAATAAGTAAAGGTGAAGATGAAGGATATCTTCAAGAATTCATTTCATAGAGGTTATAGGAACTAAGATCTCATAGTGATTTCATTTGGACTCACTAATGATCCAATTATCTTCATATAATTTATGAATAGAGTATTTAGGGATTATCTCAACAAATATGTGGTAGTATTTATATATGATATCCTTATTTACTCCAAAATCAAGGAGGAACATGAGGAGTACTTACATATTATACTGAAGACCTTGTATATGGAAAAGATATTTGATAACTACTGTAAATGTGAGTTTTGGTTTGAGAGAGTAATTTTCATGGGGATTTTTTTCACAAATAAAGGTATATATATGGACTCATCAAAAAAAGATTCAATAAAAGGATGGCCCAGGCCAAAATATATGATAGAAATCTAATGTTTCCTTGGATTATCTGACTACTATTATTGATTTTGGGAAACTTCTCATGATTTTCAAGCCCAATAACTATTCTTACACTGAAGGGAGTAAAGTTTTTATGGAATAATGAATGAGAAGAAGGATTTTAACGAGATGAAGAAGGGGATAATCACTTCATTTATTCTCACATTATCTACCAGTGATGAATGATTTCTGATCTACAATGATGTGTTCAAAAAGGGAATAGGTTGTGTACTCATGCATGATGAAAAATTGTATAAGGACCTAGCTTTAAAAATTACATAATATTGATTTTTATATCAAGAATTAGTTATCTTAAATTTGAGGATCTTTTCATGTTTATAGTTTTAGATAATTAGTCCATAACTCATAAATAAAAATCTATATAATACAAATTGGACACTTCTGATTAGTATCTATTATTACCACCATAGAAAACTATTAAAAAACATTATTTATTTTCATTAAATATCTTTATGATGTTCAACTTGATATCTTCCATTCCCTTAAACAACCTTAAATCCTATTAATTGTTTTAAAAATGTGATATAAGAACAAAAATCTCAGTAAGGGATATAAAAATTAGAAAACTGTTTGTCTAGTGAAAACATCAAAACCCAAGAAATTTTTTTTCTTGAAAACATAACATTTTACCCAGAAAGTGAATTATCATTCTTTTAGAAATATAATTTATATTACCTTTTTAAAAGTAATGATTTCCATGAAATCTCATTATCAATCATAGAAAATTCATGTAGGTTCCTTGGCACATCATCTCATAAAACCCTTGTAAAAAAATTAAAAATTGGAATAACCATATGTAAAACTTCTAATATAATTCTCCAGAGAACATAATAATTACCAAATGCATTGGAGTGATATCTAAGTTCACCCATCGTATAAGCTATAACAGGCTCACCCGATGTTATCTAGCGCACCCATCACAAACAATTTACAAGGACCATATCACGAATTAAAAATTTTAAGCTTTAAACTTTTCATCATAAAACATTTGAAAAACTATTTTAAACCAATATTCAAATCACATTCAAATTTTAGAATACCCATTTAAAAACCATTTTCAAAACCAAAATTCTATTTTTATTTTAAAACCCCATTTTCAATACCAAAATACCCATAAAAAGGGGATGGTTTTTCATTGAAGAAAAAATGAATGATTTAAAATGAATAAAAACTTCAAATATTATTTATTATAGTGATGTAGGCTTAACATACATGGATATTACATCATTTTAGATGAATATTCAGAACATTACAAAAACACATGCTCGGGGACCATAATAGTATAGTTTCTTTCGAAACATAGAATAGGATATTATAACTCCGTGAAAGATCTTTCCATTTAGTAATTATACTTAAAACCTTTATTCATAACATGGGGAATGGAAACATAAGAAAGGGGTGAGCTCATATTCTCAGTAAGGGTAAACAAAGGAGATATATAAGCATAACATGAGCATAAGGGTATGAGAATATAAGAATAAAATTTAAAGACCATACCCTTTATATCCAATATCATATACATGAGTCATTGCATAAATATTAGTAGTTAAAAAGACATGAATCACAGTGTAATCAAGAGAATAATCTATGAAATCATAACATAGGAATAAAACATAGAATTTATGGTAGACACATAAGTCTAAAAAATGATTTCCATAGTAGTCAAGGTATCACTACAAAGACCATATTAGTAGTATGGGTTCACTCCCCATACCATATTGGTACCATGGTTCACTCCCATGACCGTCTTAGTAGTCAAGGTTCACTTCCAAGACTGCCTTAGTAGACAAAGTCCTTTACTGAACCGAGTTCACTCCTTGTTCTAAACATGTCTATCTCATGAGATATAAATCATTACCTAATGAATTGGAGGGAGATATAGTTCCCAAACATATAATAAAAAAATCATACATACCTATTTCACAAGATTATAAACAATCATATCGCAATCTATTAAATGAAATGGGTATCATAAACATGTAATCATATCATAACCTCTGGAAAAGAGACAATGTTCATAATCATTTCATCAAATAATAACCTATGAAAAGAAAAGGTTTTCACAAGAATATTACAAATAAAAGTGAAATGGGTTTCATAAACATATAACCTGGGAAATAGAAATAGTTCTCATAAACATATAACCCATGAAATAGAAATTGGTTTCATAATTATCATGTCATCAAAACATAAACCATTCAGAGAAAGAATAGGAATGGAACCTTTGGATCATTTCCCTATAAAAGAATTAACAATAATAATGTATGTCATCTTAGATGAAAAATAATTTGAAAATATACATTAAAAAAATTATTGAGTAAAATATCCTTTATTCTTTGAAAATTTCTTTTTAAAATATAAAACCTTTTTGAAAACCTTTTTCTTTGAAAATAGATTTGAAAACTTATAAAGGAATCTTTGAAAACATTTTGAATAAATATTTCTTTAGAAAGTTATAAAAGAATCTTGAAGACCATAAAAAATTTAAAAATCATTTTTCTTCAAAAATTATCTTAAAATAACATTTAAAAACATTTTTTAAGACATTTTTTAAGACATAGGTTTTTAATAAAATGGATTTACGACCAAAAAGAGAAATGAGATCAGATTTTCTTAAAAACATTTTTTTAATTATATTAAGTAACAAAGAGTGAAAAAATGGTACCAATACATGAATTCATCATTTATAACCATTGGATAATAAAATTCAAAAGTTTTCTTGAGATATGGAACATAATATTTCATCAATGTAAGCATAATCATAAATTTTCCTGATAAACGATGAGATTGTCGCAATAAACTCTTACCACTTGGTAACTTTAAATCATAATACCAATATAAGAAATTGGAATTAAATTAATATTAAAATATAATTAAAGTTATTATATTCATGATATAACATGTCAAATATAAATATATACTCCTCATCAAATAATATAGGTTCATAAAAAAACATCTGCCTCAAAGAAGGAAAATTTAGACAAAATTAATTAACTGATTTGGTAACTTTTGAAACATAAACCCCATGAAAGAAATATCATAAAATTCATATGTAAATTCCCATAAAGTGACAGATAATATTCATATAATATATTTATTGGATGTATTTACCCCACACAAAAGAAATTATTGGTGAATAAGTCATAAATATCACAGATATAAAAGCCAGACAACAAAAACCTTACCTTATTTATTAACTCTCATCGTACTCATACAAACCTCCTATATAATAAATAAAAGTTTTTTTATAAATATAACACATAACCGTATTATTATATATAATATCATATATTATTTTTATATGTAATTATATTACCCGTTTATTAACAACTCCATGTTAATGTTACGTTTCGAGTAATATCTGCTTTTTTTTCATATATAATTTGAATTGTTATTCTTGATACTCTTGCATAGATCCTGGTTCTATTATTTAAAGTATGTAAAAAATTATATAAATATCATATATATTAATTATATAATTATTTATAATTATTTATAAATATATATAAATATGAAATGAAATACACTATTCATGGAGATGGTAGGTCGTATGTATCCATGAACGTTGTTTCCGTTATATTGTCGTAATAAAAGAAAGAAAGTAAATGAAATATATGTGTGTGTGTGTGTAATATCATTACAGTATAATTATTTTTTCATATATATCATATAACTTCTCTAAACCCATCCTTAATACATTCCATGTAAAGTGTGAACAAATCACATCGCTTTGAAGAGGTGGTAGTCCGCACATCCACAAATGATATTATTTTATTTAAATAAAATGGAAATAATGAAGGTATGTTTTATATAATAATTATAGAAGTGTAAATAAATCATTTATATCATATATAACATATAAAAACATATTTTCCATCATAATTACCAATAATGATATGTCGTAAAGGAAAAAACGAACAACATCATTTTGTGTGGCGGTAGTTCTCCATCCACAAAAAAGTAAAGTTTGTTACCCATTAGATGGAAGTGTGTATATTTGTAGATCCAAAAATATGAATAAAAACATATTAGTATATTTATGGTAAATATTATATTATATAAACATGTAATAATAATATTTTGTGTGGTGGATAATGAAAATAAAACCAGGGATCTTAAGGAAGGATGTTACCTATTATTTGGGTAACTCCTCTCGGTTTTCACCAAAAAGCATCCATGGTTTGATTTATGACCAATGGGGGGATTCTAGGACGAAGTTAGTGATGTTGGTAGGAGAGTTTGGTAGTGTTTTTCTAAGTCAAAGTGGCTTGATAGGTGTGAGGAAGTGAGGGGGCTGAATGCCTTTTTACAATGGAGGAGCGGCATTCTTGTAAATATAAAAATGTAAACACTATTGAGAGGTCTCTCTTACATCATGAGAATTAAATAATTGATAAAATTAGATCCAATAGGGAAATTGGTAAAAATAGGTCCATACAATGGATTTTTAAAATTTGTATAGGGTATTTGGCCTCTTAAGATTAAGGATTTATAATTAAGTAAACAAATTTTTACCTTAATCATTGTAATTGAATTTAATTAAATTCACTGATGTTTTTGGTAAAAAAATAATTTAAAGATTTTATAAATTATAAATTATGTTGATTAAAAATATGGAATCCATTTTTCCAAATTATAATCACTTAAGTGGTATTAATTAATTTAAAATTAACCACGCAGACGTGTCACGACAGCGGGTTTTTAAGTAAGTGTTTAAAAGTTTAAAATTTTTTTATATCCAATTTCAATTTTAAATTGGTTATAATGGCTTAAAATAGATTAATTGATGTAAAATTTAAATAATTAAACTTTAAAATAAAATTAAAATATAATTTAACTATGTAAATATATCATATGAAAAAGCAGTTTTGAATTAAAATTCAGTATTTTTAACTATTTATCCAAAAATGAAGTTTTTCAAAAAAATAAAAACAATTAAACATAAACTAATTTAAAAATTATGAATTAAAAATGAATTTAATTTTATAAAATTCAATTTATAAAATTTTCTAAAATTAATTTTATTATTGTTCACAAAAGGACATATAAAGTAGTTCATTTGAGAAAATAGTATTTTCCAACATATAAAAATATTACAAAAAATTATATAATTTATTTCCAATATACTGTATTTATATAATACAATAATATTTAAAAATTATTTATTAAAATTAATATTACTATGTTTGACGGCTAGGTTATAACTATCTCATCTAAATAATTATAATAATAAAATAATGTTTCGTAGAAACTCAAGGTTGCGTGTATTGTAAGCCAAGTCTATGTTGTGTGTAGTGAAAGTTTTTATTGGTATAAGATATAATGAAATTTTAACTTGGTGTATCATGAAATTTAATGCATCAATATAAAATAATATATTCTAAAAAAGGTTTATAAAAAGTCAGGTTATTACATTCTACCCGCCTTAAAATGAATTTCACCCTCAAAATTCATTATTCTGATACAATAAGGATACTTCTGCTTCATCATATCTTCAATTTCCCACAAATATTCCTCTAACTAGTGGTTTCTCCATAAAACTTTGATCAGGTAAGTGGTCATGTTTAGTATAACTTTCTCTATACAGTCCATAATTTCAACTGGTTGTTCCTTGTAAGAAGTATCCTGCACCAACGGTATGACCTCTGGGTTCAGTACATGTGAAGGGTCAGGTATATACTTCCTCAGCGGAGATATAGGAACACATCGTGGACTTTAGAGATATTTAGAGTAAGTTCCAAATGATAGGCTACCATCCTGATATGATCAAAATTTTAAAAGGGACCGATATACCTAGGGCCAAGTTTCCCTTTCTTCCCAAATCTCATAACCTTCTTCCAAGTACATATTAGTAGAAAAAAATTCTCTCCAAATTCAAATTCAAATCATATAGATGGTTATCAGCATAACTTTTCTACATACTTTAATATTCCTTGATATTCTACTGAATTGATTTAACCTTCTCTGTCATTTCTTCAGTTATCTCAAGTCCCAATAGATTTCTTTCTCTAACTTCATCCCATCACATTGGAGCTCTACATTTATTCACATAGGGGTATTAATAAAGATCCATCAAAATGATTGATTTAAAGCCATTATGGTAGAAAAACTCATATAGAGGAAGGTTTTGATCCCCAGACACCTTTTAAATCCAATGAAAAATATATCAACATATCATCTAGGGTTTACATTTATCTTTTAGACTAAGAATTAGTCAAATAATGATAAGAAGTTTTTAAAATCAATTATATGTCAAGTGCTTGTTGAATAATTTTTCATAACATTGAGGTAAACCTCATGACCCAATAAGATACTATATATTGTGGAACTCCACTAAACATTACCACTTATTTAATGTATATCATATCATGTTTATCCATATATATATCTTATCTGATAGCAATGAAGTGTTCTTAATTAGTAAGGAAATCGACTACCACCCATATAACATTAAACACTTTGTATGTTTTAGGGAGTCCAATAAAAAATCCATGGTGATGTTCTCCCATTTCCATTCTGGTATGGGTAATGCATGAAACATCCACTTATAATTTTATCTTTCATCCTTAAATTTTTGGAATACCAAGCACAGAGATACAATATATACAATATCCCTCTACATACCATCACACCAGAAGAATTATTTTAAGTCTCTATACATCTTTTTACTTCCATGATGAATAGAGACTGAATAACTATGATATTCTTCTAATAGCTCATTTTTCAAATTTGGTATGGAAGGAACAAAAACACATTTCTCTAAAATTATCATTTCATCCTAATCAAGGTTAAATTCATGAACATTTCTAACCTTCTTTTTCAACTCTATATCTTCCATCTACACCTCTTCAATATTCACTTAGATATAAGGTTGAACATTCAATTGATCAAGATAATATTTTTACCCTTCCTTCAGGATTTATAGATCCATATTTTTCAAATCCGTAAATATTAGATCAATTTTTTCCTCATCATGGATAATATAGCATGATCCTTTTGACTCAAATCATCAACCACCTTGTTTGCTTTACTAGGGTGGTAATGTATCTAGATGTCGTAATCTTTTATCAGCTTTAATCATCTTATCAAGAACATGTTAAAAATCTTCTGTATGAAAATATATTTCAAATCTTTATGATTGGTAAATATTTCACAATTTTCTCTATAAATATAATGCATCCATATATTTAATGCAGATATTACCATTGTTAACTCCTAATCATGAGTTTGACAATTTTTTTCATGATTCTTCAACTATAAAGAGGCATAGGCTATAACCATGTTATTATTCATAATAAAACATCCCAATACCTTCTTGGATTCATCACTATATATTAAAAAACCTTCTCTACTATAGTTTAATGTAAGCATAAGTTCCCTGACCAACCTTCTCTTTAGTTCCATGAAATTTTCCTCATATTCTTCTATCCAGAAGAACTTGGAATCCTTCTGAGTTAACTTGGTTAGAGGATTAGATAGTAATGATAAATTCTCTACAAACCATCGATAATATCCAACTAAACCAAGAATGTTGTATATCTCATTCACCGTGGTTGGTCTAGGCCAATATTCAATAGGATCTATCATTGAGGGATCTACTATTATACCATATCCTGAGATTATATTACCCAAAAATGAAACCTTTGGAATCCAAAATTCATACTTTGTAAATTTTTCATATATATTATCCTTCCTTAGGGCCTTTAGTACAATTCTCAAGTGTTCTTCATCCTATTCCTTTCTCTTTTAATAAATAATAATATCATCTATAAAGACTACCATGAACTGATCAAGTTAATCTCTAAACATTATATTCATCAAATCCAATAAAATAACAAGGGAATTAGTAAGACCAAAAGGCATTACTATATATTCATAGAACTGATACCTTGTATGGGATGTTGTCTTGGGTATATCCTCCTTGTTGACCCTAAATTTATGATATCCATAATGAAGGTCAATCTTGGAAAAGTATTGAGATCCATGTAGTTGATAAAAAAGTCATCCATACAGGGAAGAAGATACTTCTTCTTGATCATGATTTTGTTCAACTCTTGATAATTAATACAGAGTTTCATTGATCCATCTTTATTTTTCAATAAAAAAAAATAAGTACACCCTAAGGTGACATACTTGGCCAAATGAATACCTTATCAATATTTTATTATAGTTGTTTCTTCAATTCCTTCCACTCATTTGGGACTATTCTATAGGGAGTCTTTGAAATGGGTGTGGAACTAGGTATGTGCTGTAATGGCCCAGGTTTTTGGGGGTCCATTACTTTGTGAAAATCTGATGTTGGGTGTACTGGGTAGTCTGGGAATCTTGGTGAAGTTTGACCATAATGGCAGGCCTACCAGTAGACTTAGCCTACCGGTAGCTCGGTCTACCAGTATCCGCAGCCTACCCGTAGCTCGGTCTACCGGTAGCTCTATCTACCGGTAGTCGCAGCCTACCGGTAGCTCGGTCTACCAGTAGCTGGGTCTACTGGTAGCCGAAGCCTACCAGTAGCTCGGTCTACTGGTAGCTCGGTCTACCGGTAGCCGCAGCCTACCGGTAGCTCTGTCTACCGGTAGCTTGGTCTACCGGTTGCTGCAGCCTACCGATAGCTCTCGACTACCGGTAGCTGCAGCCTACCTGGGTTTTCCAGTAGCGCCTCCTTTTGCGCTAATTGAGTTTTAAACTCTTTGACGCCTTTGGGCTTGTTTTAAAGCCCACTAATGCCCATAAATGGTGTTTAATTAAATATTTAATGATTTAACCTGGTGTGTGCATCGGTTTAAACCGCCCCAAAGGGCGGGGACCCCTTAATGACGTGTGGGGCCACTTGGTCAACCCACGACCTGCTCCTTACACAGTTTCATGTCTTTATCTCAGTATCTCAGCCGTTCCTGGCCCTTATAAACTAAAGGCTTCTCCCTGGGTTTCCTTTTTTCCTCGGCCCCAGTGCTGAGGCTACCAGAAGAAGGGGCGGTGTATGAGGTGTTCTATGATTGTTCAGGACAAGGCCTCGGATGTGTGTTGATGAAGTTACAATGGGTGATCTCTTATGGGTCTAGGCAGCTATGCCCTCATGAGCGTAATTATGCCACCCATGACCTGGATCTTGTAGTGGTCGTTTTTGAGCTAAAGTTATGGTGGCATTACCTCATCGGAAAACACGTTGTGGTCTTCACAGATCAAAAAAGATTGAGGTATATCTTCTCCCAGTGGGACCTAAACTTGCGGCAGCGAAGGTGGGTGGAGTTCCTCCAGGATTATGACTTCAAGATTTCCTACACTTCAGGGAAGGTAAATGTAGTGGCTGACGCCTTGAGCAAGAGGTCGCAGAATGATGCGGTCCGAGATTCGGCAGATGCTTGGAAGGCGATGGAGGAGTTGGTTGCCTTGCACCTGGATGTGAGGATGGTTAGTGATAGAGGTTGTTTATATCAGATGATAGTATAGTCTTCTCTCTTTCATCAAGTGGAGGAGTCTCAGTGGAGAGACCCAGAGTGCGAAGTGATGCGTGACCGAGTTGACCAGGGGAATGCCCCGAAAGGGTGGACGGAGGATGGTCAGAACCGGATGATTTTCTAGGAAAAGTTGTTCGTTCCAGAGGCGACACGCGGAAAGGTTCTCAGTGAGTTCCACAAATCACCCCTAGCGGTACACCCAGGAGTTTCCAAGATGTACCAGGGTTTGAAGAGACAGTTTTGGTGGACTGGAGTAAAGCGAGCAGTGGAAGAGTTTGTGGCCAAGTGCCTAGTGTTTCAGCAGGAGAAGGCTGAACACCATGTTCCAGGTGGCCTGCTGCAGTCTCTATATGTCCCCGAGTGGAAGTGGGAGGATATATCGATGGATTTCGTCATGGGACTACCCAAGGTTCAAGAGGGATATGATGCCATCTGGGTAGTGGTGGACCGGTTGATGAAATCGGCTCACTTTATGGCAATTAATGAGTCTAGTGCAGCGAATGCTTTGGCACGAAGGTACGTGGATGAGGTGATGCGGTTGCATGGAGTTCCGAGGTCCATAGTCTCGGATAGGGATGCACGGTTTACCTCACGAGTCTAGAGAGTATTGAAGCATGATTTTGGCACCCAATCGCGTCTTAGCACTGCTTTCCATCCCCAGACAGATGGACAGACAGAGCGCACCATCCAGACCTTGGAGGATATGTTGCGGGCATGCGTTCTGGACTCAGAAGGATCGTGGGTGTGACACTTGCCTCTAGTAGAGTTATCCTACAATAATAGCTATCACTCTACCATCAGTATGGACCTGTTTGAATCCTTTTATGGGAGACCATGATTCTCACCTGTGTGATGGACTGAAGTGGGAGAGGCAGGCATCCTTGGCCCGGAGGTGGTGCAGAGCATGACAGAGAAGGTCCAGCTCATACGGAAAAGGATGAAGGCTTCCCAGGACTGGCAGAAGTCGTATGTTGATTGCAGGATAAGGCCCTTGGAGTTTGAGGTTGGAGACCACATGTTCTTGAAGTTCTCCCCTCGGTGTGGACAGCGGAGGTTCGTCAAGGTAAGTAAGCTTTCTTCCAGGTTCATCGGACCCTTCGAAGTGTTGCGGCGGGTCGGCGAAGTGTCTTATCAGCTAGCATTGCCACCGCCGCTACCGAGGATACATGATTTCTTCCACGTGTCCCAGCTCTGTCGGTATCTGCACGATGATTCACACGTCCTCGGCTGGGGAGAACTGGACATCGAGGACAACGTGACCTTTGTGGAGAGACCAGTGATGATCGAGGGTCGTAAGGAGAAGGTGCTTCGTGGGCGAACCATTCCCTTGGTTCGTGTGTTATGGAGACATGGTGGGATTAAGGAGAGTACATGGGAGAGGGAAGCATAGATGCGTGCCCAGTACCCAGAGTTGTTTTGAGTTTTGTGATGATTCTGTTTATACTTGTTGTAGTGGAGTGTTTTACCTTGTAGGCTATGAAATATGTTGTTTTTCTTTCCTCTGTATGTGTGTGAAAAGTCCTGGATATGGGGGGGAAGGGGAGGGTCTGACCCCTAATCAAGACACATTAATGTGGATGTGATTAAACACGTGTGGGCGAGTCAGTGTTTCCCAAAGCGGATAATATCTTGACATGGGGGAAGAGACTCCCCAACCCACATGATCGGGCAGTTTGACATGTCATGTTGCTTGGTTCTTAAGAGGAAGGTGTTTTTAGTTAACAAATAGGTTCACTCTTGAGAGGTATCTTTCGAGGTGGTTGTTCGGACCCTCTCTTCCCTTATGTTTGTTTTGATTCTCGAGGATGAGAATAGTTTGAGGGGTATTTGATGTAATGGCCCGGGTTTTTGGGGGTCCATTACTTTGTGAAAATCTGATGTTGGGTGTTCTGGGTAGTCTGGGAATCTCGGTGAAGTTTGACCCTAATGTTAGGCCTACCGGTAGCCTTAGCCTATCGGTAGCTCGGTCTACCGGTAGCCGTAGCCTACCAGTAGCTCTGTCTACCGGTAGCTCGGTCTACCAGTAGCTCGGTCTATCGGTAGCCCCAGCCTACTGGTACCTCGGTCTACCGGTAGCTGGTTCTATCGGTAGCCGTAGCCTACCGGTAGCTCAGTCTACCGGTAGCTCCTTCTACCGGTAGCCACATCCTACCGGTAGCTCTTGGCTACTGGTAGCTGTCAGCCATCGGTAGCTCTCGGCTACCGGTACCTGCAGCCTACCTGGGTTTTCCAGTAGCGCCTCCTTTTTGCGCTAATTGAGATTTAAACTCTATTTTGACCCCTTTGGGCTTGTTTTAAAGCCCAGTAACGCCCATATATGGTGTTTAATTAAATTTTTAATTATTTAACCTTGTGTGTGCATCGGTTTAAACTTCCCCAAAGGGATGGGACCCTTAATGACGTGTGGGGCCGTGTGGTCAACCCATGACCCGCTCCTTACGCGGTTTCGTGTCCTTGTCTCAGTATCTCAACCATTCCCTGGGTTTTCTTTTTTCCTCGGTCACCCTGTGATCGATTCATGTGCTCTTCTTTGGAGTCCCCAAGGTCCCTCCCCTGCCTTTTGCGCATCTGGTGTTCCTCGCGTGTGGAGAGAAACTTCGATTGTTGATCAATCAGGTAGGGTTTTACCTTCGTCTCTCCCTTCTATGTATCTTGCGGGGAGGGCACACTACTGATTCTATATAACTGGATGAACCAAACCTTAATGAAGATAATAAATGGATTCTAAAGAATAAAGGGGAGGGGTGTGATCAATGATGCTCTGTTTTCTCCTTTCTGAATTGTGTGGGCTTACGCCTACGGAAAATCATGGCCGTTGGTGGTCTTTCTTTCTGCACTAATAAACCCCAACTTCTTATGATGTTTAAATGGCGTGTATTGTGGTTGTGAACCCTTGCTGTGTAAAGGAAATTGGTTAACTACATATATTTGGCTAAATAAATTGAAAGAACCAGGATCAACCCTTTCTATGATAACCCCGGTTCAAGCCTAGTGGAATTAAAATCACGGAGTGTGTTAAATCTTTTAAATCTGAAAATACCTATTGAGTTTTCCCTTGTGTTCCACGAGTGAGTACGGGTGACCTTATGGTTTTCTTGAATGGGGAATTAGAATGCTGAGGTGATGTGGGTGGGGATGGGATTCCCTGTGGTTACACTTTCCGTGGTTATGTGGTTGTGAATTTAAGGTCGGGTGGTTACTTTGTTTATATCACGAATTGGGGTGGGATCCTCTGTTGATGAGAAACCATTAGGGGGACATGAGGCAGTGTTTTGGGGTTTCCTTTGCTTCCATTAATTCGAGGGATCTCACTATCCCCTTGGTTACAGAAGGTGCAGGCAGTACCTTGGGGTTTTTCCTTGGTTCCAATTGTTATAGCTTTACAAGAGAACCGGGTGTGAATGCTTAAGTTGTTGTTTGAATTTACTCTTCTCCTGGCTTGTGCTTATGCTTGATAGTTGCCCAAGTAGGTGCAGAAACTTATTTAAACTTTATTTCTGAACACGAAAAACAAGGATGGGACAAAGGGGTTCTGGTTTGGTGTTAGTTGTGACGTGGGCAGGGGTGATTTTGTGTTCTTTAGGCAGGCTGAAGAAAACCCTAAACTTGGGTGAGTTCCCGTTACCTATACATATACTTGTAGTTTTTTTGTTTCTTATTCGCGCCCCACCCAAGTTGGGAACATAGTGCCGAACACCCCCATTTCATGGGGGAGGGTGTTTTTTCCAACACTTCCATTAGTGGCTGGTTATTATCTCCTTCTTCTCCCTTTCCCGGATAGCCCAAGTATCTTCGGGCAGGCTGTGATGGCCTGAAGTCCATTATTATCCCAAGAACCTTCGAGCAGGGTAGTGTGGTGGTTGGCCCAGTTGTGTCCTCGGCAGGTGGTTTCCAATGTGTCTTCAAGATGAGGCCCATGTGTCTTCAGGCGTGGCAGTAAATCTTCTAGCCCAGGTGTCTTCGGGCGTGGCGGTGGTTGTTCTGGCCTAGGTGTTTGTAGGCATGGTTACATGTGACAGTTGTGGCCCAGGTGTTTGCGGGTGGGGTTTGGCAGTGGGACGGCATGAGGATATGGCCCAGGTGTTTGCGTGTGGGGTTTGGCAGTGGAACTGCGTGAGGATATGGCCCAGGTTTGTGCGGGCGGGTGTGTCAGTGGGACTGCGGTGAGAATGGCGGGATTGGTTCGATGCATAGGATGACTTCAATAACCAGTGGGAAAGTGGCACGGGGTACCCAAACATCGATGTTATTTTATTATACTTTACTTGATTGCGTTATTTGGTGAGTGTGGTCGGTGAGTGGGATGGATGAACTCCTTAATAGTGTTGGTTTTCTACTTCTCACGGGACTTTAGTAAGTTCCCCCACTTGTGCACAAGAGTCTTTGGTTTTTCCCTATTGAGTGTACTCGTATGCTCACCCTACGTATATAAAACTGCTTTCAGGTTTCCAGGAAGAATTCGGGGATCGTGCGGGACCGTACTAGCTTGGACCTTTGGGGAAGTTTTTGTTTCCGTTTTCCTTTTTCTTGGTATCTTTTTACCTTGGGGTTTTGTGGCTTGTATCATTTACTTTTGAACATTCATGTGGGAATGGTTTAGCTTTTGGTTTTTACTTTTCTTTCAGTTTGGGTGTTGTTGGGGTTCATCATCTTATTTCCTGATCCTATAAAACAAAAAGGGTAATTCCTTCCATTTGTGTGTTAATTTCATACCCTTGGTTCTAGTCTCCACTTCAGGACCTATTGAAGGAGGGTTTCAGGGGTCATTATCTCTTCTTCAACTTAAAGAAGTAAGGGCTTGGCAATCTGCTAACCCTTCCCTCCTTTTGGTGAAGGCGGGTCGTGACAGAATGGTATCAAAGGACATGGTTGAGAGATAGGATAGAGTCTGGAGTTAGACATAGTAAGGATTGCATGGTATGGTAGGGAAACAGTTTTGGGTGACCTCAGTGCGTGAATTAGGCCAGGGAATACCGGCTAGGACACAGGATTTTAGGGCCCCCCATGATCCGATGCAAGGACTCTGGACCTACTGAATGACCAATTGAGGCCACACTGGTTTCAAGGTAGAGACCCTAGGAAAGGTACATGCATCATAATGACTTGTGTTCTTGTGTTTCATGGGTGGTTTGGGAATTTAAATCAATAATAAGTTTAAGATATTTTAAGAATAACATTCTACACTACTTGGGATTAGGCATTCCTTGTTTACCTTGCAGCTATGGCACCTGGGAGGCGACCACGTGCAGTGTGGGCGATCGAGGCCCAAGAGACTACCTTGACCGATCAGAAGAGATCTGATCGAGAAGAGGAGGACTACCAGTGGCAGAAGACGCTTCGGGCCTTCCAGCGACAGATCCTAGAGAAGTATGAGGGCAGAACCTCTGACATGAAGACGGAGAGCTGGCTAGAGGAGCTGGTGATAGCCTTCGGCCTGATCCGGGCTCCGACCAAGTACTGGGTTCCTCTGGCCATCAGCCAGATGCGGGGAGTAGAACGTCAATGGTGGATGCTTTACCTGGGGGAGGGGAGAGAGGCTGAGGTGGAATGGGCTGATTTCAAGAAGGAGTTCCAGACGGAATTCCTCTCTTCGACGATGAAGGCGGAGAAGAGGCAGGAGCCGCTCTCCCTCCAGCAGGGGAGTATGTCAGTAAGGGATCTGGGAATCAAGTTCAAAGACCTCCTACATTTTTCTCTTGACTTCTTTCCCGACGAGGAGTCTCGGGAAAGAAATTTAGAGGAGGTGCTCCGACCCTCCCTCCAGTATGTTGTTACCCCCTTTACCCTGCCGATGTACTTGGAGGTCCAGAAGAAGGCTGAAGTGGTGGAGAGGATGCACGCTCTAGGAGGTGTGTCACAAGAGGGGATCCAACTGGGACCATCGAAGGGGAAGGCCGTCAGCACCAGGCCTCCAGCATCAGGACCCTCCAGGTTCCGACCAGCAGGGAGCAGGTCGTAGCAATTTCAGTTCTGGTCCCCTGGTCCTCGCCCTTTTCCTTTGGTCCCAAGACCGCGGTGCTTCATCTATGGGAGCCATGGATATCTCCGGAGTCAGTGCTCGGACCGAGTATATTACGGCGGTGGTGGACAACCCCAGCACCCGCCCTAGCAGCAGCTTCCATCCAGGCCTTTCCAGCAGCAGCAGCAGGGACAGCGAGCTCCCGCTCCTCCGAGGGAAGACGTTGCGGGAGGAGGCCGACCTCAGGGAGCCCATCAAGGACCTCAACCGGGGCGTGGTCGGGGAGGTGTCCAAAAGACGAGGGGCAGAGGAGCTGGGAATGGACAGTTGCATGCCGCGGAGGCAGAAGTTCCAGCAGGGCTGCAGTTCGTTCGAGGTACGATCAGTTTGTTTAGCACCCTTTCTTATGCCTTGTTCGATATCGGAGCTTCGCACTCCTTCGTTGCACCCAATCTATCCCGTACTTTGGGTCTAGATTCCAAGAGAATTCCAGTTCCCCTGGTGCTGAGCACACCAGTCGGAGGTCAGACTGACTTGTTATATGTTTTTTGAGGATACAGACTGATGATAGGGCCACATCAGTCAGTCAGGGATCTACTACTGCTACAGGTACAGCCATACGATGTCATCCTAGGCATCGAATGGTTTTTCTCTGTGTGTTCCATTATCAACTGCTTCTGGGGAAGGTTTGTGTTCTTTTACTTGGGTGGTCGGCGTGCTACTTTCACTGGTGAGCGGAGCAGTCAGAAGGGCAGCCGGTGAGAGGAACCCCTCCTCTCCTTATTAGTCGAGATGTCAGTAGAGTTAGTGGATGCTGAGATGGTGGAGGTGCCGGGAATCATCAGTGAGTTTATGGACGTCTTCTCTAAGGAGGTGATTACTCTACCCCCTCGACGTGATATCTATTTTGGGATAGACTTGCAGCCTGATTCTCGTCCGATTTTGATGGCTCCTTACCAGTTGGAACCTTCAGAGCTACAAGAGTTGCGGATTCAGATCGACAATCTGATGAATAGGGGTTATGTTCGACCAAGTGTGTCACCGTGGGGTGCTCCAGTCTTGTTCTCAAAGAAGTCAGATGGTGGTCTCATGTTGTGCATAGACTACAGGAGGCTGAATCAGGTGACAATCAAGAATCGCTACCCTCTCCCGAGGATAGAAGATCTTTTCGACCAGCTGAAAGGGGAAGGGTGGTTCTCGAAGATCGACCTACGGTCTGGGTACCACCAGTTGAGAGTAAAGGAGGGCGACATCTTGAATATGTCCTTCAGGTGCATATATGGACACTTCGAGTTCGTATTCATGCCTTTTGGTGTTACGAATTCCCCGGCTATGTTCATGGGGCTTATGAACTCCATATTCCAGGAGTACCTGGACCGGTTAGTAGTTGTGTTCATCGACGATATCCTGATCTACTCAAGGTCAGAGGAGGACCACGAGGAGCACCTGAGAATGGTTTTGGAGATCCTCCGACAGCAACAGCTCTATGGGATGTTTTCAAAATGCAAGTTCTAGACGCGAGAAGTGCACTTCCTTGGGCACGTAGTGTCCGAGCAGGGGGTAGCGGTGGACCCATCAAAGGTTGAGGCAGTTGTTTCTTGGGAAGCACCCAAGAATGTGGCAGAGGTTCATAGTTTCCTCGGGCTGGTAGGTTACTATCGGAGGTTCATACCCAACTTCTCCCGAGTAGTATCCCCTTTGACGGACTTGACCAAGAAAGACTAGGTTTTCGTGTGGAGTGAGCAGTGCGAGACAGCCTTCAGCTATCTGAAGGAGAAGTTGGTTAGTGCCCCAGTGCTAAGGCTACCAGAAGAAGGGGCGACATATGAGGTGTTCTTTGATGCTTCAGGACAAGGCCTCAGATGTGTGTTGATGCAGCAACAAGGGGTGATCTCTTATGGGTCTAGGCAGCTACGACCTCATGAGCGTAATTATTCCACCCATGACCTAGATCTTACAACGGTCATTTTTGCGCTAAAGTTATAGAGGCATTACCTCATCGGAGAACGCTTTGTGGTCTTCACATATCACAAAAGTTTGAGGTATATCTTCTCCCAGCGGGACCTAAACTTGTGGCAGCGAAGGTGGGTGGAGTTCCTCCAGGAATAAAACTTTGAGATTTCCTACACTTCAGGGAAGGGAAATGTAGTGGACGATGCCTTGAGCAGGAGGTCGCAGAAGGATGCGGTCCGAGATTCGGCAGACGCCTAGAAGGCGATAGAGGAGTTGGCTGCCTTGCACCTGGATGCGAGGATGGTTAGCGATAGAGGTTGTTTGTATCAGATGACAGTACAATCTTCTCTATTTCATCAAGTGGAGGAGTCTCAGTGGGGAGACCCATAGTGTGAAGTGATGCGTGACCGAGTTAACTAGGGGAATGCCCCGAAAGGGTGGACGGAGGATGGTCAGAAACAGATTCTTTTCTAGATAAAGCTATTCATTCTAGAGGCGACACGCGACAAGGTTCTCAGTGAGTTCCACAACTCACCCCTAGCAGTACACCCAGGAGTTTCCAAGATGTACCAGGGTTTGAAGAGACAGTTTTGGTGGCCCGGAGTAAAGCGAGCAGTGGAAGAGTTTGTGGCCAAGTGCCTAGTGTGTCAGCAGGTGAAGGATGAACACCGTGTTCCAGGAGGCCTGTTGTAGTCTCTAGATATCCCCAAGTGGAAGTGGGAGGATATCTCGATGGATTTAGTCATGGGACTACGCAAGGTTCAAGGGGGATACAACACCATCTGGGTAGCGGTGGACTAGTTGATGAAATCAGCTCACTTTCTGGAAATTAATGAGTCGAGTGCAGTGGATGCTTTGGCACAAAGGTACGTGGATGATGTGGTGCAGTTTCATGGAGTTCCGAGGTCCATAGTCTCGAATAGGGATTCACAGTTAACCTCACAAGTCTGGAGAGGATTGCAGCATGCCTTTGGCACCCAGCTACGTCTTAGCACTGCTTTCCATCCCCATATAGATGGACAGATAGAGCGCACCATCCAGACCTTGGAGGATATGCTGTGGGCATGCGTTCTGGACTCAGGAGGATCGTGGGTGCGAAACTTGCCTCTAGTAAAGTTCTCCTATAATAATAGCTATCACTCTAACATCAGTATGGCCCCATTTGAATCCTTGTATGGGAGACCATGCCGATCACCTGTGTGTTGGACTAAAGTGGGAGAGGCAGGCATCCTTGGCCCGGAGGTGGTGTAGAGCACGACAGAGAAGGTCCAGCTCATACGGGAAAGGATGAAGGCTATCCAGGACCGGAAGAAGTCGTATGCTGATAGCAGGAGAATTCCCTGAGAGTTTGAAGTAGGAGAAAACGTGTTCTTGAAGGTATCCCCTCGGCATGGACAGTAGAGGTTCGGCAAGGGAAGTAAGCTTTCTCCCAGGTTCATCGGACCCTTATAAGTGTTGTGGAGGGTCGGCGAAGTGGCTTATCATATAGCATTTCCACCACCGCTACTGAGGATACATTATGTCTTCCACGTGTCCCAGCACCGTTGGTATCTGCACGATGATTCACACGTCCTCGGCTGGGGAGAACTGGACATCGAGGAAGACGTGGCCTTTGTGGAGAGAGTAGTGATGATCGAGGATCGCAAGGAGAAGGTGCTTCGTGGAAGAACCATTCCCTTGGTTCGTGTGTTATGGAGACATGGAGGGCTTGAGGAGAGTACGTGGGAGAGGGAAGCACAGATGCATGCCCAGTACCTGGAGTTGTTTTGAGATTTGTGCTGATTATATTTATACTTGTTGTAGTGGAGAGTTTTACCTTGTGGTGTATGAAATATGTATTTTTTTCATTCCTCTGTATGTGTGTGAAAAATACTGTCTATGGGGGGGAAGGGGAGGGTCTGACCCCTAATCAAGATTCATTAATGTGGATGCGATTAAACACGTGCGGGCGAGTCAGTGCCGCCCAAAGAGGATAGTATCTTGAAATGGGGGAAGAGACTCCCCAGCCCACATGATCGGGAAGTTTGACATGGCTTGTTGCTTGTTTATTAAAATGAAGGTGTTTTTAGTTAACAAAGAGGTTCACTCCTGAGAGGTATCTTTTGAGGTGGTTGTTCGGACCCTCTCTTCCCTTCTGGTTGTTTTGATTCTCGGGGACGAGAATAGTTTGAGAGGTATCTGATGTAATGGCCTGGGTTTTTGGGGGTCCACTACTTTGTGAAAATCTGATGTTGGGTGTTCTGGGTAGTCTGGGAATCTCGGTGAAGTTTGACCCTAACGGTAGGCCTACCGGTAGCCTTATTCTACCGGTAGCAGGACTACCAGTTGCTCGGTCTACCGGTAGCTGCAGCCTACCGGTAGCTCAGTATACTGGTAGCTGGGTATAACGATAGCTCGGTCTACCGGTAGCTCCATCTACCGGTATCTCCATCTACCGGTAGCCTCAGCCTACCGGTAGCTCTGTCTACCGGTAGCTTGGTCTACTGGTAGCTCGGTCTATGGGTATCCGTAGCCTACTGGTAGCTCTGTTTACCGGTAGCTGCAGCCTACCTAGGTTTTCCAGTAGCGCCTCCTTTTGTGCTAATTGAGTTTTAAACTCTATTTTGACCCCTTTGGGATTTTTTTAAAGCCTAGTAACGCCCATAAATGGAATTTAATTAAATATTTAATGATTTAACCTAGTGTGTTTGTCGGTTTAAACTGTCCCAAAGGGTGGGGACCCCTTAATGATCTGTGCGGCCACATGGTCAACCCACGACCCACTCCTTACGTGGTTTCACGTCCTTGTCTCAGTATCTAAACTGTTCCCAACCCTTATAAGCTAAAGTCTTCTCCATGGGTTTCCTTTTTTCCTCGGCCACCCTGTGATCAATTCATGTGCTCGTACTTGGAGTCCCTGAGGTCCCTCCCCTACCTTTTGCACATCCGGTGTTCCTCGCGTGTGGAGAGAAACTTCGATCGTTGATCAATCAGGTAGGGTTTTACCTTCGTCTCTCCCTTCTGTGTATCTTGCGGGGTGGGCGTGCTACTGATTATATATAACTTGATGAACCAAAACTTAATGAAGATAATAAACGGATTCTAAAGAATAAATGGGAGGGGTGTGATTGATGATGCTCTATTTTCTCCTTTCTGAATTGTGCGGGCTTACGACTACTGAAAATCATGGTCGTTGGTGGTCTTTCTCTATGCACTAATAAACCCCAACTTCTTGTGATGTTTAAATGGCGAGTATTGTGGTTGTGAACCTTTTCTGTGTAAAGGAAATTGGTTAACTACGTATATTTGGATAAATAAATTGAAAGAACCAAGATCAACCCTTTCTATGATAACCCCGGTTCAAACCCAATGTAATTAAAATCATGGAGTGTGTTAAATATTTTAAATCTGAAAATACCTATTGAGTTTTTCCTTGTGTTCCACGGGCGAGTACGGGTGACCTTATGGTTCTCTTGGATGGGTAATTAGAATGATAAGGTGATGTGGGTGGGGATGGGATTCCCTGTGGTTATACTTTCCATGGTTGTGTGGTTGTGAATTTAAGGTCGGGTGGTTACTTTATTTATATCACGAATTGGGGTGGGATCCTCTATTGATGAGAAACCATTCGGGGGACACGAGGCAGTGTTTCGGGGTTTCCTTTTCTTCCATTACTTCGAGGGATCTCACTAGCCCCTTGGTTACAGAAGGTTCAGGCAGTACCTTGGGGTTTTTCTTTGGTTCCAATTGTTACGGATTTACAAGAGAATCGGGTGTGAATGCTTAAGTTGTTGTTTGAATTTACTCTTCCCTTGTCCTGTGATTATGCTTGATAGATTCTCAAGTAGGTGCAAAAACTTATTTAAACTTTATTTCTAAACACGAAAAACAAGGATGGGAAAAAGTGGTTCTGTTTTGGTGTGAGTTGTGACGTGGTCAGGGGTGATTTTTTGTTCTTTAGGCAGGCTGAAGAAAAACCTAAACTTGGGTGAGTGCCGGTTACCTATACATATACTTTTAGTTTTTGTTTTTATTATTCGTGCCCCACCCAATTTGGGAACATAGTGTTGAACACCCCTATTTCATGGGGGAGGGTGTTTTTCCCAACACTTCCATTAGTGGCTGGTTATTAGCTCCTTCTGCTCCCTTTCCCGGATAGCCCAAGTATCTTCGGGCAGGCTGTGATGGCCTGAAATCCATTATTATCCCAAGAACCTTCAGGAAGGATAGTGTGGTGGTTGGCTCAGGTGTGTGCGGGCAGGTGGTTTCCCAAATGTCTTCAGGATGAGGCCCACGTGTCTTCATGTGTGGCAGTAAATCTTCTAGCCTAGGTGTCTTTGGGCTTGGCAGTGGTTGTTCTGGCCTAGGTGTTTGCAGGCATGGTTACGTGTGACAGTTGTGGCCCGGGTGTTTGCGGGCGGGGTTTGGCAGTGGGACTGCGTGAGGATATGGCCCAGGTGTTTGCGGGCGGGGTTTGGTAGTGCGACTTCGTGAGGATATGGCCCAGGTGTGCGGGCGGGTATGGCATTGGGAATGCGGTGAGAATGGAGAGATTGGTTCGATGCGTAGGATGACTTCAATAACCAGTGGGAAAGTGGCGTTGGATACCCAAACATCGATGTGATTTTATTATACTTTACTTTCTTGCGTTATTTCGTGAGTGTGGCCGGTGAGTGGGATGGATGAACTCCTTAATAGTGTTAGTTGTATTCTTCTCAGGGGACTTTAGTACGTTCCCCCACTTGTGCATGAGAGTCTTTGTTTTTTCCCTACTGAGTGTACTCGTATGCTCACCCTACATATATAAAACTGCTTTCAGGTTTCCAGGAGGACTTCGGGGATCATGCGGGACCGTACTAGCTTGGACCTTTGAGGCAGTTGTTGTTGTCGTTTTCCTTTTTCTTGGTATCTTTTTACCTTGGGATTTTGTGGCTTGTATCATTTACTTTTGAACATGCATGTGGGAATGGTTTACCTTTTGGTTTTTACTTTTCTTTCAGTTTTGGTGTTGTTGGGTTTCATCATCTTATTTCCCGATCCTATAAAACAAAAAGGGTAATGCCTTCCATTTGTGTGTGAATTCCATACCCTTGGTGCTAGTCGCCACTCTGGGACCTATTGAAGGCGGGTTTTGGGGGTCATTATCTCTTCTTAAACTTAAAGAAGGAAGGGATTGGCAATCTTCTGACCCTTCCCTCCTTTTGGTGAAGTCGGGTCATGACATGTGCTTTATCAATAACTCAACTTCATGTTTTGGTAGAAGGCTAAGACACACTTATAGAAATAAATCTAAAAAATCCAAAACAATGGGAATATCATCGATTTCAATTCTCTCCTCATCCAATTGAGATAAACATCCCTTCTGAATGGTAATTAAGACCCGTACATAGGATGTAATCTCCATAGGAAGTTTATACTTATCATAACATTGATAGATGATCATGGATTGGTTTGAAATATAAAACATAACTTCACTTCCTTGGAAATTGATGTGCTATTTATGAATATAAATCCAATCATTTCCTAAGATGACATCAAATTCAACTAGAGGAAGAAAGACAAGATTTACGGGAAGAACATTCCAACAAATGTCAACTAGATTGGAATCATAGACTTCAGATGCAATCATCTTACCATTAGGGGTTTTCACTACTTATTCCACTTCCAATTATTTAGGTGGAATCTTAATACCCTTATAAAATTATTTAGATATGAAAGAGTGGGTCGATCCATAATCAAATAATACATTTTTAGTTCTATAGTGGATAGTAAGTTTACCTTTCACCATGTTATTATCACACCCCTCTTTAGAAATAGTGATCCCATGATATTTCCCCTTATACCTTGGCCTAAGATGGTGGAAAAATCGATAATCATCATTAACCTTCTAGTTTTGGAAATGGTTAACATAACACCCATTCTCCTTACACTTGTAGCACTGAAGATGGGGAGGTTCATTCTATTCATTTTTCACTCCATTCGCATTGTTAGTTGACTTCTTCCCATCACATTGGCAATAAAATTCCTGATGACCTTCCCAATCACACTTCAAACATTTATTATACCCCTTAAGATAATTTTCTCAATGCTTGTTCCCACACTTAAAGCATAAATTAAATTTCAGCCTCTTCTATTCATGGATTTTAGATTTTTCATTGAACTTGATCTTCCTATTTTTTCAGAACGAAGAGATTGATATATAACTCCAACCTCTATTTCAACCTTGATTTCACAAATCACTATCTCTTCATAGCTAATAATTTATCTTATGGCCAAAACCCTTTTCAAACTTGTATTTAAGAAATTTAAGAACCAATCAACCTTACTTTCATGTTAGATGATAATACTATAAATGTACATCACAAGCCTTGTAAAATTAGCCTCATAGGTACCAACGGATTCATCATCCCTTTTCTTTAACTCAAGGAACTATTTCTCTATATTTGTACAAACAATCTGAGGTAATTAATTATTGAAAAAAAATTCTTGATAACATCCTAATCCATGGATTAAATTTCATCTTGATACCTCATATTCTTGATTAGAGTCCACCACAGGTCTACTTCACCTTCTAACTAATAAATAAAAATAACTACTTTCTCTATTTCCGAACACTGGAGAACAGAGAATATATTTTCTATGATAATAATCCATTTTTCATAAAATATTGGATCATAAGACCCGTTGAAAGAAGGTTGGAGTTTACTCATGAAGGACCTAATATAATGTTGTTCCCTCCTTTTCTCATTTGGGCGTCTAGAATGATTCATAGCTTGAGAAAGTTGAGTGATCATAGAAGTGAGGTTTTTCATTCCAACTCCCATAGAATTAGGATTCTTAGGAGAAAAATAATTGAATTTTCCATCACAATCACTATTAATGTAGTTCCTTTGGGGTTTATCCATTAAATAATACCCAAAAATAATAGATTAAGAAACATCTATCATGGTCATTAAACACATAATCATGAAAACCCACTTGCAGGATATCTAAATTATATCACCTTATTTAATGTATGACAATTTTGGTTTATCCTAATTTATCCTTAGTGAACTAAAATTTAAACCCTTCATGATGGTTCATAAAAATTTTGTGAATTCCCAAAAATATCCCTCAAGTGTTTGTAATCAAGTGTGTAGTAGTGCCCATTTTCATAAACCATTTACCGATCAAATCTAGCTCAATAAGGTGCTTTTAGGGTTGTTACCCCTATGTGAATATGTGTCATAGAAACATCCCCTTTTAGTATCTATACAGGTTTGTATTTCTAGGAAACCACTCACTCTATCCTTTACCAAAATTTGAATATAATTTTCTATACTTTTATTTTTCCTCATACTTATCCTTAGACATGTCCTTAGGGTTCTAACTAAGATTTTATCATCTTAGTTTCCAAATTTTAACTTAAAAAGTTTCCTATGATACCAATTATATTGACCCAGGATTAACAAAAATGTATATTATATCATTTTATATGAATATTCATTACATTACAAAAAAACATATCTGAGGACCGTAATAGTTTAGTGACTTTGGAAACATGGAACAAAATATTCTAACTCAGAGAAAGACAATCAATTTTTCCCACAAATATCTTACTATTTAGTACTTATACTTAAATAACTTCTTCATAACCTGGGGAAAGGAAACATAAGAATGGGGTGAGCTTATATGCTTAGTAGGGGTAAAATGGAGATACATAAGCATGACATGAGAATAAGGTTATGATAACATGAGAATAAAATTTCAAGATCATACCCTATAAATCAAAGATCATATAAATGAGTCATGTAAAAAATATTAGTAGTTTATAAGACATGAATCATAAGGGAATAAATATCATAACCCATGAAATAATAACATATAATTAACCTAATGAATTAGAGGGAGATATAGGTCCCAAACCTATCATAATAAAATCTTACATACATGTTCCATAAGATCATAAACAATCATATCATAACCCATGAAATTAAATGGGTATCATAAACAAGTAATCATATCATTACCTATGGAATAGAGATGGTTTTCATAATCATTTTATAAAAGCATAACCTGTGAAAAGAAGTGGGTTTAATAAGAATATAACCCATGAAAGTGAAATGGGTTTCATAAAAATATAAAACTTTATAGATAAATGGTTTTCATAAATATATAACCCAGGAAATATAAACATGTTTGATAAAAATCATGTCATCAAAACATAAACCATTCAGAGAAAGAATAGGAATGGAACATTTAGATCATTTCCCTATAAAGGAATGAGTAAAACCAACAGATGCCATCTTATATAGAAAATAATTTTAAAATTTCCTTTAAATAAATTTCTTGAGGAAAATATCATTTCTTCTTTAAAAATGTTTTTTAAAATATAAAACATTTTTGAAAAACTTATTCTTTGAAATAGCTTTGAAAACTTATAAAGGAAATTTCCAAAACCTTTTAAATAACTTTTTCTTTAAAAACATATAATGTAAGATTTAAAATGATAAAAAAAAATTAAAACCCCTTTTCCTTTAAAATTATATTAAAATAAAATTTTAAAACATTTTTGATGAAATTTTTTAAAACATGTTTTTTTATAAAATAGATTTCAGACAAAAAAGTGAAATGAGGTTATATTTTCTTAAAAACATTTTATTAATTATATTAAATAAAAAATAGTTTTAAATGGTACTAATATATAAATAAATTAGGAATAAAAATTATAATAATATTTATGAATTTTCTTGAGTGATGGATCATAAGATTTCATCAATGGAAGCATAATCATAAACAATCCTAATAAATGATGAGATTGTTGTTATAAACTCTTACAAATTGGTATCTTTGAATCATACATCCCATGTAATAAAATGAAATTAGATGAATCTTAAAATATCATGAAGAGAATTATATTAATGATATAGCATTTCAAATGTAAATATATACTCCTTATAAAATAATATTGGTTTATAACAAAACATGTGCCTCAAAGAAGGAAAATTGAGGCAAAATAACTTAACCAATTTGGAAACTTTTGAAACGTAAACCCCGTGAAATAGAGATAATAAAATGGATATTTAAATATCCATATAGTTAAGGATAATATTCATATAATATATTAATGTAAATTATGTACACCACACAAAATAAATGAATAGTGAATAATGCATTAATCTCGTATAAATAAGAGTGAGATGAGAAAACCATTACATTATGCCTTGGCTCTCGTCGTACTCGTAAAAACCTACTGCGTGACAAATATAATTATATTATACAATTTGAAAAGAACTATATTATTTTATCTAATACCATATATTATTTTTTTTATGGAATTATATTTCCTGTTTATTAACAACTCCATGTTAATGTTACATTTCGGGTTATATATGATTTGTTTTTCATACATGTTTTGACTTTTTATTCTGGATCCACATATATAGATCATTATTTAATAATTTAAAAAACTTAAAAATGATAAAAATATCATATATATTCATTATATATGTCTTTATAATTATTTATAAAATATAGATATATGTAATGGAATACACTGTTAATGGAGATGGTGGTCCGTACATAAGCATGAATGTTGTTTCCATAACATTGTCATATTAAAATAAAGAAAGTAAATGACATCTATAATGTGTGAATGAATCACATCCCTTTGAGGAGGTGGTAGTGAACACATACACAAACGAAGTTATTGTATTTTCATACAATGTAACTCTTGAAGATATATTTTATATAATAATTACAGAAGTATAAATATATTATAAATATTTTATATAACATATAAATATATAGTGTATATCTTAATTACCAAACATGATAGGTGGTAAAGGAAAAAATAACTACATCATTTTGTGAGGCAGTAGTTCTTTATACACAAAACTGGTAATTTCTTTACACATTATATGGAAGTGTGTATAAGTATAGGTATAAAAATTTGATTAAAAACTCATTAAATTTTGGATACTTAGTTTATTATATAATAATTCAATAAGAATATTTTATGTGGTGTATAATGATAATAAAACAAAGGATCTTGAGGAAGGATGTTACCTCTTCTTTGGGTAACTCCTCTTGGTTTGCACCAAAGGGAATCATTGGTTGGATTTATTACTAAGTGGTTGATTATAGGATGAAGGGAGGGATGTTTAAAGGATATTTTTATTGTATTTTCATGATCCAAATTTTCTTGAGTGTTGTGATGAGGGGGTGAGTTCCCTTTTATAATGAAGGAGGAGTGGCATTCTTGGAAATATAAAAAGGTAAAAACTATTGAGAGGTCTCTCTTACATCATGTTCATCCAATAATTGATAAAATTTGATAAAATAGGATATATGGTCTATATATGTCCATAAAATGTATTTTTAACAAGTTTTTAGGGTATTTGGCCTCTTAAGATTAAGGTTTAATCATTATGTAAACTAAATTTTACCTTAATTGCTATAATTAATCTTAATTACTTTCACCAATATTTTTTGGTCAAATACAAATTTTAACTTATCAGAAATTATAAAATTTTATGATTCCAAATTAATAATCCATTTTTATAAATTCTAAATACATAAGTGGTTTAAATTTATTTAAAATTAATCCCACAAATGTGTCACGACAGCATATTTTTAAGAAAAAGTGCTTCAAAGTTTGAAATGTTTTTATATCAAATTTCAATATGAAATTGCTTCCAATGGTCTAAATTTGATTAATTGATTAAAAATTTATCTAATTAATCTTTTAAAACAAATTAAAATATAATTTTAATATATAAATAAATTATATGAAAAATCATTTTTGAATACAAATTCAATGTTTTTCACTATTCATCCAAAAATGATGTTTTCAACAAAAATCCAAAAAATTCACCCTAGGATAATTTTGAAATTATAAATTAAAAAAATGAATTTTATTATATCAAATTAAATTTCTAAACTTTTTTAGAATTAATTTTTTATTCTTTATAGAAGTATATAAAAATAAGTTCATTTGAGAAATTAGTGTTTTCAAACATATAAAGACTTTACCAATACATTTATGTTTTATTTTCAATATGTTTTATTTATATCAAACCATAAAATTTAAAAAACAGTTATTAGTATAAATATTACTAATTTAAACATATATGTTATAATGATCTCATTTAAATAATTATAATAATAAAAGGGTGTTTTGTAGAAACTTAGTGTTGCGTGTACTGCCAGCCAAGTCGGTGTTGTGTGTAGTGAAAGTTTGTTTTGGCGTAGCACATAATAAAAATTTAACTTAGTGTATCTTGAGATGAAATGAATCAATAAAAATTAATTTATTAAAAAAATGTTCATAAAAACTCAGGTTGTTAATGCTATAGTAAAAGAAAATTTTTTGTCACCGTATACATTAAAATGGAACATTCCTTTTGTCTCTTTTTCAAAACATTCTGTATAAAACAAGTAAAAAGGTTACTTTTGAATTTTTTTTGAATAAAATAATAATAGACACAAAATTTCCTTTATAAATCATTTATTTCCATATAAAACATTTATAAAATCATTTAAAAAACATGGACATGGAAGAGAAATAGATTTTGAAGGAAAACATTAAAAGATGGTTTTTTTAAGAAAAGACACTTATCACTTTAGAAATATTTAAATCATAATACACATGAAATAATAACATCAAAAAAACTTTAAATACCATGAAAATATAAAAATTAGTGATATAACGTGTTAAAGGGGTTGAATATACACCTTATAAATTAATATAGGTTCATAAAATCAAAATATGCCTTAATCAAAGGAAATTGAGAGAAAATCCCTTACATAGAGTCTAAATCATCATTTACATTCTTCATCTTAATGAATAATAAACTTATATTAATTATTTAATTGATTAATAAAAATTCATGTTGATTATTCCATTTATTTTACTTATTATCTTGTTATAAATGATTAATTAATCAAATTGGTTTACATCAGTTGTTTTGACCATATTCGGTGTATGTGTCAAAAATGAATTTTGTATATTGACTATGGTTAAAGAGGTCATTATTTAAACATATCCAGAATAATAATCATAAAATAATTATCATATTCATACATATATTATAATTTTTAATGATCATTCATAGAATATGGTTTCAAGAAATGAAGTATGTTATGATCATGGTGACGGTAGGCTGTATATACACATGAGTAACATTTCAATTTTTCAATGATCATTATGGAAGGGAGGTATGCATTATTTTATCTTTCCATAATGATAATAATATCATAAATATCATATTATTTTTTAAATATACTTATATATATCATCCATGTGGTGTGGTGATGAAAAGCGAGTACCATCGCTTTGGGAAGGTGGTAGTCCAGACATACATGAAGGACGTTACCATTTTTCAGTAAGTGAAAATGTAAGAAAGAAAATTGATATATTACCTTTATAGAATGATAAAAATGACATTAATATCATAATTATTTCATTTATATCTTGTAAATTTATTAACTTTATCCTTATTACCTTTTATGTCATGTGTTACTAAAAATGAATCACGTCGCTTCGCGAGGAAGTAGTTTGTCGTGCACACGAGCGACGTTGTTGTATCCCTAATGGAATGGAAAGTAAAAAAAGGTATATATGATTTAATTACTCCAGATATATACTTATGTTATTTATATCATATATATATATAATTTATCCATCATCATACCCAGCCGTGAGAGGTGTTGATGGAAAACGTGTCACATCGGTTCGTGAGGAGGTGGTCCACCATTTACATGAGTGACGTTATTGTTTCACATTTGAGGGAAGAGGAGATGTATATAGGTAATTACATTAACCTAATAAAATCAAAATATATGGTAGATACTTTTTTTATAATATAATCATAAATTAAAAATATTTTAATGTGGTGGAAGAATAAATAAAAATAAAATTCATAGTTAGGATATTACCTCTCTTTAGACTACCTCTTTAGGATTATACGTAAAGTATTCCTAGAATGGATTTCTGAGAAAAAATGGTTCTAGGATGCGATGATGTAATTTTATAAGTGATTAGGTTAGGTATTTTCTGTACCAAACGGGTTATAAGTTTTGAAGAAGATAAGAGTGGGGGTGGCCTTTTATAAGTGAGGTGAGTGGCACACTTTTAATTTTTGAAAAGAAAGGGGTTTACCCATGTTTTTTAAATTAAAAAGAGTCTAAAATAGATTATTTTCAATTCTTAGACATTATAATGTATAAATAGTTTAATAAAATAGTTTTTAGACAAGTTTTTATGTAATTTAAAACTTTATCTATTTAGTTTAACCCCTGGTAAACTCATTTTTACCTTAACCATTGTAATTAATTTGTACTATTTTCACTATTCATTATGGTCAATAATTAAGACGAAATTATTATAAAATATAAATTATTATGAAGAAAAATATGGAGTATATTTTTTCAAATTCAATTCAAATATGTGGAAAAATTAAATTGAAAATAACCTGCAGACGCAGTGAAAATGCGGGTTTTCAAGAAATGTATTTTTCAAGAAAAACATAGTATTATATTAAATCTATGACTAATAATAATAATTTTATGAATATAAATTAATATTTATTTATATATAATAAAAAAATTAATTAAAAAATTTCTCATTCGGTATTATCATAATTAATTAAAATGGAGAAACATTATTTGTTTTAAAAACATTTTTAGAAAAATACCATTTATAAACCCAAAAACAAATTTATACTAAAATCCAATATAAATATGATTAAAAAGTAATTAAGTAGATTAAATATATATAAATAATACTTATGTTAATTTAAATAATATTCAAAACATAATGGTACATTTAAATTAGTTAATTTCTTGAAAAGAAAATACATTTTTACAAAAATCAATATTTTTCACTATTCACTGAAAAATCAATATTTTCAAAAAAAACAAAAAAGTTTCCCAAAGTAATTTTTTATATTCTGATTTAAAAAATAAAATTAATTTTTTATAATTCAAATTATAAAATTTAGAAATTTAACTTTTAAATAAAAACTTACAATAAAAGTGTTTAATTAAAACTATTTCCTTTTTTATTTAAAAATTAATTAATATTTTTATAATTCATATAAATATATGGTTTATATTAATAATTGTGAAAATTATTTATTATATAATTACCTGGGTTTTAAAAAAATGATATCCTATGCATATCACCAATTAAATATCCCTAAAAAGAATTATCCCACACATGATCTAGAATTGGATGTAGTGATATTCTAATTGAAAATTTGTTGACATTTTCTCTATAGATAGAAGTGAGACATATATGTAGACCATAAAAGCATAAAGTATATATTCACAAAAAAGTATCTAAATATTCATAAATTATGGTGTTAAGATATGATCAATAATTATGATAGTTCAATACATTTACATCCTTTGAAGGAAAACAAAGTGGCTGATGCTCTGGGTATAAAGGATCCTACAACACTATCCATGATGATAATTACAAGGAATCTAATATTATTTGACATGCATAGGATATACATGGGAATAAGAATAGTATCATCATCTTACCTTACTCAAATAACTACTCAACAATATGTTTTGGAGAGGATCAAGGATATACCAAAGTATTATTAGGTACTACAAGAAAAGGTAATGGATATCCTGGAGTTAAACTTTTTTAAAGATAGAGTTACAAGGCTTCGAACCCAGTAATGTGTCCCATCAAAACTAGAACTAAATAAGGAACTTATACATGACTTTCATATATAATCCTACCCAATTCATTTATAAATCACTAATATGTGTAAATATTTTAAGAAAAAATTTTGATGGAATAACATTAAAGAGATATTGATGAGTTTGTATCTTGATGCTCAGTATGTCAACAATTCAAGTTATAATGATATAAGTATAAGGGTATGATGAAACCATTTTCCATAATAGAATTAAAATGGGAAAACATAACCATAGATTTGGTCATAGGACTCCCCAAGACCCCTAAAGGAAATAACACCATCTTGGTGGTAGTTGATCGCCTTACCAAGTCAGTGCATTTAATTTCTATCAAGGAAGATTTATATCCTAACCAACTCTAAAATATATACAAAATGGAAGTGGTAATATTTATAGTACTTTAACTCTCTATTATATCCAATAAAATATCTGGGGTTTACTTTAAGGATCTTGAGAAGACTTCAGCAAGTGTTGGATACCGCGATGAGCTCCAACACTACTTATCACTCTCAGATGGATAGTGAGAGTGAAATAACCATTAAAAATCTGGAGGATATTGCAAGATCATTTTAAATGGATTTATAAGTATTTTTGTATAAATACCTTTCCCTAGTAGAGGTATCATATAACAATAGTTTATATTCTATAATTCAAAGGGAACCTTATTAGGCTCTTCATGGGAAGAGGTGTTAGACTCCAACATGATGTAATGAAGTTGGAGAGAAAAAGTTGATGGGATATGATCTTATCATTTAAATGAAAGATAAGGTTCAAAACATCCAATTTCATATGAAATCTTCACAAATTCAATATAAAAGATATATACAGATAATAATCGATGAGAATAAGAGTTTAAGGTTGGCGATAAAGTTCTCCTTCACATATCACTATGAAGGAAATTCATGAGGTTTGTGGAGAAGATAAATCTTAGTACTATATACATTGGCCCCTTTGAGATCCTTGATCGCATTGGAGTAAATTCCAATTGACTATCACTCCAATCTAACCTATCTCAATTACATGATCTGTTCCATGTATCCCTCTTTAGGAAGTACATATCAGATCCCCCACATATACTAAATCCAAATTTGGTGCCATTAGAGAATGATATTTCATGTGAGGATCAATTTTTGAAGTTCTTAGATTATAGATAAAAATTTATACAAAACAAGGAAACCCACCTGGTCAAAGTGATATGGTATAACCATAAGTTTGAGGAAGCGATATAGGAACCGAAATAGGCGATGAAACAGATGTACCATCATCTATTTTAGACTCTAAAAAGAAAATTTCAAGAGAGAAATTTTTGAAGGGGTAGAATGTAATGAAAGAAACATTTATAAATGAAATTCCATTTTTGAATGAATAAATTCTTTATTAAGTTATATATTTTTAGAAAATACATTCACTACTTTGGTAATTTTGGGTTGTTATATGGTTTTTAAAATTTAAAATATTGTTAATCATCATAACCACTGATAATATAGCTATTTTATAGTGACCATTAATATTAGTATATTAAGGGTTATGATAAATCCCATTTTACATGGACGATGGAAGCGGTGGCCTCAACCAATAAGATCATACCCTATGAATCCCATTTATCAAAGCTTTTGAGGGAGATAGAATCATTGGGATTTTCCCTTGACCAATATTTATCCAATATTCAACAACTAAATACTGAATAAAACCATTTGTGGGATAATTTCAAGCTCATTAAGATCATGGCCCAAACCATGGAATTTGAACCACCCTAAGGAAATCTCACCATTGTACACCTTACCCTTAGGGAATTCACTGGTGTAATAAAAGGATATGTATCTAGACCCTAATAGTATAAATTTTCTATATTATATTTTTGTTAATATAATTATTATATTTATCGATTTTTAATATTAATTTTTATATTATTAAATAATAACTTTGATAACAATTAGATTTTAATACCATGAATCAAAAATTGTATTTTTGGGATATGTACAGTTTCAATAAAGACACTATTTTTTATGACATAAATAATTGTTTAAATAAATTATATTTTAATGAAATATTATTTTTAAATTATATTTATTAAATATAAATGATAATATAATTTTATGAAGATAAATTTCATTTTCATAAGGGTTAGAAAAACTCATACTGTTAAAAAACCACTATTTTTAAATATATGGGATTTTGATTAAAAATTTAAATTCACATACTTAGAAAAAAAAAATTATAAAATAAAGTTTATTTTTAAAATTATAATGTCAAAGTTTTCTAATATGTTCATTTTTTCACAATTTTTGGAGATAGTCAAATTTTTAGGTCAAAATTAAATACAGTATAAATATACAGTGTGTATTACGACGTCATAAAATCTCCAAAGTGATGTAGTAAATAATATAAAGAGTATACTGGACCAAATTATATTTTACCTATAATATAATTTGTTTTTTAAGTTATTTTATTAATTATATAAAGCCTTAATGTTTCCTTCAAAATCTATATTATATTTTAAGGTTTTAAAACCAATTCTTTATAAACATGACTCACTTCCACATCACCAAGGTAACTATTTGAATGTGTTCGGTTATTATAATTATAAAATAATGAAAACCAATCCTATGTTTTAAAAACCATGGGTAAAAATAATTGGAAGGATTTTTTTTTATTACTTTATCAAATAGAGTCCAAAAGCTATATTTTGGAAATTAATAAATAATTCTACTCTATTTCTCGATGTAAACCCACTCAAACTCCCATTAATATTCACTAAAATCATTGTATAATAACAATTATATACTATTACTTCTCTATATACCTCTTAAGTTTCTCACAATCTCTTAATAAGATCCCACCATGCTTTTAGAACTGTCTTCTCAAGGTAAGGGATCCTCTCCTTCTACTCTTTATTCAAGAACCTTCTTTAAGTTATGCATTTTTATTTCCAATTGATCATATTTGGATATGTATTTTCACATACCAATTAATAATATTATGATTAAAATGTGATTATATAACCCTTTTACTATAATTAATCCCTCTAATGAATCATTTTGTAACCTTATTATACTGTAGAATGTATCCTGTGATTTTTTCCTGACAAACTTTTGTATTGTGAATACTTATCTTAATTTACACTCAAGGATTTTAACATAGATATACTGATCCTTAATTGTTTGGGGAATTAAATATATGTATCTCACACTCCTTAATAATTGGAAAAATAATTATGAAATGCATCCTTATGTTGGGTCACCCAGATAATTGAAAGGCAATTCTCCCTCCTTTATTCCCAAGTCAGATTTGAGGCGCGCCTTCCTAGAGGCTAAGAATCCCTTACCATAAAAATAGATGAATTTATCCAGATGATGGACTGTCCAGAAACACTCTCATAATGTTGTAAATCCTTTTTAATGTTATTAATGTTCCTTTTTCCCCCCTGTGTGAAAATTACAATGTCATCAGCAAAGAAAAGGTGAGAGGGAGCGGGGTTACCTCTTCTTGCTCTGATGATAGAAAGATTTCCCTTGTTCACCATGTCCAAGAGAAGTTTTCTTAGGTAGTCCTCAGATAGATCAAAGATGATGGCCGAGAGGGGGTCTCCTTGCCATACCCCCCTTGATCAAGTAAAGTAGCCCTCTGGGGATCCATTAATAAGTATGGAGACTCGAGCTGATTTGAAGAGAACCATGATCCAATGAATGAATTTAGCACTGAAACCAAAATTATTTAGCATTGTTCTTATAAAGCCCCAGTAAATGGTGTCGAAAGCCTTGGTGATGTCTAATTTGAGGGCAATGTTTCCACCTCTAGTTGTGTTTCTTAGGAAGTTGACACATTCCGAGGCTGTGAGCAAGCAATCCTGAATATTTCGACCTTTCATGAAGCCAAATTGATTCCAGGATATAATTTTTTCAGAAATGAGAGTGAGCCTATTTGATAAAATTTTAGTGATTACCTTGTAAATAGTGTTGACAAGAGCAACTGGCCTGAATTGGCCAATCTCGCTAGCATTCTCAACCTTCGGGATGAGACTTATGAATTGCGCATTGAAACCCAAAGGGAAAGTTCCGTCTTTGAAGAAGTGTTGAACAAGGTGGAAAACGTCATTCTGAATTATGCCCCAATATGTCTGAAAGAATTTGTTGGTGAACCCGTCCGACCCTGGGGAGCTTTCTTTTCTGAGACCAAAGACTGCCTCTTTGACTTCAAATTCCATTGGCATAGCGGTGAGATGTATGTTATCCTCCATATTGACCAGGTTAGGGATGATGTTTTCAATTATTAAATCAGTTTTTGGTGGACCATTGAACAGATTCTTATAGAATAAGACAATATGATCTGAGATTTCATGCCTTCCTTCCAAAATCTGATCCCCCTCCCTAATAAGAGCAAGAGGCATGTTGGCTGGTCGGATCCTCTAAAGGGCATGAAAGAATTTAGTGTTTCTATCCCCATCTGCGAGCCATCTTACTTTAAATATGTCTTTGTTAATGTTGTCCCGAAGTTTCAGCAGGCTGCTTATCCTGGAGGAAATATCCTCCTCCTTCCTCATGTCTCCACTAAAGTTCTCTTTGGTAGAGGTCTCTTGTAAATCGTGCAAAAGGCATTCAAGCCCATCGATTTCAGAATCCATTGAGCTAAATCTATCTTTGATCCACTGTTTCAGTTTCAGTTTCTCCAGTTTGAGATTCGTAAGACATATCAGAGGGTTGGCTCCATCAATTCTATGGTTCCAGGAATTCTGCACTATAGCTAAGCTTTCTGGGAGGGAGATCCAAGCACTGTTAAATCTAAAAGGTAGTGGGTTAGCTCTTTTAAGATTAGTAAGGCTCACCAAGATAGGGTGATGGTATGATTTGTGTTTATCCAAGGTGATACATGATATAGACTTCTAAATCTTAAGTGAAGCATTGTTGAAAACGCCCTATCAATCCTACTGGCTCTCATGCCAGTCAGATGCCGTCTATACCAGGTGAATTTGGATCCAACAATGTTGACTTCCGTAAGATAGGCCCCCTCAATACACTCGCAAAATTCAGTCCAGGATGTTATGTTGGTCAGAGGACCGATCTTCTCTTCCACATGTAGAATAGAGTTGAAGTCCCCAGAAATAATCCATGGATCGGAAATTGTGTTTTCTAGGTCACAGATGTGATTCCACAGCGGTCTCCTATCAATGTAGTTGGTATGAGCATACAAAATCGAGTAATAGATTTTTTTCCCTGACTCCAAAAAATTGAAAGTGAGGATCTGTTCATTCATAGTAACATTATCTAGATAGACCACTGATTTGTGAACAAAAAGCCAGATTCTGTCTGGTACCCCTTCACCACTAGTGTAGCTCAGGAGAGAATGTCCTACTTTAGAAAAGGATTTATCAAGCTTTGTAGAGACGGTCTTAGGCTCAGAAATTCCTACGATCTCTGGTTTATACTTACCTACAATCAGCTAGATGGAACTCAAGGTGTCAGGATTGGCCAGCCCCTGACAGTTCCAAAAACTTATCCTCATTTATGTAAAGATTTAGGGGTTGTCCCCCCCCCCCCCTTGCCTTTGGCATCCAATATTTGTAGTCTTCGAGCAGATCTGGTTGAGGCAGTTGGGCCCCCAATTTTGAGGTCTTGAGGGACCTTCAGAGTATGTTATTGCATGTCCAGGATACTCCTTCCATTAAGGGGTTGAGTTGAGCAGTCAAAAACTTTCATCTCTGGTCTGGTCAGGAATTGATCTGCAGCTTTAATCCCCGTTGTGGTGTCACCTTCATTAATCTCATCCTGCAAAATCAAACAGCCCCTCTGATCTGGAGATCCTGGGGCATGTATTTCACAATCCAGCGTTAAGTTTGAATCCTCCAATATACCGTTGGAAAAATGCTCTACAACTTCCTGAATCAGCATCAAATTATCCTAGATATCCTTTTCATCCAATTCCAAGGTGAAATCCTCAAGCTGTATTGAAATTGTAACCGAGAGAATCTCCTTTGAGAAATTCATATCCTCCTGCTCCTATTGTTGGTATGTAGTTTTGTTCAAGTTGTCCTCATGTCTAAGTCGCTCATTGTGATGATTCTCAACCTCAGCCATGTCGGCCCATGAAACGGAGTTCGCATTCATTCTTGAAGAACTCCCCTTTTTCATATCAGCTCCCAAGTCCCACTTTTTTCCAATTAAGTGGCTCCTTTTCCCCTAGGAACCTCCCGCCATACAACAGGATTAGAGGCAGGCTTAACCAATTTTTTTAAAACCTGAAAATTGTTGACAAGATGACCAACCATTTCACAATGTTAAAAAATTTTGGAAGGTTCTCAAACTCATAGTTGATTTCCAGGTGATGATCCCCCGATGCTAAAAAAATTCGACCAGGAGGAGGCGCCTCCATGTCAATTTTGATGAGAACCCTGGCATACAAACCCAAATCACCATTAATGGAACACTGATCTATTTTCAACGGCATACCCAACCCTGAGGAAATATCACTGAGGATTTTGGGGTGCCATTAGACCCATGGAAAGCCATGTATCCTTGTCCACACCTGATAATTTGATAGCCGCTTCTTGAATGGATTTAAGTTGGCATCCCATTCTGAGAGGCGAAGAAAACCTGGTCTGAGATTGAGGTTCCCTATTCTCCATGCCACGTCGAGGTCAACCTTCCTTTCAAAAATAATCTGAAAAAACCCCTTCCTGATTGGTATCATTCTCCATCCTGAGAAGAAACTCAGAATATAATCTTCTAACTTGGTGAAAGATCTTCAATATATCCCATAAAGATATTCCCCTGTTGTTTACCTACCTAAAATCTTTCTTTATATCTTGGGGAAAAGAAAACATAAAAAGGGTCAGCTCAAATGCTCAGTAAGGGTAAACATGGATACCATAAAACAAACCATAAACATTTGAACATAAAAACTTGAACATAAAGTCTAAATATCAAAATCTTGAATCATGAAATAAATCTTGGCAGTATGTAAGGCATAGTTTAGAAAGGAACATTAATCATGATAGAATATAATTGGAATAAAATATATAATTATGGAAATCTAATAATCACATAATATGATTTCAAAGTATCCAAGGCATTGTTTCCAATACCATCATAGTGGAAAAATTACATTGCTAGACCGGGTTTACTTGTTGTTCCATCCATGTATTACTTAACAGGATTTACTTGTTGTTCTAGTCATGTATTACTGAACTAGATTTACTTGATGTTCCAGTAATGTCTATCTCATGAGATATGAATCTTTACCCAATGCATTAGAGGTAGATATAAGTCCCACCCATATCATAATGAAATAATTATTACATGTGACACAAAAACATAAATCATTCATCATAGCATAACCCATGAAATAAAATGGGATTCTTAAACATCATTTCATCCTAACATAATCCATATAAGATATGGACTTTTTAAAAAAATCCACCATTAACACAATAAAATAAAAGTAATAATAGGTATAGAAACATAACCCTATGCAATCTTAGATGGAAAATAATTTTGATAAAACACTTGAACTTAATTCTTGAGAAAAATATCCTTTCTTCCTCAAAAACGTTATCTTTTCTAAAAATGTTGTGAAATTTTAAAAGAAAAAAATTTAATTTAAAATAAACATGAAATCTTGTCAAGGAAGTTTCATGTGAATAATGAGTTAGTAAAGCATAAAAATGTGTTCATGTCGTATAAGTTAAAAAACATTCTCCTTGTACTTTTTTCGGAAAAGTCAAAAAGCAACTCGTATGCTAAACAAAATAATGATTCCATCCATACCACATAGTAAAAGTAAAAAAGTGGTAAAAATGACTTTAAATATACATATAATAATATTAAATAGTTTATTAAAACATTTTTAGAAAACATGGACATTGATGAAAAATATATCCCTAGTAAATACTTAGGAATAAACAATCTCGGATAAAAACGAGATGAGAAAAGTTATCCCTTACCTTAGGTCTGATTTCTTTTGTATGTTTCCAAAACTCTTGTATAGTGAGTTTAAACATATTATTAACTTGTAACAGGACCATATAATATTTATTATATCATATATGATTCACTTACAACTTTATATTACCCGTTCATTTGTTAATTCCATGTTAAAGCAACATTTTGGGTAATAATTGTTTTATTTATCATACGTGTTTTGAATTTTTATTCTCGGTATTATGAATTATATCCTGATTTAATTACTTAATGAATATATAAAAATATTTATATATTATATATATTTAGTATAGAACTATACATATAATAGATAGATAATCGAAATGGAATACACCGTTCATGGAGACAGTAGACCATACGTACGCATGAACGTTGTTTTCATTTCCTTATTAAATTGAATGGAAGTAAGTAAATGAAATATACATATATAAACAAATTAAGTATAATTAATATGTCATATATTTCATGATTATTTATTATATATATTTTATAATCATTCTTGAATGGTAAATGTGGAGAATGAATCTCATTGCGTCGTGGAGACGGTAAGCCGTACGTACGCACGAGCAACGATATCATTACCATAATTTTTGAATGGTTCTGAATTGGTTGGTTTATAATATCTTAAAATTAGTATAATATTATAATAATAATATATAGTTATTATTTACACCATTATACCCATCCAAGTAAGGTGGTGGTGAAAAACATATTACACCACGGCGGGGAGATGGTAAGTTGTACGTACGCACGCGCGGTGATTTCATTTTTCATAGGATGAATAGAAGGTGAAATAGGGTTGTTTCATATTTATAATAAAATATCAGTATATGATTGATACTTATTTTATTACTTAATAATGAAACAAATAATGAATATTAAGTAAAAGAAGAAATAAATTTGAAAGAATCGGCAGAAGAGATTACCTCTTCCTCGACGTGCCTCCTTTAAATTTCTTCTTAGGGAACTAGATTTGGTCTTTTGAGAATACCAAAACCTCTAGAATGTGACTAGGTAAGTTGAAAATATAAATGGGTAGGTTTTGGACGTTCTTGAAGGCTCAAAATGGAGTGAATGTGAGAGGGAGGAGGTTCCCTTTTATAAGAGAGGAGAGGGTTACTTTAGGAAAGTCTTAAAATATTAATTTATTATAGATTAAATTTCGATTTAAAATGGTCCAAAAATTATTTAATTATATTATAAGATGATTTTTGTTCTAATAGAAATCATAAAATATTTTTTAGACAAGTTTTAAATATTTTTTCATCCTTATCTGTTTGGTTTAACCCTTATTTTACTCTTTTTAATCTTACTGTGGTATCATGTTATTTACACATTGTGGGTTAATGTAATTACCATATAATGTCAAAAAACACATAAAAACTTATTTGTGAAATATTTGGACTAATATTAACCTCTTTTAAGAATATTAAATATTTTTTAATTTAATATAATTTAATAAACTATTTTATGTTTTAAGTTATGAATTATGTCAATTTTGGATACTATTCACACTTGACTTTTTTTAAAAATTAATAACAACCTTATTACTTAAAACCAATTGAATTAAATCATCCTTAATATGTCATTTTCATCTATAAAATTATTTTATGATATTAAAATGTTCAAATTAAATTTATTTTAATATTTATAAATTCATTTAGTTGAATCTTTCATTAATGAGGTAATCACTACATCATAATTGTATCATAAATAAATATATTTATATAATGTCTAAAAAATATAAATAAAATACCATGATTTAGGAAATATTATTATCTTTATAATAAATATTTATATATAGAGAGATCAAGTATATAACCCTATATTAAAATCGATTTAGTAAAATATATATGTTTAGGTTTTAATTATCTTTAAATTAATTCTTATAAAATGTCATTTTCACATCCAAGTGAATCCATGGGGTCCCAAAATCGACTCAAGGATGCCCATGGTAGGATATATCTCATCCAATAGTATTAGGACATGTGTTGGTGTAGTTTAATATTATTATAATATTATTTTTTTACCCTTATTTACCATATTTACCCTTTAACCATAGTAAATAAAATAATTACTGAAGTCACTATTCATAAAGTCAAAAAAATAAAATGTAACAATTTACACAATTTTAACCCTATGATTAAAAATATGGAATCCATTTTTCCAAATCCAAAACACATTAGTTGAAATAATTTTTTTAAAATTAATTCCCTTTTTCAAAACCAAAAAGCGGGTTTTTTAAGAAGTAATAACTATCAAAATATTGACAAGTGTTTATGTCCAATTTAAAAGTGTAATTACTTCTAATGACCAACATTGGATTAAAGGATAAGAATATAATAAAATTAAACTTTAAAACCAAATAAAAATATAATCTAACTATATAAATAAATTAGATAAAAATGCATTTTAGAACTAAAATGCAGTATTTTTCACTATTGAATAAAATTTTGATTTTATAAGAAACACCAAAAATTTAAAAAAAAGTAAATATTTATGTCCATTTTAAAAAGAATAAATTTATTTTTATAAATTTAAATTATAAAAGTGTCAAAAACTATATTTAAAATGGTTTCCCCATCAAAAGGTGGTAAAACTATATTTTTTGAAAAATACTTCTTTTATCAGAAAAAAATGATTTTGTTACCATATCATGTTCTATAAAATGTATAATATGAATTATAATGTTATAAAAAACACAAAATGTGGTTAATAACATTCATAATGGCTAGTTTATATCTCATTAAATGATAATATTTTAATAATATGTCGTTGTTTAGTGAAACTCGGTATTGCGTACAACGCAAGCTGTCGAGGATGGTCACACTTGCATGTAACATAATCCAAGTCAATGTTTCATGTAGTGAAAGCTTAGTTTGGTGTTTCATATAACAAAATCCAAACATATTTCTTTTAAACATTGAACAAAATCTCTACTCAATGTTCTATAAAATAAATTCTATCAAACGAACTTGAAATTGTGTGTAACACAAGCCAAGAATAGTATTGTGTATACTGCATGATAATACGGTGTTGCATATTGTGAAATATAATCTTGGAGTATCATAAAATACAATACATAGAAGAAATTAAAAATAATCCATCTCATAAATTCTCTGGTTGTTACATTCTACCCCCCTTAAAATGAATTTTTTCCTCAAAATTCGTCGAGGTTCTAAATGGTTTACTACTTGAAAGTTTCTTTCATAGAAACCCACATAGTAAAAAGTAATACTAGAAATTAATTTCAAAAAGAAAATTTAGAAACATAATGCTTACCCAAATTAACTATTCACTTAGTTTAAACATAGGAGAACATAGGTAGGAAGTAAAAACATTGATATGGAAGAGAAATCTAACCATCAAGTTCTGATGGATACTGATAGAGAATAAGGTTTGGATAAAGTTACCTGCCAAAAATCCATAATTTTGTGATGATTTAAGGGACCATATGATTCATTAGATAAGAAGGTACTTGGATAACATTTTTGTTTTTCCATATCTTTTTCCTAAAGTTGAATAATTTTTCATGAGAATAAATACTTACTTGATTTTGGTACAATCTCACCGTTGTTTGTGCCTTGAACAATTTCAACTTCATCTCTTAAAGAAATGAAGTTGAATTTTTCATTTGTGAAGAATTATAAGATCATGTGATAGAATGATAGGTCATTCCATCTATCTCAACAAAAAATTTATAACAGTTTATCAAATAAGAATAAGTCCACCTATAGTGAGATAATACATTAATCTAACAAAATTAAAATGGAAAATAACTTATACTATCTTTAAATGGATAACATTTCAATCCTTCAAAAAACTAAAAATATAAAACTTTAGAAGGATTTGAACTAAATCTACTTAAAATTTTTATCACATATCTCATTTGGAGGTTCTTGGTTTTCACATTCCAAACATGTGAATGCCTTAACCATGCATTCTCTATAAACATGATAATAACATGATTTTCCATAGTGTCACGACCCCCTCCCCACAAAGTGTACCCCTGTTGAGCCGGAAATATGAGAAGGGAGACAATGACCCCCGAGTCCCACCTCCAGTAGGCCCCAGGTTGGCAACTAGCACTGAGGGTATAGAAAACACACAAATGGGAGGCATTTCCCTCTAAGAGAACACATGCGGAAGAAAGGGATAAGACAGACACCCACCAACTCTAACTCAACTAGTAAGATAAAATAAATCCCAAGTATACACATGAAATGCCATGAAAAACTACTACAACTGAAAGGGGGAAAACTTCAAGTACCCAAAACAAAGTAAAACAGCAGAAACCACAAGCCCGAACAGCTCCTGAAACCACCAGCTAGTAGTAACCAGCCTGATCTCCTACCTACTCCAAGTGACCTGAAAAGCAGTTTATATACATAGGGTGAGTATAACAGTATACTCAGTATGATCCTCCCTGAAGCCTCTCGTGTAGAAGTAAAGAAAGCATACTAAAGAACAGTGAACAACAAGTGAAACTAACTCGTCACCTAAACGGGTATACTAAGTTCCCAGCCTCACCATGGATACTCTCACCAAGTAACGCATACAAGAATATATCATATAATAAATAATATCAAGGGTACCCCGCTACTACTTCCCCACTGGTTTTCCACTTTGACCCAACGTCGCACGTCCTAAGCATCTCTCTCCAAAAAGGCTTTCCCGCAAACACCTGGGCGAAGCACTACAACATGCACCTCATGCAACAAAACCACCACTTCCATGTAAGAAAAGTAACCAGGTAGTTTCTGGGAGTCACCAAAACTCGCGTAACGTGTATCATACATCGGGTATTATACCTCAAGCCATTATAGCCCATACACCATGTAAGGATCCTCAAGTCATCACATCCTATACAGGTTACACCAATAGTAGTCCATAGGATATTATATCCAAAATATATGTGTGTGAATAACAACAAGCCATTACACCCCTCTAGACACATATACGGGGAAAACTAACCATTGTGCCTACCAGAACATGTATCTACCACGAGAAGAGAGTGGGGCCAAAGGGGGATAGTCAGCCATCCATCCTCCCACTGGAATGTTGGGGAAAACAGCCCCCCATAGCTCAGAATCCCTGGGGTGTCAGTTTCCCTTATTGATAGGGTGGAGTAGCATATAGAAACACAAAAAGTACATAATATACTATATCTCACGACCAAACTATGGGCATAACCTAGTCTTCGACTCAATTGTAGCTAACATCTCTCAGACTCTGGTCTGCCACTTCTAAGACTAGGTTTTCTATAAGCATACAACCATTTAAAGAGATTTAATACATTATTTCATTCCCTTTTCTACCAGTGGAACTTTACGTTAATTAATTCTTTAAACATTAATTAACCATGAATAATTACACATTAAATTTCATTAGATTCACACCCAAAGTCCACTGTCCATTTAAAATTACAACCTCATCATTATGTTCCAAAAACTCCAACCCCATGGGTTAACATCATTTATTCAATTATCCATTACAAAATTACATTCCCATATTCCCAAGAATTCTAGAAAAACATTCTATGCTACTAAACACAATAGGGCTCAACATGTTGAGTAGATATACTAACCGTCGAGTCTTTTCCGCCTATAGAAGTAGCGTAAACCCATCCTCCCATGAGAATTTAAACATAGAAAGTATGTGGCATACCCCATGCGTCTTCGCCTCTCTCAAAAGAAGGGTAATCAAGACCAGCCGCCTTGATCTGTTGGGAAAAGTAAAGCAGATAATCAACCAATAAGAATCAGTAAGAATCCAATAATCACATCCATCCCATTCCATCATCCCTGGTGTCCTCCCTGACACCCAAATGCATAAACTGATGCATCTCGCCACTCTAGGCATCATCTGCTGCCACAACCAAAAGGCCTCCCTACCCCCACATATCTCAACAACCATCCAGGCTCACATCACAACACAAACAGCAGGAAAACAACATCATGTCTACTGGGATCTTGGCCCTTCAACAAACAAGAGGGTAACTTAGAACCCTACAAGAAATTATCTTTTAACAACCACTAGTTCTTTAATCCATCTTGTATTAACAGATTTATAATTCGTTGGTTCCAAAATTCGGGAAACCTAACCAATAAGCTATCAAAAATGATTAAACATGATTACTGAACCAATTTGATTAACTTCAAATTATAATAAGAACTAGATTCTTTTACATGCCTCTTTATCTTTATCCAAACAAATATCAATTAATTCTGGTTTATGTTCTTTACAAATTTTCATCAAGAACGAATAGCTAAGCAAAGAAAGCATGGATATCACACTATCTAGAAAACAAGGAGAAATATCATAAGACCGATATCAATTTATTTATACGGTTCAAATATTTATTATTTCAATTCCATTGTGGTCTAGTGGGATAAAACATGCTAAAAATACAGTTTCACGTAAAAGAAAAGAGAAGCAATGAATCCCCTACCTCAAACAGTTCTTGACATTATTTATCCACCCAACGGGTTACAATCCTCCTCTCGCATCAACTGCATCCACCCGAGGATTCCATGGTATGTCCACACCAATCTAAACCCAAGAAAACCCCTTTAGAAGCATCGAGATTACATTCTATAATATGGAAAGGAGAAAGAGGAGAAGATGAACCCCAAAAGAACGACGATAAAACATACCTTATATTGAAGATTGATCGATACAACTTTGGTTGCATCAAAACAGAGAAGGACCAATACTAGGAGGGAAAGTTTGATTGTTCCACTTCTATGATAAGGAATGGGATGTTCGAGCATCTCACACCCAAGAACAAGGAGAAAGAATTAGGGAGGAAGATATCTCATCCCTTTAGAAGATTTAACAGAGCGACGGTTTAAGATACACTTAATTTCCCATTAAAAGTGGAATGCATTAAACCACGTAGTTTGACCGAGTAAAAACATCCCAAGCCATATGAATAATTAATTTAGGAGTTATGGCCTCTTAATTGGCCTTAGAGTCCTTAAAACAAGGGTTTAAATTCATTTTATTTCAAAGGAAAACGCTAAAGGGGCGAAACTTGTGGGAAGCTGGAAACACTGTTCACGAACTCAAAATTTGGCAACGGAAAGAAGAGGTGACAGTTAGAAGGTCACCGTTCTGGAAAGACTATTCTCAAACTCAAAATTTGGTGAAGGAAAGAAGAGGTGACAGTTAAAAGGTCACCGTTCTGGAAACACTGTTCACAAACTCGAAAATTGGAAAAGGAAAGACGAGGTGACAGTTAGAAGGTCACCATTCTGGTGACACTATTCACAAACTCAAAATTTGGAAAAGGAAAGAAGAGGTGACAGTTAGAAGGTCACCATTCTGGAAACACTGTTCACAAACTCGAAATTTGGCAAAGGAAAGAAGAGGTGACAGTTAGAAGGTCACCGTTCTAGAAACATTGTTCACAAACTCGAAATTTGGCAAAGGAAAGAAGAAGTGACAGTTAGAAGGTCACCGTTCTGGAAAAACTATTTACAAACTCGAAATTTGGAAAAGGAATAGGTGACAGTTAGAAGGTCACCATTTTGGAAACACTGTTCACAAACTCAAAATTTGGCAAAGGAAAGAAGAGGTGACAGTTAGAAGGTCACCGTTCTGGAAACATTGTTCACAAACTCGAAAATTGGGAAAAGGAAAGAAGAGGTGACAGTTATAAGGTCACTGTTCTATAGACACTATTCATGAACTCGAAATTTGGCAAAGGAAAGAAGAGGTGACAGTTAGAAGGTCACCATTCTGGAAACACTGTTCACAAACTCGAAATTTGGAAAAGGAAAGAAGAAGTGACTGTTAGAGGTTACCGATAGAACGGTTCACTATTGGAACTATTCATAGAATTGGAAATTTGGAAAAGGAAAGAGAGGTTACCATTAGAGGTTATCGATAGTGGTTACCATTAGAGGTTATTAATAGAACTATTCACCGATGGAACTATTCACAGAATTGAAAATTTGGAAAAGTGTTGAGGATAAGTCACTTTGACCTCCCAGAACACCTCAAACACCATATTTTCACAAAGGAATGGACCGAAGAGGTCCGGTCCATTACATCAGATACCTATCAAAACATTCTCGTCCCCGAGAATTCAAACCCCACCTAAAGTGAAAACGAAATGAGGTCTGAACAACCACCCTTAGAGATACCTCTCAAAAGAGAGAAAGCCAAAAAAACAACAAAGGGAGCCATCTCATAAACATGAAAGTTTCATAACCACATAAGCTACATCAATACATGAAAACAGTTAAACATCAAACAACTCTGGTTACTGAGCACGTATATGTGACTCACGTTCCCAAGTACTCTCCTCCATGCCACCATGTCTCCACAAGACACGAACCAAGGGGATAGAAGTCCCACACAACACCTTCTCCATGCAGTCTTGGATCTTCATAGGTCGCTCCTCAAAGGTTGCATCCTCATCAACATCGATTTCTCCCCAATCGATGATGTGAGAGTCATCATGAAGATAAAAATGGAGCTATTATACATGGAAAACATCATGTATCCAACTCATCTTCGAGAGAAGTGCTACTCGATACACCACAGCTCCAACACGATCTAACACCTCAAAAGGACCAACAAACCGGGGAGAAACCTTACACCCATGACCAAACCTTCGCTACCCATGATGGGGATTAACCTTTAAAAACACATGATCCCCAACATTAAAGTCTAAGGGTCTCCATCTTTGATCAGTATATGATTTCTGATGATCTTGTGTTGTCTTTATCCTCTCACAAATCACCTGAACCATCTCTGACTCTCCGACCACAGTCCAGCACAACGGAGAACGGAATGGTCGACCATAAAAGGCTTTAAAAGGTTCCATACCGATGGTGGAGTGAAAAATATTATTGTAAGTGAAATCCACCAAATGTAAGTTCCTTATCCACGAGCCTCCAAAATCAAGAACACAAGAGCGTAACTTTTCTTCAAGATTCTGGATGGTTTGCTCTGTCTGACCGTCCGTTTGAGGATGAAAAGAAGTGCTAAGGAATAGTTGTGAACCTAAAGCATGTTGGGGACCTCTCCAAATCCTAGAGGTAAAATGGGGATATCGATCAGAAATGATCGTCCTTGGGACTCCATGACATCTCACCACCTCCTCCAGATACTGCCTCGACAAAACTTCCACTATGCTCGACTCCTTGATTGCTATGAAGTGGGCTGATTTTGTTAAATGATCCACTACCACCCAAATAGCATCATGTCCTTCCGGAGATCAAGGTAAAACAGTAACAAAGTCCATTGAGATGTCCTCCCACTTCCACTGAGGAATATCTAATGGCTGGAGAGACCACCAGGAACACGATGTTTGGCCTTCACCTTCTGGCAGACCAAACATCGAAACACAAACTCCGCAACCACATGCTTTAGCCCCGGCCACCAAAACTGGCTCCTCAAGGCTCGGTATATCTTTTTCATGATAGGATGCACCACTAAAGGCGAACTATGGAACTCTCTGAGAACCGTATCATGCATTATCAAAGGAACAAAAATCCTTCCATGATACAACACTCGGTGTTGTTCATCCTCAGTCCAACCATCAGGGGAATCACCACAAACAACTCGATCTCTCCAGATCTACACCTCAAGATCCCCCAACTGGGAATATTCCACCTTCTACATTAGGGATGACTATACCGTCATTTGAAAAAGACAACCTCTACCCCCAACTTTTCCCCATCAAGATGTAATGCTAAAATCTCTTCCATTACAATCCAAGAATCACTGGATTCACGCACAGCATCACTATGTGACTTTTGACTCAGCACATCAGCTAAAACATTCCCCTTTCCAGGTGTATATGATATCTCGAAGTCATATTCCTATAATAACTCCATCCACTGATGTTGTCATAAGTTTAGGTCACGCTGGGAGAAAACATACCTCAAACTCTTATGATCGGTGAAAACCAAAAAGCGATCAACAATGAGGTAATGTCTCCACAACTTCAGATCAAAAACCATGGTTGTCAACTCAAGATCGTGAGTGGAATAGTTAAATTCATGGGGATGTAACTGCCAAGACCCATAAGAAACAATTTACCTCTACTACATGAGAACACAACCTAACCCCTGATGCGAAGCGTCGTAGAAAACATTAATCTAAATTCCCTCAGCTGGAAGACAAATAACTGGAGCACTTACTAACTTCTCCTTTAGATACTCGAAAGCTGCATGACATGGATCAGTCCATATGAATGTCTGATCCTTTCTGGTCAAAGCTATTAGAGGATTCGTAACTCATGAGAAATTGGCTACGAACCTCCTGTAGTAGCCTGCGATACCAAGGAAACTCCGCACCTCTAACACTGTCTTGAGGGATGCCCAAGAAACAACTTAATCTATCTTCGATGGATCCACAGCTAATCCCTGTTGGGACACAACATTCCCCAAGAAACGGAATTCTCTAGCCCAAAACTCACACTTAGACAACTTCCCAAACAACTGATGTTGATGAAGAACTCCCAAAATGGCTTGTAGATGCTCTGTATGCTCCTCCTCAGATGTGAAGTACACAAGGATGTCATCGATAAAAACTACCATGAACTTGTCCAGGAACTCATGGAACACAGAATTCATCAATCCCATGAATAAAACTAGAGAATTTTTCATGCCAAATGGCATTACAACGAACTCATAATGCTCATGACAACAATGGAAAGAAGTCTTCGGGATATCCTCATCCTTCACATGCATCTGATGATATCATGACCAAAATTTGATCTTTGAGAACCTACTTGCACCCTTCAGTTGATTGAATAAATCATCAATACATGGAAGAGGATAGTGATTATTTATTTTCACTTTGTTTAAGAGACAATAATTGACACACAACCACAAATTGTCGCCAGGTTTATTCACGGAAAAAACCGGAGCACCCCACGGTGACACACATGGACGAACAAAACCACACAGTAATAGACCATCAATCTATATATGTAACTCTCGTAACTCATAAGGGGCCATCCTATATGGAGACATAGAGAAAGGAGACGGTCATGTTTTTAGTTTGATCCCAAACTCGATCTCTCTTTGAGGGGGTAATGTTACAACCTATTCTGGAAAGACATCAGGGTACTCTTCTACGACCCTAGGAAATGCTAACTTCTGAACCACTAAAGAACTCAGAATCATCTCATCCATAATGGATGATAAGGATGGAATGTGCCTATGACCCATCTGAGGATCTCGCTCGCCAACAAACACCACTGGATCTCCATCTGCACCAATGAAAATGATCTTCTTCCTAAAGCAATCTATGATAGCCTACATCTAATACAACCAATCCATTCCAATAATGACATCATATGGTTGTATTCGTAAACATAAGAAATCTCCCCAAGAGCGGTGTTTCCCCAACACTAGCTCACAATCTCTACATACTTCAAACAAGTCAGCTCGACCTCCAACAGGCGTAGTCAATGCCAAGGGAACTAGAAGCCTCTCTACCTCAAGTACCAAAGCATGGACAGGGGTAGGTGATATGAAGGAGTGTGTTTCTCCTGAATCAAACAAGGCATACACCAAGGTAGAAAATAAGAAAAGGGTACCTCGAACGATGCCTGGCTCATCTGGAGCTAGAAACGCTAGAGTATGAAGCTGATCACGACCTCCTCCATGACCTCTCTGACCTTGATGACGACCACCACAACGGCCGCACTCTGCTCTCTGAGGACGGGGAGCATCATGGGGTTGTCCTCTGCTTGACCCATCTACCCTCTGTTGATCTAATGCGGGTGCAACCGGCTGCTGCTGCCTCAACTGCAATTGCCTCAATGGAGGAACCTGGAGCGTAGCACCTGGTGCACGATGACCGCTCTGAAAGGCCGGGAACTCCCGCTGCTTATTACCATGACCACCACAAGAAAAACAATCTTATGATCCCTTGGCATAGTCCTAAGAGTTTCTACCTCTAGAGAAACGATATGTGAAGGGATGGGACCTACCCATGGCTGAACAGAAACTCTTCTGCCCTGAAAACCAAAAACCCCAGACCACAGCTCTTCTTCATGAGGAATCATGTCGATTCCCCTCTCGTGATGATCCGGTTCTGGCCAAAGTCCTCTCAATTACCTATGCCCTCGCTAGCACCTCAAGATATGTTTTCATCATAAATGGGGTGACCTGGCACTAGATCTATGGACGCAAAGCCTCCTCAAAATGCCTCGCTCTAGCCTCCTCATCTGGCAGCAATCCTGAAGCATATCGTAAGAGGTCCCTAAAAGGGATTCCAAACTCTTGAACACTGGAGATCCCCTGTCAAAGGGTAAGAAGCTCCTGATGACTGGACGCCTTCATAGTTGACAAAAGAAACTCAACTCTAAACTGGTCTCGGAACTCCTCCCATGAGATCGCTGACTCCTCACGATCCCCAAGGAATAAGAACCACCACTGCCTCACTGCTCCACGCAGCATCGTCACAACCAAGGACACCCAGTGCTCCTTCAGAGCACGGATCGAACTGAAACCTATATCGACCTCCTCCAACCAGTCTTTTGTGACTGAATCTGAAACAGATCCATCATACTTCTATATACTCTGGTGCTAAAACTATCAGAGTGTCTTCCTCCAAGTGTTGTCGTCGTCAACCTCTACCCTGCGGTGATTTTATGGAATATCCTACTGGACATTTTCTGCGCAAATCTGACGAGGATGTCGACCTAGAGCCACACCTGTAAAATAAAAAACTGTTAGAGCTCCGAAACCTGGAATATGGAAGACTCAACATTAATTAATTGATTTTTTTTCTTTTATTCATTTTAGGTTAACCTATCCCAAGGTCTACCCATTAAAACATAGGCACAGAGAAGAATGATGCATGATCCTTTCCTAGATCTCTACCCTGTAACTAGTATCACCTTATTTAGTAGCGATTGTAAACTTAAAGGTTAGTACATCAGATCATAGGGGGGCCTAAACGCATATGTCTCAACCGGTCTCCAGTGTTTACATCACTTTATAAACATGAATGACATTGTTTCCCTACCAACCCATGAAACCTCACCTGTGCCTAACTCCAAACTCCATCCTATCCCTCAAACAGACCTTTGATACCACTCTGTCACAACCCCCTCCCCACAAAGTGTACCCCTCCTAGGCCGACAATGTGAGAAGCGAGATAATGACCCCAGAGTCCCGCCTCCAGTAGGCCCCTGGTTGGCGACTAGCACCGAGGGTATATAAAACACACAAATGGGAGGCATTTCACTCTAAGAGAACACATGCGGAAGAGAGAGATAAGATAGAAACCAACCAACTCAAACTCAACCAGTAAGCTAAAAGAAATCCAAATTACACAACTGAAATTCCATGCAAAACTACTACAACTTAAAGGGGAAAAACTGCAAGTACACAGAACAAAGTAAAACAACAGCAACCACAATCCCGAACAGCTCCTGCAACCACCAGCTAGTAGTAACCAGCCTGATCTTCAACCTGCTCCAAGTGACCTGAAAATTAGTTTATATACATAGGGTGAGTATACCAGTATATTCAGTAGGATCCTCCCCAAAGCCTCTTGTGCAAAATTAAAGAAAGCATGCTAAAGCACAGTGAACAACAAGTGAAACTAACTCGTCACCTAAACGGTTATACTAAGTTCCCATCCTCACCATGGATACTCTCACCAAGTAACGCGTACAAGAATATATCATATAATAAATAATATCAAGGGTACCCCGCTACTACTTCCCCACTAGTTTTCCACTTTTTCCCAACGTCGCACGTCCTAAGCATCACTCTCCAAAAAGGCTTTCCCGCAGACACCTGGGCGAAGCACTACAACATGCACCTCGTGCAACAAAACCACCACGTCCACCTAAGCAAAGTAACCAGGTAGTTTCTGGGAGCCACCACATCTTTCGTAACGTGTATCATACATTGGGTATTATACCTCAATCCATTATAGTCCATACACCGTGTAAGGATCCTCAAACCATCACAGCCTATATATATTACACCTATAGTAGTCCATAGGATACTATATTCAGAATATATGTGTGTAAATAACCACAAGCCATTACAGCCCTCTACACACATATATGGGGGAAAATAACCATTGTGCCTACCAGCACAAGTATCTACCAAGAAAACAGAGCGAGACCAAAGGGGGTAGTCAGCCATCCATCCTCCCACCGGAATGTTGGGGAAAACACCCCCAGGGCTCAGAATCCCCGGGGTGTCAGTTTCCCTTACTGACAGGCTGGAGTAGCATATAGAAACACAAAAAGTACAGAATATACTATATCTCACAACCAAACTATGGGCATGACCTAGTCTTAGACCCAGTTGCAGCTAACATCTCTCGGAATCTGGGCTTCCACTTATAAGACTAGGTATCTTATAAGAATACAACCATTTAAAGAGATTTAATACATTATTTCATTCCATTTTTTACCAGTGGAACTTTATGTTAATTAATTCTTTAAAAATTAATTAAACATGAACAATTCCACATTAAATTTCATTAGCTTCACACCCAAAGTCCATTGTCCCTTTAAAATTAAAACCTCATAATTATGTTCCAGTAACTCCAAACCCATGGGTTAACATCATTTATTCAATTATTCATTACAGAATCACTTTCCCATATTCCTAAGAATTATAGAAAAACATTATATGCTAATAAACACAAGGGGTCTCAACACGGAGAGTAGATATACTACTAGTTGAGTCTTTTCTGCCTATAGCAAGAGCGTAGACCCATCATCCCTTGAGAAGCTAAACAAGGAAAGCACGTGGCATACCCCACGCGTCTTCGTCTCTCTCAGAAGAAGGGTAAGCAAGACCAGCCGCCTTGATCTGTGGGGAAAAGTAAAGCAGATAATCAACCAATAAGAATCAGTAAGAATCCAATAATCACATCCATCCCATTCCATCATCCCTGGTGTCCTCCCTAACACCCACATGCATAAACTGATGCATCTCACCACTCTAGGCGTCATCTGCTGCCACAACTAAACGGCCTCCCTAACCCCACATATCTCAACAGACATCCAGACACATATCACAATACAAACAGAAGGAAAACAACATCATTTCAACTAGGCTCTTGGCCCTTAAATAAACAAGAGGTTAACTCAGAACCCTACAAGCAATTATCTCTTAACAACCACCAGTTCTTTAATAGAACTTGGATTAAACGATTTATAATTCATTAGTTCCAAAATTCAGGAAACCTAACCAGTAAGCTATCACAAATGATTAAACATTATTACTATTCCAATTTTATTAACATAAAATTACAAAAAGAACCAGATTCATTTACATTTATCTTTATCTTTTTTCAAACAAATATCAATTAATTCAGGTTGAAGTTCTTTACAAATTTTTATCAAGAACGAACAGCTAAGCGAAGAAAGCATGGATATCACACTATCTAAAAAACAAGGAGAAATATCATAAGAATGATATCAATTTATTTATACGGTTCAAATATTTATTATGTCAATTCCATTGTGGTCAAGTGGGATAAAACATGCTAACAATACAGTTGTATGTAAAAGAAAAGAGAAGAAATGAATCCCCTACCTCAAACATTTCTTGATGTTCTTTATCCACCCAATAGGTTACAATCCTCCTCTTGCGTCAACTTCATCCACCCGAGGATGCCATGGTACGACTGCACCAACCGAAATCTAAGAAAACCCCTTTAGAAGCATGGAGATTACATTCTATAATATGGAAATGAGAAATGGGAGAAGATGAACCCCAAAAGAATGATGATAAAACATACCTTATATCAAATATTGATCGATACAGCTTGGTGGAATTAAAACAGAGCAGAACCAATCCTAGGAGGAAAATTTTTATTGTGAAACTTCTATGAGAAGGAATGGGATGTTTGAGCATCTCATACCTGAGAACAAGGAGAAAGGATTAAGGAGAAAGATATCCCGTCCCTTTATAAGATTTAACAGAGAGACAGTTTAAGATACGCTTAATTTCCCATTAAAAGCGGATCACATTAAACCACACGGTTTGACTGAGAAAAAACATCCCAAGCCAGATGAATAATTAATTTAGGAGTTATGGCCTTTGAATCGGCCTTAGAGTCCTTAAAACCAGGAATTAAATTCATTTTACGTCAAAGGAAAATGCTAAAGGGGAAAAACTTGTGGGAAGATGGAAACACTGTTCACGAACTCAAAATTTGGAAAAGGAAAGAAGAGGTGATAGGTAGAAGGTCACCATTCTGGAAACACTGTTCTCAAACTCGAAATTTAGCTAAGGAAAGAAGAGGTGATAGTTAAAAGATCACCATTCGAGAAACACTATTCAAAAACTCAAAATTTGTCAAAGGAAAGAAGATGTGACAGTTAGAAGGTCACCGTTCTAGAAACACTATTCACAAACTCGAAATTTGGAAATGGAAAGAAGAGGTGACAGTTAGAAGGTCACCGCTCTAGAAACACTATTCACAAACTTGAAATTTGGCAAAGGAAAGAAGAGGTGACAGTTAGAAGGTCACCATTCTTGAAACACTGTTCACAAACTCGAAATTTGGCAAAGGAAGGAAGATGTGATAGTTAGAAGGTCACCGTTCTGAAAACACTGTTCACAAAATTGAAATTTGGAAAAGGAAAGAAGAGGTGAAAGTTAGATGGTAATCATTCTAGAAACAATATTCACAAACTAGAAATTTGGAAAAGGAAAGAAGATGTGACATTTAGAAGGTCACCATTTTTGAAAAACTGTTCATGAACTTGAAATTTGGCAAAGGAAAGAAGAGATGACAGTTAGAAGGTCACCGTTCTGGAAACACTGTTCACAAACTCAAAATTTGGCAAAAGAAAGAAGAGGTGACCATTTGAGGTTACCAATAGAACTGTTCATCGATGGAACTATTCACAGAATTGGAAATTTGGAAAAGGAAAGAGAGGTTACCATTAGAGGTTACCGATAGAGGTTACCATTAGAGGTTACCGATAGAACTGTTTACTGATGGAACTGCTCACAGAATTAGAAATTTAGCATAGTGTTGGGGATAAGTCACCTTGACCTCACAGAACACCTCAAACACCATATTTTTACAAAGGAATGGACCGAAGAGGTCTGGGCCATTACACATAGAACCTTAGTGAAAATGTGAATGCTTTTAAAAGTTAAATTTTTACACATACCAAAATCCAAAAAAAAATATATACTCAAATAATGATATCAATTTTTCCTTATATCAGTCATGAGATCATTAAAACTATAAAACATCTCATTATCTCTTTATCCCTTCATTAAGCCCATATCATGTGTTTTCCAAAAATATTTGAATAACCTTTCATGGTTGTTGATACCATTCAACATATACTTTCAAATACTTAAGGAAAAACAATAGTGTAACAATACTTAGATGTTTCTTTATTCCAGAGTACCATTAAATTACATATACAACATTACTCTTGATAAATATGAAATCATTCTAGAACCTTCTTAAACCATTTACCGAGCTTCATCCTTTTATTCCTCAACACTTCTTTCATCTCATATATCATTTGTAGTCTCTTCATCATCAACAACATAAATACTACCCATACGACCATGCTGATTCTCTTCATGATATTTTCCCTTAGGTAATTTATTTGCATAATTCTCATACATTCCACATTTAAAACATTTAATCATTGTTAATGTCTTATTAATACCATTATCATTTTTAATTGTGTTAATGAAACCTTTTCCTTTGAAATTACTAGCTTTGTGTCCTTATTTCCCACACCCAAAGCATCTTCCAATTACTTTGAAGCATTATCCATAATGCCTCTTCCCACATTAATTACATGAGGAAAGTTGAACTTTCTTTCCTCTATGATCACCATGAAACTTCATCTTTCTCTTACTAGATACTTCAGGAAACTCACCAAAGTTGACATTATTGATCATATTATGAGATTGCTGATTAGGCATAATAATGATGTTTCTCCTTCCAACTCCCATTTAATTTGGTTTCTTATTAACAATATCATTCCATTGTCCATCATATTCTCCATTAACATGATCCTCCTATTTCTGGCCATTTTTCTAAAACCCAAAAAGAATAGTGTGAGAGGCAAAACTCATACTAGGAAAACAACATTATAAAGGGGGAGTAGATTATATCTCTAACATCTTAAGTTTGATCCTAGATTATTCATGATTATTACCATAATTCTTGGAATGTAATATATAGTTATACTTACCCTTAGGGACATCCCTATACATACCTTAGAAATATCTCTAGGGATGTCATTAAAGTTTTCGCATCATTTTTTCCAAAGGTTAACTAAACCTTCGCTCTGATACCAACTATAGAGACCCAAGCTTGACGTACATGGACATCACATTAATTTTTCGGAATACATAATACAAAACACAAAATTATTCCCAAAGACTATATTATTTTAGTGTCTTTAGAAACTTAGAACATAATCTTTTAACTTGGTGAAAGATCTTTAACTTCACCTGTAAAGATCGTCCCCTATTATTTACCTAACCAAAACCTTTCTTTATATCCTGGGGAAAATAAAACATAAAAAGGGTGAGCTCAAATTCTCATTAAGGGAAAACATGGATAACATGAAACAAACTATAAAAATGTGAACATAAAAATGTGAACATAATGTATAAACATCAAAATCATGAGTCATGAAATATATCTTGGCAGTACGTAAGGCATAGTTCAGAAAGGAACATTAATCATGATAGAATAGAATTGGCATAAAACATGTAATTGAGGAAATATAATAATCACATAAAATGATTTCCATAGTGGCCAAGGCATTTTTTCCAAGACCATCATAGTGGAAAAAGTCCATTACTGAATCAGGTTTACTTTTTGTTCCATCCATGTATTACAGAATCGGGTTTACTTGTTGTTCCAGCCCTGTATTACTGAACCAGATTTACTTTTCGTTTCATTTATGTCTATCTCATGATATATAAATCTTTACGTAATGAATTGGAGGTAGATATAAGTCCCACAAATCTCATAATGAAATCATTCTTACATGTTCCACAAAAACATAAATCATTCATCATAGCATAACCCATTAAATAAAATGGGATTCATAAACAATATTTCATCATAAAATAATCTATATAATATAAATGGACTTCCTTAAAATAATTCCATCATAAAAATAATCAAATAAAATTAATAATAGGGACGGAAACATAACCCTATGTCATCTTAGATGGAAAATAATTTTGATAAAACACTTGAACTTAATTCCTGATTAAAATATCATTTCTTCTTCAAAAACATTTTCTTTTCTCAAAATGTTGTACAATTTTAAAAGAAAATAATTTAATTGAAAATAAACTTGAAATATTTTAAAGGAATCTTCATGTAAATAATGAATTATGAAAGTGTAAAAAAAATTCATTCCGTATACGTTAAAAAACATTATCCTCGGACTTTTTCCAAAAAAGTCAAAAAGTACCTCGTATGGTAAACAAAAAAAAAGATTCCTTCCATAGCACATAGTAAAAGTCAAAAAAGGGGTAAAATTGACTTTAAATATAAATAGAATAATATTAAACAGTTTATGAAAACATTTTTATAAAACATGGACATGGATGACAAATATATCCCCATTAAATACTTACAAATAAACAATCTCAGATAAAAATGAGATGGAAAAAGTTATCCCTTACCTTAGGTCTGATTTCTTCTGTATGTGTCCAAAACTACTGTATAGTGGGTTTAAACATATTATTAACTTGTAATAGAACCATAATAATATTTATTATATCATATATGATTCACTTACAACTTTATATTACCTGTTCCTTTGTCAGTTCCATGTTAAAACAACGTTTTGGGTAATAATCATTTTATTTATCATACATGTTCTGAATTGTTATTATTGATAGTATGACTTATATCCTAATTTACTTAATTAAAGAATCTAAAACATGATTTATATATTATATATATTCAGTATATAAATATATGTATAATAGATAGATAATTGAAATGGAATACACCATTAATGGAGACGGTAGACCGTATGTATGCATGACTGTTGTTTTCATTTCCTTACTAAATTGAATGGAAATAATAAAATGAAATATAAATATATAAATAAATTAAGTATCATTATTATGAAATATATTTCATTATTATTTATTATATATACTTTATAATCATTCTTTAATGGTTAACGTGGAGAATGAATCTCATCGCGTCGTGGAGACAGTAAGTCGTATGTACACAAGAGCGACAATACCATTCTTATAATTGTTCAATGGTACTAATGTTTATGGTGTATAATATCTCATAATTAGTATAATGTTATAATAATCATATATATTTATTATTTCCACCATTATACCCATCCAATTAAGGTGGTGGTGAAAAACATATTACACCACGGTGTAGAGACAGTAAGTCGTACATACGCACGCGTGGTGATTTCATTTTTCGTAGGATGGATAGATGGGGAAATAGAGTTGTTTAATATTTATAATAATGTATAATTATATTATTGATATTGATGTTATTACTTTATAATTAAACAAATAATGAAGAGGAAGTATAAGAATAAATAAATTTTAAATAATCGGTAGAATAGATTATCTCTTCCTCGACATGTCTCCTTTAAATTTCCTCGTAGGGCACTAGAGTTGGTCTTTTGAGAATACCACAACCTCTAGAATGTTACTAGGGAAGTTAGTAAGAAAACAGTTCTGGTTTTTTCTGATATTTAAGGCTCAAAATGATGTGAATATGAGAGGGACGAGGTTCCCTTTTATAAGAGAGGATAGGGTCACTTTAGGAAAGTCTTAAAATATTAATTTATTATAAATTCAATTTTGTTTTAAAATGGTCAAAAACTTATTTAATTCGAATATAAGATTATTTTTGTTATAATAACTATAATAAAATAATATTTATACAAGTTTTGAATATTTTTTATCCTTTTGTTTTTTGTTTAACCCTTATTTTACCCTTTTTAATCTTAGTGTGATATCATGTTATTTACACATTGTGGGTTAATGTAATTACCATATCATGTAAAATGACCCCAAAAAAGTTATTTATGACATATTTGGACTTATATTAATCACTTTTATGAATCTTATATTTTTAGGAATTTAATATCATTTAATAAACTATTTTATGTTTTAAGTTATGAATTATGTCAATTTTGGATACTGTTTATACATGATTTTTTTTAAAATTTCATAAAAACCCTATTAATTTGAAAAAAAGGAATTAAATCATCCCTAATATATCAATTTCATCCATTAAATTCGTTTATGACAACAAAATTATCAAATTAAATTTATTTTAATGTTTGTAAATTCATTTATTTGAATCTTTCATTAATGAGGTAATCACTGCATCATAATTGTATCATAAATAAATATATTTATCTAATGTCTAAAAATTATAAATAAAATACCTTGATGTGGGAAATATTTTTAGATTTATAATAACTATTTATATACATATATATCAGTTATATTACACTGTATTAAAATCAATTTAGTAAAAGATATGTGTTTAGGTTGTAATTATCTTTACTTAAATTAATTCTTATAAAATGTCATTTTCACATCCAAGTGAATCCATGGGGTCCCAAAATAGACCCAAGGATGCCAAGGGTCTGAAATATATCATCCAATTGAATTATTATATGTTTTAGGGTAGTTTAATATTATTATCATATTATTTTTTTACCCTTATTTACCATATTTACCCTTTAACCATGGTAAATAAAATAATTACTGAAGTTTCTATTCATAACGTCCAAAAATAAAAGGTACCTATTTACAAAATTTAAACCTTATAATTATAAATATGGAATCCATTTTTCAAAATTCAAGACACATAAGTCTCATTAATTAAATTAAAAATAATTCTAATTGTCAAAACCAAAAAGCGGTTTTTTTAAGAAGTAATAACTATCAAAAGATTGACATGTGTTTATGTCTAATTTAAAAGTTAAATTAATTACAATGAAAAAAATTATATTAAATGATAAAAATATAATACAATTAAACTTTAAAAACAATTAAAAAGGTAATCTAACTATATAAATAAATTAGATAAAAAGGCAGTTTCAAATTAAAATGCAGTATTTTCGACTATTCATTAAAATTTCAATTTTATTATAAAAAAACCAAAAAATCAATAAAAGTAAATTTTTATGTCTCTATTTCAAATAATAAGTTCATTTTTCTAAATTTAACTTATAAAAGTGTCAAAAACTAGATTTAAAATGGGTGTGCCTTCAAAAGGTGGCAAAACTGTATTTTTTGAAAAATAATTCTTTTATCTGAAAAAAATTGATTTCATTGTCATATCATGTTTTTGAAAATGTGTAATATGAATGATAATTTTATACAAAATTAAAAATGTGCTTAATAGTATTCATAATGTATAGTTTATATCCCATTAAATAAGAATATTTTAATAATATATCATTGTTTACTGAAACTCGGTATTGTGTACAACGCAAGCTATCAAGGAAGGTCACTCTTTCGTGTAACACAGGCCAAGTAAATGTTACATGTAGTTAAAGCTTCATTTGGTGTTTCATATAATATAATCCAAACATATTTATTTTATATATTGAACCAAAATCTATACTCAATGTTGCATAAAATAAATTCTATCAAACGAACTTGAAATAGTGTGTAACACAATCCAAGAATAGTGTTGTGTATACTACAAGATAATACGGTGTTGCGAATAGCATAATATAATCTTGTTGTAGAGTAAAAAAAGACATCAAAGAAATTAAAAAGAATCCATCTCATAAGTTCTTAGGGTGTTACACTTTCACAAGGAACTACCTTGAAAGTAGTAGATTATATTACAATATATGATTCCAGAGCTCTGGGTAAATCAAAATTATATATATGAGTGAATATAAACTTTTAATAGGTTCCAAGAACAATTTTCTAGTTTAGATTTAGAATAACAGTAATATGAATAATGTCCTCATTGTTTTGTTCTATCAATCACATGTTTCCTTCTAATTAGTTACTTGATCTTTAGAATTAGAACTAGAGTCATCACTAGATTCTGATGAGTTACTTCATGTATCCTTCATAGATTTCTTGTCTTCATTATTATATCCAACCATTGTGAAGTACTTCTTCTTAGAATTATTATTGTATTACAATTTGTTCAAGTCTGGTTTGATATTTCCAAGTTTCATGCACTCATAGAATATAAATTGCTTAGTATTTCTATCATACTTCTTGTGCTTGTTAAAATATCATCCCACTTATATACCAGAATGGATAAGGGTTGTAACAACCATGTAGGTATCTGGTTCTCTACATTAATTCTTTAACAAGTAAGGCACCATGAACTAAAATTAGATATCAATCGTCTCATCCCTTGACGCCAATATCGATGCCTTAAGTAATGAAACATCTTGGTATCCCCAAGGTTCATGGAACAAAAATAATGGTTTCCACTATCCAACAACCTTTTTCTAATGGATAATGGAACAACCAACTTTCTATGCAAGCATAAAGCTCCACTGGGAGACCAAGACCACTCACCTGACGTCTCCCTACCATACAGGCTTTTACTAAAGTGTTGGAACTCTTGCTCATTAAAATACTAGTCATCTTTCATCAAAACTGTGAACACCTTTCCACCAACATCTTCCACTTCCAAGATCATCTTAGTAAAAAAATCATTAGTGACCAATCCTTAACTGATTTCTTCATAACTAGTGTTAGTAATTTCTTGATCAATCCACAGGAAACCACATTTTTATTCCTAGGGATATAATAAATATCAAAATCAAAAGTCTAATGATACACCACCCAGTATCTATATCACAAATTCAGATCCCTCTAATTAAAAATATATTTCAGGCTCTTATGGTGAGAATATATCATAAACTACTCCCCAAAGATATAATGACACCACATTTTGAGTACAATAATAATAGATTCCAACAAAAGATCATTGGTAGGGTAGTTATTTTTGTGAGGGAATAACTTGTGAGATCCATAATCCATAAACTATTTCCCTTGCATAGAGACAAATCCCAAACCCATATAAGAAGCACCATAGAAAACATCATATCCCGAACCTGGTTCCAGAAGAATCAAAACTACTTCTTAATTCAACCTCACCTTCAACTCCTCAAAATATATCCTTTAATTTTCACTCCATTAAAACTTTAAAACCTTATAGGTCGAAGCTATCATCAAAGAAGTGGTCTTGGAGAAGTTCTGAAAAACCCATCTATAGTAACCATCCAAACCCAAGAAGCTCTGGATCTTGAACACACTTATTGGATTCTCCTAGAACATAAACACCTTTTTTTAGGATATATTAAGATTCCCCTCTCAGATGTAACATACTCGAGAAACTTCACTTATCGGATCCAAAACTCACATTTGGAAACCTTACTATACATATGATGTTCTTTAAAGATTTGAAAAATTATATCCAAATGGTTTGTATGTTCCTCCTATGACTTGTATTACACAAAAATATAATCCATGAAAACAATAACCAAAGAGTCTAAGAATAAATGAAATAATTATTTCATCAAATCCATAAACACCGTAGGTGCATTAGTAAGACATAAGGGCATAACCAGTAACTATAAATGACCATATCAACTCCTAATAATTTTATTAATTATATCCCCTTATTATACTCTCAACTGGTGATACCCTAAACATAGGTCAATCATAAAAAAACCAATTATCCCTTCTTAGATAATCAAAGACATAATCAATCCTTGGCATAGGATATTTTTTCTTAACGGTCACCCGATTCAACTTTTGATAATCAATACAATGTATAAGTCTCCCATATTCCATCTTAGCAAAAAGGATAGGTCAATCCAATAGTGACATGCTAGGATGAATAAATCCTTTAACCTCTAGGTCCTCAAGTTGGACCTTAAGTTCCACCATCTCCAAAGGTTTCATATGGTAAGATGGTATAGCAATGGGCATCATACCATGGAGAGGGTCAACTATAAATTCTATCTACCTCTATGGAGGAAAACTAGAAAAAACATCTAGGAAGGCATCAGGGTACTCACACAAAATTATAGGAAATCAACCACTTAAGCAAGGGTCATATGCATCAAGAAACATCTCTAGAAACTAGAACAATATTACCCTAGCATGTGAAATAGTAGGCCTTTCCCTTCCCAATCTAGAATCTCACTCACCTTGGAAAACATGACTAACCCCATCGACCAATAAGAACTGAACTCAATAATGAAAACAATATATCTAGGAATTAACTCTCATCATCCAATCCATACAAATAATCAAGTCTAATATATCAATATCAAGAACTAAAAAGACTCACTCAACCTCAAAGTCAGCTATCATCACCTGACACATGAGACATTTAAAACCATGTACATTCTTCTTTACAAATGGTGTGAAAAGATCTAGAAATAATGGAATAATCTATGAATGTAAGACTAAAATTTCAACTAACTTTTATGATATAAAATAATGAGTAGCACATGTATTAAACAAATATAGAACCATATAATAAGAGATAAACATATTTCCTCTAACAGTAGATGGCCCTACTTCAGATTCCTCTATTTCATATTCCACTGTATAAAGTCATCTGTTATTATCCACATGAACATATCCAATGGACTAAGGATTATACCCACCGCCCTTGTAATCATTTGGATGAAACTTTAAACCCCTTAGTGAGATTGGATCCTTCCCAACTTCCCTAAGATATATTTTCACAAAATTTCTACAAATAGACAGATCATCTACAAAGATGAAAATTCTTAGGAGAATCCTCAGATTTAGGCTTGGTATGAACTCTCCTACAAAAATAGTATAAGATAATCCACTATGGATCTATAATAACTCCTAATACTGGTCCTGAGGAAACTGATAACTCTTATTCTTCCTTTTCTATCCAAAAGATACAGTACAACTAACCATTGAACCCACTGAAGTTCCACCCAAACCTATCTTCCCAACTATTTCTGCCTCAAATAAATATTCCTTGTCAACTACATCCACAAAGGTCAGAAGGAACATTAGTATCAACATTGAACTAATATCATACCTTATTCCTAAATCAAACCTCTGATCCACCAGGTACTCATCAGTGGCAAGTAATAGTTCCAGATACACTGACTCATTAAAATGGGTAGAATAATCAAGAACGGCATGTTTCCCCTACTCTAAGGTCAGAAACTCGTGAGTCTTTTCTTCATGGAAATCCTCAGGATAAAATTTATGGTTAAATATTTTCTTATAGGAAGCCCAGGTAATGTCCTCAAGAAACTTAACTTTCACAATAGAGTCCCACCATACCCTTCCTAATACCTAGAGCATATAAATGGAAAATCCACATTAGAGTCTTTAGGAGTCTTAAAGAATTTAAATATCCTCTCTATCTGCTCAAGAAACTCCTGGGATTTCTAGGGTACTTTTTCACCATGAAATATGGGTGGATGTTTCTTAGTAAATTCTGAGCCGTAATCCATTGTAAATCCTAGGTTCCTGACACTCACCTAACTCAGAGTCTGAATAGTGCAGATAAAAGCTTCTACAAAAGTAGGGTACATTAGAGGATTCACTTATAGAACCTATCTCATAGATTTCTCTCTTTTATTTGGAAGAGATCTTTTTAAAGGCATTGTATAACAAAATAAAAAAACCCAATTAATCACGAGAAAGTTCAAATATCATATGACAAACTTTAGGTGTCGATAAATAATATTATAATCATTAAGAATTAAAAGAAACCTTGAAACCCTTTACTTAAAAAGGAACATGTCAATTAATATAAACTTCCCATACAGTTCATTTAAATGACCTCAAACTCCAAGTCTCAAACCTGGTAAAAGTCCCTGACTACCCATGGTATTTTGGTTTTAGTCGCAAAAGTGAGTTACGTCGTACCCTTTTCCACACCTACTATATAAATTATAATAGTCCTAACTCTAGTATTCCCATGTCATAAAACCAAACTTAGGAAGTTCTAACACACTTCAGGTTGAGCATCCATTTGAAACCAAATTGTAACAGACCAACCAAATCAACTAGGAAAGCCACAAGAATCGACCCATCACATGATATAGGTAAAAAGGAAAATATAAAACATTCTTGAATATAAGAAAAATAATACATACAACCAGATTACAAATTGTAAACAGATTTAATACCAAAATAGACATACAATCCAAGACCAAATAGACCAAACTAGAAAGTAAGTCAAAAACCCATGTGACCAATAGTCACCTCCAGACCAACCTGAACCAAAAGTAGCAACAAGAAGATATGACATCATAATACAAGATTCTCTTACCGTTACCTAAATCATATAATACAACATCTACAAATTCCCAAATTCATAAGTAGGGTGATATCCAAATCCCAATAGTATACCACCACTATTTCTATACAAGGTCTAATATCAATAATGCAATAATTAAATCTCTTAAAACAAAACAGTTTAAAAAATATTTTTTATAAATCCAAACCATTTATAAATAATCTTCCCCTTTTCTTCATTGGTTTTCATAAAAAACCCTATCATATTATTGAACCATAAATATGAAAAGTAGAAGTGATAAAAGTTGAAAATCATATCCATGCATTAAGAGGTATACTAGTAATCACATAACCATGAAATAGCCTATCATGTGAAGTTATGTGATACAACCTCATTTATAAAAACCTTTGAGAAACAATATATGATAAAAAATCATGAGATAAATAACCATAAATAAAAAATCATCTCACATATTGGGCTCTAGCCTATTAAACACTATGTACTATAATATAAAAAACCCAAACAGTTATAACATTGGATCTAACCAATATTGAGTTCTTCCAGTCGATATCATAAAAGGTTACCTCCTAGTGGTGATACACATAGTATGGCTGCCCATGTCACTTTTCCAATGCACCCATGGTTAACAATGTTCATTTTTCTAAATTCAATCCAAAACCATGCTCCAAAAATTAGGAATTTTTTTCAAATCCAAGCCAGTCCTCTTCGGATTTTTTAAAACCCATTTCCAAATAAAGAAAATTCATTTTCAAGCAAAGCCCCTTTTTAAAAACATTTTCCTTTCCAAGAAATACTTTGAAACCATTTATCACTTTAAGTCAATGAAAACCCCAAAGGAATTTATCAAAATGATGTGAAATTAATCAAATTAACCCATTATATAGAAACACCTACCTCAAAATCATATAAACCTAGATTCTTTTGACAATAGTGACTAGAAACCAAGAGAATAACCTTTGAAAGGCAAGGAATGCCATGAAACTAAAAAGGATCAATATAAAATACTATCTGTTCACAAATCCATTTTCAAACCACACCTAAAACCAAAAATAAATAATAACCAAAAGGATTATATACTTGAAGAGAAGAAATCCAACCACAATGGTGATCAACCACTGAATGAAGTGATCTGAATGGGAGGGAGTCACCCAAAATCTTCTAGGAATAACATCTAGTTTGAGAGAAAGGAATCCTATACAAATGAAATAATAATTTTAGCTGATCCACCTTTTAAAACCAACCCTCAATAGTTTACATGATGTATAATCCCATTACACTTCATGAAACCCTCAAGTCCCACATATTTCAAAAAACCATCATTTTTTATTAAAAACCTGGTATTTTTTCATTACATGATGTGTAGCCTTTACACGGTGTGTAAAATTATCATGTTTTTACCTAGTTCATGGGATTTATCCAGAAGCCAGTACACATCATGTACTCCCATTACATGTCATTAAATTATCCTGTGAATAGCAGAAACTATAGGTTTTATGCTAAAAATTACAACAAGTCCCTTCCTTCACCTTACATGTGTCCTCCTAATTCCTTCTCAACATTACTCAACCAATAAAGAAGGAAATCCAAAACAAAGGTTAATACATACCTTGTATAAAGGTAATGGGGTGTTAAAAGCTACAACTCAACCCCCACTTTCCTTAGAGAATCTTTAGAATCTTTATTTATAAAATTTGTCTAATCTTATCTTCAATCAATTTCGTGAAAATATTTTTTCATTCCATTTAATGTTGTAAATATTTCCCCATATATATAAATATGGAGAAAAAAAATTCATTCTATTAAATACATATTTTTATTATAATTCAAAAACCTAACATACAACATCAACTATTACTACTTACCTTATTCATCTTTTATTGTCTAGTTCCTATAATATGATATTCATCCATGTCAGGGGAATAAATTTTATCCTTTATTATATATATTGAGTGTTTGTTATTGTGACTATATGGTTTTGAGGGGAACCTCTATTACCATAAGAATCGTAAGAAAAAAATTCAAAAATAATATCTATTGAGATAGGAATCAATAAAATTAAATGAAAAACATAAAATGATCATAACTCACTATTTATTTGGTTTCTTCTCCGGTAGTGAGTATAATAAAATTATCTAAGTAGAAACCATGGAATTCATACATTCAATGTAATCCACTAGCCATTTGATCCACCAAATGCTCCAATTGGACCTTTTCTTCATAAAAAGTGCTCTATAACCTCCTATATAAAGTTTAATTATGAAAATAGGTTACATAGGGTTTTGAAATTGAGGGTGAACTCCAGTGTACTCGAATGAGGTACAAAGACTACATTTTATAGGCATTATTCATTAAATGAAGGACCCAATTAGAGTTTAACATTTCAAATTTTGGACAATAACTTTCTAAAAAAAATAATTGAAATTTCAGGGTGTACTATGTGAACCTATGGGCCTTTATACCATTAAAAGAATAATGAATTCCAAATCCATAATTGTAAGAAAAGAGAATCCCCTAGAAAAATTCCATTGATACTTAATCTAAAAAGGGTCTTTCGTAATGTTGATCAAATACACTCATAACTCCATATAAACATGTCATCCACAATACTTATCACTATACATTATATACGTGATTATATATTTCTTTTGTTTAATACATAAAGTAAAAAATAGACAAGGAATATGTCAATCAAGTATAGGAAATCTCATGAATTCATGAGTTTTTGAAAAAGAAATAGTTGTTTGAATGAATGCATCACATGTCTTTCATCTAAGTAATTGGTCACCTCACATGTCACTCAACTAAGCATAGCCATGAAATTTCATAGTCTAATCAATCAAGAGCCTAGATGTCATAAATTTAATTAAAGATAAAAAATATCATCTTGTTTAAACTCAACTAACTCCATGATCATCAACATACCCAACCCATATCTAATTAGATCAGCCTCGATTTTAGCATAGAAAACGTATCAATTTATGAAGTTTCACATGATTAGTATCTTTTCAACCTCACAATATAAGAAAAAAGGATACTTTATAGTGTTTTATTAGCATCAGTTTTAAAAAACCATTTTTAATTATAAATCTTGAGTTTCCTAGAAATTTATCACAATTTATTATCAAAAATTAAATATAATCTTTGCATAAACAAATATTAGTGATGTATTTTTAAATGATCATCACTCATTTGAATATTAGTTGAAGTTATTTAAAAGTAAACAATATTTAAAACCTATTTTCGCATCATAGATTCACCTTTCCTTTCCCCATATCCTTCTCGATATACAACATATATCCCACGAACCCCTTCACTTTCTTGTTATCAATCTATTTCTTTATCTATATATTCATTGAATCATCAAACTAGTTACTTTTGGGTGCAAGATAAGTTCTTGGAAGTTGTACTCTTCTCTTCCTATTGTTATCCACTAGTTTTAACAATCTCAATGATATATAAATAGATATTTTAAAGAAATATTATTATTTGATCATCTAGTAAAACTACATTAATGGGAAATTTTTAGGAACCTGAATTTTGACACCCATCCTCTCTTTCCCTATTCACCCCCCTATGGTATGACTTTAGTTATCCCTATAGTCTAACTCTGATGATCCAATAATGTTTTTATATTTTTAATTTACTATTAATTTTATTGATTATATAATATATAGTTGATTTTTAGTTTATTAATAGATTAAATTTATTTGAATTAGTTTTTTTGAATAATTTTGCTTTCATGCATTCATGAATTATATTTTTGTTATTGTTTTTATATTTTCTTTGTTAAAACACTTTATAGCAATCATTCTTTTAATAATTTTTATTTATTTTTTATTGTGTTATTTTTCATAGTTATGGTTTTTATTTTTATTTTATATAGAAAATAAATGTTCTATTTTTTATCGATTAAGTGATTATTGAATAGAACTTGAGAGTTTTTTTATAATTTATTATTCATTTAATAATATAGTGTTTTTAGTTTCATATATTTTTTATCACACAATATATGATTGTTCTTTGATTTCAATATTCAAAATTATTGGATAAAACTAATATTTTAAATGTAATAGTTTCAAGTCACACAATTAAATTATATATGATAAAATAAAAAAACTATAATATATGTCCATTTATAATTCACTTAAACAATAAGATATTATTTTTTTAAAAAAAATATGTGGTTTTGGTTTATGCGATGTGTTATTTTTCACATATGTTATATGAAATATTTATACAATAAATATGAAATCATAAATCAATTTATTATAATTATAATATATTTTATTATTTGATATAATTTAAATTTTAAGAATGATAATATTTTTTCTATTGTTGTGTTTTTTATTCTATAAAGCGTATGTTTTGTTGTTCATATGATTTTATTTAATTAATTTGTGTTATGTTTCTTATAAATATATTTATCAGTGGGATATAAATGGAAATTTTTTTTGATTAATTTACCATAGAATACACCTTAATATATTAAGGTTTTGAATGGGTTTTTAGATTTATAAATTTCAAATCAATCCATAGATAAAAGAACAAAATTTTAATTTCTTGGTTGTAATTTTAGATGATTGTTGAAAATACATGAATTTTATGAGTCCTTTTTATTGAAATAATTTTTTACTAGTGATGGGAGATGGATTTTTAGTAGGGAATTAAAAATTGTATTAATTTACACATCTGGACATCATCATAAAAAACAACCTACTACCCCAATTATGATTAATGAAATTCAAAAAAATATTAACGATATTTTCAGAAAATCAGATTAGCATGATGTATAGATATCAATACAATAGAGAAGAAAACTGAAAAAATCAAATGAGTTTCATGAATTAGTGGATAGTTGAATTCAAGAGATGTATAAAGGATGTAGAAAATATAAATAAAATATTTCAATTGAAGTTGTAACATATCATGTGATTATATGGAATTTAATATGAAGAAATTTTAATGATATTGGAGTTATTTCATGATGAATTTGTTGAATATAAGATCAATCAATCCTTTTATTAGATTAATAAATTTGTTAACAAGCTCGATCTTAATTATACAAAGATTCATGCATGTCCTAGTGACTTTATGTTATATTATAGAGAATATTTGATGGAGAAGAGTATAAAATATGTTATACTTATAGATGGAAATAAATTAATTTTTATTAAATTATAAATCAATGTACTATGAAGAATAAGAGAAATAAAACTATAGTAAAGGTTTTGAGTTACGTTTCATTAAAACCATTATTAAAAATATTATTTTTGATTTTTTAAAATGGTAGAGAAAATGATGTGGTGTGCTATGGAAAACAATAATGATGGGTGTATATGATATCAAAGACATTTCAATGAACAGAAATATTTTTATTATTTATATATAAATTTCACTTCAAATCTTAGTAATGTGTATTTGGGATTATATACCGATGGATTTAATCCATTTGAGACTCTAAGTGAAACTTATAGAATATTTCAAGTTATTTTGATCCCTTACGATCTATCTCTATGGATATATATATATATATATATATATGAAACAAACTTATTTTAATATTTCCATGATCATTATAGGAAATAAAATGCCCCAAAATGAAATATATGTACACCTTCAACCTTTTATAGAATAATTTTAAGAGTTACCAGACAATGGTGTAAGTACATATATGGCATCTATGGTTGAAATATTCAAAATTCATGTTTCATTAATGTGGATGATTAGTGATTTCACTGGATTAGAAAACCTATCTAGTTGGAAAAGTCACACTAGTCAGGCATGTCTAGTTTGTAAATTTGACTTCCAGTATAGAAGACTAACATATAGAAAAAATTAGTGTTAATTTATCAACATTGATTCTTGGATGCATCTCATATATATTGATTTAACAAGTCACAATTATTTGGATGAAATTATTTCAGACCACTGCTAAAAAATTTATTAGGTTGAAAAATAATTTCATAATTATACTAGTGTAAAAAATGTTTTTTACGTCGATTATTTTTCATTTTTTACGTCTGATTTTTGCTAATTTTATTGCAGTGGATGTTATAAATATTGTTTTTTACATCGGTTATTTTAAAACCAATGTAAAAAACCGAAACCCGAATCCATTTTCACATCAGTTTCTAAAAAACCGATGTGGAAAACGGTTTGTAGTGGTGATTTATTAAATCAGTTTTTAAATAACTTCCATAATATGTTGTTTATTTCATTATTCATTAAATAAACAACCTAATAAACAACCCCTACAAAGAGTTTTTCACGTCGGATTTCTAATAACCGATGTGAAAAACAAGGTTATCACGTCATTTATTTTCATAATTGACGTGATAAACTAGTCTGCGAATCAGTTTTTCATGTCGGCTAAAAAATAACCAAAATGAAAACATATATACTACATCGGTTATTAAATAACCGACATACAAAATTATACCCATGAATTTATTACATTGGTTATAAAATAACTGATGAAAAATCAATTTTTTTAATAATACAGTTCAACCATTACAATGTGATGCCAAAGGGGACCTGAAACAAGAAGAAAACAAACCTAAACCATTGGACACCCCCCACCCCACCCCCATCCTCAGACACCCCCTACCCCCTTGGAAATCCCCCACCCCCCTAGACACCCCCTACCCCCAGGACTCCCGCCCAACCCCTGAACCCCCCCCCCACCCCCATCCTCAGACACCCCCTACCCCCTTGGAAATCCCCCACCCCCCTAGACACCCCCTACCCCCAGGACTCCCGCCCAACCCCTGAACCCCCCCCCCCCCCCACCCCCATAAACACCCCCCCCCCCCCCCACACCCCCTGGACATCCCCTACCCCCTTGGACAGCCCACCCCCTACCCCCTGGACACCCCTCACCCCCTGGTCACCCCCCAACCCTGCAAACCCCCCACCCCCTAGACACCCTCCCACCAACTAGACACCCTCCCCCCACCCCCTGGACACCCCCAACCCCCTTGGACAGCCCCCCCTCCCCCTCGAACACCCTCCCACCCACTAGACACCACCCCACACCACTGGACACCCCCCCCCCCCCCTTCGGACACCCGCCCACCCCCTAGACAGCTCCCCACCCACTAGACACCACTAGAAAACCCCCACCCCCTGGACACCCCTGACCCCCTTGGACAGCCCCCCACTCCCCTAGACAGCCCCCCCCCCCCACCCACCCTTGGACACCCTATCACCCACTAGACACCACCCCACCCCACTGGACACCCCCCCCCACCCCCCACCACCCCTGGACACCTTCCCACCCCCTTGGATAGCCCCCCCACCCACTAGACACCACCCCACCCCACTGGACAGCCCCCCACCCCTGGACACCCATGACCCCATTAGATATCCCCCCACCCCCTGGACACCCCCACCCCCTGGACAGCCCCTCCCACCACCACTAGATACCCCTCCACCCCTGGAAACCCTCCCACCCCCTAGACACCCTCCCACCCACTGGACACCCTCCCACCCCCTGGACACCACCCCACCCCACTAAACAGCTCTCCCACCCCCTGCACACCCCCCCTGGACACCCCTGACCCCCTTGGACTGCTCCCCCCTACCCCACCCCACCCCTCCTCCCCCCCTCGAACACCCCCAACCCCCTGGAAAGCCCATCCCACCCCCCTGGACACCCCCTACCCCCTTGGACAGCCCCCACCCCACCCCACCCCCTGGACACCCCCCCTAGACACCCTCCCACCCACTAGACACCACCCCCTTGGACACCCACCCACCCCCCTGGATAGCCCCCCACCCACTAGACACCACCCCACCCCACTTAACATCCCCCACCCCCTGGACACCCCCGACCCCCTTGGACAGCCCCCCACCCCCTGGACAGCCCCCACCCCCAGGACACCCTCTCACCCACAGGACACCACCCCACTCTGCTGGACATCCCCCCCCCCACCACCCCCTGGACACCCACCCACCCCCTGGACATCCCCCCACCCACTGGACACCACCCCACCCCACTAGACAGCCCCCACCCCCCAGGACACCCCGACCCCCTTAGACAACCCCCACCCCCTACACACCCCCACCCCCTGGACAGCCCCTCCCACCCCCCTGGACACCCCCACCCCCTGGAAACCCTCCCACCTCCATGGACACCATTCCACCCACTGAACACCCTCTCATCCACTAGACACCACCCCACCCCACTGGACAGCCCTCCCACCCCCCTAGACAACCCCCCCCCCCGATACCCCTGAGCCCCTTGGACACTCCCATCCCCACCCCCTGGACAACCCCTCCCACCCCCTGGACACCCCCCCACCCACCCCTGGAAACCCCCTACCCCCTGGAAACCCTCCCACCCACTGGACACCCCCCTGGACACCCCCTACCCCCTTGAACATCCCGCCCTGGACACCCCCCACCCCCTTGGACACCCCCACCCCTTGGACAGGCCCCCTGGACCCTTTCACCACCCATGGACAGCCCTCCTAGCCCCTTGGACACCCCCCACCCCCATGGACATCCCCTAACCCTTGGACACCCCCCCCAAGACACCCTCACCCCCCATGAAACCATTACTATGCTCTGCCAATGTATGAAACCAGACCAAAATACAAACCAAAAAAACATCAAAATAAGACCAAAACAAGAAGAATCATAGAAAAATTAAACATTCACATATATAACATTCAAAACTTACAATGTCAACTAAAAAACCTAAATCCAACCAAAACAACTACCAAATACCCAATTATAATTACAATATTCAAAATTACATTTCAAACTACAAACAAACTAAAATCCAATAAAACCTGTAAAATAATTTGACCGTTCCATCTGTAAGTGTTTGACCTATTGAGAACTATGGGGTTGAGGGTCATCAAATATCTATAAATTAAAAGTATAATAGTTAACATGTATAATTAATAAATCAAATAAAATATTATGGAAAAGTTTATAAGGAAATATTACCATGTCAAACTTCATAAATGTTCCAGTGATAATTATTTCATACATAAATATTAACATATAATATCCACATTCGACGACACCTTTTTGTTCATGAAAATTTTGTTTAAATGAGTGTCAATTCAAAATATCTTTTTTATATAATACATCCAAAAGTACAAATTATAAATGGATATTTACCTTTACTTTTATATATTTGATCTTGGAACTCTTTTTCTTTGTTTTTTCTCGAAAGTAGACCCATCCCCTATCTTAAAATAATAAAAATGGGATTAATTTAAAATTCATTATAATATAAAATACTATTAATAAATTGAAACTTACTTTTCCAATATATTCTGAAAACATTCTCGCACATCGCCATGGACAGAGCATATCCCTTAAAGTATTTTATCCCTTAGAAAAAAGCACCTAGCATCCAATGATCACTGATATAAAATAAAATTTAAGTTTAGTTGGTTTTTATGTTAAAATATAATGAACAATTTTCCAAATATATGTTTCATACCCCTCACAAAAAGGGATCATCCAACATTGTGTGATTAGATTCTATTCAAATCTTTCAGCAATATAAAGTGTTCTTTGTTCCTCATCTAATGCATTTACTTCAGGGGAAATCAATTGTGGATTCATGAATCCATATACAGCTGTACTCTCATTCTTATAACACGTTTTATAGATATACCTAATACAAAACATACACAAGTATACATTTTTAATAAATATAATGCAGGTAAAGGTGTTAAGACTTACATGGAAAAAATATGCACTGCGTTGATTCCCAACTTATCTCCAGTAACAAGATCCCTGATATCATTTTCACAATACCCACATTGATTCCACATCCAAAAACATGAGCTTCCATTGGAAACTTATAATGATCCACCAAAAAATTTAAATATCTTGACAATCGATCAAGACTACTAGAATCTGTATATGATGTCACAACCATTTTTCTTTGTTGTTATCTATACATTATTTATTTACCTTTGAAGTATTCCTATAAAAATAAATAGAAAAATATATTATTTTTCAAATGTTATAATTTTAATAAAAAATAAAATTAAATATATAACATACATACCTATATGGTAATGAGTCGCAGAGGTCTGGATGGACAAACTAAAAATTGGCTGATACTATGTCCAACTTTTGTCACCTCATCTGTAGGTAATAGTAGTCAAGCGGATCTATCTATAATATCATGTACAGTTACCCTATGATGCTCTACCTCTAACTTTTGATGATGATTGTATCTCTTATACAATATACCAGCCCATATGAAACTATATGATGGTGAGGGTCATCAACATACAACTCACAATAAGTAGGATGTTGTGGTGGAGGATTAGGATAAAAAAATGGGGTCTGTAGGATGAGGTGGGAGAGTGGGAGCTACTAGCGGAGGTAGAGGATAAATAATGGGGTCTTCATGGGGAGGTGGAGGAGTGGGAGTTGTAGTCTAAAATTGTCATTTCATGTCTACAAACATAGACTGTATTGATGCTCTAATATTTTCCTCCATCGTCACATTAATATTATGAACTTCAGCCTCCAAGGATTCTATTTTTTTTATAAACACCCTCAATGGAAGAATTTGAAGAATGTGGCAACACTTTTCTTACTGATACACCCGTCGGATATCCTCATACACAACCAAGGTTTTCAGGCTTTCCCAATACTATAGATAAAATATCTTGCCTCCTATAAGCTGTAAATTCCCTTTATGAGCTCTGCACCTCAAGACAATCATGTATTAATTAATTGAACATTTCTGTAATGATTCAAATTATATAAAGAATATAATTAACTTAAATAAGTAAAATAAATATCTTACAATCCTCTCAGATATGATTCTCTATTCTTCTAAAAGATATTGTCCCTTTTTTCTCATTTAATCTCTCTCCCATTTTTCATGTGTAGATGGAGGGGGTGGTAGGGAAACCTCTCCAAAGCTTTAAGACTCAGCTCTCAGTTTTTGTAATTTTTCTTCCATCATTTGTTCTTCCAATAATATATACCCTCCCCGATATAAGCTATGAGGGTATACATTTTTAGATTGGATTTCCTGATGAGATGTCCTTTTTTCTATAAATTAAGAATAATAAATCATTAAAAAAACATTAATAAGATCATTTATATAAAAAATATTATAAAAGTTTACATTGCCCTTACCAAAATTGAATTTTTTCTTCTGCTTTCAAAAAATTGCCTCCATGTGTCTTCATCTATGAAAGGATATATATAACATGGATTGTCATGATTAATATGAACAAAAATGAAATCATATGTGAGGGTTGATTTGAAATACCTCTATCTCCTGGAATCCATCGATAAATATTTCTTCCTAACTCCTCTAGTGTCAGGAATATCGAATGTCATCTGATAAAGAAGAGGTAAAACATATTATACTAGAAACATTTAAAGATTAGTCAAACAATATCAAAATATCCTACCAAAATAATCTCCCACAATATAGATATTATTACTTTGTCCACACTTGTACAATATTCATACAAAATGCTTACTTTTCTTTTACCCTGAGTTGATACAAAAATCTTAAAATATTTTGCATTTGGACCTCTAGGAATATCATTATCATCAAACTCAACTGGTATCCTTTTGTCCTAGCTAAGGGAAAGTGATAATTTTGGTAAACGTGTGTAGTCGTGTTTACCAACTCTTGAACTCTTCTTTGTCGTTATGGGGGAACATGAGGAAGATTGGGGAACATAAAGAGGAGAAAGTGAATGTTCCTCTCTAGAGGTATGATCATGATTCTCATCTATAGAATCATGTGGTTGATCAAATAATTGATCTGTCATTATCCTTCAAATCAAAAAAGAAAACATTAGTTCACAAATATACAAATTCAAATATTACAAAACAAATGTAAACAAAAAATGGAAAACTAAACTAAGTTACATAATAGTAAACATGGTAAATTTGGTAAGTATGTTAAACAATAGTAAATATGGTAAACATGGTAAACATAGTAGTGTAATTGTCATTCAACAAAATCAATAAATATATAAGTTAAGTAAAGGTAAACTATGGTAAACTATGGTAAACATGGTAAACATGGTAAAGTAATTTTCATTCAAAAAAATCAACAGATATATAAGTTAGGTAATGGTAAACATGATAAACTAAACTAAACAAAATTAAAATAAATAAAAAATTCTACTTATTTGTTTTAATACGAATTTTAATAAAGAAATAAATTATAATATCTAACATTTTATAAAAATAGTAATTGTAAAAAAGAAATAAACATATGTTACCTGTAAAATTAGGAATGTAAAAATGTATTTTTTTTCCCAAATTCCTTCGTCAGGATTGTTCCTTATGGAATAAACCATCTCTTCAACATGATCATCATTATTTTCTGCTAATATTTCCATTGTAGTAGGGATATCACATAAATTAACATCTTCATCAAGTTGATCCTCACCAACATATTGTTTTTTCCTTTGTAAAACAATAGACCACTACATATCTGATTGATCAACTATGTTGAAAATCTATTTTCCATGCGCTTCCATTATAAAATAATTTTTTGTGTCTTCCAATATATTCAGATTAGCAAATGTCATTCCAAATTCATCGTGTCTGGCACTGTTTTTACTGATGAACTATTTTTAGTTAAAAATAGGAACTTTAATTTTAATGTAATCAACCTCTCATATTTCTTTAATGAATTCATAATATGAACTTGATGCAAAAATTTGGTTTTTCTCTTTAGAACTCGGAAAATGCATTGCTTCTAGAAACACCAATACACTACTATTCTGAACTGCACTTCTGTTGTCCTGAGCTTTCATATAAAATTTATAGTCATTAATGTCTTACCCGGACCATGTTATCACATTTAAACTTGGACCACCCACTAACCATCTTAATGTCTATGATACATCTAATCTACTGAGCAAGGTCTTTTTAAACCATGGAAAAAAATGTTTTGTTGTGATCATTCAAAATCCACATTTCTTTCTTCTTTGGATGGCATTGTTTCAACTCATTAATATGCAATGTGATATACAGTTGAGCATAAACTATGTTATTAAAGATTTATAATTCTGCCTTCTTCATTTGTTCAGCTGACAATGATTTGACTTTCAAGCCATGAATCCCCCTACCCTCATTATTAACTCGTTCATGGAGAGATGGAGGCAAACCTATGTGCTCTTCCATAGCCAAGTATCTTATAAAAAACTCCACAACATCCTCATAAATATACTTTTCAAAAATGGAGGCTTCAGGTCGATATGTATTCTTAACATATCCCTTCAATATTTTCATATACCTTTCAAAAGGATACATCCAATTAAGATAAATTGGTTTGAAATGCATTATTTCTTGAACCAGATGGACCATTAAATACACCATTATATCAAAAAAATATGGAGGAAAATACATTTCCAATTGAAAAAGTATAGAAATTTCATCCTTTTCCAAAATGTTCAAATCATTCACATCAATCACCTTATTACAAATTGAATTGAAAAAATAACACAACTTCATTATAGTCTTTTTGACAGGGATGGGAAATATTCCACGCAATGAAACTGGTAGAATTTGTTGCATCATGATGTGACAATAATGAGATTTCATACCTATCAACTTCAAATCCTTCAAAGAGACAAATGAAAAATTACATTTGAAGAATAACCTTGAGGCACTTTGATATCATGAAGACGCTGAAAAAAGCTAATTTTCTCCCTCTTGGATAATATTTTACAAGCCGGGGGAAGAAATATTCATCCTCCATTAGAATTGGGAGATAACTCCAAACGTATTCCCAATGATAGTAAGTCTAATCTTGCATTCAAACCATATTTAGTCTTTCCTTTAATATCTAAAAATGTTCCAATAAAACTATTGTAGATATTCTTCTCCACGTGCATGACATCAATATTATGTTTCACTTCATGATATCTCCAATATGGTAGCTCAAAAAATATTGACCTTTTCTTCCAAATATGTCTATCATACCAGATTTCTGTGTCTTTCCCAATGACACATCAAGGTTTTTCACCCTCTTAAAATACACATCAGGGAATAAGGGTTTTGGAGAAATATCAAATTATTGTGAGCCATTGAATACATTTTTATAGTCTTCTATAAGAGTGATCTATAGTCAAAAACTTTTGATTACCCATGTATATTATTTTCCTCTCATGATGAAATTGACAATATAAAGTCTTTTGTTCACACATTGGACATGATTCACACCCCTTAACATTGTATCCAGACAAATTTCCATACGCTGGGATGTCATTTATAGTGAATATAAGCACTGCATGCAGTTGAAAATATTTCATTTTATAAGAATCATACACCCTAATACCATCCTCCCATAAAAGTTTCAAATCATCAATCAATGGTGACAAGAAAACATCAACATCATTTCCAGGTTGCTTCAGACCAGAGATCATTATACTCAACATGACATATTTTCGCTTCATACAAACTTCAGGAGAGAGGTTATAAATTACTAATAAAATAGGCCATGAACTATGTTTTCTACTGAGGGTTTGGTATGGATTCATTCCATATGTGTACAACCCAAGTCTGAGATTTCTAATTTCATTTAAAAATATAGGATACTGCTCATCAATTTTCTTCCATTGTGTACAATCAGCTGGATGTCATATTTTTCCATCACATATCCACTCATTATCATGCCATATTAACATTTTTTCATCATTTGAATTATCAAATAAATGTTTCAAATGATTAATTATAATAAGATATCAAAATACATTAGCAGGGATCTTTGTAATCTCTACATCAGCCTGTGATTTTTCTTTCAACTTATACCGTGATTTACCACATTTAGGACACTCTGATAAAAATTCATATTCCTTCCTATATATCATACAGTCATTCATACATGCATTTATTTTCTTGTATCCCAATCCAATCAGGAATAATATTTTCTTGGCCTTAAAATGTGAATCTAGAAGATCGTTGACTTTTGGAAGAATGTCTTTCAACAATTGAAGTAGCTCTGTAAAACTTTGTTACTCCATCAATGTTTTTCCTTCAGGTTAATCAATCTTAACATCGCTAAAAAATCATAAAATCCATAAAAACAGGATATAATGGTTTTTCAGCATCACTATATAGACGTGAAACTATCAGTTCTAACTCAATTTGTTCTGCTGCAATATCAAGAATCATTTCTTCAATTCCATTGAAGTTACCATCTTGCAAATCATCATCATCAGTAGATCTAACATTGTGTCCAGTTTCACCATGACAAATCCAAGGGTTGTAACTCAGATTAAAACCATGACAAATCAGATTATCTTTGATGTCTCTACTTTTCAACTTCTTCATATTCAAACATTTCAGGCATGGACAGAAAAACATGTCACTGCTTGGAAATTTTCATTTAGAAAATTCAAAAAACACATCAACACCTTCCTCATATTCATTACTCATTTGATGTGCCATTATACAACTTCAACTCATTATTACCTATAATAAATATCAAAATTATAAATCTTGTTAAGATAATCTAATTTTATATTTATATGAAAAATATCATAATTTGATAGTAAAACAATTTTGATATATAAAAAATATATGCTTATTTGAAAAATATATGCATGAAAATGATTTCAAAAAGAAAATACATTTACATATGATAGTTTTAAATTCATCATGGATCCTTTCTTCTTAAGGTACACAAAGAATACATCCTGGGGAAACTAGATACCAAATTCACCCTTCCATAAAAAAGAAATATGAAGTATAAATATTAAAATATGTATACATTCACTGATAAAAATTACACTTATCCCAAAGATTTGAAAAAATTAGAATAGCCCCTGAAACTGTTGGGATAGAATACCCCAACAGTTTCACACACCATTGGCAAGATGGTCATTGCAATAGCCCTATACCAACGATTCTACATGAACCGTTGGTACAGGCTACCTGAAGTTAAAATATGCCAATAGTTTCAATGAAACTGTTGGGATATATATATACCAAGGGGGTGTCCAAGGGGGTAGAGGGTTGTCCAGGGGGGTGGTGGGGGTCGTTCAAAAGGATAGGGGTTTTCCAAGGGGGTAGGGGTTGTCCAGGGTGTCCAATGGGGTAGGGGTGTCCAGGGGGTGGGGGTTGTCCAGGGGATGGGGTGTCCATGGGGGTGGGGGTTTCCAGGGGTGGGAGAGTGATGTCTAGGGGGTGAGGGGGTTGTCCAACCCCTACCCCATTAGACACCACCCCCACCCCCGTGGACACCCCTTAGACACCACCACCCCCCTGGAACCCCCCCCCCCCACCCCTAAACATCACCCCACCCCTCTAGACACCCCCCCATGGATACCTCATACCCCCTTGGACAGCAAACTCACCCCCCGGACACCACCCCCCACCCCCGGGACACCCCCCATACCCCCTGGACACCACCCCCCACCCCTACCCCCTTGGACACCCCCCTGGACACCCCCACCCCCTGGACTTCCCCCTCACCCCCAAGGACCCCCCCCAGATACCCCTAACCCCTTGGAAAGCCTCTCCCCCCCACCCCCTGGACACCCCCCCCCCCCACCCCTTTGGATATCCCCCCCCCCCACCCCCCCTGGACACCCCCATCCCCATGGACACCCCCAACCCTCTTGGACAGCCCACTCACCCACTGAACACCACCCCCACCCCCCAGGACACCCCCACCCCCTAAATAGCCCCCCACCCCCTAAAAACCCCCACCCCTCAGGACACCCCCCCCCCCACCCCACCCCACCCACCCACTCACCCCCCTGGATACCCTCTAACCCCTTGGACAACCCACTCACCCCCTTAGACACCACCCCCTAGACACCCCCACCCCCTGGACACCCCCCCCCCCCCCCCACCCCCTACCCCCTTGGACACCCCCCTGGACAGCCCCTCGCCCCCTAGACACCACCCCCACCCCCTGTACACCCTTACCCCCTTGGAAATCCCCATCACCCCCCCCCCTAGACACCACCATCCCCCCCCCCCCACCCCCTTGGACAGCCCCTAGAAACCACAACCTCTTTAGACATCCCCCACCCCCACCCTGACCCCTCTGGACACCCCCCCCCCCCCGGACAGCCCCCCTGGACATCCCCCCCCCCCACTCCTATGGACACCCCCACCCCTCGGGACTGCCCCCCACCTCCCATGGACACCCCCACCCCCTTGGACACCCCCTACCCCCTTGTACAGCCCACTCACCGCCCTGGACACCCCCCACCCCCTTCGACATCCCCTTCACCCCCATGGACACCACCCTCCACCCCCTTGGACACCCCAATCCCCCTTGGACAACTGTCGTACCCCCTGGACCCCACCCCCACCCCCTTGGACACCCCCTGGACACCCCCACCCCCTGGACATCCCCACAACCCCCTGAACACCCCCCACCCACTTCGACAGCCCCCCACCCCCTGTAGGCGCACACACACATGATAGAACACACAAAAATCGTAAACTTGCATGATATCACTTCCATGGTTTATTTTACTAGAAAAGAATTTAGTGTGATCTAAATGAACACTATTAAACTTACCATGATATCAAGAACAAATATAGAAAAATAACATCTCAAAATTTATTTTAGGGCATCGCAATAAATAAAAAATGAAATTGAGCCATGTGAGGCTTGCTCGAGTGTTGGGATTCAATCTGATAGATCTGGTGATAATAAAGATGATTAATGAGGTTGGAAAAATGAGGCTGGAGGTAACGACTTCGAAGAATCTTGTCTAGGTTTTCCATGTGAGAGAGACGAGTCGCAGGTTTCCCGATTGAAGAAAATAGAATGACTGAATATGGGGTGCAATAAATCATTTAAAAGATTTATCACGTCGGTTATTTAATAACTGACGTGATAAAATATTTTTTTATGTATATAATGTCAATTATTTAATAACCAAGGTAGAAAATTATTTATCACATCGGTTATTTTATAACCAATGTTATAAATTGTGCTTTATCACGTCAGTTATTTTATAACCGACGTGATAAATTGCAAATATTTTTTTTATCACATCGGTTATTTTATAATCGATGTGATAAATCTAATCTCAGTATTGTGTACATTGGTTATAAAATAACCATCGTAAAAAAATTTATTCTCATCGATTTATCATGTCGGTTATTGTATAACCAACGTGATAAAATGATTTTTACAGCTTTGCGTGTTGGTTATATAGAACCGACGTGAAAAATGCTGACGTGTTAAACGTTTTTTCCACTAGTGTTATCAACTATTAATGCCCAATTTGGGAAAGATATCGGTCGAATGTTTTTGGATAAATATTTGAAATCCCACAAAATATAGTTTTTATTCAATAATTAATGAAATGAATTATTTTTTAAAACTAAATAATTTATACTTTTTATTTTTATTTCATAATCTTAACATTATTAACATTGAAAATAATTTATTTGATAATTTGGTTTTTAAAATATTGAATGTGTATAGAAAATAAAAATATCATCTTAATTCTTGTAAGTGTATAGAATAAATGAATATAAAGCCTGATATATGGGTAAATGATATTTGAAATTCTCATGAAATAGTTTTTACATTGAAAAATCAAGAAAAATATTTTTTCTTTCAAAGAATAAAAAATGTGAAAGTAATTGATGGATATTAAACTAACATTTCATGAGTGTTTACTTAAAACAACACAAGTTCCATGGGATTAAAATTCATAACTCTCATATTTTAATGGGGAAATTTCTACCTTCAACATCATGTAAATTATTACTAGATAAAAAAATAAATATTTTATTTTATCTTTTCACGTTATTAGTATAACTTTGTGATAAAACTTTAAACCCAATTAATCTGGAAAAACATTGAGAAAGAGTTTAAATAACACTTTTTAATTTGGATATTATATTTCCTCCATCATTTTTTACTATGAAAATTCATTTAATTGTGTATTTGATCAAGTAAGATAAAGTTAGAGTGTCAGTACATTATTGATGGAGATATCCTATATAGAAGTATTATTATCTTACTTTTTTCACTACTATATTAAAATTTTCAAAATCATTACATAAATGGTTTATTCCACTCTTTTCCTTTTTTTATTAGGTATTTAGGTCATTTGACTTATTTAGTGAGAAATAAAGCTCAACTAGAAGGATCTATTTTTAAGGTTATATGGTTAAAGAGTTACCTTTTGTTTGAGGTGTTTGGATAATATTGAGACATGATTAAATCGAGTTTGATCTATTAATAATAACCCAAATCAACTATATTCCTATACTAAATTAGTAAAATTTCCAATGTTTGGTAATCAAGTTGGGATAATATCATTAGTTTCATTGATATAAAAAAGTCTTATAAAAACATATATATATATATATATATATATTCTACTAAATAGTGATATTATAGATCCTTTCATTAAAGAACTGAAGCTGTAAAAAACTACTTTGAATTTGAACATCAAATGAGAAAGAGATAACAAAATCCATTAAAAATACATTATTCATTACCTTTCACAATATCAAAGATCATGATCAATTTCATATTAATAATATGATGATATAATTATCTTATGTAACAAATAATATTTTATATTCATATATATATATCATGAATATTTATAATCTCTTTACAGTGCCTAAAGATTTGAAATATTTGGATTAAAGGCCTTTGAAGAAGTCTATGAGATTCAATTATTATAATATTAACGACTTAAAGTTTCATAAATTTTTCATGAGGAAGGTTTAAAAACACAAAATAGAGGTTTCTTTACAAAATTAAAATAGTTAGGATACTATGGAAAGTTCATTGACATTATAAAATTAAATTATCATGTAAAATTCTTAGTTGTGTTATTCAAATGAAATTGGGTTGATATTTATAGGGGAATAAGGAAAGATTCACCACAATTTACATATCTTAACTTATCTCAGTTGATCTATACTGGTGATCATAAAGAATGAAATCCATATATTTTGGGTTCACAATCTAAAATGGTATATTATGTGAATGAAATAATTAATGAAGGTTGGGGCATTCTAGACCATTTAAAACTGAGAGAGCTACATGATATAGGTGATAATGTTGAAGAATTTTCTTGTGACAATAATCCCAATCAAAAAAAATGTGATTGGTCTATCTATCCATGATGAAATTGAGATAATTTGTCTTACAAGGAATGGAAAAGATCATATTAATGGTATAGGATGAAAATAATGTAGTAATTGATAAATTAATTCATTAATTAAAACATAAGAATTTTTATTACTATCCAAAGGGGATAATGGGGGGTATAAATTAATGAATCCTTATATAAACGTCCCTAACAATATCAATGCACAAAGGGGGAAGGAAAACTATCCTAGTAAGTGAGGTGAAAAAAGAACCATGTATGGTCTGTGATGTTAGGAATTTAACTGATTTTTCCCTTTCTTCTAAATGTAAAGAAGCTATATCCAATTATAAAGGAGGTTATTTCATTTCTAAATATGGTAAACAATAGACGATGGGGTGGTTATCCACTCTTTTGGATATTTTACAATGGTGGAAGAGTCATTTTCGACCGATGCTAGCCCAATACCTTTAGAATGACATGGTTAAATACCATTGAGAATTGTGAAAGATTATACAGTGAGGGATTAACCAATTCCATAAATGTAACTAAAATAAATCATAACCAAACCCCAAAGGTCATGTATGATCACCCCCCCCCCCCACCACCACATGAGACCAGTATTTCATGAACCATCCACATTGGGTGTGAGTCTATTGTTATCTGGATTTAATCGGACCCAATGACCTTAAGAGGGGTAGTAATGAGTAGATGGGTAGGATGTTCTACCAAACATAATCATCCTTAGGGATGGGGAATCCTCTCATTGATTTATGAGAGTTTTTAAGTCATCCGCCAATCTTCTGGACCTGACCACCAATGTGGATCTTAAGCTGGGGACTCCTTTGAGCCAAACATTGTTTCTCATGGTCCAAATGCACAAGTAACCCAGCTCTAAGAGAATCTCCCTCAAATTTATATCATGGTTTTTGGTTCCAACTCCCTTGAACTAGTGTTGGAGGATTCCATTACATGAATTCTCCTAGAATACAAGGCCCATGAACTCACCAAATAACTTCCAAAAATACATAACCCACTATCCTTCAAAGAATAAGTGTGGAGTTGATTCTTCATTGGGATTTTGGCAATATAAACACATCGAGTAAAGGTAGATCCCCTTATTGTTAATCTCTTAATGTATAGACATTTCATTATTATAGATACTCCAAATAATAAAATTGTACTTAAAAGTGATTTACTTTCACTAGAGAGTACTTCCCCATCCATCATATTCTGAGTTTGTATGCAAAACATGGTGATAGTCCTTTGTTGAAAATATCCCTGATGAGGAGCCTATGAAGGTGCATGTTTCCGGATCATCTTTCATCCTTATATTTTTGTATACATCACGCTATTATAGGTTCATAATATTGTTGATGAATATAGGAGTCATTCTCACTTTTATGGAGGTGAGGTCTAGATTTAGAAATCTTGGGAAACTGAGTTTAAAACCGAATAATTTATGATTCTAGAAATTAATATCCCCTCATTTGATAATCCAAAAAGAGTGGATCTAGAAAAAAAAAATATGTTTTTTTAGAAAAAATATATATTAGGTAAGCTTTCCATTTCATCTGGTTTAGGATACTCTCATATTTATTGACGATGAAATTCCCCATGGGGTTCTTCCTTCAACAACCTCCCATGTCAACTTATCCTATAGATGGTGAATAACGTCTGAAACACTTATTAGTTTAATCCTTCCTTCCTAAATTGTCTTGGAAATCTTTTCCCATGAGTCCCAATCGAATCTCCCTTTAGTTTGGGAATCCCAAATTATAAAAGGCATCTTGTTTTGTTATTTTTCAAGATAGTCTTTAAAACCATGATAACGGACATCACATGCATAGGTATTGAGGTGAGAATGTAGTTCACCTAGGTGATAAAACCATAATTGTATATAAAGTAATTTTTAAATTTGTGATTACATTAAGAAATATTATCAACCACGCCATAAAAATGATGAATTAATAGTCTTCTAGAAGTGAGAGAATCTCCCAGTCAGTCCATGGGGAAGTTCCTCCGGTGAAAGCCCAAGTTGGTCTCGATCGACTTTTCATGACTCTCTAAGAATTTTTTTGAAATAAAAACATTTTTTTGTATTTATTAATAATCTTATCACTCTATTTTCACTAGTTTTTATAGATTTTTTGAAAATTTTAAGGTATTTTTTGATTCCATTGATAAAGAGGATCATGTTTTCTATAAAACAAATATTTGAAACACCATTGAAATGAGACCTTCATCATAAGTGGAGGATATTCCCAAAGAGAATGAATTTATTGATGTACCTGGAGAGAGCATCCTAGATCAAGATAAATATTATGGGTGATATAGTATCACCTTTTCTTAACACCCAATTCATCTTTAAGAAACCAAAATTCTTACCCATAAAATCGATAGAGAACCAACAGTGGCAATAACGTCTAAAGAAAAAGTTGATCACCCAACCAGAGAATCCAAATCATGTCATTACATTAAGAAAAAATCACCACTCCAGTCTATCATAGGTTGTATCCATGATAACCTTGATGTAAATGTTTGAGATAGGTGTTTTTTTATGTCATTGACTATATCATAGGCTATGTCTATGGCATGTTGAGTGGATCATCCTTTGATAAAACTATGTTTCTTCATGGAAACCTTGTTGTAGAGATGCATGGATAGTCACCTATTGATGACGCTGTCAAGGACATTGTATGGAAAGTTTCACATGATGATGGTTCTAAATTGTTTGAGAGAAGAGGGGAATTTCACCTTTGAAATAAGGATAAGAGTGGTAGCACTGTCCACCCAAGGGATTACACCTCCCCTAAAATAGTCTTGGATCACCAAAAGTATATCACCCCTAAAAAGGTTCTAGGAACCCACATAGAATGTTCCTAGAAATCCATTGGGGATAGGAGAACTATTGAGGTTAAGTTCAAGGTTATCCTCCTATATTTCTTGGTCCTCTAGAATATTCCCAAGATAATGGTTGATGGGATAAGTCACCATGAAGAAAATAGAATCAAAGAGGGTTTCATGGCCCCTCGAGTACCCATCCTACTTTCATGGGTTAGATCCAGCAAGTAAAGTCTTGAAATGAGATTTGGCCATTCCTCCCACCACTATGGTGTCATTTTTAAATGATCCATATTCCTCGAAAATGTTAGGGATGGAATTTTACTTTCTATCCTTTATGAAATATTGAAAATAAGTGTTATTATAATAAACTTCTCTAAGCCATGTATCCATGGACAACTCCCAGTCCCCCCTTTAATGTTCCAAGAGCCTCTATAAAAGGTATTTTTTGTAGGCAATATCTTTGAAGATTTCATTATCTCATCGATATTACAGTATCATCTCAACATTCTCAATGTAAACTTTGATGGATTCCAAATCATGGAAGTGTGGGGGTTGATTGGAGATCCAGGACTGAGGCTTCCCCTTTAAGCATCTTAGTTTATTATAAAATCCAAACTATAATATTTCTTTCATGGTTTTGTGTTAGGATGTATGATCCCATATTTATTGAGTATGCTACCTACTTTAAATGTTTACCATTTATTCCATTTGATTCCATATGATATGTTACCTTATTCGTCAGGTATGATCCCTAATTCTAGTGCATCACTATCTACTCTAGGGATATTGGGGAGATTATATGGATCATTTGAGGAGTGGTCATTAACTAACAATATGTTGTCTTAGTTAACTTCATGAGGGTATTATAGGGTGTCCATTATTGGTATGTAATTTTTAATGAGAAAAAATTATTTATTACATCTATATACTAATTATTGAATATATTTATTAAATATATTGAGATAAAAATAGGAAAAAAATAAACATGAATGTGTCATATGTTTGAAAACTAAAATAATTTAATGTAGTTGTTCTATTTGACAAGTATGGGGAACCTAAAGATGATTTCAAAGACTTATACAAGCATATCTTGGGTAATTTATCATGTGAGATCACACATATTCTTATCATGTATCATGATTGGAGGCACATTCTCATAGATTGTAAGAAATATATTTTTGATAAAAAATTGAAAGGAAGTCAAAATAAGTATTTATAGTTTATTTTATCTATTGTACATATAAAATTAAAGTTTAATTATTCTTTTAATATTTAATATTTAGGGGTTTTTTTATTTTCATGTGCATGAAATGGTTTTGTGTCAATAGACATTGAAATTTTTTGTGAAAAAAATTAAAGGAATTTAAGAATAGGATATGGTGTGAGTTCAATGAAACCTCCTTGAGTCTCCATCAAATGAATGAAAAGGTACTCGAAGGGATACCATGGGATTAGTGGAAGTCCTTTTTTATATTAATCATTTTTATTCACATAAGGTATTTCATATTTTCTTAGTAAATAGATATTATTTTATTAAAAATATTAAAAAATTATTAATATTAAATTTTTTTTGGAAACATCATCAAAAACTCATCAAGTAGAGAGAAACAAGTCATTGCCCACATAGATGGTTCCAAAAGTTTTTCAATGAGAACATTGAACAAGGAAATCTATTAGCTTTTATTAAATATAATTTTTTGACATTAATAACTTAAATTTATATAGATTTAAATTTTTTCATTTGATGATATAGGTGAAATAATTTGGTAATGTGGTTGGTTTAACTAAGTTGTAGATTGATGTGAACAATAAAGAGAGTGAAAATTAAGTAAATGAACCTGTTGAAAACATTGGGGTAAAAAATATAAAATATAAATAAATTATTTTAGGGAATATATTTTGATAAATTTATTTATATTTTCAATAAAAATGTAGTGATGAATGGGATAAAAATCCCTTACAATCATCATCATTCACCTATAGCGATGTTACTACCCATTGTCATAAACTAACCTGGTTTAACAATGATTTGGGTACTTTAACTGAACCGTGAAATGGAATAAAGGGAATTATCAATGTAAAAGCCCAATATTTTAGAATTTATTTTAGTTAATTAATATATTTGATAGTGTGTGGTATACACAAAACTGATCTTGAAAGAACCATGATATATTATTACTCAAATACGATCATTATAACCTAAAAATTGGTTTAGATTATTTGAATAAAAATAATGAAACTATAAAATATTTGTAGAAATTTTTTCCTTAAAAAATGAAAATTAAATAATATAATGATTATTAAATGGTTGTAAATTAAGATAAATGTGGCATCCCAAACTCGGGTGTCACTCAGAGGCGCCTCAAACTTGGTAGGCCACATAGACTCAAGTGCATCTCCTCGAACACCAAAGTATGATAACTCGAAGAGAGGTACTTGGGTGTGACTGTAGGGGTACTATTCCCTCATTACCATAGTAGCATATTGGTATAATCAATATATAAATAGAGTATGTAGTATCATAGTGAATAAGAAGTGTAAACAGAAACGAATAACAAAGCACTAAGTAATAATCAAATATACTAACTAAATCCTATAGATAAGGATGATAGTGTATGATATGTATCTATAATGCATGAAAACATGGATACAAATGACAGGCATCAATACTTTACAAAAAGGTAAAAAAAATGGAAAAAACTATCCCAGAATCCCAAGATCTAGTTTGTTCATCTACTACCAAGCTTCATCTTAAGACATTCCATAGTGTCATGCATCCATAAGAGGATGCTTCCCTTTATCTACACATTCAGTAATATAGTCTACTTGGGTACTATAGGATTTCTGGATAGGGTGTGAGATAAACTCAATAGTCCACCACCAATGTCGTCTATAAATATCTAGTCATGTATATAATATGAAAATGTATAAATGTAATAATGTAAAGCAGGAATCATAATTGTAAATGGGTTGGATATAGTCTATAAAGGAAATAGAGCTAACACTACTTGCTTTGGCCTATTCAGGAATAACTCTAAACATGTCTCAAGGGAAAAAATTCCCAATATCACATTTATAATGGATTCCATGACCAATATCACAGTAGTATAGGGGATTCTATTCCTAGTATCACAAAAAGGGATTCCCTACCCAATATCAAGAATAGAGACACCATGCCCAGTATCATGTATATGGAAACCATAATTGGTATCACAGTAAGGGACTTCATGACTGTATAGTATGACAAGGGACGTCATGCCCATATAGTATCACAATTATATCAGGGTATCCATGCCTGTATCATATCACATTTATATAAGGGTCTCCATGCCTATAAAATATCACAATTAAATAAGGGTCTCTATGACTGTAACGTATCACAATTTTATAAGGGTCTTCATGCCCCTATCTATATAACATGTTCAAGGGATGTCATGCTCATTTAGTATAATTTTTACAGGTCATCATTCCCATTTCATATGAATCAGGAGAGATGCCATGAAAATTTAAATATATATAATGAATAAGGTTTATCATGCACAAGTTTCATAATTAAAGTGGGTATCCATTCAAACACATACTTAGTAGTAATATCCATTGGATTTAATATGAACCAAGGCATAATTCATAATTCATTAACATTTAATCATGAAAAGGGTGTAACCATTTTCCATTAAAGTAAGAGACTTGGACTCACCACCCACCTCTAACCAATTCAATACATTAAAATTGTCAAGAGAATTAGCCATACTAAGCCATTATACTCATCCACTCATCCAAAATTCATAAATAGGGAACACCCAAAGGATTAGATCACTCCATGGTTGTATATATTAACCTAATTTGGGTTCTAACATGTCATCCAATTCAAGGAATATGTAATTTAACATAATGGATGTTGAAACCAGCATGTGCAATAACAGTACATATTATAAAACATCAAAAATTGATGGATTATTAATAGACCACCTACCTCATGTTGGTACAACTCTCCTCATCCAATATCGATCATTGATTTTGTCTAGATCAAGATAAAATTAATGGATGGATCAATACCCTAAAAATAGGTAATATGAGACTACGCCTTGATAACTCTATCGTGGAGTAGATAGACAAATAAAGATGAAAGATGATTGAATAACTTATTAGTGTAGATCCAACGAAAGGAATGGAGATCAATTCATAATTTGTATGGCTGAGATACTGTAGAACCTAGATTGAGGGAGGAAGAAGTTCAAATGGTATGAAAACCCACTACATGTTGGAGAAATGAGAAAATAATAATTTGGGGTGCAATTAATTAGATTTAAGGGAAATTCAGTAATTTCACCCAAAATATTTGGGTTGTATGGTTTAGCCACACAGTTGGTCCAATCATGCTCTAACTTTGCACCTCCCATGGATTAAGGAGGGAACCCATATGGTTAGGCTACATGGTTAGGGAAACCATGCACCAACCATAAAAATATCCTCTACTCAAAATTGTAGACATTCTACATGGGTTTTATCCCCCTAGAACATAGTTAGAGAAAACCATGAACCCTACTTCACCCCATTGTCCATCCCTGTATGATTAGTGGAGATAGTGTGGGCTGGGTCACATGGTTTCTAATAATTATACATCCTAGTTTTATTCTCCATTGTTTGGGGTTATGAGCTCTGAACAAGCCTCAGACTCCCCTAAAACATTTATCACCTCATAGGGAATTCATATTAGGTCTAAAGAAAAGGATTAGACCAAAATTAAAAGATATGGACCTCAAATAAAGAATGAGTTCTTACAGTATTCCCTCTTTGATGGAACTCATCCCCAGGTTCTCCTTCCAAGGGTGGAAAAAACTTTATCTAAAAACAATTTCTACCACTGAACGTGTATGTCAGCCTCCCGCTCCCAATTCTCATCTTTTACCCATCTGTGCTACCATAGAACCCATACTAAAGTGAAAAATCGGCCTTGTAATTCCTTCATTCTCCAATAAATGATGTTTATAGGATACTCCTCAAAAGAATCATCAACATCTAGCTCAACATATTTGGTATCAAAAGTTTCAGACATGTCAACATTATATCAATGAATCTATGAAACGTGGAAGACGTCATGTATGACACAATTCCTTTGAGGGAGTAGAAACCAATAGGGTACTAGATAGACTCTCTTGAGAATTTCAAATGTCCCTATAAAGTGTGTAAAGAGCTTCCCTTTCCTCCATATCTATTTATTCCCAGGTTCGGGCAATACTCGTAAGAATACATGATCCCCAAACTCAAACTCTAGAGGTCATCGACAAGGATAGGCATAAGATTTATGTTTAGAATAAGTGGTATATATCTAACTACTAATAAGATGAACCTGATCTAAATTTTCCTAAATGAGATGAGGACCCATTAGTGAAACCTCTCCTACCTCTAACCAACATAGGGATGAATGGAACAACCTACCATATAGGGACTCATAAGGATCCATCTGAATTGCTTTCAGATAGCTGTTATTATAGGCGAACTCATTGAGAGGAATATGATTCTCCCAAGAAGCATTAACATCAAGTATGAATTCTTAGATCATGTCCTCTAACACATGTATAGTCTATTTGGATTCAATACTGGTCTAAGGTTGGAAATATGTGCTCAAAATCATCTGTGTACCCATAGCCTTCTACAACCCTTGTTAGAACCTCAATGTGCAATGAGAATCCCTATCTAAAATGATGGTACGAGGGACCCTGTGTAGTTGTACAATCTCATGGACATATAATCTATCCGGATCATCAAATGAGAAAGTATCCTAGATAAAAAGGATATGGGATAGTTTTTTCAGTTGATAAATGACAACCCAAACTGTGTCACTTCCATGAGGATACCTCGATAAGCTGATGAAAAAATCCATCACAAAATCCACTTATTGCCTTTTTGGGAACAATAACAACTGTAACAATCTATAAGGTCATTGATGCTCCACCTTAACCTACTAATAGATGACCACCTAACGATAAATCTTAATATCTGATGCTTCATCCATGGCCACCAATACTATCAGCACATGTAATTATACATCTTGGAGATATCTAGTTGAACCACCCACAAAGAATCCTATGAATCACTAATTAAATCCTCTCTCATATATATGGGAACCTAGATATTCCCATGTATATGATGGATGTATTCATTATCAATAGTCCAATTTGGAGGCAGGTCATCTCCAACTATACATTTTCTTAGAACCAATCCTTTAGGATCTCAAAACTACCTCATGTTTACCTTTTCTAGAAGTGAAGAGTTCACTGATAGAGATGAAAATATATATTTTCCATTATGGTCATGCACCTCAATGTGCATCTCAAAAAATAGGGCCATAATCTATCATTCGCTACAAGCCTCCTGAACTACCTATGTTTGATTCCTCCTACTCAGAGCATCTACAATAGAATTTACTTTCCCAGACATATTTGATAGATCCATGTAAAAGGATTTTAGATATTCATCCCATATTCACTTCCTAAGATTTAAATCTCCCTATTTCAAAATATAATTGAGGCTCTTATGGTCCATAAACACCAAAAAATGCTCTCTCATTACGTAATGTATCCAACAGCACAGGGCATGTACATAATTGAAAACTCTAGATCATGCATTAGGTAATTTATCTCATGAGGTCACAACTACCACAACCTATACACACAAACTCGATCTTCCGGAATCAGAAATCCTCCTATCTCGATACCTGATGTGTCACAATAGACTGTATAGCTCCTTCTCAGTTTTCGAAGAATCCAGTTCAGTGATGAATTCAATCTCCCTTTCAACTCCTAGATTGTTATCTCATAGGATTCAAACCATATAAACTTAACACCATTCTTATTCAATATAGTAAGAGGTGATTCTAACTATGATAATTCCTATATAAAACAATGGTAGTAACTAGATTTCCCCAATAACCTTTGTATCTCAAAGATATTTTTATGATGCTCTTAGGTAACCACATATCTCACCTTATCTAGGTCCACTAAAACTATTTACTCTGACATAATGTGACCCAATAAGTGAACCTTTTCAATCCATAAATGACATTTTTTGAGCTTATAATATATTTGGTGCTCTCTCAGTGTATTCAAAACAATCTCAAGATGAGTGGAATTTTTTTTATGATTGTTAGAATGCACCAAGACTTCATCTATAAATTCCATGAAAAAGGAACCCATGTAGGGACATAAAAACCTATTCATCAAATCCATGAAGATGGAAGGCATGTTTTTAAGACCAAACGGAATCACAAGATACTCATATAATCCATACCGACTATGTAAATCCATATGTGGAATATATGAAGGTTTGAATCAAACTTAAGATAGCCCAACATTAGGTCGATCATTGAGAATACCTTCACTCCTCTCAGATATTCAAAAATATCATCAATCTGTGATAAAGGATATCTGTTTTTTCACTATAAGATGATTCGACTTCTGGTAATCAATGAAAATACTGAGGGTTACATATACCTTCTTGATGAAAAATAATGGTAAACCCCAAGGATAAGTACTGGGTCATATGAAACCCTTGTCCTATAAATATTCTAGATACCTCTTAAGCTATTGAAACTTAATAGTAGTTATCCTATAAGGAGGAATGATGCAGTCCCTGATCATTCATGTAAATACTAGAAATATGGGCAGTCACACTGCCTAGACCAATATGTGTTAGTCCATATCTACTGACTTGTACATCCCACTCACCATTGTGA